>CM057343.1:22908465-24163939 GCA_030015575.1 Agapanthus africanus
GGGGTTGTCCGGCCTATGTCAAAAGGCAAAATCCGGACAAACTCGAGGCACGGTCAGTTCTATGTAAGTTTATGGGATATCCCAAACATTCACATGGATATCTTTTCTGCCATACTGAGGAACAAAAAGTGTTTCTTTCTCGACATGTCACCTTTTTAGAAAAGGAATTTCTTACAAAAGAAATTAGTGGCAGTGAGGTAGAACTGAAAGAAATTCCGGCTACACAAACTCAAACTGAAGATTTAGTGGAACCAGAGGATTCGGTAGTTCCCGATGAACCCCGGCCACTCCGCCGATCTAGTAGGGTTCCTCACCCACCTGAGAGATACTACGGTTTTCTCATGGATGGTGGGAGCGAGGATTGCATCATGGTTGATGATAACCCAACTAGCTTCGAGCAGGCCATCACGAGTGGAGACTCAGTGAAATGGCTGGATGCAATGCGGTCCGAGATGGAATCCATGTACACCAACAAAGTATAGACTTTGGAAGTTGCTCCTGAAGAGGTAAAACCCATTAGGAGCAAGTGGATCTTCAAGAAAAAACTTGGTGTAGATGGGAAAGTGGAGACTTTCAAAGCTAGACTTGTTGCAAAGGGTTTTCGTCAAAGACCAGGTGTGGACTATGACGAAACCTTTTCTCCAGTGGCATATTAACCCAACTGAACTTGGAGTGGTTCCATCCATTGAGCATCCAATACCTTTGTATTGCGATAACAATGGAGCGGTGGCTTTGGCCAAGGAACCCAGGTCCCATCAGCGATCCAGGCATATTCTTAGGCGGTATCACCTGATCCGGGAGATAGTTGATCGCCGGGAGATCGAGGTCGGGAGGGTAGACACGAAGAACAACACAGCGGATCCACTCATGAAGGCCATTCCCCAGATACAGTTTGAGAGACTCTTCGGGATGCTCGGTATGCGATACTACAGCAGCTGGCCCTAGTGCAAGTGGGAGATTGTTAGTTGTATGTATGCCCTACAGGCCAGTATTGTACAGATGATGTATATTATATTGGATGCTTGGACATATATAGAGAGGACTTTCTTGATCGATATGATAGTATGCTATCTGGTTGCCCTTTATCTTAACATATATACTTGTCTCTTTATACTGTCTTATAGTTACATGTTGGTAAAGCCCTTAGGATGTGTACTTGACTACCTGGACTATGATGCGGATCATACTAGTGGGGACATGGTAGTCCATAAGTACATCCTTCAAGGTCCCTAGTCGTGGGTGTATCGAGATGGGGCATCGATATACCAGTGTAGACTAGCGTATACGCTTCTCGACCCATGAGATGGGCGATGGATGATCCCATATCCATTGGTGTTTGACATCAGAGATGGTATACGGGTGCTCAGTGGAGACTGGGTACACTGGACGGACTTGCCGAGAACTCCCATATGGTATTATACCTCACGTCAGATGGCAGTTCTCAGGTGACACTTGTGCAGGTTAGTCTGTAGACCCGAGATCGTCATAGAGTCTTGTGTGATTCCCACTGTGCTTTGATTTCCACCTTACCACGTCTATGAGGGCGTGCAAAACGGTGGTTTTTGGGTACAGTCCCGAGTCACATGGAGGCAATGAGCGATAGGAGGGGTTTCGTCTCTCCCGGTATTAGGGGTTGATGTTGCGCTGTGCTCGATTGGCCGTAACAGGAAAGTTCCTGGCCACGGCTGATTTATAGATTTACTGGTAAGTGTTACCAGTAGTTTCTCGACCCGTTATGAGCCTCACATCGGCACGACTTATCGGTTATTGGGGTCTGACGTTTACCACCCCTAGACTTGATATGCGACATATCAGACGAGGAGACCGGACTGTACGGGAAGTGTTACCGGCAGGCTTTTACAGGAGTTGGAGCGGGCTTGCTTGCTGATCTTCTGATCGCTCAATACCCGGGTAGCCATTACGTCCAGCTAGTACCGCTGACGGCTTGTGGATGCGTGATGTGATCATCACCTACTGCCGGCGTATTGACGAGTCTTTAGAGTCCTACACAGAGGTTTTACTGGCTCAGGCAAAACGAAATAGGACCACGTATGTGATATGTGCGAAACCGAGAATAAATGCGTGTATGTGATACCGTATTCTATTCTCGTGACTTTTTGTATCGGTCGGTTATATATGATATGACCGGGTTATCGAATCAAGTGTTGATTCGATAAGTCGATACGATGGATGTTAGCCGGTTATATGAGATATGACCGGATTATTAAGTCAAGTGTTGATTTAATAATTAAGTGTATAATTGTATATTAGATATTCTAATTTACATTTGCTAACACTTGTTCACTTTAGGGTTTTTCTCACATGTACACTACTTTAACATGTATATGATATATGTTAAAATGTGTTATCATATTGTATCATGGTTGATGATACACATGACTTGGGTGTATGAGACTTGCACCATGCTATCTTTTATGTTGGATTTTAAATATTCAAAGTAATTACAAAATAGTGGAGGATTAGCTAAATGCTTGAAGCTTGTGGAAGCTTGTGGAAGCATTTGACTAATTCCACTAAAATTGTCTTTACTATGGATATTCTTAACCCAACCATAAAGATTAGCCTAGGGTTAAGTCTCTACAAGAGTTAGTATATGATACTCACTCACCATGGTTAGCTTCTCACTTGATCATTATCCTCTCCTCTTTCTTTTGTTCATCTTCTTCATTGAACAAGAGAAAAGGAAAACTAGGGTTTTGAAAAAGAGAGCAAAAGATTGTGAGAAATAAAAATCCAAAGAGAACCCACTTCCTATTTCTCCATCCTCTACTAGACTAGCACTTTAGTATAGGGTGTTTGCTTCACTAATTCTCAAATTAGTGAAGTAGTAGCTTGAGTCGGAATTCCCTCGACGTAGATCATCTTCGGCCTCGGAGACTTCAAGCAAGGTCGCAACCTTCGCGTCGTGAAGCCATGCAAGAGCCCGGGAGAACCTTGATCGCAGCGAAGGGACTTCAACAAGGAGCAAATGAAGTGAAGGACCGATCTACAAAGGTTGTATTTCGTATTCTCTTAAGAGTAAAGTTGTTTACTTGCTATATTATTCGCTTAAACTCTAGTATACGATCTTGCTTAGGGTTGTTAGGCACCTAAAAATTTTAAACGGACATGGTCAATGCCTTGTAGAGCCTTGTTAGTGTGCCTAGTAACCTTACATCTTATTCTTAGCGTTGTTCGGCTGTGGAATCCAGACTTTCCTTTTGTCTGGTGGGTGTTGTCATTTTGGTCAGTATCTCTTGGAGCTTTTGTTGTTACTCCTAAGCTTTTGTCAACGATCAAGTTTGCGGTCGATGACTTACGAAAGAACGGCTTTCATCAATCCCGGAAGCCATGTAAACCGTGTGTACGATCACACCCCCAGACCTGGGGCATTTGGGTCCGTCGCCTTTAGAGTTTGCCACCAGCGGTGGAATTTTCTCCGGCCTCGTCCTTTTGTAGAAGGTCGAAGTTGAAGGAGTCGTTATGACAGGCACCTCTATAGAAGAAGCTCCTCACTGTATAATGGAGGGATGATCTTTCTTTTTCCGAGCCTTCGATTTCTTCGATCGGCGGGAGTAGTTTTCATCGATCACAGAGTCCTGGACTTTTCGCCAAACTCTGTGAATTTGGGAGGAGGGCCGCTGATGGGGCTGCTCCTGCTTTTCCTGCACAGGGACCTCAACAGGAGGAGGTGATTTCTTCAGTACCGCTGTGAGGGAGTTTTTGCGTACCCTCTTTAGTGATTTAAAGCTGTTCCTAGTTGGAACAGCAGCATCGACTTCCACCATTGGAGCTGATGGGTTAAGTCCAGAAGGGGAGTTGCCTCCGGCTTTTCTTACTCGGCTCCAGTGGCGACGTCGAGCGTGCTTTGCTGAAGGGACCGTCTCGGTTTTGGAAGCGGTTGCAGCTTGCCCCTCGTTTTGCTGAGGAGCTCCAGCAGTTGCCAGCCTGTTAAAGACCTACGTCCTTGGCAAGATTTGATTAGAGACGGTCAGCCTCTCGAAGACCGATCGCCTGACTGGTGAAGCACTTTTGACGGCTTCATTCGCAACAGGAATTGGGAGGGCTATCCTTTTCGGGGTAGCCCCTTCGAGAATCACGAGCCTCTTTGCGAGCCCGTTTTGGTTCTGGCTCAGCCTGTTGAAGACTGAGACGTCTGAGCTTCGGCTCAGCATGTTGAAGACTGACACATCGGACTTGGACGACCCGTTAAGAGGGGCCGTTGTGGTTGCAAGTCGATCGAAGATCGACTTCTTGGGAGCTTCATCTTGCGGCGCTGGGGCGCTGAAACTCGTTGGTAGGAACATGGTCCCGAAGAACAATCCGGTAGTAGCTTGAGTTACCTGCCCCACCGCCATTGAAAAAACGGAGGTCGCATTGGGCCCGTAAGTCACTCCTCCAGTTGGGGCGGAGTGGGAGTTGCTTTTGTAGCTTATGCAGTTGGAAGCCATTGATATTCTCTTCTTCTGCACAGGACCAAGACACCAAATCTTAGTATCTCGAATCCAAGGGCAACCATAGTGAACCGCGATTCTGTTCGCAAAACACGACACACGAAGTGTGGAGTAGAAAGAGAAAAAGGTCCCACCGGGCGTGCCAGAATCCGTTCACCGCTGGAAGACAGACCGGGACGTTGGGACGTCTGGCCTGAATCCAGGGGGTAGATGCCATTTGGATTTATCTGTCCACCTCTCCGAAGATGCCAAATTGATTTATGGCACCGTATATCGGAGGTTTGGACGAATGCGGCCGTTGTAACAGACTTTATCACATTCCTCCTCATTTGCCAGGGGTTTTTGATTGTGAGGACGCTCTTCCCTGCAGGCGCAAGCCCCTGTAGTTAATTATATTAACCCATCGCGATAACCAGTTTCTCCTGCTCCGGAAGTTCACTTCATGTCGTATGTGTTTATTTTATTTTGGGTTGTCCATGGATTGTATACGGAGACTAGTTTATGTCGTTGATCGCACGCTTTCGGCGTGTCGAGTTTTTATGTTCTAAAGTTTAACCGCGATCAGGACGGTATCGCTTTGCAGCTAACCGTGATGAGCACGGGTCGATCCACAGGGAGACGGAGCATTTTAGGTTCTTATCGTAACGAGTTAATACGCGTGGGCGGAATGTTCATATCTATCCTATGTGTTATATGCAAAGTATAAAGCTTATTAGGAAAAGATACAATAGTGTAAGCTAGTGAATTCGTACTCAAACCTTTGAGCCGAGTCTTGACCAATTGAAGCTAGAGCAATCGGCAACAACATGAATTGGGGTACTTAAGCACGGTATTCGTGGAATCCGGTTTATTGACCCTTGTCCTTCCGTTCTTGTCTCCTGCTTTCGCCTCCGGCGAAACCGAACACAACCGGTCGCGGTTAGGGATCACCGATACCTTGGTAGGGTAGGGTGCCTAACGGAGCGCTTGCGTAAGGTTTGGACGGAGTTCAGTGGAAAATAATGGGAAACGAAATCCTTAACTTACAATATCGTATTCTTTTACTAACAACACATATTTACAACTATTACAAAATAACAACAAAAAGAGCAAAAGAAAAGAGAAAAGAAAAGAAAGGAAAAAGCATTACAAGTAAGTAAAGGGCATGGTAATAAATTGCAAGGTAAGTAAAGCAAGAATTAAAAGAGCATGTAATTAAATTGCAAGTAAGGAAAGCATGGAAAGAAAAGAGCAAGTAAGACTAGGAACCATGGAACAAGTTACAAACCATGGGTTTAATAACCCAAACTTAAACTTGCAAGATCAATTAAGAGGTTGCAAGATCAAGAGAGGGCTAAAAACCCAAGGCAAAATGATAGCACAAAAGAGAGCTTTATTCAACTTCTATGAAGATACAACCCTTGAGATCAATAACCAACCCTTAAACTTGCGATCTCAATTAAGAGGTTGCAAGATCAAGAGAAGGTTAAGAACTCAAGGGGAAGCTATTTACAAGAACTAAAGAAACAAAAAGAGTTACAAAGTATAGAACAAAACTTGGCAAAATGTGAGACCCTTGACCCCTTGCCCACTGCCTGCTTTTATAGGCAGAAAAGATAAATAAACAAACAATAAAAACATGTTGAGGTGGCGGTAAGGGAGGGCCCACAGAAGTCTGGAAGCATTTAGGAGCAGGGGGGCCGGCCACAGGAGAAATTACACTTGCGAGATCCTCACGACTCGTAAGGAGAACCCTCTTATGAGACCCTCACGGCTCATAAGATTTGAAAGTCCTAAGCTACAGGGGTATAAACCTGTTCTTAAGCAGCCACAACCTCCAACACTGCCCTACAAGCGGTTCAGTATTGACCCTTGTATACAATCCACGGGCGCGAATAAAAATTTCCCTAACAAAATCCCATCCGTGACTAGGGATATGTTTGCACGGTGAACAGCCCTTGTAAGTCCTCTCGACTTATAAGGAGAAAATACTCTTGTAAGATCCTTACGACTTATAAGAGACCATGCACTTAGTAGTTCTCACGATTCCTAAAGAGAAAACACACCTACGAGATCCTCACGACTCGCAGGGAGAAATACCTTTATGAGACCTTTACGGCTCATGAAGTCAAAAGCCTTAGTCGACAGGATCCTAACCCAGATCGCTAAGCCACCTTTGTTTGACATCGACAAAGGCAAATGATGATTTGCTCCTGACAATATTCCAGTTGTAGCAGTGCTGATGCCGAAATCAGTGTCTAATTCCACGCTTGCAGCAAAAAGCCAGCGAGCCACAAATGCATACGAAATAGCCGAAATGATAGGGCAACTTGCAACAAAATCAGCAAGTAAAAATGTATGCATGCAAAATAGCCAAAATGATTAGGCAACTCGCAATAAAAAGCAGCGAGTAAAAAATAAAATAAATAGCCGAAATGATTGGGCACCGCGAAAAATAGCCGAAATGATTGGGCAATCGCGACCTTCGCGATATAAAAGCTGAAATGATAGAGCATCGCGGAAAGAAATAAAATAAAATGAAACTTTTTGCCCTACAAGTGATATCACATTAATCCCTGTATACAATCCAGGGGCACAAACAAAGAAGGAATCACACCTTCCCTCCCCGGGCTCCATCAGAAGAAGAAGCCAAATCTCAACGGTTCACAGACAACCCAGAGACCACTTCAATATTCGTCTTAAACGCAACGTCATCCACATGACCCCGTCTCGGAAATACATCATCCACATGACCCCGTCGCGGAAATACGTCATCAACATGACCCCGTCTCGGAAATACGTCATCAACATGACCCCGTCTCGGAAATACGTCATCAACATGACCCCATTTCGGAAATACATCATCAATATGACCCCGTCGCGGAAATACGTCATCCACATGACCCCGTTCGGAAATACGTCATCCACATGACCCCGTTCGAAAATACGTCATCAACATGACCCCGTTCGGAAATACGTCATCCACAAGACCCCGTTCGGAAATACGTCATCAACATGACCCCATCTCGGAAATACGTCATCAACATGATCCCGTCATGGAAATACGTCATCAACATGACCCCGTTCGGAAATACGTCATCCACATGACCCCATTCGGAAATACGTCATCCACATGACCCCGTCTCGGAAATACGTCATCCACATGACCCCGTCGCGGAAATACGTCATCAACATGACCCCGTCATGGAAATACGTCATCTACATGACCCCGTCACGGAAATACGTCATCGATATGACCCCGTCACGGAAATACATCATCCATATGACCCCGTTTCGGAAATACGTCATCTACATGTCAATCCCACTAAACACTTACGGGCCCTCTCGATTCGTAAGGAAGAAAACTCTCTTATAAGATCCTTACGACTTATAAGAGAAAACGCACTTAGGAATCCTCACGATTCCTAAGGAGAAAATACACCTACGAGATCCTCACGACTCGTAGGGAGAAAAATCTTTATGAGACCCTCACGGCTCATAAAATTGAAAAGTCTTAGGTGACAGATCCTAACCCTGTTTCCTAATCCATCACCATCCTACAAAGAGTCTAAGATGGACATCTATATACTATCTATAGGCCACACTTGCTAAAATCACATGGCAACAACACAGCAAGGAGAAGAATGCAACAGTAGAACAAAAAAATGTGTATCTTTTATTCATGAATTCAATTGAGTACAAGGCAAATCATATAAAAGAATAAAAATAGATACATGTTATTCAAAAATTACAAGTGTTCAATCTATACAAAAACAGCTACTGGGAGGGAGGCGTCTTCAATAAATCAGCTAGCTGCTCGCGCACTCCTCTCAACTCCTTCTCACGATCAACCGCCGCGGTCAGCTCTGCTTCAATTTGGTCCCATTGTAGCAGACAGGATGAAAATTTCTGATCAATTTCCTGCTGAGCAGCCTCCTGACTCTGCGCAACCTGCTCACTAAGATCAAGCTTCATCCTCAACACCAGCCCATCAGAGATACATCGTTGAAGGTTTTCAAAGATGGAGTACAGTTGGGCAGCATTTGCTGCAACCTCAGCGCGCAGTTGAACAGATTCAACGGAAGTCGCCTCACATTCCTTTCGCTTAAGGGTTGCCTCTCGTTCGAAATGGCAAAGGAACGGAACGCTCTGCTCAACCCATGCAGCTCGCTGGGAGTTCAAAGCCAACACCTCCAGAACAGGACGCCTTAGCTCAAGCTCATGCAGGCAGGCCTCAATCTTCCGGCAGTGGTTAACCCAAGACTCGACAACGCCTTCATTATGGAAGTTCATAAGCGTCGCCAGCATTAGATTAACCTCCGCAGCAAAGTCCGCAGCAGATGTGGGAGCCTCCACGTCAAGCTCCTCAATATAGTCGCTTAACATGCACAGACTATTTGCGGCACCCTTCGAGGATGGACGTCTGGAAAAGGGTCCGGCCGGCATTATGACGCGAGACTCGAACGTGGCTAGAGTTGATGTGAACACTACAAAACAAATCACAATCAGATGACGACTCGAGAAGTAAAGAAAATACACGAAAAATAGAGTCTACTATACCGGCTGCAACAGAGGGCAGAGCTGGGAGTACTGGTGGCGCAACGATAGCCGCGTCCCAGCCTTCGATTTGTAAGGCTACAAGCAATACAAAGAGGGATTAGCAATAATGTGACTGCCCGTTAAAGAGAGGACGCCATTTAGAAAAGATACTCACCGACACCAGTAGGTGGACTAATCTCTGACAAGAAGGAGAAGTGTGGGTGCAACACCTGATACAGTGGTCAAAAAGGACTCCTGCAAGGACGCGGTAATGCAACATCAGTACATGAGTCATACAGCCTAAAAAATAAGACTGATGGATCACGAATCTGCACCTTCCAACATCCCAGATTGTACGAGAGAAGGTAGAGGAGGGGTCACCGTCAAGGCGGTAGCTGACGGCGTTGCCTCGGGTAGCGCGACCTCAGCGCTCGCCACACCTGCATTAGAAACAAGATAAATACTGTCAGGAAAGATTGAAAAGAATTGCGGAATAAAAAGAAAAGCAATGACCCAAAATCTACCTGATGAGTCGCCAGTTGGAACTGTGATGAGGGTGTCACTTGATACAGCGACGGCTTCTCCTTCCTCCATCAGGATGGTCTCACCTCCCGTCGCCTCATCCCACGACTCTACGAGAGCCGTCGTAACGCTTGCGACGCCAGGAGATGGCAAAGAGACGCAGGCGGGAAGAGCGATGATTGGGGCGGTGCCCGACTCTTGAGAGGGAGCGGCCACCTTGGGCTCAGCAATTGTGGTTATCTCACCCATCGCCACCTCAGGCTCAGCAATAATGGTCATCTCACCTGCCGCCATCTCAGGATCGGCGATCGTGACTGTTTCACCCACCGCTACCTCAAGCTCGGCGATCGCAGCCATCTCGCCTACCGCCGCCTCGAGTTCGGCAATCACAGCTACCTCCTCTACCGCTATCCCAGGCTCAGCGGTCGCCGCCACTTCTTCAGTAAGACTCGGCCCTGCAAGATAAGATATATGAGAACTGGTAATTAAAGCTTTGACAACGAAACCCCGTGTCACATTACCTTGAGTTGATCTTTCGTTTGCTTCCCGAACCGCACGTGCTGCCCGTATGTAGACAGTGGATAAGGCAGCCAGAGATTCCTCTGATGGAGTAGGGGCAGGAATAGCGGTGCTCAAACCCGCACCCGCGGCTAAGGCAGCACTGCTCTCCCTTGCCGCGCGCATTCGGCGCTTCCTTTCTACCCGGGCCGTCAAAGCGAACCTTCTAGACGCCTCCATCAATAAGACGTCGTCATCCGCGCCAAGGGTTACCTCTGGAGCCGTTATAGCTTCCGTCATCGGTCATTTGAGCAAGGCCTCTTTCGGCAATGATGAAGAGTCCGGGACTTCGGTGGCTGGCCTGGGAAGAATCTCTGCATCACCTTGCGGGATTGGTATTATGGTCCCTGCGATAAGATAAAAAAGGGGTTATATTGGCTGTAAGAAAGGAGAATGAAGATGCAATGAGCCGAGACATACCAATGCCCAACAAAGCGCGATTCCTCTCCTCCTCCTCGAAGGTCCTGAAGGAAGCCGCCAGAGCCTCTTCAGTGGTAAAGCCTGTTACAAAAGGAAAAATGTCAGTCAAGACAAGATAATGAAAATAAAGATATAATGCAATAACAAGGTGCGACTGATGTTTACTTGATTGCACGAGGGTGGCTATTTCTGCTTGGTGGGTTGCGGATCGTACAGAAGCTGCAATAGCGGCTTCGAGATCAGTGTCTTCTGGCGCTATGAAGAGACCCTCATTTGTCCCATATTCGCTCAGGCCCTCGTTATAAGGAGCCTGAGGCTCCAGGCCGAGAACAGCATCTAGGGAAAGGACCGACTTCTTCTTCCTCTTCTACGCGCGAGCTCCAGTCACAGCAAGTACAAGCTTACGCTTGGCGGGCATTTTGGGGCGGCGAGTCCCGATATCTAAGCCCACGCCAGATTCGGGGGAAGCTACATTTACCGTCTCCATGGGAGCACGGGACACCAATGGTACATCCACCGTCTCCACAGGAGTACAGGGCAACCGCGCGTAGGGCTTAACACAGGTGGAGGCTCGACTGCAGCGACTTCTCTTAGCGGAGGGGGGACTGTGGTCCGTCGCTTCAAAGGGACGTTGCGATCACTGGCAGGAGGTGCACTTTTGCGATCGAGCAGCAGCCGCCTTTCTTCCTTAATGACGGCGCCCATCGAATGCTGGTACCACGCCGTGTACACATTAAGGATCCTCAGGACGCAACTCGGCTCGCTGTTAAAGAAGTGAGAGCCCGTATTCAAGCGCATGAAGTGATGCAGCGCGTTCCACATCCCCTCTTCAGTGGCAGTGGGTTCTAGCAAGAAAGCCTCCAGCAGCACTCCTTGATTATAGCTCAATTGTTGGGCAAAACGATGCGGATTGTATCTCATGAAAAGCGCCACATCATTTTTCCTAAACACTAGGAAGCCCGGTCTGATAGAATATAAATGGAGGATCTCCCGAGCTTTCAAAACTGAGGCTCCATCTTTAAAGATGTCCTGCAATGGCCGCACCGTTGTGGCGGACTCTTTTCCGATGGTTAAAACCTTGTCGGTAAAGGTCATACCGTCTCCAACCGTGCGAGGACGAAGGAGCAAACCTCTAGCATCCCGCGGTGATGGATTTACAATTGATGCGCCGACTAATTGCATAATACGGGGGAAGCTGCACCGGTCATAAAATGAAGGCCTTTTGTGAATACCAAAAACGCCAAGTGCATGTAGCTCGAGCCATGACATGAAGTAATGTATCAAGAAGTTCACATGCTGCACTCTGGGTTCAGTAGTATCCGCCGCTTGACTAAGGCCGTAATACAAATGGGCTAAACCGGCGACCCCGACAGCCACTTTCACCCCAATAGTTATTCGGTGAGCCGGATAAAAGACAGATGGCCTCATACGGCGAAAGTGCATCAGGAGCGCGAACCAGCTAAACCATAGCCCAAGAAATCCCAAAAAGAATGTTTCCTCATCCATCCCAGGGACTGCAATCTCCGCAAAAGGAACAACTGGAGAGTTGGGAAGGAAGAAACTATTCTGATCTACCTCCGTCGTTGGCAGATTGTCTAAACCTAAGCCAAAAGGGTCGTCAAGCGTGGCGAATTTAACAGCCTCCTTCGAGAGGACTTTTGGGTGAAGAAAGCGAGCGATGAAATCCTCGAAACTAACCCCGCGGCTCCCAGATTCGAGGAAAAGACCCTCGTAGATATTCAACACTTTGATCAAACTAGGAAATTGGTGTTGAACGGTATTCACCAGAGTAAGGCCCGTCATCACTGGCTTGGCACCGAAAACGTATTCGTCTGTGGGAAGCAGCTCCTCCTAATGCTCCCCTATGACCGGTAAGCCAGAAACTTCCGCAAATTCCTCTAAGAAGATTGATATTTCTCGGTCCAGTGAAAGGAAGGTATGGGTAGGGATATTCCACTGCTCCAAAAAGGCCTTAACCCACCAGGCGGGAAGCGTAGGATACTGGAAAAGAGAAGCGTAAATGGCGGGATACAACCCAAGCCTCAACAAATGCGACTTCTTTGCTGACAAAATGTAGCGAGCCCACTGCAGATAACCAGTCGGATGACGAGGGATCAGACCAATCATATAGGGTTGTCGCCACGGTCGTGCCTCGCCTTGACAGATACGTCGTCCCAAGGTATCTAAAGCCATAGGAGGCTGAACGGGTATCTACGCTATAGCGGGCTGAAGAAGACCTTCTGAAGTCCAATTAACCATCTCCACGGCATAGTTCACCGAGGGTGGGTCAGCGTAATAGATCGCCATGATGGACTCCGAGGGTACCGCGCACGAAAAGCTTTGTCGACCCTTAATAATCTGATTATACCATGACCCCCAAAGGTGAAGTTTCTTATGTTCCGGGTCATGATTTTTGATCAAAGCTAGGACTTCCTGGTCTACAGGTGCTCCAGGAAATCCTCCTTCTGAGCGAACAAACGGGAAAGAAAGATCGAAAGACATGTCGCCTGCAAAAAAGAGAAACAGAAATCAACTGTCAATGCTATAATTTAATTTTAAATTTCTAACACTCAGTACTTTAAAATTTGTACCACACTGCAACGCAGCGGAAAGGAGACCAAAGGGGGACCCACAAAAGCTAGATGACAATTCATCAATTAATAATTAATAAAACAGCATCATCATTGGATGAGAGTGTTAATTAATGAGGAAATCCTCAAGAAAATTCTCAATAAATGAGAGATCCCTCGGGAAAAGGAGATAATCTCCCTTTGAGAGCAAGGCTCTATAACAGAAAGACACTTGTCAAGAAGGAATAAAATTCCTTAAGAGCCCGGCTCTGTAATGATGATGGAAAAATCCATCAAGAAAATTAAAATTAATTAATTAATTAAAAATTCAGGGATCTTCGAGATCCATATAAAAAAAACTCTTAAGAGTTCTTCATCAAAGATTAAGAAATCTAAAGAGCAGAGCTCTGATTCATGGGTTAAGAAACCCTAAGAAAAAGTCTCTTTAGATCTATGGGTTCATGAGAGCAAATCTCTACTAATGAAACCCTAAATGGGTTTTCTTTAGATCAAAGATCTATAAAGAGCAAGGCTCTGTTAAATGGGTAAAACCCTAGATTATCTAAAAAGCTTTTACCTAAAATTTTGGCAGAATTTTGACTCTTAAGTTTCTTAAGATGGAGAGCTATGCTCTGTGAGAGAATAAAATTCTCAGAAATTAAGTAAGAAGATGAACAGAATCATCTAAACAACCAAAGGTCCTATTTATAGGTATTGAACCGCCTCTTCAACTTCTGAGTTGATCCAAGGGCTCAGATGCTGCCACCGCTGCACTCACGTGTGCGCCAGGTGAGCGCAACGGTGGGGGCATTTGTTTCCCCCAATCAGAGCAAAGCTCTATTTTGAAATTCAAAATTCAAAAGTTGAAGCAACGCTTCAGATCCAGCGCTAGACGCGCTGCATGCCACGTGTCAAACACGGATGCGCTAGCGCCAGGTGCGCTGCGCCCTAGGCAGCGCATCCCAATCAGAGCAAAGCTCTGTTTTAAAATTCAAAATTCAAAAATTGAAGCAACGCTTCAGATCCAGCGCTAGGCACGCTGCGTGCTACGTGTCAAACACGGATGCGCTAGCGCCTGGTGCGCTACGCCCTAGGCAGTGCACCATGAGTGAGCTAGCATTAGGCGCGTTGTGCCCCACGTGTCAAACACAGGTGCGCTAGCGCAGGCTGCGCTGCGCTCTGCACTGCACGCCACGTGTCAAACGTAGGTGTGCTAGCGCAAGGTGCGCTAGCGCTGGAATTAAAAATTCCCCACCGTTAGATCAAAAGATCTAATAATGATAAATCATTAATCAGAATTAAAATTCTGTTATGGAAAGATCTTTCCAATCTTATTAAAAACAAGAAGATTGCTTTCTGTAAAACAGAAGCCCTAGGATCAAAGATCCAACGATGGGGAAACATCCCCAAATCAATCAGAGAAAGATCTCTTTAACTGATTTAACAAATCAATTTGCCCTATATAAAGGCCCCAAGACTTCAAGTCTGATAGCGAGAAATCCCCCTACAAACTTTGAGAAAACTCAAAGAAAGAAAAGCTAGCTTTTAGCAAAAGGAGATCATTTCTTCAAGGTAAAGAACATTAACAATGAACACAGAGATGAAATTATCTCATGAAAAAAAGAATTATCTTCTAAAAAAAAGATCTTAGATCTAAAAAAGACCAAGGTCTTTCATAAAAGAGATCAAAAAATCTCATCAGATAATAAAGAAGAACATATTCTTCACATAGATCATTGATCTACAAAGGCAAAGCCCTTTCAAAGAAATAAGAACTGTTGTTCTTGAATCTTGAGGCAAAGCCTCCTTTAAAAATAACATAAACTTGTTCTCTGATCACAAATTTGATCAAATACGCTTTGCACTATTGGAAAGTGCTTTGCACTCATGAATTGCGATTTTGCGCTCCTTGGACCGGCGCTCAGCGCCAAAACATGCCACGTGTCGACTACATACACAACTTGCGCTTTGCGCTTCTGAAACAGCGCACTGCGCTCATGGGCTGGCGCTCAGCGCCAAGCGCGCCAAGTGTCACTCACTGGTGCACCACTAAACTAGTGCAAAGCGCTCATAAATTGAAAGCGCAATGCGCCAAGCGCGACACGTGTCCTTTTCGTTTGCACTACTTGGCAGAAGCGCAATGCGCTCTTTAATTGGCGCAAAGCGCCTGGCGCGCCACGTGGCACGCTGTCAGAACACACATTGTTCTGATGAATGCTATGCATTCAATACAAGACAAAATTGTCAGGATCCAATGCTCAGCATTATTAAAAGGGCCAAGCCCCAAATAAAGGCTCAATAGCCAGAACAATAAAATGTTAAACGTTTATTGGACTTAGCCCAAGATTGACCGTAAGTCCTCAACTCATATCAACTGAGCCCATATGCTCATAAACCTTTTAACAGACTTTAGTCCCAAATTGGACTATAGATCTCCCAACCAAAATTGATTCAAGGGTACATTTCTGAACTCCAATGATATTTGTCGTTGTAATCCTTCAACGTCTTCAGAGAGGTGACGGGTCCCGACAGCCATACATTCCACAGACTATGATGTCTTTAAACTGGACTGTGGGATCCTTAAACCCATGGACTACGATGTCCTTAACCTGGACTGTGGGGTCCTTAAACACATGGACTACGATATCTTTAAACTGCACTGTGGGGTCCTTAAGCCCATGGACTACGATGTTCTTAACCTGGACTGTGGGGTCCTTAAGCCCATGGACCACCATGTCCTTAAACTGGTAATCGACCACAATGTCCCTAAACTAAACAATAGAGCCCAAATGCTCTTTTGTTGGATCTAAACAATCCCGTTAAGTTGGTCTTAGTCTAAAAATTAGACTAACGTATCCTTAACATACGTTTAAGTTGATCTTAGTCTCAAATAAGACTAACGTATCCTTAAACCCAAACCCCAAACCCAAATCTAAGAAAATACGGATTTGGACTAATCCACGCCCTACGAGCGACAACATAAATTAGTCTCTGTATACAATCCACGGGCAACCAAAAACAAAACAAACACCCACGACACGAAGTAACCATCTAGAGAAGGAGAAAGTTGTTACCGCTATGCGGTAGCGTAATTAACTGCAGGGGCTTGCGCCTGCAGGGAAGAGTGTCCCCACAATCAAAAAACCCCTCAAACGAGGGGGAATCTGACGAAATCTGCTATATCGGCCGCATCTATTTAAATCTTCGATACACGGTTCCATAAATCAACTTGGCATCTTCAGAGAGGTGGACGGATAGCACCAATTAGTATCTGCCCCGAATTTCAGGCAAGACGGACCCGCGCGGTTGCGTCTCCGAGTTCGGCGGGGAACAATAGCTACATGACGTTAAACTTTTCGATCGAATAAATAAACACCCAAAATTTCCCAAAAAGCTCAACACTTGAGCGGAGTTTAGAACGTACCCAGAACATGCCATGGCACCTTATGAACCATCCGTAGAAGGGCCGATCCATGCCTCACTCATGTCGTCGTGGAACTGCCGCAAACCCTTGGGTATGACCGCAGTTCTGTGATCAAAAAAGTCGAGTTTGGGTATCGTTCTTTTAGAGGGTCCACAGAATCGCTTGCATGATTTTCTGAAGATTTTAAACTTGGAAAAATCCAACTCTTGGAAAATTTCCAGCAAGGGAAAATTTTTGTTATTGATATCCGTTCGAACTTCTTAACGTCGTCTAAAAAACCCGAATAGATGTTAGAATTACGACTACGAAGCACTCCGAATTGCCTTTGCATAAAGATAACATCACATGCAAATTTAGCAAAAACAAGCAATACCTGAAATACCAAAACCGAGAGACTGGAACACCCTAGAAATTTCAACCCAGAACACCTCAAGAAAACCGATCTGGCCGGTTTTGTGAGCTATGTGGACAGCCAAATTACGGCGACGGGGGGTGAATTTTCTACTGTGTTCATGTTATATCGCATACAACATTCTGCAGTTACTAAAAAAAATTTTAGAGGCCATTTCAAATTCGACAGAAACTAGGATTGTATATCGGGTGTTTCGGAGTTGTTTCGGTTTCGTAATTCTAACAAATATCGTCTAATTCTCTAACATGGCTCGGATACCACTACAGGGTTGCCTAGCACGACAGCAAGGATTCTGGAGGCATCGTCCATGCCGTTTTCAAATTTTTGCTGTACTAAAGAACCCTAACCCTAGAATCTTAACTAGAGATTTAGACGAACTAGCAATGCAAACATCTTTATATCTAAGTGAATGAGGAATACAACCTTTGCAGAGCGGTCCTTCACTTCTAAACCTCCGTGTAGTAGTCCCTTCGCTCCAAGTAGTGAACACCCGAGCTCTAGTAAGGGTTCACATGAAGAAATAAACAAGCTTGCTCGAAGTCTTCGAGGCCGAAGATGATGTACGTCGATGAGACTCAAGCTCATGCTACATCTTCACTAATGGTAGATTAGTGAAGCAAACACCCTAAACTAAATGGCTAATATAGTAGAGGATGATGAAGTAGGAATTGGGCTCACTTTAGATTAATTTTTCTCATATTATTTCATCACCTTGAGAAAAGCTAGAAAGCTTTCTCATGAGGAAGAAAAAGATGAAGTGGAGATGAGAATGAAACTCATGAGGTGAGAATAGCAATCATGGGTGAGTTAGTGTCATACACTAACTCATGTAGAGATTAAACCATGGCTAACAATAATATTTAGGTTAATAAATATCTACAGGTAAAACAAAATTAGTGGACTTGGTCAATGGTTCCACAAGCTTCTACAAGCTTGAACCATGTGACTTAATTCCATCTAATTTTGATTAACTTTAAATAAATAAAACCCTTCATTATATCAAGCATGGTGTGAGTCGCATACACCCATGAAGCATGTGGCACCAAGCATGATACAAATAAAATATACATTAATATATATCACATATATACTATATGCACACAAGTGAGAAAAAGAAATGTTTAAGTGAGCTAATATTAGTTAATGTAATTTAATATACCAAATATATAATTATACATTAAATTATTAAATCAACACTTGATTTAATAATCCGGCTATATCACATACAACCGGCTAATATCAAATGTAACAACCTATCGAATCAACACTTGATCCGATAACCCGGCTATATCACATATAACCGACCGATATCACATATCGCGAGAATAGAATGCGGTATCACATACGTGCATTAATCTCGGTCTCGCACATATCACATATGTGCTCCTACTTCGTTTCGCATGAACCAGGAAACCTCTGTGTAGGACTCTAAAGACTCGTCAATACGCCGACAGTAGGTAATGATCATATCAAACACTCACAAGCCACAAGCGGTCTGCTAAACGTAACGGACATCCGGGTATTGAGCAATCAGAAGATCAACAAGCAAGTCTGCTCATACTCCTGCGAATCCAATCAGTAACACTACCGTACAGTCCGGTCTCTTCGTCAGATATGCCGCATATCGCAGCCGGGGGGTGGTAAAACGTTAGACCCCAATATCTTGATAAGTCATGCCGATGCAAGGTCCATAACGGTTCGAGAAACTACTGATAACACTTACCAGTAAATCTCAGCAACCCTGGCCAGAGATTTCCTGTTATGGCCAATTGAACATAGCGCAACATCAACTCCCAATACCGGGAGAGACGAATCCCCTCCTATAGCTTATTGCCTCCATGTGACTCGAGACTGTACCTAAAAACCAGCTTTTTGCACAATCTCTTGAACGTGGTATGGTGGAAATCAAACCACAGTGGGAATCACACAAGACTCTATGACGATCTCGAGTCGACAGACTAACCTGTACCAGTGTCACTAGACAACTGCTATCTGACGATAGGTATAATACCATCTAGGAGTTCTCGACGAGTCCGTCCAGTGTACCCAGTCTCCACTGAGCACCCGTATACCTTCTCTGATGTCAAACACCAATGGATGTGGGATAATCCATCGTCCATCATATGGGTCAAGAAACTCATACGCTAGTCTACTCTGGAGTATCGATGCCCTGTCTCGATACTCCCACGACTAGGAACTGTTGAAGGATGTACTTACCGACTACCTCAGCCCCGCTAGTATGATCTGCATCATAATCCTGGTAATCAAGTACTTATCCTAAGGGTTTTATCAACATGTAATAGAGAGACAATAAGTGTACATGTTAAGATAAAGAGCAACCAGATAGCATACTATCATGTCGAACAAGAAAGTCCTCCCTATATATGTCCAAGCATCCACTATAATATACATCACATGTACGGTAATGGCCTCTAGGGCATACATATAACTAACAGAACCTGAGCCGAGGTCGAGTTTGTCGTGTCATGCCTAGCCGCGCTTGCATCGTGATAGTGCCGTGCCGTATCCGTAGATCACCGTTGTTGCTGCGTCGCTTCCGTATCATCATCGATACATCGTCAGGCAAGTTCAAAAAACTTGTTACATGCTATAATGTATTCATATCGGTTGCGAATCAAATGTTATTATAAGTGTTCGATGTAAACCGTAATCTGAAAACCCTCTTAAAATGACGGAAACTAAGAATAACAGTTTACCCTAGTGATAACGATTACTGTGTTAAGAGTTGGCTTGAAAATACGGACTTTAATACCGTGAAATGTCATCCCCATTTAGCTCCGTCGAATCTGAAAATTTCTGTACCTGAATTTTGTGAAAATCATAGTAAATTAGTTACATGCCAGAATGTTGTGTTTGAGGGTTCATATCGAATCCGACCCGACGACCTAGAACCCCATATAATTTATAATCTGTTTCTATTTTAAAAAGGTGACGGAAACGGATCGGGTGTGCTGCTCTGGACTGCAGTCCAGAGCAGCACTGCTTGCCAACACTTGATTAGAAATACTTTTATATCTCTGTGTGAAAACGGTATTATGCGTAACCCTATACCGTAGTGAAGATAAATCTGTTAGCTAACTATTGGAAGTGATTTCATTCATTTTTATCATCTTTTACTATTTTAATAACATTTTAAACCATCAGTGCATACGGCAGTCCCAAGCAGGGACAGAACGTATACCCCAATATTATATAATGCATAACATCCAGTACACTATGGATATTATCAATCCGTCTGGTTCGTTAGAAACCTAACTGATAAACCTAAATATTTTTCAACTATAGATTTGCCTAATTTTGATCCCAACAGGGTGAAAACCGTGTCCCGAAATGGACTTTCAGTTCAGGAACTGAACTTCCAGCAGGAGACACTTAAAATGAAACGGCTATAATTTGTGAACCCGAAACCCGATTGAATTGAAACCAATTTCGTTGAACTGCTGACTGAGTTTACTTATTACCGTTTTTTATCTTTTTACTTAATTCTGAACGTATGATTTAATACGATTTATATAAGTTCATGAGACGCATAATGATTAGTTTGCATACAAATTGTTGAGCGGCATGATTCATATTTTACCTGACTACAATACATCTAACAATAGTGAGCGTTCTTATTAATTTTCAGTGTATAATGCATTGTCGAACGTGAATAGTATCGGTTTGGTTGTGTCAAGTACGTCAATGAAAAGTGAGTGATTCGTGATGGTGAATAATACAGTGAATAGTGAATAAAACAGTGTTATTGATGCGTACTTGTACACAACTGGCTCATACTCATAGATAGTGAGACCTGGGGAAAAGGGGAGAAATCGAAGTGGAAAGGAACTTGTATTTAGCGAGATCAGTGATTTAGAGGATGATCATTCGAACAGCGACTCTTATATATTAGGTTTGGACCTAGCTTTCACTTTGGCGGTCGTGGAAGCCGAGGCTATAGGTCAATGTAACTCTGGTAAATCCTCTTCCATCTTTTTCAGCCTTTTCAAAACCCTTGCATCCTTTTGTTCTTTCAAACATTTTCATGCACTTGCAGTAGTTCTTTCACCATCGCTGTCATCAATTTTTTCTTGAATATATTACAACTTTCTTCTATAAATTTCGAGGACGTAATTTTTATAGGGAAGGTAGAATGTAGCGACTCTGAATTTTCTGCACAATTTTTTTTCTTTTTAAAGTACAGAAAGGAGTTCCTTAGCCTGAGTACAAATTATAAATTAAATTTGTTTAAGAACAACAAGAAACAATTTGTAGCTCACTGGTAAAGCCTCTACACTATTGTGATATAGCCCCTGGGTTCGAATCCCCTCAAGCACATATTATTTTTTTCTGAATTTTCTTTTAAACTTTTTGGAAACCCAAAATTTTACACGTGCACTGCACATAAAAATGAAAAGTCTGAGAAAACAAACATGTGCAAAATGAAATAAATACATAATAGGACGCATAGCTTCAATCCGACAGGCTCCCTCCATAACTTGGCCGATGAGATGGCTATATAGGTCGGTGGGGACGGGGCCCCCATAGCCAATAGTCCCCGTGCCTTGCACACAAAACCCTTGGCCTATCCCCATTACCCCTACACTGTTTGATTTCCCTGAATTTAAACATAGGCTTCAATTTCATCTTTAAATCCAATTTTAAATGCGTTTTAATTTATTCTTTCAATTCCAAAACCCTAATTTCACACTATAAATACTACCCCATGCCCTAGCTCATCTTCATTCTGAAATTTCTAGCCAAAACTCTCAAAATTTCTCAAGTACAAGTGGGGTAGAAGTGGAGTTAGCAAGCTATCAACTTCCGGCGATGATTGAAGCGAATTCCGGCGATCACACGACGCCACGACGACCTCAATCTCTTCCTCCCTCTCTGCTTAACAAAATCCAATGGTAAGTCCCCTCCTATCCTTATTCTTTTTCTCTAAAAATCACTTTTTCCAAAATATATCGGTAAGTGGAGTTAACACCGACTTTTGATTCTAAAATCTTGAAATCATACTTTTTCTTAATTATTTCCCATCCATATTCTTACCCTATGTTTATAACTATAAAACTAATGTTTAGAAATAATTTTCACTTTAAAATATCATGCTAGATAACTTTAATCTAACTTTTATAGTAAAATACCATGAACTTTATATACGTCATATTTTATTACTTTGCTTAATCATACCTCTAGAAAATTTCACGGGGTAATGATCCATCCCTCACATACACACATGTTTATATAGCACGATACTCTTTGAACATATCTTTGTGGCAAATACAATATTTCATTAAAATACCTTGAACTATAAAAACCTGGTTTTCTTTAGAATTGTATTATCAAAACTCTTTGCGATTATGCCTCTACAACCGATTTTGGGAAACCCGTTATTGGATGGTGCGAATTATCACATATCCTAGGTCTAGTAGAGCGAGAAACAGATCTCCTCATGGAGCATTCGGTCTCGAAAGATTTTTAATACGATTTTTAAGAAAAACGAGATTTTCTACTTAATAATAAAATTAATTTTTAATAATTATATACATATTATCAAACCACATATTTTCAAGATATAATAAAATTCCATGTTTTCTAGAAAATAAAAGAATGACAAGTTTCACCAAAATACCCTCAAGTTATCCAAAAGACAAGTTTTACACTAAAATACCATGAACTATCCAAGCTAAACTATTATCACTGAAATACTTCACATTCTTAAAATTCACAATTATGGAAACTCTAAATAATATAAATAAATACTCGAGATTTATTTTGAAAGTATATAAAATATTTTTCATAAAACACCCTCGATTTATATAAAATTACATTTAAAAACTTTAGTAAATATAGGTTTAAGCGGGATCAATTCTCTTGAGTTTATGGGAGCCGGAGAAAGTGAGTGCTTTTCTATTTAAGATAGAAAAACTTAACGGAGTTATCAATGGTAATTGTCTTGGAAAAAGACACAAATCCTGCCGTCCATGTGCAGTAGTTACCGATAACTCCAGAACCTAATTTAAGATCCAAATCAGTTGAAAGTGTCTGACTCAAATCCGAGTCTAAAGCAATCTGAGTCTAACTCATATTAGAATCCAATTCAAACATGAATCCAAACTCTAACATGTATACTTGAACCTGAATACCAGAACAATATCAACATGCAAACATGACTTGAATTGACTCGAACCATGAATACAACTTGACATGAATACATGAATACTTGACATGAATACTTGATACATACATGAACTCAATCTTGCAAACTTGATTTATTCTTGGATTCGAGTAAGGCTGGTAATTTTAGTTGTAACTTAGCCTACACGGGGTGCTGGGGTAGTTCATGCGTGAATCCAATGAAATCTCTGGAGTCCCACTAGATCATGAATTCATGTCTACTAACACAAGCAAGCTATCATGAGGGCCCGTATTTTCTTGCTCCTGGATTACAGCCTGTTGAGTTTGGAATATTTCAACACTAGGTTGAAGTCCCGTTACTAACACTTAATTCGGGCCCGTGGTTCCTTACCCCTACATTACAGCCTGTTGAGTTTGAGAACACTCTTGAGATTGGTTGAAATTCACCCTTGAACTTACGTTAAAATAGTATACCCAAATAGAGACCTGTTAAGACACCTATATCCACTGCATGTTCACCATACTTACACTACACGGCCATGTTATATTTTTTGTCATACTCATACGATGCTGTCATGCTTACCTACTTGTCGTATGTTACCATATCTGTTTACATATTACAATAGAACCGCATGCTAAATAAACTTGCCATATTTACATTAAACGACATGCTGACACATCATACTTCATGATAAATACTTTTTCTTAACATTACACTTTATATTTCACTTCATTTCTTGGGACTTACCGAGCGAAAGTTTGCTAACGGGTATTCCATCCTTCTTTATTTTCTTGGAATGTTCGTCAGATTCCGTGGAGACTGAGAAGGTAGATAGCTCAGAGGAGGAGCACGATCAGACCGAGACCCAGGCCTAGACCAGTTACCTTTTCTTAGTTTATGTATGCCACCTATTTAGGCATTTCCTTCTTGTATCTTATTTCAATTAAAATCTTGTATTTGTAAATGAATCAAGTTGAATGTAAATAAAGTTGTTGAATTTTAAATCTCATGTTTATTCTCTTGTCATTTTATATTGCTTATTTTACGCTTAGCTTATTTATTCTGTGAAATGACCTTCTCGAAATAAATACGCCGCGGGCTTGCCACGTCACCGTTTCCGTCTATTGGGAAGCAGAGCGTAACATTTTCTAAAAAATAAAAGAATGACAGATTTCATCAAAATACCTTCTAATTATCCAAAAGTCAAGTTTTACAGTAAAATACCTTGAACTATCCAAGCTAAACTATTATCACTAAAATACTTCACATTCTTAAAATTCATAATTATGGAACCCTAAATAATATAAATAAATACTCGAGATTTATTTTGAAAGTATATAAAATATTTTTCATAAAACCCTTTCGAGTTATATAAAATTACATTTAAGGATTTTAGTAAATATAGGTTTAAGCGGGATCAATTCTCTTGAGGCTCAGGGAGCCGGAAAAGTGAGTGCTTGCCTATTTAAGGTAGAGAAACTTAACAGTGTTATCAATGGTAATTGTCCTGGAAAAAGACACATATCCTATCGTCCATGTGTAGCAATTACCGATAACTCCCAAATCTAATTCAGGATCCAAATCAGTTCCAAGTGTCTGACTCAAGTCTGAGTCTAAATCAAGCTTGAATTTAACTCAAATCAGAATCCAATTCAACATGAATCCAAACAATAAAATGTATACTTAAACCTGAACCTGAATACCAGAACAATATCAACATGCAAATATGACTTGACTTGACCGAACCATGGCTATAACTTGACTTGATTACATGACTACTTGTTTACATTTTGAACCTAATTACATGAACAACTTGTATCCATGGTTTTGGCAAGCCTTATAACTATAATCAATACAATACATATTACGGGGTTTAACGGGGTAGATTGGTACGGAATGTATTAAAAGTGGCACGATGATGGACACAAAAAGACACCTACATGAACTCTCGTGCCGTTGTTCCGTGGGTTTTAACAGGCCTTGTACTTACATGTTACCATAGTCCACGGGACAGTTGGACTCCTTTCGTATACACAGATACTTTCTGTACCAAGCTACAAACAACTACGTTAGAATAATAAACCGATACATGTACAGTTTCCTTCCATATTACTTGTTGTATTCCTTCCTTTCTTTAAGGACTTAACGAGCGCTAGTTCGCTAACGACATTCATGTTTCTTTCTTTCTTTGGAAAGCTCGTCAAGAGGACTGGACCCTCAGAAGACCAAGCCCAGCCAGGAGTACTTGGAGCAGATTGAGGCACAGCCAGATTACTAGCTTACTTATACTTACCTTCCAGTTTGTATGCCACTGTTTAGGCACTGCTTTATTCATTGTACTTTTCCTTTTCAAATCAGATGTATTGTAAAGATGAATGTAAATAAAAGTTGCTTTTCATTTTATATCTTTTGTCATTTCTTGTGCATTTTATATATATTGCTTATTTACGCTTAACATGTTTACTTCTGAGTAAATTATTTCGCGTTCCCATCACGTCTCCTTCTTCGTACACTGGGAAGCGGGGCGTGACACATGTGGGTGCACTTATTTAACACGTGAAGCTTTCCCTTTATTTTTATAAGGGAACAGTAAGCTCTGAGCCAAAAAATTTGGCGGGAACAGACGAGTCTCGGCCTAATCTCGGTATGAAGTGTGTGGATACATAAGAGTGCGTAGAACCAAGATCGAACAATATGCGCGCGTCGAAAGAACACACAGAAAGAGTACCTGTCACAACAGCATTCGATGCCTGAGCATCCTGAGGAGTCAAAGCGAAAACTCTGGCATGTCCTCTACCGGTATCATGCTGTCCTCTGCCTCTGCCGCCTCGTCCCCTCTGAATGGAACCGCCACGGCATGGCCCCTCTGAGCATCTGTCTGGTGAGGAGTAGCGGCGGGCGGAGAAGGCAATGCTCGTGAAAGAGGGGTGAAAGGGGTAAAGTGACCTGTGGAACTGCTGCCCTGCCCTGGCGTCTCATAGTACAATCCCTGATGCGGTGATACAGACTCCTACACCGAAAACATCCTGGCGATGGCTACTGACCCTGTAGATAAGAGCTATATAACTGGCCATATCTCAAGCCTCTGTCGCTGCCACGGCCTAGAAAGAATCCGCCGCGACCTCTGCCTGCCATACATCTGCCAAACTACTCGGGAGTTGATACACCAGTACGAATCCACTTCGGTCCCGGAACAGTCGTAGTCTCGGCAATATGATCCTCCACTAGCGTGGCTGCGTCCATCACCGCTGCATAAGTATCAAAGTGTTGGGCGTCAATAGAGAGGAACAACTGTGTATCAAGACCTCGCACGAATCTCTTGACGTGCTTCTCTTCGATGTCCACCAAATAAGGAGCATATATGGATAGCTGGGTGAATTGGATATCATACTCGACCAATGTCATACCGGGAGTCTTGCGCAAAGACTCAAAACTGTGAGCTCGGGCATCCCTGATGCTCTGCGGAAGAAAACGAGCAAGAAAAACCATCGTGGGTTCATCCCAAGTCATAAGAGGAAGACCTGCGGCTCGGCCTCTCTCAATAAACTCGCACCAAGTCTGGGTGCCACGTCCCGCTTCCCGGTGTACGGCGAAGGGGACGCGACTAGGTCCGCTACGTATTTACTGTGAAGTAAATACGCTGAGCGTATCTAAGCAATATAAAAGTAAATCACAAGAGACAAGAGATATAGAAATAACAACAACTTTATTAATAACATTTTTTTGTACAATGCATGAAAAGTAAATACAACTGAAATGAAAAGCGATGCCTAAATAGTGGCATAACAGGAAATGAAAATACTGAATAGAACAAGGTACAATATCTAGAGCTCGGGGTCTTCGTGAAACTGCTCTAAGTCTTCACCGGTGGGCTCGATCTCTGCTGGGTCCAAAGCACCTGACGACATTCAGAGAAGAAAGAAATAGAATGTCGTCAGCGAACAGGTCGCTCGGTAAGTCCTAAAGATAAAGAAGAATTAGAAAAGACAGAATAAGCGGTATTTTCTAAAGAGATTGTAAAATATTGTAGAATATTGTGTTAACGCTGTTGTTTGTAGTTTGGTACAGAAGAATGCCAGTGTATACGAGAGGGGTCTCTATATGCTAGAGACTAGGGCAAACGGAATGTACCAGGAACCGTTAAGCCACGGTACAACAACAACGGAATATAGGTTAGGTGTCTTAATCTGACCACCTCGTGCCACCTTTAACACCTTCCGTACCAATCTACCCTTTAAACCCCATAGTGTTTTGATAGTATTGTTGTATTGTATTGTGTAAGTTGGATGACCGACCAAAACCATGATATCAGTAAACAGATTGTAACTGCATAATCAGGTAAATGGAATAACGGAATAATGGATGTATATCCATGGTTTGATTCAGTCAAGTTGTATAGATTGTTAACTGGATTCTGGTATTCATGTGTTCATATTGAGTTGGAATATTAAAGAATATAGATTGACTTGAATCATATTCAAGTCAGAATTAATCAGACTCAACCCCGAGTCAGACTAAAAGAAATGTAAGTCGAAGTTCTATATTTGTTAGGGTCATTATTGTAATTTATAAAACTTGAGGGGGTTTTATGTAAAAATACTTTTGTATAGTTTTTAAGATACACCTCAAGTATTATTATTCGTCTTTATTTTTATATTGAGTGTGATTTTATTTTGTGTTATTTCTAGTGAAAATATCCTAATTACATAAATAAAGGTATTAATCTGTAATATTGATTTATTTGAAATTCATGGTATTTTAATGTAAAATTTATTCTTGTGATTTTTTTAAAAAAGTGGAGTATTTATATTATAACAAAATAGATCTTTTAATGATAATATACATATATTTATACAAAAATAATTTCAATAAATATTTTATATTTATAAAAGTCTCATTTTCTTAAAATGTCGTATTTTAAACCTTTCGAGACCGAATGCTCCTTGCGGAGGTCTGAATCTCGCACTACTAAGCCCGAGGGTGCACGATAAACCGTACTATCCCTAACGGGTTCCCCAAAGGTGGGTTGTAGTGGCGCTTTGCAAAGATTTTATAAATACTAATACTTTAGAAAACGGTTTTTATTAAAGTAAAAGGTATTTATTTGCAAAAGTCGATTTTCCGTATTTTAGATTTTAGGGTTTTCTATTTCAACTAGACTATTTCTAAGATCTAAACAACAAGTTGTTAGAAACCTCAAATCGCCTCTTCACCGCCAATTGTGGCCAGGTAAGTACAAGTGAGGAAGGAGGGATCCGCTCACGAATTGTGAGACGGGCCTTTTAAAGTTACCTTTGCTCACTTTCCTAGCCTAGACACCACAAAATCAGATTTAGATAAACGATCGATATCCACAACTTATCGTATTTTTCTATTAAAAGATATTTGTTTTAAAAGTGTATCAAACCTAAAACTTTTAGAAAAGGTTTTATTAAGAAAATTGTATTTTAATGTAAAATCTTGTTTTATCGTATTCTAAGTTTTCAAGATAGCGTGTTATGAATGCATTTGAGTGTGTGAGGAGGTAGGTCATTACCTCGTGATCTACTTTAAGGTATAGCAATGTTAAGAGGTTAAATGTGATAAACTAAATATGGTGGTATTTAAGTGAAAGAATACGATATATTGCAAAAGCTATCATTTCATGTGAGAAACTTTATTCAAATTAGTTGTTATGTGATTAATAGTCAACATAAAGATGTTTAAGCGTTATGGAATCGGTGATAAGTGAGATTTTATAGAAAACCGAATCGGAAATCTGTTTGTTCCGATTTCCATCGGGTTTATAAGTTCGTATTTTAATGAAAGAAAAGAAAGATAGAAAAGGGGGACTTACGGGTTTGGACAACACTAGAGAGTGAGAGAAAGGTAGAGGGTTTGCCGGTACGTTGAAACGTCGTGAAGAGGTCCTAGCACGATCGCCGGAATTTCGCCGTCGATTTCGTCAGTGCTTCGCCTTTCGCTCGTTTTCTAAGGTACCAAGTTCTCTTGAGATTTTGAGAGAGTGGACTTAGAAAAAGTGATGAGAGGGTAGAGGGTATGGGGGGTTTATATAGGGTTAGGCTAGGGTTAGGGTTTTTAATAAAAAATATATAAATATATAAAATCATTAGAAAATCATTAAACCTTGTAGTAAAAGGGATTTATTGAGCAAATGATAACCGATCCAGGGATATAAAGTGTGCAGGAGGGTTGACCAAGTCCAGAGCCAACTTTTCTCAGTTGATGACTCGGCCGGCGGCGCGGGACAGAGTCGGCCAGTTCGCCGGCCGGCGCCGCCGAGTCGGGGTTCCAGGGGCCGGGGAATCTTCAGGGGTATTTAATGGTATATTTACTTTTTTATGTACAGTATAAATTTTGTGAGTTATGGCCTTTTGACTGTTGACTTCCAAAAGAAATTAAAACAAAATAAATACAAAAATAATGTAGGGCATGGGATTTGAACTCTGGTGGCTTGGTTCAGCAATGCAAGGTATTACCAATGAGCTACAAGCTCCTTCTTGTAATTATGGTGTTATTTAATTACTTAAAATGATAGCAGTAAGAGTAAATACTCTAAGTATACATTAAATTTAAAGTAATTTCTTGTACGCTAAAAATGGAGTTATTACATTCTTGTAGCTTGTAATTAAAAACAAAATAATTATCTATATCTTGTGCTCAGGCTAAAATACCCCTTTGTGGATTTTGAAAATTTTAATTTAAAAATTTGTATAGGAAAAAGGTGTATAAGAAAATTATGGTTGTTACACTGGGCAAGACCCTCCAGACGGAAACTAGCAAGCTCAACTGATCTCGCATCGGAACACCTCAGGGAATGACAAATCCTAGCCATCCTGTCGAGAAATGACTGTGGATCCTCTGCTGCATCTGTGCCGGTGAAAACCAGAGGCTTCAGTCTCATAAACTCTGATAGTGATACTGCGATAGTCTCGGTAGCGGTAGGTACAACTGCCTGAGCAGTAGGCACTATCATAGTCCCTGTCATAGGCGGAACATCATCTGATCTCTATGCTCGACTGGCCTTACCAAAGATCCAACCATCTGGAGCAAATCCTGAATACTGGCCTCTAGCCTAGCAATCCGGCTTGGAGAAGGTGGATCGATCTGCTCCTGAGGGGTAGGCGTACCGCCCTGGTCGGCCCTCGTCTCGGTCGAGTCTGCCCTGATCTCTTCTCTAGCGGCAGCCCTCTAGGCCCTCGTAGTCAATGGCGGTATGGTGGCTAGACCAAGAAACAGGATTTAGTAAGAACACATCAACCAAAACAAAAGGATGCGTAGAATCAAGAAAAGAATCATAAGGCATATGTCCTAAGGTCACTTAGGCGGATTATCGTGTCGTGAGTATGCCGTGAAACATACACACGCTACGCTACTCTGCTTAAATTACCTACTCCATCATACCAAGGGTCATCCTACACTGCGAAAGGTAAAACCTAACGCTCTGATACTAACTTTGTCATGACCCAAATCAGGAACGTGACCGGCACTTAAATCACGCAATATCTAAAGGCGTAACGTAATTCTAGTAAGCCGAAAACCCATAATCTAAACCGTGAAAATAAAATAGAGCGGTAGAACATTGTTTCAAATATCAATTTTAAAAGTAGAAGAGTTATATCAAACCTTTTTAAAATCTCAAGTTGTTGCTAAGAATTCGGCAGCATCTCCTTTGTAAAAATTGATCCAAACCGATACATAAGCAATATATATAAAAGCATCCCCACTTGGGAGCAATCTCACGCCTATAGGCGGAACACAAACATATACCAGATATACGACACTATAGGCGAAGAAATAAGCAAATAAGAAAGGAAACAACATTCACAACATAACACAAAAGTCGGCCCACACGAGCACGACACCCAGAGTCAAATATAATACGATCTTTCAGCCTCGCTTCTAAGCCAATACATACATGTGGTAGATAGAGTATACTAGATACAAAGATAAGAGTACAAAGTAGAAGGCACATGAATACTCGCAACCCATCTACAAAAAATATATCACTCCCAAACGTAACGGTAGCAGTAGCAGTAGCAAAAGTAGTGTGGCCCAACTTGACTACACTGAGAATCGGCCATGCAAGACACTGTGGCACAACAGGAGGTGTTGCCAGCTCGTGAGTAGTAAATATCATCATACGTGGTAATCGCAAGTATGAACGTAGCAGCGACAAATCCTAAGTATAAGATTATGATGGCATATCTAACAGTATGGGTGCAGCATAAAAAATGAGCAAAGTATAACACCAGGGTGTAATAACTGTGTGAAACAGAGCATGTCATAATAAGTTCTGAATGTGGATTAAAACAGAGGTACCATCGATAAATCATCATAAAAACGGTGTCAAGTAACGACACTCAAAATCCCAATATCTCAGGCGCCGTCACTCTGATCGACCCTCATATCCATCTGATTATATAACTCCGGTCTATCCTCCGGATATCCGCTGAGTTTCAATACAATCACCGGTAGGTAGTGTTCTCCTGACGGGCTCAACGTATTTCTATACGATCTTCTTGCCCCAGGGTACCGTACCGGGTCCACTATGTATCCGCAGACAGTGCTACCTCACTCCTCGAATCGGGTATACTCATCATCCAGAACCGAGAAAAGCCATGGTGGACACCAAATATCATATCAAGGGAAAACCGCATTTTTAAATAATCCAAGTTTTGAAAATGCACTTTGCGGTTTCCCAAATCCACGAAAATCGAAATCTCAAGAAACATCATATGAGAATACGGTACTAATAGCAATATATGTATGATGTTGATATGATGTGTGCTAGTAAAATAAACGAAAGTCTAACTACCAATTAAGATGTAATACAATGTAGTTATTCATGGCAAATTCTATATTGTGCGTGACATGGAAATTACCAACGGTGTGTGTGGGAATATGAATCAGTACTCGTGCGAGATGAACCATTGGTAACGGTGCAAGTGTCCTAACAAAGATATGTCAATGAGTAGCAAGTCATAAGATGCACATTATAATACTTATGCGCAATTATGAATGCATATACACATAATTATAACTAGATTCTAGTCATCGGCGCTTAACACCATCCAGATGATTCCCTCATAAATATTAAATCTACTCACCGGAACGGTCTCGAGCTACTCGAATCCGACCACCTCCTTCCCTTTCCTAACCACGTCCGAAGTCTCTACAATCAATCCTAGCATCGCACAAAACCATAACACATGAGGCCAATAAATTTCCGATATGACACGTACATATACACTACACGAACGAACCAACTCTCACAAGTTATCATGTGTGAGCTTAGCGTGTTAAATGGGTGCAGCAACATCTAAGACTACCTCTAAGGGCTGCTAACCACACAAACACCTAAACGGGAGTCGGAAAAATCCGTATAGCACGTTAACAAAACGCCTAAAATATGGTAAAACGGTTCTAGATTTTTATATACAAACAATTAGAGAAAGTAACACATTCCATAGGCCTAATTGGAGTTCCAGAGAGCACTCGACAAAGATTCACACCCAAACTCCCCAGTTAGGCCGCAATTTGCGGCCAGAAAGAATAAATTTGCGGCCAGAATTTTGAGGGGAGAGCTCAGATTTTGAGGGTGTACTCGTGGCCCTAAGACTAACTCCAAGTAATGTCAACTTCTCTCAAAAGTCTCTGGGTTGATAGCAGATTCTAAAACGAGATCCTAATCTTAACTAAAACTAGTTTTGACACTAAATTAAAATATTGCGATGGTTTAGGGAAAACTTGGTGTTTAAATAAGGACGTTTAGTTACCAAAACACTCTATTTAACCTAGATTAGGTCATAACTAACCTATGAACTTCATAACCCCAAGAACATCTCTTAAGTCTAAATATCACAAAACATAACTCTAGTTAAGATTAGGAGTTTGCTTAGCAAAAACTTGTTAACATAAAATCTTTTTTAGAGCCTACTTAAGAGTTTTGATCCTTACCTCACCAAAACTTGAAGGAAACCCTAACCATGCAAGCTTCAAGACTCTCAAGAGAGACTAACCATGATTAAGTGAGGGGTTAGTGATAATTTGTGGTGATTAAAGCTTAATTTGTTGTGGGAAAATAAATTCCAAGAAAGGAGGTGAGCGGGAGAAAGAGGAAGAAGAGAAGAGAAAGATGAGAGAACGAAGGGAAGAAGGATGGCTCATGAGAGCCATGTCCATCTCTTCTCTCTTCATTAAATGCACCTCACATCCATGTCTCCTCCATCATTTCTTTTCTTTTCTTTTCTTTTCTTTTCTTTTTAAAACCCTTAATTACTTAAAATATTTTAAGAACAAAATAAATATTGCTAATTTTGCGATAGCTAGAAAACATGTTTTAACTTAATTTAATATGTTGTTAAAACTAGATTAGCATAACATGTGCGTGTATAAATATAACAAAGTACAGAAAGAAATAAATAAATAAAAATATATGAAAATGAATACTAATTAAGCTTCGTCAAAAACCCAAGTTATATGTACTTTTTTGAGATCCACACGTTCAGCTCTCATCTCAAATCTCAACCGTTCGACACCGCTGGCCGCAAGATCAATGAAGGACAACATCTGAGAGAGATTTCGATCTCCATCAGGTAGTTTAAAAAATAGACGAGAAGAGAAGAAAAGAGAGGGGAGGCGATAAGAGGATGCCTCTCAATTGAACTTTAGATATGGGAAATGATAATAGGGTTTAGATAACTTATATAGGTATATAGGGCTTTAATTTTAGCCATAGAATTAAATCTATCGATGGTTGATATGTTTATTAAGCGATCGGGTTTAAATCGGTTATTGGCGGGAATGGGTCGCAGACAGGTGCGAGGGCGTATTCGTGCTGGTTATAAGAAAAATTATAACTAGTTCTATATAAGTGAAGATGGGTTCGAATCGTTTGCAGTAGGTACGGGCTGCGGACAAGCGAGGGTGTGGGTTTGGGTGGGTGGGGCCCGTCTTATTGTGTTTTTAAAAAAATGAATGAATGAATGAAAGGCACTTTATTTTGCACCCACTCTCAGTCATTCAATATTTGGTTTCAATTTCTACTGCAATTTTTGGGTGAAATTATTGTGATTCTCCTTCATCAATGTCTCCCCTTCTTCACCTGTTCCTCATCCCCCTCCTCTTCTCTCTCTCACCAAACCCAGGACAGCCAAAAACCCTAATTCCCCTTCACAAAACCCTAATTTTTACCGTAAAAGTCTGACCTTTTTAAACTCTTACCTCGTTTTTTCTTCTGCTGTTGCAAGTGAGCTGGTGTTGGATTTTGGCTACTCAGTCTCCACCTTCGCCGATTTCAGTAACCCCCCTTCAATTATCTACCCCTCCGCCCTCCTCCTCCGCCATCGATCCAGCGATGCCCTCCTCGATTCCACCAGCGCTGTCTTCTACTCTCTCGCGATCCCAATCTCTCAAGGTACCGTTTTTTGTTGAAAAGATTGAATTTTGAAGGATTTTGTGTTGTTGTTTTGTTTATATTTGGGGTTGTTGCAGAGAATGGGGTGAATTTGTTTTCTGGGAAAGGTGGTGTTGGGTTCTCCGATGGGGAGACCGCGGCGGCCATGTTCAATAGGCCGAGGAGCTTCGGGGTTGATGGGATGGATAATGTTTATGTTGCTGATAGGGGTAATCGTGCCATTCGGAAGATTAGCCCATCCAATAAAAATTTTCGTGGTTTTTTGTGGGCATGTAATGTAGTGTTGAAATTGACAACATTTTGGCGATTTTTGTGTTTGATCGATCGTTAGAGGCTTTTGTTTGATCATTAGGCGAAAATATGTGATATTTCTAGTATGAGAGGGTATGATTCTATGCTCAATTATCATATGCTGATAACATTGAGCTTTAGAGTGCGGGAGATGTGACTAGATCTTAAATACCATTTCACGTTCCATTTCTTTAAAGATTTGTGGTTGCTTATTTGCTCACTGAAGAATGTGTCAGTCTTAAGTATGATAAATTTCGGTTATACAGTTTAATCTCCCTATTTTCTTATATCAGCGCTCGCAGTTGGTTGGTTTTGCTTATTGCTTATAGTACATATGTTTATATTGAAACAGTTGATAAACAGTGTGTAAAATAAATGGTAATCTTGATCCAGGCCTAATGTATCATACTTCAGAATGAATAACCTCTTTTTACATATATGGTATTTAGGTGTGACCACCACCATTGCTGGAGCCTATTCAGAGAAAACGGGACACGTAGATGGTCCCGCTCAGAACGCGTCCTTCTCAAATGATTTTGACCTTGTTTATGTTCCCAAAATGTGTGCCTTGCTGATTTCTGATCGTGGGAATTGATTGATCCACCAATTCGATTTAAAGCCAGCGGATTGTGCGCAGAAAACACAAGCAGGTAACAACTACATTGAGCTATATAATTATGTACCTTAGTTCTAGTGTAACCATGCAAATGTGGGTTCAAATCCTCTCCAGTTGCAAAAGGCTACTGGAGAGTACTGTACAGCCCATCTGACCATCCATTTCATTTGGACGGTTGGATGTGGTTGTACTTCAATTTCTGGAGGACGCCTCTTCCTTTCTTCTTCCTTGGGGCAATAATGACAAAACCCACTTCAACACCCTATCCGTCCCCAGCCGCCATTCCTGCAGCCACACTTTTACCTGACCGCCAGTGAGCAAGAATGTCAAAAACGCTGGTTGGAAACTTCAATTTGCATCATCAACAAAATAAACACCCAGTTGTAAAATAAAATTCGGAATGATTCATCCTTTTACAATAATGGCATAGGATAGAGCTTTATCATCATTATGATGTTGATGAGCTGCTCCTTTTTGTTGTACAATGAGATGATTAGTGATTTGTTCAATCTGTTGGACATGGAAGAACAAGAATGATGTTGATGAGACGACCCCAATTAGTTCTTCAATTGCTAATCTGAAAAAGGAAAAAAGTGATTAAAAAAAGAAAGAAAGAAAAATGATTCCCAACATCCCAAACATCACCGGTTTGCTCTTCCATCAATCAAAACCCCAAACATCCCAATCGACATCCGCCAAATTGTTATTTGATAGATTGAAATCCTCCAAAGGCAAGAGAGGTTCCGAATTTAGATGTGGAAGGGAGATTCTGCTGTTGGGGAAAAATAAGAAAGAGAGAAAGAAGATGATACTTATGTTGGTCCCATTTGTCATTCTTTTTTAGCTTAAAGTTCTTAGCTGTTCGATTGAAACAAACGACCCTTAATATGCACCTGGCACTGGAGAGGATATGGACCCTGCAAATGTAGACCTCTGGAGCTTTCTTTTATCCATAATGCATTCTATTACTCGATTGATTCATATTTGTGTCATTTGCTCAAGCATTGATCATAATCTTACTCATGTGTGGGAATTCCCCAGATTTCGACACGTAGCGGATGACGTGTCATCCACGTAAGCTCATTAGATTCCTGGGGCTACGGAGCTGGAATAAGTATGATGCATTGGGGACATTCCACGGCGCCTCGCCTCCGAGGTTGCACCTGACCTTTTAGAAGATCTCTCCAGAGTACGTTCCTCCTTCGGCTGACCGCTAGCCATCTCGTCTCCGAACTATCCTATAGCTAAGACTCCTCAGCTCACTTACTCATCTCCGAGCTATCATGTATCTGATATTCCTCAGTGTCCCTGTTTTGCCGGGAGCACGAAACCCGAGCGTTCCCGTAACGGCTCCGTGTATCTCGCCATGACGAGATCTCCGCCACTCCACTTCCCACATCCCACACTAGCGTATCTCGCCATTAATGGACGTATCCCGTCATCAACGAGAACGTGACGCAGGGGTGTAACGGACGGCGAGAATCTTGCATCGGCTCGCTCCATGCGACCGCTATATAAACCGCTCTTCCAGACGACTCAGGTATTTCGAACTCATTCCAATACGCCGCTACTTTTTCCTAACATTCCTCGGTATTTACTTGATCGTCGAAGGGTCCTACGGTGGTTTCCCACCTCGGGACTTTCTTTGCAGGTAGCTCAACGTCAACAACTACCAACAACACATTGAGATCCGCACGCTCAACCCTTACATCAAATCTCAACCGTTCAACCCGCTGGTAGTAAAATCGATGGAGAACATCTGAAGGAGATCCCGACCTCCATCAATAGGCGCTGTCTGTGGGAACGTTTTTCCGCCCAAAAAAATTAATCTTCCGCCTTTGATTCGATGGCCAGTGATCATCATAACGGAGATCCCAACACAAGCCACTCCGTCCTCTGCAACGGAGGCTGGGGCGGTTCTACTCCGTCTCCCAACATCGTTGAGGCCTTATCCAAACGAATCGACAAATTCACGGCGATGGTGGACGCGCTCGCTCGTGTCCAAATGGCCGGCCATGCCCGCCAAATCGCCACCCCCGCTCCCCGAAACGACGATGTGCACGAGGCAGCAGAGGGGCGCGTTCAAGTTTTCGGTCTCGTTCATGCCAATCTCGATGTCACGGAACACCTGCATACCGATTCCGGCAGTCACGACCCCCGTACGAGGAATGATTCCATGACTCGTTTGACGCCGGACGGTCCGACACCGAGGTCTTGGGAGCGACCAGATTATCGCTTGAATGCTCGCCGCTCTCCCTCGCCCCTAAAGAGACGTCGGTCAGGTCGCCTGATTCCAGGGAAGACCGACATCACCACACTCGCCGAGGACGCGCACATTGCGTACGTCGAGGCGAACCGTGAAGGGTTCATCCCAGGATCTGAGGAACGTGATAGAGCGAAGCCGAATCCGCTCCATCCCATAAGTCCGAAGCAGAGACAACAGGCACTCCGACTATAGAGAATTCTCGGGGTATCAACAGCGAATTGAGGTCCTTGAGAAGAAATTTAATTACATGTAGCTCGCCACCCGTTCGTCCGGAGGATCAGCAAAATATTCCGTGGATTCTCTCACGAGACCCTTCACGGAGCAGTTACTAAGTGAGTGGGTTTCGTCTCGGAACAAACCGCCCAAGGTGGCCTTTTTCGACAGGAAGTTTGACCCAAAGAACCACTTGGACGCGTTTACGGCGAGCATGAGCTTTCAAGATAAACTCGGACGCGGCTAAGTGTCGAGCCTTTCCCACCACCCTCATCCGGGTCGGACGAGACAGCGGCCTTACTCCGCGTTCAATCTCAACCTTCGACGAGCTGGCTACTAAGTTCTTCGGTCGTTTTGTCGGCAACCGAGGACCAAAAAGGACGGTCTTCTGCTCACCATCAAGAGCGAGGACAGGGAATCTTTCAAGGGTTACATCACCCGGCTCTACAATGCCCTCCTGGAGGTACCCGAGCACCGGGATGAGACGATCATAACCGCCATGAGGTCTGGTCATAGGCACAAAGAGTAGCTCCGCTCTTTTGCATTGGCGCAACCTAAGACCCTGGCCGAGGTAAAGGTCTGGACCGAGCGGGAAATCTAACTCGAATCCGAGATTAACGCTCACATTTCCCGAGGATACCAGACAGACCAAAAGAAAAGGTACCTGGAAGAAGACAAGAAGAAGACTGGTCGGTCAAAACCTTATACGCCGAGGTTTCATGAATACACGCCTCTCAATGTCTCGCAGGCCGAGCTGCTAGAGAAGGCAAGGAGCGAAAAATTCTTCAAGCTGGCCTCGATAACACGAAAGCCGGGCAAGCGACTCCACGGCCCGTATTGTGCCTATCATCGGACACAAGGGCATCCGACCGAGGATTGTAAACAGCTACACAATTACATTGAGGAGCTGATTTGCTCCGGCCACTTGGCAAAATACCTGTGAGACAAACGTCAAGCAGATAGGGGAAAAGCCGATCAACTTGAAGCTGGAGAGCTGACGACCGGGCAGATCATGGTCATCACTGACTGACCTGAGTTCGAGCAACAAGGACACCCACTGAATCCGGTCATTCAATGCGGGAGAGTTTAAACTGGCCGGCGGGTAGCTTCATGCCCGTCAAGCAAAGACTAGCACTTCACTCGAGTAAATGAAGCTCGGATGTGCCTATTGGTAGCCGACCAAAGCCTTCATCACGAGACGGCCGGGTAGCTTCCTGCTCGGCCCATCCACAGTGGGTAGCTTCCTGCCCAACGAAGACGTGGATCCAAAGTCCTCATCACGAGTCGGCCGTGTAGCTTCATGCTCGGCCTATCCACGTGGGTAGCTTCCTGTCTAACGAAGACGTGGATCGAAAGCCCTCATCACGAGGCGGCCGGGTAGTTTCCTGCTCGGCCCATCCACCGCGGGTAGCTTCCTGCCCAATAGCGCCGTGGATCTAAAGCCCTCATCAAGAGGCAGCCGAGTACCTTCCTGCCCGGCCTATCCCAGCGGGTAGCTTCCTGCCCAACAACGCTGTGGATCCAAAGCCTTCATCACGAGGCCACGACTTTCTGCGCGGCCCATTCACTGCGGGTAGCTTTCTGCCCAACAATGCCGTGAATCTAAATCCCTCATCACAAGGCAGCCGGGTAGCTTCCTGTCCGGCCCATCCACAGTGGGCAACTTCCTTCCCAATAACGCCGCGGAACCAAAGCTCTCGTCACGAGGCCGCCGGCCAGCTTCCTGCTCAGCTCATCTACCGCGGATAGCTTCCCGCCCAACAGCGCTGTGAATCTAAAGCCCTCATCACGAGGTCACCGGGAAGCTTCCTGCTCGACCCATCCGCAGCGGGTAGTTTCCTGCCCAACAATGCTGTGGATCAAAGCCCTCATCACGAGGTGGCCGGGTAGCTTCCTGCCCGACCCATTCACCATGGGTAGCTTTCTGCCCAACGAAGACGTGGATCCAAAGCCCTCATCATGAGGTGGTCGGGTAGCTTCCTGCTCAGCCCATTCACAGTGGATAGATTCCTGTCCAACATAAGCTGTGAATTCTAAGCCCTCGTCACGAGGCCGGCGTACAGCTTTCTGCCCGTCGCAACCATTCACGGCGGTAGATTCCTACCCGGCTTAACCCGTGAACCCTTAGCCCTCGCCACGAGGCCGGCGGGCAGCTTCCTGTCCGATGACATGCCACGTGTTTTCGGGGATCAAAGAGACAACCGCCGAATGTCATGTCGTTCCCGGACAAACCACCACGGAGAATCCCCGACACTAAGCTGAACAGAGAAAACCAAGCAGACCACTCTCAATCCGATCCATAAATAGATCGGAACGAGAGTGGGGAGCTAATGATGATACTCATATGTGGGAATTCTCCAGATCTCGACACGTAGCGGATGACGTGCCATCCACAAAAGCCCACTAAATTCCTAGGGGTTACGGAGCTGGAATAAGTATGATGCATTGGGGACATTCCTTGGCGTTTCGCCTTTGAGGTTGCGTTCGACCTTTTAGAAGATCTTTCCGGAGTACGTTTCCCTTTCGGCTGACCGCCAGCCAATAGCTCGTCTTCGAGCTATCCTATAGCTGAGACTTCTCAGCTCACTTGCTCGTCTCTGAGCTATCCTATACCTAAAGATTCCCCAGTGTCCATGTTTGGCCGGGAGCACGGAGCCCGAGCGTCCCCGTAACGGTTTCGTGTATCTTGCCACGACGAGGTCTCTGCCGCTCCACGTCCCGCATCCCACGCTAGCGTATCTCACCATTAATGAGCGTATCCCGCCATCAACGCGAACGTGACACAGGGGCGTAACGGACGGCGAGAATCTCGTATCGGCTCGCGCCATACGACCGCTATATAAATCCCTCTTCCAGACGACTCAGGTATCTCGAACTCATTCCAATACGCTGCTACTCTGCCCTAATATTTCTCAGTACTTACTTGATCGTCAGAAGGTCTTACGGTGGTTTCCCATCCCGGGATTTCCTTTACAGGTAGCTCGGCGTCAACAACTACCAACAACCCATTGAGATCCACACGCTCAACCCTCACATCAAATCTCAACCGTTCAGCCCGCTGGCAGCAAAATCGACGAAGCACAACATCTTTAGGAGATTCCGACCTCCATCAATCCCAACTTCTTTTTATTTTATTATTTTACTTTAAACCATCAATATGTTATCGAGAACCATTGTTTGCTGATAAGACATTCCATGATCACACTTCATTTTGATCATCACAATGATTTTTCCATCCGAAATAGCTTCCTTTATTTTTATTTGTCGAGAAGTTATTGCTCTCATTGACTGTCTTCTATATAAATCATTAATTAATTGAGCCATTGGCATTGTTTATTGAGTAAAGAGCAGCTATGAACAACACACTGAACACTTAATGTGTAGCCCACGCACTTAAGTGTGGAATCCGCCGACTCATTGAGTGGTTTAGTTTGTTGAGTAGAAAAAGGTTATGTAAGAACATTTTTTCCTTGTTTATTACTCCCTCCGTCTCTTTTTACTTGTCGTTTTGGAGAGAGAAAAGTGTCTTACTTTACTAAACGTTTTTGGAATAACGAGGAAATCATTAATGATAGAGATATCAATAAATGATACAGTACCAAAAATAGTCTTGAAAATTAATTGATGATATTAAAAAAGTGATAATGTTTTGCTTAATAGTTGAAGGTAGAAATGTTATGATTTTCTTAGTAGTGATATGACAGTAGATTAATTGCTGATATTAAGAAAATGATAATGCTTTTCTTAATCGGTGTGCATTTCTCTAAAATGACAAGTAAAAAGAGACGGAACGAGTACTTGATGAAAAGGCAGTCATTGTTAATGTTTTGAATCTCAGGTTTGGGATCTGCTCTATCTGTTATTGCAGTCCTATCCTTATTGGCCGGCCTGGTTTTTGGATTTGTGGCTTGGTCATATTTTGCCACACGTGTAAGTGACTTTTCCCAAAATCTCTGCTACCGCACCAAAGAGAAATACTTTTATGGGTGTGCTTTTTTCCCAGGCGGAAACATGGGCCTCTATGCTCCATTATAGTTGAAAAGGCTTGTCATCCTTATTTAATTTTCTTGATGGGATTTGAACCAGGATAGCATCTTAATGTCTCTACAGCGTTTCCAAAACTTTAAAGTTATGGTGAGGGTTCGAGGGAAACACTTTTATGCACAAACAACTTGAATATCTCAATTCTGAATCCTTATACCATTGTTGCCTCATGTTTGTAGACAGGAATTCGCCAGCAACCGCTCTATCAACAGCAAGACATGGAAGCATTACCGAGCCAATCCGCAGAGTCTAGCACTGACAACTTACTCCGCCACCAGGTGCGGAGTTCCGCTCTCACTCATCTAATCCTTAGAATAGTTAGCTTAGCTCTTTGTTATATATCCATCGTCTTTAAGAACATTAGGCTAGAAAAGCGAGTTCGGTATGATTGTAGGAAGAAAACTACTATAAAGGAACATGAACCTGTTTCTTTATCAGAATCAGATGTGGGCAAGCCGAAAAATTTTGCTGACCAGTCACATGACTTGATCGGTTTCGACGAAGGAATTGGTGTTAATTGGAGGCGACCGGGTCTTTTGAGCAGAAACACGAGGATGAAGATGCTTCAGAAGAGAACTGTGGTAAAATAGATGAGATGATAAATGTCACACTCGTTAGATTTTAGCAGCCGGACGTAAAGACTGCTGTTCTGGTTTAGTTCATAGGAAGATGATAAGGGTTGATGCGTTGTGAAGATCATTATCATGTAATGTTCAAGCTTTAAACTTGGTGTTTAGACTACTGTCGATCTTGCTTTTGAATTTGATGGTTTGTAAAGATCACTATCACGTTGTGTTTTCTGGCGTTAATCTCAGTGTTAATGGTACTTTAGATTGCTTTTGAATTTGAATCGCGTTGCTTATGATGTTTAATGTGAGTTCCTCTTCGAATTATATGCATCTTTGGCGAGTGACACGATAAACTGAGAGTTGAGAAAGGTCTATAGCCGCTTTGGTCTATTCGATTTCTTTATTTGAACCAATCAAATTTGGTTTTGATGTAGTTTAGATTTTTATTAACGCTAGCGGTGAACGGGAGGCTACGGAATCCAAATTCAAGAAAAATCATATTAGTTTAAAAGTTTATTGTTATATGATTAGTAAATAATAACATCTTATATTTATGAATTACATATTTAAAATGGCTATAAATGTGGGACTCTGCAGGTCCCGACCTGTAGTGTCTTGATCCATAGACGCAGTAGGCCCATGATTCATTTTGTAAATAGGCCCTTTGGACCGTAATGTCCATGGGTCAAGGCATTGCATGCCGGGATTGCAGGGTCTTTGCAGATCCCGAATCCTCATGTAAAATATGTGAAGTATTAACTTACAAATACTTTTGTATTTTTCTTCAACTTTGTAATATACTTCTTGCTATAACATACGATACAAGAAATTTGTAAAAATCTCAACAAAATAGAACTTCGGTTTCTTAATATTTTGTACGTTATACCACTTGAGAATCACAAAATGTATATATGAAAACTTTGGTTCTTAATATTTTGTTTTCTTCACTTTTTTTTATATTATACATGCTATATGACATACGATTATGATGAAATTTTAAAACTCTCAAAAATTCGGTTTTCTTCGGTTTTCTAATATTTTGCTTGCTATACGATAAGAAAATCATAAAATTTTCAAAAATAAAATATTCTCTGTTTTTTTTTCAATTTTTCCATGATAAAATACAAAAAAACAGTAAAATTTTCAAAAAGCTCAATTTTTTTTGTTTTCTTCATTTTTCAATATTATGCATGCTGAGCATACACAAATCTCAAATTTTTCGGTTTTCTTCAGTATTTATAATATTTTGCATGCTATACGTTACAATCAAGAATTTACGAAAATTCCAAAATTATTTGTTTTCTATAAATTTACAATATTTTGGATGCTACGGCACGAAAATTGTGTAATTTTAAAAAACCTCGAAATCTTTTGTTTTCTTTGGATCTTCAATATTTTGCTTGCTAGCATACGAAAAAACCTGATATTTTCAAAAATCTCAAAATTATCAGTTTTCTTTGATTTTTCAATATTTTACAATCTATAGAACACTAAATTGTGAAATTTTAAAAAATTCTAAATTTTTTCTATGTTCTCCAGTTTTACAATATTTTGCTTAAGAGCACACGAAAATCACGGTAATTTTAAAATCCCAAAATTTTATATTTGTTTTAAATTTTCAATACTTTCCATGTAAACCACATGAAAATCGCTTTTTTTTTAAAATTCCACGATTTTATGTTTTCTTCAAATTTTCAATAAAATTTTAACATTTTCTGTTTTATTCGGTTTTTCAATATTTTAATTGTTATAGCACACAACGATCGCGAACTTTTCAAAAAAATCATAATTTGTTTTGTTTTCTACCATTTTTCAGTATTGTGTTTCTTATAACACACGAAAATCGCTAAATTTTAGTCTTAAATTTTTTTCCTTCCGTTTTACAAATTTTTTGTGATATATATATATATATATATATATATATCATGTGAAAATCATGAAATTTTTTGTTATCTTCGTTTTTTTATTGTTTTGTTTGATATGTTGAGCATGAAAATTTCAGCAATTTGAAAAATTCCAAAATTTCCGGATTTTCAACATTTTTATTGCTATAAAATAGAAAATAGCAAAAAAAAATTAGAAATCTAATTTTTCAGTTATTTTTCTTTTATTCAATATTCTGCATGCTAGCACATGAAAATCGGAAAATTTTCAAAAATCTTTTTTCTTTCTTTTTGCACTGTTTTGTACTGGTATGTTGCATGTGCGTTGCATATTTGTATACTTTGACATTACAAAGATTTAAAAAAAAATTAAAGAAATAGTTGGAGAGATTAGAATATGCAAATGAAAAGAGTTACAGAGATGATGGGAACCTAAAAATTTTCGGTTGTGGAGAGTTTGCTATGGATGAATAGCAACAATATGCCAAAATCTTCATATTTTATTTTTTATTTCAAATTTAATATAAATCAAAATTACCAAATTTTAACACATCAGCATTGCCGACATGGCAGAAAATTAGAGGGGTTTCTTTTGTACGTGCTCTGTACATCCCTGCTTTGGTATTAATATAGTAGAGATGCTATATTGCAACTTGAAAATTTAAAAAACTCAGATTTTTTATTGTTTTCGATTTTCCAATATTTTACTTGCTTATACTTTTGGAAAACTTCTGAATATCAAGAAGAAGAAAAACTATGTGAAGTAAAATAAGAAAATCACAAAATTACAAATTTGAATGTCACCTTTTGCCACTAATAACCTAATATTACAAATTTGAATGATTAATATTCTGGGTGACTAGTAACCTACGTTCACACGCGCAAATCACAAAATTTTAAAAATCCAAAGGTTTTTTTGGTATTTTTACCTCCAAATTTTCAATATTTTAATAGTTTAGGATATAAAAATCATGAAATTTTCATAAATCTCAAAAAATTTCTATTTCTTTGTTTTTTTCAATATTTTCCTTGGTAGTTCATACGGAATTGCAAAATCCTTATGTTTTCTTTGGATTTTCAATATTTTTTGCTTGCTGTATAAGCGAACTTTTCAAAACTCAAGATATTTTCTCTTTTTTTTCATTTTTCTATATTTCACATGTTATAGTCTAAGAAAACTACAAAATTTTCCAAAATCTCAAAATTTTCTATTTCTTCATTTTTTCAAACGTACACAAAAGTCGCGAAATTTTCAAAAATCTCAATTTTTTTTTTCTTTCAAAATCTTAATATTTTACATGCTATATTATAGCACATGAAAATAGTGAACTTTCGAACATGCCAAAAAAATTTATTTTCTTTAGCTTTCCTTTTTTTTTTTTTGCAATATCAAACGAAAATCGCGAATTTTTAACTTTAAAAATATTTCGTTTTTTTTTCTCGATTTTTCGATTTTTCAATACATCGCGTGCGATAGAAAATCATGAAAATTTTCAATATTTACTTGTAAAACCTAAGAAGCAAGTGAAAAAATAGAAAGAGATTTTAAACAAAGAGTCGATTAAAATTTTTCCGCTATATAAGCCTAGCAGCTAGCCAATAAAAAAAATTACATGACCCAAACATAGTAAGAGAATTAAATAGTCGTTGGATAACAATTTTTCCACTAAAATCCAACCTAGATAAGAGAATATTCTTCCGTATAACTTTACATATATCATATAAATAGATTAGCAGTGAGCTATGCCTCAACTTTTCAACAAGACTTGAAAAAAACAAGAAATTGATCACAAAACAAGATCCCAAATTCCGTGATAAAAATGGGATTTGAAAGGGATAAAGTATATGAAATATATGAAATTACATAAAAGGATGAACCTTCACAATTTTAATCTATATCACTCTTTATTTTTTTACAGAGCAAACTGAACCCTTATTTGTTCACAAGCAAAGATTTCTGATTCTTTCATTTCTTATGGAGAGAGAAAAAAGGTGTAAATTATCACATAACAAAGGCAAGCAGAATATTATATGATCCTTCAGAAACCATTATTGTAGCCATTATATTGCTTCACCATACTTATCATAAACAGACTCGCCATAATTCACTGCCTTAATCTCTATGCTCCTTCGTTCTTCGCTATCTGATTCTTGTACTGCCCCGAAGATGATTTCGTTCATGTTCTCGCTGCTCTCCTCATAGTAAGTCTCCGAATCCAAAGGCTGCTGCCGATGCTTTTGCAACCGCACGTGCTCGTAAGCTCTTCCTTGTTTCAAATGGTGGGTGTTTTCCGGATTTTTCGACATGAAAGCGTAACTCCTACGGGTTCTTGATTCCAATGGAGGCGGCTGCTCATCTCCGTATGGGATCTCGAAGGTCTCTTGACGATGGCGAGAAGTTTGGTGTTGGTTGTTTTTTGGTTTCTTTCCGAAGATTTCTGATATAGACGATTTGGTGTTAGCAATGAGGTTGGCGATCGAGGCGAAAAGCCCTTGTTCTTGGTTCTCTTGTTCATCATCTTTAGGGGTTAGTTGTGGCCTCACCGATTTTTTCCTTTGTGTTTGGTAGGGATGCTGCATTATTGCTTTTGAAGGGTTTAAAGTCTCCTGCATGCTAAAATGTTCAGATTAGTAATCCTAATTCAAGGAATAAAGCTTGAAGGAAAAATAATAAATATATAATAAAAAAAATTCGGTAGTCTTTCTTGTCTTTTGTCAATTTCCAATATGCTGTTGACCTGATGTCAACCCTCTCCTAATTAATTTCCATTATCCGGCTGAAAAAACTACAGACGAAGAGAAGACTTGGTGTAATCCTAAACGACCAGTTTTCATATAAATTGTATGGAGCAGGAGGGGGATCATCGACGGATTTGTTACTAAGCGGAATTATGTGGAACAACGCTTTCTATCGAAACAGAGCATACACAAAATAGCTATGAAATTAGAATAATCTAATTCAACGATGCTATTAGTGTAACATAAACTAAAATGATACCTGTAAGCTCACATCATTTGAAGAGGCCATCTCTCCACTGTGTAGCAGCAAAGCAAGCATGTAGCCAAAGAAAACAGCGGCGAGGAGCACTAAAATCGCTGCAATAACAGTTTGGGGACTTTCTTTTATTGTGATTTCAGAATATAGTCGACAAAACTCTCTATTGATGCATCGGATTTGCAATTTTGGTGCAATGGCAGCAACTTTAAGATGGTATCAGAAACACCCAGATTCATGTCCCATCAAAAACACATCTATAAGTTGATACAATCATAAAATGGGTTAACTGCACAAAACCCTGTTTAGTGTACCCCAGATACTAAACACCCTCTAGTGAATTTAGTACTGATACCCCCTATCCTCCTTCCTCCCCCCACCCACCCAAAAAAAACCCGCGGGCGCAAATCAACTAAAAACCTAAAATACACTCAAATTTAACTCTAAACAAGTCAAGTGATTTTTTAATTTAACTCTAAAACTTGATTGTGTTGTTTACAGTAGAACTAGAGCGTTTTCAAATTATATTTTGAATGAATAGAAGGGGTGTTTTTGCAAATAAATCATTTGAGTGCTACAAGTGCATTACAGGGTAAACTAGTGGGGAGTTTTGTGCAATAAACCAATCCAAAAAATTTAAGAAATACCTATTGGAAAGTCATTCAAGTATTGGTAACCACAGCCCTCAAAGCGCAGCTGGATTTCTCGAATGGCACGGTTCCCACGGTCGACTACCAAAAGGGAGCAACTACTTGCGATGTAAACCACTTCAAAATCATCAGAAAATTTTGCTTCTTCGTTTGGCCCATCGATATGCTTTCCTCTGTTCCATTTGCCCCCAGCAATGGTAGTTACTCCTGCACAAGAAATGCAATCAAAGGTCAGAATATGATGATATTCCTCCCCCGCCCCCACCCAATATTTATCTGCACTTCTTGCTCAAAAATTGTTCGTTTGTTTTTGCAACATTTATAGATGTTATGAGCAAAGCAGGCATGGCAAGTACTAGAAATAGAGTTTTAAAAGATAATTACCAACACATTATAAGCTCTAAATGCAGGAACAACACCAACAAAGTAACACGCGAGAACTTAGAATATATCTGTTTTGTTTCTGAATATTCTTTTGTACAATCTGTCATGATATCGAATGACAATTTCTGCAAAATGAGAATTTGGAACTACCAACAATTTACATTGTCCTTTCTATCAAAGATCGAAAGAGAAATTAAACCCAAGTGTCTTTGCAAAGGATGAAGAACCAATATTTCATTGGAAGAGATTTAATTGACGAGGACGCACCAGAACATAGTATACAAGAATTCAAGGAAAGACAATCCTTAGAATACATTTCAGAGGATCATATTTACAATGATGAAGAGGAAAAAAGCAAGAAGTAATCCTTATCATTTAACACCATATAAAGTGCAGCCAATTCTATTCTATAATATATATGAGAATAATGGAGGAAAGAGGCCGAGGCATTTAATTTTCGTCGGGCAGCGGCAAAAAATACACCCTCCACCATTTTATTCGACGATCGGCACTGTCTATCTTGATCTTCATCATCTAATATGTCGATACACCAAATTTCTTGTGATTCTACCCTTTTTCACCGTTAATTTAGTGGGTGATATAAACTTATATGAGAGAATATTCTCTCATCTAGCTTGACCTTTATAGAAAAGTGTTATTTAGCCCATGTTTAATTCTCTTACAACATTTGAGTCATGAAAAAAATTATTGGCTCTTTGCTCAATATTTATCACTCTATTATCCCATACAACTAGACTTATATGGTGGAAAAATTCAGATCGGCTTTCATCTTTAAAATCTCTTTATATTTTTTCAATACTTGGGTTTTAGGTTTTATTGACAAAATATTGAAAAAAATCATGCTTTTTGTGTGTTATATAGCATATAAAATATTGAAAAACCGAAAAAATATTTTGAGTATTTTAAAATTTTCTTAATTCTCATGTGCTATAGCGTGCAAAATATTTGAAATTTGAAGCGAACAAATTTTTTTAGGAATTTTAAAATTTTCTTGTGTTGTCTGGGGTTCATAGCCACCAAGAGTCGCAATCACTTGGACCGGATTTCTTTATTCCCTTAAGTTCTTAGTAGCAATTACCGACCTTTTCTTTTTTTACGCACATAACTTTGTCTCTTTAAGAAGTTTTGCAAAAATATGAGGGTAAAATATTGGAGAACATAAGAAAACAAAAAATCCTCAGATTTTTGAAATTTCATGATTTTCGAGTGATATATCATGCAAAATAATGATAAAAATGAAGGAAATAGTTTTTTTGTTTTGAATTTTGCGATTTTCGTATTTTATAGCAAGCAAAATGTTGAAAAACCGAAGAAAACAAAAGGTTTTGAGATTTTTGAAAATTTACGATTTATAGCATAAAAAATTGTATGACCAATGAAAACAAAAAAATTGACAGTTTTTTAAATTTAGCGATTTTCATATGCTAAAGAAACAAAATAAATTTTTTTGCGAGTTTTTAAAATTTAGCACTATAAGAAACAAAATATCAAAATACGGATGAAAACAGAAAATTTTCATATTTTTAGAAGATTGCGGTATTTGGATGCTATGGCAAGCAAAATATTGAAAAATGAATAAAACAAAAAAATTGTAGATTTTTGAAAATTTCGCAATTTTCATCTTCCATATAGGATGGAAAATATTGAAAATTTGAAAAAGACAGAAATTTTTTAATTTAAAAAAACACAATTTTCATGTGTTATGCAAAATTTTGAAAATTTGAACATAAACTTTTGGGTTTTTGAAGATAACGTAATTTCGTGTGCTATAGCAAGCAAGATATTAAAAAAATAATAAAACAGAAAAAATTGAGATTTATTTAAATTTCACGTTTTTCGTGTGCTATATATAGACTATATAGAATTAAAAATATTAAAAATTTGGGGTATTTTTTAAATAAAAATCGCGATTTTAATATGCTATGCAAAATGTTGAAAATTTGAAAGAGCATAAACTTTTGGAATTTTTTAAGATAACAAGATTTTTCTGTGCTATACCAAGCAAAATATTGAAAAGTGAAGAGCAAAGAAAACTTTGAGATTTTTTAAAGTTTGGTGATTTTCATGTGCTATATCATGCAAAATGTTGAAAAATCAAAGAAAACCGAAACTTTTGGAGATTTCTGAAAGTTTTGCAATTTCCGTGTGTTATAAGCAAAATATAGAAAACCGAAAAAACGGAATAGTTTGATAATTTTGAAAATTTGCACAATTTTCATGTGATAGCGTGCAAAATATTATAAAATTCAAGAAAACTAATAATTGTGGTTTTTTAAATTTTGCGATTGTCATGTGGCATGCAAAATATTTTAAAACCGACGAAACCACAAAAATTTCAGATTTTTTGAAAATTTCATGGTTTTCGTGTGCTATATAATACATACTATTGAAAAAGGAAGAAAACAGAAATTTTTAAGATTATTTAAAATTTTACGATTTTCGTGTGCAATGTCATGAAAAATATTTTAAAACCAAAGAAAATAAAATATATTTTATTTTTGAAAATTTCATGATTTTCTTGCGCTATAGCAAAGCAAAAAATGGAAAACCGAAGAAAGCAGAAATTTTGAAATTTTTCAAATTTCGTCATATTCGTGTGCTATAACGTGCAACATGTTAAAAGTGAAGAAAACAAAAAAAAATGGAATTTTTTTATATTTCATGATTCTTATATGTACCAGAAGCAAAATATTAAAAAGCTGAAGAGAAGAAAATTTTGAGATTTCTAAAAATTTCGCAATTTTCATATGATATATATAGTAGGGGAAATATTAAAAAGCTGAAAAATGCTGAAGTATTTGCAAGTCAGTCCTTCATATATTTTATAAATAAAGTTCATAAATATAAGATATTACAAGTTACAAGTCATATGACAATGACTTTAAAATTAACACGATTTTTCTTGACTTCTCACGCATTGTGCGGAGGCCCTTGTTAGTGGTTGTATGAAATATAAACAACACGGAGTTGTCAGAGCAAGGATCATATATGGTTCTTCGATTCTGTTTCTTTCCAGCTACCAGAGTATTCATTGCCCAAACTAGTCGAGTGCACGGTTGTGCAGGCAGAAGTTAAAAAGTATATATACAACGTGAAGTTGTATAAGCAAGGATCTTATTTGATATTCATATACTTATAAGAAGTAGGATGACTTCCAGATTCAAATTTAGATTTCAAACAAAGTCTCTATTCAATGTAATGGCTTAAAAAACGTGTATGCCTAGCTGCCCGGCTACCCTATGAGTTCGGAAATGTATCGACCGCAAATGGCAAAGCGTACATTAGTGAGTGTGGCATATATAGAAGGGGATTACACATTTATATTTATAAACTGCGTTATTTATATTAATGAATATAAGAATCCTTTTTTTTACTCTTATTGAATCAAGAAAATATTGTAATACAATAAATAAAGGTTTCGCGGGATTTGGGATCCTAAAAATTCAGACTAAAGAAAAACTTTTATTTCATTAGACTTAAATACCAAAATACCGCTTTAAACTTACATCTATCATTAATTTTTCTAATGGCAAAGTTATATGTTACTGCAAAATACCGCTGTAATACATTTATGCTGGCTGCAACATAAATGTTTCCCCCGTCATCAACTGCAAACCCCTTTGAATGGTTCATCCTCGCGTCTCGCGGTTTCCCATCGACATGGCCAGCATATCCTCCTGCTGAGCCAGCAACAAGCTTGGGTCTGCTATCTGCAATTTTATTTCCAATAAAAATTTCAACACTCAATACATAAATCTACAAAAAGAAATCCAGTCGAGTAGTGAAAAGCAGATAAACAACCTTACCAATAACATATACTTCAATACTAACCTAAAGAAAACGAAATTAGATATCAAATGAGTTGGACAAAAGCAGCGATAGATAGTAAATTTAGTAAACTATTTCCCTCTACCCTCGCCATAACTTCGGCGTTTTGGTGCAGTGACATGGAGTTAAGAGTAGTAGATTGCAAGTTTAATTTCAACACGTCTAAGTCTCATGACTCGGTTACTTGTTAAAAATCCAAAATTTCCGAAATTTTGGATACTCTAATGCATAGATTAAGTAAAAGAGATAATATGAAAGACAAGGTGATATTGAGATTTTTGATATCGATAGTTTCATTACCAAATTACCAATTTTCAGCATCATATCTAGATAACAAACTTAGCAAACATAAAACTCACTTCTAAACAATGGCAAGGAGATCCTATGGATGTTGCTATTATATGAATCAAGAACCAACAGCTCTCCGCTCGGCGCCACCTCCACAGAGAAGGGCTCAATCCCAAGCTTACTCCCCTCGAAAACCATCTCTACGCCGCACCCATTCTCAAATCTCATCTGGGTTCGACCACTAATCGCTAAAAACAAGACAAATGTATCAAGGACCCCCAAAATTTACTATCAAAACAAAGTAATTGGGGGGGGGGGGGGGGGGGGGGATCCTATACCTGGCTTTGCGGTGGGAGTGATGGACCAAAGCCTCTTCAATATATGAGATAGCAATTTGGAGCATAACCCACTTGCAATTCCTAATCAAATGAATGAAAATGATAAGTAAATGTGAGATTAATGCTTGAATGTGAATATGTGATGAATTTAGAGGGGAAAGAAAAGGAACCAACTTGCAGGAGAGACAGCAGAAGCTGAAGAGAACCCATTAAGAGAAATCAATAAGAGGAAGAGAGCAGCAAACCCTTTGTTTTTCTTCATTTTTTTTGAATGAAAACAGAGCAGAGGGGAAGAAAGAGGGGTTTAGAATGAAAACGAGAAGAAACCCATTTGTAGCAAGAGAAAAATCAAGGTAAATTATCAAAAAAACCCAATCAATTTTTTCTGTTGTCAGAAACCCTCTGACCTAGAAACTGTAGTTAAAATCCCCCTAAAAAAGTTTTTAGTTGTCAAAAACCTCCTGACCCGTGACATCTCTTACAGCTATATCTAGTTTCATGCGATATCTAAACAGTAACATGCGATATTTAAGCAATTTCCTGTGATATATAAACCGTTTCCTGCGATGTCTAAATAGTTTGTATGAATTGGTTAGATATAACAGACTATTATGTAGATACTGCAAGAAAAAATTTCAAAGAGGTTTTCACTACCGTTTTGAGGCCAGGGGGTTTTGACAATGGAAAAGAGTGCTTGGGAGTTTTTGATAATTTACCCAAAAATCAAGATCAAATCTTTTGGGGGTTCAATGAACAATTTTGAGGAGAAAAGGAAGGTGAAAGGGAAAATGGTGGTTTTGTGTTCAAGTTGGGTAAAATTGGCAACAAAAAAAACGGGCAAAGTTTTTCTGTGTTAAAAAACCCTGACCCAAAGAATCTCTCAAAACCCCTTGAAAAGTTTTCTGCTGTCAAAACCCCCTGCCCACAATATCTGTATAGTTTTCTGGAATATTTAATTTCCCGAAATATACATGCAGTTAATTGTTCCCTGCAATATGCAGGCGCTAACTAGAGATATTGCATGCAGGGATTTCTTACGCTGGGCAACTTTTCCAAGGGGGCTTTTAATGGAAATTTTTGGACGAGGAGGCTTTTGATAATTTTCCCTATATTTTATGCCTTAAAAAATAATAAATAAATTTAAAAAGGTGTAAGTTTGCAGTTCCCAATGATTCTATGAATTCTTGTGCTTGCTCATCTCTTTGGCCTAAGAAAGAAAATAATAAAAGAGAGTTGATTTCACTAATTTAATGCATATGTATTGCTTACCAAATAAAGATGCATGTTTTTAGGGGGAAAGAATCAGAAGATGGTGTATTTGCAATTTTTTTACTTTTTTCTGTCTTTAATCTTTATTATGTTCCAAAGTTTCAGGTTCTACATTAAAAAATGTCTATTTTACGGTATATTTTTGCCCAGCCTATTTTGTTTAGATTGATTGAGTTCATGGAGATAAAACAGGAAAGAATCATATTGAGTTTTTTTCCGCCCCTTTCTCCCCTAATGAATCGTGTAATGCTGAAATCAACTTTTGATCCACTATAATACCAAGAAAGGAGAGGGATTTTAACCGGGGCCCTAGGTGGTGGGGCCGTCCAACTTAACCCAAGGGTCTCTTCCCTTGTTTCGCAGGATGCAGGTAATAAGGCTGCGATCCACCACAGCTCTATTAAACCCTAACATCAATTTTCATAAATGATATAACATTTTGACCATTTAGCTAACTTTTATACAAGTCATATAGGAAAAATCTTCTCTAGAAGGGCTTGTATCATGCAAGTCTCTCTAAAGCTCTTGGATGAACTTTCATAAAAGGTAAACCCATCCAAGGGCTGTGCAAGCCCTTGCATACTAGATTTTTCCGTCATGTGTCATGTGATGTAGATATCATAGTATGGGGCGAAAATATTGATTTGCTTAATTATAACAATAACAGTTATCCTCGTTTCTTTGTTTTAGTTTTGCGTATGATGGTTCTTTGCGCAGCTAGGGTTTTATTATTAGAGAATCAATTAATCATTAGTGAATAACGAGAGCTAATTGAGAGAAATTACAACTAGGGTTCCATTGTCCTCTCTTCCTCGAAGTCTTTAGCAACCACGGTAATTAAAGGGACTTTCGAAGTAACACCATGATCGCTCCCCGTAGAATCATCAGGAGGACAAAAACATACAAAGATGCATATCGGAAGAATTTAACAGGTCATTCATGAGATCTAGGCTAGATATGTTTTTTATTCCGCTGTTTAGATTCGTATCTGTGCGAGAGATCGAAGATTAGAAGATCACCGTTTCATTAATAGCCTACACTATGTCTTCCAGGATGACAGATGAGAAACAACCTTTTGTTGAAACTGCCTATAATTTCTCAACTTCACTAAAATGAAAACATGAACACAAATGGCTACAAGTTCAATTATAAAACACCCTACATTAATCTCCAAAATTCTCTACAGAAAAAATGCAACTCGACCTTAAATTAAAGTTGTTTACCATTTAACAATAAAGCACTTAAGAATTGCACCTAATTCCGAGTGCTGTTATTTACTTGAGCTGAGGCGTGCACTAGCGAATTGTTCAAGAAGATCGATGACATCAGAAGTTTCTTCAACGAAATATTTCTCCTTGCTCGCCTTTTGCCCGACTGTGCAAGAAAACACTTGAGGCCTTGCACGAAATAAACTTTTGTTGTCTGTGCATTTGTTGATGCTCTCAAACATATCTTCGTCAGATTTGTCATCACCAATGCATAGAATAAAATCAGGTGGCATTTGATTGCTGACTGATTGCTGGAGCAGCTTCTCGATGACCATCCCTTTACCGACTCCCTGCATGTTTAGCATTTCCGAAAATATTCAAATTTCACTAGCAATGACAAAAAAAATCTTAAAGGAAAAAAATGAAGGATAAAATGGACTCTTTATACTATTTGCGATATTCTATAGATTTTTATTTCAAAGGACCCAACTGGTGACTTTAAAAACTCTCCATCAAAACATCCATAGATTTGAGATGCATGATGGTATCAGAATTTAGAGCTCTAGTAATAAAATTTGATTTTGCCCTTGAATATCCCAAACTTCATAGTATCGATGTTCTCGGAGTAAAGTGTAATGGGTATAATTCCTACCACCAACTTTAAACAGAAAAGGTATCCCCCCCCCCCCCCAAAATGTCATTTGTTAGTTCCTTGTGCAATTCAACTCTCAAATGCCTAATTTTTTTCACGGAGTGCTCCAAAATTACGATAAAGGAGGGTTGCCTTAGGTAGCCAGCAACCCGCGTTAAACGTAGTCGGATCTCAATAAAGTAAGTTCTAAAGGAAAATTTATTGGGATAAAGGCTTGTTTGTCATAGATCCTGCGCGAAAATTTTCTGATCTTCATCGTATCAGAGCTCTAGGGGTAAAAGATATCAAGTTCAAATCTCTCTACTAAAATCTAAATAAAAAAGAATGTCGCCCTTTATGAGTGGCGCCTACCTATGGATACAGTCACACAGGCATGGAACACAGAAGAAATGAACTAAAATCTAATTTAGCATGATCAAGTTCTCCCTAAATGCATATATGTATAAAGAAATATCAAATTAATATATATATATATATAGAGAGAGAGAGAGAGAGAGAGAGAGAGAGATGAAATGAGAATAATGGAGGAAAGAGGCCATAGGAAGCTTTTTCGTCATATGGCGTCAAAAAATACACCCTCCATTTTATTCAACGATCAACACCGGCCATCTTGATTTTCATCGTCTAATATATCGATACACCAAATTTCATGTGATTCTAACATCTTTTCGCCGTTATTTTAGCAAAAAGTTCTATTGTCGGTAAACCGTTAATTTTGCACCCACTAAATCAACGGTGAAAAGGTGTTAGAATCACATGAAATTTGGTGTATCGATATATTAGACGATGAAGATCAAGATGGACAGTGCAGATCGTCGAATAAAATGGTCGAGGGTGTATTTTTTTATGCCACCTGACGAAAAAAGTCTCCTATGGCCTTTCCCCCCCCCCCTCTCTTTATATATATATATATATATATATATATATATATATATATATATATATATATATATATATATATATACACACACACCCCAACTAAGTTTTAAGACATAAAATATGATGCTAACATGCAATACCACCAAAACATGTTTACAGCATGCATAAGACGCTTGGCAGGCAGGCATCAATGTCCGATGTCTCGGAAATGAATATGACACCTTGAGTGAAACAAACTGTTATAAGTGTATGTTAAACAAACATTTTATTCATACCTAGGCATGTATATGACATGATAATACACTATACTGTGTGTCATGCACATGGGAAAGCATCGATGTCGAACATGTACATGCAAACAAAGTGTTCATGCCTCATATGAGTCTTTCAGTGTGTAAAATTACATGTTATATCCTGAGAGGTGGTGTTAGATGATATTAAGCCACTTTGAACATTTTTGGTAGAAGGAATTACATACCTGAGATTTAACCTCCACAATATGTTCGCCTTTTCTCACGGCGACAGGCGCATTGGCGAGCACACTTTCGAGGTGATCCAATAGTTCATTGGCTTGGAAAGAACCAAAGTCGGGATCGGCATACTCATAGTGCCATACTAGCGCGCTCTCTTTTGCTTCAATGCAAGAACCATCGGTGGCTTCAGTATAATGTCGCAAAACGGGTTCTGCGACTTTCTTCCATTCAAAGTTGGCAGAAACCGAACTTGATTCCCACTCTGATTCTTTGTTCCGCCTACCAAAACACGGGGTGGGGGGGGGGGGGGGGGGGAATAAATGTAAAAAGCACAAGTGAAACTATTGTAATGCCTTTGTCAGCTTCGGAGTATTGTAGAATTATCTAAACTTCAGTTTTGGAGCTACTAAGATATGTATATGACATGCATAATTTCCTTTTTCTTTTATCTTTCCTTCTTTCTTTCTTTTTTGGCTGGCTAAATTTCAACTTGATGCCATGAACTTTGGGCATTTTCCACAATGGTATCCAGAACTTTTAAAATGATGGATTGATACTAAGAACTTTCAGAGTATCACAAAACTACTATAATGGCATAATGGCGTTAACGGAAAATTAGAAAATGATTATACTGCCCTTTTATATAAATTAACAAAAAAATAAGAAATTAACATATTTTTGGAATTCTTTTCTTAATTTATATAAAATGGTAGTATATTTTAACCAAAAAAGGAATTAAATTTTTTGTTGATCTAGATAAAAAGGGCAGTATAGTCAGTTTCTATTTTTTTTTAACGTCGTTATGGTAGTTTTGTGATACTCTGAAAGTTCATGGTAGCAATCCATCATTTTAAAAGTTCGGGGATACCATTCGTGGAAAATGCCAAAAGCTCATGGTAGCAAGTTGAAATCTAGCCTTCTTTTTTAAAATGGAGGTAGAGCTTGGCCTATACCTCCAGTTATAGTATTAGCTTTGGTTATCCTAATTCAAAGCCAAAATAGGGCCTAAATAATAACAAGAAATGCATTTCAATCATCAATCGGATTACCTAATGAAAAAGCCATGTTCGGCAGCAATTCCAAGCGCTTCGCATGAAGAAAACCAATCACCAAGAGAACTCCGGTCTCTTCCACTGACAATAAACACGGTATTCTTCAAATCAGAGCACAATCCATTCAGAATGGAAATAATCTTTGCGGATGGAAGTTTACTGATCGACTTGTTAGGTATACCGATTGAGTAGTTAGGCACAAGAGTGCCATCATAGTCTAAAAATATAGCCCTCTTACTACCTCGTCGATAGCAACCACAAACGTGGTCCTTAGACAATTTCTGGAAACTATGATTGAACGCCAAAACCCTAAAATTCAGGCCAAACCCAAGCTGCCAGTAAGTTCGATCGTAGTGATCTGTGCATGCTCTCTCGAGGTCGCGCATGAAGCTATTGGACCAATATGCCACATCATGAGAGCTTATATACCGATAATGCTTCTCATGACACAACTGTTGATCCGATTCATGCATGCGTATTGAACGATGCAAGGCTTCGGCAACTTCTTCAACATTCCAAGGATTAACCCTAAAAGCTCCACTAAGAGAAGGAGAGCAACCAATAGACTCAGAGAGAATGAGAGCACTTGGGTGGGATTTCGGTTTAATACCTCGAGCTTTATCCATTGCTTGAGTTCCTTGTCGGCAAACTACGTATTCATACGGGATTAAGTTCATCCCATCCCTAAAAGCATTCACAATGCAACAATCAGCCGCCACATAAAAAGCAAATTTCTCGTACGAAGGAAGGGTACTTTGAATAAGAAGAACGGGTTCATAGCCTTGATGCCCGTAAGCTGCATTAATCTTTTTAGACATTCTCATAGCTTCATCTCTCACTTCGCTCACATCTTTACCTGGACTTCTCACACTGTTTAAGATTTGAACGAGCACAACCTTTCCTCTTAGAAGAGGATACCTGAAGCAGGCCGAGAATCGTAAGACTAATAATATATAATGTGTGTATGCAATAAAATTATTAGAGATGCAAAACTGTCGTGAACAGGAAAATAACATATTAAAACCTAAAGATTTTTTTTTAAAAAATTGTCATTATGGTCCCACATCAATACCTGTCGAGTAAAAGTTCTAGCCCTTCTAATTTCAGAATGATGCCTTTGAAGATATCCATGTCATCGACACCTAGAATCAACTTCTTCCCTCGAAACTTGTTCTCAATCTCCCTAACCTTGGACATTGTGATAGGAAGATTGAGCACGGATTGAATCCGACCAATATGAACCCCGACAGGGAGAATCTTGATACCCACTGTGCGACCAAAGTACTTAACTCCCACATAACTATGATTACATTCATATTCGAGACCAAGCATTCTACTACAACAACTTAAAAAATGCCGTGCATACTCGAATGTTTGAAAACCAATGAGATCGGCATTAAGCAAACCCCTAAGAATTTCTTCTCTTTTCGGTAGGGCACTATATAAATCAGGAGGAGGAAATGGGCTATGTAGAAAAAACCCTTGCTTGAGTCGATTCACCTTCTTCCTTAAGAAAGTAGGGAGAAGCATAAGATGATAATCGTGCACCCAAACAGTGTCGTCTTTGGATCTTATGGCTTCGATTACGTTATCCGCAAAAATGTTATTGGCCGTTACATACGCTCTAAAAAGAGACGGGTCATTGAGTTCATGGTTATTGACAATATGAGGAAGCTTGCAATGGAAAAGAGGCCATAGTTGTTGCTTGCAAAAGCCATGGTAAAACTTCTTTTGGATTTCGAGAGGCAAGAATGTTGGGATACACTTGTAATTCTTAAATAAATTTCGGGCAACTTCGTCTTGCTCGTTGTGATCTATGTTGATTTTAGTCTGCCAACATAGATGACTTCAGTATCGGTGGAAAGCCCGTCTTTTAGCTGAAGGAGAAGGGAATCCTCATCCCATTTGAAGCATAACTTTCCAGTTTCTTCGCTTCTGGTGTGGAGAATAGGAAGAAAATTTGCCACTATTATTTTTCGTTGAACTTTGCTTGAGTTCGAATCATCATCACTATCAGAGCTCCAAGCTGTGATAGGAACAGTCCTTGGAAAAGTCATTGCTGAAGAGTTTGTACTCAGAGCCTGTGAAAGGATAAAAAATGATGTTAAAAATAAATTTCGATACAAATTTATAGAAACGCCAAGTTATGTAGATAGACATATATCCAAGGTCAACAACCTGTTATATACGAAGTTGCTTTTGATCATTTATTCGGCTAAATACAAAAACTTGCACATAATACCTCCCAGGGATTAAGTTTCTACTCGTAAAGCAAGCAGAATAGACATAAACTATACATCTCTCTCCAGAAATCAATTTAAATAAAAATTCAACTCTATAGCTAAACTATGTCTATAACAATTTAACCGGAAACCACTCCAGTTTGTATTATCATGAGGAAGCAAGAACATGAACAATGACACAACCTGACGGTTGACGCAATGTGATCAGTAATTTGTTGCAGGGATTAGAATGGATGGGAACAAGGACTGTAAGACCATTTTACCTCAAACAAATTAGTAAAACATGAAACAGTCAAAGCAAAGTTATCTTTAAATTGTTTCCCTAATATTGGGGTGGCCTTCTCTCAAAAAATTACGCTTCAAAATCCACTTAAAATTCGTATTTTACATAGATCTTATGTAAAATAAGCTAATGTGGCTTTTACATATGAGAATCACTTACTGAATAAATGACATGAAAAGAAGAAGAGTTGAGCCTTGGCATTTTGAGGTGAATATTCATGACTCAAATAGCAAGATACAAACTTTAACCTGGGTTTGGCAAAAAACTTTAACTCGGATTCCATTATACCATGATCCTATTCCGGACCTAAATCAAAATAGGATACAGATCCCTATGATATTCATAAAGGATCAAATGTTACACAAAGATTATTTTATCATGAAATGAAATGACGAAAAAGTTTCCTGGTAAGAGCTTCTGATTTATGCAAAGAACAAAGCATCCAAAAGGTGAACCTTCTTAGGCAACTCATAGATTGTAGATCTTTGGTGACTTGACAATGACAAAAGAAGGCGGTCAAGCTTAAAATAAGAACACGAAAAAGATGATGAAAGGGGGAATAAAGGACTAGAAAAGCGAGAAAGACGACGCTCACCATTTTCCCCGCTCCTATCAAGAAAACTAATGCATACATCTTTTTTCTTCTAGAGGATTACATCTTTATATAGAATGAGCAGTGGTTCATTGAATTAAAGGGTCAAAGTTTTAAAGTTGCTGCTTACTCGAGAAAATTATCTCACAAGCTGGATAGAGCACAGTTACCATAACTCGTATGAAATGCGCAAATAAGAAACCGACGCGTGTACTTTATTTTAATAAGCTAATTGTGACCTTCCTGATAAGCTATTTCCATCTATTTCGAGTAATCATGATAAGATTCCCCCCAAAAGAAAATTCAAATTTTAGAGTGTAATCATTTTTTTTCTCTTTCCTCCACTCCTCTTCCAAGCAAGTACCAACAAAGAAAAAACACCACTGGACGTTACAATAGAAAAAAGATACAAGAAATGGGCAAAAAGATGGGATGGGGTAAAACTTAGATAAACATGGCTCTGTAGTTTGCTATCAAACCAAATTTAGGGTGTAATCATTTTTCTCGTTGTTGTCGGGTGCTCTGTCGCTTGCAATCAAATCAGGATGAACATAGCTCTGATACCAACTAATGTAGCGGTGGCATACGTTTAGATAGCGGTCTACGAACTTGTTAGACGGGGAGAAAAAGCAAGATGTCTAGGCAAAAGAGGGACTCTCTCTATATTTTATTAAACCAAATACTTCATACAAGAGAGTTATAATTAAGTCTCCTATACAAGCATAATGTACTCCTAATAATTATAGGATAATTTTTTTTTTAAACTTACCAATCAAATTGAATATAAACAACTATATGAAATCTATCCTAACTAATACTTATTCTCCTTAAAAAGGAAACTAATTTAAGCTAGCCTAATTACCAAACTAAATAAAATACTCTTCTAATAAATCTAACTATACAAAATACTAAAATATGAAAGTAATTAACAATCTACTCCTACGTCGATTTATACAAACCACATTAAGATGGCGTGATGCTAAGATGATAATGTTTGGTCTATTAGCAAAAGAAAATTTCTACTCTTTTTAAGGATTGTATAGAGACACAAACTGAAATGAAAGTTTTGCGACTCAACTAGAATTAATAACAATTGCTTCTAAGCACATTACAGGAAAATCAATTTTCTATTGTGTTATCAAGGAGAAAGATAAACCAAACATCTTCCTCGACAATTAGGTTGAGTATGATTGAACTCCTTAATTAGTATATTAAGCACATTTTTCTGATTTCCTAAAACAACTTAAATAACCTCATGATCTATAATGTGATCATAAACATTCCCTATAAAAAGAATTATAATTAGCCATCATCAAGAGATCCCATGAACAATATACAAAACATGATTACATTGAATAGGCACTATAATTTATATATAAAAATTTCATGAAACCAACAAGAAACAATGTAGCATGCAATTCAACCAAGAACACTAATAAACTTTGCATGCAATTGAAAACAGAAAAGAAAAATGTAGCATACAGATCTATTAAAACAATGAAAACTTAATAAAATTCAAAAAAGAAGTAGGTTGATACTTTGCTTACACTCTCCATTCCTTCTTTGATCTTGCTTGTGAAAATCCTAAGCTTGTTCCTCTCACAACACCTTGTTATATGAGAGGATTAGGATAAGGATCCAAAAAACCTCTAGATTAATAAAATCTTCAAATTAAATGCATCTCTCTCTCCCCACACCCTCTATATCTACTAAACACAAAAGTTCTTTAAAAAAATAAAAACCCAAAAAAAAACATTTTTGTTGCAAATATGTGCTAATTTGGCGAGACATAAGTACCCCAATAGGATGAAATAACCCCCACAAACACAACTAAGAAAATAGAAAAGATACCCATTACCTATAGATTCCTATTTTTAGTATCAAAACTCCAAATGGGTACATTCTATCTTGAAAAATTGAACAGTATTTAGCAGAGATATAAAACATACCCAAGAATTGCATAGGCATAATAATGTTGTTGTTTGAAGAGAAATTACAATGGTGTTTTTTCACCCCTGAGTAGAGATTTCTTCACTTTGAGACCTCCATTTTATGATGCGAGACAAATTTCTTTGCTTTGGTATCCTAATGCAAGGGAGAAGCGAGCTGTCAAAACTTTGAGAGTGAGAGAAGGTGGTGGGTTTAATCAATAGGGTAAATTATCAGGACCCCACAGGCAGGTTTTCATGCTGACAAAAAATCCCTGGCCTCAAAAGGTTTATGAAATTTTCCATACAGTATCTATATATTTGCCTGCTATATCTAATTTAGGTCATAGATATCACAGACAGCAGCATAGATATCACATACAGCTGTACAAATATCGCATAATGACTAGATATAACAAGCAACTATACAGATACCGCAGACAGGGGATTTTGCGGCAACCGAAATTGTTTTTCAAGGTTTTGACAACCGGTTCGAGACACAGGGTTTTTGTCAGCGAAAAAACCACTTGGGGTTTTTGACAATTTACCCTTAATATCATGGGGGCTTGGTGTTTGAGATTTCCAAATGCCCTTGAATTGCTCGTTATCCACAAGATTTGCAATAAACTGATGACAACTTTTTTTTCATAAAGGAAAAAGGAAAGAAAAAGATTCACTCTAGATACGGAGAATTTATGAACTTCTTATGCATGTATTCCTTTTTCTTAGAAAAACAGATAGAGTCGGATGAAAATGGACTAATTATAGAAACAGCTCTATTTAATTGGATATCATTTTTGTTTTGGAGACCAGTTATACTTTTATTTTTGTTTTGGGCAATCTTTTATAATCTAAGAATCTTTCAAGTATTAGTGCCTAATATATATGATGGTTAGATTAGCAATTAAACCAAATTCAGGAAAATTTTGAAATCAAGGTCAGGCTTATTAGGGTGATTGACCACTTTGAGACTATCAAATCATAGAGGGTTGGCCAAACTGTGTCCCTTTCTAGTTCACTTTTCAAATGAGAAGCATTCAAATCAATTTTGTTATGAAATTATTGTTTTTATAATGGGAAAAGGGGTATTCGGTGAATGAATTAGGTGTTATATTCACAGTGGAATTTGAATTTCTTTTTTCTTCTTTAATAATAGACAGAGGATCTAATCATTTCATTCTCTACAATCCACACAATTCTTCACATCCGAAATAAATTTTAGAGACATACGAACACGGCACACATTATTAGACGGCCTGGTCTAAAGTTATAATTTGAAATCAATTCCAATTGAAATTTATAGATTTTCATGTTATTACAAGAAATATGATTAAAAAGGTGGATGCAGATTATATACCATCACCGCAGGAATTGGATGAACACATGGCAATTCATTCATCCATGAAAGATTTTGTATTTGCAAAATAAACATATAAATAGATCAACCAACTGTATGTTGCCATGTATCCAATCGCCGGCAATAATGCATAATCCGTTTTCTCACCCTCCGTGGTCAATGTGAATGGTTGTTGAGAGGTTAAAATAAAGTTGTACAGCAAAAATGGCAGCTGAGGGTAATTTAACAAGACAGCTGGAAATGCGTAAATGTGTAAGAAATTATTAAAAACTAAAACTAAAACAAAAGCTTGGTCTTTTTTGGGAAACGCTTCCAAAAGTGAACGCCGCGACTCGACCACGCCAACCCACAGCTGGCATCCATGAGGATAAGGCTTTCTAGGTCTCCACCATTTTTGTCCCTAGACATCTCATTATTTACCAAACTAACCCACCTTATCCACACTGTGGGGCAAAAATATTTTAGAAAACCGGACCGGCATGGCCTCGCACATGTATCATATGGGCTGGTGGGGTCCTGAGGCTTAACTGTAAAATAGTCAGAAGACCTCACTGGCACATATGAGAGTCCGCTGCAGTTTAGACGTACAGGATCTCCTCCGGCATTTCCCTCTAAATATAATGCATATTCTTGAAAGTTCTTACATAGAAGTTCCAACTATTGTTTGAAGTAAATTAGGGTGATTAGCATTTAAATAATGACAAAAGATTGCTTTACACTGATCATTTTAGGTTTAGGATAAGCCATGAAGTTCTTTGATAATAAACTTTCCAACATGCATGGACCCTTTTTCTTGGTTTTGAAATACATAACATTTATATTTAGATGTTACAGCATTAATTATTAATTTACATATGTTCCAAGAAGTCAATGAAGAAACTATAATAATGGCGGTGTCGAAGTTTTCCGATTTCATGTCATCATCTTTTAATTGCTACGATCTTTATATTTTTATTTATTTTTTAAATCCTAATTCTTGCAGGCTTGTGTATCCGATACGGATACGATTCCCAAGGTCCCTTAAAACTATAAGACCACCAATGCTAAAATATTCTGCATAGGGGTTTAAAATTAATAGACGTATTAGATCTGTGCAATTCTCCTTAAATACGTGGTATACATACTAAAATACAAGACATTATCTCAACATAATCTAAAAGTTAAAATATTTCTTTTAAATTTGTTAATATTAAAGATAAAGCCAACAAATAACATGGTTCCTTTAAGAAAACATTATATAGCAATTAATAAATAATGTGATCTTTTAAAAACAAACTAACCTACCCACCAAACATTTTCAAGATGTTCATTCTACCAAAAAATGTGAGAAGAATTACAGTGTGTGTGTGTGTGTTTGGGGAAATCTTCAATTCACACCCTTTTCCTTTACTTCCAAGGATTCAAACCTGCTCTATCTTTATCCAAAACTACTCATGACTTCCTCACTTTATAGGCATACAAACATATTTGACAACCCCGATGATCTAATGGAAAGCATCAACACCAAATAATGTTTTCTATTCTGATTTGAATATATCGTATCAACAAGCTATAGGGCTTCTTCATGTCTTTATATTCAAATGGCTTGACCGATGACATTTCATAGGACACGTCAATTAGAATATATTATTGCGATGGATAAACAGTTAGAACACAATGTATTAACCTGTAAATATGAATTGAGTAAAAAGAATGATAGAATATAGACATCTGTTATCATTATTGAAAGGAAGTTTCTCAACCCTCACCTTGAAAACCGGAAGATGATGCAAGAGAAATAATCGAGATTCACATCTCTTAGCCATCATAGACACGTGCTTGGAAAATGGAACATATACACAATACTGCATGTGCGTGCAAATCCGAAACACCAAGTGGTAGTATCAGATCTTTCGATTGGTAGAAACGATTTAGGTTATATAATATCATGAATTTAATAAGTTGCAAATAACCACAAAAGATCACTGTCCAGTGCGATTTTATTTAATCCTTATTTGACCAGCAATAGTAAAGATAGGCATTTGCTGGAAAAAAAAAAGAAACTATCTGTTATATCGGATGTAATATACCACGTAGGATAGAGAAAGAGATGACTTTTCTTATGTTGCTTGGATCCCTGATGACCGGACACATAGGTCCGATATTCAGAATGACGGCCGAGGTGAGAGACCAAGAAAAGTAGCTTGTGGGGCCTACCAAATCCACAGCTTCCTAGATTTAGGGACAACCGTGGGCCCCACCAATGACTTCATCTCATTTAATTTCATAAGATTTACACAAAGGACATGAATATATGAATGTCACGCCACCTATATATAAGGACGAAATGCTAGGACCTAATGTTTGAACAACTTTGACTCATGTAAAAGATTAAAAAGGACTCGTGTATTTTGCTTCACCTGTTGTCATTTATTTTCAGTTTTGTATAACCTTAAAAATATTCACGCAATCTGATTGGTTATATTTAGAGTCAGATCAGACAAAACGGAAGCTCTTGTTACGTATAGGAACGGATGGATAGTGCAGTCGGGTTTCTAGATTGACTTAACTCTGATGATCGCACAATTCATCCAACTACGAAAGTCAACAACAACTCGACACTTTCTCGGCTTTAAGGCCATGTCAGTCGTCTTGATGTATCAAGATTATCTTCTTGCTCGTTAAAATATTTTTTTTATGAATTGAGGGGGCTAACTATCCCAACCTTTTTTGCCGGAAAAAGTCGAGTTTCTTATAACCATCAATTATTTTGGTGTTGTCACAAAGCACCATGATAAGTTTAATTTTTCAGAGATAAGGATTAGAATATCAAATACTTGGTCATAAGTTTATTAAATAGATAAGGATTCGGACAAAAGATTTGGTATGAACTTGTAAACAAATGAGAAGGCGAAGTAGAGCTATTTCCCATTAGCATTTTTCCAATTATGAAATTTTTTTATAATAAAGTTGGAAAAAAAAAACAAAGACCTTAGTGACATGGATAATGTTGTTTATTGTTACACTAATTAATTACGTTGATCTTAAAGGTCAACTAAGGAGGCTTTAGGCGATATGCCAAAGGAAAGTTAGGGTAAAACTTAAATTTGGTTGATTCTAAACCTTGTGCTTCAAACTATTTGACTAATTTCCGCTCTTGTTTATTAATTTTAGGGTAAATTGTCAAAAACCCCGAGCAGGTTTTCCGCTGTCAAAAACCCCTTGGCCCTGAAGTGCTGGTCAAAACCCACAGAAAAAGTTTTTAGTTGTCAAAAACCGGCATGCCTGTTCTATCTGTGTAGTTGCCTACTATATCCAGCTATTATACGATACATATGCAGTTGCCTGCAATATGTATGACCTATTTAGATATAACAGGCAACTATACAGATACCGCACGAAAAATTCCTAGAGGGTGTGACCACCACTTCGAGGCCAAGGGGTTTTTGACAACGGGTAAACCTGCTTGGGGATTTTGAGAAAAAACGCCCAAAAGATGCCTGAAATTCCCCATCTCCCCATACCTTTCTCTCTCATGCTCAGATCCGTTGCACCGAACAATTTCTCCCTCAAACTGACCATCTAAGCTTACCCCATCCTGTTTTGCAACTAAAATGAAACAAGCAAGCCTCTATGTCCAAGTTGGGTTGGGCCGGGCCGGGCCGGGCCAATTTCTATAGTTGGGCTTAAATGGGGCAAACTCAACATACTCCATTTCCAAAATTTTGGTCACAGTTACACAGTATCATCAAAAACCTGAACCTTTCTAACAACTATACTCGTAACCCTTCATCATAATATACACATCATAACATAGATCAATATACAGCTAAAACTTACCAGTTTCAAAAAACTTCATACATGATACACCATCCCCACCTCCAAGGTTGAAGCATGAGGTATAGTCAAAGCATAATCAGGCCCTCTACAATTCCTCCTCAAGAAATCGTACCCCTCAATCGCCATTCTCTTCACAAAGCTCGAACCGCTCTTCGCCCTCATATACGAATGCCCAAGTATAAAGGCCATGCCGGCTTCTCTCGCCTCCATTAACTCCTCAAGCTCCTCGATCGCTTCTGAATCCATCTTCGGGCTCTCGGCCGGTAAAACAAACCTCACCCTCTTCTTCTTCGTCCTCGCTATGATCGGAGATTGTATCTCCCTCGGCTTTGATGGGCCCACGTCTTCGTGCTCGTTCTCTTCGTTTTCACATAGTCTGAACCCGGTACCGACGACTGTCATTTTCTCGTCGGTGCTGTCTTTGAAGACGTCGTCGGTGAGAGGGAAACCATTGGGTTCAGAGTTGGCTCCAGATTGGATGAAGGCAGCAATGCTGCAGACGAGGTCCTTTTCGAACTCGAGGTCATCCTTGTGGATGTCGTGGTACCCGTAACGAACGATGCATCGGTAGAGACGGAACTCCTTTGGGCCAATGCGACCCACGAGGAAGCGTTCTTCTGGTTGGACGTACGGAACCGGGACAGACTTGATGCATAGGAATACGAGAACCTGAAGATTATGGGAATGTTATGATTAGGATGATTTTGCATAATAGAGATAGGAAGCAATAGCAGAGGAATCAAGCCTAAAGTGTCACCTTAAAGAACACCTAAACTAATTATAATTATGTTATGCAAGAATATATAAATATTTTAACAATTATTACATTGGACCGATATCTTATCAGGCTAACACAACCACTGTTAGAACATTACTGCAGTTGCAGAAGACGAGATCAATCTAGCACCATCTGTTTCTTATAGCTGTTCAGTTTTCAAATATGAGAAATGTTGGGGGTAAAATTTACACCCGTTGCCAGAATTAAAAATCAAAATTAAAGCTCAAAAATTCAAAGTCAAAGTCAACAAGTCAAATTCAATGCCAAAGTGCACCCGGGTCCGACCTCAAGCAACTGGGCTCACGCCCAAACCGTCTCGAGCCCAAGCGAAACCAATCACCGAAGAAAAGAATTATGTAGCAAACAAATTTAAATGTAATTTTAGGAATAAAATTAGCACAAAGCCAAATAATTGAAAAACCCATAGTTTATGTTCAAAAATAAATAAGCACATGGAGAGGCAAAAAGCCAATATTGTAAAGCCCTAGAGGCCCAAATGAAAAGTTAAATGCCTATATAAGGCTCCCATAATATGATATGAGATCAATAACAACTCTAGAATTCACTCAGCTAAAAAATTCTAGGGTTTCGAGCCGTCTTGTTTTTTTCCAGCTAAGGTTACCCTTCTTCCTCTTTTAATAAAAAAAACAGAGAGAGCTTTCTCTTTTTCTTCATTGCAAATCTACTCATGCTTCAAAAACCCCACGCACACAAAAAAAAGAGAGAGATCTTGATCTCCTCCTCCCTGTTTATCAAAATGCCCAAGAAGCTAAAAACAAAGAGACACAGGGGAAAAATGCTTCCCCAAGAAATCCTATGGCAATAAAATTTTAAATAAAAAAGGCTGCAATAAGATCGAACCAAAAGAAGCATACGCTTCACAAATCGAAAGCAAACGTTTTCTGAAAGTGCAAATTTTCATCTATAGGGTGCGCTCTATGCAAACACGGAAGCGCCAAGGGCGTCTGCTGCAGATTTGCGCATGCGCGCTACGTGGAATGCACGTACTCCAGCGCCAAGGACGTCTGTTGTAGATTTGCGCTTGAGCGCTATGTGCAATGCACGTGTGCTGGTGCCAAGAACGCTTACTGCAAAATTGCGCACAAGCGCTACATGCAATGCCGTACACCGATGCCAAGAACGCTTTTTGCAAAATTGTGCACGTGCGCCGGTGCCACACCTTCTGCAATATTGCGCATGAGCGCCACGTGCAATGCACGTGCGCCGGCGCTAATGATTGGACCAAGAGTGTCATGTGCAAAGCACGGGCGCAAATGCATCTCACCCACAAGCGCTACGTGCAATGCATGTGCGCCAGCACGAGTGCAAGCGTACATCTGCGTTGAGCCAGAACTTTAAAACTTAGCAAAAATTTTTTTGCTAAGGATTGAAGCCTAGGCTTCCCCAATTTTCATCTATGTTGGCAAACTAAGAGACCAACATAGGAGTTGTATTTTAAACACAAGGATTAAGTAATACTTAATCAAAAATAAGACAAGGCGACAATGCACTTCTTCTTAAAAATTTCACTATTTATTTCAAACACTCATATGCCATATTGAGTTCGCATGATTTGTACGACTTGTTAATCGGAGATTCCCTCGCTATCGGAGCGAGGGGTAATTAACGGCAGTTTTGTCCGCGACTGCAGGAGATTAGAATCCCCACAATCAATAAACCCCAGTCTACCATAAGCATGGTGAATCTGTATAATGCCCGACGAGCGAGCGCATTCCTATCTCAATAGGGTGGCGAAAAACAATTTACAGATTCCGGCACGTCTGGTGGGACCCTATCCCCCTTCCTATATTTCGGGTCGAATGTTCATGCAAACTCGTTTAACACATATATCGTTGTATGTATTGAAATCATGCTCTTTCATGCAGGTTATGAACTCTCAACTGCAACTCAAAAATGATGTCTCCAAGAACAAGCTCAACTCCAATCTCTTACACAATGAAGACGGACACTCGAGTGGTTCCCCCGACAAATCTCATGCGGCAATGGGAGGAACCGTTGCTACCATTCGACTCCATCCCGTTTTCATCATGTTAGGAATATGTATACTTTAGGCCATTATTGTATATTATAGTAAATACTTGGACATATATATATATATATATATATATATATATATATATATATATATATATATATAAAGAACTTTCTTGCTCAATATGATAGTACGCTATATGATTACTCTTTATCTTAACATGTGCATTTGCTGTAGTTTACTATTTCACTGATACATATTGATAAAGCCCTTAGGATGTTTTGCTTGACTACCAAGACTATGATGTAGATCACATTAGTGGGGCTTGTGTAGTCCACAAGCACATCCTTAAAGTATTCCTAGTCGAGAGAGTATCTAGACAGGGTATTGATATTCCAGAATAGACTAGTGTGTACGTTTCTTGACCCTGTATGGGGCGATAGTTGATCCCAATACTATTGGTGTTTGACATCAAAGCTTGTCCGCAGGTGCTCATTGAAGAATGGGTATACCGAACGGACTCGCCGAGAACTCCTAGATGGTACCATTTTAATCGTTAGATAGCAGTTCTCTGGTGACACATGTACATGTTAGTCTGTAGACTCGAGATCGGCATAGTGTCTTATGTGGTTCCCACCATACTTTGATTACCTTCCTACCACGGCTCTATTGAGTCGTGCAAACAGGTGGTGGTTGGGTACGGTCCCGAGTCATATAGAGGCAATGAGCGATAGGATGGATTTCGTTTCTCCCGGTATTGGGAGTTAATTTGTGCTATACTAGATTGGCTATAACAGCAAGGGCAGATGAGATTTACTAATAAGAGTTATCTGTAGTTTCTTAATTTGTTATAGGCCACACATCGGCATGACTTATCGAGTTATTGGAGTTTGACGATTCCACTCCCTAGACTCGATATGCGACATATCAGACGAAGATACCGGACTGTACGGTAAGTTACTTATAGGCTCTACGGGAGTTTGAACAAGTTTACTTGTTATCTTCTATTGGTTCAATACCTGGGTGGCCATTACGTCCAACTAGTACCGCTGACGGCTTGTAGGTGTTTGATGTGATCATTACCTACTGCCAGCGTATTGGTGAGCATTTAGAGTCCCACATTGAGGTTTCCTAACTCAAGCGAAACAAGATGGGGTATGTATGGAGATATGCGCGTGAGCTTAATTAAATACGAGTATATGATACCGTATTTTAATCTAGCGTTAATTGATTTAGCCGGGTTATATATGATCTTACCGGATTATTGAATTAAGTGTTGATTTAATTATTTCATATATATTTATATATTTGATATATATATATATATATATATATATATATATATAAACTAATATTATGCCCGTTAGTTATATGTATGCCGTAGAGGCCATTACTGTACATGCGATGTATATTATAGTGGATGCTTGGACATATATAGGGAGGACTTTCTTGCTCGACATGATAGTATGCTATCTGGTTGCACTTTATCTTAACATGTACACTGATTGTCTCTATGTTACATGTTGATAAAGCCCTTAGGGTGAGTACTTGACTACCAGGATAATGATACAGATCATACTAGTGGGGACAGTATAGTCGGTAAGTACATCCTTCAAATATTCCTAGTCGTAGGTGTATCGAGACAGGGCATCGATATACCAGTGTAGACTAGCGTATAGCTTCTTGACCCATGTAGATGGGCGATGGATGATCCTATATCCATTGGTGTTTGACATCAGAGATGGTATACGGGTGCTCAGTGGAGATAGGGTACACTGAACGGACTCGCCGAGAACTACCAGATGGTATTATACCCCACGTCAGATGGCAGTTCTCTGGTGACACTAGTACAGATTAGTCTATAGACCCGAGATCGTCATAGAGTCTTGTGTGATTCCCACTGTGTTTTGATTTCCACCTTACCACGTTCAAGAGAACGTGCAAAACGGCAGCTTTTGGGTACAGTCCCGAATCACATGAAGGCAATGAGCGATATGAGGGGTTTTGTCTCTCCCGGTATTGGGGGTTGATATTGCGCTGTGCTCGATTGGCTATAACAGAAAGTCTCTGGCCAGGGCTGCTTAAGAGATATACCGGTAAGTGTTATCAGTAGTTTCTCGACCCGTTATGAGTCTCATATCGGCACAACTTATTGAGTTACTAGGGTCTGACGTTTACCACCCCTAAACGAGATATGCGACATATCAGACGAAGAGACCGGATTGTACGGTAGTGTTACTGATTGGATTCGCAGGAGTGTGAGCAGGCTTGCTTATTGATCTTCTGATCGCTCAATACCCGGATGGCCGTTACGTTTAGCAGACCGCTTGCGGCTTGTGTGTGTTTGATATGATCATCACCTACTGCCGGCGTATTGACGAGTCTTTAGAGCCCTATACAGAGATTTCCTGGCTCAAACGAAACGGAGTAGGAACACATATGTGATATGTGCAGGACCGAGATTAATACGATATGTGATACCGTATTCTATTCTCACGATATGTGACATCGGTCGGTTATATGTGATATAGCCGAGTTATCGGATCAAGTGTTGATTCGATAAGATGTTACATTTGATATTAGTCGGTTATATATGATATAACCGGATTATTAAATCAAGTGTTGATTTAATGATTTAATATATAATTATATATTTGATATATTAAATTACATTAACTAATATTAATTCACTTTAGATTTCTTTTCTCACTTAATGTGCACATTGTATATATGTGATATGTATATTTGTGTGCATGTTTGTGTCATGCTTGATGATACATGCAACATGGGTGTGTGTATGAATTACACCATGCTTGGTTTAATCCTAAGGTTTTTAATGAATTAAGTAAAACAAAACTAAATGATTTAGTCAAGGCATGAAGCTTGTAGAAGCTTGCATGTTGCATTGACCAAGTCCACTTTTTTGTTTTGCCTAAGATATTTATTAACCCAACCAATTAAACCTAGCCATGGTTAACTCTCTACAAAGGTTAGTATATGATACTAACTCACCTCAGCTTGCCATTATCTTTTGGATAATGATCATGAGAGTTTTCTTCTTCTTCCTCTCAAGCTTTCTAGCTTCAATGGAAAATGGAGAAAATATGTGAGAAAATCATTTCTAATGTGAGTAAAGTTCCTACTTCATCATCCTCTACTACTTGCCATTTAGTATAGGGTGTTTGCTTCACTAATTCTACAATTAGTGAAAAGGTAGGTTGGGTTAGTGTCTCCTTGACGTGGATCATCTTCGGCCTCGAAGACTTCGAAACAAACTTGTTCATTTCTTTATGGGAGCCCCTCAAGAGTCGGGAGTTCATGATCGCAGCGTAGGGATTACTACACGGAGCTATTGAAGTGAAGGACCGGTCTCCAAAGGTTGTATTCCTTGTTCACTTTAGTCGCAAAGTGTTTGCATTTTCGATTCGTCGCTTTTTCTAGTAAACGATTCTATATTAGGGTTAGCTAGAACGATAAATTTTTAAAATTGGCATGGACGATATCTCCCGAAACCTTGCTGCCGTCCTAGGCAACCCTTCAATGCCCACTTGATATTTTTTCTTCACTTTATATATTATTTGTATGTGATATAAATAATGTATATGAATTTGAAATGGTTGATCATACACAAGATTTGTTTGTGAGAATTACATTGGATAAAGGATAAGGGGATAATGATCAACTTATTTGGATTTAAAGCAAGAAACAATGAGTCATTTTGGGGTGAGCATGGTTGCTACCATGACTCATTATTTCTTCTTTATTTTTCATATAAGTTTATCATTTTAGACTCATCCTCATATCCAAGGCTCATTCTTATCACCATTTTCATCTTTTTCATCTTCATCTCTTCTTGTGACATTATTCACTCAAGAGTGAAAAAAAGAAAATAAAAGATTTTTAAGTGGGCTTAAACCCTACTTTATCAACCTAAACCTATCTAGCAAATAAATTTAGGTTGTTCTCTTCCCTAATATTTTGATCAGTGAAGTGCGAGCTTGAGTGTGAGTTGGCTCAAGGTGAATCATCTTCGGCAAAGATAACTTCGAGAAAGCTCATTCCTTTCTTCGAGTAGGGCCCTAGAAGGAGTTCAAGGGACTACTACAAGAAGCTATTGAAATGAATGACTTGGCTATAAGATTGTAGCTTCTTTTCACTTAGTTATAACTCTTAGTTTGCTAATTTAGAATCCCTAAACCTCTAGTATGATCTTGTTTAGTATACTTGGCCCTTTAAAATTTTAAAATTACATACTTGATGTTCATAAAACCCTGGTAGAGGTGATAAGGCATACTTTCTTGGTATCAGAGCTAAACTAGAGCATTAGGAGAAGTTTAGACGAAATTAAAGTGTTCGATCGACGTTTTAAATCCGACGATTGATAGTTTCTGTCCATTTTTTCAAACTTTAAGATTTTTGAAATTAAAAATGCTCAGAAAATCATGCAGCCTTTTTTTTATAGAGCCACAAGAAAACGGAGCTCCTAAAGCCTATAATTGGCCACGGATCCGCCGCCAAGCCATACTATGGCCATGGATCCGCCATCCAATTGAGGTTTTAATACTCTAGTTTTCTTGTGTTGCTTCATCTTGAGAAATTGGACTTTCTGGATATTTTTGTTGAGCCTCAAGTGGTTGAGATCTCTGCTAGTTGTTGTTGATTAGAATGTCGAAATGTTAACATCGTCTAATGTTTTGGTTATGTGATGCAATTTTTAGAATCCACAATTGATAAGTTTTGCGAAAACTAGTATCGATATGTAAATCTCACGTTTTAGCCTTATTTGATGGATTGCCACGGAATTTAGATTTGGATCCAAATTCCGTCGTAATTACGAATCGTACGCGAAAACTCGCCGGGAGACACTAATGAAGAGCCATGCCCCATTGCCCCGACAAAGCAACCATAGGAGAACCCTATGGCCAAGAGCATCCACTGGGGTGCTCGCAGCCATGATGTCCCGCCTAAAACCACTTCGTCGACGGCCTCGGGGGTTAGACCATCCACTAACGTTCTCGACGAGCTTTCGAATCATTCATCGAGAATCTTGTTGAATTGCCCGGTTTTATTTTTGAAAATGGTTTTCAATTTGAGCCTTAAATGTAAAGTTTACAGGGTTAGGCATGAAATTCGGACAATAAGATAATACGGGTTTATGATGTGTACAGTTGTGAATTCTAATTATTGCAGTTTTCATTTCTTTTCTGTGACCGTAAGTGTAATATGCGAATGTATCCCCGATCTCGTTATTCTACGTCAACGACATGAAGGGTACGCATATTTACTTACATTGATAATATGTGATATTATAGTGTTGCTATATTGATATGTTTTATTGGATCGTCATGATTGAATAGCCGGTTTTTTATGTGAGATTAGAGTTTTTTTTAATTTTCATTCATGTAAATTACTGTATGTAATATTTTTTTATTGGGGCACATCCGGTAGTGAGTATGTAGTCATCTTGATATATATTATTTACTTTTCCGCATTAGAATAGACCCAAGACGGACAACACAAGTAACATGATTCTAGAGTCCAGTGGGTGGCCATCTCGACGAGTCGAGACCGGTCGTCTAAGTCTAGAATTGGCAGGGTTGCTTGCCGCTCTCGCAGGGGTCTAGGAGTGTGGGCTTGGCTATTCATCACGACCGTAAAATCCGTGTTTTTCGTTAATAGCTTAATCTAAAATACGGAACTTCTAGTGTATCCTATATTTCATATACCTGCTTCTGCTATGCTGTGATCATATAAATATATGAGACGAATGCTACTTATATATATATATATATATATATATATATATATATATATATATTGGTAGACACTATATATATTTTGTATCCATGCTAGACCTGACCTTGCCCTGCCGTAAGTTAAGTAACCTTACGGTAAAGACTCGGGTCCCTGTGGCGAATGCGGATATCATATATGTGTTTTATTTTTCGTTTCTTCTGTGATATTTAGGAAACATAAATGATGGGACTTCGTTAATAAGATTAATGAAAAAAAAATATCTAAAAGATATTGTAGAATCAGAATTTTTCGAAAAGGTAGTTCTAGTTTTTGTTTTGCATACTGGTATTCATTTATGAATATCCAGCACTTTATTCGGTGAGGAAAGACCCTAGATCCCTTCACCGTGTTGTTGTCGCCGTCGCCGTCGCCGTGATCGTGTCGTCCGTGTCGCCGTCATTGTTACGGTCGTCTTGAGGCAAGTCTCAAAGCTTGCTTATCATGCTACATATGTATATACTTATATATAAATATAAATGTGATTGAATTGTTATAAAGTAACATAGTTATTATTTATTGAAGTTCGATAATTACCACTATAATGTATAGCTTTATCTTTTAACTGGAACTCCCGAATTTGGATAAATGGTCGTTTTGTTGATAACTGGTAACATGGAAAATTTGGGATCAAATAGTTAAACGATCTAATGCGAAATGTCGCCCTAAAGGGCGACGTTAAATCTTGATTTCACCGTACCCGCCGTGTTACAAAAATCATTATAAATCATTAAAAAATCCAATTGCAACGTGCATGGGTTCGTTGCGAAGTGTGCTATATAATCATTAACACGATGTATAGGTTTAATGTTAAATATAACATTTGAATATCGAAAACAGAGAACTTACCTGACTTTGAACTGTATTCCAGAGCAGGAATTCACCTCTTAAACATGCATTTACTCATCTGAAGCCTTATTGTTAAATTGTGATAGTGTGCAGTGCTATTTACTGCTGCGTAGAAAATTGTTTTAGCTTTCCAATGGCATTGGTTTCATTGAATTCCAGTATCACTTGGTATTTTAAACATATTTTAAACGGATGGCATGCACGGCAAATTTCTGCAAATTTCAGTTTGCACTCTTCATCAGTAAACTAATCATAACTTCTAAACTAAAACGACTATTGTTGATCCGTGTTCAGCGTTGTAAAGTTAACTCATAGCCCTACAAATAGTCGAACAGTAGCGTCGCCTAATTATGATCCCAACAGGGAGTAAAATATGTTACGAAACGGATTTCCAGTTCAGGAATTAGATTTCCAGCAAAGAACACTTAAAATGGAATGACCGTAACCCGCAAACCTAAAACCCAATTGATCTGAAACCAATTTTGTTGGATTCTTGTTTAAATTTACTTTCTACCATTTTGTACCATTTTGCCTAATTACGATCGTACGATTTAATATGTTTTTGTGAACTCATAATGCACACCGTGATTCGTATTGTACATGTCTTGATTAATGATATAATTCTCGTATTTACCTGACCGTAATACCTTTAGTGATAGCGAATGTTCTTATTTGATTCTTAGCGATTATTGTATTATCGAACGTGAGCGTATCGGATTAGTTGTGTTAAGTACGCTAGTGATAAGTGAATAATTCGTAAAATTGAACAGTACAGTGAAAAGTAAATAAAACAGTGTCATTGATGCGTACTTGTGCACGATGGCCCCATACGTATAGTTATTAAAATCTGGGGAAAATAAGAAATCGAAGTGAAATGGAACCTGTATTTAATGAGGTATTTAATGCTTTTGAGGATGATAATTTGACATTAGTAACAATGATTCGTGTAGGTATTTGTGCCTAACAGCACGGCTGATCGGGTTATGTCCCGGGCACATTTTTGACCGTTGTCTCCGGCATGTACAAACCCACCGTTGCCGGTCCCAAGTCCGGATGAGAAAGGGTGAGGGTTGTGGTAGGCTTGTGACAGCCAACGTAAAACTTTGTCACATTCTATGATATGAACCATAATAAGAATATCGTTGGGGCGTCCCCTACTCAGCGACGCGCTACATCGGATCCCGGGTGTAGTGTTATGTATGCAAGAGCTTCTAGGTCGTCGTCCAGAAACGGCGCGTTATATCGGACCCCGGGTGCAGTGACAAATAGCAAGGGTTTTATAGGATCCGTCTAGCTTCCTGGAACATAGGTTCCCTTACGGGTAGACTAATAGAATTAGTGGAGGTGATGATTAGGAGGAGAGTTGGTATTATGTGTTTATAAGAAACTAAGTGGGTAGGTGAAAAGAGTAGAGTCATACAGTCTTGGGGTTATAGGCTTTGGCATACGGGTAGAGATAAAAATCGTAATGGGGTAAGCATAATCATAGATAGACGGTTGCTTGAGTATGCAGTTGAGATTAAGAGAAAAGGTGATAGAATTTTACTGGTTAAGCTTATTCAAGATGGAGAGATCCTTAATGTTATTAGTGCTTATGCACCACTTATAGGTCTTGATGACGCTAGTAAGCATCTATTCTGGGAGAATTTAGATGAGATGGTGCAAAATATACCTAATTGAGAGAAGTTATTTATTGGTGGTGATCTCAATGGACATGTAGGTACTAGTCGTAGTGGTTTGATACTATCCATGGAGGTTTTGGTTTTGGACAAAGGAATGAAGTAGATGACTCGATTCTAGATTTTACCTTATCTTATGACTTGATCTTAGCAAACACCTGATTTAGGAAAAGAGAGTTCCACCTTATCACTTTTAGGAGTGGATCAAGTGCTAGTCAAATAGACTTTTTTCTGACGAGAAGAATAGATAGAGATTGTTGTATCGACTGTAAGGTAGTGCCAGATGAGAATGTAACCACTCAACATAGACTTTTAGTTCTAGATTTTCGATTTAGAAGAGGACATAGGAAGATTAGACGTAAGGTAGAGCCTATAATTAAATGGTGATGATTGAAAGAAGGTAAACAAAAGGATTTTATAGGTCGTGTAGTCCAAGAAGCGTATTGACAATCGGAAGATAATTCAGACAGAACATGGAACAAAATGGCTAGTTGTATGAAGAGAGTAGCTAGAGATCTACTTGGTGAGTCGAGAGGTGGTGTTCCACCATCTAAGGATACATTATGGTGGAATGAAGAAGTAAAAGCTGCTATTAAAATTAAAATGGATTCTTATACCGATTTGAAGGAAAGTAAAGATGTGGAGAGATTTAAGAAATATAAAATGGCTAAAAAGGAAGTTAAGAAAGCTGTTCGGGAAGCTAAATCTAAGGTCTACAAGGAGGTGTACGAGAAATTAGACACTAAAGAGGCCGAAAATGATATATACCGGATTGCTCGGATGCGGGAAAAGAAGACTAGAGACTTGTGTGCGGTGAAGTGTGTCAAAAATGAAAATCAGAAGGTTTTAGTTCGAGATGAGGATATCAAGGAAAGATGGAGAGATTATTTTGACAAATTGTTCAATGAGAGCTTTACCAAGAATTTAGATGGACTTGTCATTCAATCTCAAGATATAAACCGTGATTTCATGCGTAAAATAAGACTACCTGAGGTTAAAAAAGGTTTGAACAGAATGAGTTTAAGAAAAGCGGTTGGTCCTGACGGGATTCCTATCGAGGTTTGGAGATGCTTAGGAGAAATAAGCGTTAAATGGCTGACAGATCTGTTTAATAAGATTTGGCAGATAAAAAAGATGACAAATGAATGGAGGAAAAATATCCTTGTACCTATCTACAACAACAAAAGTGAGATTCAAAGTTGCTCAAACTACCGTGGAATAAAACTTATGTGTCACACCATGAAACTTTGGGAGAGAGTGATTGAACACAGGCTAAGCAAGGATATTAAGATAACAAAGAACCAGTTTGGGTTCATGCCTGGACGATCGACGACAGAGGCTATTCATTTGCTTCGTCAACTTGGCGAGCGTTTTCGAGTGAGGAGAAGAGATTTGCATATGATATTTATTGATTTAGAAAAAGCGTACGACAAGGTACCTAGAGAGGTATTATGGGGGACAATGATTAAAAAGGGGGTCACCGTCAAGTATATTAACATAATCTAGGACATGCATGATGGAGTAGTGGCAAATGTCAGAACTTGCGGCGGCCTAACGAGTGGTTTTCCGATTATAATTGGTTTACATCAAGGATCTGCATTAAGTCCATTTCTGTTTACCATCGTGATGGATGAGCTTACTAGGACTATCCAAGATGAAATACCTTGGTGTATGTTATTCGCTGATGATATTGTTCTAGTAAATGAGGGTTAATGCCAAATTGGAATTATGGAGGCAAACATTAGAATCTCGGGGTTAAGATTGAGCAGGTCCGAGACAATATATATGCATTGCAAATTTAGTAAACAGAGAAGTCAAAACTATATTGGTATACATTGAAAGGGCAAAGGATATCACCGAGCGATCAGTTTAGATATCTAGGTTCCATTATCCAAAAAAATGGGGAGATCGATAGTGATGTTAATCAAAGGATCCAAACTGGTTGGTTGAAATGGAGTGCAACAGGGATTTTATGTGATCGTAACTTTCCGTTAAAATTGAAAGGGAAGTTTTATCGAAGTGCTATTCGGCCTACCTTATTATATGGTACAGAATGCTGGGCTCCTAAGAAGCATCATACACAGAAGATGCATGTAGCGGAGATGCGCATGCTTCGTTGGATGTGCGGTAACACTAGAAAAGATAAGGTGCGAAATGAGGATATTCATGCAAAAGTTGGTGTAGCAGCTGTGGAAGAGAAAAGGCGGGAAAATCGGCTAAGATGGTTTGGTCATGTACGACACAGGCCTGTGGAAGCACCGGTTCAACGAATAGATACTCTCGATATAGACAATGGCAAAAGGGCAAAAGGGCAAAAGGGAGACCGAAGAAAACATGGATGGAGGTGATACGAAACGATATGGTTGCCAAAGGCTTCAATGAAAGTATATTGTTCGATAGCAGTGAGTGGAGACAGAGGATTCATGTGCTGGACCTGGCGTGATTCTCATGTTGGTTCATGTAGCCTACCCCATATGCTTGGGATAAAAGGCCCAGTTGTTGTCTCGGGCCTGGACGAGACCCTTGCTAAACATGAGGATACATTCCACCAGTCGGTTTCAAATGACATAAAGACTGATCGTTTAGCGACTTGCATATTAACTTAGATTACTGCCATGATCTATGCCCACTGATGTTACATGTTTATGTTATTTTATATATTCATGTTAGTGCTTTATACTGCTGTTCATGCTTCACTATTTACCGTCTCTTGTTTAGTATTATGATATTATAATGTTACGTCGCCATGACGACATGAGTATGCATGCTCAGAGGAAGAAGAGGACCTGATTAAGTTCGAGAAGATCGTAGAGATCCAGATTAGTGAACCAGCTGTATCATTCATTTGATATCACTGGTTAGTTGTCTCTTTTGTTTATATCCGTTGCGCTCAGTTCTCTTTATATTTGGTTTTAGTGACTGTATTTCTTTTTATCCGTGCTGTGTTTTACTGATCATCATGTAATGCTAGAAGCCGAAATGTGACTACGGCAGGATTTTCCTTGACCGTAGAAGCATGGCTGGCCAAGCCATTCTCGTATTTCGTATTTTGATAAGCGGGACGTGACACTTTCTATATCCTGGAAAGAAAGAACGGGCAGAGAAGCATCTTGGTTTATGGGCCAGACCTTGTCGTGCACCCGAACGATGTCTTTGACATGCGTCCCTTATGAAAGAGGCATAAGGGCGGTCCTAAACCCCAAATACTATGCATCCGAAATGCAGGAGTATTTTAAGAAGTGCGGATGCCCGTTATATCAAACGGAGTCCGAATCGAAATTCTATGAAGATCTACGGCATCCGTCTCAAAGCCCGATCACCCATTGATGGATGAATCCTAGATATACGGTGTATAGGTTTCATCTAGCCTAATGTCAAGTCATGCTACATGATCCATGTCAATGAGGCCAGCGGAAAGTCAGAAGATGATGACGATCTAGTTGAGCCAAAAAAAAGCCCCCCAAGAACTCGAAGATAGCGGACATGCAACTTTCGACGAGCTAACTGAAATCGATTTAGGGAACGTCCGATAATCTAAGGCCAACCTACATCAGCTTACTATTGCCAGAGAAAGTAAAAGAACAAAATAATCGCCCCTGCTGCACGAATTCGCCGACTCATTTATATAGACATACAAAGAAATGCCGGGCTTCTCCCCTGAGGCGACCGTGCATAAGTTGTCCATATCTCCTGATGTCAAGCCAGTCAAGCAAGCTCCCCGAAGAATGAGAAGGGAGCTGGAAGAAAAGATCATCAAGAAAACTAAGAAACTCATCAATGTCGGCTTCATCAGAGAAGATTGGATCACATGTATTGTCCCAGTAAAGAAGAAAAATGGACAAACTTGAATTTGCATCGATTTCAGGGATCTTAAGGCATGCCCCCAAAACGATTTCTCGCTCTTGCGCATGAAAATGATGATCGACGATACCTCAAGTTACGAGTTGTTCACCTTTATGGATGGCTCGTCGAGATACAATCAAATCAAAATGATGCCCGAAGATAATAGACATGGCGTTTCGAACCCCGATCGGCATATACTGCTATAAGGTGATGCCATTAAAACTAAAGAACACAGACGCATGTTCTCGCCCATTTAGGACACACCCTCTTTGGTGAACACTCTCCTTTTTGCGCACTTTCATTGGTCGCACTCTCTTTGGAGCGCAAGATCCAAAGATGAGTACTCAATCAAGTGCACTTGAGCAGTGTGCTAGGTGCAATACACGTGCGCATGCAAAAGTGCTGCACTATTGTGTGCAAGCGCACTTTTGAAGCATGAGCTTTTAATAGAGCTTTTGCTCTTTTAGAAGAAAATTTTCCTTGATAACTTTCTTGACAGAAAGTTGTTAGGATTTATGATCCAACGGTACGTACGCATCTTGAATTGATATAAATCAATTCAAATCTTTTAGTTGGGAACAAACCCTAACTATTTTTCTCTTATAAATAGAAGCCTTGGGAGAAAAATCTCCATCTGCATTATTCTAATTTTGGATCTCTTCCTTCATCAACCAAGAAAAAGTTCTCAAAGCATGCGCTTTCAATTCTTCTCGAAGAAACCCTAGTCTTCGCTAGGTAAAAAGAAAAGTTTCTCATTTTTGAAGCATAGGCTTCCTCAGAGTTTCGGCTCATCGTATACAAGATCAAATGAACTTAGAATTTATCCCCTCTCTACAAAAGCATAGGCTTTCATGAAGGGATTGATCCTAAGATCCACGATCTCAAGGAGAAAGCTCCATCAAAATATGTTCAAATACATAAAAATCAAAGTTTTGCTTCATAAATGTGGACAAAGGTCCAAAACAGAGCATGCACTCCCAAGAATTGAAGCATAAGCTTCATTAAAAACAATACCTTCCTTGAAAATATGAACTTTCATAAAATTAGGGTTTGCCCTAATCAAGGATATGTACGATGGAGGAGTGACAAATATCAGAACCTGCGGCAGCCTAACGAGTGATTTTCCGATTACAATTGGTTTATATATCAAGGATCTGCATTAAGTCCATTCCTGTTTACCATCGTGATGGATGAGCTTACTAGAACTATCCAAAATGAGATACCTTAGTATATGCTATTCGCTGATGATATTGTTCTAGTACATGAGACAAAAGCAGAGGTTAATACCAAATTGGAATTATGGAGGCAAACGTTGGAATCTCGGGGGTTCAGATTGAGCAGGTCCAAGACAACATATATGCATTGTAAATTTAGTAAACAGATAAGTCAAAACCATATTGGTATAACATTGGAAGGGCAAGAGATATCACCGAGCGATCAGTTTAGATATCTAGGTTCCATCATCCAAAAGGATGGGAGATCGATAGTGATGTTAGTCAAAGGATCTAAGCTGGTTGGTTGAAATGGAGGAGTGCAACAGGGATTTTGTGTGATCGTAACTTTCCGTTAAAATTGAAAGGGAGGTTTTATCGGAGTGCTATTCGGCCTGCCTTATTATATGGTACAGAATGCTGGGCTCCTAAGAAGCATCATACACAGAAGATGCACGTAGCGGAGATACGCATGCTTTGTTGGGTGTGCGGTAACACTAGAAAAGATAAACTGCGAAATGAGGATATTCGTGCAAAAGTTGGTGTAAAACCTGTGGAGTAGAAGATGCGGGAAAACCGGCTAAGATGGTTTGGTCATGTGCGACGCAGACCTATGGAAGCACCGGTTCGACGAATAAATACTCTCGATATGAGCAATGTCAAAAGAGCAAAAGGGAGACCGAAGAAAACATAGATGAAGGTGATACGAAACGATATGGTTGCCAAAAGCCTCAATGAAAATATATTGTTCGATAGGAGCGAGTGGAGGCGGAGGATTCATGTGCTGGACCCGGCGTGATTCTCATGTTGGTTCATGTAGCCTACTTCATATGCTTGGGATAAAAGGCTTAGTTGTTGTTGCCCTAATAGGTGCGCAAGCGCACTCAGAAATTGAAAACAAATGCTTTCCTAAAAGACATCTTTCACAAACTAGGGCGTATACTAGACAATGCGTTACGCACCACGTGCAAAACACGTGCGCCGAAGTTAAGATCGCTCCCTTATGGAAGAGTGCGATGCGCACACGTGCACAATATGTGCGCAAGTGTTAGGCCTAAGGGCCAACTTCAAACGAAACCAAGTTACATTGAACGCCATGCCGGGCATGTGCACCACGCGCCACACATGTGCGCTGATGACATACGCACCCCAAGCGCGCAAGCGCACATGATAGCTATGCGCATCCCAAGTACGCAAGCGCTCACGATGCAAACAAAAGCTTGAAGATTTAGTAAATAAATTAAGTGTGAAAGCCTATACTTCAAATATGATCAAATAATCAACTGAGAACAAAACTCTCAATATATGACCATGATATTTAAGTTGATCTTAGTTTCCAAACGAGATGAACGACCCTTAAATAGAGCATATGCTCTCATGTGAACCGATGGACCTTATATATATGAGAAATGCAACCTAAGTTCACTCTCGTCGGCAAACCAAGATATCAACGTGAACCTAAATCCTAAATCTAAAATATATACGGATTTGGGCTAATCCACGCCCTATGGGCGACGACATAAATTAGTCTCTGTATACAATTCAAGGGCAACCCTAAATAAACAAAATCTAAAACACGACACACGAAACAAAGAGTAGAGAAGTAGAAAGTGGTTATCATTCATGATAACGTAATTAACTGCTGGGACTTGCGCCTGCAGGAAAGATGCATCCCCATAATCAATAAACCTCTCATCCCGAGAGGGAATCTGAAGTCAGTTATATCGGTCGTATCCTTCCAAACCTCCGATATGCAGCGTCATAAATCAACTTGGTGTTTTCGGAGCAGTGGATGGATCAAACCATGCATCTGCCCCCAAATTCAGGCAAGACGTTCGACACCAGTTCGTCTGACCTGTTTTCGGCAGTAAACAACGCCACCTATCAAAAGAGCAATAGCGAAGATCTTTGATGACTTAATCCACAAGTCGTCGCTTGCTATGTGGATGACCGGGTCATCAAGACTAAAGCCAAAGCCAATCACGTCCAAGATCTCAGAATTGTCTTCACCAGACCGAGAGAATACAATCTAAAAATAAATCCTCTGAAGTGCACTTTTGGCGTGTCGTCAGAAAAATTCATGGGCTTTATAGTCCGACATCAAGAGATCGAAGTCGACCCACTAAAGATAAAGACAATTATGAAGATGCCTCCTCCAAAGAATCCGACGCAGCTAAGATCCTTTCAAGACATGCTCGCTTACATACGAAGTTTTATCTCGAACATATCGGAAAGATGTCGACCTTTGTCAAAACTCATGAAGAAAGGTGCTCCTTTTATCGGGGACGCCGAATGTCAAGATGCATTCGAAAGCATTAAGCAACACCTGTTGCACTCTCTAGTGCTCGCTGCTCTCCTTCCAAATAAACCGCTGATCATCTACACTACTGCGCTGGACGTATCACTTGGCGTGCTCTTCGTCCAAAATAACGAGGAAGGGAAGGAAAATGTTCTCTACTATCTCAGCCAAACATTAGTTGGGGCAGAACATAACTACTCCCCGATCGAAAAGTAGTGCTTGGCCTTGATATTCACCATGAAAAAGCTGAGGCACTATCTGCTTGCACACCGAGTTATGCTGATGTCCAAGATCAACCCGCTTAAATATTTAATGACCAAAGCAAACCTAACTGATAGATTGGCCAGATGGGCTGTCATACTGCTTGAGTTTGACATAATATATACTTCTTAGAAAGTTGTAAAAGGGCAAGACCTAGCAGACTTCCTCGCTGCTCATCCCCTACATGCAGGGTCACCGCTAAATTGCGAGTTACCCGATGAACAAACGTTGCACCTCAAAGATAGTGAGCCATGCTGGGATCTCTATTTCAATGGAGCTTCATCAATGAGGTCTTCCAACAAATCAAGCATCCCATGGATAAAAGCTGGGATATGATTGGTGTTCATTACGCCATCAGGAGAAACCGTACGACGTTCTTTTATCCTTACCGAGCCTCGCACAAACGAGACCGAGTATGAAGCCCTAATAGCTGGTCTCGAGCTCACCATAAGAATGGAGATCTCTCGGCTACGTGTCTACGGAGATTCTCAGCCGGTCGTCAACCAAGTGAGTGGTGACTATAAAATATACAAACCCAAGCTAGCTCAATACAAAAGCCGGGTCGTGAAATTTATGGGACAGTTTATCTACATTGAACTAATGAGAGTTCTCAGGGTATTGAATGGAAAAGCTGACGTATTCGCTCGTCTAACCAAAGAGTTGGCTGATCCCGGCATGAATGAAATTATGATCGCGGTTAGAAGCCGACAAATTCTATCTCCAGTTTCTCTCTGGGAAGAAGAAATCGCAGAACAAGAGAACCATCCCGCCGAAAAAGTCCTAGTCATTAAAGACGGGCCTGTTGGAGAAACCCTACACAGAGTATCTCCGATATGACAAATTGCCAGAAGAAAAATCCATAAGGGTTAGCTGAATAAAAGTGTCCTCCGATATGTGTTCGTAAATGACACACTATACCGAAGATCATATGACCAGCTCTGGATCAAGTGTCTGTCTTCGGCCGAAACCCAAAAGGTCATGAAAAAGGTCCACTCGGGCGTCTGCAGAGCATACCAATCTGGCCCCAAAATGCGCCTTCAAATTAAGCGGTTTGGATAATACTGGCCTACCATGATAAGAGATTGTGAAGAACACGCGGAGAAATGCCGCCTCTGCCAAATACATGGCAACTTCATACACAAACATCCTAATCCGCTGTATCCTACCATGGCGTCATGGCCATTCGAAATATGGAGCACCAATATAGTTGGCCCAATTGACCCTCCGTCATCTAAAGGCTACCGATTCATATTGACCGCAACTGACTATTTCTCCAGATAGGCTGAAGTTGTCCTGCTAAATGAAATCAAGACGGAAAATATTCTGACATTCTTTCGACATAACGTGGTATACCGTTTTGGCATACCGAGGCGGAACATTTTTGACAACGGGCCTTCTTTCAAGAGCTTCAAAGTCTCAAAATTCGCTACTCAACACAAGATAGACTGGAGATATTCCTCTATCTATAATTTAAGAGCCAATGGGCTAGCCAAAGTGTTCAACAAAACTCTATGCAACCTCCTAAAGAAAAATGCTTCGGCCAACAAAAGAGACTGGAATCTCAAACTCTACGAAACGTTGTGAGCATATCATACGACGCACCGTGTTCCAACCCAGTCTACCCTATATTCACTACTCTTCGGGTGGAGGCGATCCTTCCCATCGAAATCGAAATTCCAAGTTTGAGAATGGACGTCCAACATAATCTGGCAGAAGAGGAAATGCTCTCTTTTGGCTTGAAGAGCTCGACGCGCTCGAAGAAAAAAGACTCGCGGTGCAACAAAATCTAGAGTTGTACCGAGCCTAAATGTCATGGGCCTATGACAAGAGTCCCTTTGTGCTTTCAGGAAGGGCAAATTGGTATTGGTCCTGAAAAGACCGATCATCCCCAACCGACATGCAAAAGGAAAATTCAAGCCAAGCTGGGAAAGGCCATACATCATTAAGAAAGTATTTGATGGAGGAGCCTGCCAATTGATAAGCGCTGAGGGAAATAGGCCTATGCCACCCATTAACGGCCGATATCTCAAGAAATGTTATGCATGAATGCTCCAAACCGCGGATAAGCTAATTCTAAAAAAATGACCCCTAAGTCGTTAAATCGGAAATAGATGATCCCTAAGTCGTTAAACTGGGAACAAATAAAATTCTCCAACGATTAATGATGGGTCGCTCCTGGTACCACTCCAGTATAGCGATGCAGACGCCAACAAAAATCCAACTCTCCAAATCTTCCAATGGTAAATGATGAGTCGCACTTGGTACTATGCTTCAGTGTTAGCGTGTTGGTGCCGAACCAAAACCAAAATTCCAAATTCTCCCGAGGCAAATGATGAATTGCTCCTGGTACCCGTACTCCAATATTAGCAACACTGATGCCAGCCCGGAATACAAAATTTCAACTCAAAATCAAATCTTACCTATTAAAAAAGGAAGAGTGCCCAAGTCCCACTTGACAAGTACTTCCAAACTTAAAGAAGGTCCTGCCAAATAAGACAGGAATTAGACAAATCAAATCAAATTCCCATCTGGTAGTGTTTCCAGGTTCAAAAATCCCGTTGAACAGATAAAAAACTTCCAAATCAAATCAAGCAACGACCTCTACATCGCAAAAAGAGAACCAAATCAAGCAATAGCCTCTAAATCGCCAAAAGGAAAGCAACGATCTCTACGTCACAAAAAGGGAACCAAATCAAGCAGCGACCTCCACGTTGCCAAAAGAGAGGCAACGACTTCAACGTCGCAAAATGGAAACCAAATTAAGCAACGACGGTCTACGTCGCAAAAAGGGAAGCAACTCAAAGTATCGACAGTCCACGCCGCAAAAAAAACCAAATCAAAGTAACCTCTACGTCGCAAAAAAAGAACCAAATTAAGGTAACAATCTCTACGTTGCAAAAAGAGAACCAAATCAACGACCTCCACGTCGACAAAGGGGAAACCCCGACCTCCACGTTGCTAAAAGGGAACCAAGCAATGACCCCCGTTGCCAAAAGGAAAGCAACGACCTCCACATCGCCAAAAAAAAAAGCACTAACCTCCACGTCGCAAAAAGGAAACCAAATCAAACAACGACCACCACATTGCCAAAAGGAAAGCACCGACCTCCAAATTGCCAAAAGGGAAGCACCGACCTCCAAGTCGCCAAAAAGGAACCAAGCAATGACATCCACGTCGTCAAAATGGAATAATCAACCTCCACGTTGCAAAAGGTAACCAAATCAAGCAACGACCTAACGTCGCTAAAAGGGAAGCAACGACCTAACGTCGCCAAAAGGGAAGCACCGAACTCCACGTCACCAAAAGAGAAGTAACGACCTTCACATCGCCAAAAGAGAAGCAAATCAACTTCTCCATGAATGAATAACCATCAATTTTATGCACACGACCCATACACGTGGTGTGCATTCATTGATGGAGGCACTTTGTTAGAGTTAAAATTTACACCCCTGTTGGATGAATTAAAAATCAAAATTAAAGGTCAAAACGTCACAGTCAAAGCAACGCCCAAGTGGACCTAGGTTTGACTAATCTCGGTCCGACCTCAAGCAACTGGGCCCATGCCCAAACCGCCTCGAGCCCAATCGAAGCCGATCACCGAAGAAAGAATTATGTAGCAAACAAATTTAAATGTAATTTTTAGGAATAAAATGGGCAAAAAGCCAAATAATTGAATAACCCATGGTTTATGTGCAAAAATAAATGATCATGTAGGCATGGAAAGGGCAGAAAACCAATATTGTAAAGCCTTAAGGGCCCAAATGTAAGGTAAAAAGCCTATATAAGGCTCCCATGATATGAGATCAATAATAACTCTAGGATTCTCTGCTAAAAAATCCAGGGTTTCGACCCGCTCTCTTTTTTTCCACGAAGGTTCTCCATCTTCCTCTTTTAATAAAAAAACGAAGAAAGTTTTCTTTTTTTTTCTTCATTGCAAATCTACTCATACCTCAAAAACCTACACAAACAAAAAGAGAGACCTTGATCTCCTCCTTCCTGTTCATCAAAAGCCCAAGAAGCCAAAGAGAGAGGCAGAGGGGAAAACGCGTCCCCAAGAAATCCTATGGCAATAAAATTCTAAATAAAAAAGGATGAATTAAGATCGAACCAAAAGAAGCATATGCTTCACAAATCGAAAGCAAACACTTTCTGAAAATGCAAACTTTCATATATAGAGTGCACTCTATGCAAACGCGCAAGCGCCAAGGGCGCTTGCTGTAGATTTACGCATGCGCGCTACGTACAATGCACATACGCCAGCGCCAAAGGCGCTTTGTGAAAAATTGCGCTCGAGTGCTACGTGCAATGAACGTGCACCGGCGCCAAGAGCACTTTCTGCAAATTTGCCCATGTGCGGTAACACCAAGGACGCTTTCTGCAAATTTGTGCACGTGCGCCAGTGCCAAGGGCGCTTTCTGCAATACTGCGCATAAGAGCCACGTGCAATGCACATGCGCCAGCGCTAATGATTGGACCAAGGACGCCACGTACAAAGCACGGACGCAAATGCATCACTCCCGAGCGCCACGTGCAATGCACGTACACTAGCGCTAGTGCAAGCGCACATTAGTGCTGAACCAGAACTTTAAAACTCAGCAAAAAAAATTTGCTGAGTATTGAAGCCTGGGCTTCCTCAATATTTCACCCCTGTTGGCAAACCAAGTGTCCAACATGGAGGCTGTGTTTTAAACACAAGGATTAAGTAATACTTAATCAAAAATAAAAGAAAAGGCAATGCACTTCTTCCCAAAAATTCCACTATTTATTCCAAACACCCAGATGCCATATTGAGTTCGCATAATTTGTACGATTCGTTAATCGGAGCTTTCCCTTACTATCTAAGTATGGGGTAATTAACGGTAGTTTTGTCCGCGGCTGCCGGAAATTAGGATCTCCACAATCAAGAAACCCCAGCCTACCCTAGGCTGGGGGAATCTGTATAATACTCGATGAGCGAGCGTTCCTATATCAATAAGGTGGCGAAAAACACTCTACAAAAAATTGCAACTTAAACATACCTGATGGAAAGCGGGAAGATTGGTAACAAAATGCGAAAAGATAGCAGGGATCCCTGTAACAAGCTCTGTGTGTATCAGACCAATGCCTCGAACACGAACAATCCCAAGCGTGGGCCCGAGGCCAAGGAGCCAATTGATAGAGACCTTATTTTGGACATCAAACTCGTATTTCATTAGTGTTCCATAGTGCCAAACATACATCACGACCATGAAGATGAAGGATAAGACGATTGGGACCCATGCTCCCTCACGGAACTTTATGAGGGCTGATGAGAAGTAGAGAGCCTCGATGCTGCCAAAGAAGAGGATGAAGCTTATAGCGACGATGATGTTCTTGTGCCAGCATAGCACCATGACAAGGGACATTAGGCATGTGGTGACCAGCATTACCGTTATCACTGCCAAGCCTGTATAAAAAAAATTATAAAAGAGAAAGTTAAGATGATGTATTTGCGTATAAATTTAAAGTTATAGAAGATTCAAGCTTAGTGGTTGGGTAAATTGCAAGAAAACTTCATCGCAACTATTTTTTACTTCGAAAATACTCCAATTTTCAGTTATTTTATCACTAACATGACATATTCAATATTATCACCAAGGGTTAGTATGATACATGCTTTATTAAAATTGTCAATTAATTAAGCTACATTGCGATCAAAGTAGAACAACTTGAACTGGCGCATACATCATTGTATAATGCTTGGTAAAGTTAATAAAGTCGTGCACCAAAGCTTAGGCCCGACTAAACTCATTTGCTAAAGAACTCTCGATTGAACTGACAATCTAAAAATTTAATACGAAAATATTGAAGCAAAATATGGCATTTATCAAATCTCCAAACCTGATGCATTGCCAAGGTGCTTTGTGTCTCTGAAGCCGATTGTAACAGCTAAACACAATACCATCAAGATCCAATTGATCTCTGGGATGTAAATTTGCCCATGCACCTTGGATGACGTGTGCACAATTTTTACTCTTGGGAAGCAGGCCAAAGCAGAGCATTGCTTGATAATTGAGAAAGTTCCTGTAATGACAGCTTGGCTTCCCACCACAGCTGCGAGTATAGCTATTGCCAAAACCGGCCACCTTAATCGCTCTGCAAATAATTGTGAAAATGTCAATACATTGATGCGGCGTATGATCGATTGTGCGGTAATTAAATATCAAATACAGTATGAAAGAAACAGAGTAAAAGCCACTACCTGGAACAGAGACATAGAATCCGATTCTGTAATCGCTTTCCATAAAATGATGTTGGGATAGATATGCAGCTTGCCCCATATATGCTAGGATTAAAGCTGGATATACCACAGAAGTAAAGGCAATCTACATAACAAGAAATGTTTCATTAGCAACTGAAGGACCAAAACTAAATTTTAGCGGACAAAACTCCCTTAAAAAACGGAAGTTTACAGTGATAACAAGAACCTTAAGGTAGTTAATTGAATAACAGCAACAGTTACGAGTACTTTAGGGTGATTTAACCTTGACCGATTCCATATTCAAGTTAATAACATTACTTACATTGATTGATAGCTGAGAAAAATGCCCCAAATCTGCAAACATTGCTTCAGAGCCTGTAATAAGAAGAGACTAATTGTTAGAGAATGATGCATGTAAGATAGGGAAAAATCAATCACACATACCGGTTATGCATAACAAAATTCCACCCAAGGACAACCAGCCCCCTCTCTGCGTTTTTTTCAAGAACTTGTACATGTAATACGGAGACAATGCTTGATACACATGAGGGTTCCATCGGAAAATGTTGTAGACTCCAATTGCGCTGATGCATAACAGCCACATTATGACGATTGGAGCAAAGAGGAATCCTACCCGGTGAGTTCCGTAGCGTTGCAGAGAAAACAAGCAGATCAATATGATACATGCAACAGGAACCTCTACATCTGCACATAATTTTGAAATGCTATGTATCAGATCACAGTACTTGTTTACAATGATCTAGTAGAAGAGGAAAAAAATTAGTGCAACTTGGGCATTCAGGGGCCATGAATAGTTTTTGATTATAAATTTGTTTCTTTATTATTATTTTTCTTTTATTTAAATATTTATTTCTTTTTTTACAGCACAAGGTTTCAAGCACATGAAAACACAACTACTTCAGCATATGTCTATTTTCAGGAATAATGAAGTGCGAAGACTGTGCAGAACAAAAAATTAGTTAATATGATGATATCTGCCTTTAAAATGCAGGCAACTGTTGACAAGGTCTTAAAGGAGGCCATGATCCTACATGGTGCTTTTATAATGTTTTTATTAAATATTGATATTGGTTTGTTCGCGGACAACCCGTTTAATAGCCCTTCACTTTAAGCTAGAAGAAAAGTTGAGTACTATAAACTATAAAATTCAAATAAGAACCAAGTTGCACCCCGACAAACCAACATTCACAAATTTTCAAAGGTCTGAAATTTGCAGATGAATAGATCAAAAGAAGCACCTTTTTCCCCTTACAACTATAAACACTTCACATAGAAACGTAAATGAAATGAATGTGATAATATCCATAGCCGTACATGAGGCATTGTGTAGATGAAAAAGGCAGGCCGTAAACAAGATAAAAGAGTTTGAAATAAGTAATAACCATGTATCGACTAAAGACACTGTACTAAAAGTTGAAGAGGCAAACCATTGGTATGAATGAAAGAAATTATAGCTATGGTGCAAAATAATACAATATGAAATCAGCTCGATCAGGGAAGACCTTTATGGATTGATATTTTTTAGGAAGCCATTGCTACCATTAAACCAGGCATATAATTGGCAATGGAGAGTTAAGGATCAATGGTGATAGAAACAAAGCAGTGTGGTTATATAGCCTGCATGTCTTTCGTAGTCGAAATTGTGGGAAGCATAAACAGAGATTAAAGAAGTACAAACAATGAATTTTTCCAATCTATGTATTCGGTTGAAGTAAACTCGTCCTGTGGAAAACTACCAGAGACTCCTGGAGAGCATCCTTCCATTTAGAATTATAAATTATACATGCTTTAGTAAGTTGACCACATCGAATATTTTTATAAAAATCATATACTCATTGTTCAACTACAGTGGTAAATTATTCTCAAGTACAGAGTCATGGGCTCATAGGCATCTATCCTGAAGAATATATATATATTAGGAGGATAACCTTTTTTTCCTTTCTTTTTAGACATCTTAAAGTCATGCTCTTGTAAACAATGTATTAGGTCGGTACATGACACTATATATAAGTTAAGTAGTCATGATAAGATGTATCTTACTCGGTTCCAGCCATCAACAAAAAAGGTCAGATATATTCCAGCTCCCCATATCTTCAAATCATATTCAATACAGTATTAGAGCAAATGACATGTAACTAACTCCTTCATCTCAGAAGCACCTAAAATATGTTTAATACCATATGCACATTGTCCTTAATAAATTATCAAAGTAGCACTAAAAGCGATCTTCAGATATCTTATTATATTAAACATACAAAAACTTTAGAAGAAAGCAAAGAGCATACCCTATTTCTAACACATGAACTGCACTCAAATCTTTTACTAAATCTTAAAAATATAAGTAGGCATTACTTACATTTATGGTGCTCCTGCGACATCGAAAGCTCAAGCCCTGAGACTGCTGAAAAAACTGTCCAAAATACAATAGATGATTTAGACGACAATAGCCAATGATGAGAAACACTAACCCACGGTTGCTTGCATCTATAGTTGTGTAAGAAAATTAAACACAAAATAATGAAGCAATGAATTTCTGCAAGCATACGATGAGAAAATTCTACAAAATGATTTTCATGTACTGTCTGTTTCCAAGCAATTTCAATTCAGATATTGAAGACAAAAATATCAAAATCATTTGAAATGAAAAAAACATGATTCTTTTCGTGATTTTTACACAGAATATGGCTACTTCTTTTGCTTCATATCAATACTTACAACCCAACTGGCCTGTTAGGGCCATTTCACACAAAAAAAACATGATTCTTTTCGTGATTGGTTAGTAATGTTTGGTTACAGAATATGGCTACCATACCATTTCTTCCCAACGGCCCGCAACTTCAATTGAACGATGTATCTCAAGTTTGGCCTTCTTTTCCTCTTCTCTTTCGACTTCTTGTTCGTTCATTCAGTAACCAAACATTACTAACCAAACAAAGGGGTTAATTACATATGACACCCTTCATCTCTATCTAATGATCTTAACCAATACTTACAACCTAATTGGCCTGTTAGAGCCAGACGCCCCTGCGATTGGTTGGTTCAAGGATTCCAAGTGCAATTTCAGTCCAAGTCGAGACTAACCATAAGGGCGTTTAATGCTAATAAACTTGATCAGAAGTTATATATGACGGATGACATATACATGAAGGATGCTATATGCAATTGACCCAAAAGTGGGGAAACCCCGCTGAAAGCAAGGTGTTAAAATGCTATTCCACTACAGATCGAGACTAATCACAGGAATGTTATGCGCTAAGAAGCTGGTTGAGAGGTTACAAGTGCTATATGATTTATAAATGAACTACGTTATACGCATATAACACAAAATATTATATGAAGGATTGCCCCCCCCCCCCCTCCAAAGAAAGGGTTCAGAATGCAATTCCAGCCTAGCTACATCAAGAATAATCATATCCTGACGAGAACCCTTAAAAACACTCAAATTCAACTCTAAACAACTCAACCGGCCGTCGAATTTAACTCCAAAACATGTCTAGTGTTGTATAAACTAGAATTTGAGAGATTATGTGCAATTTTACCCTAGAAAACCAGGAAATCAAAAGCCAAGGGCACTCACCCGAAAGCGCGGGGGTAAGCACCCCATCCCCAATCACCATACAAGTCCCAACCAACGCAAGAATCAACAACATCTTCTGCAAAACTTGATGCTTCTCAAGCATTCTCTTCACCCTCGACGCCGTCTCCGCCCCTTTCTCACCACCATCCCCATTACACAGCTGAAACCTCCCATCCCTCTTCTTATACGCCGAGATCTCCTCATCCGCAAGCTGCCCATTGGGCAAGAACCCGACCCTAGCATGCCTGCAAAGCAAGGAATACAAAGCAAAGGTCCCTCCTTCTCCATTATCATCAGCCCTTAAAACTATGAACACATATTTCAACAGGGGCACCAAAGTTAGTGTCCAAAACACGAAGGACAGGACCCCAAAGATCTCCTCATTGGTCTCAGAGTGGCTAATGTCCTCAGCAAACGTGCTCTTGTAGACATACAAGGGCGAAGTGCTCAAATCACCATAAACCACCCCTAGACTCTGGTATGCTAGTGACAACACCGTCTTCCATGAATTTTTCTGAAATGGAAAAAAAATTTGGTTATGTGATGGGGGGGAAAAATTGGTCAAGAAACAAGAAAATGAAGAATGACCCAAATCACCTTGATGGGATTGGTGTAGAGCCCACCTTCAAGATCCATGGGCAAGAGGTTCATGGATGAAGAAAACCCATGTTTTGTTTGTGAAAATGGAGGAGAGAAGAGGGAATCGGGCTTGTTCTATTCTTCCTTGTTTCTATTGTGAATTTGAGTTAATGGGGGAATCAAAAGAGTAAAATATTTGAGTGGTCTTGTGAAGAAACGTCTAGAGAGAGAGAGTGAGAGTGAGGGGGGAGAGAGAGAAAGAGAGGTAGAATGGGGTTTTATGTGGTGGTAATGGATTGGTGGAGTAGGAAAGGAGAAACAAAAGGTTTTAAGAATTCTTGCAACACCCTTTTTGTGTTGTGTTGTGTGTGTGTGGAATGGTGATGAGAATGACCAAAGGAAAAAGGAAACGCATGCAAGGAAAGTGATTCTCTTGTGGTCTTTCACTTTCCTTTTCTTTCTTTTTTTTGATGAATTTTTTTTTTACTTTATTGTGGTTTGGATCAGGAACTTGGCAAAATATTGATTGAATATTGATTCTTGATGGGATGTTATATGGGGATTGGGGCTGGAGGAGGGTGAGGTGTGGGTGGCCCCCATTGAATATTTGATTGAATATTGATCAAACATTAATTTTTCATAATAAACTGCTGGATTTTTAATTCTCAACACTTTAGTTAAAGAAATTAAACATGTGAGACTGAATGATGATTCAATCCATACATTCCCACATTGAGTAGTGCAAAATTATATACTGAAGCGACACAGCTTAACTTGATATTTGATTTAGGTCGGTGCTCAAGTTTGAAGGCAAGAAAAGTCTATGCGGTCGTAGGTCAAGTAAATCATGAATTTCAACTGGTATTCAAAAAAGCTCATAACAAATGTAACCATACCACTAGCAATGTATGACTTGATTAACGGTATATCGCTCTAAGCGAAGCAAATATGTGTGAGGTCTATCACAATATAATGGGTTTTTTTTTACTTAAACCCCCTCTAAAATGAGCTAATTACTAAAATAACCAAACTTGATAATTACTTATCACCTCTGCAAAACGTTGCATCATTTTACCCCTATTAGGCTCTTCGTTTCACTATGTTAGTTAGTTAACGAAGTAAGCCGGGTTAGGGCTATCAAACTCACCCCCAAACCCACTCGTATACACTTTTCTTCGTCTAAAATTTCAAATTAAAGTCCAAATTCAAAATTAGGGTTTCGAAACTAGGACTTCAAATCTCTAATTGACAATGGAATATGGATTATCTTCCTCAATCACGAGTTCTGATTTGGAATTTTAGATGAAGAAAATTGAATACGAGTGGGTTAGGAGGAAGGTCGATAACCCTCGTTCGACTATTTTCGTTGATCGACCAGCTGAGTGAAGCGAAAGGGTAGTGGGGGTTCAAACGACGCAACTTAAATTTTTTGGGTAATAAATAATTATTATGTTTTGGGTGTTTTTAGTAGTAAGCTCAGTCTTTTTGTGCGTCTGCTCCAAATGCTTCTAGGTATTTTACTGATGTGACCATGCAAACTTCTAGGGTCATTAGGGGCCTTTTAAGAGCCACCAAAGTTTAAGATGTTCAAAGAAAATTTAAATCCCAAAAAACGTTTATAAATTATGGGCATGTATAGTCTAATCAAGGCATAAGTATGAAGGGTTGGACATGCTTGTAGATGACTAGTCAAGGAACTCTAGAATGTTCTCTCATCTCAATGATTGGCCATTTGAGTGATGCATATGTAGATTCTTAGAGAAAATATCTTTTAGCTATTTTGGTTTCTTAGAAGATATTTGATTTAGCTATATCCTTGTATCATTTCCCATTCCCTGCATGGCAAATCAAAACTAGTCAAGGATCCATCACCAACCTTTCTTCTTCTTCTTTTCCTCAATCAATGCAACCCCCTTCGAAATCCAATAGGTGACCTTTTTTAATCATCTTGGCCGACCTTTGATAAATTAGGTGATAAATCAGAAGTATTGTTAGGATTTAAAAGAATATCCCCTGTATTTTTTATTTTGATAGAATGTTTAAATAAAGAATGTCGACCGCAACGAAGCTCACCGGCCCCATGTACCCCTCTTCGAAGCACTAAATAGGAGATTCCGGGTTCGATCCCAGATCTCCCCACAAACCCCTCTTGCAGGCTATGTGCCCCGCACTTAAATAAAGAATGTTAGCAATATTGTTTTCATTACTTTTGATTGAATTGGATTGTTCATTATCTTTAATGGGAAAGTTTTATTTTCATATCTTGCATCTCTCCAGACAAAAACATATTTAAAGTTTTGTTGAGTAAAAAAAAAAAAAAGAATCTCATTGGAAAATGAGTATGTGGACCACAATATAAATACAAAATTGATTAAAACGTTGACAAGTTTGTTGGGCATGTGTCATAATTTTATGTTATTTATTATTTTTTTTGGGAGGGGGATGGTTTGCGGGGTTATGAGTTTCTTCCCTTTTTTCCTGCAAATAATAAGTCATCCTATATTTTGATTTATTGAATTTTATATTATATTTTTGGTTGCATGCATATAAACTTAGAAAAGATATGATGTTTCATATTTCAACTGTCTATTTCCAAAGATAAACCTGTCATGCACTCATGCATCCGCTCGTCACTGATATTGATAAACATGGTAGACACTGGGTCGGCTCCTATTGTTTATCATCATATTTTTGGTGTTTTATTATACCGTTTGACTCATTTATTATTAACTAATAACCTGTTTATACTATATTTTATTATTTAGTTATGGAAAGGAAGGTAACAGTAGATATTCAACTAATCGCTATCAATAATTGCGGTTATGAAAAAATAGTTTAAAGAAAAAAGCCTCTAAAAGCTGTCATATTTTTTAATTTCCCCCGTTTCCCTTTCATGATTGTTTTTCCTATTTTCAATCTAAAAAGGCAGGTGAAAAACATGTTTATCTAACCTATTATCTAAGCTAGATGGCCATTTCAAACTCTGAACTGTAGTTTAAACATTATCAATTTGTATTGCGCCGGACGCATTAAATTGTGAGCACGAGAATTGCTCAGTTGGTTCCCAGACGCGTTTCCAAAGAAAATTAAAAAACTAGAAAATTTGAATTTTTATATAATCCCTAATTAGCCAACCTAACTTGACTTGATCCTATAAATATATGGTTCCTTGTAAGCACAAATAAAGAAAATAAGGCAACATTTGGATGGTATGAAAATGATGGAGAGCCAGGACTAGTGAGAATTGAACCAACTACCTAACAAGTTTTTTTTCCCTTATTCTAATTTTGTAATGTATCACACAAATTGAACTAAGCAAGGACCGTTTGGTTTGACATGAAGAAGATACAATATTTGCTGCATGCACGTATCGGTACACGTCAGGCACATTCATGTATTTGTTGTGATAAATAAGTTACAAATTAGTTGCATATGGTTGTATGTGTTTATTTAGAAACAAACAAGAGATTTTTCTGATTATAAACTGATGGAAAAAATGGGGATGCCAATGTAGAAACAGCCCGGGGATGAGTCCTTCATTTAACTTGATTTATTACTCAAGTAGGACGTTTAACAATGCTCAGCTCAATTACACCACCACTAAAAAGACTTTTTAGCTGTCGTCTTTACGCTCGAAAAGTTTAGGGTCTACTTAATCGGCTCACCGGTCATTGTTTTCACTGATCATTTTGCGTTTAGATATCTCTTTACAAAGAAAGTTGCCAAAGCACGATTCATATGTTGAATCTTTTTATTTCAAGCATTTTCATACGTACGTTGGATCTTTTAATTTCAAGCATTTGATCCCATCGTCTGAGATTAAAATTAAGAATCAGATAACGCGGTGGACGGTCACTTATCCCGTGTTCCCAACTCACCATCACACGAAATTCTCGTAGATGACTATTTTCCCGACAAGAAATTTCTAATCATATCCGCTGACATTGGTTCGCTGATATTGATGGGAGAGCACCATCTCATTGGCCTAAATAGTACATGTACGCATTACACATCTGAGTTAATCTCATTAGTATAAAACACGGTGAAGGTCTTCCTACCAAAAATAAAATAAAATAGCACAAGTTAAAACTCCTCTGCCAAGTAAAGTTTTTCTATTTGGATGATCTTTATTTGTTTAAGTATTTATGACCAGATCAGTAGTAGGTGTGTCTCCAGTTCAGAAATTAAGAGTATACTATTTTTAGGTCATGATCAGACTTGTGGGGAACATTTTGAACCTAAGAAAACCCATTCTTCCTATGATATAACCCTACTCGGTTTAAATGTTCACCGACACACAGCCTCTAAACTAATATAGGATGGTTGCGAGTATGAGTATGAGATGTTCTACATCAAACACCACATGATACATATATTTAAGTGTGACTTAAAAGACCTTTGGAATTGGAGGTACAGTAGTTTATGATTAGATATCATTCGGATTTTATTTTCCGTGTTTGTGTGTGTGTTGCTGCTGCAAATAGCAAATATATTTGCAATAGCTTAGCCTTTATAATATGTATATAAACTTATATGAAAATATCCCCTTGTTTAGGTTGGAGTTTAATAAAAAATTGTTATCTGCCTCTTATTTAATTCTTTTACTATATTTTAGTTATAGAAAAATATTTATTGACTCCCTACTTAATATTTATCACTCTTTATCCTATACATGAAGATTTATAAGGAGGAAAACTTTAGATCGCCCTTTTCTTTAAAATCTCTTTCCAGTTTTTCATTACTTAGGTTTTAATGAAAAAATGCACGATTTTGTGTGCTGTAGTATGCAAAATATTAACAATCGAAAAAAATTAGAATTAAAAATTTCGTTATTTCCATATTGTATTACAAAAAAATATAGAAAAACCGAAAAAAACCATAAAATTTTGACATTTCTAAAAGATTGCAACATTCATGTGCTACGACATATAAATTATTATAATTTTGGAGCACCAGATAATTTAAGATTTTCAAAAATTCTGCAAATTCCATGTTCTATATTGCATGCATAATATTGATAAAACGGAAGAAAACAGAAAATATTAAGAGTTTTGAAAATTTCACGATTCTTGTGTGCTATAACGAATAAAAAAAACGAAAAACTTACAATTCATAAGAATTTTGGAGATTTTGCAAATTTTCATATGTTATAACAAACAAAATACCGAAAACAAAAAAAAGGAAATTTTGATATTTATAAAAAATTCGCGATTTTTGTGTGCCTATTTGAAATTTGAAGAGAAAAATTAAGGATTTTTAAAATTCTGTGATTTTCAATTATTGTCCGGGTTTCCGTTCACCTGCGGTCTTAGTCACTCGTACCAGATTTTCATGTGTCATGTCATGATCTTAGCCGCAACCAGCGACATTTTCATATTAATTTTATTTTACATAATCTTTTGTCTTCTTGATATCCTGAAGTTCTCATAAACAAGTGAAATATTGGAAAACGAAAGAAAACAAAAAACTATAAGATTTTTGAAATTTTCATAATCTTCGTTTGCTAGCATGCAAAATAAAGAAATGAAGAAAACAAATTTCTTTTGAGACTTTTGCGATTTTCTTATGCAATATGATGCAAAAAAAATTATAAAGTGAAGAAAACAGAAATTTTTTAAAGATTTACAAATTTTTTTACGATTTTCGCTTGTTATAACAAGAAAATTGTTCAAAAACAGAAGAAAACGAAATGCTTTAATATTTTTTGAAAATATTACAATTTTATGCTTCATATAGCAAGCAAAATAATTAAAAACCGAAAAAATTAAATTTTGAGATTATTGAAAATTTCACGATTTTGGTGTGCTACGTAACATACAAAAATTTGTAAAATGAAGAAATTTTGATGTTTTTAAAAATTTGCGATTTTTCGTTTGCTGAGCAAACTATTGAAAACTGAAAAAAAATATAAAATTCTGATATTTTTGAAAAGTTTGCGTTATTTGTATGCGCAAGTAAAAATATTGAAAATCTGAATAAAGTATAAAATGATGCAGTCTCTAAAAATTTCGCAATTTTTATGTGCTATAGCATCCAAATTATTGAAAATATAATAATGATAAAAAATTAATAAAAATCGTAATTTTCGTGTGCTATAAAAAACAAAATATTATAAATTAGAAGAGAACATAAAATCTGAGGATTTTTTAAAAGATGGCGTGAAAAAATATAGAAAAAGATATATATTTTTTAGCTATATCACCTTGATAAAAGGTCAAATCAATGGTGGCTTTACCTTCCACAAAACTTTTAATGATCGGTAGAGACACATATAATTGATTGATAATGACACCTTAATGGAGTTGCTTTACAGCCTACAAGATGGAACATTTAAGGACCATCCATTGACAAGAGAACACATTATCAATTTGGACCACTGTAGTCTTAGGCTTTTAGCACACGAAGTCTTTAATCAAAATTCGTGGGCCTAATTAAATAATTAAGTAACATATCAATCATAATCATGGTCGGCAAAACTGAAAGATCAACATAACACCCTGATCAGCAATTTGATCATCTTCACTCTTTTCCCAACATGCATTTTGGGTGAGGACAAAACACAGGTTTGGTTGTCATGAAATCTCAGATCTGAATAGTTTCATATTGATGGTCTATGTTGTTTAGCTGAAACCGCTTCTTGGCTTTCCGCGTGGTGTTGGGGTTTTTCCGCTAGGCATGGAAGGAAACGAGCAAGAATAAGAACATGAAAAACCAATATTTAATATGGTTCGATTAACGACCTATATTTACGGGGCAAACATGAGAATCTCTTCATGAATGATCAAGAATACTGGTATATTTTATATTCTCTCTCATCATTCTTCATATCTCAACGCTCATACAAGCATAAAGAATACGCTTCTGGTGCCCTACCTTTACTTGGGGATGACTACCCTCCGTCTTCTTCTTCTTCTTCTTTTTCCTTCTTATTTTTCATGTTTGACCAATTTTCTTTGATGAGGTTATTCTCTATTTATAGAGCAAAATAATAGAATTTCTACTCTAATTAAGATCTTATCAAATCCTCAAAACAATCTCTAATAAATTTCCAAATAATTTTCTAAACAAACTTTCCTAATTAAGCTCATGAAAGATCTATTATAAATCTTCCAACAACTCTTCAAATAAATCTCCAACAATTTTTTTAATTAAACTCCTAAACGAATTTGCCATGCCCCGCTTCCCAGTGTACAGAGAAGAAGACGTGACATGCACGCGACGTATTTACTCAGAAGTAAACATGCTAAGCGTAAATAAGCAATATATATAAAATGCACAAGAAATGACAAGAGATATAGTGTAACAGCAACTTTTATTAACATTCATATTTACAATATATTGCTTTGAAAATGAAAGTACAAGGATATAAAACAATGCCTAAATAGTAGGTGTTTTTCAGTGACCATCATCGTGCAACTTTTAATACATTCCGTACCAATCTATCCCGTTAAACCCCGTAATGTATCGTATTGAATTATAGTTATCAGACTTACCGAGACCATGGATACAAGTTGTTCATATAATCAGGTTCAGGATGTAAATTAGTAGTCATGTAATCAAGTCAAGTTATAACCATAGTTCGGTCAAATCAAGTCATGTTTGCATGTTGATCTTATTTTGGTATTCAGGTTCAGGTTCAAGTATACATGTTAGAGTTTGAATTCATATTGAATTGGATTCTGATTTGAGTTAGACTCAGACTTAGTCAGACACTTTAAACTGTTTTGGATCTTGGGTTAGATTCGAGTGTTATCGGTAACTGCTGCACATGAACGGCAGAATTTGTGTCTTTTTCCAGGACAATTACCATCGATAATACTGTTAAGTTTTTCTACCTTAAATAGGCAAGCACCCACTTTCTCCGGGCTCAAGAGAATTGATCCCGCTTAAACCCATATTTACTAAAGTCCTTAAATGTAATTTTATATAACTCGAGAGGGTTTTATGAAAAATATTTTATATATTTTCAAAATAAACATCGAGTATTTATTTATATTATTTAGGGTTTCCATAATTGTGAATTTTAAGAATGTGAAGTATTTTAGTGATAATAGTCTAGCTTGGATAGTTCATGATATTTTAGTGTAAAACTTGTCTTTTAGATAACTTGAGGGTATTTTGATGAAACTTGTCATTCTTTTATCTTTTGGAAAACATGGAATTTTATTATATCTTGAAAATATGTGGTTTAATAATATTTATACATTTATAAAAATTAATTTTATTATTAAGTAGAAATTTTCGTTTTTCTTAAAAATCGTATTAAAATTCTTTCGAGACTGAATGCTCCGTGAGGAGGTCTGCATCTCGTCCTACTAACCTTAGAATGTGCGATAATCCGCACCATCCAATAACAGGTTCCCCAAATGGGCTATAAAGGCATAATCGCAAAGATTTTAATAATACTATTTAAAAGAAAACCGTTTTTATAGTACATGGTATTTTGATAAAATATGGTAACAAAAATATGTTCAAGATACACCGTGCTATGAAAATATGTGTGTATGTGAAGGGTAGGTCATTGCCTCGTGAAGTTTACTAAAGGTATATTCAAACAAAGAAATAAAAGTGTCGCATATAAAGTTCATGGTATTTTCATGTAACAGTTAAATTAAAATTATATAACATGATGTTTTAGAGTGAAAGTTAGTTCTAAACATTAGTTATGTGATAAAAAACATTGTGTAAGAATATGCATGAAGAAAATGTAAGAAAGAGTGTAATTTTAGAGGTTTAAAATGAAAATGTCAGTGTTAACTCCACTTCCGACATATTTTATGAAAAAGAAGTTTTAGAGGAGAATGGGAAAGATTAGAAGGGACCTACAAGCTAGATGGATGAAGATGAGGTAGAAGGAGAGCGGGTAGTCGCCGTGGCGTTGCGGGGTCGCCGAAATTGCCTCGATTTCTCGCTGGAAGTTGATCTTTGGCTAACTCCACTTGTACTCTTCTTGTACTCAGAAAATTTGAGGGTTTTGGCTAGAATTTTCAGAATGAGGAGAGGCTAAGGTATGAGGTTGCGTTTATAGTGTGGAATTAGGGTTTTGGAATTGAAAAAATGAATTAAAATGCATTTAAATTGGATTTAAAGGTGAAATTGAAGTCTCTGTTTAATTTCAGAGTAATCAAACAGTGCAGGGGTGATGGGGGTAAGCCAAGAGTTTTGTGTGCAAAGCACGAGGACTTTTTGCTACAGTCTACCCGTCGCCGCCGGCCCATAAAGCCATCTCGCCGGTCTAAATATAGGTAGAAGCCGGTGGATCTTGTATACGTGTCCAAGGCTGTGTACACAACATTTTTCACATTTTTGTTTTTCTGTCTTTTCATTTTTATATGCAGTGCACGTGTAAACTTTTGAGCTTCCAAAAAGTTTAAAAGAAAATCAAAAAAATATAATATGCCTGAGGGGATTCAAACACAGGGGCTACGTCACAGCAGTGCAAGGCTTTACCAATGATATCACGCCCGCTTCCCAAAATACGGAATACGAGGGGTGACTAGGCCAGCCATGCTCCTACGGTCAGGGAATAATCCCGCTGTAGTCACATTTTGGCTTCTAGTATTATATGGTAGTCAGTAAACAGTGCAAGAGTAAAGGAAATCACAGTTCACAACTTTATTATATTATAATAAGAAAGGTCGAGATACATTTATTTTGCAGATGAAATAACTAACCAACGAAAAATAATGTGCTTAAAGCAAAAAGAAATGGCGCTGATGTTGCGGTCTAGACCTCCACGAGCTTGAATGGCAGGTTCTGCTTCTTAACTGGGTCCACTTTGTCCTCTGAGCATGCACACTCAGGTCGTCAGGGCGACACATATAGCAATAAATATATATGATGGATACAATACTATTAAATATGAAAGGTGCAACAGAATACAGAACATGAGAATAATGAACATCATTTGAATATGAACAGTGCGATATAAGTATCATGTAGATAAACCAGGCAATGCGTATATCACTACTTATCAGTCACTAAGTCAATGAAATCAATCGGTGGAAAGGATGCTCGTATTTAACAAGGGTTTCGTACATGCCCGAGACTACGGTCCACTGTTGCCCGGGACATAACCCTGCAGCCGAGCCGCTAGGCCCACGACTTAACGTGTGTGTGTGTGTGTGTGTGTGTATCACTAATAGAGAATGATCATCCTCTATGTTACTGTACCTCGCTAAAAGGCGTACTAAGTACACTGGATCGTCTAAGCAGTAAAATTAGTCTCATGTCAAACGGAATTCAGGTTAGGGACTTATCATCATTTTAAATCAGCGATTAGTTGCTGGAATTCCAGTTCAGAACTGGAAGTCCAACTTCGCGCGCGGTTTACTAGAGATTGTGTTCAGATTCAGGTGTTTCCCCAGTTGAATAAAATCTAGTTCTATCTGTTAGGTTTCCAACGTATCAAACGGATTAACAATAACCTTTCAGTACTAGAAATTATGTCCTATTTAATGTGAAGGTGTAAGAAATGCCGCTGCAGAAACTGCAGAACACGTCGACATTATAAAATACAAAAGAAATATCAAACGACTGTGAAACTGCACAGGAATAGATTCATGTGTTACCTAACTAAATTATTTACGCGACTATATGTTGCTTAAATTCAGGTATCTTCGTAGAATGCTGGCCCGGACTGCAGTCCAGCACCGCATTCCCAGTCAATTATCATTACATTGGCCTATCATCATTGAAGGGTAAACTTTATAGGGTTCTAGTTTATCGAGTCAGCTTCGATACGAGCTATAGAACATTACATTCCAATCTGTACTGAATTTAATATATATTTTTCAACGTGGCATGTATGGTGCATTCCAGGTTTAGCGTTGCCTTTAGGGGGCGACTTTACTTGATTATAAACACGATATTTTGCATCCAAATTTCTACACGATATTCGTAAGCAGTAAAGGGATCTAACTATCGTAAGCTCCACCATAATAAAATGTGTTTTGGTTTAAGGTTTTGCATCGAGCACTTAGCACATCATTTCGTAACTATAATGGATTTGGTTTATCGCACGTATGAACAGGATTCGATCCCGGAGAACTCTATATATTTAACATGGGACATTAAGCTCATTATTGTTCAGTCGTTGTGTAACGCACAAATGCGCTTTGCAATATTTATCAGACTCCAAAATATATAATTAAGTGTTGATTGTTGTTAATGGTAGTGTGTGTGTGTATGGCATATAAAGCAAGGGTTACTTTCCTGGCGAAGACAGCAACGACGACATCGAATGGCACAAGCACGGCATGCATGGGCAACGTCGACTACAGCAACAAGGCTGCAGCACCTGCACGACACCGAGCAGCGGCACGATCATGGGTCAACAACGATATGATGGTGATGGTGGCTGGCCTCGGAGCTCGAGCAGACTTGGGGCCTGGCTCGAGGAGGAGGAGGAGCTGGGGCGGTGGTGATGTCGAAGGTGGTCGGTGACGTGGTCGGTCAGGTGATCGGGGTCGAGGTTGAGAGAGACATGGGGTTTAGGATCGAAAGGAGGGTGTTCTCGAGGACCTCGAAGGGGATGGAGGTATCGCCGGCGATGGGTCTCGGGGGTTTATGGCTGTGGTGAGGTAGGGGAGTCGAAGGTGAAAGGGAGAAAGTTGGTGCAGTGGGTAGCTGGGTTCATCGTCGTTGATGGAGGCAGCGAGCTCGAGAGAGTTGCTGGTCGCTTGAGGTGGGTCGTTGGCGAGGGTGCAGTGGGCGGCGATGGTGTTGATGAAGGAGTGGAGGAGATCGGTTTGGATCGATGGAGATGGCGAGGTGGTGATGGGTTCGTGGTGGTGGTGAGCTCGGGCTGAAGGAGGAGCGGGAGGGTTCGGTAGGGTTGTCGGTGATGATGAGTGAGGACGAGAGAGGGGGAGTGAGCAAGATGGGATAAGGAGAGAGAGGGGGCTCGGCGTTGTGACGTGGGTGAGGGCGAGGACGTCGGGGGAGCGGGTCTCGCGGCGAGGATGAGAGTGGGGGGAGGGAGAGGATATGGTGGAGGGGATCGCGGGGAGATCGTTGGCGGGTTGGCACGGCCGTCGCGGAGGTGGGCGCGAGTCAAGGGAGGAACGTTGGCAAAAGGAGCGGGAAAGAAAGAAGAGCGAAGAAGAAGAAGAAGGGGAGAGGGGGGTCGGGTCGGGTCGGGGTTCGTTGGATCGGGTCGGGTAGGTTTAGGGTTTTGTTTTAGAGTTTAGATTTAGGTAATTAAAATAAAATAATAATATATATATAAAATGAAAAAGGGAAAATCTGGAAACATACGGAAAAATATATATACGGAAACTGGGGATTTACATCATACCCTCCTTACAAAAATTTCGTCCTCGAAATTAAAGAACGAAAATAACGGAACAAACAACACTACTCAAACAGGTGCGGAAAATGTGGACTGATTTCTTCCCCGTGTTCCCAGGTAGACTCTCCTGGAGAACGACCACCCCAAGAAATTCGAACCAAAGGAATGACCTTGTTTTTTTAGCACTTTTTCCCGACGATCGAGAATGGTGGTGTGCTGCTTCTCATAAGATAGGTCAGTGCCCAACGTTAACTCCGAATGGTTCAGGATATGGTTATCATCCTGAATGTAGCGCCTCAACTGAGATACATGGAAAGTATTGTGCACACCAGCTAGCGATGGAGGCAAGGGAAGTCGATAAGCCACCTCTCCTACTCGCTCTAGCACCTCAAAAGGTCCGATGAATCGGGGACTGAGTTTTCCGTGACTACCAAACCTGATCACTCCCCGAGTGGGCGATATATTCATAAACGCATGGTCACCAATACCAAACTCCAACGACCTTCTGCCGGTATCTGCCCAACTCTTCTGTCGGTCCTGAGCCGTCTTGATACGTTGCCTGATCGTCTGAAGCTTGCTCACTGTCTGCATTATAAGCTCAGGGCCCAACAACCTCCGTTCACCCACGTCATCCCAACAAAGAGGGGACCGACACTTCCATCCATACAGAGCCTCGAACGGCACCATCTGGATGCTAGCTTAGTAGCTGTTGTTATATGAAAACTTTACCAGATAGAGGTGATCCTTCTAAGAACCCTGAAAATCAAGCATGCATGCCCTTAGCATATCCTCGAGCGTCTGGATTGTATGTTTGGATTGCCCGTCTGTCTGCGGATGATAGGCCGTGCTGAACTTGAGACGCGTGCCCAAACTCTCCTGCAAGCTCTTCCAGAGATGGGAAATGAAGCTGGTGTCTCTATCAGACACGATACAAACAGGCACCCCGTGCAGTCTCACAATCTCCTGCATATATTTTTTCGCAAGCGCCTCTATCGATTGTCCGATTCGGAAAGATATGAAATGCGCTGTCTTCATGAGACGATCAACAATAACCCAAACAACATTGTTGCCCCTTGGACTTCATGGTAGTGCCGTCACGAAATCCATGGTGATGTGCTCCCATTTCCATTCTGGAACTGGAAGCAGTTGCAACAGTCCAGCTATTCTCTGATGCTCGGCTTTCACCTGTTGGCATACCAGACACTTGGAGACAAAGCGAGCAATCTCCCTCTTCATCCCGTTCCACCAGAAGTGTTGCCTCAGTTCTCTGTACATCTTGGTGCCACCTGGGTGCACCGAGTAAGCGGAACTGTGTGCCTCAGCTAGAACTTCATCTCGAATACCCCCTTTGGAACACACAACCGACTGCCAAATCTTAGAGAACCGTCTTCGTGAATCTGCAAATCAGTCCTCAAACCAACCTCAACTAACCCTCTGAACTTCTGCAACTGAGAGTCTCCAGCCTGTGCGGCTTTGATGCGATCTATAAGCGACGATTGAACTTGCAACTGCCAGAGCTGTCCGGGCACACCCGGAGTAACTACCTCCGACTCGAGTCGAATCCCTTTCTGACAAGTCAGCAACGCCGCCGACGGCCTGCGACTGAGAGCATCAGGAATGACGTTCACTTCCCCGGGTGATACTGTAGATCAATGTCGTAGTCTGCCATCAACTCCAACCATCTGCGTTGTCTCATATTCAGCTCCTTCTGAGTGAACACGTATTTCAAACTTTTGTGATCCGTGTACACCTCCACTCTTTCTCCTAGCAAGTAATGCCTCCAAATCATTAAAACGAACACAACGGCCGCTAACTCCAGGTCATGCGTGTGGTAGTTCTTCTCGTGAGTTTTCAGCTAAAGAGAAGCGTAAGCCACCACTCGACTGTGCTGCATTAAAACACAGCCCAAACCTTTTCCCGACGCATCACTATGAACAACAAAGCCACCCGAGCTATCTGGCACAGTCAGGATTGAGGCCGTGGTCAACTTTAGTTTCAACAGCTCGAACACCTTGGTGCATTCCTTCGACCAAACATAAGGTACCTCCTTCCGTGTGAGTTTCGTGTCTCGCTACTTCGGCGAAATCTTGGACGAACCGCTAATAATACTCAGCCAATCCCAAGAAGCTTCTTATCTCAGCAACTGATTTCGGTGTCGGCCAGTCTTTGATAGATTCGATTTTCGTCGGATCCACTGAAATGTCGTCACCCAAAACGACATACCTCAGGAATTGTACCTTGTCAAGCCAAAACTCGCACTTGCTTAGCTTAGCACAGAGCTTCTCCTCCCGTAGAACCTGCAATACAATTCGTAGGTACTCGGCGTGCTCCTCTTGACTTCTCGAATAGACGAGAATGTCGTCGATGGATACAACGACAAATTGATCCAAGTACTTGGAGAAAACCCTGTTCATCAAGCCCATAAATATGGCTGGTGCATTGGTAACACCGAACGGCATCACAAGAAACTCATAATGGCCATATCGGATTCGGAAAGCCGTTTTGCATACATCCTCTGCCTTAACCCTGATTTGGTGATACCCTGACCGAAGGTCTAGTTTAGAAAATACTCGAGCACCACCAAGCTGGTCAAACAAGTCGTCGATGCGAGGGATGGGATACTTGTTCTTCACGGTCACCCCATTCAACTCCCGGTAGTCACTGCACATGCGCAAGGAACCGTCCTTCTTCTTAACCAGTAACACAGGAGCACCTCACTGGGAAGTACTTGGACGAATAAATCTCTTGTCCAAAAGATCTTCTATTTGCTTCTTTAATTCTGCCAATTCCATTGGCGCCATCCTGTAGGGAGCTTTCGAGACTGATGATGTATCCGGAATCAAGTCAATTGAGGATCCTAAGACGTGAGGAGGTGGTAAACCTGGTAAATCTTCAGGGAACACATCAAGAAAATCCCGAACGATCTTTGGGGCTGGACTCTCATCATTCTCCATAGCCGTCAACACTTTTGGCTTGGCTCTAAACTTGGCTGGCTCCAAAGACTCACTTCCGCTTTCGAAAACAAACTCAGGGTGATTGGGAATGCGGAAAGTCACTTTCTAAGCTCGGCAATCGATGATTGCATGGAAGGTACTCATCCAATCCATCCCGAGAATTGCGTCATAGCTGCCCGTCCCAATTAGAAGGAAATTCACATAGAATTCCCTGCCGCATACTACCACCGGACATAACCTACACTCTTGGTTGGACACAATAATTCCGTTACCCGTATGTATCTCCCAATCCTTGGTCAACGGCTCATGAGGTATATAGTGTGTGTCAATAAACCGCGTAGAAATAATGCAATGCGAAGCACCCGAATCAAAAAGAACTCTAGCTGGTATAGAATAAATAAGGAGGGTACCTGTAACTACTTCTCCAGAAGTCTCTTCTTGCTCGGCGGACACGGTGAAAGCCCACCCCTGATTCCGACCTGTACCAGTATCCCTCTGATCGAATAACCATTGCCGGGATACTAGAGGTGGACCCCTCTGAGCTGAAATGCCGTACGACGGTTGATGTTGCTCTAACCCTCCCTGTAGCTCAGATCTTTGGGGACATCCACTGACCCTGTGCTCGCTAGATCCGCAAAGCAAACACTGCCCCTTAGCTCTGCGACTGTCATGCCCCGCTTCCCGGTGTACGGATAAGGAGACATAACTGGCCTGCGACGTATTTACTCAGAAGTAAACACGCTAAGCGTAAGCAAGCAATATAAGGTAAATATGCACAAAAAAGACATGAGATGTAAAAGAACAACAACTTTTTATTTATTAAACATTCTTTACAATGCTACTGAAAGGTAAATACAGTATGGAAAGCAATGCCTAAACAATGACATGAACTGAAAGTAAAGTATATACAAGTGAACTAAAGCTCGGGGTCCTCTATGAACTGCTCCAAGTCTTCTGAGCTGGGCTCGATCTCCAGAGAGTCGGGTCCTCCTGACAACATTCCAAAGAAATAATAAAAAAGGAATGTCGTCAGCGAACAATCGCTCGGTAAGTCCCAAAGAAAGATAGAAATGGAATAGACAGATAGAGAGTATAACTGATATAATGTATGGTTATTATGTTATCATTGTTATTTGTAGCTTGGTACAGAATATACCAGTGTATACGATAGGAGTCCAACTATTCCGTGGACTAAGGTATACGGAGCACAAGTAACCGTTAAGCCACGGAACAACAACAACAGATATTCAGGTTGGGTGTATTAAAGTGACCATCATCGTGCCACTTTTAACACATTTTGTACCAATCCACCCCTTTTAAACCCCGTAATGTTTATTGTATTGTTATGTAGTGATTTGTAGATATAAGACTTGCCGAAACCATGATATCAATTGTTCATGTAAACGGATAAGGATATAAACGGATAATCATGTAGACAAGTCAATGTATATCCATGGTTCGGTTAAATCAAGTCATATTGATATAGATGGATTCACGGAATTATATCAAGTATGGATTGTATTCGGATTAAACTGATACTCTGTCAGAGTCAGACACTTAAATAGAATTGAATTCCTGAATTAAGTTTTGGAGTTATCGGTAATTGCTGCACATGGACGGCAAGATTTGTGTCTTTTTCCAAGACAATTACCGTATTGATAACCCCATTTTAGTTGTCTATTGTTTACCGCCGAATTCTCCATAGTCGAATTTAGGGGCAGATGCTATTTGGATTATCCGTCCACCTTTCCGAAAATGCCAAGTTGATTTATGGCACCGTGTATCGGAGGTTTGGACAGATGCAGCCGTTGTACCAGACTTCGTCAGGTTCTCCCTCATTTCTGAGGGGGTTTTGATTGTGGGGACGCTCTTCCCTGCAGGTACAAGCCCCTACAGTTAATTACGTTATCGCGTAGCGATAACCACTTTCTCCAGCTCCAGAAGTTCATTTCGTGTCGTGTGTGTTTGTTTTATTTTTAGTTGCTCGTGGATCGTATACGGAGACTAATTTATGTAGTCGCCCGTAGGGCGCGATTAGTCCAGATCCGTATATTTTGGGTTTTTATTTAAAGATCGTTAATCTAGTTTGAGATTAAGATCAACTTAAATTTTTGTTGAGAATATGTTAGTCCAATTTTAGACTAAGATCTACTTAACAGGGTTTTATGATCATTCATATCCAACAAAAGAGCATTTGGGCTCTATTGTTTTAGTTTAAGAATGTTACGGTCCGTTGTTAGTTTAAGGACGTTTCGGTCCGTAGCTAGTTTAAGGACGTTGCGGTCCGTATCGGGATGTGCCCATCGGTTTGGGAGTGCGCCAAAGAGTTGTTGGTTGTCAGGACCCACCACCTCTCTGAAGACGTTGAAGAATTACAACGACATGTATCAGAGGTATGGAGAGATGTACCCTTAAACCAAACTCCAGATTGAAGAGAGATTATGGTGGAATGAACATCACTTTAGATACCATCTGTTAGGAGATCATTAGTCATCTTTGAAATTGAGATCGATTTAGGAAGACCTAAGCATAGGAGGGCTCGGCTGATTGATGGTCAAAAAGGTTTTTGGCCTTGGGAGACTTGGCCCATTTAGGCTAAGGTTGGCCTCTCATAGTGTTAAACACTAATATCTGCTCGGCGCTCACATGCTCCCACGTGAGGTTCTAAAGCAGTGTTAAACACAGAAATTTGGAGCGCTCACGTGTGGCACGTGAGGCGCCTGAGAATTGGGTGCTGCTTCTTTGGGTTTATTCTCTTTTCCTTTTATAAATGCTAAGCACTATTGGGGGTCACGTGGGCTCATGTGAGGCGCCCCAAAAATTGGAACTGTTTTTGATTTATTCCCCTTTTCCTTTTATAAGTGCTAAGCACTATTGAGGGGTCATGTGAGATCACATGAGGCATCCCAAAAATGTGAACCGTCTTTGATTTATTCCCCTTTTCCTTTTATAAGTGCTGAGCACTATTGGGGGGTCACGTGGGATTACGTGACGCGTCCCAAGAATGAGAACCGTCTTTGATTTATTCCCCTTTTCCTTTTATAAGTGCTGTGCACTATTGAGGGGGTCACGTGGGATCACGTGACTCGATCTCAGTCGTTCTTTTTTGTTCCTCAGAGATGCTCACGTGGGAACACGTGATCTGTTGTTATAGCGTTGAACGCTAATCATTTCTTTTACGTGCATGGAAATCTTGATCTGAGTTTTGAGCATTTCAAGTCCCTTATTTTGATAAGAATTAAATTCTTATATAGGGTTAAACCCTTGTTTTATCAGAGGAATTAAATTTCTATATCTTTTGGAAGAATTAAATTCTTCAAAGCTAGTCCTTTCCCTTAAGTTTTGAGTCTGCATGACAGAATTTCCCCGATGAGAATTAAATTCTCAACTTATAGGGAGATCTGCTTCGGCAGACTTCAACCAGAGGAAGAGCTAAGTTCTTTTTTAAAAGAGTTAAACTCTTGAAAATGGCGAAGAAAAGATAAAATGATCTCTATATCTTTCTTTTTACCCAGGGTTTCTTTTTCTAAAAGAGAGCTCTTCTTCTTTCTCTCTCTCTCTCTAATTTTATGGAGTGTCTCTCCTCTGCAAGACTTGAAGTCTTGGGTCCTTTATATAGTATAAGCAATTTGTTGATTTAGTTAAAGAAATCTCTCATTGAGAGATCTTAATTGATTTGGGGATTTTATCCACCGTTGGATCTTTGATCCAAGGACTTCTGTTTTACAGAAGATATTTTTCTTGTTTTTAACAAGATTGAGAAAATATTCTCCCATACGGAGCTTATTCTGTAGCTTGGCGATTTTTATCCACCATCGGATTTTTAATCCAACGGTGCTCCGTTTTATAGAGAGCAATCTTTCTTGTTTAGAAAGACTCGAGGAAATATTTTCCAAATAGGCTTTTGATCCCCTTATTTATAATTTAATTCTATTGGCTCAGAAGGCATTTGAGCCCACTCACGTATCGTACGTGACCCCACAGAGTTAAACTCATTTGCGTATGTGTAACAGTCAAAAGAGGGCATCACGTGCTGACACGTGAGCCTTTCTGGCCTGTCATTTGTTTTAATATGGCGTCTTTATACTTTGTATATAGACGTCACGTGCATACATGTAGGCTCTATTTCAGCCTATCAATTGTTTAAACCCAGCGCCTATAATCTTTATATAGGCGCTCACGTGTGGGCACATGATGTTTTATCAGTAGGAATTTCCCCATCACTTTTTCTCTCTTTCTTCTCCTTTTCTTTCTTTTTTTTTATAAGGGAACAAATGCCCCCACAGTGTTGTTCTCACGTGGCTTGCACGTGAGTGCAACGCTGTCACCTTTATAGCCGTTGGATTGCTTAGGAGAATGGGGAGATGAACCTCCCTTGTCACGTCTTATAAATGTAAGGGTCTTGTCTTTTGGAAGCCTTTGTTCCTTCATCTTCTTCCTTGGTCATTTTCTGGAGAATTTAATTCTCATCCTTAGAGCTTAGTTCTCCGCCCTAAAATCTTTCAGAGTTAAACTCTGCAAAACTTCTCTTTGGGTGAGGACCTTGCACGACCCCCTCTTTCTTTCTGCCCTGGATTTTAAATCCATTATCAGGGCACAGCTCTTTTCTTGGATCGGTTTCTTAAAGATCCCAAAACATATATAGATATATATTATTTTTTGTAGATTTTGAAATTTTGAATCAATGGGGATTTTTAACCCCCTTCTTAGGGTTTTACCCCATCACTGAACTTTAAGAACCTTGGAATTTAATTCCGTTTTTGGGTTTTCTGGGATTTAATCCCTTTATTATAGGAATTTAATTCCGTATTCACAGAGCTTGGCTTTGAGAGAGACTCGGATATTTTTGGGAATTTTATTCCCTAATGCTCTCGAGTATTTAAGGGTTTTAATGCCCCTAAAGCAGATTTGAGTCTGTCATGCTTTTAGCAGAACTTGCTTTAAGAGTTTGTTTGAAATTTACTGTTTCCTTGATAAGAATCCTTCTCGATTCTCTCAATGATTATTTTGCCTCATCATTGGTGAGCCGTCATTTAGATTTTATGGGATCCATTGGTTTTGCAATCAGTGGTCCCATGGAACAAACATCCTGTCGTTGTCTTCTGTTGTTATATATATATATATATATAGGTTTTATTAACGGTTTTTCTTTCACTTATTTCAGGAACAATGGCTTCTCTTCCCTATTTTCCCTTTACTAGCTCGGACGCCGCTTTCCCGCAATCGCCGTCGGATGAGGAGGCTATGGCGATGATCAGGACCCATGACAGGGACTGTACTAGTTTGCTCTTATGGGGAGTTTGGAATGGGCACATCATCCAGGGCCGCTGCAGCTTTACTTGTGAGGTGTCAACAGAGCCTCTCCGTCCAATATCGCCGATGGAGCGTTCGCAGACCGCTTATGCGGTGGAGGTGGCTAATTGGACTCCTACAGGCCGGCTTGAGCCATCAACAATCGGGATACCCAACCAGCCCTTGCCGGCTATAGATATCTTGAGGCGCCGCATCTGTCAAGGTGAAGCCCAACCCTGGGGACAAGTATATAAGGTAGGGCTTACCCCTCGCCGCCTAGTCGGCTATCTTCCCTGGGCTCGATATGTTCTCTCCGCCCACCGTGCACGGTTGCAGAAGGTTGGGTTATATCAAGCAGTGTATGCGTCTCTTTTTCATTACCCGGCCCCTCACGTCTGGTGGGTTAAAGCTTTCCTGAACCAATGGAATCTTCCCACCAACACCTTCGTGCTAGGGGATCGTGAGGTCTCGATCTCGCTGGAAGAGTTCCACGAGATCTCCGGATTGTCGATCAGGGGAGAGCATTATGAAGAGTTGCTGCCTTCCGATGAGTATGTGTTCACGACCGTGCCTGCTACGCTTGACGGCTTGATGACTGAAAACGCTGTCCGTCATAAGTACCCTAGTCTAATCAAGACTCTGGGTATCTTTGAGAAGCTGTTCGCGAAATCAGAAGGACAGGGCGTCACCTTTGAGTGCTTCATCGCCTGTTTTCTCCGTGAAGATGCTTTATCAAAAGAGGCTCCAAAGTTTGCGAACATTGACGACCCTTTTGGGTTTAGGCTGAATAAGCTGTCGGCCAAAGAAGAGGACTTGCCTCAGTTTTATATTCCGGCCTCGTCGGCCGTGCCCTTCGATGCAATTGTGGCCCCTGGCATGGACGAAGAGACCTTCTTCGTCGGCTTCATCAGTCTTTGGCTCAGTTGGTTCGCCATGCCGACGCATCGACGCTTCATGAGAGCCTCCGTCTTCTACCCCACTCATCGCGCTGCATAAGGGGCACGGTTGGCCGTTGGCATTGCGGAACTGTCACATCTTTACCATGGATTAGGTGTTGTGGCCAACACTTCGACCCTAGGTACAGATGTCGTGAATTCCTCCCTCCACTACTTCACATCGTGGTTCGAGATGCATGTACTGGGAGCGTTCGCAGCACATCGGCGGCCAGATTTCTATGACTCCTATACCTTCCAACGGGTTATGAGGTTGGTGGATGCTTTCGCTTCCGATCCGACCCAGCTAGGAGCCCTCCGCGTGCTGCTTAAACCGTACTCCAACGAGGGCTGGATAGTTTTTAGCGACTAAGTCCTATATGCTCCCGCGGGGCCCATCCAGCAGCTGTTTGATCTGTCGAAAGGTGGAGCGTCATCTTTAAAGCCTAAGGAGATCATGCACCTGCACTTGATTAGGCCGGGATACTTGGTGTTCCGTCAGAATAATGCGGCCCTTTTATGCGGTACAATCTGCACCGCTTCGCCCAACAATTGGGCTATAACCAGGGTGTCCCTTTCGAGGCATTCTTAGTTGAGCCCACTCCGTCTTTGGAAGTCACACGTGACGTCGTCCATAACTTTATGCGGCTGACCCCCAGCTCCCGTTTCATGATCCCCGAGGCTGACTATATTCCAAGGTGTGTGGGGTCTTTCACGGGTTGGTATCGTCATCAAGTCGGTCCCATCATTGCCGAGGAGAGGCGGGTACTCTTTGAATGTCGATCTTCAACTCCGGCCCAATCCACTGGTGTTCCGTTGCGGCCGCGGACAGTGGTTCGTCCTCCATTGCGGGATAGTGGTGTGCTACTTATTCCCAAGGCCGCAGAAACAGAATCGACTCCCTGCACTACTGGGATGCTAGCACGCACTAGAGCCCAAGCAAAGGCTTCCAATAAAGTGCCAGCGGCAGTGCCATCAGTGGCGATGTCATTAGCGGTGGCGTCATCAATAGCGGTGTCGTTAGCGGTGGTATCGCCAAAAGGGGATACCGGAAGCGAGGTTGGCCAATGTCCCGCCAAAGCGCCGAGGGGAAGGAAGCGATCCTTTTCTAGTGTTAGCTCCAGCTCGAAAGAAAAAAGAAAACAGTTGCTGGCTTGCTTGACCTCTTGCTGGAATCTGAGCCTATTGTTCAAGACGAACCCATATCTATGCAAGAGCCGGATGACGGTCTTCTCTTTCCGGGTTCGTCTGCCGAGGAAGCCGCACAATTGGCTGAGGCTATAAGGCGCTCACAAGATGAAACGGAGAACGTGGGGGCCCCGAAAAAAGTGTACCCTCCTGTCATATTCTATGAAGATCCCCCATCACTACGGAGGGTACATATAGGTCCTCTGCGAAGGGAAGACGAAAGAGCCTTCAAGCAGCCCATCTCGGCCGCTTCTGAAGATGAGCTGGCACTGAAGACCGGTGGTCACGAATCTGCATTTGAAGCCCGGCGAGCACATTTCCTCAGGAAGGAACGACGGCTCGAAAAATCCATAGAAGCACTCTGGCGTATCGGTATGCGTGTCTTCCGTATCTTTCTTTTGGCAAGTAATTTGTATTGCTTTTATATCTTCTTATCTTTGCGAAAACTTTGTAGGGACTTCAGCAACGAAAGAGGATTTGAGCCCAGGTCGTGTCATGATCGTGGGTTCTATAGATGTCTCCCATGACACACCGGCAGGTGCAGAAGAGATCACTACAGCCGCAATTCCTGTTGTGGAACTTCCGGTGGTGACATTTGTTCTTTCGGTGTCCATTCCTCCAGCAGAGGTAACCCCATTGGCCGCAGATCCTATGGATGTCTTTAGTGACACACCGAAGGGTGTAGAAGAGATTGTTGAAACCGTTAGTTCTATATTTGAGCTCCCAGTGATGACCTCCACTTCTTCAGTGTCTGTACTTTCCACAGAGGTGACCTTACCAGCCGTCGATCCAATGGATCTCTCTGGTGGCATCCTGGAGATTGTAGAAAGGATCACTGAGACCGCTGTTGTGTCCTCAGGGCCTGAAGGGGTGGCTGTTGTTCCTGAATTGGAAGCCGCCGTGCCGGAAAATATCTCTAGTGTTGTACCTGAGGGCGTGGAGGAGGCTGATGAAGCTGCTATCCCCTCAGTTCAAGGCGGGCGGAGCATCGAGAGTAATCTCCTACATTTCGCTTTAATGATCTCTTTGCTATCTGAACTCTTCTTTCCTTCAGAATTGCGAGAACTGGCAGCTTCTATTGTGGACCTATCTCCCAGGAAGACCTTCCAGCGTCTTCTTTATATGACTGCCCCACAGGCGATACCCCCACAAAGCATAGTCCTTTTTTCTGGGCAAGGTTGGTGTTCTTTGACCCCTTTGTTTTATTATCTTTTTTTATAAAGATACTAATCTGCCCCTTGCAGTTCTGGAAGCTGATGACGAAGTTGAGATCCTCGATGGGCCTGGGGATCTTTCAAACCCCCCTTGCATGACTGTGGGTAAGTAAGGTTTTATCTTTGGCATTGCTTTGTCTATTCCATGTTTGTGAATCTCACTGACTATTCTCAAATCTTGACAGCTCTGCCAACCCTGACTCCGTTAGAGTCTCGAATCTCTATGCCATTGGGCCCATATGCTCGATGTGCGTCTGAGCGGATGGCGAAACAAAGCATTCACTCATTGTCGGCCCTTATTGAAGATCTTCACGCTGGTAGTTCTGTGATGGCCGAAGAATTTGCTGCCAAAGCCAGCACTTCCTTGCTTTTTCTTGCCACCTTTCACGACGAAACATTGGTGCATGTTTGGGTTGAGTATTGTCGTCACGTGGAGGCTTGTCTACACGGGTTTGAGTGCACAAGCATTCCCTCTGACATTTTAACTGCAAAAGCGAGGTTGCGGGGATGGATCGAGCAGTGCGCCGCTAATCTACAGTCATGCGAGAAGAGGCTCAACCGGAAGTTCTCGGAGAGGGAGTTAGCTTCGAACACTTTGGGGGAACTCCTGGCTCAACTCACTGTCAAGACCACTCGTGCGTATGGAATTTGGCGGGTGCTTCAAGAAGCTATTACAGAGGTGGTGGCTCTTGACAAAACCGTTATCTTTACCCGCGGGATGGTTGAAGCCTATAAAGTCACTGAAAATGAGCTTGAGAATTGGTTTGCTTCGTATCAGACTCAGCAGACTCAGGCGGGGGCTCGTCTTGCATCAATAATGGAGCTTGAAGCTGAGGCCCAGCGGAAGAACGATGAACTCACAAGCTTATTGCACCATCCTCCGGCTTAAAGATTTTTTGTATATTCTCCTTTTTTTGTATTTACTCCTGAATGAGAGTATCTTGTATTCATTTTGATTCTTTATGAAATGTACCTTGTATTCATTTGGATTCATGAATAAAAGACATATTTTATTTCATACTGGCGTGTCCCTCTAGCAAGTGCGTCTAGTAGATAGTCTATCCTGATCTTCTTGCAGGGCAGCGATGGCTTAGGAAACAGGTTCGGATCTGCCGCCTAAGACTTCTCAACTTTATGAGCCGTGAGGGTCTCATAAAGGCTTTTTTCCCTACGAGTCGAGAGGATCCCATAGGTGTATTTTTTCCTTAGGAGTCATGGGGATTCTTAAGTGCGTTTTCTCTTGAGAGTCGTAAAGATCTCACAAGAGAATTTTCCCCCTTACAAGTCGAGAGGACTTGTAAGTGGTTTTTCCCTCCTTGTTGATATTCGACTTTGGAGAGTGTGGCCCGTGAATAGTATGCAATAGTCCATCTTGGACCGAGTTGCAGGGCCCCAGTGCTTAGGAAACAAGTCCTTATCCCCGTTACCTAAGGCTTTTCTCTATGAGTCGAGACGAGCCGAGAAGTTCTCGCAGGAACATTAATTTCCCCACGAGTCGAGACGAATCGAGTAGTTCTCGCAAGGATGTTCTAACATCACAGTTAACTCCTGCTAATAGAAGTCCGTTAGGGTCTGTGGTACTAGGGTTTTTTTTTACCCGTCGTACCGTCGCGTTGGCCGGTGTATTCCTCGATAAGAAATCTTGCTGTTCGAGTAGCCCCGCGACTGTCGTGTCTCCAATCCCTTCGGGGCCTGGACAAGACGTCTTCAAGTAATCTTCCAGGTAATATTACCGTCGAAAGAGCAAGCGTTAGGGATATTCCATGTCGCTTTTTACTTGAGGTTAGGCTCAGTTTGGGATCCCCGATGAATCATGACCACTCCGCGCTGGTGTGGGATAATCTCCGATAGTCTTTCAGGTCTCATTTGAGTTGCCGTCAAGACCCTGAAGCTAGGGATTTTCCTTGGCTTCGCTGGTTGACATTATGTCTGCAGTATTGCGATGAATGTCGAGATTGTCTCTAGGTTGTCTGTGAATCATCGAGTCTTGGAACTAGGGACTTTGCCATGGTTCCGTTTGTTTTGATGTCGTATCCGCATCCTGCTGGAGGGAGGAAGAACGCTGTTGTTGATCTCTAGGCTGTGGATGTAGCCATCGAGATCTGGCTTCCCCTTGATGAAGCCTAGTGGGACAATATGGTTCCCTTTCCGTTTGTGCCCATGGATTGTATACAGGGGTCGATGTGACCTCACCTGCAGGGCAAAAGTTTCATTTCATTTTTTTCATTTCTTTCCGCGATGCTCTATCATTTCAGCTTTTATATCGCGAAAGTCGCGATTGTCCAATCATTTCGGCTTTTCGTCGCGGTGCCCAATCATTTCGGCTTTTCGTCGCGGTGCCCAATCATTTCGGCTATTTTTCGTTTCTTTTTTTTACCCGCTGCTTTTATTGTGAGTTGCCCAAACATTTCGGCTATTTTTATATGCATATATTTTACTTGCTGATTTTTATTGCGAGTTGTCCTATCATTTCGGCTATTTCATATGCATTTTTAGCTCGTTGATTTTTATTGTGAGTATGGAACTTGAGATCTGAGACCAATCTTAGCATCAGTATCGCTGCAACTGGAATATGGCCAGGAGCGAATCATCATTTGCCATGAGAGGACTTGGGATTTGCTACCAATTTAGGCATCAACATCGCTACCACTGGGATATTGCCATGAGCGAATTATCATTTGCTTTGAGAGGATTTGGAATTTTCTACCAATTTAGGCATCAGCATCGCTACCACTAAAATGTTACCAGGAGCGAATCATCATTTGCCTTTGCTGATTTGAACAAAGGTGGCTTAGCAAACAGGATTAGGATCCTGCCGACTAAGGTTTTTTGACTTCATGAGTCGTGAGGGTCTCATAAAGGTATTTCTTTCTACGAGTCATGAGGATCTCGTAGGTGTATTTTCTCCTTAGGAGTCATGATGATTCCTAAGTGATATCTTCTCTTGTAAGTCGTAAGGATCTTTTTCATCAGAGAAAATTGCATTTTAATACCACTCATTTGTTATCTATTTTTGTATATATCGGTTCTTTTAACCAGTGTTTACTCAGTAATTACAGATTACAGGTGTTAGTAATAAAAGACTGGAAAGACACTTAAAATCACGGATATAACGTTTGGGAGCTGACACTGCAAACGGAATAGAAAACCGATCGATATCCATTGAGATCTTATGTAAACAATATTGCATACACAATTTTTGGTCCTATGCAATGCATATGCACTAGACTATGATGAGGGGGCTAGCTTGGCACAAAAGGAGCAGAAATGAGGGTGATGTGCATTTAATGCTAAAAGATGTGATGTGATATGAAGCACCAAGTGTCCCCTCCTTGCAGTCATATCATCTCATTTTTATTATTTGTTTAATTTTGTTTTGAGCCTATAAATACCAGGCCTTTGGGCAAGTTAGAGGGCGCTACTTTGTGTGAGAGAAAAAGTTTGTAAAAATTGCAACTAGTGATCTTGTAACCCTTAGTATGAATTCCTTGTCTTCCTATAGTCATGCAACCTCTCCCTTAAGCTTGCAAGATTATATTTTGGTATTTGAATTCACTTGTTTGTACTTGGAACCATTGCAATAAAGGCTTCATTTATGTCAAGTTGATTCTTGTTCTCTTCTCTTTTTGCTTTTTCTTCTTTATTGTTATTTCAATTTATGATGTGTGGGTAGTTTGTTCTTGGGCTATGGTGAGGTAGGTCGTGGAATGGTTTTTCTTCCAACCCCTCCCTTTTTATTCTTGCATTTTACACTTCCTTTCTTAATTATGCAATTATATTATGTTTAGCTTGATAAGATATATTGTTTTGAATGGTTGCAAATCAATCTTTAACATATATCTTATTCCTTCTTTGTATTTTATTGTTGCTATATTATGATTTGAAGTTGAAAGGAATACGAAATTAAGTTAAGTGTTGCAAACTAGGTAGATAGGACATATAGCATACATGCATATGTTCTATGCTTGCTAACTTCATTTAACTAATTCCGCATTTGTTTCATGCTAAAAATGAGCCTTGAATCAAAACGGAGAGTTGGGGGTAAAAGCCGTATTTTAACCACACCAAACCTTAGCCTAAGTTTTCTCTAAACAACCCTAAACCTTTCTTCATTTAATTGTTGTAAAAACGTGACAAACATCCATTTCCAACCCATTGTTCCATAACTCAAAATGACGTCGTGATATCCACTCCTTGTGGTTCGACCCGTACTTGCCGGCTTGCATCAACGCACCGTGCACTTGCGGTATTTTTAAAACTTGAGACTCACATCATGCCCTATTTTCATCAAACAAAATCGACATATCTTAATTAAACCAAACTCGACAAAAGCATGACACCGTGAGTTTTCAACAGATCTCACAAGAGTATTTTCTCCTTATAAGTCGAGATGACCTACAAGTGTTGTTCACCGAATGGGGAAATTTCGCGCCATGGGTGGAACTGGGTGAGGGAACGTTTATTTGTGCCCGTGGATTGTATACAAGGGTCAATATTGACCGCCTGTAGGGCAACTTGGGGAATGTGATGGCTTAAGAACGGGTTTAGATCCCTGCAGCTTAAGGCTTTTGAATCTTATGAGCCGTGAGGGTCTCATAAGGGGAATTCTTCTTACGAGTCATGAGGATCTCGTAAGTGTAATTTCTCTTTAGGAATCGTGAGGATCCCTAAGTTTTTTGCTTCTTTTGTGAGTCGTAAGGATCTCACGCAGATATTTTCTCCTCATAAGGTCGAGAGGACCTTGCAAGTGCACATGAATTTTTTACGAGTCTGCCCCCTTTCGGGTTTTCACAAACTCGCCGGTAGCCCTACTGTTTTTACTCACGAAGCCCTTTTGGGTTTTCATCCATGCCCATTTAGCTTATGGACATACCGTTTTTTAACGAGATTGCACCCTTCCGGGATTTCACAAACTTGTCGGCAATCCTGCTGTTTTTACTCGCGGCGCCCTTTTGCGTTTTCAATCATGCCCATTTTGCTTGTCGATACCGTTTTTTTACGATGAAACTCTCGAGAGTAGTTTCGCCGCAGGTGATCCATCTATTTGCCGGTGGTACTTGGGGGTGGCATCATTGCTGGAGCAGCCGGTAGGACTTGAGTTGCAACTTTTGCCATTGGGACTTCGATTGTAATATAGATCTCAAAAGAGGATATCGCCGTATTTGGAGCGATGCGCCATGTTTGAGGCGACACATTATTTTAGAGACGTTTCGGTCCATTATCGCCACATTTGAGGCGAATTTCTAATTTAAGGATTGTTCGGTCCAACATTCTCATTCGATCACGAAGTTGCATAACTCACCCCTTCCAACTCTTATTTGCTGAGACGTTGCTGCTTGTCCTTTGTTTGCATGGACACTTCACGCCTTAGACTATTTTTACCTTCTTGGACTTTTTCATTTATCATCGTGCCAATCGGGTTGTTTTGCAGGAAGTACTGGGCATTTTAAACAGCATCTACTCCCTGCTTATCAATGTCTCTTTCCGATACTGATGGAACGTCTTCTTCATATACAAAGGAACGAGATATCACGTCATTCCTTCTGCCGAGTCTTCCTTTTGCTTCCAAATTTTCTCCTGTTCTCTATTGCTCAATTATTGTCTCAATTGTATTGTTTGATTTATATTATTTTTAGTATGCAGGGATTTTGCTACACATATCGATTTTCATACTAAAATCGCCGTTTTTATGACATTTTCAGATACAAGGAATTTGCGAATAGCGATTGTGCGAAGAAAGGGGTGTGCTCAAAACCAAGGTGATAACAGGATACAGTGCCAAAGATCCGGGTAGATTGACCCGCGCAAGCGAACCTTTCGAGCCGAACGGATTCAAGTCAAACGGGGGGTTCTTAACCCAAAAATTCATCGGTACATATTCCTTAAAACACCTTCTTCTCAAATCCGATGCGTCCACTACTCTATCTTTGCAGGATTCTTTGGAAGCACATTGCCAAACGCCAAAGGAACTAACCCGTATTTTGTTGCAGCGCCGCTTTTAAACATAAAAAATGATTGCGTGATGTGTTGAACAAACTTTTTCATTGAATTGCGCATTGCATAACTTTAATACGGACTTAAGGGCAAAAGAATCCCAATAAGATACGGTAAGGGATTTCATCATCCTTCTCCATGGCCTACAAACCACAAAGAACGAGCATATTTTTCACACCCCCATTAACATTAAAAGAAATTAGACTTTCAGGCTCTAAGAACTTCGCGCTCACTAGGGAAAGTTAAGTGTATTTCGAACACCGCCTATCGGTACATTGTTCAAGAAGTGTCTAGGAAAGTGTGAAAGGCACAACCGCTGAAAGAGAGAAGGTTATTCTAATTAAAGAATCTCGCGAAAGCGAGGGACAACCTCTCTTCTTCTCTGCACTTACCTGGCTTCTCGATCAGTCTATTTTGGGCCCATTTCGCGGTACGTTTTTACTTCACAAAGCAAGTTTTTTTTAGCAGGTCTAGTTGACCTAGGTAACCCTAGATTGTTTAGGTATGTGTAGTATCTCTTGTTTGTGTTCTTGTTATACCTTTTTGTGTGATATTTGTTGTTGTGAATATTTTGGTTAACAACACTTTTTCCTCCATTTCCTCATTCTTTCCTTACCACTTCCGGATAGTGCATGTCAGCTTGGACTAGAGATTCACAATCTCGATTAGTCCAGTTTGTGACTGTATTTTCCGACTAGAAGAGACCTGTTCACCGCCGGAAGCCGGGAAGACTGGACTGTCTTTCCTGAATCTGGGGGCAGATGCTAATTAGTGTTATTCGTCCACCTTTCCGAAGATGCCAAGTTGATTTATGGCACCATGTATCGAAGGTTTAAACGGATGCGGTCGATGTAGCAGACTTTGTCAGATTCCCCCTCGTTTGAGCGGTTTTTGATTGTGGGGACGCTCTTCCCTGCAGGCGCAAGCCCCTGCAGTTAATTACGCTACCGCATCGCGGTAACAACTTTCTCCTTCTCCATATGTCCACTTCGTGTCGTGGGTATTTGTTTTGTATTCGGTTGCCCGTGAATTGTATACGGAGACTAAGTTATGCTGTCGCCTGTACGACGTGGACTAGTCCAAATCCGTATCTTTATTGGATTTGGATTTGGGGGGTTGTGTTTAAGGATACGTTAGCCTTATTTGAGACTAAGATCAACTTAAACGTTTGTTAAGGACACGTTAGTTTAATTTTAGACTAAGATCAACTTAACGGGATCGTTTAGATCCAACAAGAGAGCAATTGGGCTCTGTTTTTTAGTTTAGTGATATTGCGGTCGATAAGTAGTTTAAAGACATTACGGTCCAATGTTAGTTTTAAGACATTGCGGTCGAGGTTAAGGACATCATAGTCCGTAAGTTTAAGGACTCCACAGCCCGATGTTAGTTTTAAGACATCACGGTCAAGGTTAAGGACATCATAGTCCGTGGATTTAAGGACTCCACAGTCCGACATTAGTTTTAAGACATCACGGTCGAGGTTAAAGACGTCATAGTCCATGAGTTTAAGGATCCCACAGTCTGTAGTAATGTATGGTTGTCGGGACCCGTCATCTCTCTGACGACGTTGAGGGATTACAACGACAGATATCAGAGGAGTGAAGAGATGTACCCTCGAACCGGGTGTAAATTGATTGGAAGAGCAGTTGTGCTCAGTTCAATTTATATTGAGGACTTATGGCCAGAATTGGGCTAAGTCCAGTTAAAAATGTTTAACATTTTATTCATGTTTGGCCTGTTAGGCCTTTATTTGGGCTCTGCCCTTTTAATAATGCATAGCATTGGGCTCTGACATTGGATGTAATTAAATGCATAGCATTTATCAGGGGCAAAATAGTGGTCTGATAGTGCGCCACGTGGCTTGTCAGGCGCTTTGCGCCAATCAAAGAGCACATTTGCACTAGCGCATGCAAAGGTGACACGTGTCACGCTCAGCGCTAAGCGCAAGTCTGTTAGCGCATTGCGCTTTATAAGTGCACTGCGCCAATTTATGGGTGTGCCAGTGAGTGACACGTGGCGTGCTCTGGCGCAGTGCGCTATTTTTAGAAGCGCAAAGCGCAAACGGTTCTGTGGTTGACACGTGGCGCGTTTTGGCGCTGTGCGCCAGTCCAATAAGCGCAAAGGCGCAATTCAAGAGTGCAAGGCACTGTCCAATAGCGCAGAGCGCATTTTTGATCAAATTAAGATCAAAGAACAAGTTTTTTCTTCTCTTAAAAGAGGCTTTGCCTCAAGATTCAAGAACCAAAGTTCTTGTTCTTATCAAAATGCTCTGCCTTTATAGATCAAAAGATCTGCTAATGAAGTAAATTACTTCTTTTAATCTTTTATAATTAGATCTTTTTGATCTTTTTCTTTTCTATTGAAGATCTTGGTCTTGTTCTTAGATCTCTGATCTTTTTAGAAGATAATTCTTCTTTTTTAATGGGATGATTTCATCTCTGTTCTTCAAGAATATAATTTTTTACCTTTAAAGATGAAGAAAATGATCTTCTTTCTTCAAAAGCTTGCCTTTCTTTCTCTTTGAGTTCTTCTCTCAAAGTTTGCAGAGGGTTCTCTCTATGTGAGATTTGAAGTCTTGGGGCCTTTATATAGGGCCAATTGATTTGTTAAGTTAGTTGAAGAGATCCTTCTCTGATTGATTTGAGGATATTTCCCCACCGTTGGATCTTTGATCACAGGGCTTCTATTTTACAGAAGATAATTTTCTTATTTTAATAAGATTTGAAAGATCTTTCTAGAACAGAATTTTAATTCTGATTAATTAATAATTTATTATTATTATTAGATCTTTTGATCTAACGGTGGGGAATTCTTTAAATTCCAGCGCTGGCGCAATTGGCGCGAGCGCACCTGCGTTTGACACGTGGCGCGCAGCGCAACTGGGCTAGCGCGCCTGTGCTTGACACGTAGCGCGCAGCGCAACTACGCTAGCGCGCTTGCGTTCGACACGTGGCGTGCAACGCAAAGCGCAAGGGATCTGAAGCGTTGCTTCAATTTTAAAATTTGAATTTTGAAATAGAGCTTTACCCTGATTGGGGGTGCGCTGCCTTGGGCGCAGCGCTCCTGGCGCTAGCGTGTCTGCTTTTGACACATGGTGCGAAGGGGATCTGAAGCGTTGCTTCAATTTTTGAATTTTGAAATTCAAAACAGAGCTTTGCTCTGATTAGGGGAAACAAATGCCCCCCACCGTTGCGCTCACATGGCATGCAGCGCAGAGCGCAGCGCAACTGCGCTTGCACGCCTGCGTTCGACACGTGGCGCGCAGCGCAGAGCGCAAGTGATCTGAAGCGCTGCTTCAGTTTTAAAATTTGAATTTTGAAATAGAGCTTTGCTCTGATTGGGGATGCGCTGCCTTGGGCGCAGCGCTCCTGGCGCTGGCGTGTCTGCTTTTGACACGTGGCGCGCAGCGCGCAGCGCAAGGGATCTGAAGCGTTGCTTCAATTTTTGAATTTTGAAATTCAAAACAGAGCTTCGCTCTGATTGGGGGAAACAAATTCCCCCCACCGTTGCGCTCACGTGGCGCACACGTGAGTGCAGCGGTGGCAACATCTGAGCCTTTGGATCAACTCAGAAGTTGAGGAGGCGGTTCCGCGCCTATAAATAGGACCTTTGGTCCTCTAGATGATTATCATCTTCTTTGAGAATTTTGTTCAGAGCACAGCTCTTCTTCTTAAGAATTTTTAAAGACAGAACTTTGTCGGATTAGGTAAAAGATTAAATCTTTTTGAGACATCTTTTAGGGTTTCACCCATCAACAGAGCTTTGCTCTTCATAGATCTTTGATCTAAAGAAAATCCTTTTTAGGGTTTTATTAATAGAGCTTTTCTCTCTTGGAATCATAGATCTAAAAGGATCTTGCTTATAATTTCTTAATCCATTAATGGAGCTTTGCTCCTTTCAGATCATATAAAAGAACTCTTAAGAGTTTTTTTTATGGATCTTGAAGATTAAAAAAAATGGAATTTTATTTTCCGATGAATTATATCGTCTTCTCAGAGCAAGGCTCTCAGTGTTCCTGGGGAATTTCTTTAAATTCCCTTCATAATTGATTTCGACAGGTGTCACTCCTGTCTGCAGAGCATTGCTCTCGAGGAGTTTAACTTCCTGTGCTTGTTTTTTAATAAGAATTTGCTTAATCAATCTGTCCGCTAATTTTTGTTGATTTTCTTTTTTCAGGAATAATGGACGCTCATATGTATGATCTCGACGAGATTATCTCTTACGGAGACATCCGCTCACTCGGCCGTTCTCAGAATCGAGAATTCACAAACGCCGAGTGTGCCGAAATCATGAGTCGCTTCGACGCATATGATGGTAGACTGCTTCCTCGATGTTCCTCTCTCTTGAAGCTTATCGTGGGAGCAATCTGGGAAGCGCTTCCCTTGTTCTGTACTGGTGTGCCACTTGGGGCGTTGGATGCCGCCGAGGATAAGGTGCACTCGGTGTATCTGATGAGCCTAATCTCAAAGAGAAGGCGAGATAACCTTATCGATCTCCTGTATCAAGATTTTCAACAGTCTGCAATACTTGCTGCCTATCGGAGGGAGGAGAACATCCGTGAGGATCCCGATGGTTGTGATCGCGAAAGAAAGCATACCAGGATGTTTCGAAAGGCCTGGAAGATTCTGGATAAGGTCACTTTTGAATTCCTCAATTTATGCCCTGGGTTTGAGGTGTTGCCATTGTAACCATCTCGATAATGTTTTTGTTTACTGGTTTTATAATTGTAAGAACTTTTTCGCAGTATGAATGGCATTTTTTTTATTTCAGCGTGTTTTATTTTATGTATTAAATCTTTCGTACATGCCTGAATGAGTATGCCTCGGACGCTTAATTAAATGCAAATCAGATATTCTTTTTGTCGCTTTCTTCTCCTTGCTGTGTTGTTGCCATGTGATTTTAGCAAGCGCGGTCTGTAGGTAGCATATAGCTGTTAATCTTATGCTCTTTGTAAGGTGGCGATGGCTTAGAAATTAGGATCTGTCACCTAAGACTTTTCAACTTTATGAGTCGTGAGGGTCTCATAAAGAATTTTCTCCCTACCGGTCGAGAGGATCCGGTAGGTGTAATTTTCTCCTTAAGAATCGTGAGGATTCCTAAGTGTGTTTTCTCTTGAGAGTCGTAAGGATCTCACAAGAGAATTTACTCCTTTACGAGTCGTGAGGACCCATAAGTGATGGGTGAAGTTGTCCTTATCCACATTTCACGGAGTCAGGAGTTGCTCTGGATGCTTCCCACGGGTTCACTGCCGTGTTTGGCGAGGACCAGGCCCTGCTCTGGACGTTTTCTAGGATATCGTAGTTTAAAGACATCGCGGTCGAGATTAAGGACATCATAGTCCGTGAGTTTAAGGACCTCACAGTCCAATGTTAGTTTTAAGACATCGCGGTCGAGGTTAAGGACATCATAGTCCGTGGATTTAAGGACTCCACAGTCCGTTGTTAGTTTTAAGACATCGCGGTCGAGGTTAAGGACATCATAGTCCGTGGATTTAAGGACTCCACAGTCCGACGTTAGTTTTAAGACATCACGGTCGAGGTTAAGGACATCATAGTCCGTGGATTTAAGGACTCCACAGTCCGTGAAATGTGTGGTTGTTGGGACCCGTCACCTCTTTGAAGACGTTGAGGAATTACAACGACAAATATTAAAGGAGTGACGAGATGTTCCCTTCAAGCAAGGTAAAATTAATTTAAAATCATTATGGTTGATTGTTAGTTTTAAGACATCACGGTCGAGATTAAGGACATCATAGTCCGCGAGTTTTTAAGGACCTCACAGTCCGACGTTAGTTTTAAGACATCGCGGTCAAGGTTAAGGACATCATAGTCCGTGGATTTAAGGACTCCACAATCCGATGTTTGCTCTGGATGCTTCCCACGGGTTCACTGCCGTGTTTGGCGAGGACCAGGCTCCGCTCTGGATGCTTCACACGGGTTCACTGCCGTGCTCTGCAAGGACCAGGATCTGCTCTGGACGTTTTCCACGGGGTCAGAAGTGACGTTATCCGCGTTCCACGTAACCAGGAATTTTTCTCTAGATGCTTCCCACGGGTTCACAGCCGTGTTCGGCGAGGACTGGGCTTCGCTCTGGATGCTTCACATGGGTTCACTGCCGTGCTCTGTGAGGACCAGATCCGCTCTGGACGTTTTCCACGGGGTCAGAAGTGACGTTATCCGCGTTCCACGTGACCAGGTATTTTGCTCTAGATGCTTCCCACAGGTTCACTGCCGTGTTTGGTGAGGACTAGGCTCTGCTCTGGATGCTTCACACGGGTTCACTGTCGTGCTCTGCGAGGACCAGAATCCGCTCTGGACGTTTTCTACGGGGTCAGAAGTGACGTTATCCGCGTTCCATGTGAACAGGTATTTTGCTCTAGATGCTTCACACGGGTTCACTGCCGTGTTCGGCGAGGACTAGGCTCCGCTCTGGATGCTCCACACGGGTTCACTGCCGTGCTCTGCGAGGACCAGGATCCGCTCTGGACGTTTTCCACGGGGTCAGAAGTGACGTTATCCGCGTTCCACGTGACCAGGTATTTTGCTCTAGATGCTTCCCACGGGTTCACTGCCGTGTTCGGCGAGGACTAGGCTCCACTCTGGATGCTTCACACGGGTTCACTTCCGTGCTCTGCGAGGACCAGGATCCGCTCTGGACGTTTTCCACGGGGTCAGAAGTGACATTATCCGCGTTCCACGTGACCAAGAATTTTGTTGAGTCCGCATTTCACGGAGTTGGGATTTGACTTCGGTCATCTGTATACCGCCGAGTCATGGAACTGGGAGTTGCCGCTGTTCCGCTTTGCTTGATGTTGTGTCTGTTGAGACGAATGTTGAGATGCTCTCCAGGCTATCTGTGACCCATCGAGATTTGGCTTCTTCTTCTGATGAAACCTGGGGGAGGAGGAGTGTGATTCCTTCTTTGTTTGCGCCCCTGGATTGTATACAGGGATTGATGTAATATCACCTGTAGGGCATACATTTCATTCATCATAATTTTTTTTTATTTCTTTCCGCGATGCTCTATCATTTCAGCTTTTATATCGCGAAGGTCGCGATTGCCCAATCATTTCGGCTATTTTTCGCGGTGCCCAATCATTTCGGCTATTATTTTATTTTTACTCGCTGCTTTTTATTGCAAGTTGCCCAATCATTTCGGCTATTTCGCATGCATACATTTTTACTTGCTGATTTTGTCGCAAGTCACCCTATCATTTCGGCTATTTCGTATGCATGTATGGCCTGCTGGCTTTCTGCTGCAAGCTTGGGATTAGACACCGATTTCGGCATCAGCACTGTTACAACTGGGATATTGCCAGGAGCGAATCATCATTTGCCTCTATCGATATCGAACAAAGGTGGCTTAGAAAATAGGGTCAGGGTCCTGTCGACTAAGGCTTTTGACTTCATGAGCCGTAAGGGTCTCACAAAGGTATTTCTCCTTGCGAGTCGTGAGGATCTCGTAGGTGCGTTTTCTCCTTAGGAATCGTGAGGACTCCTAAGTGTATAGCTTCTCGTAAGTCGTAAGGATCTTACAAGAGGGCTTTCTCCTTATAAGTCGAGAGGACTTACAAGGGCTGTTCACTGTGCAAACATATCCCTAGTCACGGATGGGGCTTTGCTAGGGAAATGTTTATTCGCGCCCGTGGATTGTATACAAGGGTCAGTATTGAGCCGCTTGTAGGATAGTATCGGAGGTTGTAGGGGTTGCTTAAGAACAGGTTCAGGTCTCTGTAGCTTAAGACTTTCAAATCTTATGAGCCGTGAGGGTCCCATAAGAGAGTTCTCCTTACGAGTCGTGAGGATCTCGCAAGTGCAATTTCTTCTTAGGAATCGTGGGGATCCCTACGTGTGTTGCTCCCTTGTGAGTCATAAAGATCTCACGCGGGTGATTTCTCGTCACAAGGTCGAGAGGACCCTGTAAGTGTCTTTTAACGAGGCTGCGCCCTTTCGGGTTTTCACAAACACTCGCCGGTAGCCCTGCTGTTTTTACTCACGGAGCCCTTTCGGGTTTTCATCCGTGCCCATTTTTCTTATGGACATACCGTTTTCTTTTTTTTTTTATTTTTTTTGTACCAGCTTTGGGATGCTGCAATCCACCGTAGTTTATCGACATCTCGGTCAACGGCTAGTTTTAGGACATAGTGGCCCATCATTAGTTTAAGGACATTTCGGTCCGCTGTTAGTTTAAGGACGTTTCGGTCAGCTGTTAATTTAAGGACGTTTCGGTCCGCTATAAAGTAAGCCGGCTACTACTTATAGAGTTTGGGCTTAGGAAGATAGCGAGCGGACATAGTCGTCGTCATCTATCATTGACCTAGGCCATGACCCGTTAGGCGTAGTATTTCTTCAGGAAGCGACCGTTTATTGGCCTGAAAGGTCTTTCACCATGCATGTCCATGAGTAGGTAGGCTCCACCCTGGTAGACCTTGTCTATGATGTACGGGCCTTCATAATTCGGCTCAAATTTCCATCGTTTAGCACGATTGGGGATCATAGGTCTTTTGACCACTAGCATGAGTTCACCCTGGCGGAATGTCCTCGGCCTAGTCAATCTTTCATAAGAGCGCGTCATCTTTGCTTTATAAGCCTCCAGATTTTGTTGTGCTATGAGCCGGGTTTCATCAAGGGCATCAAGCTCCTCAAGCCGAAGGTGAGTGTTCTTTTCGTTCGTCAGCTCGTAATGGACTGCCACTCATAGAGAAGGTAACTCTATCTCGAGAGGGAGTACCGCTTCTGTACCGAATACCAACGCGTACGGTGTTGTGTTCGTAGCCGTCTTGAACGTAGTTCGATACGCCCAGAGAGCCTCTTGCAGTCTCTCATGCCAGTCTTTCTTATTTCGGGACACCGTCTTCTTCACGATCTTCGTCAAGATTTTGTTGAAAGCCTCAGCTAGACCGTTAGCTCGGGGATTATAAACTGAGGAGTATCTCCAGTCTATGTTGTGTTGTTATGCGAAGCGGCTGATCTTGTGGCTTCTGTAGGTTGGCCCGTTATCGGAGATGATCCGTCGAGGAGTTCCAAACCGATAAATGACGCGCGTCTTGAAGAAATAGAGTATATTCTCGGTTTTTACTTCCCTCAGCGGTACTGCTTCTGCCCATTTGGAGAAGTAATCAGTTGTCGCCAAAATGAAACGATGTCCTCTGGACGATGCCGGTTCATTGGGGCCGATTATGTCAGTTCCCCACATTTCGAACGGCCAGCTAGCCACCGTTGGATGCAGTGGATTTGGATACTGATGGATAAAGTCGCCATGGATCTGGCACGAGTGGCATTGCTTCGCGTATTCGAGGCAGTCCTGGATCATCGTGGGCCAGTAGTAACCCATCCGTTTAATCTTCAACTTCATCTTCGGCCCGGCTTGGTGAGAACCACAGAGTCCGTCGTGGGTTTCTTAGACGACTCTCTTTGCTTCTTCAGGTCCCAGGCATCTTAGCCACAAAGAATCAAACGACCTCTTGTACAGAGTATCATTGACGAAGGCAAAAGATAGGGCTCGCTTCATGAGCTGATGTTTTGAGGACGCATCTTCAGGTGTTCGACGGGATTTGAAGTAGTCTATAAAGGCTTCTCTCCAATCTCCAATCGTTTCTTGATCTTTTATTTGCAGGGCCATTTGCTCAGTCGCTCTCTTTTCTTTGGACGACTCCGGAGATATTTCTGCCGGTGCAAGAATCCGACAGCTTTGCACAATGATCCTCACATCATCGAGGTTCTCATCAGCCAGTTCTTTAGCGAGCTTGGCTAATGCATCCACTTTGCTATTTTCCGCACGCGGTTTGCTTTCTAGCATGTAGGAGGGAATTTGAGTCAGCAATTGTTGTACTCTCTCGCCATACTTCACCAGCTCTGGCTTGCACGTCTGATAGTCACCATTTACTTGACTAACGACCACTTGGGAGTCTCCATATATGAGGAGGTTTTCAATTCACATATCAATGGCGATCTCGAGGCCCGCTATTAGAGCTTCGTATTCGGCTTCATTGTTCGTCCTCGGCTCTGTCAAGGAGAAGGCGAAGCGTATTATCCCTCCTTGTGGGGCCACGAAGATAAGGCCTACTCCTGATTTGATTATGGGCGCGTTTTGTTTGCGCTTTTTCATGGAAGACGCTCCGTCAAAATAAAGTTCCCACCGGGTACCACTTCCGTCGATCGTGTCAAACACATGTTCATCTGGCAGTTCGCAATTCAAGGGAGAATCGGCTGGTATCGGATGTTCAGCGAGGAAGTCGGCGATGGCCTGGCCTTTCACTGCCTTAATAGGCCGATAAGTTATTGAGAACTCCATCAAGAGCAAGGCCCATTTAGCGAGTCGCCCCGTCAATATGGCCTTTGACATCAAATACTTGAGAGGATCCACCTTCGATATGAGACGGATTTCATTTGCCAATGCATAGTGCCGGAGTTTCGTTATCGCGAAGATCAACGCCAGGCATTGTTTTTCGATGGGGGAGTAATTGCTTTCTGCTCTCAGGAGAACTCGACTCAAGTAATAGAGAGCTCTTTCTTTCCCTTGGTCGTTCTCTAGTGCCCATAATGCGCCTAAAGAACCTTCGAGGGCTGTTGTATAAAGAACAAGGGGCTTTCCCTTGACCGGAGCGGCCAGCACTGGCGGGTTCTGCAGATACTGCTTGATTTCGTCCAGCGCGCCTTGGCATTTGTGATCCCAGACGAACGGGGTCCCTTTCTTCGTCAAGTGACTGTATGAGCGGCACTTGCCAGAGAGATTGGCTATAAATCGCCGGATATACGCGAGCTTTCCTTGGAGAGACCGCAATTGTTTGAGAGTCCTTGGCGGGGGCATCTCCATGATTGCCTTGATCTTCGACGGATCTATCTCGATGTCTCGGTGTCGGACGACGAACCCTAGGAATTTGCCCGAGGAGACCCCGAACGCGCACTTGAGAGGGTTCATCTTCAAATTGTATTGCCGAAGGCGTTGAAACACGATCTTCAGATGCTCGAGATGTTCCTCGTATGATTTGCTTTTCACCACGAGGTCGTTGATATAGCATTCGACGATTTCGTTTATAAGGTCATCGAAAATCTTCGTCATGGCCCTCTGATAGGTGGCACCGGCGTTCTTTAGACCGAAGGGCATCACCTTGTAGCAGAATATACCCAAAGGGGTCCGAAAAGCGGTGTGCTTCTGGTCTTCGGGATGCACTTTTATCTGAATATATCCTGATGAACCGTCCATGAAGGAGAAGACTTCGTGAGTAGACGTATTGTCTATCATTAGCTCGGTGACCGGTACTGGGAATTCGTCCTTCGGGCAGGCTTTATTGAGATCCCGAAAGTCTACACATATGCGCACTGTCCCATTTTTCTTCATCACCGGGATGATGTTGGCAATCCAATCAGGGTACTGAACCTCTTGGATGAAGCCGGAGTCGATTAGCTTCTTGACCTCGGCGTTGATGCTCATTTCAAGCTCGAGTCGCATTCTTCTCGGTGCTTGTTTGATTGGCTTGACATCTGGGGATATTGCCAATTTGTGGACAGCAATCTCTGGATCTAATCCTGGCATTTCGGAATAGTTCCATGCGAAGCAATCCCTATGCTGCATAAGCACGTCTTTTAGCGTAGCTACCCTTTCCTCAGACAGCAGCTCACTGACGAATGTCGATCGCGGGTCACTTGTCGTCCCTAAATCAATTTTCTTGAGGTTATCTGCAGTGGTATGTATTCCATCTTTAAGCTCTTTTGGCGCCGGTGGAAACTCTGAGATCATCTCGTCATCGTTGTTTTTGAAGCACCAGGGGAGGTCATCCATATTCTCGGGCTCTTCGTTTGATATCGTTATCATATGACAGGTACGAGCTCGCTTCCAGGACCGATGTTGATCTGATTCCAGTCTCGCGGATTTGGGTTCATGCTTCTGCGGCGGAGTTATTCTCCAATTGTCGGATAGAGCGAACTTGCCGAGCTGATACTGATCTTCGACCCAGTTCTTGAAGGTGAAGCAGTCTTCGAGAGGATGTCCTATTGCGCTATGATATGAGCAATAGTTCGGGTGAGAGACTTCACTTGTTTGCTCGGGGTGCTTGGACTCTGGGAGGATAATCATTTGATTTCTTATGGCAAGATCAAGTATCTTCTTTGTCTTGTCTTGAGGAAAAGAGTATGCTCGACTCATCTTCTTCATAATGGATAAATCCAGACCGCTCGATTCCTGCTCGTGTGACTTCTTGGTCCCGCTTTGTCGTTGCTGAATGCCTTTTCCGCTTTTTGACTTGTTTCTGCCTCTACGTCGGGCCTTTTTTACGACAGGTTGACAAGGAGAGGCATTTTCATTTTTCGCAGCCTATTGGAGAAGGCGTTGCGTCTTGGCTTTCTCATAGATGGCCATTTCGCGATTATGGCCGTCTCGAACTTTTTGAGTCGCTTTCCTTATAAGCTTGTCCATTTGTTCTTCGAACGACGGACTGGGCATTTTCACGTCGGGGGCTCTTTCTGGTTCAGGGTTAGCTTTTTCCCATTGAGCATCTCCTTCTTCATCAAAGTCATGTACGACATAGCAGTCGCGGAGCAGCTCCCGTTTCTTAGACCGAACATATCCAAGCCCGATCGCTTCCATTCTCCCGTTGGGCAACTTGCGCTGGGTTCCGGGAACGTTCCAGACCTGTCATAGAACTTAGCTTTTCGAGCGGTCTGTTTGAAGGGTATCTCTTGACGCTTCAATAGCCTTTTCAAGCCTTCTGTGTAATATCTAGGCAGATGGATGGGCTGGAGCCTGTCAAGTATAGAATCCGCGTCATGCCAAACTTCTTTCTCCACTCTTGTTTTCGTGGATCGGTAGAATAGAATTGCATGTTCACCTTTTCGCCTGGGAGGGACGTAAAATGTTTGTAGCTCTTGGACGCTATAAGCTTCAAGTGCGTCGAGATCTTTGTAATGCTCCCACGGAATCATGGTAATTTGCAAACTCTGATTATCACCAGCGAATGCTTGTATTGGTGGCCGAGCGGAGAATATAGCATGGACCTCATCTTCTGAGTCGCTGCTAAAGATCAACATAGGAGCGAACGGTCCTGGCTTGTTGTACTGGGGTGGGCCTGAATAAACTATCTCTTCCTCTTCCTCAGTATCACTCACGAAGACATGAATGGTGGTGATAGCTTTGTTCTCCGGTTTGTGACATCTCTCCGTGTCCTCGAAATCTGGCAAAAAGTATTTTGCATCTTCGTACTTGCGGACTTCGTTCACGGAGAATGGATTCAGCTCTCCTGTTATGGTATACTCGAGACCGTCCTTAAAGTATTTCATATACTGATGTTGTGTAGAAGGGATGATGTTGTACTCATGTAACCAAGGCCGGCCGAGCAAAATATTATAGCATGTCTTGGCGTCAATGACATGAAATTTAATGTCTGTGATAAGCAGTCTGAAGCGCAATGTCAATATCACAGACCCGAGAGTCCGCGATGACTGGGAGTCAAAACCAGAGATGGTGATTTTATCACGAGCGAGATGCTGGACGCTCATGCAGATTTCCTTCAACACTCGCACGTTGAGGAGATTAACGGAAGACCCATTATCGACCAGGATTTTGCCTATCTTTATATCGTGGCAGTACCCTGAGACATAGAGGGGACGGTTGTGCTCACATGTCCCAAGGAGGAGGTCTTCGTCGCCGAAGGTGATATCGGCTGTGTGTACTTCCTCTAGCTCGTCCTTCATCTTTTCTTTGGCGAGAAAAGCTTGGAATTGCTCTGGCTCTTATAGCGCCTTGATCAATGAATCTCTCGCTTCTTTGGATAGTAAAAGGGCGTCGAGAATGCTGAGTTGCGAAGGTAACTTCCTCAAGTGTGCCAGAACGTTATAGTCCACCTTGTTCTTCTTTGGCAGGTCCTTGGCAGTCAGCTCTTTCATGACTTGGTCATCCAGGACGATATCCTCAGAGACCTTTTCTTTTCCCTTATCTTTTCTATTCATGGGTCCGAGATACTTTTCTGGAAGCGTGCGGTTGCGCAGCTGAATATTTTCACAGGCCTTCGGTTCTTCCTCTTTCCCCAAGGTGGATTCTTTAAAGAGAGGGCCAAGTGCCATTTCCTCGTCAGAGTCGGTCCCGAAGGTGAGAACCTGCGATCCCCCGGTGTTGACTGTGCGGCAGTTGCCAGTAATTCTTTTATGTTCCTCAGTCGCACTTCTTTGCTCCCGACGAGTTTTGCGTTTCATCCGCTTAAAATGTTGCCGGTGAGCAACATATCCCTGCTACCATCCTTTAAAAGCATCGCACTCTTCGGTAGGGTGCGAAATCTTTCGATGATATGAGCAGTAGCTAGGATGCATCTCTACTTCACCGACAGTGTTTCCTTCGGAGGGTGGTATCTTCATTCCCATTGATATGGCTTTAGCAAACCTTTTCCTCGTCTTGAACTTGTTTTTATCCGCGACAGATGTTCCTTGACATAGTGGGAGTGTCTCGACTCTTTCATCTAGTCGCCGGCATTTGGCTCTTTCAAGTATGGCCATCTCACGCTCCCGACCGGCTTTACTTTTCAGATGAATCTCATTCATGAAGGCGTCGATCATTTCTTCTGACGGCCATAGAAGTTCTGGCTCGGACCTGCCCCTAGTCCCTTTGTGCAGGGAGCTTCTTCATTGTCTAGCGATGAATGAGAGATCACATGGCAACTTGCTACGTAATCCTCAGATCCATCCGACGAGTCTTCTCCATCCTCTTCTTCCTTAAGGACGTGGCCGAGGAACTCTCGGAGCGTGATAGGGGTTCGCGTCTTCTGATTATTCTCTTCCAGCACGTCAATCTGTTTCTGTAGGTCCGTGCGCTTGTCGCCAGGCTTCACGTGCTTCTTGGATTTCTTCTTCTTTTTCGAAGATTTCGGCGGCTGGGTATGAACACTCTAACTATCACCACCAGTTTTTAGAGTTGGGCGCGGCTTCAGCATCCCTTCGACGATCCGGGGTTCTAGTGGATTCTTCTACCTGATTGCCGGGCATGTCTGGAGATCGTTCAGCATCCTTTTGGTTTTGGCCGAAAGAACGACCTCTCATGGAGCTTCCTCAACAAAAGAGCACATTGCCCCCGGTGTGCCTGTCTTCTTAGGAGTGTGCGCTTGTGGTGGGTTTACTTTCCACTTCTCAGACAGCGCGAACTTGCCTTGTAGGTACCGATCCTCGATCCATCCCTTAAAGACGAAGCAATCTTCGATCGGATGGCTTACCGCCTGGTGGTAAGGGCAATAATTGGGATTACTCACTTCGCTGGGTTGCGGTGGTCGCCTTGGATTCGGCAAGTTGATAAGCCTGTTGCGCACCGCCAGCTCGAACAACCTCTTCATTTTATCCCGTGGGAATGAGTAAGGACGCTTCATTTTCTCATTGTAATAGCGTCTTCTCTCCTCCAGTTGATCCGCTAGCTTTGGAGCACTGGGCTGCTGTTGAGTGTTTGCAACGAAGATCGCCTTCCCTTTACCTTTTCGTTCCGCGGTTCTGGCTTTGGGGGAGATGGTCTATGACCCATCTGATCCATCTGGGCCAACTTATCAATTAAAGCCTGGAACGTGGTCGGTTTGAAGAACATCATAAACTGTGAAATAGTTGCATGGGGGTCTAGGGTGCCCACGAACATGCCTACAGTTGGTGCTTCTTCGATGCGCTGTTCGCACTTCGACCACGGATTTCGCCATCGGATTGCGTATTGAACCCAAGTTTCGCCTGGCTTTACCCTTGCATTGATCAATGCTGTTATAGGGGTGCGTTCACTTGCGCTCGCGAATCGCTGGGTGAACAATAACTCCATTTCTGCGAAAGTCTTGACGGAGTCATTTAGGAGTTCGGAGTACCACTCAAATGCCGTCTCCGATAAGTTGCCGACGAATTGGCGGAGCAGAAGCTTATCATCGCCACCGGTGTTGCCACAAAGAGCTCTGAACTCGGTGACGTGCTGGTGGGGATTGCCCGTCCCCTTATACACATGGAATTTCGGGATCGTATAGCCCGGCGGGTATTTTATCTGATCATACCAGCCTGGATACGGTCGCCCAGTCTTCACGACCTGGCCAGCCGCTTCATTTTCCTGGTGAACTCGTATTTGTTGAGAAATATAATCATCCTGGGCGGTCTTGGAGATAGTTTCCTCTTTGGCTGTTGAAAGAGCCGGAGGTGGATTTGATGTTTCTTCTCTGTCATCTTCAATAATGATCGGAGGGTCTTCGGCTGGAGGATCCGGCTGTATCATCATCCCGACCATGTCTTGGAAGAGAAGTGCCATTCGTTTTATGTTAGCCGCTTGCTCCGCAGCTTCTTTGTCCTTCTTTTCGAGCATTCTCCAAAAGAATTCAGCATCAGTTTCGTGTTCGTGACGTTGTTCCGATGATGCCTCCGGGCTTTCTTTTGGCCCGGTGAGTGTGGCCATTGCAGTCAGCATCTCGTGGAGCTTCTGCTGTTGCTGTTCTTGAGCCCTTGTGATGGATCGGGTGAGTGGTCGGTGGCCCGTAGAAGCGCGACTATCCTCTTTCCCGGATGCCATGTAAATAGTATGGACCGTTATGCCCCCAGACATAGGGCGTTTGGGCTCAGTACCTTTGACATTTGTCACAGGCACGGGGATCTTCTCCGGCCTTTTCTTCTTGTGAGCGGTCGAAGTTGAGGGGGCCGCTGCAGTGGGCGCCCAAGTAGTCGCCATCTTTTGCGGCTTAACATGACGGTTTTCTTCCTGTCGGACCTTCAGCTTCTTGTGCTGGCAGGAGAAATTTGGATCAATCACCGAGTCTTGGACTTAACGCCAGACCTTGTATATTTTAGAGGACAGCCGCTGAAGGGACTGTTCTGGCTTTGCTTCCGCAATATTCTCCACCGGAGGAGGAGATCTTTTCAGTACGGCGGTAGGAGAATTCCTGCGTACCCTGTTCAGCAACTCGAAGCTGTTCCCAGTTGGAACAGCAGCATTGATTTCTACCGCTGGGGATGGTGGAGTTAGCCCAGAGGGGGAGTTGCCCCCGGTCTTCCTTACTCGGCGCCAGTGGAGACGTCGAGCGTGTCGAGCTGATGGAGTTGGTTCGGTGACGAGGATGGCTTTGTCTTGCCCCCTGTTCAGGTGAGGGGTTGCTGCCGGCGTCAGCCTGTGAAGACTGATATCCTTTGAGTAGGAGAAGCCATCTTGACGATTTCAGGAGCAGGGTTGGTCACTCTCTTCGGAATAACCTTCTCTGGGATTGCAGGCTTTATTGTGGGCCTACAGGAATTTTGGCCCAATCTGGAGAAGACCGAGGCGCCGATGCTGGACGACCTGTTGAGAGGGGCCGCAGTAGGTGTAAGCTGATAAGAGACCGACTTCTTTGTTGCTTCCAGTGTCAGCACAGGAGCGGTGAAGCTCGTTGGCGGGAGCATGGTCCCGAAAAACAACCCTGTAGTGGCTTGGGTGACCTGTTCCACCGGCATTGTGAACAGGGAAGCCGCCTGAGGCCCGTAGGCTATGCCTCCAGATGAGGCGGAGTGTGGGTTGCAATTGCATGTAGAACACTTCGAGCAGGTGAATGCCATTGCTGTTTTGCTTTCAGTGCCAAGCAAGAAACGAAATCTTTGTAACTTGAAACCCAAGAGCAACCATTAACAAACCGCGATTGGTTCGCGAACACGACACACGAAGTGTAGAGTGGAAAGAGGAAAAGGTCCCACCGGGCGTGCCAGAATCTGTTCCACGCCGGAAGCCGAGAAGAGTGGACTGTCTTTCCTGAATCTGGGGGCAGATGCTAATTGGTGCTATCCGTCCACCTCTCCGAAGATGCCAAGTTGATTTATGGCACCATGTATCGAAGGTTTAAACGGATGCGGCCGATGTAGCAGACTTCGTCAGATTCCCCCTCGTTTGAGGGGTTTTTGATTGTGGGGACGCTCTTCCCTGCAGGCGCAAGTCCCTGCAGTTAATTACACTACCGCATCGCGGTAACAACTTTCTCCTTCTCCATGTGGTCACTTCGTGTCGTGGGTGTTTGTTTTGTGTTTGGTTGTCCGTGGATTGTATACGGAGACTAATTTATGCTGTCGCCCGTAGGACGTGGACTAGTCCAAATCCGTATCTTTCTTAGATTTGGGTTTGGGGGGTTGTGTTTAAGGATACGTTAGCCTTAGTTGAGGCTAAGATCAACTTAAACGTTTGTTAAGGACACGTTAGTCTAATTTTAGACTAAGATCAACTTAACGGGATCGTTTAGATCCGACAAGAGAGCAATTGGGCTATGTTGTTTAGTTTAGTGACATTGTGGTCGATAAGTAGTTTAAAGACATTACGGTCCAATGTTAGTTTTAAGACATTGCGGTCGAGGTTAAGGACATCATAGTCCGTAAGTTTAAGGACTTCATGGTCCGGTGTTAATTTTAAGACATCACGGTCAAGGTTAAGGACATCATAGTCCGTGGATTTAAGGACTCCACAGCCCGATGTTAGTTTTAAGACATCACGGTCAAGGTTAAGGACATCATAGTCCGTGGATTTAAGGACTCCACAGTCCGACATTAGTTTTAAGACATCACGGTCGAGGTTAAAGACGTCATAATCCATGAGTTTAAGGACCCCACAGTCCGTAGTAATGTATGGTTGTTGTTCATATCATAATATTGCAATTCATACGCCCCATTTTTATTCATTTTATAAGTAAACAGGTACTCTTGACGCACATTTGTTGCATGTTACAGGATACAGGCTCTTGGAGCAAATACAGTGAAAAAGACGAAAGTTGATACAGGAATAGGACTTTTGACGGATCTTAGTCAAGCCTAAACTAATAACAGTTCACATGGGTACAAGACAGTGCAAGGTCCAGAAATGTCAAAGCAAAACGGTTAAAAGATCGCTACATGTTTTTCAATAAAGATCTGGAGAAGAGTAAGAAGCCAAACAGAGAAATGGGAAGAATATATGACAAGCCCAGACAACCACAAAGGACCCCAGAAAAAATGGTGGAGTGATCCCACCAAAGGGCCGCGGAACCGCGGCCCAAACCCTCCCAATGCCGCGGTTCCGCGGCCGTTTGTTGCCCGTGTCGGTGTGTCGGTGCAGGTGTTGGGATTTTCAGTGGGCATATCTGTAAAATCATGTGTGCGAGAATCTGTAACCCTAGCTTCCCTATTCACTTATAAATTGTACTCACAAATCTGTAAAATGCATACCTCTTTTTCAATCAATAAAATTCAGAATTGTTGGGAGATCTAGAGCATCATTTTTGTAAGTTCTTATTCTTTTAATTCCTGCCTTAGTTATAATTTAATTCTTGCCCTGGCTATCTAGTATCATTCTTGCAGTAGAGTAATCTTATCGCTTGCCTTAGTTAACTTAGTGTAGCTCCTTTTAATCTGCAGTAAGTAAGTAATAATTTTAGATTTAAACAAAACACATTAAAAATAACAAAAAAATGTCATTTTTACAAGATCCCCTAATGAGCGAGTAAAATCCTCGCTTGTTAGGGTTAGGAACAATGGAAGGGAGTAAGAGATGAATATCTCTCACCTCTTTCAATGCCAATACAATTTCATAAGTAGAACTTCATGCACGCATGCATGATCCGCTTCCTACGGCACCCTACCTACGAGGTAACGGTGAACCGTAGTATAAAGGGCCGGACATACATGACGTCCATGAAGGTTGTAGAAATTAATAGGAAAGGACGGACAATGATCTAGAGGAAGAAACTTCGTTTCTTCCCAATCATCCTAATCCCCTTTGCTAATAATTGTTATGATTTCTAAAAAGTTTTAATCAAACGGCATTGAAAGAGGTGACAATATTAATCTCATCAACCCTACCTTAGACCTAATCCTAACAAGTTCTTTAATATCGTATAAATTAGTTTTTAAATCAATCAACAAAAACCAAACTACCATCGGAATCAACTCGTAAGAACACAAATAAGAAAATTACACATCTCTGTGGATCGATCCGTACTCACCGGCTAGCTGCAAAGCGACGCCGTTTCTGATTACGGTAAACAATACAAATTTTTGGATTAATCAAATGGCGCCGTTGCCGGGGATGGCGTAATCTTTCTTTTGTGTAATTTCGGGTTGATTTAATTTTTAAAATCATAAAAATCTGAAAATTGAAAAAATACAAAAACATTTTATCAATTTTTATCTGTTTGAAGGGTTTTGTCGTTTGAATCTTGCAGGAACAGCAAAGAATCACGGATCTGGAAATTTACAGAGGGCAAAATAGGAAAAATCACATCATAACAGTGGGGAAATTCCAAAACAGAGTTGTACCAACTTTCTGGAGATTTGATCCCTCAGAAGAACCGCGGAACCGCGGCTCAGGAGCGCCCAAAACCGCGGAACCGCGGTGTTATAGCCACGTCAGCACATAAAATTTAGTTGGTTTGTTTTCTCATTCTCTCCTCTGCAACCTCCATATATCTCTCTGTAAAAACTTTCTGCAGGGTTTCTTTGCGTTAAAAATTCTTCCTCCCCCTTCTAAATAACAGATTTTTTGCAGGTTTCTTTGCGCCGCGCTAAAAATTGATTGCAAGTGAATTTTATTGTTTTGCATAATTTAATCGGACTTTAAGGGGCTAATTGACCAAACTCAGATTGGGTGGGGATTTCATCACCCTTCCCAGGACCCCAGAAAACACCTAAAGCATGTGGATTGACCATAATTAATTAAAAAATATTAGACTCAGACCTAAGGACATCGAGCTCAATAGGGAAAGGACTAGTATAGGCATCGATCATTTATCCTAACTGACTTTGCGGTGTCTAGGCTAGTGGTTATTAATTAGGCCCACTATTGTGGTTCCTTCCCACTTACCTGGCTGTACTTGTCGGTGAAGAGGCGGTTTGAGGTCCTATTTCTAGCCCTAGTTAGGAGCTGTCTAGCGGACCTAGGTGACCCTAGATCTAGGCCTAAATGTGCATGTGTGGTTGATACATTTGTCTCATAAGTCTCTTTTCAAAAACCTCTTTTGCAAAACTCTCACATAAAAAAAAAAGAAAAATCTTTTCAAACTTGCAACTTGTCGCTAAGAAAACTTGCAACTCACTTCCACCACTTCCCTTCACTGACGTTATCTTACATCCACATTCTATCTTTCTTTTTCCTGACTACATTACCCCTTTAGTGTATGTCACTTTGGACTAGGGATACTAACGCCCGATTAATCCGTGTTTCGTTGGTACCGACCGACGAACCCTTCGACATCGAAATCGACATTCCGTCCACTTTCTTACCCTCACCTTCAAACTCTTTCACCGAAGGCATGTCGGGATTCAACCCCAACAATACCTTATCGACGGGAAGGATTCCACCTCCTTTAGGTGCGAATAACCCGAACCAACCGCCTGTTGAAGCGCCTGCACGAGTTGCGCTCCAGGATCTCTTTTACCCCGTCCGTACTTCCTTACCTACCTGTCTTTCACCCCCACCGGCAAATGGGGACAACTTTGAAATAAAACCACATTTCATCAATATGCTGCCAAAATTTCATGGTTTGGAATCTGAAGATGCGTATATTTTTATCAATAAATTCCAAAATGTGTGCGTTATGATGAAAACAACCCAATTAAGTGATGACGCTATAAGGCTATGGGTCATTCTTTTCACCTTATGTGACCTAGCCGAGAAGTGGCTATACAGCACCGCATCACATTCCATTAGAAATTGGGACGAGTTTGTGAAAGCTTTTCTAAAAAAGTTCTATCCTCATCACAAAACTGCCAGAATCCGCAATGAAATAATTCAATTCTCACAACTTCCTTCCGAACCATTTTGGAAGTGCTTCGAGAGATTTAAGGACCTACTCGTTCAATGCCCTCATCATGGGATCGAAAGTTGGCAACTCTGCTAAACATTATACGAGGGATTGAACTCGGCAACGAAGTAGTTGCTAGAAACCATATGTCAAGATCATTTTCTCTCCAAGTCTAGTGACGAGGCGTGGCAGTTTCTTGAGGATCTTAGTGAGCAAACAATTCAGTGGGAGAGTACCAAGACCACATCATCTTCTTCTAGTGGTCAATCTAGGGCAGGCATACATCAAGTAGAGATGTCGATTGCTATGAAGGCCGAGATGGCCGCTCTTACAAAAAAGCTAGAAGCGATCGAGACCAAAATCTCATCGCCTTCTCCTGCCCCTGTTATGCCTCCACGAACTGTTTGTACTTGTTGTGCGGATCCATCGCACCTAACCGAAGAGTGTCCTTATAATGCATCTACTCAAGGACATGATCAAGTCAACGCTGCATTTCAGCAACGACAAAGAAACGATCCTTACTCTTCGACATACAATCCGGGGTGGAGGAGTCATCCAAATTTCGCTTGGAACCAAAATCAACAATTCCAAGGAAATAACAATTTTCAAAGACCTCCTCCTCCTCCACAACAACAAGCACCTTCACAAACTCAATTTCAACCGCAACAATTTCAACAGCAAACTTACCCTAATCAGGTGAACAATTTTGTGCCTAACAATGCTTACCAGCCAAACAATTATGTTCAACCTAATAATGATAAGGTTAGCTCGCTCGAAAGAAGTCTAGATGCGTTCCTTAAGCAATCTACACAGTCTACAGCAAGACTTGAGACTTCTATTCAATCTTTGGTGCAAAATAGTGCCTCACACGATCAAAGTATCAAATCTATTGAGGCACAAATTGCACAACTCAATGCAGCTTTGAGTGAGCGCGAAAAAGGAAAACTCCCGTCTCAACTACTGCCCAACCCCGGTCACGCACATGCTGCATATCAATAGCAGAATCATAACGTAAATGCTGTGACCACGTTGAGATCGGGAAAAGTGTTGCAAAACAATGTGGGTATTAACAATGACACCCCTGCTGGTGGCCCTTCTTCATCTTCTTCACCTTCTTCTACTTCTTCAGAGCCTATTCTCCACCCTTCACACGGCTCTACTTCTTCTAGCTCGAACGTACCCATTTCTCACAACACGAACACATCTACACGGGGTGCCGTTCCAACTCGACAATCTGATCCGCAAAAATTTGACTCAACCACTTTTCAAAATGTTCCTTTTCCTAATCGGTTGAGATCCAATAAACCAACTCCACAGATGGAAAAGATTGTTGAGTTGTTCAAACAGGTTAGCATAAATATCCCTCTTTTGGATGCAATCCAACAAGTTCCTTCATATGCAAAAATTTTAAAGGACTTATGCACCAAAAAGAGGAAGTCGCAAGTGCCAAAGAAAGTTTTTGTGGCTAGTGCTATTAGTGATGCTCTTGTAAATTCCTTACCCCAAAAGCAAAAGGACCCCGGGTGTCCAACCATTTCGATAACAATTGGGGACAAGAATATCAATAGAGCACTATTAGATCTTGGCGCGAGTGTCAATTTGCTACCTTATTCTGTGTACGAGCAATTGGGCGTTGGAGAGCTTAAGCCCACTCACTGTACTCTCCAAATGGCCGACCGGTCAATCACCCATCCTAGGGGAGAGTTGGAGGATGTGTTAATTAGAGTAGGGGATTTCATTTTCCCTGTTGACTTTATTGTGATGGATACACAACCTGTCGCTAACCCCCGGAATCAAATTCTGGTAATACTTGGTCGACCATTTCTGGCAACTTCCAACGCAGTGATCAATTGTCGTAATGGTTCAATGAACCTATCTTTCGGCAATATGACAATTGAGCTCAATATTTTTAAGTTGGGAAGTCAGCCAGCTGAGCCTAATGCTAGCGTACTCGATGTTTGCTCGATCAATGAGATCGCGGAGGAGGACTGTGAGTTCGAGAATTTTTTGTTCGATCACAGCAATGTTGACGCCACTAGTGCGTTCCTCCTAGAATCCGACACAGCTTTCACGGCGGATAACGATTTTGAGTGTTTTACCTTTGTTGACGACTTTGAAGACTCATCACCTGAATTGGAGTCTTTTGCTTTTTCGGATGAGTTAGTTGAACCATCCGACTCTGTTGCGTACACTCGATTCGAACCTTTGATGGAATCCTTCGAGTTTGAAACAGTTACCCCATTGTTACCATCTATTGTTTCACCTCCTAAACTCGAATTGAAGCTTTTGCCGTCGCACCTAAAATATGCTTATCTTGGTGATAATGAAACCTTACCAGTCATTATATCGGCCTCTCTAGTTCTTGAGCAAGAGAAGGCTCTTTTGAAGGTCTTACATAATAATCGGCAAGCTTTCGGCTGGTCTATGGCGGACATTAAGGGGATTAGTCCCCTCATAGTCGAACATCATATACACTTGATGGATGATGCCAAGCCGGCACGGGATCCACAAAGACGCCTCAACCCCATCATGAAAGAGGCTGCTAAGAAGGAGATTGTTAAGTGTCTGGATAGTGGTATCATTTACCCTATCTCGGATAGCCAATGGGTTAGCCCAATCCACGTCGTGCCAAAGAAATCGGGCATCACGGTCATTACCAATGAGACAAATGAGTTGATTCCCACTCGCACCCAAACTGGGTGGCGAGTCTACATAGACTATAGGAAACTCAATGCCGCAACAAGGAAAGACCACTTTCCTTTACCTTTCATTGACCAAATGCTCGAGTGATTGGCAGGGCACGAGTTCTATTGCTTTCTAGATGGCTATTCCAGTTACAACCAAGTCCCCATCGCCAAAGAGGATCAAGACAAGACAACATTTACTTGTCCCTTTGGCACTTTTGCTTATCGTCGCATGCCCTTTGGGTTATGCAATGCACCCGCGATATTTCAGCGGTGTATGATGGGGATCTTTTCAGACATGGTTGAAAAGTTCTTGGAGATCTTTATGGATGATCTCTCCATCTTTGGCAACTCCTTCGACGAGTGTTTACGACATCTTGACGCTGTTCTTACCCGCTGCAGGGATAAGAACCTAACATTGAATTGGGAGAAGTGCCATTTCATGGTGCGAGAAGGCATTGTCTTAGGACATGTCATCTCGCAAAACGGCATCGAGATCGATAGAGCTAAAATCGAAGTGATTTCTAACCTCCCTCCCCCTAAATGCGTCAAAGACATCAGAGCCTTCCTTGGCCACGCCGGTTTTTACAGACGGTTCATCAAGGACTTTAGCAAGATCGCTAGACCCTTGACTCTCTTACTGGCCAAGGACACAACATTTGCTTTCGACTCCATATGCATTGAAGCATTCGAGTCTTTGAAACATTCTCTCATCTCTGCGCTCATCCTTTCATCTCCGGACTGGACGCACCCTTTCGAAATCATGTGCGACGCATCAGATTTTGCCATTGGCGCTGTTCTTGGACAGCACATTAATAAAATGCCGCACGTGATTAATTATGCTAGCCGAACACTAAATGAGGCCCAACTAAACTACACAACAACAGAGAAAGAATTTTTAGCTGTTGTGTTTGCACTTGAAAAATTTTGGCCTTATTTAATTGGCTCTCCAGTCGTTGTATATACTGATCATTCAGCTCTTCGCCACCTTTTTGCGAAGAAGGATGCTAAGTCAAGGCTCATACGTTGGATCCTTTTATTACAGGAGTTTGACCTTGTCATTAAGGACAAAAAAGGATGTGAAAACGTAGTAGCTGATCACCTATCACGACTTCCTTCTTCGCCCACGCTTGATCTTCCAATCACGGATGTTTTTCCCGATGAGCAACTCTTGACCGTTTCTTGCGAATCATGGTTCGCAGATATTGTAAACTACTTAGCCACCGGCCTGATACCTAATGATTGGTCGAAACAGGATAAACTTCGATTTTCGTCCCAAGTAAAGCATTTTTACTGGGACGAACCCTATCTTTTTAAATACTGTTCCGACCAAATCATTCGTCGGTGTGTACCTGAAAGTGAGGTCAAGAGCGTGCTGTCTTTTTGCCACGATCAAGCATGTGGCGGGCACTTTGGCCCAAAGAAGACAACCGAAAAAATTTTGCAGTGTGGTTTCTATTGGCCACGACTCTTCAAAGATGCTTACGAATACTGCAAAACTTGCTCCCGGTGCCAACACTTGGGCCGGATATCGCGGAGAAATGAAATGCCGCTCCAACCAATTTTGGTTGTGGACATTTTTGATGTTTGGGGTGTAGATTTCATGGGACCATTTCCTAACTCTTTTGGAAATGTGTATATTCTTTTGGCCGTTGACTACGTTTCAAAGTGGGTCGAGGCTGTGCTCAGCCGAACGAACGATAACAAGGTTGTCGTTCGATTTCTTAAAGAACACATATTTTCTCGATTTGGGCACCCTCGGGCGATAATAAGTGATAATGGTTCTCACTTTTGCAATAGGACTTTCGAGTCCTTAATGCGCAAATACTCTATCACCCACAAGCTGTCAACGCCATATCACCCCCAAACATGTGGGCAAGCCGAGGTTTCGAATCGGCAAATCAAGCAAATCCTGGAGAAAACGGTTTCTAAAAACCGTAAAGACTGGTCACTTAAACTGATAGACGCACTATGGGCTTTCCGTACTGTGTATAAGACTGATCTCGGTATGTCTCCATACCGGCTTGTTTACGGGAAGGCTTGCCACCTCCCAGTGGAGATTGAGCATAAAGCATTTTGGGCTATCAAAGAGCTGAATTTATCTTTAGGAGATGCGGGCAGCAATCGAAAGCTGCAATTGAATGAACTAAAAGAGCTGCGGGATGAGGCATATGATAATGCCATAATTGCTAAAAACCGAGCTAAGGTGTTCCACGATAAACACCTTTTGCGAAAAACTTTTGAACCCGGTCAACAGGTCTTACTCTATGACACTCGGTTACATTATCACCCCGGCAAGCTCCGTTCTGGGTGGAAAGGACCTTTTGTAGTCCGCACCGTTTATCCGCACGGTACGGTTGATCTTGAAAATCCTGAAGACGGTACCTTATTCAAGGTGAATGGGCATCGACTGAAACCGTTCTTCACAGCGGACCCATCGGAGGAGCTCCTGTTTTTACAGGAGCCGATTTACACTGATTGATCCTCCTCCACTTTCACCCCCGAATTTCCAATCAATTTTCCAAAACTTTATTTCGAATAAGTTTGGGGGTGTGTATCATTTGTAATAATGTGAATAAACAGGGAATGCCGACATCTAGACCCTCTTGGTTTAGTATGACAGTGAGGACACTGTCAAGTTCAAGTTTTGGGGTATGCTCGGTACGTCTTCTTCCTCTGCATTCATTTGTACATATTTTGCATTTGCATTTTTATTTGAAAACCTATAAAAATTTCAAAAAATTTCAAAATTTTTTTATAAAAATTATTGTATTCAATTTTGGCCATATTTAACTTGAGTTTGACAAATAGGTTAAGTAGCTACGAACAACTAGATCTTAGACTTGGTAAATTAAAAATCCTAAAAATAACCTTCTTTAAAGATTAACGGTAGAAAGTATATGTCTTTGTAGTTTATTTAGAAATAGGCAAATTTTGAGTTCACTTTTTGGGCTAAGTTGAAATAAAGGAAAAATATTGATATTCTCATTAGAGTATAAGTTTGAAAAATAATTCCTGGTTTAAGTATGAATTCTGAAAATGTATACCCTGCAAAATGCACAATCACGCACCTTGAAACTTGGATTAGTAGAAGAGACTTTGAAATACTCTTATCTAATGTCCTTAGAAAATGAAAAATACAAAAGTGAATAAAAAAAAAATGAACACTGGTTTTGTGATTACTTAAGGCTAAAAATAGAAAAATATATAGCGAGGGTGCTTCATCACCTAGTGCCTTAGACCAATTGGTTTGGGAGTCACTGCTAAAGCCTTGGGTGTTGCAAAACTAGGAAGTACGCTTTAAAGTGCTAACGCATCTTGTAATCGGTTGTTGGTACCTCAAGAAGTATTAACGGTCGCATGAAGGATGTGTAAGCGAAAATTCACCAATTTATAGGTGCTTTGGACAATGGACGAGAGTACGATTGCTTGATTTGAATTTCCAAGTGTAGGGGTGATATTTACACACACGTGGGGATATGTGATTAGAGTTTAGACAAGAGAAAGGAATGAAGAATAAAACTTGTATGTTTAGTAGAGTTGATAGAAAAATTCCTAAATGGAGATGGAACCCTAAGAGGAAAACCTAAGAAATGCTGAAAGCTGAATAAGTCTATCGAACATATATAATCTTAAGTTAAGAGGAAGTGTGAAGAATATGGGTGGATAGTTTATGAGTCGATGATAATAGAATTCTGTGTTAGAAAACCTAATTGGAGAATTATTGTCGAAAAAGCCAAATTTATAGGATTTTGTGGGTGTAATCCGCTGAAAACCCTCAGGAGACAACACTCCTCCTACTAGGGACACCTTGAGGTTTAACGGCTTGTTGCACGAGCTCAGTGCAATCGCGTTTCCCTGCGAAAGTGCGGTTAGCTTTTATTGAAAATAAAATAATAAGTTTGCTCGAGGACGAGCAAAAGATAAGTTTGGGGGTATTTGTTCATATCATAATATTGCAATTCATAACAGGTACTCTTGACGCACATTTGTTGTATGTTACAGGATACAGGCTCTTGGAGCAAATACAGTGAAAAAGACGAAAGTTGATACAGGAATAGGACTTTTGACGAATCCTAGTCAAGCCTAAACTAATAACAGTTCACATGGGTACAAGACAGTGCAAGGTCCAGAAATGTCAAAGCAAAACGGTTAAAAGATCGCTACATGTTTTTTACTAAAGATCTGGAGAAGAGTAAGAAGACAAACAGAGAAATGGGAAGAATATATGACAAGCCCAGACAACCACAAAGGACCCCAGAAAAAATGGTGGAGTGATCCCACCAAAGGGCCGCGGAACCGCGGCCCAAACCCTCCCAATGCCGCGGTTCCGCGGCCGTTTGTTGCCCGTGTCGGTGGAAATTTGCTGTGTCGGTGTGTCGGTGCAGGTGTTGGGACTTTCAGTGGGCATATCTGTAAAATCATGTGTGCGAGAATCTGTAACCCTAGCTTCCCTATTCACTTATAAATTGTACTCACAAATCTGTAAAATGCATGCCTCTTTTTCAATCAATAAAATTCAGAATTGTTGGGAGATCTAGAGCATCATTTTTGTAAGTTTTTATTCTTTTAATTCCTGCCTTAGTTATAATTTAATTCTTGCCCTAGCTATCTAGTATCATTCTTGCAGTAGAGTAATCATATCGCTTGCCTTAGTTAACTTAGTGTAGCTCCTTTTAATCTGCAGTAAGTAAATAATAATTTTAGATCTAAACAAAACACATTAAAAATAACAAAAAAATGTCATTTTTACAAGATCCCCTAATGAGCGAGTAAAATCCTCGCTTGTTAGGGTTAGGAACAAGGGAAGGGAGTGAGAGATGAATATCTCTCACCTCTTTCAATGCCAATACAATTTCATAAGTAGAACTTCATGCACGCATGCATGATCCGCTCCCTACGGCACCCTACCTACGAGGTAACGGTGAACCGTAGTATAAAGGGCCGGATATACATGACGTCCATGAAGGTTGTAGCAATTAATAGGAAAGGACGGACAAGGATCTAGAGGAAGAAACTTCGTTTCTTCCCAATCATCGTAATCCCCTTTGCTAATAATTGTTATGATTTCTAAAAAGTTTTAATCAAACGGCATTGAAAGAGGTGACAATATTAATCTCATCAACCCTACCTTAGACCTAATCCTAACAAGTTCTTTAATATTGTATAAATTAGTTTTTAAATCAATCAACAAAAACCAAACCACCATCGGAATCAACTCGTAAGAACACAAATCAGAAAATTACACATCTCTGTGGATCGACCCGTACTCACCGGCTAGCTGCAAAGCGACGTCGTTTCTGATTACGGTAAACAATGCAAATTTTTGGATTAATCAGTTGTCGGGACCCGTCACCTCTCTGACGACGTTGAGGGATTACAACTACAGATATCAGATGAGTGAAGAGATGTACTCTCGAACCGGGTGTAAATTGATTGGAAGAGCAGTTGTGCTCAGTTCAATTTATATTAAGGACTTATGGCCAGAATTGGGCTAAGTCCAGTTAAAAATGTTTAACATTTTATTCATGTTTGGCCTGTTAGGCCTTTATTTGGGCTCTGCCCTTTTAATAATGCATAGCATTGGGCTCTGACATTGGATGTAATTAAATGCATAGCATTTATCAGGGGCAAAATAGTGGTCTGATAGTGCGCCACGTGGCTTGTCAGGTGCTTTGCGCCAATCAAAGAGCACATTGCGCTAGCGCATGCAAAGGTATCACGTGTCACGCTCAGCGCTAAGCGCAAATCTGTTAGCGCATTGTGCTTTATAAGTGCGCTGCGCCAATTTATGGGTGTGCCAGTGAGTGACACGTGGCGTGCTCTGGCGCAGTGCGCCAGTCCAAGAGCGCAGTGCGCTATTTTTAGAAGCGCAAAGCGCAAACGGTTCTGTGGTTGACACGTGGCGCATTTTGGCGCTGTGCACCAGTCCAATAAGCGCAAAGGCGCAATTCAAGAGTGCAAGGCACTGTCCAATAGCGCAGAGCGCATTTTTGATCAAATTAAGATCAAAGAACAAGTTTTTTGTTCTCTTAAAAGAGGCTTTACCTCAAGATTCAAGAACCAAAGTTCTTGTTCTTATCAAAATGCTCTGCCTTTATAGATCAAAAGATCTGCTAATGAAGTAAATTACTTCTTTTAATCTTTTATAATTAGATCTTTTTGATCTTTTTCTTTTCTATTGAAGATCTTGGTCTTGTTCTTAGATCTCTGATCCTTTTAGAAGATGATTCTTCTTTTTTAATGGGATGATTTCATCTCTGTTCTTCAAGAATATAATTCTTTACCTTTAAAGATGAAGAAAATGATCTTCTTTCTTCAAAGGCTTGCCTTTCTTTCTCTTCTTCTCTCAAAGTTTGCAGAGAGTTCTCTCTATGTGAGACTTGAAGTCTTGGGGCCTTTATATAGGGCCAATTGATTTGTTAAGTTAGTTAAAGAGATCTTTCTCTGATTGATTTGGGAATATTTCCCCACCGTTGGATCTTTGATCCTAGGGCTTCTGTTTTACAGAAGATAATTTTCTTATTTTAATAAGATTGGAAAGATTTTTCTAGAACAGAATTTTAATTCTGATTAATTAATAATTTATTATTATTATTAGATCTTTTGATCTAACGGTAGGGAATTCTTTAAATTCCAGCGCTGGCGCAATTGGCGCGAGCGCACCTGCGTTTGACACGTGGCGCGCTGTGCAGAGCGCAGCGCAACTGCGCTAGCGCGCCTGCGTTCGACACGTGGCGCGCAGCGCAGAGCGCAAGGGATCTGAAACGTTGCTTCAGTTTTAAAATTTGAATTTTGAAATAGAGCTTTGCTCTGATTGGGGGTGCGCTGCCTTAGGCGCAGCGCTCCTGGCGCTGGCGTGTCTGCTTTTGACACGTGGCGCGCAGCGTAAGGGATCTGAAGCATTGCTTCAATTTTTGAATTTTGAAATTCAAAACAGAGCTTTGCTCTGATTAGGGGAAACAAATGCCCCCCCACCGTTGCGCTCACGTGGCGTGCAGCGCAACTGCGCTAGCGTACCTGCGTTCGACACGTGGCGTGCAGCGCAGAGCGCAAGGGATCTGAAGCGTTGCTTCAGTTTTAAAATTTGAATTTTGAAATAGAGCTTTGCTCTGATTGGGGGTGCGCTGCCTTGGACGCAGCGCTCCTGGTGCTGGCGTGTCTGCTTTTGACACGTGGCGCGCAGCGCAAGGGATTTGAAGCGTTGCTTCAATTTTTGAATTTTGAAATTCAAAACAGAGCTTTGCTCTGATTGGGGGAAACAAATGCCCCCCACCGTTGCGCTCACGTGGCGCGCAGTGCAGCTCTAGCGCGCCTGCGTTCGACACGAGGCGCGCAGCGCAGAGCGCAGCACAACTGCGCTAGCGCGCCTGCGTTCGACACGTGGCGCGCAGCGCAGAGCGTAAGGGATCTGAAGCGTTGCTTCAGTTTTAAAATTTGAATTTTGAAATAGAGCTTTGCTCTGATTGAGGGTTCGCTGCCTTGGGCGCAGCGCTCCTGGCGCTGGCGTATCTGCTTTTGACACGTGGCGCGCAGCGCAAGGGATCTGAAGCGTTGCTTCAATTTATGAATTTTGAAATTCAAAACAGAGCTTTGCTCTGATTGGGGGAAACAATACCTTCTGATTCCTTGGAACCTTCCGAGACCTTCTTACCTTCTGCTTCATCGGAGCCGTCCGATCCTACACTTCTTTCACCCTCACCTTCTTCTCCTACACCACCGAAAATGGCGGAACAAACGATCGTGGAACAACAGGAGACGGCGCTACAGGACAGATGCTACCCACACCGTTCATCCCTACCTTCATGCATAGTGTTGCCCACCATTGCGGCAAACAACTATGAAATCAAGCCGCAATTCATACCATTACTCCCGAAATTCCACGGACTCGAGTCCGAGGATGCTTACCTTCTAATCAGTGAATTTGAAGGAGTGTGTGCTATGATGAAAATTCACGGAGTGGGTGAGGATGTCGTTAAGCTCAAATTCATTCCCTTTGCGCTTAAGGATAATGCGAAATGTTGGTTAAACAGTTTGCCAGCTCGATCAATCACGACATGAGACGACTTTTTGAAAGTTTTTCTAAAGAAATTTTACCCTATTCATAAAACTATGCGAATTCGGAATGAAATCCACAATTTCAAACAAAAAGAGGGTGAAATTTTTTGGAAATGCTTAGAAAGGTTCAAAGACATCTTAATCAAGTGTCCCCATCACGAGTTAGAACAGTGGAGGTTATGTCAGATTGTCTATGAAGGTTTAGACTCCAGTTCCCGCAAGTTGTTAGAATCCATGTGTCAGTGCAAATTCCTGAGCTATGGTGCTAAGGACGCATGGAACTTTTTGGAAGAAATGGCTGACAAGACCATTCAGTGGGAGAATGTGAGTGAGAAACCATCTGTGACTAGGAGCGGTGCACACATAGTTGACACTTCTATAGTTGCCGAAGCAAAAATCGCCGCTCTTGTACGACGAATGGAAGCTTTAGAGGGTAAAAATTCACCGCTACCGGTCAATCAAATTTCTCAGACTTTGTGCGCTAACTGTCAGCATCCTAGCCACATAACGGAAGAATGTTCGTTTCTCGTTGGGTCCCAGGGACCTGAAAACGTTAATGTGCTGTATCAAAACCAACGTCCCAGGAACGATCCCTTCGCACAGACGTACAACCTTGGTTGGAAGAATCATCCCAATTTTGCTTGGAATCAGGCACCTTTTCAAAACAACAATTCAAACCCGCCTTTCCAACAATTTCAAAATTCAAATTTTCAAAACCAGAAATTGGGATACTCAACCAACCAGCCCAAACGGCCAAATCAGCCCAACCCAACCTTTACACCCCCTGGGTTCGCCCAAGACGACAAGAGGGTGTCATCCATTGAAAAAGAGTTGGAAGCTTTGATTAAAACTTCTGTGCAGACTTCGTTTAGTCTGGTTACTTTTATGCGAACATCTGGTCAGTTGCATAGCGCTAACACTCAAGTGATAGCCAGAATGGAAATCTAAATCGGTCAACTTGCTGCTGTGGTTAATGAACGTGAAAAGGGAACATTTCCCTCTCAACCCGTGATGAATCCAAGAGAGCAGAGAAACAACAACGCTCATATTGTTCTGCAGAACAATATTGAGAATGCAAACGCCGCCACTGTCCTCAGATCAGGACGTACGATTAACAACAAGGTTGTCAACCCCAACTACTCATCCAAACGTGCGGTTTTCAGTTTACCAGCATGTATCTTATCTTCTGTTCCTCATTGTGATCCTTCGTCATCTTCATTACCTTCTTCTTCTTCCTTTTCTTCGTCGTCGTCTGCTGCACATCCTTCAAAGCAGCTTGAGAATTCGCCGCATGTCCACCCTGATGATCCAGCAAGAACACTCCCGCAGTCTGCACCTGTTCCATCTGCAACTTCTCCAAACTTCGTGTTTGGGCCTAAGGCTCCCTATCCTAATAGGTTGAAATCAAAGAAGCCTTCTGCAAGTATGGAAAAAGTGTTAGAGGTTTTCAAACGCTGTGAGGTTAACATTCCGTTGTTGGACGTGGTCCAGCAAGTTCCGGCGTATGCAAAATTCCTGAATGATTTGTGCACGCAAAAACGACGCACGAATGTGACTAAAACAGTCTTCTTGGCCGCCACTCTAAGCGATATCTTGTCCAAATCCATTCTGGTAAAATATAAGGACCCTGGCTGTCCTGCTATTTCTTGCACTATCGGGGACAAGCAAATCAATCGTGCCTTGTTAGACTTAGGGGCAAGTGTGAACCTTCTCCCATACTCAGTTTACAAACAACTGGGATTGGGAGAACTCAAGCTGACCAGAGTGACTCTGCAACTGGCAGATCGATCAACAAAGATACCGAGGGGAGAAATCGATGATGTTCTAATCAAGGTCGGGGAATTCATATTTCCCGTAGACTTCATTGTGTTGGAGACTGAACCCGTCACCAATCCCAGCGGTCAAATTCCAGTCATACTGGGATGGCCTTTCCAAGCCACATCCAACGCGTTGATCAATTGTCGTAATGGATCCATGAAACTCTCATTTGGAAACATAACAGTTGACCTCAACATCTTCACGCTAGGAAACCGAGCGAGCGAGAAACATGACGACACTTTTGAAGTCAACACTGTATACGATATGTCTGAGGAGGGGACATTTGACTTCAAAAATGAGTGTCTTGAAGAAACGTTTGAAGAATTTTTTTCTGAGGAGCTTCTTTTCCTTGAGAAGCTAAGTCCTGAACAGGCTTCCTATGCACACCGGGGGCCCCAATTTGAACCACTTCGTAACGAACCGGCCCCTGAAGTGCGACTATCTGTGGAGGAGCCACCAAAACTCGACCTCAAAGTTCTTCCTGACCACCTCAAGTATATGTACTTGGGAAATAATGAAACGCTTCCAGTTATAATTGCAACCGACCTTGCACCTGAGCAAGAGTTGGCCCTCATGGACGTTCTGAGAAAGAACATGGAAGCAATTGGGTGGTCAATGGCTGATATCAAAGGAATTAGCCCTGCTATCTGTCAGCACCGAATCCATATGACTGATGATTCCAAACCCTTCAAGGATCCTCAACGCCGGCTTAACCCGGTAATGAAAGAAGCGGTGATGAATGAAATGCTGAAGTGTCTTGACAATGGGATCATCTATCCCATCTCTGATAGTAAGTGGGTAAGCTCCATTCATGTTGTGCCAAAAAAATCGGGTATCACTGTCATCATGAGTGAAGCAAACGAGCTAGTCCCAACCCGCACACAAACGGGATGGAGAGTTTGTATTGATTACAGAAAGCTCAACGCAGTCACTCACAAGAATCATTTCCCGCTGCCCTTCATTGATCAAATGCTTGAACGCCTAGCTGGACATGCCTACTATTGTTTCTTAGATGGGTATTCCGGCTACAATCAAATCCCGATCGATCCGGAGGATCAGGACAAAACAACTTTTAGTTGTCCTTTTGGCACATTCGCCTACCGTCGCATGCCCTTTAGGCTGTGTAATGTGTAAGTGCACGGCGGCGCCCCGGCCGTCAATCCGACGCCGGAATGCGGAAGCGGTGAAAAACTTTAATTTTGCGGACTTAGCAAACCGGCACCACCGCGCACTAAACACCCGGATCGTTACCATTAACAAGTCTAAGCAAACTAGAAGATGGGTTAGAGATATACCGACGATCCAAGTCCTCCGGTCTTCTCATCATCGTCCCGATCTCCTGCGGAATGTCCCGTCTCCTCCTCGTCGCCGGAGGTGCACCACATCGCCTTCTTCTTTTACGGGCTCCCACCTCAATGCCGAGGCAACTCGGGCACGATGCTGGCTAGTCAACGTGCCCAAGATTTGCTGTAGAATGTGTGAAGAACCATGTCTCACTTGGGGTTGTGGAATTGCCATTGGAGGAGGGATTGAACTTGGAGCTTTTTAGATGGAACTTGTGGGATTTTTGCAACATGAAATGAAGCAAAATCCCACCTCAAAATATTTGGACAGCCCCACTAGGACTTGGCCGGCCACAAGAGATGATGGAGGGAGTGAATGAGAGTGAAGGAGTGATATCAAAAAACAAAAGATCAAACCACAACCATAATCAAAAGAAAGAGAGAAAGGAATGGTTATGATAATCAACCATGATCACAAAGCAATGCCAACACTCCACACAACCATCATCAACAACCATGATGCTAACAAAGTCAAGCCATCATGAAGTATGAAGTCAAACAAGTCAATGGATGGTGCACCATCATGAAGACTATCATGATGCAACAAAAAGCAAAGACCCCCTCCATAAATACTTATTTGCAACAATGCAAATAAGCCCTCCTCCACCAATCTTCGGCCAAGGAACGGAACAATGGAAATTGGCCGAAACGGAAAGCAAACTGGCAACTCCAAAAAACTGGTCCCGTAATAAATTACAGGAAAACCCCGATACTGTGCATACACACCCGCATCTGTATTTCGACCGAAATACAAATGCAGTGAGACAAAGTCTACACTGTACTATACTAGGATCCGGCTTAAACCAAAGCCGGCTAGTAATATCTGTTCGATCCTGATCCGTGCAATACCGCACGTATCTGATCGAACCCTGCCATATAACCATACGGCCTATAGTACAAACTGTCCGATCCTGATCCGTGCAATACCGCACGTATCTGATCGGACCTTGCCATATCTCCATACGGCCTCTACAACCTTTCGCCCGAAAGCTGAGTAACTGTAAGTGTGGTGGACTCTAAAGACTCGTCAATACTATGGCTGTGGATTTAACCACTAGCACGTCAGAGGTATATGCCAATACGTGACGGGCCACCAGCTATTGACCAAAAGGGGCGTCGATGAGGAAGCTCACCCCGACACCCAACTGAGCCTGTCAGTGACAATATCCGTGCAGTCCGGTCCGTTCGTCTATGAGCATCGCATGGCGGGCCTAGGGGGTTGGTAAAAGTCAGACCCCCAAAAGCGGTACAAGTCGTGTCGGAGTGTAGCCCAGAACACCCTGAGATACTACTGGAATACCTACCAGTAAATCTCCTTGCCTCGGCCGAGGGCTTCGTGTAATGGCTCTCCTAGACACAGCACGACCTCACCCCCAATACCGGGAGAGACGAACCCCTGAAGATACGCTCACTGCCTCCATGTGGCTCGGGACTGCACCCAACTAAAACCTGTTTGCACGACTCCTTTGAGCCGTGGTAGGGTAGTAATCAAAGTACAGTGGGAACTCACACGAGACAAATGACGATCCCCAGGTCGATGAACTAACCTGCACACATGTCACCAGGGAACTGCCATCTGACGTCTGGTATATGACCAACTAGCATGTTCCCGGCGAGTCCTGTCCGGTGTACTCATAACCCAATGAGCACCTGTATACATCTTAGGTGATCCAACTGACACCAGTGGCTTGTGAGACCGGCCACCGCCCCTCGTCGGGGTCTCGACTGTATACACTAGTCTACTAATGGAGTATCGATGCCCAGTCTCGAAACTCCCACGACTAGGGACCTTTTAAGGATATGCTTGTAGACCCCCAGCTCCCACTTATATGATCGCCCTCATACTGCTGGTGGTCAAGCAAGAATCCTAGGGGCTCTATCAACGTGTAATAGCGACGTGTCATGTCACCTAAAACAGTACACGATGATAAAGGTAAACCAGATAGCATACTATCATCTCGAGTAAGACTGTCCTACCGGGATAGGTCCTCCCTCAATCATTACAATCACGTACCTGTGACCTAATAATTGACTCTGAGGGCACTATCTCCAACAATCTCCCACTTGCACTCAAGGCTAATTATTGCGATGTCGCATACTCACAGCCCGTGTGATACCGAACATCCAACTCCTCTACTAGTCAGTCTCACAAAGCTCGTTTGCGAAACTATTGCGTTCGAGGAATAGCCTCAGTGAGTGGATCCGCATAGTTGTTTCTTCCTTTGTCTCTCTATATCTCAAGTTCGCGGAGAAAGCCATCTCCCGAAAAGAGCAATACCTGTCTTAGAACGTGTCTGGATGTCTGATGGGACATAGCTCATAAATGAACTCCAAATCCAAACTTCTTAGACTGTATCGTCAACTGAACTTAATCAGTATCCTGCGCCATGCCTCCCTCAGTATTGCCCTGGACCACCTGTCCAAAATACTGCCCCTCATCAGAAGGAAAACTATAGCTCTGACAACCTCCTTGTCGTCCATGTCACCTTGGAAGCCTGGAATGATAACTGTCTCCTGAATGAGGCTGTCGTTATCATATCCCTAGAACATCCACTTATGTTCTAAAACTGCTTCCGACTGTTTCTCCAGGATTGGATTAATGTCAACTTATTGCATCTAGTGCAAGAACAACATCTGGTGGTACTTGACATCTCATGATTGACTCAATTGCCTAAGCAAGTGCTCTGCCAATCATGCACGTCCCTCTCCCCTTTAGTCTGTAAGATACCTTTGGAGAGGGTGACTCCATTACCTGCAGGTACACTACCGTGCCAGGAGTCGTCCATTCTAAATACTCTTAGAATGCTGTCAAAGTACCCTGATTGGGAAACCACCCAAATCTAGATCTAAAGCCATAGATCTAGTAACCAATATGTCTGATACAAAATCCATTTCCTTTGTGGAGAAACCACTGTGTGACGACCAAAGTATAACCGATCGTAGTGTAGGAGTTTCTTTTCCTACTCTGTGTATATCATCCAGATACCAGGATATCACACCCTACTACCTTCTCAACAGATCCATCCGTTATTCTGATGAAGTCAAACCCATGACTGTCACGTCAGAAACAGATGATCTATCTCCGCTACATCTGCTTTAGTCTATAAATAGACATAAGCCACCTGTCCACCAATGCTTCCGCTGCTCCCACTGACTACGACAACCCTCTGGCAGAGTCATATACACGTGCACTTCTAAAACTAGTTTAGAACGACGCTATACTCATCCTCCCGCCGGGTCTCGCAGCCTGGAACAACAGCAATGGTAATTGTGGGTAAACAAGAACTTCCCTGTCACCGTCCTTGAGGCTACCGGAGTACCTCTCGGGTGCCTGAAGTTACCCACCTTATCTGCGGAGTGGCCAATGGAATGTCAATCCAGATTGAATCTTTAGGTTCCTTATCAAATCTTCAGTAATCGTTTGTTGTTCTGGAATCACTTCCAGTTCTACCATACTCCCACTACTGTTTTCTGAAAAAGTCCATTTTATTTAAAACTGTGGCGAGTCTAGAACAATATTGCTATTGTTCATCCAGATGGTAGAAAGTCAACCCGCGTCATAGCCTGGGTCAACCCACAAACAGCCATTACAGAAACGTGCCTTGAGTTGTCCAGTGTCTGGTTTTAAGCATAAACCGGACAACTCCCCGTACCTTAACAATGTTAAGATATGAACTGTTCTATATCCAATATAGAAACAGAGGCACTGATTTAATTGAACCAGATTCAAATCATGCAGCTGTCCCCAGCGCATGTCAACTAAATGGAAGGAGGCCGATCAGCGTTACTCAACTTAGGAATACTTCCAATTATGAGTAACCTGAAAGAGAAGCAAGATCTCTTTATCATTACTATCAACTGAATACCATACACAAGTATCTACATCTTCGATCTCTTTGAAGAATCCCGATACTTGCTATACCTGGTTCTCTACTCTATTCAAATACCTATAACTTCTCAAAATTCGGACCCTGTGTTTCCGCGAAACACCTGTCTAAAAACTAGAGAAGTCATAAGTAAACCGAATATAGTACGAGGACCAACCCCTCTGTCCTAATGGACCCTGGACAACATACAATCCTTTGTATAAGTCCCTTGAGTCTGATAACTTATTCACTGTGTGTCGTAGGTTGAAAACTGTACTTATGGTTAAGAAGAATTACACCGCTGTTTAATGCTCCTTACCTAACCATCCACTGATATAGGTAAATGTCATCGACATAATTTCAGAAAGGTATATCTCACTCTATGAAAATAGACGTACAGATATATCAATTTGAAATTGGTGCATGAAAGCGGATATTCAAAACCAAATATTTGCCGACCGGCAAACAACCCAGGTGATTTCCTCAAATATCACCGATTACAACGAATCCCGATATAATGAGGATGATCACCCAATTCCCAATAACTTACTCCCACTCATCATCTGTAAAACCATACAGATGTGAGAATCATACTTGGTAAATACATACCCTGGAATAAGTATCTAATCGGGAAATCAGTTTTCCTTTAACATTACACAGTGAAACTGAAACATTGAAATGTTCCGATGGGGTATTCTGGTATTCCTAGTAATGCCTCTTCCAGATTCACGACTGTAACCGTATAGTTCTTTGCCACCTCTCCAAATCCCTTCATATGTCTTTAGTCTTTACCTTCTGCACACCCCTTTAGGCCAAATGGTTTTCTTCCTTCCCTACCGTTCGGCACCAGCCTATGGTTTGGAAGAAGACTATCCAATAAGCATAATGGGTGTACTGTCCCAATCCTAGGAACACTCGCAACGCGAGAGAAGGTGAAGATAAAAGACACCTGAATGTACTTTATTCCTATTTCTTCTGAACCAGGATCCATCCCCGAACTGGAACAAGTTCCTTTCGAGTTCGTATATCACCATACGATGGATTATCCAATAAACTGTGGATCTTCGTAGTGATACGGAGTGTCCTGGAGAAATACAAAGGTGATGAGGGAGTGGTAACGAAGTATTTGGTTTGGTCGTGAATATCTGTTGCAATTTACTTTGCCCTCTTACTAATCCCTTGCTTTGTCTGAACTTAATACCTTCTGTACACCATCGTTATGCTAATTGGTTTTCTTCATTCCCTACCGGTCGGCACCAGCCTAAGGTTTGGAAGAAGACAATCCAATTTGCGTAATAGGTGTACTACCCCTAAACCAAGGAGTACTCGCAACCTGAGAGAGGGTAAAAGGAAAAGACAACTGAATAATCCTATCCGTTTTCTCCAGAACCGGAAACCATCCTCGAATAAATTCTTTCGAGTTCGTATCTAACCATACGATGGTTTTGTCCAATGGAAGTGGACGTTCGTAGTAAAACGGGGTGTCCTGGAGAAAAGGGTAAAAGTAGGAGTGGCAATGAGGTTTGCAACTCTGACAATCCAAAAGCCAGTGTTTAGAAGGTTCGGTCAACTTGGTCACTGAGTCAAAGTCTTAGGGTCGGGTCAATGGTCGCTGCCAAAGAGAGAGAGAGAAAAGAAACACTCAGCGTGCACTCTATCCTAGATCAGAATGGTTACCAATTTATCTAATCTGGAAACCTCCCACTGTACCTCAAATTCTCCTCCAAACCTGAAAGAAGAATTAGTCGGGATCACCCGAGGAGTAAACCAACTCATCAGTGGGAATCGGGATCCAACTCTCATCGCATGACAACGTGACGGAATCCGCTCACGGTATCACACTCCAGAAGGTATGCGCATATCTGGCAAGTTTCAGTACTTTTGAAACTCCCGATGTGGATTTTTACCCCATGCTCTTATGACCTTGACTAAGGCCAACAAATCATAAGTCACATGTCAAGTTCTACCCGTCATTATCCAGGTTGATTTGAACCCACCCGTACAAGCCCTTGACTAGGGCCAACAAGGCTATACGACTGTCCCAAACCAACGCATCTATCTATGCAGCATATGAACACCCAATAGCTACCAAACACTGTGCCTTGACTAAGGCCAACAAACACAGCTTGAATACTATTGACCACCCATATGAAACGACGGAGGGCTACGAATGGTTTCTGGCGAAAACCTTTAACGTAATGAACTTGATATCGTCGAAGGAACGGATAGCTTTTTAAAAATATAGTGACGAAAACCGTTGCTAAAGAGGTCACTCCCGGTGAAGGGATCTCGGCTCTTTCCCCGTAGAATGGGGTGCAGGATATTCCAAATGAATACCGCGATGCAAAGCAAAAGTAATCGGCTATAATGAAGTTAATGCCCTGACGCAAACTTCTGTCCAAGGGGTCACTCCCGGTGAAGGGATCTCGGCCCTTGCCTCGTCGACTGAGGAGCAGGATATTCCAACTGAATATCACGATGCAAAACAAAAGTGAACGTCCTTGCAATAACAGCTTTTTGAAAAGTGTTCCAACAACATCAGATTAGGTTTGTTTTTAACTTGCATTGATCTGAATCAACGCAGTCCCATCAATTGATCACACCACAAAGAACGAAAATATACTGATGTACGTATATGCCATCCGCATTCGCCACTGGGTCCCGTCATTACCCGTTAGGTTAGCTAACTAACGACAGAGCGGGGACTGGACTAGCGCGGATGTAAAACATATACAACATCTACTAATATATATACCAATATATTATATTTCGCTCAAGGCGTGAAAGAAATGCAACATCACAGAGAATGAACAGCATCACAGAAACAATACAGATATCTGGGATCCCCGGGTTTCACAGAGCCACTAATGAAACCCGACGTTCCCCTGGTCGTGTGGATAGCCTGCGCAATGAAATCCTAGACCCCTACGGGCGCGGCAAGTCACCCGCCAAAACCTGAAGCGAGGCAGCCCCCTTCAGCGCCGTGAATGGACCACCCAGCACTTCACGGAATCCGGTAACTTGGGCACCCCTCCTGGGTCAACCTGTACCCCCTACGAGTGCGGCGAATAGCCCGCCAATCCTAGAGTGAAGCCCCCTCCGTCTCAATGCCATGAGATGCGGGCTTGTTGCCCTCTAGAACCCGGCTATCCGTGCACCCCTCCGCGGGGTAACCCTAGTACAGAAAGTAAAATATACATACAACGGGTACATCGACCGCAACCAGGTCGTGCCCCAAAATAATAATACAAACAGGCAGTGACGGCAGTCCACATGTCGGACGCTCGCCCCGCAATATCAAATGTACATAATACAACAATACATCTGTACTAGCATTGCATCCAGGCTATCCCCCACGACCGATCCGCAACATCACAGCAAAAACAAAACATCAACGTGAAAGTCACGTTCGCAAATCCGTCTAACCGGGCTATAGCAGTTAGACCGGATTTACCGATCGAGTGACATTCACGGTCGCAGATATAATGTAAATACTGTGAAAAATGTGTTTAAAATTTTCCGATTGATCAAACAATTAACAAGTGGGCCCCAAACAAAACTGTAGCACTTACAGAAAACCTGGGCCCAATTTTAATATTCCAAAACCCCTAATTATAGCCCATAAGCCCACTACAAAAAAAATTTCAACACGAACAGATAAACTTGCGGCGGAAGGGCGGCCAGAAGTGGGTTTTGGCCGCCCTTCCGCGGTCGAAAAGAGGAATCGTGTTACCAAATTTTTTCAGTGTTCTTACAACTCCCTGCACATCATTCTGAGACCACCTGAAAAATTTTTCGAGACCAAAAATTTTCAACAGAAACTGATGCGAAGGCAATACGGGTTTTGGAACTTTTTGATCGATCGGAAATGCAAACACATTACACAAAGCTAGACTAAGTTAATGGCGAGGCTCTGATACCACTGTAAGTGCACGGCGGCGCCCCGGCCGTCAATCCGACGCCGGAATGCGGAAGCGGTGAAAAACTTTAATTTTGCGGACTTAGCAAACCGGCACCACCGCGCACTAAACACCCGGATCGTTACCATTAACAAGTCTAAGCAAACTAGAAGATGGGTTAGAGATATACCGACGATCCAAGTCCTCCGGTCTTCTCATCATCGTCCCGATCTCCAGCGGAATGTCCCGTCTCCTCCTCGTCGCCGGAGGTGCACCACATCGCCTTCTTCTTTTACGGGCTCCCACCTCAATGCCGAGGCAACTCGGGCACGATGCTGGCTAGTCAACGTGCCCAAGATTTGCTGTAGAATGTGTGAAGAACCATGTCTCACTTGGGGTTGTGGAATTGCCATTGGAGGAGGGATTGAACTTGGAGCTTTTTAGATGGAACTTGTGGGATTTTTGCAACATGAAATGAAGCAAAATCCCACCTCAAAATATTTGGACAGCCCCACTAGGACTTGGCCGGCCACAAGAGATGATGGAGGGAGTGAATGAGAGTGAAGGAGTGATATCAAAAAACAAAAGATCAAACCACAACTATAATCAAAAGAGAGAGAGAAAGGAATGGTTATGATAATCAACCATGATCACAAAGCAATGCCAACACTCCACACAACCATCATCAACAACCATGATGCTAACAAAGTCAAGCCATCATGAAGTATGAAGTCAAACAAGTCAATGGATGGTGCACCATCATGAAGACTATCATGATGCAACAAAAAGCAAAGACCCCCTCCATAAATACTTATTTGCAACAATGCAAATAAGCCCTCCTCCACCAATCTTCGGCCAAGGAACGGAACAATGGAAATTGGCCGAAACGGAAAGCAAACTGGCAACTCCAAAAAACTGGTCCCGTAATAAATTACAGGAAAACCCCGATACTGTGCATACACACCCGCATCTGTATTTCGACCGAAATACAAATGCAGTGAGACAAAGTCTACACTGTACTATACTAGGATCCGGCTTAAACCAAAGCCGGCTAGTAATATCTGTTCGATCCTGATCCGTGCAATACCGCACGTATCTGATCGAACCCTGCCATATAACCATACGGCCTATAGTACAAACTGTCCGATCCTGATCCGTGCAATACCGCACGTATCTGATCGGACCTTGCCATATCTCCATACGGCCTCTACAACCTTTCGCCCGAAAGCTGAGTAACTGTAAGTGTGGTGGACTCTAAAGACTCGTCAATACTATGGCTGTGGATTTAACCACTAGCACGTCAGAGGTATATGCCAATACGTGACGGGCCACCAGCTATTGACCAAAAGGGGCGTCGATGAGGAAGCTCACCCCGACACCCAACTGAGCCTGTCAGTGACAATATCCGTGCAGTCCGGTCCGTTCGTCTATGAGCATCGCATGGCGGGCCTAGGGGGTTGGTAAAAGTCAGACCCCCAAAAGCGGTACAAGTCGTGTCGGAGTGTAGCCCAGAACACCCTGAGATACTACTGGAATACCTACCAGTAAATCTCCTTGCCTCGGCCGAGGGCTTCGTGTAATGGCTCTCCTAGACACAGCACGACCTCACCCCCAATACCGGGAGAGACGAACCCCTGAAGATACGCTCACTGCCTCCATGTGGCTCGGGACTGCACCCAACTAAAACCTGTTTGCACGACTCCTTTGAGCCGTGGTAGGGTAGTAATCAAAGTACAGTGGGAACTCACACGAGACAAATGACGATCCCCAGGTCGATGAACTAACCTGCACACATGTCACCAGGGAACTGCCATCTGACGTCTGGTATATGACCAACTAGCATGTTCCCGGCGAGTCCTGTCCGGTGTACTCATAACCCAATGAGCACCTGTATACATCTTAGGTGATCCAACTGACACCAGTGGCTTGTGAGACCGGCCACCGCCCCTCGTCGGGGTCTCGACTGTATACACTAGTCTACTAATGGAGTATCGATGCCCAGTCTCGAAACTCCCACGACTTGGGACCTTTTAAGAATATGCTTGTAGACCCCCAGCTCCCACTTATATGATCGCCCTCATACTGCTGGTGGTCAAGCAAGAATCCTAGGGGCTCTATCAACGTGTAATAGCGACGTGTCATGTCACCTAAAACAGTACACGATGATAAAGGTAAACCAGATAGCATACTATCATCTCGAGTAAGACTGTCCTACCGGGATAGGTCCTCCCTCAATCATTACAATCACGTACCTGTGACCTAATAATTGACTCTGAGGGCACTATCTCCAACAATCTCCCACTTGCACTCAAGGCTAATTATTGCGATGTCGCATACTCACAGCCCGTGTGATACCGAACATCCAACTCCTCTACTAGTCAGTCTCACAAAGCTCGTTTGCGAAACTATTGCGTTCGAGGAATAGCCTCAGTGAGTGGATCCGCATAGTTGTTTCTTCCTTTGTCTCTCTATATCTCAAGTTCGCGGAGAAAGTCATCTCCCGAAAAGAGCAATACCTGTCTTAGAACGTGTCTGGATGTCTGATGGGACATAGCTCATAAATGAACTCCAAATCCAAACTTCTTAGACTGTATCGTCAACTGAACTTAATCAGTATCCTGCGCCATGCCTCCCTCAGTATTGCCCTGGACCACCTGTCCAAAATACTGCCCCTCATCAGAAGGAAAACTATAGCTCTGACAACCTCCTTGTCGTCCATGTCACCTTGGAAGCCTGGAATGATAACTGTCTCCTGAATGAGGCTGTCGTTATCATATCCCTAGAACATCCACTTATGTTCTAAAACTGCTTCCGACTGTTTCTCCAGGATTGGATTAATGTCAACTTATTGCATCTAGTGCAAGAACAACATCTGGTGGTACTTGACATCTCATGATTGACTCAATTGCCTAAGCAAGTGCTCTGCCAATCATGCACGTCCCTCTCCCCTTTAGTCTGTAAGATACCTTTGGAGAGGGTGACTCCATTACCTGCAGGTACACTACCGTGCCAGGAGTCGTCCATTCTAAATACTCTTAGAATGCTGTCAAAGTACCCTGATTGGGAAACCACCCAAATCTAGATCTAAAGCCATAGATCTAGTAACCAATATGTCTGATACAAAATCCATTTCCTTTGTGGAGAAACCACTGTGTGACGACCAAAGTATAACCGATCGTAGTGTAGGAGTTTCTTTTCCTACTCTGTGTATATCATCCAGATACCAGGATATCACACCCTACTACCTTCTCAACAGATCCATCCGTTATTCTGATGAAGTCAAACCCATGACTGTCACGTCAGAAACAGATGATCTATCTCCGCTACATCTGCTTTAGTCTATAAATAGACATAAGCCACCTGTCCACCAATGCTTCCGCTGCTCCCACTGACTACGACAACCCTCTGGCAGAGTCATATACACGTGCACTTCTAAAACTAGTTTAGAACGACGCTATACTCATCCTCCCGCCGGGTCTCGCAGCCTGGAACAACAGCAATGGTAATTGTGGGTAAACAAGAACTTCCCTGTCACCGTCCTTGAGGCTACCGGAGTACCTCTCGGGTGCCTGAAGTTACCCACCTTATCTGCGGAGTGGCCAATGGAATGTCAATCCAGATTGAATCTTTAGGTTCCTTATCAAATCTTCAGTAATCGTTTGTTGTTCTGGAATCACTTCCAGTTCTACCATACTCCCACTACTGTTTTCTGAAAAAGTCCATTTTATTTAAAACTGTGGCGAGTCTAGAACAATATTGCTATTGTTCATCCAGATGGTAGAAAGTCAACCCGCGTCATAGCCTGGGTCAACCCACAAACAGCCATTACAGAAACGTGCCTTGAGTTGTCCAGTGTCTGGTTTTAAGCATAAACCGGACAACTCCCCGTACCTTAACAATGTTAAGATATGAACTGTTCTATATCCAATATAGAAACAGAGGCACTGATTTAATTGAACCAGATTCAAATCATGCAGCTGTCCCCAGCGCATGTCAACTAAATGGAAGGAGGCCGATCAGCGTTACTCAACTTAGGAATACTTCCAATTATGAGTAACCTGAAAGAGAAGCAAGATCTCTTTATCATTACTATCAACTGAATACCATACACAAGTATCTACATCTTCGATCTCTTTGAAGAATCCCGATACTTGCTATACCTGGTTCTCTACTCTATTCAAATACCTATAACTTCTCAAAATTCGGACCCTGTGTTTCCGCGAAACACCTGTCTAAAAACTAGAGAAGTCATAAGTAAACCGAATATAGTACGAGGACCAACCCCTCTGTCCTAATGGACCCTGGACAACATACAATCCTTTGTATAAGTCCCTTGAGTCTGATAACTTATTCACTGTGTGTCGTAGGTTGAAAACTGTACTTATGGTTAAGAAGAATTACACCGCTGTTTAATGCTCCTTACCTAACCATCCACTGATATAGGTAAATGTCATCGACATAATTTCAGAAAGGTATATCTCACTCTATGAAAATAGACGTACAGATATATCAATTTGAAATTGGTGCATGAAAGCGGATATTCAAAACCAAATATTTGCCGACCGGCAAACAACCCAGGTGATTTCCTCAAATATCACCGATTACAACGAATCCCGATATAATGAGGATGATCACCCAATTCCCAATAACTTACTCCCACTCATCATCTGTAAAACCATACAGATGTGAGAATCATACTTGGTAAATACATACCCTGGAATAAGTATCTAATCGGGAAATCAGTTTTCCTTTAACATTACACAGTGAAACTGAAACATTGAAATGTTCCGATGGGGTATTCTGGTATTCCTAGTAATGCCTCTTCCAGATTCACGACTGTAACCGTATAGTTCTTTGCCACCTCTCCAAATCCCTTCATATGTCTTTAGTCTTTACCTTCTGCACACCCCTTTAGGCCAAATGGTTTTCTTCCTTCCCTACCGTTCGGCACCAGCCTATGGTTTGGAAGAAGACTATCCAATAAGCATAATGGGTGTACTGTCCCAATCCTAGGAACACTCGCAACGCGAGAGAAGGTGAAGATAAAAGACACCTGAATGTACTTTATTCCTATTTCTCCTGAACCAGGATCCATCACCGAACTGGAACAAGTTCCTTTCGAGTTCGTATATCACCATACGATGGATTATCCAATAAACTGTGGATCTTCGTAGTGATACGGAGTGTCCTGGAGAAATACAAAGGTGATGAGGGAGTGGTAACGAAGTATTTGGTTTGGTCGTGAATATCTGTTGCAATTTACTTTGCCCTCTTACTAATCCCTTGCTTTGTCTGAACTTAATACCTTCTGTACACCATCGTTATGCTAATTGGTTTTCTTCATTCCCTACCGGTCGGCACCAGCCTAAGGTTTGGAAGAAGACAATCCAATTTGCGTAATAGGTGTACTACCCCTAAACCAAGGAGTACTCGCAACCTGAGAGAGGGTAAAAGGAAAAGACAACTGAATAATCCTATCCGTTTTCTCCAGAACCGGAAACCATCCTCGAATAAATTCTTTCGAGTTTGTATCTAACCATACGATGGTTTTGTCCAATGGAAGTGGACGTTCGTAGTAAAACGGGGTGTCCTGGAGAAAAGGGTAAAAGTAGGAGTGGCAATGAGGTTTGCAACTCTGACAATCCAAAAGCCAGTGTTTAGAAGGTTCGGTCAACTTGGTCACTGAGTCAAAGTCTTAGGGTCGGGTCAATGGTCGCTGCCAAAGAGAGAGAGAGAAAAGAAACACTCAGCGTGCACTCTATCCTAGATCAGAATGGTTACCAATTTATCTAATCTGGAAACCTCCCACTGTACCTCAAATTCTCCTCCAAACCTGAAAGAAGAATTAGTCGGGATCACCCGAGGAGTAAACCAACTCATCAGTGGGAATCGGGATCCAACTCTCATCGCATGACAACGTGACGGAATCCGCTCACGGTATCACACTCCAGAAGGTATGCGCATATCTGGCAAGTTTCAGTACTTTTGAAACTCCCGATGTGGATTTTTACCCCATGCTCTTATGACCTTGACTAAGGCCAACAAATCATAAGTCACATGTCAAGTTCTACCCGTCATTATCCAGGTTGATTTGAACCCACCCGTACAAGCCCTTGACTAGGGCCAACAAGGCTATACGACTGTCCCAAACCAACGCATCTATCTATGCAGCATATGAACACCCAATAGCTACCAAACACTGTGCCTTGACTAAGGCCAACAAACACAGCTTGAATACTATTGACCACCCATATGAAACGACGGAGGGCTACGAATGGTTTCTGGCGAAAACCTTTAACGTAATGAACTTGATATCGTCGAAGGAACGGATAGCTTTTTAAAAATATAGTGACGAAAACCGTTGCTAAAGAGGTCACTCCCGGTGAAGGGATCTCGGCTCTTTCCCCGTAGAATGGGGTGCAGGATATTCCAAATGAATACCGCGATGCAAAGCAAAAGTAATCGGCTATAATGAAGTTAATGCCCTGACGCAAACTTCTGTCCAAGGGGTCACTCCCGGTGAAGGGATCTCGGCCCTTGCCTCGTCGACTGAGGAGCAGGATATTCCAACTGAATATCACGATGCAAAACAAAAGTGAACGTCCTTGCAATAACAGCTTTTTGAAAAGTGTTCCAACAACATCAGATTAGGTTTGTTTTTAACTTGCATTGATCCGAATCAACGCAGTCCCATCAATTGATCACACCACAAAGAACGAAAATATACTGATGTACGTATATGCCATCCGCATTCGCCACTGGGTCCCGTCATTACCCGTTAGGTTAGCTAACTAACGACAGAGCGGGGACTGGACTAGCGCGGATGTAAAACATATACAACATCTACTAATATATATACCAATATATTATATTTCGCTCAAGGCGTGAAAGAAATGCAACATCACAGAGAATGAACAGCATCACAGAAACAATACAGATATCTGGGATCCCCGGGTTTCACAGAGCCACTAATGAAACCCGACGTTCCCCTGGTCGTGTGGATAGCCTGCGCAATGAAATCCTAGACCCCTACGGGCGCGGCAAGTCACCCGCCAAAACCTGAAGCGAGGCAGCCCCCTTCAGCGCCGTGAATGGACCACCCAGCACTTCACGGAATCCGGTAACTTGGGCACCCCTCCTGGGTCAACCTGTACCCCCTACGAGTGCGGCGAATAGCCCGCCAATCCTAGAGTGAAGCCCCCTCCGTCTCAATGCCATGAGATGCGGGCTTGTTGCCCTCTAGAACCCGGCTATCCGTGCACCCCTCCGCGGGGTAACCCTAGTACAGAAAGTAAAATATACATACAACGGGTACATCGACCGCAACCAGGTCGTGCCCCAAAATAATAATACAAACAGGCACTGACGGCAGTCCACATGTCGGACGCTCGCCCCGCAATATCAAATGTACATAATACAACAATACATCTGTACTAGCATTGCATCCAGGCTATCCCCCACGACCGATCCGCAACATCACAGCAAAAACAAAACATCAACGTGAAAGTCACGTTCGCAAATCCGTCTAACCGGGCTATAGCAGTTAGACCGGATTTACCGATCGAGTGACATTCACGGTCGCAGATATAATGTAAATACTGTGAAAAATGTGTTTAAAATTTTCCGATTGATCAAACAATTAACAAGTGGGCCCCAAACAAAACTGTAGCACTTACAGAAAACCTGGGCCCAATTTTAATATTCCAAAACCCCTAATTATAGCCCATAAGCCCACTACAAAAAAATTTCAACACGAACAGATAAACTTGCGGCGGAAGGGCGGCCAGAAGTGGGTTTTGGCCGCCCTTCCGCGGTCGAAAAGAGGAATCGTGTTACCAAATTTTTTCAGTGTTCTTACAACTCCCTGCACATCATTCTGAGACCACCTGAAAAATTTTTCGAGACCAAAAATTTTCAACAGAAACTGATGCGAAGGCAATACGGGTTTTGGAACTTTTTGATCGATCGGAAATGCAAACACATTACACAAAGCTAGACTAAGTTAATGGCGAGGCTCTGATACCACTGTAAGTGCACGGCGGCGCCCCGGCCGTCAATCCGACGCCGGAATGCGGAAGCGGTGAAAAACTTTAATTTTGCGGACTTAGCAAACCGGCACCACCGCGCACTAAACACCCGGATCGTTACCATTAACAAGTCTAAGCAAACTAGAAGATGGGTTAGAGATATACCGACGATCCAAGTCCTCCGGTCTTCTCATCATCGTCCCGATCTCCTGCGGAATGTCCCGTCTCCTCCTCGTCGCCGGAGGTGCACCACATCGCCTTCTTCTTTTACGGGCTCCCACCTCAATGCCGAGGCAACTCGGGCATGATGCTGGCTAGTCAACGTGCCCAAGATTTGCTGTAGAATGTGTGAAGAACCATGTCTCACTTGGGGTTGTGGAATTGCCATTGGAGGAGGGATTGAACTTGGAGCTTTTTAGATGGAACTTGTGGGATTTTTGCAACATGAAATGAAGCAAAATCCCACCTCAAAATATTTGGACAGCCCCACTAGGACTTGGCCGGCCACAAGAGATGATGGAGGGAGTGAATGAGAGTGAAGGAGTGATATCAAAAAACAAAAGATCAAACCACAACCATAATCAAAAGAGAGAGAGAAAGGAATGGTTATGATAATCAACCATGATCACAAAGCAATGCCAACACTCCACACAACTATCATCAACAACCATGATGCTAACAAAGTCAAGCCATCATGAAGTATGAAGTCAAACAAGTCAATGGATGGTGCACCATCATGAAGACTATCATGATGCAACAAAAAGCAAAGACCCCCTCCATAAATACTTATTTGCAACAATGCAAATAAGCCCTCCTCCACCAATCTTCGGCCAAGGAACGGAACAATGGAAATTGGCCGAAACGGAAAGCAAACTGGCAACTCCAAAAAACTGGTCCCGTAATAAATTACAGGAAAACCCCGATACTGTGCATACACACCCGCATCTGTATTTCGACCGAAATACAAATGCAGTGAGACAAAGTCTACACTGTACTATACTAGGATCCGGCTTAAACCAAAGCCGGCTAGTAATATCTGTTCGATCCTGATCCGTGCAATACCGCACGTATCTGATCGAACCCTGCCATATAACCATACGGCCTATAGTACAACTACGGAAAAAGAATTCTTAGCTGTTGTGTACGCTCTTGAAAAATTCCGTCCTTACTTGATCAGGACCTATGTCACGATTTACACCGATCATTCTGCACTTAGGAACCTCTTTGCAAAAAAGGATGCCAAAGCCAGATTGATACGTTGGATTCTCCTTCTTCAAGAATTTGATTTGACCATTAAGGATAAGAAGGGAACCGACAATGTTGTTGCTGATCATTTGTCTCGCTTAACAAATGCACCAACTAAGGAAATTCCAATCAACGAGCAATTCCCTGACGAACAACTTCTCTCTGTATTAGTCGAACCCTGGGTCGCTAATATTGTCAACTTTCTTGTCACCAGAGAAACACCTTCCTTTTGGTCTAATCAGGACAAGTCAAAATTTCTCTCCCAGGTCAAATTCTTTTATTGGGATGAACCATACTTGTTCAAGTACTGTCCTGATCAGATTATTAGAAGGTGCATCTCTGACTCTGAAACGAGAAGTGTTCTGTCCTTCTGTCATGATCAAGCTTGTGGGGGACATTTTGGACCCAGAAAGACGGCTGAAAAGGTTTTGCAAAGAGGCTTCTACTGGCCGACGCTTTTTAAGGATGCTTTCGAATATTTCAAAACCTGTAGCCGCTGCCAACACATGGGAAAGATTGGAAAACGGAATCAGATGCCCCTACAATCCATCCTGATTATGGAAATTTTCGACGTCTGGGGTATCGATTTCATGGGGACATTCCCAAACTCTTTTGGATATTTATACATTTTGCTGGCTGTGGATTATGTGTCCAAATGGGTGGAGGCTGTCCCTTGTCGAACCAACGATAACAAGGTTGTCGTAAAATTTTTAAAAGAGAATATCTTTTCTCTGTTCGGTATGCCTCGCACCATCATCAGTGATAATGGAACGCATTTTTGAACCGATCTTTCGAAGCATTGATGAAGAAGTACTCTATCAGCCACAAACTGTCAACACTCTACCTTTTTCAGACTTGTGGTCAGGTCGAAATCTCTAATAGACAGATTAAACAGATTCTGGAAAAAAATGTCAGCTACCACCGCAAGGATTGGTCATTGAAGTTAAATGACGCGCTTTGGGCATTTCGCACCGCCTTCAAAACAAATCTAGGTATGTCCCCATACCGACTCATCTTTGGAAAAGCATGTCATTTACCTGTTGAATTGGAACATCGTGCATTCTGAGCAACCAAACAGCTCAATGTCGACTCAGAAAAGGCCGGTGAGGCTCGAAAACTTCAATTGAATGAGCTCGACGAGATACGCAATGACGCGTATGAGAACGCCAAACTGTACAAAGAAAAAACAAAAGTCTTTCACGACAAGGCGATTCTCTGAAAAACATTCACCGTGGGACAAAAGGTTCTGCTTTACGACTCCAGGCTTCATCCGTTCCCTGGGAAATCGAAGTCACGTTGGACAGGTCCGTTTATTGTGCGCACCGTCTTTCCGCACGGTGTAGTCAACATTGAAGATCAACACTCGGGTAATACTTTCAAGATCAATGACCAACGTCTGAAGCCATTCTTAGAATTATCTGCGGAAATAGGGGAGCTCATGATTTTACATGAGCCACATTATCTTGATTGAATCACTTCCCCTAAAACTTGTATATACGTTTTGTTTTTTTCTTTCTTTTTGTAATCATTGTGTATTATTTTTACCCCTTAATTATTTTGGCTCTTGTTATATAGCATGACAATGAGGACACTGTCAAGTTTAAGTTTGGGGGTATATTTTTGCTCGGTAAGCTTTTTACCTTCTACCTTCACATTCATGTGTATATTTTTTTGCATTTGCACACTTATTAAAAACACACAAAAATCGAAAAAAATTCAAAAATATAAAATTTTTTCGTCAAATTAGCTAGTAGGATAAGTTAGATTTTTTCCGAAACTTTAGTTGATACTTTAGGAATAACTAAATCCTAGGCCTTGAAGTTGAAAACCCTAAAAATAACCCTCCTTTCGTTTAACCTTGGTAAACATACATCCTTGCAGTTTTGTAAAGAGGCAGGTAATCTTGAGTTTAGTTCTTGAGTTAAGTCGAGATGAAGGAAATACTGAAAGATAAGTCTGAAAAAATAGTTTCTATTCTTGAGTCCAAATTCAGAAAGTATATACCCTATAAATCGCACTTACACGCACCTTGAAACTTGAGATAGTAGAGGATACCAAGATATACTCTTGCCTGAAAGTCTTGTATGAAAGAAAAAATGGTATTTAAAGCTAACCAGCAAAAAAACATCATTGAAAAATATATCCAGTCTTGAAAAGAAAAAGGAAAAAAAAAAAGAAAAAAGAAAAAGAAAAAGAAAAAGAAAAGGAAAGAAATAAAATCAAGGCCTGGAAACTGCTATTTACGCTTTAAGCTCACACTTTCAGTAATCGGCTGTTATTGCCTCAAGAAGCATTAATAGTCGCATGAAAAGTGTGTGAGTAAATCTGTACATCATAAACGAAAATAAGTAGTATTAAGTATTAAGTATTAAGGCAAGGGTACTATAGCTTGAATTGAATTCTTGAGTGTAGGGGTGAAAATTTACACACACGTAGGGGTATACGATCGATATTTGAAAGAAAGATAGGAATAAAGAATAGGACTTATGTTTTCCGTAAAGGTGATAAAAATTCCGGATTGGAGAATGCGCTATAGAAGGACAACTCAAGAGAAACCGAGATCTTTCTTAAACTGTCAAAACGTATAGGATTCGAGATTGAATAAATAGGAGGCGTGAAACATAAGGGTTGAAAACTTCTAACTTAGGATAATAGAATTTCCAATGTAGATACTAAACCGTAGGAGTAAAAGTCGATGTTAACTTATGAAACTAGTTTGACGGGATTTTGTGGGCAGTATCTGCTGAAAACCCTCAGGAGACAACACTCCTCCTACTAGGGACACCTAGAGGTGTAACGACTTGTTACACATGCTCAGTGCAATCGCGTTCCCTGCGAAAGTGAGGATATGATTTTTTGTTTTGCTCGGGACAAGCAAAAGATAAGTTTGGGGGTATTTGTTCATCACAGAAAACTGTATTTTAATACCACTCATTTGTTATCTATTTTTGTATATATCGGTACTTTTAACCAGTGTCTGCTCAGTAATTACAGATTACAGGTGTTCATGATAAAAGACTGGAAACACACTCAAAATCACGGATATAACGTTTGGAAGCTGACACTGCAAACGGAACAGAAAAACGATCGATATCCATTGAGATCTTGTATAAACAATATTGCATACACAATTTTTGGTCCTACACAATGCATATGCACTAGACCATGATGGGGGGTTACCTTGGCACAAAAGGAGCACAAATGAGGGTGATGTGCATTTAATGCTAAAAGATGTGATGTGATATGAAGCACCAAGTGTCCCCTCCTTACAGTCATATCATCTCATTTTTATTATTTGTTTAATTTTGTTTTTAGCATATAAATACCAGGCCTTTGGGCAAGTTATAGGACACTACTTTGTGTGAGAGAAAAAGTTTGTAAAAATTGTAACTAGTGATCTTGTAACCCTTAGTGTGAATTCCTTGTCTTTCTCTAGTCATGCAACCTCTCCCTTAAGCTTGCAAGATTAGATTTTGGTATTTGAATTCACTTGTTTGTACTTGGAACCATTGCAATAAAGGTTTCATTTATATCAAGTTGATTCTTATTCTCTTCACTTTTTGCTTTTTCTTCTTTATTGTTATTTCAATTTATGATGTGTGAGTAGTTGGTTCTTGGGCTATGGTGAGGTAGGTTGTGGAATGGTTTTTCTTCCAACCCCTCCCTTTTTTATTCTTGCATTTTACACTTCCTTTCTTAATTATGCAATTATATTATGTTTTGCTTGATAAGATATATTGTTTTGAATGGTTGCAAATCAACCTTTAACATATATCTTATTCCTTCTTTGCATTTTAGTGTTGCTATAATATGATTTGAAGTTGAAAAGAATACGAAATTAAGTTAAGTGTTGCAAACTAGCTATATAGGACATATAGCATACATGTATATGTTCTATGCTGGCTAACTTCATTTAACTAATTCCACATTCGTTTCATGCTAAAAATGAGGCTTGAATCAAAACGGAGAGTTGGGGGTAAAAGTCGTATTTCAACCACACCAAACCTTAGCCTAAGTTTTCTCTAAACAACCCTAAACCTTTTTTCATTTAATTGTTGAAAAGGTGAAAAACATCCATTTCTAACCCATTGTTCCGTAACTCAAAATGATGTCGTGATATCCACTCCTTGTGGTTCGACCCGTACTTGCCGGCTTGCATCAACGCACCGTGCACTTGCGGTATTTTTAAAACTCGAGACTCGCATCATGCCCTATTTTCATCAAAAAAAACCGACATATCTTAATTAAACTAAACTCGACAAAAGCATGACATCGTGAGTTTTCAACAGATCTCACAAGAGAATTTTCTCCTTGTAAGTCGAGATGACCTACAAGTGTTGTTCACCGAATGGGGAAATTTCGCGCCATGGGTGGAACTTGTAGGGTTCCCAGGCACACTAATGAGGCCTCACAACAGATCAAACATGCCCAATTCAAATTTTTTCATGTGCCTACAAACCCTAATACGGATCGTTAACTAGATGATAAGGCGATGCAAGCAAGTAAATAACTTTATTGCTAAAGGAAAGTGACTACAACCTTTGTAGATCCAGTCCTCCACTTCCTTAGCTCCACGTTGACGACTCTCCGCTGCGATCATCGGATCCCGGACTCTGGCGATGGTTTCGTCGAAGAAATGATCGGGCTAGGTCGTCGACTTCGATGCCGAAGATGATCTACGTTGAGGCAACTCAAGATCAAGCTCCAACTTCACCAAGTCATGAAACTTGTGAAGAAAACACCCTATACTACTTGGCAAGTGGTAGAGGATGAAGAAATATGAAGTGGGTTCACTTTAGAATTGGATTTCTCACTCTTTTTCTCATGTTGCCATTAATGGTTGTAAGCTTTCTTCTTTGTTGAAGAAGAAGAAGAAGAAGAATATGATAAGAATAAATAAAATAGAAAATAAAATGATACTTATCATATTTGCAACCATGGTTTAGTGTAGATAATTAACTAGGGTTTAGTTGAATGGTTAGGTTTAGGAGATGAAGACAAAATGGCCACTTTAGTCAAAGATGCATGAAGCATCAAGAACCTTCTAGTATGAAAGCAACCATTTAGTTTTTCTTTTCCTTTTAAACCAAAATAAATAGATAAATAAATAAGTGAAATGAAACCCTAACCATTCACTAAATATGGTTTAAGTCTTACACAAACCCAAGTTTGCATGTATCATCAAACATGATACAAACAAGTGCACAAAAATATATCGCATATACAACTTGTGCATTTCAAGTGAGAAAATCCATTTAAAGTGAACCAATACTAGTTAATGCAAAGTAATATATCAAATATATAATTATGCATTAAATCATTAAATCAATACTTGATTTAACGATCCGGTCATATCGCATATAACCGACTAATATCCAATGTATCGGCTTATCGAATCAATCCTTGATTCGATAACTAGGTTATATCGCAAACAACCAATCGATATATTCATCGCGAGAATGGAATACGGTATCACATACACGCATTATTCTCGGTCCCGCACATATCTCATATGCGCTCCTATTTCGTTTCGCTTAAGCCAGGAAACCTCTGTGTTGGACTCTAAAGACTCGTCAATACGCCGGCAGCAGGTGATGATCTTATCAAACACCCACAAGCCGCAAGCGGTCTGCTAAACGTAACGGCCACCCGGGTATTGAGCGATCAGAAGATCGACGAGCAAGCCCGCTCACACTCCTGTGAATCCAACCAGTAACACTTACCGTACAGTCCGGTCTGTTCGTCTGATATGTCGTATATCTTGTCTAGGGGTGGTAAACGTCAGACCCCAATAGCTTGATAAGTCATGCTGACGTGAGGTCCATAACATGTGTGAAACTACTGATAACACTTACCAGTAGATCACTGCAACCCTGGCCAGTGATTTCCAGTTATGGCCAGTCGTGCATAGCGCAACATCAACCCCCAATACCGGGAGAGACGAATCCCCTCCTATCGCTCATTGCCTCCATGTGAATCGGGACTGTACCCCAAAACCACCTGTTTGCATGACTCAGTAGAGCCGTGGTAGGGTGGAAATCAAAGCACAGTGGGAGACACACAAGACTCTATGACGATCTCGGGTCAACAGACTAAGCTGTACCAATGTCACCAGAGAACTGCCATCTGACGTGAGGTATAATACCATCTGGGAGTTCTCGGCGAGTCCGTTCAGTGTACCCAGTCTCCACTGAGCACCCGTATACCATCTCTGATGCCAAACACCAATGGATATGGGATCATCCATCGCCCATCACATGGGTCGAGAAGATATACGCTAGTCTACTCTGGAATATCGATGCCCCGTCTCGATATTCCCACGACTAGGAACATTGAAGGATGTACTCATGGACTACCCAGGCCCCACTAGTATGATCTACATCATAGTCCTGGAAGTCGAGTACACATCCTAAGGGCTTTATCAGCATGTAACAGAGAGACATAAAGTATACATGTTAAGATAAAGAGCAACCAGATAGCGTACTATCATGTCGAGCAAGAAAGTCCTACCTATATATGTCCCAGCATCCACTACAATATACATCCAATGTACAGTAATGGCCTCTAGGGCATACATATAACTAACAATCTCCCACTTGCACTAGGGCCATCTGTAGCAGTGGTTGCACTATCACATACTCAACTATCCCATATAAGTCTCTCTCTAGGAAAAAGTCTTTGTGAGTGGATCCGCCCTGTTGTCCTCTGAGTCTACTCTCCTAACCTTGATCACCCTGGAGATCATCTATCTCCATGATCAGGTGATGCTGCCTCAGAATATGTCTGGGTCACTGATGGGACCAGGGTTCCTGAGCCAAAGCCACACTTTCATTGTCATACAATGATGGGAACGTAGTTCATCACATGAACCAATATACACCCAAACTGCCTCTTTGGTAGTATCTTTAATAGCGATGTTACCAGCTTTTATCGTCTAGTTTGTCACGGTATCTAGCTTGGAACTCTTCCAACATACCGTCCCTCCACTGAGGGTAAAGACAATGCCTGCGACTGACACTCAGTCGTGCTTATCAGTCTGGAACTTTTCCTGTGATTCTCCCCAGGATCGATTGATACAATCTCACTATACCTAGTGAGAACCCTAACATCACTTTAGATCTATCTCATAGATCCAAATCTCAGGATTTAGGAGGTATCATCTTTATCCTATTGGAGAATCCTTGTGATAAGAGGAGATTGACCGTTTGTAGCATAAGAAACTCTTTTCCTATCAAGAGTATGTCATCTACGTACTCTACGATGATCACCACCATACTCCCTACTACCTTTTTGTATATACAAGGTTCATCTACCATTTTGATGAAGTCAAACTCTTTGACTACCACATCAAAACAAATGTTCCAACTCCGCGATACCTGCTTTATTCTGTAAAGCAACTTGCACACGTTTCCGCTGCTCCCACTGTTTACGAAGCTCTCTGGCTGTGTTCTTATAGACGTTCTCTTCTAAATCATAATTTTAGAAAAGCAGTCATGGCACCCAACCACCAGATATCGTAGTCATGGTATGTAGCAATGGTAAGTAGGATCTGGATGGACTTAAGCATAGTCCCTGGAAAAGGTTTCATCATTATCCACTCCTGGTCGATGACGAAAACTTTTAACAAGTCTAGCTTTGAATGACTCAACTTTTCCATCTACACCAAGTAATCTTCTCAAGATATACTCGCTTCTGATGGGGATTTAACCCTTCAGATATAGCAACCAAAGTCCATACTTTGTTGGTGTACATGGATTCCATCTCAGATCGCTAAGCATCCAGCCATTCTTACAGAGTCCCTACTCTCGATGGCCTTCTCGAAACTAGTTGGGTCATCATCTCATGATGCAATCCTCACTCCCACTGTCATCGAGAAACCGAAGTATCTCTCAGGCAGGTGAGGAACCCTACCAGATCGGCGGAGAGGCTGAGGTTCGTCGGGAACTATTGAATCCTTTGGTTCTATCAAATCATCAGCTGCAGTTTTGTATAGCTGGAACGTTTCCAATTCTACAGAACTGACCTTGTCTCGATCTTGTCCGGATTTTGCTTTTGACATAGGCCGGACAATCCCAAATCTTAACTTACTTAAGAGATAGGCTCTTCCCATACCATATCTTATATGGAGTGGTAGGAAGTGATCTGATTCAAACCTAATTCAATAGGTATGCAGCTTCTCAAGTGCACAACCCCAAAAGGAAATAGGTAACTCAGTAGTACTCATCATAGAGCTCACTATATCCAATATGGTGCGATTGCTCCACCCCGATACACCGTTGTGCTGTGGTGCATTCAGAGGAGTAACACTGAGAGAGAATCTCATTCTCCTTTAGAATAGTCCAGGAATGCCATGCACAAGTATTCTCCTCCCTGATCTTATCATAGGACATAATACTTATACCCGTATTTTGGTTCTCTATTTCTAACTTATATTCTGTGAATATCTCAAAAGGTTCGGACTTATGTTTCAACAGGAACATATGACTGAATCTTGAGAGATTATCAGAGAATGTAATGAAGTACAAAGAACCGGTCCTGGCATGTGTAGATATGGGACCTTACATACATCATCATGTATCAGTCCCAAGAGTTTACTAACTCTTTCTCTGTTTCCAATAAACAGAGCTATGGTCATTTTATCTTTGTGACATGACTGGCAAGTTTCACAAGATGTAAATTCAAACTGATTTAAATATGCATCTAAAATGTAACTTAAGCTAGTCGGGTCACATTGATATGACCTAGTCTACAATACCTCAAGAAGGAATCGTACATATCTGAACTCTTCCTCTTGTGTGTGTTCTGTATACTAGGAACTGTAGTTTGATTTAGAACGTCAATGCTTTTAGATAACGTGCCTGAACCGATCAACTTTTGATATAGGAAATGTTCAAAACAATATCCAACAATACAAAATTATATCCTTCTTTACTAATAAAGAGACTGATATGATTTTGTATATCAGGTTCAGTATCTAATAGCATTTGTTCAGAATCAATGTATTGGTAATACAGGGTGATAGTGACCAACAGACTTGGCTGCAACACTTGTCCCGTTTTCTGTCTCATGAAACTTATCACCCGTTCTCAGTTTTCTACCTTTCTGTAGCCCTATGTAACAAATTACATATCTGGGATCCTGATCCGGTATCAAATACCCAGGATGCAGAGGATACTGAGAAACAGTTCTTTGCAATGAACATACCCGAAGGAGATGCATCATATGCACTTTCTTCGTTTGGGCGGCATAGGAATTCTGGTATTCCCCTATTTCCTGCTCGGTCTTATAACAATTATAAGTTGGAGCGGGACCAACGTTCCCCAGCTCAGTATAACAAGCGGGTTCGGTCAATACATCCATATTATTATCTTGATTAAGGCGTGATATGGTCGTTACCTGGAGAGAGAGAGAAGAAAACACTCTGCGTGCGCTCTTGCAAGATTAGATTGGTTATATATTTTATCTAATCAGGATGGCTCCTACTGTTTTTATCAAATCTTCCTTCAAACCCTAAAAGGAAAGACTAGTCGGGATTAATTACACTCTACAAGTTCGCTAATTTTTCAGCCAGGCCAGTGTCGGTACTTTGAGAGAGGTTCCCCGTGCTTTCGCACGGACCTAATTACAGTAAACCTCGTTTTCCCAGAGGCTTAACCCCGTTGACACCTTTCTAGACACCTACTTGATCAGCTAATTGCAAAGTGCAAAACTCTCCCAGGAGTAACAATTACTCGCAGTGGGTATCGGGAACCAACTATCATATAGAAGGTATGCAATCTCATTGCAAATTTCAACATTTGAAACTCCCGATAAAGGTTTTTACCCCTAGCACCTATGACCTTGGCTAAGGTCAACAAATCATAAGCACTAGTCAAGTTCTACCCGTCATTTCATGATTAGTTAGACCCACCCACGTGACCCTTGGCTAAGGTCAACAAAGCCACATGACTGTCCTAACTAATCGCATCATATGCGGTGTAGGAAGACATCACTTAGCTACCGCACACTACGCCTCGGCTATGGTCGATAAACGTAGCACGAATACTAAGTACTCTACTTCCTAAAATGACGGAGGGTTGCGAATGGTTTTTATGAAAACCTTTAACGCTTTGAACTTGATCTCGTTGCGGAATCAAATGGTTTTTAAATGGAATGTTTTTGAAGCTTTTCTAGTTTTGCTAAAGGGGTCACTCCCGGTGAAGGGATCGTCGGCCCTTTCCTCGTCGAATGAGGTGCGTGATATATCATATATATCACTATGCAAAGCAGAAACTATAGAAGCAATCAAAAGACAAACCGAGTGTGTAGCATCTGCCAGTTATTACTAAAGGAGTCACTCCCGGTGAAGGGATCTCGGTCCTTTCCTCATCGAATAAGGTGCAGGATGTTCTACAAGGAACACCGCGATGCAAAGCAAGAACTGTAGCTACCTGTTTTATTTTGAAATTCGATTCCACAACATCAATTAGGTTTATTTTCTTTCATTAATAATATTAATGAATATCCCATCATTTAAGTCCACCTAAACATCACAGATAAATATAACGTACGCTTATGCCATCCGCATTCGCCTCGATGTCCCGTCTGCACCGTTAGGTTAGGTAACTAACGCCAGAGCGAGGCAGGGCTAGCGCGGGTGTAAAACATAAGCAACGTCTATATAATATATCATATATACTATATATAATATCTATCTGAACACATCACATGATCACATCACAGATAACGCAGCAGAAAGTATCATATGAAATATTGGATATAGTAGGACGTCCGTGTTTTCAATACGAGCCAGTATAAAACACGGATTCCACGGTCATGATGAATAGCCAATCCCACACCCCTAGACCCCTACGAGAGCGGCAAGCAACCCTACCAATTCTAGGGTTAGGAGACCCGAACTTGACTCCTCGAGATGGCCTCCCACTGGACCCCAGAACCCGGTTACTTGTGCTCCCCTCCTTGGGTCTATCCTAATGCGGAAAAGTAAATAATATACAAATGGTGATATCATCCGCAACCTGGAAGTGCCCCATTAAAAGAATATTACATACAAGTTTTTACATGAATGAAAATGAAAAACACTCGTCTCACATAAAAAAAAACCTGGCTATTCAAACACGACGATCCAATATAACATATCCAGCAACACGTAATATCACATGTCATCAACGTAAGTAAACATGCGCATCCCAATTGTCATTGACATATAGCAACGAAACTGGCGATATCACATATTACACTTACGGTCACAGAAAAGAAAGTGTAAAACTACAACAGTTGGAATCCGCAACCTCTTTAGACATCGCATGCCTAACCAAATGAATTCCTTAGACATCGCATGCCTAACAATTATAAACCCCGCATTTTAGTCTCATTATCGAAAACTCTTTTCAATATCAAGTCGGGCAATTCTACAGGATTCCCGGCATTCAGATCGAATGCTCGTCGCAAACTTTAGTAGGCGGCTGCACCCCCGACGCTGTCGATGAAGTGCACCAAGGCGGAACACCGCTGCCGCGAGCATCCGAACGGATGCTTTCGGCGATGGGGTTCTCCTACAGTCACTTGGTCGGGGCTATGGGGCGTGGCTGTCTATTAAGTTTACCTGGCGAGTATCCGCTTACGCTACGCGATTGCGACGGACTTTTGACCACATCAAAATTCCGTGGCAACCGATCAAGTGAGACTAAACCGCTAGATTTATAACATTCATTCAGTTATCTCATAACTACTTGTGAATTCCAATTATTGTATCACATTCCGGATAAATAGAAAATGTCAAACTTTCCGATCGAACAATCGAACACCCAAGTTTTCCCGAAACAGCTCAACACATGAAATAAGTTTAAAAACATTCACTTCGTGCCTCAGTACCAACGATCCATCCGTAGAAGGGTCAAGCCAACGCCTCACATGTGGCACGCCATACTGCCCCAAACCCTAAGGTTCAAAGGGCAGTTCAAGACGATCACATAATCGAGTTAAGGTTTGTTGTCTTCTAAAGGGACCATCGCGTTACTTGCACTACTTAGAACGTCATTAAACTACGGAAAAGTCCAACAATTGGAAATTTCCCGGTAGGGGAAAAAGTGGGTATTTATATCCGGTCGAACTTTTTAACATGCTCTAAAAATACGCGGAAAAAACACAGACAAAATTAGACGGTCCGATCGAATCTCCGAACTCCCAATACAACCCAGAAAACTCAACTCTTGAGTTCAGATTAAAAATTCCCAGGAAAACCAGCACTACAATATAGGAATTACTGTGTAAAAACTAATGGGAGAGGCGACCGTACGGCCGCGGAACCGCCGCACGAGCCATGCTCATGCCGCGGAACCGCGGCGGTTTGATGGATTCAGCCGCTCGAATTTCACAGTAACTCCTACAAATGCCTGCTAATTTTTCTGAATATTTTTAATTCGTAAAAATCCCCGATTTCAAAAAATGTACAGAGAGCAATTTGAGATTAGGGTTTTGGTTCGATCGGACTTCTAACTCCGTCTACGCATCGCCTAAGGCTCTAGCTAGGCTCTGATACCACTGTAGGGTTCCCAGGCACACTAATGAGGTCTCACAACAGATCAAACATGCCCAATTCAAATTTTTCATGTGCCTACAAACCCTAATACGGATCGTTAACTAGATGATAAGGCGATGCAAGCAAGTAAATAAATTTATTGCTAAAGGAAAGTGACTACAACCTTTGTAGATCCAGTCCTCCACTTCCTTAGCTCCACGTTGACGACTCTCCGCTGCGATCATCGGATCCCGGACTCTGGCGATGGTTTCGTCGAAGAAATGATCGGGCTAGGTCGTCGACTTCGATGCCGAAGATGATCTACGTCGAGGCAACTCAAGATCAAGCTCCAACTTCACCAAGTCATGAAACTTGTGAAGAAAACACCCTATACTACTTGGCAAGTGGTAGAGGATGAAGAAATAGGAAGTGGGTTCACTTTAGAATTGGATTTCTCACTCTTTTTCTCATGTTGCCATTAATGGTTGCAAGCTTTCTTCTTTGTTGAAGAAGAGGAAGAAGAAGAAAAAGAATATGATAAGAATAAATAAAATAGAAAATAAAATGATACTTATCATATTTGCAACCATGGTTTAGTGTAGAGAATTAACTAGGGTTTAGTTGAATGGTTAGGTTTAGGAGATGAAGACAAAATGGTCACTTTAGTCAAAGATGCATGAAGCATCAAGAACCTTCTAGTATGAAAGCAACCATTTAGTTTTTCTTTTCCTTTTTAACCAAAATAAATAGATAAATAAATAAGTGAAATGAAACCCTAACCATTCACTAAACATGGTTTAAGTTTTACACAAACCCAAGTTTGCATGTATCATCAAACATGATACAAACAAGTGCACAAAAATATATCACATATACAACTTGTGCATTTCAAGTGAGAAAATCCATTTAAAGTGAACCAATACTAGTTAATGCAAAGTAATATATCAAATATATAATTATGCATTAAATCATTAAATCAATACTTGATTTAACGATCCGATCATATCGCATATAACCGACTAATATCCAATGTATCGGCTTATCGAATCAATCCTTGATTCGATAACTAGGTTATATCGCATACAACCAATCGATACATTCATCGCGAGAATGAAATGCGGTATCACATACACGCATTATTCTTGGTCCCGCACATATCTCATATGCGCTCCTATTTCGTTTCGTTTGAGCCAGGAAACCTCTGTGTTGGACTCTAAAGACTCGTCAATACGCCGGCAGCAGGTGATGATCATATCAAACACCCACAAGCCGCAAGCGGTCTGCTAAACGTAACGGCCACCCGGGTATTGAGCGATCAGAAGATCGACGAGCAAGCCCGCTCACACTCCTGTGAATCCAACCAGTAACACTTACCGTACAGTCCGGTCTGTTCGTCTGATATATCGCATATCTCGCCTAGGGGTGGTAAACGTCAGACCCCAATAGCTTGATAAGTCATGCTGACGTGAGGTCCATAATATGTATGAAACTACTGATAACACTTACCAGTAGATCACTGCAACCCTGGCCAGGGATTTCTAGTTATTGTCAGTCGTGCATAGCGCAACATCAACCCCCAATACCGGGAGAGACGAATCCCCTCCTATCGCTCATTGCCTCCATGTGAATCTGGACTGTACCCAAAAACCACCTGTTTGCACGACTCAGTAGAGCCGTGGTAGGGTGGAAATCAAAGCACAGTGGGAGACACACAAGACTCTATGACGATCTCGGGTCAATAGACTAAGCTGTACCAATGTCACCAGAGAACTGCCATCTGACGTGAGGTATAATACCATCTGGGAGTTCTCGGCGAGTCCGTTCAGTGTACCCAGTCTCCACTGAGCACCCGCATACCATCTCTGATGTCAAACACCAATGGATATGGGATCATCCATCGCCCATCACATGGGTCGAGAAGATATACGCTAGTCTACTCTGGAATATCGATGCCCCGTCTCGATATTCCCACGACTAGGAACATTGAAGGATGTACTCATGGACTACCCAGGCCCCACTAGTATAATTTACATCATAGTCCTGGAAGTCGAGTATACATCCTAAGGGCTTTATCAACATGTAACAGAGAGACAGAAAGTATACATGTTAAGATAAAGAGCAACCAGATAGCGTACTATCATGTCGAGCAAGAAAGTCCTACCTGTTGGGGTAAAAATTTACACCCCGGTTGACCGAGTCAAAGTCAAGATCAACCCCAAGCCAGGTGGGCCTAAGCCCAGGTCAAGTGGGCCCATGCCCAGGTCGAGTCCGAAACATCAAGCGGCCGACCCTCTCCATGCCAAAAATGAAATCATGTAATAAATAATTTTTATGTAATTTTTTATGCATGAATGTAAACAAAATGGGCATAAAGCCAATATTTTGTAAGCCCATGGCTTATGTGCAAAAATGAAATAGTACATGAGCCATGGGATGGCTAAAATGCCATTTTTGTAAAGCCCAAGGGGCTATATGTAAATATGTAAGCCTATAAAAGGCAACATGATGATGAATAAAAAAAGAAAGAACTTTTCATTCCCCCAAAAATTAGGGTTCTTTGTGCCTCCTGCTCCTTCTCCAAGGTTCTAAACCTTCTAATTTCTTTTGAATTAAATCAAGAGTTTTACTCTTTCTTTTCAAAAACTAAGAAGTCTTTCACCACAAAACCCACAAAGGGGAACTTGGATCTACCATTAGATCTCAGAAAGGAGAGATTTTTAGATCTCACATCTCTTGATCATCAAGATCCAGCCAACAGAGGAGGAAGAAGAAGAACATCTTTCACTAAACCCAAGAAAGAAGAAAAAAAAAACACTCAGGAGTCCAACTCCTCTTTGATCTCTCTTCAGAGAAATCTTTTTAGGCTAAAAGCCTCTTGTCCTCTCCGGCGCGCAGCGCAAGTGCGCAAAGCGCCCGCGTGCCGACACGTGGCGCGCTTGCGCAAGTTCGCAAAGCGCCCGCGTGCCGACACGTGGCGCGCGCACTTGCGCACTTGCGCTTTTGCGCAAGTGCGCAAAGCGCCCGCGTGACGAAACGTGGCGCGCTTGCGCGAGTGCGCAAAACGCCCGCGTGCCGACACGTGGCGCGCGCGCGCTTGCGCACCTGCGCGCAGCGCTCTTGCGCAAGGCGCCCGCGTGCCGACACGTGGCGCGCGCGCTTGCGCACCTGCGCGCAGCGCTCTTGCGCAAAACGCCCACGTGCCGACACGTGGCGCGTGCGCTTGCGCACCTGCGCGCAGCGCTCATGCGCAAGTGGCCCACGTGTCAACACGTGGCGCGCGCGCGCCTGAGCGCACAGCACCTTAGCACACAGCGCTCTAAACGCTGGCCCCACGCATCCTTTGGATGTCTTTTTCCCCTTTACTTATATTTACATGTATATATGTACATATGTATATAAATGTACACATACACATACTCCGCGACACTGTCCCTGTTAGAAAAAAATTTCTAACGGGGCGCTGCCCCGCACCCCGCAAGGGGGCTGCTAGCCCCCTTGACCCCCAGCCCGCTATCCGGGTAGCGGGACCCCCGTAAAAACTCTGCGTGGCTCCCGATATATCCAAAACCCCCCTTTCAAAACACAACACACGTACACTGCACATTGAGTTCGCATGACCAGTTTAACCCGTTAATCGGAGGTTCCCTCGCCCCAAAGGCGAGGGGTAATTAACGGCAGCTTAGTCCGCGGCTGCCGGAGATTCGGATCCCCACAATCAATAAACCCCGGCCTACCCTAGGCCGGGGGAATCTGTAGTGCGCCTGACAAGCGCGCGCGTATTCCCATCTCAATGGGGTGACGAAAAACACCCTACAGATTCTGGCACGCCCGGTGGGACCAATCTCTCCTCCCATATTTCGGGTTAAATGTTCATGCGAACTCAATCCATATACATGCCTGTATTTGTACTAAAATAATGCTCTTTCATGCAGGTTCTCAAGCAATCACTTCTCAACGATGTCTCTAAAAACCTGCTCAGCTCTCAACACGGCTCCCATCTCATACACGATGAAGATAGACTCCAGGATGGCCCTTCCGGCCAGTCTTGGGCGACAATGGGAGGAGCCTCTGCTACCTTTTGGCTCTATCATGTTCATGCCAGTTGGCGCCATCCCAGCTCCTCAAGCCCCGGTGGCAGACAAACCGGTCTCGAAAGGCAGGAGACCAAATGTGGTGATCTCAAGGGCGCCCCAACTCAAACGCGAGTCGGTATCTGAACGACTTTCTTTGGCCCCAGCTGGGGGCAAGGCCATCAACACCAACAAAGCTACAACGCGTCCCGAGCAAGCTCCAGCGGCGCCCCTGAAAAATGCCCGATCGGGTGTCTTCTCTAAGCTCCCCGTTGATCAACTCACAATGGCTTCCCGGGTAGCGGATGCCCGCCAAGCCTTCAAAATCGAGAAGCAGAGGGAGAAAAGGCTCAGATATAGAGCCAACAAAAGGGCTAGGGCTCCTGCCAGGCTAAACCTCATAAGGTTCGAAGAACAGGGTTACCCCGCCGAAGATGAGGAAATGGCTGGGTATGTGGTCCACACTGTCTACACGGTGGGCACGCGCAGCAAGAGCAAGGACGGGGCTACCACATCTCAAATCCAATCTGGCTTGAACGTGGTGGCCTCTTCCCAAGAGCAGCCGCCTCTGCTGGGTGATGAAAACCCTATTGATGAGGATGATAGGCGGAAAGACCCTTCGGTCCATGAGGAGTCGGGCTCGGAAAGCGAAGAAGAGCCGACTTTCCTCCCCAGGACCGCGGAGCAAGAGCTGCTTCAAGAGCTCCGAAAGCAGCTCAGAAACAAAGACAAGGAGATGGCCAAACTCTACTCCAAAATCGATGACTTGACGAATGTCGTGATGCAGCTCACAACCCAACTTGCTTCTCAGCCGCCCAATCAAGCACAGGGCTCAGCTCATGAACCGGGAAACGGTGTCCCGAGACAGCCGACGCCCGTTCCCTCAAATCCAAAAGTGGGCGGACCGCATGAAAATCAGCCGCATCCTATCTCAGCAAATGTCTTGGCTACCGATGACAGTAGCCCGCTAACTCAAGATCAAATCATGGATTTGGTTGCCAACAAAGTCAAAACCTTGGTAGCCGAAGCTGAAGCGCAAAAAGATATCAGCAGTAGTGGGAGACCATATCCTGCTCAGTATGATCTGGTAGAATTTCCTAGCGGCTATGTCATCCCCAAATTCGGAAGATTCGATGGGACAGGAAATGCGAATCAGCACATCGCCCACTTCAAAGCCTCATGCGGGAATACTGGGGGCAACGATGCGCTTCTCCTCCGCCAGTTCGTTAATAGCTTGACCGATGTTGCTTTCGACTGGTACGCGAGCATACCGGATGGCTCCGTTACTACTTTCATCCAAATGGAATCTTTGTTTCGACAAAGGTTCATGAGCGTCAGCGATAAGATCACCATTGCCGAGCTCGTAAGGACCAAGCCCAAGAACAATGAAAGCAGCACGGATTTTATAACCCGATGGCGCAATCTCTCCGTCAAATGCGAACCGCCGATAGAGCAAGACCAATCTGTCAGTCTCCTCGTCGGAAATCTCAACAATTGGATGGCCCCGTTTCTATGCACCGCGGGTCTCAAAACATTCCAAGAGCTGACCAGGAAAGTTCAGATGCTGGAGCGCTCAAAGCAGGAGTCCTCCTCGGATTCCCAAAATAACAATAGGTCATGGAGAAACCGAAAGGACGATAATCGCAAAGACGGAAATTCCGACGATTCTGAGTCTTTCAATGCCTCGGCCAACCGAAATAAGCAAGGGTTGAGCGGGCCTAACGCCAACCAGCCTCGGAAGCCAATGTTCGGAGAAGGAGGAGAATCTCCACTGAAAGAGAAGCTGGATAAGGTCTATTCCTTCAGAAGGGACAAAATCCGTAAAATATTCAAAGATGCCCTGAAGAACGGTCTACAACTGCCAGAGTCAAAAAGACCGCAGGAAGCGAATAGGACCGACGACCCCAAATACTGCCCCTATCACAGAGTGATAGGTCACGCCATTGAAGACTGCTTCGTCTTCAAAGATTGGGTCGAAAAGCAATACAAGGCAGGAGAGATAGAACTGTCCAAAGGCGTGTTAGTAAACAGTCAAGGTGCGACCGCCAATTTCATACAAACGGAGACCGAAGTTCTTCGTGAAACCGATTCTCTCAGACATCTGCCTTTCTCTGAGAACAATCGACCTCTAAGTCGTTAAACTGGGAATGTAAAAAAAAAAAAATTTAAAAAAAAAAATGTGTAAAAAAAAAAAAAAAAAAAGCCGAAATGATGGGGCAACTCGCAATAAAAATCAGCGAGTAAAATGAAAATGAAAATAAAGCCGAAATGATAGGGCAACCGCGAATAAATAGCCGAAATGATGGGGCAATCGCGATCCTCGCGATAAGAAAAGCTGAAATGATAGAGCAATCGCGGTAAAAGAAAAAACAACAACAAAAAAACAACAAAAAAAGAAAAAAAAACGGCGAATGATGAGTCGCTCCTGGTACCATATTCCAGTGCAGCGATGCAGACGCCAACCAAAATCCAATTTCTCAAAGTTTTCCAGCCCTACGGCCAGTCCCCAAATTGACTACCGTATACAATCCATGGGCTCAAATAATTCTCAGCATACCCATGCCCCACCGCAACCACCAGTTACGCGGCTGGTCTCCGCCTTTGGAATTATGCTTCATTGGAAAGACCCACTCATGTGTCCTCACGATGCATGAGGAGAACAAACCTTCGTGAGATCCTTATGACTCACCAAGGAAAAACACACTTAGGAGTCCTCACGACTCTTAAGGAGAAAATACACCTGCGGGATCCTTACGACTCGTAGGGAGAAAATGCTTTTATGGGACCCTCACGGCCCATAAAATTGAAAAGTCTTAGGTGATAGGGATCCAAACCTGTCTCCTAAGCCATCGCTCCCCATACCCCAAAAGGCGAATGATGAGTCGCTCCTGGTACCATATTCCAGTGCAGCGATGCAGACGCCAAGCCAAATTTCAAATCCCAATCCCCAAGTGGCGAATGATGAGTCGCTCCTGGTACCATATTCCAGTGCAGCGATGCAGACGCCAACCAAATTCCGAATCCTATACCCAAATGGCGAATGATGAGTCGCTCCTGGTACCATATTCTAGTGCAGCGATGCAGACGCCAACAAGGTCCTGAAATTTTTCCGGCCCTACGGTCTGGATCATACATCCTGCAAAACCGTATACAATCCACGGGCGTAAAACGATCCCAACCTCTCCCAAGTCCTACTGGTGAGACCACATTCAAAGTCCAAAAAAAAAGAAAATGAAAAATGAAAAAAAAAAGAAAAATAACAAAAAATAAATAAAATGGTATGTCCACAAGCAAAATGGGCACGGATGAAAACCCGAAAGGGCTCCATGAGTAAAAACAGCAGGACTGCCGGCGAGTTTGTGAAAACCCGAAAGGGCGCAAACTCGTAAAAAAAAAGGAGATGAAATGCACTCGCAAAGTCCTCTCGACTTTGTGAGGAGAAAATTCCCGCGTGAGATCCTTACGACTCACAAAGGAGCAACACACTTGGGGGTCCTCACGACTCCTAAGGAGAAAATACACCTACGGGATCCTTACGACCGTAGGGAGAAAATGCTTTGTGAGACCCTTAAGGCTCACAAAATGGAAAAGCCTTAGGTGACAGGGATCTAAAACCTGTCTCCTAAGCCAACAATTCCCAAATCCTCTCGGGGCAAATGATGAGTTGCTCCTGGCATTATTCCAGTGCAGCAATGCAGATGCCAAACGAAAAAAAAACTAAATCCAAATCCTCTCGGGGCACATGATGAGTTGCTCCTGGCATTATTCCAGTGCAGCAATGCAGATGCCAAACAAACCAAATCCAAATCCTCTCGGGGCACATGATGAGTTGCTCCTGGTATTATTCCAGTGCAGCAATGCAGATGCCAAACAAACCAAATCCAAATCCTCTCGGGGCACATGATGAGTTGCTCCTGGCATTATTCCAGTGCAGCAATGCAGATGCCAAATAAAAACCCCAATTCCCAAATCCTCTCATGACAAATGATGATTCGCTCCTGGTACCATATTCCAGTGTAGCGATGCTGATGTCAACCCAAATCAAATCAAACCAACAACCTCTACGGCGGAATCATGCTCTGTCCCAGAATTTACCCCGTGTCGAAATCATGCTTCGCCTCGGTATACCTGCCTTCCCTGTCGGAATTATGCTTCGGCTCGGAATCAACCAACGAACTCCTCGTCGGAATTATGCTCCGCCTCGGAATCAAGTCAACCAGCAAGCTCCCTGTCGGAATTATGCTTCGGCTCGGAATCAACCAACGACCTCCTCGTCGGAATTATGCTCCGCCTCGGAATCAAGTCAACCAGCAAGCTCTGCGTCGGAATTATGCTTAGTCTCAGAATGCACCCCGTGTCGAAATGATGCTTCGCCTCGGTGTACCTGCCTTCCCTGTCGAAATTATGCTTCGTCTCGGAATCAAGTTAGCCAACAAGTTCTGCGCCGGAATCATGCTCCGTCTCAGAATATATCCCGTGTCGAAATCAATGCTTCGCCTCGGAATATTTGCCTTCCTTGTCGGAATTATACTTCGCCTAGGAATTTACCTCTGCATCGAAATCATGCTTCGGTCAGAATGTCTGCCGCCCTTCGGAATGATGCTCCGAACCCTGGAATCATGCTCCGCTCATCGGAATGATGCTCCGATCCCTGGAACGATGCTCCGCCCATCGGAACGATGCTCCGATCTCTGGAACTATGCTCCGCTCTTCGGAAAGATGCTCCGAACTCTGGAATCATGCTCCGCCCATCGGAACGATGCTCCGAATCCTGGAATTATGCTCCGCTCTTCGGAATGATGCTCCGAACCCTGGAATCATGCTCCGCTCATCGGAATGATGCTCCGATCCCTGGAATTATGCTCCGCCCATCGGAACGATGCTCCGATCTCTGGAACTATGCTCCGCTCTTCGGAAAGATGCTCCGAACTCTGGAATCATGCTCCACCCATCGGAACGATGCTCCGAATCCTGGAATTATGCTCCGCTCTTCGGAATGATGCTCCGAACCCTGGAATCATGCTCCGCCCTTCGGAAAGATGCTCCGATCCCTGGAATCATGCTCCGCCCTTCGGAAAGATGCTCCGAACCCTGGAATCATACTCCGCCCTTCGGAATGATGCTCCGAATCCTGGAATTATGCTCCGCTCTTCGGAATGATGCTCCGATCCCCTGGAATCATGCTCCGCTCATCGGAATGATGCTCCGATCCCCGGAACCATGCTCCGCCTATCGGAATGATGCCCCGATCCCCGGAATCATGCTCCGCTCATCGGAATGATGCTCCGATCCCTGGAATTATGCTCCGCCCATCGGAACGATGCTCCGATCTCTGGAACTATGCTCCGCTCTTCGGAAAGATGCTCCGAACTCTGGAATCATGCTCCGCTCTTCGGAATGATGCTCCGAATCCTGGAATTATGCTCCGCTCTTTGGAATGATGCTCCGATATCTCTGGAACTATGCTCCGCTCTTCGGAAAGATGCTCCGAACTCTGGAATCATGCTCCGCCCTTCGGAACGATGCTCCGAATCCTGGAATTATGCTCCGCTCTTCGGAATGATGCTCCGATCCCCCGGAATGATGTTCCACCTCGAAGTTCAGCTTCAAGATCCATCAATTTCATGCACACAACTCAAATGTGCGGTGTGCATTTATTGATGGGGGGCATTTTATTGGGGTAAAAATTTACACCCCGGTTGACCGAGTCAAAGTCAAGGTCAACCCCAAGCCAGGTGGGCCTAAGCCCAGGTCAAGTGGGCCCATGCCCAGGTCGAGTCCGAAACATGAAGCGGCCGACCCTCTCCATGCCAAAAATGAAATCATGTAATAAATAATTTTTATGTAATTTTTTATGCATGAATGTAAACAAAATGGGCATAAAGCCAATATTTTGTAAGCCCATGGCTTATGTGCAAAAATGAAATAGTACATGAGCCATGGGATGGCTAAAATGCCATTTTTGTAAAGCCCAAGGGGCTATATGTAAATATGTAAGCCTATAAAAGGCAACATGATGATGAATAAAAAAAGAAAGAACTTTTCATTCCCCCAAAAATTAGGGTTCTTTGTGCCTCCTGCTCCTTCTCCAAGGTTCTAAACCTTCTAATTTCTTTTGAATTAAATCAAGAGTTTTACTCTTTCTTTTCAAAAACTAAGAAGTCTTTCACCACAAAGCCCACAAAGGGGAACTTGGATCTACCATTAGATCTCAGAAAGGAGAGATTTTTAGATCTCACATCTCTTGATCATCAAGATCCAGCCAACAAAGGAGGAAGAAGAAGAACATCTTTCACTAAACCCAAGAAAGAAGAAAAAAAAAACACTCAGGAGTTCAACTCCTCTTTGATCTCTCTTCAGAGAAATCTTTTTAGGCTAAAAGCCTCTTGTCCTCTCCGGCGCGCAACGCAAGTGCGCAAAGCGCCCGCGTGCCGACACGTGGCGCGCTTGCGCAAGGGCGCAAAGCGCCCGCGTGCCGACACGTGGCGCGCGCACTTGCGCACCTGCGCTTTTGCGCAAGTGCGCAAAGCGCCCGCGTGACGAAACGTGGCGCGCTTGCGCGAGTGCGCAAAACGCCCGCGTGCCGACACGCGGCGCGTGCGCGCTTGCGCACCTGCGCGCAGCGCTCTTGCGCAAGGCGCCCGCGTGCCGACACGTGGCGCGCGCGCTTGCGCACCTGCGCGCAGCGCTCTTGCGCAAAACGCCCACGTGCCGACACGTGGCGCGTGCGCTTGCGCACCTGCGCATAGCGCTCATGCGCAAGTGGCCCACGTGTCGACACGTGGCGCACGCGCGCCTGAGCGCACAGCACCTTAGCACACAGCGCTCTAAACGCTGGCCCCACGCATCCTTTGGATGTCTTTTTCCCCTTTACTTATATTTACATGTATATATGTACATATGTATATAAATGTACACATACACATACTCCGCGACACTGTCCCTGTTAGAAAAAAATTTCTAACGGGGCGCTGCCCCGCACCCCGCAAGGGGGCTGCTAGCCCCCTTGACCCCCAGCCCGCTATCCGGGTAGCGGGACCCCCGTAAAAACTCTGCGTGGCTCCCGATATATCCAAAACCCCCCTTTCAAAACACAACACACGTACACTGCACATTGAGTTCGCATGACCAGTTTAACCCGTTAATCGGAGGTTCCCTCGCTCCAAAGGCGAGGGGTAATTAACGGCAGCTTAGTCCGCGGCTGCCGGAGATTCGGATCCCCACAATCAATAAACCCCGGCCTACCCTAGGCCGGGGGAATCTGTAGTGCGCCTGACAAGCGCGCGCGTATTCCCATCTCAATGGGGTGACGAAAAACACCCTACACTACCTACATATGTCCCAGCATCCACTACAATATAAATCCAATGTATAGTAATGGCCTCTAGGGCATACATATAACTAACAGAACTGGGTGAGGGAACATTTATTTGTGCCCGTGGATTGTATACAAGGGTTAATATTGACCGCCTGTAGGGCAACTTGGGGAATGTGATGGCTTAAGAACGGGTTTAGATCCCTGTAGCTTAAGGCTTTTGAATCTTATGAGCCGTGAGGGTCTCATAAAGGGAATTCTTCTTACGAGTCATGAGGATCTCGTAAGTGTAATTTCTTCTCAGGAATCATGAGGATCCCTAAGTTTGTTTCTTCTTTTGTGAGTCGTAAGGATCTCACGTAGGTATTTTCTCCTCACAAGGTCAAGAGGACCTTGCAAGTGCACATGAATTTTTTACGAGTCTGCGCCCTTTCGGGTTTTCACAAACTCGCCGATAGCCCTGCTGTTTTTACTTACAAAGCCCTTTTGGGTTTTCATCCATGCCCATTTCGCTTATGGACATACCGTTTTTTAACGAGATTGCACCCTTCCGGGTTTTCACAAACTCGTCGGCAATCCTGCTGTTTTTACTCGCGGCGCCCTTTCGGGTTTTCAACCGTGCCTATTTTGCTTGTGGATATACCGTTTTTTTACGATGAAACTCTTGAGAATAGTTTCGCCGCAGGTGATCCATTTGTTTGCCGGTGGGACTTGGGGGTGGTATCATTGCTGGAGTAGTTGGTACGACTTGGGTTGCAACTTTTGCCGTTGGGATTTCGATTGTAATATAGATCTCAAGAGAGGATATCGCCGTATTTGGAGCGATGCGCCATGTTTGAGGCGACACATTATTTTAGGGACGTTTCGGTCCATTATCGCCATATTTGAGGCGAATTTCTAGTTTAAGGACTTTTCGGTCCAACATTCTCATTCGATCATGAAGTTGCATAACTCACCCCTTCCAACTCTTATTTGCTGAGACGTTGCTGCTTGTCCTTTATTTGCATGGACACTTCACGCCTTAGACTATTTTTACCTTCTTGAACGAGATATCACGTCATTCCTTCTGCCCAGTCTTCCTCTTCCTTAGAAGAAAGAATTTGCCTTGGGGTTTTTTCCTCATTGTTTGATTCAGAGCGGGACATAGGTTTCACATCCTTCCCATGGTTTTTTGGTTCAAGTTGGATATTCCACTTGATTGCAGGACCCGCTTGTAAGTCCCTTGATATTCTACCTATTTTTTGAGAAGAAAGGACCATCTCGTGTAGAGATTCTTCCGCCAGTGAGAAATATGCGCCCTATGTATATCTCGGGGGAGAGAGCGAGTACCCATGCCGTCGCTATTTTGGCGACATGTTATTTCACAGCCACTCATTTTTGTTGAGCGTTGGCGACAAATGCCACCTTGCCTTCGCTTTTTATTCATCTTCATCGGGTGATGAAGGGTCTTGACCTAGCTGATCCAATATAGTCATTTTATCCATGAACTCTTGGAAGGTTGTCGGCTTGAAAAGGGCTGTAAATGGGAACATCTTTTGAATTTGGGTCAAGGGTGGCTATGAACATTCCCACAGCTGCAACTTCATCGATATGTTGCTCGCATTTTGACCACAGATTTCGCCATCGGGTAACATATTGAACCCTGGTCTCATTCGGTCTAACCCTTTCATTGACCAACGTCGTTACGGTAGTGCGTTTATTCACACTTGTTCCCCTCCGAACGGCGGCCGGGACGTCGGGACGTCTGAGGCGTTAGGTTCGGGGCAGATGCTAATTGGTGCTATCCGTCCACCTCTCCGAAGATGCCAAGTTGATTTATGGCACCATATATCGAAGGTTTAAACGGATGCGACCGATGTAGCAGACTTCGTCAGATTCCCCCTCGTTTGAGGGGTTTTTGATTGTGGGGACGCTCTTCCCTGCAGGCGCAAGCCCCTGCAGTTAATTACGCTACCGCATTGCGGTAACAACTTTCTCCTTCTCCAGATGGTCACTTCGTGTCGTGGGTGTTTGTTTTATTGCCCGTGGATTGTTTACGGAGACTGAGTTATGTCGTCGCCCGTAGGGCGTGGACTAGCCCAAATCCGCATTATCTTAAATTTGGTTTTGGGGGGGGGGTTTTGGTTTGAGAATACGTCAGCCCTACTCGAGGCTAAGATCAACTCAAACGTTTGTTAAGGATACGTTAGTCTAACTTTGTGACTAAGATCAACTTAACGGGATCGTTTAGATCCGACAAAAGAGTGTTTGGACTCTAATGTTCCAGTTTAGGGACATAGTGGTCCATCGTCTGTATGGCTGTCGGGACCCATCACCTCTCTGACGACGTTGAAGGATTACAACGACAGATGTCAGAGGAGTTCAGAGATGTACCCTTGAGCCGGAGTTAATTTGGGGGATTCGTAGTCCAGTATGTTTGAGGGTTTAAGGACGCGTTAGCCATCTTTGAGGCTAAGATCAACTTAAACGGGACCGTTTAGGTCCAACAAAAGAGCATAAGAAAGGGCTCTATTGTTCTAGTTTTAGGGACATCGCGGTCCGTGGGTAGTTTAAGGACATTGCGGTCCGTGGGTAGTTTAAGGACATTGCGGTCCGTGGGTAGTTTAAGGACATTGCGGTCCGTGGGTAGTTTAAGGACATTGCGGTCCGTTGTTAGTTTTAAGACATCTCGGTCAAGGTTAAGGACGTCGTAGTCCATGGGTTTAAGGACCCCACAGTCCGGTATGTGCTCTGGATGCTTCACACGGGTTCACTGCCGTGCTTAGCGAGGACCAGGCTCCGCTCTGGATGCTTCACACGGGTTCACTGCCGTGCTCTGCGAGGACCAGGATCCGCTCTGGACGTTTCCCACGGGGTCAAAGAGTGACATTATCCGTATTCCACGTGACCAGGAATTTGTATGAGTTTAAGGACCCCACAGTCCATATCATGGGTGGTCGTCGGGACCCGTCACCTCTTTGAAGACATTGAGGGATTACAATGCCAAGTATCAAAGGAGTGAAGAGATGTACCCTAGAACCGGAGTGGCTTGAGCAGCCCCTGGCCCAATTTGAGGTCAGGACTGATTAATCATGTTATGAGCCCATTGGCCCAATTAGTCACGAATTGAGGACTTATGGCCAGCTTGGGCTAAGTCCCATCATGTCTGGAATATTGATTCCTTGTGAGTCCATCGAGGGAGAAGCTTTGCCTCCATCCCTTTAGCCAATTGGGCTATAGACTAGTGTTAAACACTTCAAAGCAATCAGTGTTGAACACTGGGAATGAGTTTGACAAGTTAGTGTTTAACACTAGAAGAATAATTGGTGTTAAACACCAGCAACGAGGCCTTGAAATGATCATAAGCACTAAAACAGCTCATTGTTAAACACTGGCAATGGGGATCTTAAATTAGTGCCGAATATTAAAACAATTAATATTGAACACTACGAACAAAATTCTTTAATTAGTGTTGAACACTAAGGCCCGATAGCACTTCAATACTGGATTCGAGAGTTTTAACTTAGTGTCAAACACTACAGCAAGAACGGTCACGTGGCCCCACGTGAGAGTGCCTTCCCTTCAATGATTCTGCCGAAATTACTGTGTCTTTGATAGCGTCACGTGTTAGCACGTGACGGGCATTCAAATGCCTATGTGTTAAGGCTCCTGCTGAAAGTCACGTGTGTCACGTGGGGTGCTGCCTCAAAGGGGCTTTCTGTAGGGCTTTTGGGGGGGGTCACGTGGTGACACGTGACCCTGCCTCAATGCTGTTTTTTGGAGGATCTGTTGCTCCTCTTTCAGGAATTAAATTCCTCGAACTTTTAATTTCAGAGGAATTAAATTCCTATTTCCTTTTGAAGGCTTATATTCTGGAACAGAGTTTAAATCTGAGTTTTCTGTGGGAATTAAATTCCTTGTTTATGCGAAGAACCGAATAGGGTTAAACCCTAAAAGCTTTTAAGGAATTAAACTCCCCTTTTCTGAGGATTATGATTAAAGGAATTAAATTCCCACTGTTTCGACAAAACTATGTTCTTGATTAGGGTTCAACCCTGTTTCTTTTTGTTTTGAAGGAATTAAATTCCCATAATACAGGGTCGAACCCTAACTTTACTTAGGAGGAATTAAATTCCTATAGTTCTATGAGAGTTAAATTCTCATACTTGCATTCCTTCTCTATGTTTTGGATCTGCATGGCAGGATCTCGACCCATTGAGAATTAAATTCTCAACCTTAAGGGGAGATGTGCACTTTGCAGATCCTCTATCAAAGAGGGAGGAGATATGCTCTCTCGTTTTATGCCTCAGAGTTAAACTCTGTTGAGAATTAAATTCTTTTTCTTTCCAAAAGGCTTTCCCTTTCTTACCTAGGGTTTTTTGCAGAAGATCTGAGTCTTTTTCAAGTATCAAAGCTCTTCTCCTTTTCTCTTTTCTTCTCTGCGTATGTATATCTTTCTCTGTGTCTTTTGGCTCCTATTTATAGGAGAAGCAGCCGAATCAATCAGTTTTTGACGAATCTTCATTGATATTTGATTTGCATTCATCATTCATTTTGGGCCGTTGGATGATTAGGTGAATTTTATTCACCATTGGATTTTAAATCCAGAGATTCTCCCTTGCTATTTTGGTTAGATTTAAAGGGGAAATCTTTCCAAACCCGAGATTTTCCATAGATAGATGATATTTAATCATCTCTGAATCTTTAATTTGATTGGTCCCAAATAATTACTTTCCTTTGGAAAGATTCGAATTTCCTTTAGAATTTAATTCTGTCGTTAAAAAAATATGGGCTTTGAAAGCCGGTCACGTGTGACCACGTGATCTATGGTCACGTGTAGACACGTGACCCCCTTTGGAATAAAGAATCCTCTTCCTTTCTGCGCTATCTTCCGGTTGCTGTTGTAGCCATCACGTGCTACCACGTGACGCCCGGTCACGTGTGAGCACGCGACCCCTGTCTGGTGCTTCTTTCTTTGGTTCAATTGGAGAGCGAGTTTGCTGCTTTGAACGTCGCGTGTCGACACGTGACCCTGGTCACGTGGGAGCACGTGACCTCTTCTGAAGCTTTTTTCTTGACTTGATCAGTGAATCAAAGTGCGCTTTTTCTGTATTTTGTAGGTCACGTGTCAACACGTGACTGCTGTCACGTGTAAGCACGTGGCCTCTTTTGAAGTTTTTCCCAGAAGCTTTCCTGATTTTAAATCAGGAAACAAATGCCCCCACAGCGTTGTTCTCACGTGTCGGCACGTGAGTGCAACGCTGTCATCTCTCACGACCGTTGGATTCCTTTAGGGATCTGGGGAGATGAAACGTTTCCATTGTTTTTCTATAAATACTGCTGTCTCTTCATAGGAGCCTTTACTTTTGCCCATCTTCTTCTTCTGAGAACTTTTTCTGAGAATTTAATTCTCTTCTTCCAGAGCTTAGTTCTCTGTTTTAAAATATTTTCAGAGTTTAACTCTGCTGACGGATCCCTTTTCCTCAGGTAATAATGTTGAACGGCCAAAGCGCCTTCGTCTTTAAAAGAACTCTTTGGATTTTAAATCCGTATTAAGGGTTTCACAAAGAACCCATTTTTCCTCAAGTTTTTCCATAAGAACAGGAAACCACCTAACTTTCGAACTGTAGATCTTTTAAGGGTTTAGGTGATCTTCGGGGAGATGATGACAGCGTTTCAACTCCATGGACTTTAATTCCATTAAAATGTTTTTGGGAATTTAATTCCCTTTTCTTAACAAGGAATTAAATTCCAATGAAGAACTCGATTTCTTCACACAGAGAATCTCTGGGGTCTCTTGGCCCAAGGCTGTTCTTCTGCAATTAGTGAAATGGTGGCTTTGTAATGAATCTCTTGACTTTTATCTTAGGTACCATGGATGCCCATCTGTATAGACTTGACGAGATCATCTCCTACGGGAACATTCGTGCGCTGGGCCGCGGTCAGAACCAGGAGTTCACCGACGCTCAGTGTGCCGAAATCATGAGCCGTTTCGACGAGTACAACCATAGGCTCCTCCCCCGTCGCTCTTCTCTTCTGAGGCTAATCGTGCTGGCGATCCGGGAGGCACTTCCTCTCTTTTGCGCCGGCATACCGCTCGGGGACTTGGACATTGCCGAGGATAAGGTGCATTCGGTGTACCTTATGGGCTTGATCTCAAAGAGAAGGCGGGATGATCTCATTGATCTCCTTCACCAGATTTTTCAGCAATCAGCCATACTGGGCGCCTACCGGAGGGAAGAGGACATCCGTGGGGACCCCGATGCCTGTGACCGTGAGAGAAAGCATACTCGGGAGGTTCGAAATGCTTGGAAGATCTTGAATAAAGTCAATTCCGAGTTTCTCAACCCGTGCCCCGCGTCTGAAGCCTTACCATTGTAAAAGTTTTTTTTTTATTTATTTTGTATTGCCTTCTTGAAGTCTGAATGACAAGTTTTGTTGTATCCTTGTATGTTTGCATGCTTTTTCTCTGAGATTTTATTATTTTGCTACTATTGCTGTTTATGCTTTTTATCATGCAGGGTATCACTCCATATTTTCCTTTTAACTGAACGTCAGGTTTAGGCCTCACGTGTTCCGCACGTGGGATCCCTTGATGTGGCTGTTCACAAAATTTTCCATGCCGTATTTTCAGTGCAGAGAAAGGGTCTTGGAAATAATTACATCTCCTTGATTTTCGGTGCCTTTCCTTTTTTAGGCCTTGAAAATAATTTCGCCATGCAAGATTTTCTGCGCACAGCACTTAATGCGCTTTATTATATATGAGGCTACAGCCTTCTTTTCCTTTCACAGAGAGATTCATATCATATATATATATATTTTTTTTCTTGAGGGAGAAACGGGTGCCATGGCTTGTAATCGCCCTCATGCTCGTCGACAGCCGTGGGAAGTTCCTCTTGAGGAGATGATCCCCTGCTTTTCTGCTCGGTTGGTGGACCCCCTCCTTTCTGACAACGAATGTGACTCGGCCATGCACGAGCTCTCGATCCGTAGAGGGTCTCCCCTCCCGATGGGTTCCCTCTGGCTCCGGATGATCCTCATGGCCGTGCTTGCCGACATTCCTCCTCACCCGGCAGAGATGACCCTGGCGATGCTTGATGCGGCGGAAGAAAAGCTCGAGGGTTTTCATGAAGCATGCTTGATTACTCAAGCTCTGAAGGACTGCTCAATTCATAAGGGCCCGGCGAGCTATTATGTTTGCATTCGCGGACGAACATGGCACCAACCGATGGGGAGCGACTCCTCGCGAGAATCGTCGTTTCGATGTGCTGGAGAAAGCGGAGAGAGAGATGGAGAATCTTGTCCTTTGCTTCATCAACCCCTGTGCCGTTGATCCTGTGTTTGGTGATCTTTTTCGTTAGTGTAGAACCCCTTTTTTTTTGTACATACTCATGAATAAGAGTATCTGCCCTTTTTTGCTTTGAATTGTATTTTGCATCCATTTTGGTTTATGAATAAAAGATACAATTTTCCTCTCAGTGATGTGTCCCCTTTTCATTGAATGCATTCTGCGGATATTCTATCTTGATCTCCTTGCACAGCCGTGGCTTAGGATTCAGGGTTAGGATCTGTTTCCTGAGGCCTTTGCTTCTTATGAGCCACGAGGGTCTCATAAGGAGTCTTTCTCCCTATAGGTCGAGAGGATCCCATAGGTGTGAGTTCTTCTTAAAGATCGTGAGGATCCTTAAGCGGGTTTTCCCTTGAGTGTCGTAAGGATCTCACAAGAGAGTTTTTCTTCCTTACAGGTCGTGAGGGCCTGCAAGTGCCAGGTGTGATCACCTTTTTCCGTGTTTCACGGGGTTAGGGATCTCTCAAGGTATCGTAGTTTAAAGACGTCGCGGTCAAGGTTAAGGACCTCATAGTCCGTGGATTTAAGGACTCCACAGTCCGCTGTTAGTTTTAAGACATCGCGGTCAAGGTTAAGGACCTCATAGTCCGTGGATTTAAGGACTCCACAGTCCGGTGTTTGGTTGCAGGGACCCGTCACCTCTTTGAAAACGTTGAGGAATTACAACGCCAGGTATCAAAGGAGTGAAGAGATGTACCCTTAAACCAAGGCGAAATCCTTAGGGAATCGGGGGGGTTGATCATTAGTTTTAAGACATCGCGGTCGAGGTTAAGGACGTCATAGTCCGTGGATTTTAAGGACTCCACAGTCCGGTGTTTGCTCTGGATGCTTCACACGGGTTCACTGCCGTGCTTGGCGAGGACCAGGCTCCGCTCTGGACGTTTTCCACGGGGTCAAAGAATGACGTTATCCGCGTTCCACGTGACCAGGAAGTTTGCACTAGATGCTTCACACGGGTTCACTGCCGCGTTAGGCGAGGACTAGGCTCCGCTCTGGATGCTTCGCACGGGTTCACTGCCATGCTCTGCGAGGACCAGGATCCGCTCTGGACGTTTTCCACGGGGTCAAAGAGTGACGTTATCCGCGTTCCACGTGACCAGGAAGTTTGCACTAGATGCTTCACACGGGTTCACTGCCGCGTTAGGCGAGGACTAGGCTCCGCTCTGGATGCTTCGCACGGGTTCACTGCCATGCTCTGCGAGGACCAGGATCCGCTCTGGACGTTTTTCCACGGGGTCAAAGAGTGACGTTATCCGCGTTCCACGTAACCAGGAAGTTTGCACTAGATGCTTCACACGGGTTCACTGCCGCGTTAGGCGAGGACTAGGCTCCGCTCTGGATGCTTCGCACGGGTTCACTGCCATGCTCTGCGAGGACCAGGATCCGCTCTGGACGTTTTCCACGGGGTCAAAGAGTGACGTTATCCGCGTTCCAAGTAACCAGGAAGTTTGCACTAGATGCTTCACACGGGTTCACTGCCGCGTTAGGCGAGGACTAGGCTCCGCTCTGGATGCTTCGCACGGGTTCACTGCCATGCTCTGCGAGGACCAGGATCCGCTCTGGACGTTTTCCACGGGGTCAAAGAGTGACGTTATCCGCGTTCCACGTAACCAGGAATTTTGCACTAGATGCTTCACACGGGTTCACTGCCGCGTTAGGCGAGGACTAGGCTCCGCTCTGGATGCTTCGCACGGGTTCACTGCCATGCTCTGCGAGGACCAGGATCCGCTCTGGACGTTTTCCACGGGGTCAAAGAGTGACGTTATCCGCGTTCCACGTAACCAGGAAGTTTGCACTAGATGCTTCACACGGGTTCACTGCCGCGTTAGGCGAGGACTAGGCTCCGCTCTGGTTGCTTCGCACGGGTTCACTGCCATGCTCTGCGAGGACCAGGATCCGCTCTGGACGTTTTCCACGGGGTCAAAGAGTGACGTTATCCGCGTTCCACGTAACCAGGAAGTTTGCACTAGATGCTTCACACGGGTTCACTGCCACGTTAGGCGAGGACTAGGCTCCGCTCTGGATGCTTCGCACGGGTTCACTGCCATGCTCTGCGAGGACCAGGATCCGCTCTGGACGTTTTCCACGGGGTCAAAGAGTGACGTTATCCGCGTTCCACGTAACCAGGAAGTTTGCACTAGATGATTCACACGGGTTCACTGCCGCGTTAGGCGAGGACTAGGCTCCGCTCTGGATGCTTCGCACGGGTTCACTGCCATGCTCTGTGAGGACCAGGATCCGCTCTGGACGTTTTCCGCGGGGTCAAAGAGTGACATTATCCGCGTTCCATGTAACCAGGAATTTTATCGATTGTATCCGCATTTCACGGAATGGAGGTTTGACTGTTGGCGATATGTACACCGCCGAGCCATGGAACTGGGAGTTGCCGCTGTTTCGTTTAGCTTGAAGTTGTGTCCGTCGTTACGAGACGAGTGTTGAGACGATCTCCAGGTCTCCTTTGGCCCGTCGAGATTTGGCTTCTTCTTCTTTGGTGAAACCTGGGGGAAGGAGTACGACTCCTTCTTTGTTTGCGTCCCTGGATTGTGTACAGGGATTGTTGTAGTATCACCTGTAGGGCAAAAAGGTTTCATTTTTCCATCATTTCTTTTATTCTTTCCGCGATGCTCTATCATTTCAGCTTTTTATATCGCGAAGGTCGCGATTGCCCAATCATTTCGGCTATTTTTCGCGGTGCCCAATCATTTCGGCTATTTGTTTTATTTTTACTCGCTGCTTTTTTATTGCGAGTTGCCCCATCATTTCGGCTATTTTTCATGCATACATTTTTACTTGCTGCTTTTTATTGCAAGTTGCCCCATCATTTCGGCTATTTCGTAAGCATGTGTGGCTTGCTAGCTTTTTCGCCGCAAGCTCGGATTTTGGACACCGATTTCGGCATCAGCATCGCTGCAACTGGGATGTTGCCAGGAGCGAATCATCATTTGCCTCTATCGATGTTGAACAAAGGTGGCTTAGCAAACAGGGTTAAGGTCCTGTCGACTAAGGCTTTTGACTTCATGAGCCGTAAGGGTCTCACAAAGGTATTTCTCCCTACAAGTCGTGAGGATCTTGCAGGTGTATTTTCTCCTTAGGGATCGTGAGGATTCCTAAGTGTATGTTCCTCTGTAAGTCGTAAGGATCCTACAAGAGGGTTTTCTCCTTATGGGTCGAGAGGACCTACAAGGGTTGGACTTTGCTGGGGAAATGTTTATTCGCGCCCGTGGATTGTATACAAGGGTCAGTATTGAGCCTCTTGTAGGGCAATATCGGAGGTTGTGGGGGATTTGCTTAAGAACAGGTTCAGGTTTCTGTAACTTAAGACTTTCAAATCTCATGAGCCGTGAGGGTCCCATAAGAGAATTCTCCTTACGAGTCGTGAGGATCTCGTAAGTGTATTTTCTCCTCAGGAATCTTGAGGATCCCTAAGTGTGCTGCTCCTTTGTGAGTCGTAAGGATCTCACGCAGGTGGTTTCTCCTTACAGGGTTGAGAGGACTCTGTAAGTGTCCTTTAACGAGGTTGCGCCCTTTCGGGTTTTCACAAACACTCGCCGGTAGTCCTGTTGTTTTTACTCACGGAGCCCTTTCGGGTTTTCATCCGTGCCCATTTTGCTTATGGACATACCGTTTTTTTTTTATTTATATCATTTTTACTCTTCTCTTTTTTTTTACAAGGTCGCGCCCTTTCGGGTTTTCACGAACACTTGCCGGCAGCCCTGCTGTTTTTACTCACGGAGCCCTTTTCGGGTTTTCATCCGTGCCCATTTTGCTTATGGACATACCGTTTTTTTTTTATCATTTTTTTTTATTTATCCATCTCGTCAACCTAAGGACGTTGCGGTGGTAGTTTAGGGACGTTTCGGTCCGTCGATAGTTTAAGGACGTTTCGGTCCGCTGTTAGTTTAAGGACGTTTCGGTCCGACGATAGTTTAAGGACGTTTCGGTCCGACGATAGTTTAAGGACGTTTCGGTCCGCCGTTAGTTTAAGGACGTTTCGGTCCGTCGTTAGTTTAAGGACGTTTCGGTCCATCGTTAGTTTAAGGACGTTTCGGTCCGTCGCTATGGGAAGGCCGGCTGCTGCTTATAAAGTCTGAGCCTAGGAAGATAGTGAGCGGACATAGTCGTCGTCATCTATCATTGACCCAGGCTGTGGCTTATCAAGCGTAGTATTTCTTTAAGAAGCGGCCGTTTATTGGCCTGAAAGGCCTTTCACCGTGCATGTCCATGAGTAGGTAGGCTCCACCCTGGTAGACCTTGTCTATGATGTACGGGCCTTCATAGTTTGGCTCAAATTTTCCTCGCTTGGCACGATTGGGGATCATAGGTCTTTTGACCACTAGTACGAGTTCGCCTTGGCGGAATGTCCTCGGCCAGGTCAATCTTTCGTACGAGCGTGTCATCTTTGCTTTGTAGGCCTCTAGATGTTGTTGCGCTATGAGCCGAGTTTTGTCGAGGGCATCAAGCTCCTCAAGCCGAAGGTGAGCATTTTCTTCGTTCGTCAGCTCGTGGTGGACTGCTACTCGTAGAGAGGGTAACTCTATCTCAAGGGTGAGCACTGCTTCCGTCCCAAATACCAACGCGTACGGCGTTGTGTTCGTGGCCGTCTTGAATGTAGTTCGATAAGCCCAGAGGGCTTCTTGCAGCCTTTCGTGCCAGTCTCTCTTATTCCTGGAAACGGTCTTTTTTATGATCTTCGTCAAGGTCTTATTGAAGGCCTCGGCCAGACCGTTAGCTCGTGGATTGTAAACCGAAGAATATCTCCAGTCTATATTGTGCTGCTGTGCGAAGCGGCTAATCTTATGGCTTCGGTAGGCCGGCCCATTATCGGAGATAATCCGCCGTGGAGTTCCGAACCGATAGATGACGTGCGTCTTGAAGAAATGGAGGATATTCTCCGTCTTCACTTCCTTCAGTGGTACTGCTTCTGCCCATTTGGAGAAGTAATCAGTTGTCGCCAGGATAAAGCGGTGTCCCCGGGATGATGCTAGCTCAATGGGGCCGACTATGTCAGTCCCCCACATCTCGAATGGCCAGCTGGCCACCGTTGGGTGTAGTGGATTCGGATGTTGGTGGATGAAGTCTCCATGGATCTGGCATGAGTGGCATTGCTTCGCATACTCGAGGCAGTCCTGGATCATCGTGGGCCAGTAGTAACCCATCCGTTTAATTTTTAACTTCATCTTTGGGCCCGCTTGATGAGAACCGCAAAGCCCGTCGTGAACTTCTTGAACGACTCTTTCTGCTTCGTCAGGTCCCAAGCATCTCAGCCATAGAAAATCAAACGATCTCTTGTACAGGGTATCGTTGACGAAAGCGAAGGATAGAGCTCGTTTCATAAGCTGATGTCTTGAGGACGCTTCTTCGGGCATTCGGTGGGACTTAAAGTAGTCTATGAAGACTTCCCTCCAGTCCTCAGCCTTCTCACGGTCTTTTATTTGTAGGGTCGCTTGCTCAATCGCTCCCTTTTCTTTATATAATTCCGGAGGTATTTCTGCCGGGGCGAGCACTCGACGGCTTTGTACTATGATTCTGACGTCATCGAGGTTCTCGTCGGCCAGTTCTTTAGCGAGTTTGGCCAATGCGTCTGCTTTGCTGTTCTCTGCGCGCGGTATGTTCTCTAGAATATAGAAGGGGATCTGGGCCAACAGTTGTTGCACCTTTTCGCCGTACTTCACCAATTCTGGTTTGCACGTTTGGTAGTCACCATTTACTTGGCTAATGACCAGCTGAGAATCTCCGTATATGAGGAGGTCTTCAATTCCCATGTTGATGGCGATTTCGAGGCCTGCTATCAGAGCTTCGTATTCGGCTTCATTGTTTGTCCTTGACTCCGTTAAGGAGAAGGCGAAGCGCATTATTCCTCCTTGTGGAGTTGCAAAGATAAGGCCTATCCCCGATTTGATGATCGGGCTACCCTGTTTCTGTTTCTTTATGGAGGACGCTCCATCAAAATAGAGTTCCCATCGTGTGCTTCCACCGCCAATTGCATCAAATGCATGCTCATCCGGCAAATCACAGTTCAGAGGAGAGTTGGTCGGTATCGGGTGCTCGGCGAGGAAGTCGGCAATGGCCTGGCCCTTCACTGCCTTGAGGGGTTGATATGTTATCGAGAACTCCATCAAGAGCAAGGCCCATTTAGCGAGTCTTCCCGTCAATATAGCCTTTGACATCAGGTATTTAAGAGGGTCCACTTTCGAAATGAGGCGGACTTCATGTGCCAACGCATAGTGCCTGAGCTTCGTTATTGCAAAGATTAATGCCAAGCAATGTTTTTCGATGGGCGAGTAATTGCTTTCTGCCCCCAGCAGCACTCGACTTAAGTAGTAAAGTGCTCTTTCTTTCCCCTGATCATTCTCCTGTGCCCATAATGCGCCTAAAGAACCTTCAAGGGCGGTTGTATAAAGAATGAGGGGCTTTCCCCTCACTGGAGCAGCCAACACCGGCGGATTTTGCAAGTATTGTTTGATCTCGTCTAGTGCACCTTGACATTTGTGATTCCAAACGAACGGGGTTCCCTTTTTCATCAGGTGGCTGTAAGGACGGCATTTGCCTGAAAGATTAGCGATAAACCGCCGGATGTATGCGAGCTTCCCTTGGAGAGACCGCAACTGCTTGAGGGTTTTTGGCGGAGGCATTTCCATGATCGCTTTAATCTTTGACGGATCTATTCCAATACCTCTGTGTCGAACGATGAATCCCAGAAATTTGCCCGAGGAGACTCCAAACGCGCATTTGAGGGGATTCATTTTTAAATTATATTGCCGAAGGCGTTGAAATACGGTTTCGAGATGCTTTAAATGCTCTTCGTATGACATGCTCTTCACTACGAGGTCATCGATATAGCATTCGACGATGTCGTGTATGAGATCGTCGAAGATTTTTGTCATGGCCCTTTGATAGGTGGCGCCAGCGTTCTTTAGACCAAAGGGCATAACCTTGTAGCAGAATATGCCCAAAGGAGTCCGGAAAGCGGTGTGCTTCTGGTCTTCGGGATGCATCTTTATCTGATTGTATCCTGATGAACCATCCATAAAGGAGAAGACCTCGTGAGTGGATGTGTTATCTATCATTAGCTCGGTTACCGGCACCGGGAAATCGTCCTTTGGGCATGCTTTATTGAGATCCCTGAAATCCACGCATATGCGCACCGTTCCATTCTTCTTCATTACCGGGACGATATTGGCGATCCAGTCGGGGTATTGGACTTCTTGGATAAATCCGGAATCGATCAACTTCTTGACTTCGGCGTTGATGCTCATCTCCAGCTCAAGTCGCATCCTCCTTGGCGCCTGCTTGACTGGCTTGATATCCGGGGATATTGCTAATCTATGCACCGCAATCTCCGGATCCAATCCTGGCATCTCGGAGTAGTTCCACGCGAAGCAGTCTTTATGCCGTAGGAGCACGTTCTTTAACGCGGCCACCTTTTCCTCGGATAACAGCTCGCTGACAAATGTCGGCCGCGGGTCGTCTGCCGATCCCAGCTCGATCTTCTTGAGGTTATCTGCGGTAGTATGTACACCGTCTTCCAGTTCTTTCGGAGCGGGCGGGAATTCTGAGATCAACTCATCATCGCTGTTCTCGAAGCACCGGGGAAGGTCATCTTCGTTCTCGGGCTCTTCTTTTAATATCGTAATCATATAACAGGTGCGAACTCGCTCCCAAGACTGAGGCGGATCCGGTTCTGCTCTTGTGGTTTTGGGCTCGTGCTTTTGCGGCGGCGTCACTTTCCAACCGTCGGATAAAGCGAATCTGCCCCGTCGGTACTGGTCCTCGACCCAGTTCTTAAAGGTGAAGCAGTCTTCGGTAGGATGTCCTATGGCTCGGTGATAAGAGCAATAACTCGGATGAGAGACCTTGCTAGCTTGCTCAGGATGTCTAGACTCTGGAAGCGTGATCATTTGATGTTTTATAGCGAGGTTGAGCAGCCTCTCCGTCTTGTCTCGGGGGAAGGAGTACGCTCGACTCATCTTCTTCATGAGGGACAAGCCCGAGCCGCTTCTTGATTTATTTCCGTCTCTGCGTCGGGCCTTTCGTACAACGGATTGACGAGGATAAGCGTGTTTGTCTTTTGTAGCACGTTGAGATAGACGTTGCGTCCTGGCCTTCTCGTAGATGGCCATTTCGCGGTTGTGGTCTTCCCGAGCTTTCTGACCCACCTTCCTGATAGGCTTGCCCATTCGCTCTTCAAACGACGGACTTGGCGCTTCGATCGCGGGGTCTAGTTTTCATGAGGGGTCGGCCTCTCCTGACAGGGCGTCCTCTTCTTCATCAAAGGTAAATATAGCGTAGCTGCTGTGGGTTCGCCCTCGTTTTCCGGTTCTCGCGTACCCAAGCCCAAGTGTTTCCATTTTCCCATTGGGCAATTTGCGCTGAGTCCCGGGGACATCCCAAATCCTGTTATAGAACCGAGCCTGCCGCACCGTCTGTCTTAAAGGTACTCCTTGGCGCTTCAATAACTTCTTCAATCCATTTGTATAGTATCTAGGCAGACGGATGGGTTGGAGCCTGTCAAGTATAACATCCGCGCCGTGCCAGATCTCTTTCTCCACCTTCGACTCTGAGGATTGGTAGAATAGGATCACCTTCTCACCCCTTCGCCTGGGAGGGACGTAAAATGTTTGCAGGTCTTGCACGCTGTGAGCTTGAAGCGCGTCGAGATCCTTATAGTGTTCTTGCGGTACCATGGTGATTTGCAGACTATGGTCCTCGCAAAGGGGTGCCTGTATTGACAGCCGACTGGAGAATACGGCGTTAACCTCGTCCTCCGAATCACTCCCGAAGACCGGTATGGGGGTGGGCGCCCCCAGGTTGTTGTGTTGGGATGGCCCTGTATACACTATTTCCTCCTCTTCTTCAGTATCGCTCCCAAAAACGGGAATGGTGGCGGCGGCTTTGTCCTCTGGGTCGCGACACCTTTCTGTATCTTCGAAATCTGGCAAAAAGTATTTCGCGTCTTCGTATTTGCGAACTTCGTTTACAGAAAACGGGTTCAACTCGCCTGTTACGGTGTACTCGAAACCATCCTTGAAGTACTTCATACACTGATGTTGCGTAGAAGGGATGATGTTGTACTCGTGTAGCCAAGGACGACCGAGCAAGGCGTTGTAGCAGGTCTTGGCGTCAATGACATGGAATTTGATGTCTGTGATGAGAAGTCCGAAGCGTAACGTCAGTATTACAGATCCGAGAGTCCGTGACGATTGAGAGTCGAAACCGGAGATAGTAATTTTGTCACGAGCGAGGTGTTGCACACTCATGCAGATTTCCTTCAACACCCGAACATTAAGGAGGTTAACGGAGGATCCATTATCCACCAGGATCTTGCCTATCTTGATGTCATGGCAGTATCCAGAGACATATAGGGGGCGGTTGTGGTCGCACGTCTCGAGAAGGAGGTCCTCATCACCGAAAGTGACATCGGCCGTATGCACTTCCTCCAGTTCATCCTTCATCCTTTCAGTGGCGAGGAAGGCTTGGAATTGCTCGGGTTCTTGTAACGCCTTAATTAGTGAGTCTCGCGCTTCTTTCGATAATAGGAGGGCATCAAGAATGCTAAGCTGAGAAGGTAGCTTCCTTAGGTGCGCGAGGATGTTATAGTCCACCTTACCCTTTTTGGGAGGGTCTTTGGTAGTTAACTCTTTTGTGACCTGGTCATCTAGAGTGATATCTTCAATGACCTTTTCCTTTCCCTTATCTTTTCGGCCGACGGGCCCGAGATTCTTTTCTGGGAGCGTGCGATTGCGCAGCTGGATGTTCTCGCAGATCTCCGATTCCTCCTCTTTCCCTAGAACGGATTCTGTAAAGAGAGGGCCCAGAGCCATTTCTTCATCAGAGTCGCTCCCAAAGGTGAGAACTTGTGACTCCCTGGCGTTAACCATGCAACAGTTGCCAGTCGTTATGTTGTGCCCATCGACAGTGCTTCTTCGCTCCCAACGGATCTTGCGTTTCATGCGCTTAAAATGTTGCTGACGAACAACATATCCTTGCCACCATATCTTAAAGGCGTCGCACTCCTCCGCGGGATGTGAGATTTTCCGATGATATGTGCAATAGTCAGGGTGCGTCTCTACCCCATCGTGTGTGTTTCCTTCCGAGGGCGGTAGCTTCATCCCCATTGACATGGCTTTGGCAAACCTTTTTCTCGTCTTGAATATCTTCTTGTCTACCTCGGATACTTTTCGCTCTGGCGGAGGTAGTTCAACTCTTCCGTTCAGTCGCCCGCATTTGGCTCTTTCCGACGTGGTCATTTCACGCTCCTGGTCCGCTTTACATTTTAGACGAATCTCGTCTAGAAAAGCGTCGATCATTTCGTCTGTTGGCCATGGACGCTCTGGTACAGGCTCTGCCTCCATCTTCTTAGTGCCGGGAGTTTTCCCATCATCGGTAAACGAGTGGGAGATTACGTTACAACTCGCCACATATCCTTCGGATTCATCCGACGAGCTCTCTCCCTCATCTTCCTCTTGAAAGATATGGTTAAGGAACTCTTGCAGTGTGACAGGAGTTCGCGCCTTTTGATTGTACTCTTCCAACGCGTCGATTTGCTTCTGCAAGTGCGTGTGCTCTTTTCCAGGCTTCACGGACCTCTTGGATTTCTTCTTCTTTTTCTTCGAAGATTTTGACGGTTGGACGTGAGTATTTGGGCTCTTATCGTTAGTCTTTATAATTGGGCGGGGCTTCAACATTCCTTTGATAATTTGAGGTTCAAGAGGGTCCTTCCATTCGATCGCAGGGCACGCATGAAGGTCTCTCAGCATTCTTTTGGTTTTAGTTGATAGCACGACCTCCCATGGAGCTTCTTCAATAAAAGAACATGTTGCCCCCGGTGTATTCTCTTTCCTCGGAGCATGCGGCTGTGGTGGGTTCACCTTCCACTTTTCGGACAGTACAAACTTCCCCTGGAGGTACTGGTCTTCAATCCATCCTTTGAAGACGAAGCAATCTTCAATCGGATGGCCTACCGTTTGATGGTAAGGGCAGTAGTTGGAGTCATTCACCTCGGTGGGTTGCGGCGGTCGCCTTGGATTTGGTAGGTTTATAAGCCTGTTGCGTATCGCCAGCTCGAATAACCGCTTCGTCTTGTCTCGTGGGAACGGGTAGGGACGCTTCATTTTCTCATTATAATACCGACGCCTTTCCTCCAGTTGATCTGCCGGTTTCGGGGCGTTAGGTTGCTGTTGGGCATTCGCAACAAAGGTTGCCCTCCCTTTACCCTTGTCATTCCGAGGTTCCGACTTCGGTGTAGGTGGTCTATGACCCATCTGGTCCATCTGAGCCAACTTGTCGATTAAAGCCTGGAATGTGGTTGGCTTAAAGAACATCATGAACTGGGAGATAGTTGCGTGGGGGTCTAGGGTTCCCACGAACATGCCCACCGCAGGTGCTTCCTCGATGCGTTGCTCACATCTCGACCACAAGTTCCGCCAGCGTATAGCGTACTGGACCCAGGTTTCGCCCGGCTTTACCCTGGCGTTAATAAGTGCGGTTATTGGAGTGCGTTCGCTGGCACTTGCAAATCGCTGAGTGAACAACAACTCCATTTCAGCGAACGTTTTAATGGAATCGTTCGGGAGTTCTGAATACCATTCGAACGCTGTTTCTGATAAGCTGCCCACGAACTGGCGAAGCAACAATTTATCGTCACCGCCGGTGTTACCGCAGAGGGCCCGAAACTGGGCAACATGTTGACGGGGATTGCCGGTCCCTTTATACACATGGAATTTCGGTATCGTATAGCCTTGCGGGTATTTGATTTGATCGTACCAGCTCGGATACGGCCGCCCCGTTTTCACGACTTGACCAGCTGCCTCAGTCGCATGATGAACTCGGATTTGCTGGGCTATGTAGTCAGCTAAGTCAGCCTTAGAGATTGCCTCCTCCTTGGCCATTGAAAGGGCTGGTGGTGGATTTGACGTTTCTCCTCGGTCGTCTTCAAGAACGATCGGGGGATCTTCGGCGGGTGAGTCCTGCTGGATCATCATTCCTATCACGTCTTGAAAGAGAAGGCCCATCCGTTGTATGTTGGATGCTTGTTCAGCGGCCTCTTTGTCCCTTCTCTCCAGTGTCCGGCGAAGGAATTCAGCGTCTGTTTCTTCCTCCCGGCGCGCGTCTGAGGACGTTTCTGGGTTTTCTTTTGGTCCGGTGAGCGCGGCCATAGCATTCATCATTTCTTGAAGCTTTTGTTGCTGCTCTTGGGCTTTCGTCACGGATCGGGTTAGGGGTCGGTGGCCCGTGGAAGTGCGGCTTTCCTCTTTCCCAAAGGCCATGTAGACAGTGTGCACCACCATGCCCCCAGACTCAGGGCGTCTGGGTTTAGTGCTTTCAGTCGTCGCTACTTGCTGTGAGGTCCTCTTTGGCCTCCTCCTTTTGTGAGTCAGTTGATCACCGGCTTTTTGGGGCTTAGCTTGGTGACTGGCTTCAGGTTGGATTTTCAGCTTCTTGTGCTGGCGGGAGAAGTTTGGATCGATGATCGAGTCTCGGGCCTGCCGCCAAGCCTTATAGATTTTGGAAGACAGCCGTTGAGGAGATCGGGGCTGTTCGGGTTTTGTTTCCTCAACCTTTTTCAATGAGGGAGGAGACCTCTTCAGTACTGCCGTGGGGGAATTCCTTCGCACCTTATTTAGCATTTCAAAGCTGTTCCGAGTTGAAACAGCAGCATTGACCTCTGCCACCGGGGCCGCTGGAGTCAGCCCGGAGGGAGAGTTGCCCCCAGCCTTCCTTACTCGGCGCCAATGGCGACGTCGAGCGCGTCGAGCGGGTGGCGTTGGGTCAGCAGTAAGAATGGTTCCTTCTTGCCCCCTGTGTGGATGGGGGGTTGTTGTTGGCGTTAGCCTATCGAAGACCGATGTCCTCTGGGAAGCGGGAGCAAAGGCCGGAGCCGTCAATCTTGTAAAGACTGACTTTTTGGCTGGAGAGGTTGCCTTGGCGATTTCGGGAACGGGAACGGCCATCTTCTTAAAAGCAGCCTTCTCTGAGATTGTAGGCCCCGTGATGAGCTCGCAGGATTCCTGGCCCAGTCTAGAGAAGACCGAGGCCTCGACGTTGGGCGACTCGTTGAGAGGAGCTGCGGCAGGGGTAAGACGATCAAAGACTGACTTCCCGAGAGTTTCCTTTGTCAGCACTGGAGCGGTAAAGTTTGTCTGCGGGATCATAGTCCCAAAGAACAATCCTGTGGTGGTGCGAGTGACCTGTTCCACTGGCATTGTGAATAGCGAAGCAGCTTGGGGTCCATAGGCTATACCTCCTGGCGAGGCAGAGCGTCGGCTGCAATTGCCGTCTGAGCAGTTGGAGGATTTCGCAGGGGTGGAAGCCATCGATCCTTTGTTTTCTGCAATAAGCGAGATGCCAATTCTCAGTACCTTGAAACCCGAGGGCAACTATTAGCGAACCGCGTTTGGTTCGCGAATCACGACACACAAAGTGTGGAGTGGAAAGAGGAAAAGGTCCCACCGGGCGTGCCAGAATCTGTTCCCCTCCGAACGGCGGCCGGGACGTCGGGACGTCTGAGGCGTTAGGTTCGGGGCAGATGCTAATTGGTGCTATCCGTCCACCTCTCCGAAGATGCCAAGTTGATTTATGGCACCATATATCGAAGGTTTAAACGGATGCGACCGATGTAGCAGACTTCGTCAGATTCCCCCTCGTTTGAGGGGTTTTTGATTGTGGGGACGCTCTTCCCTGCAGGCGCAAGCCCCTGCAGTTAATTACGCTACCGCATTGCGGTAACAACTTTCTCCTTCTCCAGATGGTCACTTCGTGTCGTGGGTGTTTGTTTTATTGCCCGTGGATTGTTTACGGAGACTGAGTTATGTCGTCGCCCGTAGGGCGTGGACTAGCCCAAATCCGCATTATCTTAAATTTGGTTTTGGGGGGGGTTTTGGTTTGAGGATACGTCAGCCCTACTCGAGGCTAAGATCAACTCAAACGTTTGTTAAGGATACGTTAGTCTAACTTTGTGACTAAGATCAACTTAACGGGATCATTTAGATCCGACAAAAGAGTGTTTGGACTCTAATGTTCCAGTTTAGGGACATAGTGGTCCATCGTCTGTATGGCTGTCGGGACCCATCACCTCTCTGACGACGTTGAAGGATTACAACGACAGATGTCAGAGGAGTTCAGAGATGTACCCTTGAGCCGGAGTTAATTTGGGGGATTCGTAGTCCAGTATGTTTGAGGGTTTAAGGACGCGTTAGCCATCTTTGAGGCTAAGATCAACTTAAACGGGACCGTTTAGGTCCAACAAAAGAGCATAAGAAAGGGCTCTATTGTTCTAGTTTAAGGACATTGCGGTCCGTGGGTAGTTTAAGGACATTGCGGTCCGTGGGTAGTTTAAGGACATTGCGGTCCGTGGGTAGTTTAAGGACATTGCGGTCCGTTGTTAGTTTTAAGACATCTCGGTCAAGGTTAAGGACGTCGTAGTCCATGGGTTTAAGGACCCCACAGTCCGGTATGTGCTCTGGATGCTTCACACGGGTTCACTGCCGTGCTTAGCGAGGACCAGGCTCCGCTCTGGATGCTTCACACGGGTTCACTGCCGTGCTCTGCGAGGACCAGGATCCGCTCTGGACGTTCCCCACGGGGTCAAAGAGTGACATTATCCGTATTCCACGTGACCAGGAATTTGTATGAGTTTAAGGACCCCACAGTCCATATCATGGGTGGTCGTCGGGACCCGTCACCTCTTTGAAGACATTGAGGGATTACAATGCCAAGTATCAAAGGAGTGAAGAGATGTACCCTAGAACCGGAGTGGCTTGAGCAGCCCCTGGCCCAATTTGAGGTCAGGACTGATTAATCATGTTATGAGCCCATTGGCCCAATTAGTCACGAATTGAGGACTTATGGCCAGCTTGGGCTAAGTCCCATCATGTCTGGAATATTGATTCCTTGTGAGTCCATCGAGGGAGAAGCTTTGCCTCCATCCCTTTAGCCAATTGGGCTATAGACTAGTGTTAAACACTTCAAAGCAATCAGTGTTGAACACTGGGAATGAGTTTGACAAGTTAGTGTTTAACACTAGAAGAATAATTGGTGTTAAACACCAGCAACGAGGCCTTGAAATGATCATAAGCACTAAAACAGCTCATTGTTAAACACTGGCAATGGGGATCTTAAATTAGTGCCGAATATTAAAACAATTAATATTGAACACTACGAACAAAATTCTTTAATTAGTGTTGAACACTAAGGCCCGATAGCACTTCAATACTGGATTCGAGAGTTTTAACTTAGTGTCAAACACTACAGCAAGAACGGTCACGTGGCCCCATGTGAGAGTGCCTTCCCTTCAATGATTCTGCCGAAATTACTGTGTCTTTGATAGCGTCACGTGTTAGCACGTGACGGGCATTCAAATGCCTATGTGTTAAGGCTCCTGCTGAAAGTCACGTGTGTCACGTGGGGTGCTGCCTCAAAGGGGCTTTCTGTAGGGCTTTTGGGGGGGGTCACGTGGTGACACGTGACCCTGCCTCAATGCTGTTTTTTGGAGGATCTGTTGCTCCTCTTTCAGGAATTAAATTCCTCGAACTTTTAATTTCAGAGGAATTAAATTCCTATTTCCTTTTGAAGGCTTATATTCTGGAACAGAGTTTAAATCTGAGTTTTCTGTGGGAATTAAATTCCTTGTTTATGCGAAGAACCGAATAGGGTTAAACCCTAAAAGCTTTTAAGGAATTAAACTCCCCTTTTCTGAGGATTATGATTAAAGGAATTAAATTCCCACTGTTTCGACAAAACTATGTTCTTGATTAGGGTTCAACCCTGTTTCTTTTTGTTTTGAAGGAATTAAATTCCCATAATACAGGGTCGAACCCTAACTTTACTTAGGAGGAATTAAATTCCTATAGTTCTATGAGAGTTAAATTCTCATACTTGCATTCCTTCTCTATGTTTTGGATCTGCATGGCAGGATCTCGACCCATTGAGAATTAAATTCTCAACCTTAAGGGGAGATGTGCACTTTGCAGATCCTCTATCAAAGAGGGAGGAGATATGCTCTCTCGTTTTATGCCTCAGAGTTAAACTCTGTTGAGAATTAAATTCTTTTTCTTTCCAAAAGGCTTTCCCTTTCTTACCTAGGGTTTTTTGCAGAAGATCTGAGTCTTTTTCAAGTATCAAAGCTCTTCTCCTTTTCTCTTTTCTTCTCTGCGTATGTATATCTTTCTCTGTGTCTTTTGGCTCCTATTTATAGGAGAAGCAGCCGAATCAATCAGTTTTTGACGAATCTTCATTGATATTTGATTTGCATTCATCATTCATTTTGGGCCGTTGGATGATTAGGTGAATTTTATTCACCATTGGATTTTAAATCCAGAGATTCTCCCTTGCTATTTTGGTTAGATTTAAAGGGGAAATCTTTCCAAACCCGAGATTTTCCATAGATAGATGATATTTAATCATCTCTGAATCTTTAATTTGATTGGTCCCAAATAATTACTTTCCTTTGGAAAGATTCGAATTTCCTTCAGAATTTAATTCTGTCGTTAAAAAAATATGGGCTTTGAAAGCCGGTCACGTGTGACCACGTGATCTATGGTCACGTGTAGACACGTGACCCCCTTTGGAATAAAGAATCCTCTTCCTTTCTGCGCTATCTTCCGGTTGCTGTTGTAGCCATCACGTGCTACCACGTGACGCCCGGTCACGTGTGAGCACGCGACCCCTGTCTGGCGCTTCTTTCTTTGGTTCAATTGGAGAGCGAGTTTGCTGCTTTGAACGTCGCGTGTCGACACGTGACCCTGGTCACGTGGGAGCACGTGACCTCTTCTGAAGCTTTTTTCTTGACTTGATCAGCGAATCAAAGTGCGCTTTTTCTGTATTTTGTAGGTCACGTGTCAACACGTGACTGCTGTCACGTGTAAGCACGTGGCCTCTTTTGAAGTTTTTCCCAGAAGCTTTCCTGATTTTAAATCAGGAAACAACACTAGCGAATCTCTGACCGAAGAGCATCTCCATCTCGTCGAAGGTATTCACGGAGTCATTTGGGAGTTCCGCATGCCATTCGAAGGCAATGCCCGCTAGACAGCTGATGAACTGTCAGAGGAGAAGTATATCATTCTCTCCAGTGTTACCGCACATGGATTTAAATCGCGTGATGTGACGGTGAGGATTCCCGGTTCCATTGTATATATGGAGTCGGAAGTATGCATTCTGGCGGGTACCACGCCGGATACGGTCGACCAGTTTTGATTGTCCTATTTGATGCTTCACTGGCATAGTGAGTTTTGACTTGCTGAGCGATATATGTGTCCGGCTTTTCTTTTAGGAATTATTTCCTCCTCGGCCATTAATAAGGTTTGCGGAGGATTTGAAATGGCATCCTTATCTTTAGACCGACTACCGGCGGTTCATCTGCCAGTGGTTCCGATTGAACCATCATTCCATCCATATTCTGAATCAGAAGGGCCATCTGGTTCATTTTAATGGACATTTCTTCTGCTTCTTCATCTCTCTTTTTCAGAGCGCGCTTTAGGAAATTAATATCCAAATCTTTTTCTACTCTTTCTTCGGGTGCGTCCTCGGGATTTTCCTTAGGCGATGGATTAGCGTTTGCTGCCGCCTGAGGGAGCATCTCCTGCAGTTTTTCATGTTGCAGTTGAACTTTTGTCAGGGACCGAGTTTGAGATCGGTGACTAGTAGAAGCTCGAACTTCATCTTTGGAATTCACCACATAAACTATGTGAACTACTATGCCCCTAGGATTGGGGTGTTTGGAGTTTTGGTCTTTGGAGTTTGCCTTGGGCACTTGAGCTTTATGCACGTGCAAACCCTTGGTATTCTAAAGGTATTAAAAAAATCAATATTAAAAATAATGTGGGGTGTGGGATTTGAACTCTGGTGGCTTGGTTCAGTAGTGCAAGGTATTACCAATGAGCTACAAGCTCCTTCTTGTAATTAATTAGCAAAACAAGTATTTAACTTGTGCTCAGGCAAAAATACCCCTTGTTCCCCCAATCAAAGCAAGGCTCTGTTTGAATTTCAAAAATTCAAATTTTGAAGCAACGCTTCAGATCCCGTGCGCTGTGCGCAATTTGCCACGTGTCAGAAGTTGACTCGGCAGCACAACGCCCAAGGCAGTGCGTCCAATCAGAGCAAGGCTCTTTAAAAAGCAAAATCAACGTTCAGTTGCGCAAGCGCTGCGCTGCGTGACACGTGTCTGCGCAGTTGCGCAAACACAACTGCGCAAGCGCACCGCTGCGCGACACGTGTCTGCGCACGCAAACCCTGTTGCGCAAGTGCACCGCAGCGCGCCACGTGTCCGCGCAGTTGCGCAAGCACAACTGCGCAAGCGCACCGCTGCGCGACACGTGTCTGCGCAGTTGCGCAAGCCCTGTTGCGCAAGTGCACCGCAGCGCGACACGTGTCCGCGCAGTTGCGCAAACTCTTTTGCGCAAGTGCACCGCTGAGCGACACGTGTCCGCGCAGTTGCGCAAGCGCCTCACTGCGCGACACGTGTCATGCACTGGGGAGTTGCGGAAAAAACAGAATGAAGATTTAAGGAAATTTTTTCTGTTTTTGTTAAAACAAGAAGATTTCTTCTGTAAAACAGGGGCCTTTGGATCAAAGATCCAACGGTGGGGAAAATTCCCCAAATCACTCAGAAAAGATCTTTTTAACAAATTTAACTGATTTTTGAGCACTATAAAAAGGACCCCAGACCCCATTTCAAAGGAGGGACAATTGGATTAAAAAAAAATGATAAGAGAACTCTTGAGAACTTCTTGAGAACACAAAAAAGAAGGTAAAAACCTTTGAGATAAGAGAAAATTCTCTTAGGAATAGATCATTGATCTAAAAAACAAGATCAGTGATCTTCAATTAATAAATAAATAAATAAATAGATAAATAAAAATAATAAAGATAGTGCTTTGCACTTGCTATGAACCTCTGGTTCTCTGAGACAGAAAGAAAGAAAAGATTTTTTTCTTTGATCTAAATTTAGATCAAGAAATTAAAAAGTGCTATGCACTTCTTTTCTTGAATCTAAAAGGTTCTTGGTGTTTTGCACAAATGCAATGCATTACTTGAAGGGCCAGGCCCAAATCAAAAAGACCTAGCAGGCCAAAATAAATTGCAAAGCAATAAAAGGGCTGAGCCCAAATAAAATTGATGCTCTGCGTCATTTATAAAGAACAGAGCCCCAAAACAAATTTATGTTCTGCATCCTTTCTGGGCAAAGCCCAAATAAAAATAAAGAGAAAAGCAAAAGCAATGTTGGACATTCTCAACTGGACTTAGCCCAATTGTGGCCATAAGTCCTTAAATTAAATTGACTGAGCAACATGGCTCTCCTAAATCAATTTACATCCGGTTCGAGGGTACATCTCCGAACTCCTTTGACATCCATCGTTGTAATTCCTCAACGACGTCAAAGAGGTGATGGGTCCCAACGGCCACACACCCAACATCGGACCGAAACGTCCCTAAACTAACATCGGACCGAAACGTCCCTAAACTAATACCGGACCGAAACGTCCCTAAACTAATACCGGACCGAGACGTCCCTAAACTAATATCGGACCACCACATCCTTAAACTGGTGATGGACCACCACGTCCCTAAATTGGCACAATAGAGCCCACATGCTCTTTTGTCGGATCTAAACGATCCCGTTAAGTCGATCTTAGTCCCAAACTGGGCTAATGTATCCTTGACAACCGTTTAAGTTTGTCTTAGCCCCAAACACGGCTAACGTATCCTTAAACACTCAAATGGACTATAAAAACCTAAATCAACTTCGGTTCGAGGGTACATCTCCAAACTCATCTGACACTTGTCGTTGTAATTCCTCAACGACGTCAGAAAGGTGACGAGTCCCGACGACCATATATTAAATAAATCACGCTTAAGTTGATCTTAGCCTCAACGAGGCTAACGCATCCTTAAACTAAAATATCGAACCCAAATCTAAGTAAATACGGATTTGGACTAATTCACGTCCTACGGGCGACGGCATTACTTAGTCTCCGTATACAATCCACGGGCAACCACAAACAAAATGAACACACACGACACGAAGTGAAATTCTGGAGAAGGAGAAAGTGGTTACCGCGATGCGGTAGCGTAATTAACTGCAGGGGCTTGCGCCTGCAGGGAAGAGCGTCCCCACAATCAAAAACCCCTCAAGCGAGGGGGAATCTGACGAAGTCTGCTACATCGGCCGCATCCGTCTAAACCTCCGATACACGGTGCCATAAATCAACTTGGCATCTTCGGAGAGGTGGACGGATAAAAACATATAGCATCTGCCCCGAATCTCAGGCTAGACGTCCTCGCGTCGTCGCCGTCCTTCGGAGGGGAACAGATTCTGGCACGCCCGGTGGGACCTCTTCCTCTTTCCACTCCACACTTCGTGTGTCGTCTTCGCGAACCAATCGCGGTTCGTTAAATGGTTGTCTTCGGATTTCAAGTTACTAAGATTTGGTCTTTTACCTGACGCAGAATTCAAGATTCAATGGCCTCTAGCTGTACCAACTGCTCGAAATGCCGCTGCAACAGACGCTCCACCTCACCAGGAGGTGTAGCATATGGGCCCCAAGCGGCTTCCTTCCTTACTCTGCCGGTAGACCAGGTGACCCAAGCCACCACCGGCTTGTTCTTCAGGACTATGATCCCACCTGCAAGCTTTTCTGCACCAATACCTGCACCGGAAGTGGGTAAAAAGTCGGTCTTCAACCGGCTCACTGTTTCGACAGCCCCTGTCAACGGGTCGCCCGCTACTAAACCGACAGCCTCCGTTTTCACCAGGCTAGGTCAGAACTATAAAGTGGCCGTCCCAAAGAGGGCAACGGCCGCTGCTTCGGAAGTCGTTAAAGCGGCCTCTCCCATCAGAGAGTCGGTCTTCACAAGATTGACGGTTCCCACTCCTCCCCCAGCTGGTCAAAAGGCATCAGTCTTCGATAGGCTGACATCGGCAGTTACCCCACACTCAAACAGGGGGCAACAAGAAACCATCTCGATTTCCGAGCCAGTCCCAACGGCTCGTCATGCGCGACGTCGCCATTGGCGACGAGTGAGGAAAGCAGGGGGCAACTCCCCCTCAGGGATAACTCCACCCGCTCCAATGGTGGAAGCCAACGCTGCTGTTCCAACTGGGAACAGCTTTGAACTACTGAGGAGAGTGCGTAAGAACTCTCCAACCGCTACCTTGAAAAGATCTCCTCCACCTGCGGAGAGAGTTTCAGAAACAAAACAAGAACAGCCCCCTCAACGGCTATCCTCAAAAGTTTATAAAGTATGGCGGAGGGCTCAAGACTCCGTGATCGATCCAGACCACTTGCGTCACCAGAAAAAGGCGAAGGTGGAAAATAACAAAAACTGCCCCATTAAACAGCAGAGGGTGACAGTTGCTAGGATGCCCACTCCAACGGCTCCCTTAACCTCGATGGCCCACAAAAGAAGGAGGCCAGAGAAAGCTCCCGCGTCAGCGGCAAAGTTTAAAAGCGGTGAACCTAAACGCCCCAAGTCAGGGGGCATAATTGTTCATACGGTTTATATGGCTTCTGGAAAGAAAGAAAGCCGTACTTCTACGGGTCACCGACCGCTCACCCGATCAGTGACCAAGGCTCAGGAGCAGCAACAAAAGCTCCAGGAGATGATGACCACAATGGCTACACTCACTGGGCCAAAAGAGAACCCTGAGGCGTCCTTAGATGAGCGCCAGGAGGAAGAGACCGACGCCGAGTTCCTTCGCCGAGTACTGGAAAAGAGGGACAAAGAGGCTGCTGAACAAGCGGCCAACATACAGCGGATGGGCCTCCTCTTCCAGGACATGATAGGGATGATGATACAACAAGATCCTCCCGCTGAAGAACCCCTAACCGTCCTTGGAGATGATAAGGGAGATACATTAAATCCGCAGCCCGCTCTATTGACAGCTAAAGAGGATACAATCTCTAAGACTGATCTGGACGAATACATAGCCCAACAAATAAAGGTTCATCATGCGGCCGAAGCAGCCGGCCACGTCGTAAAAACAGGGCGGCCATATCCAGGCTGGTATGACCAAATCAAGTACCCGCCGGGTTACACAATTCCTAAGTTTCATGTCTACAAAGGGACTGGCAATCCTCATCAGCATGTCGCCCAGTTCAGGGCGCTTTGCGGTAACACCGGCGGCGATGACAAGCTTTTGCTCCGCCAGTTTGTTGGAAGTCTATCAGATACGGCGTTCGAGTGGTACTCTGAACTCCCTAATGATTCTATCAAAACCTTCGCGGAAATGGAGCTGCTGTTTACCCAGCGTTTTGCAAGTGCCAGTGAACGTACCCCGATGACGGCACTGATTAACGCCAGGGTAAAACCCGGCGAGACATGGGTTCAATACGCTATACGGTGGCGTAATCTATGGTCAAAGTGTGAGCAGCGCATAGAAGAAGCCCCTGCGGTGGGAATGTTTGTTGGAACCCTTGATCCACAGGCAACCATCTCACAGTTTATGATGTTTTTCAAGCCGACTTCCTTCCAGGCTTTGATTGACAAACTAGCACAAATGGACCAGATGGGCCATAAACCCCCTCTCCCAAAGCCAGATTCCCGAAATGACAAAGGAAAGGGAAAAGCGATCATTGTCGCTAATGCTCAACAACAACCGAACGACTCGAAGCCGGTTGCTCGTCCAAACAATACGCGCCCATACGTACCTGAGGATAGGATGGGATGTCCTTATTCCTTTCCCCGTGATAAAACGAAGAGGTTATTCGAGCTGGCATTACGCAACAGACTCATAAATTTGCCGGATCCAAAACGTCCATTGCAACCAAGTGATGTCAACGAGCCAAATTACTGCCCTTATCATCGAGTGCTAGGCCATCCGATTGAGGACTGCTACGTTTTCAAAAATTGGCTCGAAAACCAGTATAGACAGGGCAAATTTGCGTTATCTGACAAATGGAAGGTGAATCCCCCGCAGCCCCATACCTCTAAAGGGACGAATACGCCGGGGGCAACATGCTATGTCATTGAAGAAACTCCGTGGGAGGTTGTATTATCATCGAAAACGAAGAGAATGCTAAATGATCTTCGGACATGTCCGGCGATCGAGTGGAAGAGCCCATTGGAACCGCAGGTCGTTGAGGGGATGTTGAAGCCACGTCCAACTCCAAAGACCAATGATGGGAGTTCAAGCACTAGTAGCCAGTCGTCAAAGTCTTCGAAGAAAAAGAAGAAGGCCAAGAAGCCGGTGAAGCCTAGCGATAGACGCACGGACTTGCAAAAGCAAATTGACGCGCTGGAGGGGTACAACCAGAAGGCGCGGACTCCCATTACATTGCAAGAGTTCCTCAGCTATGTCCTCCAAGAAGAGGATGAGGGAGGTAGTTCGTCAAATGAATCTGAAGAACATGTGGCAAGTTGCTATGTGATTTCCCAGTTGTCCACAAGCGATGAGGAGACTCCTCGCGCTGAAAAGATGGGGGCAGAGCCTGCACTAAAAATTCTGGAGCCGTCGGATGAAGTGATTGATGCATTCCTAAATCAGGCGTTCTTAAAGAGCAAAGCTGATCGGGATAACGAAGCGGTTATATTCGAAAGGGCCAAACGCCAGCGCCTTGACGAAAGAATTGCGGTACTCCCGCTAGAACAAAATACACCCACCACAGATAAAATCAAGTTCAACATAAAGAAGAGATTCACTAAGGCTGTGTCGATGGGTATAAAGCTACCACCCTCCGAGAAAAACATTACGGGTGAAATGGAAAACCACCCCTCCTATTGCTTGTACCATCGGAAGGTGTCGCATCCCACCGAAGAGTGCAAAGCTTTCGGTTAGTGGTGGCAAGGATATGTTACTCACCGGCAACAGTTTAAGCGGGAAAAGCGCAAAGCCCGCCGAGAGCAGAACGGAACGATCAAAGTGCTTGATAAAACTAGCAGTGGTTGTTGCATGATTGACGCCGAGGGATCACAAGTACCTGTATTTGGGAGCGATTCTGATGAGGAGCTAGAGCTTGGCCCCCTCTTTAAAGAATCCCCTTCCGGAAAAGAAGAAGGACCAAAGGCTTGCGAGAATATACAGCTACGCAATCGGGCGTTACCCGAAAAGAATCTCGGACCCTTAAACAAGAAAGACAAAGGGAAAGAGAAGGTCTCTGAAGACATCGCCTTGGATGACCGAGTTGCGGAAGAGTTATCCGCCAAGAACCCGCCAAAGAGGAATAAAGTGGATTACAATGTCTTAGCGCATCTGAGAAAGCTACCCTCACAACTCAGCATTCTCGATGCCTTACTATTATCAAAAGAGGCGAGGGATTCTTTGATTAAGGCCTTACAAGAGCCGGGCCAATTCCAAGCCTTCCTGGCTGAACAAAAGATGAAGGATGAATTGGAAGAAGTGCGCACGGCATACGTTGCTTTCGGCGATGAAGACCTTCTCCTCGGGACGTGCGAACACAACCGTCCCCTTTATGTCTCAGGATACTGCCATGACATAAAGATAGGTAAAATCTTGGTCGACAACGGATCGTCTGTTAATCTACTCAATGTGCGGGTGTTAAAGGAAATTTGCATGAGTGTCCAACACCTCGCCCGAGACAAGATCACCATCTCCGGATTCGACTCCCAATCATCAAAAACCCTTGGATCGGTGATATTGACGTTACGCTTCGGGTTGCTCGTCACAGATATTAAATTCCATGTCATAGATGCCAAGACGTGCTACAATGCTCTGCTCGGTCGACCATGGTTACACGAGTACAATATCATCCCTTCTACACAGCATCAGTGTATGAAATATTGTAGGGATGGTCTCGAGTACACTATGGCAGGAGAGTTGAATCCGTTTTCCGTGAACGAAGTTCGCAAGTATGAAGATGCCAAGTACTTCTTACCGAGTTTCGAAGACACGGAAAGGTGTCACAAGCCGGAGAACAAAACTAACGCCACCATCCCTGTCTTCGGCAGTGACACCGAGGAGGGGTAGGATATAATTTATTCGGGACCATCCCAATCCACCAGGCTAGGACCATCCGTTCCTTCATTGATCTTCGGCAGTGATTCGGAGGATGAAGTTCATGCTGTATTCCCTGCTCAGCCTTCAATACGGGCTTTCGCTGATGAAGAGCGAAGTCTGCAGATAACCATGGTACCGCTTGAACATTACAAAGAACTGGATGCACTCAACACCAACAGCGTAGAAGAATTGCAGACATTTTATATCCCTCCCGGACGGGAAGGCGAGAAGGCGATCCTATTCTACCGTTCTGAAGAAAACAAGGTGGAAAAAGAAGTTTGGCATGGCGTGGATCCCACGCTCGACAGGCTTCAGCCTATCCGTCTTCCCAGATATTATACCGAAGGTTTGAAGAAACTGCTGAAACGCCAGGGGATATCCTCCACATGGACCGTTAGAAAGGCCAAATTCTATGACAAGGTCTGGAATGTTCCCGGGACCCAACGCAAACTGCCTAACGGGAGAATGGAAACAAAAGGGCTTGGGTACATCCGGCTAAAGAAACGAGAGCTAGTAAACAGCTGTTATGTCATGTATGACTTCGATGAAGATGCGGACGCTCAATGGGAGGACGCTAATCCTAAGCCAGTAAAAGTTCCTGATGAAAAATTGCCCGGTCCATCATTTGAAGAACAAATGGACAGGCTTTTAAGGGAAGCTGGTCAAAAAGTCCGAGATGACCACAACCGCGAGACGGCCATCTATGAGAAAGCCAAGACGCAACGCCTTCTCCGACAGGCCGTGAAGGATGAAAATGCCGCTCCTTGTCAACCTGCTATAAAAAAGGTTCGACGCGAAAGCAAAAACAAGTCAAAGGGCAGAAAAGACGCTCAACAACCACAAGGCAGAGCTAAGAAACCACGTATCCGAGAGTCGAGCGTTATTGACTTAGCCCTCATGAAGAAAATGGGTCGAGCATACTCATTTCCTCGGAACAAAACAAGGAAGATATTTGATCTTGCTCTAAAACATCAAATGCTTACGCTGCCAGAGTCCAAGCACCCCGAGCACGCAGGCGAGGTATTCAACCCAAATTATTGCTTTTACCATCGAGCAATGGGACACCCTCTTGAAGATTGCTTCACCTTCAAGAATTGGGTTGAGGATCAGTATCAGCTTGGCAAATTCACGTTTTCTGATAACTGGAGGGTAGCGCCACCACAGAAGCACGAGCCCGAGGCCATGAAAGAAGAACCAGTTCCACATTGGGATTGGCAGAAAATTCGCACCTGTCGTATGATAACGATATTAAAAGAAGAGTCCGAGAATGTGGACAGCCTTCCCTGGTGCTTCGAAAACAGCAATGATGAGGTGATCTCAGAATTTCCCCCAGCCTCGAAAGAACTGGAGGATGGAATACATACCACGGCGGATAACCTCAAGAGAATTGAGTTGGGGACGGTAAACGATCCGCGACCGACATTTGTCAGTGAGCTGCTGTCTGAAGAGAGGGTGGCTGCGTTAAAGGACGTCCTCGTACAGCATAAAGATTGCTTCGCATGGAACTATTCCGAGATGCCAGAACTAGATCCAGAAGTTGCTGTACATAGACTAGCGATATCCCCGGGTGTCAAGCCAGTTAAACAAGCGCCGAGAAGAATGCGGCTCGAGCTCGAAATGAGCATCAACGCCGAAGTCAAAAAGCTGATAGACTCTGGCTTTATCCAGGAAGTTCAATACCCCGAATGGATTGCTAATATCGTTCCAGTAATGAAGAAGAATGGGACGGTGCGCATATGCGTGGACTTTCGGGATTTCAACAAAGCCTGCCCGAAGGATGATTTCCCAGTACCAGTCACCGAACTAATGATAGACAATACATCCACACATGAGATTTTCTCCTTCATGGACGGCTCATCAGGGTATAATCAAATAAAAATGCATCCTGAAGATCAGAAAAATACGGCTTTCCGGACTCCTTTAGGAATATTCTGTTACAAGGTGATGCCTTTCGGTTTAAAGAACGCCGGTGCCACTTATCAGAGGGCCATGACGAAGATTTTTTACGACCTTATACATGAAATCGTCGAGTGTTATATCGATGACCTTGTGGTTAAGAGCAAGTCATACGGGGAACATCTTGAACATCTAAAGACTGTATTTCAGCGCCTTCGGCAATACAACTTGAAAATGAACCCGCTCAAATGTGCATTCGGGGTTTCCTCGGGCAAATTTCTAGGGTTCATCGTCCGACACCGAGGCATCGAAATAGATCCGTCCAAGATTAAGGCGATTATGGAAATGCCTCCGCCAAGAACCTTCAAACAGCTGCGGTCTCTCCAAGGAAAGCTCGCATATATTCGGCGATTTATAGCCAACCTCTCCGGCAAGTGTCGCCCTTACAGTCACCTGTTGAAGAAAGGGACCCCATTCATCTGGGATCACAAATGCCAAGGCGCACTGGATGAGATCAAGCAATACCTACAGAACCCTCCAGTGTTGGCTGCTCCGGTTAAGGGGAAACCTCTCATCCTTTATACAGCCGCCCTCGAAGGTTCTTTAGGCGCATTATGGGCCCAAGAAAACGACCAAGGGAAAGAGAGAGCTCTCTACTACTTAAGTCGAGTTCTACTGGGGGCAGAAAGCAACTACTCCCCCATTGAAAGCACTGCCTGGCGTTGATCTTCGCAATAACAAAGCTTAGACATTACGCATTAGCACATGAAGTCCGTCTTATTTCGAAGGTGGACCCTCTCAAATATCTAATGTCAAAAGCCATATTGACGGGACGACTCGCTAAATGGGCCCTGCTCTTGATGGAATTCTCGATAACATATCAACCTCTCAAGGCAGTGAAAGGTCAGGCTATCGCCGATTTCCTCGCAGAGCATCCGATACCGGCTGATTCTCCTCTCAATTGCGAGTTGCCAGACAAATATGCATTTGACGCGGTCGACAGTGATGATACCCGTTGGGAGCTTTATTTCGATGAAGCATCTTCCATGAAAAAGCACAAACAAACTACCCCTGCAATCAAATCGGGGATAGGACTCATCTTTATAACCCCACAGGGAGGGATAATGCGCTACGCGTTCTCCCTAACAGAGCCGAGGACAAACAATGAAGCCGAGTATGAAGCTCTGATAGCAGGCCTTGAGATCGCCATCGACATGGGAATTGAAAACTTCCTTGTATACGGAGATTCTCAACTGGTCGTCAGTCAAGTAAATGGCGACTATCAAACGTGCAAGCCAGAGTTGGTAAAATACGGTGAAAGGGTGCAACAATTGCTAACCCAAATCCCCTCCTATACTTTGGAAAGTATACCTCACGCAGAAAATAGCAAAGCGGATGCGTTGGCCAAACTTGCTAAAGAATTGGCTGATGAGAACCTCGATGATGTCAGAATCGTGGTACAAAGCCGTCGAGTGCTCGCCCCGGCAAAAATATCCCCGGAATCACCCGAAGAGAAGGGAATGACCGAACAAACGACATTACAGATAAAAGACCCTGAGAAGGTTGAGGGCTGGAGGGAAGTCTTTATAGACTACTTCAAGTTCCACCAAATGCCCGAAGAAGCGTCCGCAAGACATCAGCTCATGAAACGAGCTCTGTCTTTCGCCTTCGTCAACGATACTCTATACAAGAGGTCATTCGATTCTCTGTGGCTGCGATGCTTAGGACCTGACGAAGCAGAGAAAGTTGTTCAAGAAGTTCATGACGGGATCTGTGGCTCTCATCAAGCGGGCCCAAACATGAAGTTGAAAATTAAACGGATGGGCTACTACTGGCCCACGATGATACAAGATTGCCTGGAATACGCGAAGCAATGTCACTCGTGCTAGATTCATGGGGACTTCATTCATCAGCATCCCAATCCACTGCATCCAACAGTGGCTAGTTGGCCATTCGAAATGTGGGGAACTGACATAGTTGGCCCCATCGAACCAGCATCGTCCAAGGGACATCGTTTCATCTTGGCAACAACTGATTACTTCTCCAAATGGGCGGAAGCGGTGTCGTTGAGGGAAGTGAAGACGGAGAATATTCTCCATTTCTTCAAAACGCATGTCATATACCGGTTTGGAACCCCGAGAAGGATCATCTCGGATAATGGGCCAGCCTACCGAAGTCATAAAATCAGCCGCTTCGCACAGCAGCACAATATAGATTGGAGATATTCCTCAGTCTATAATCCGCGAGCTAACGGTCTCGCCGAAGCCTTCAACAAGACCTTAACAAAGATTATAAAGAAAATGGTGTCCCGAAACAAGAAGGATTGGCACGAGAGACTGCAAGAGGCTCTCTGGGCATATCGAACTACGTTCAAGACAGCCACGAACGCAACGCCCTACGCGTTAGTATTCGGCACGGAAGCAGTGCTACCCCTTGAAATAGAGCTACCCTCTCTGCGAGTGGCAGTTCACTACGAGCTGACAGATGAAGAAAATGCTCACCTACGGTTTGAAGAGCTTGACGCTCTTGATAAAACCCGACTCCTAGCGCAGCAAAATCTGGAAGCTTATAAAGCAAAGATGACGCGCTCATATGAGAGACTGACCCGAACAAGGACATTCCGCCGGGGCGAACTCGTGCTAGTGGTCAAAAGGCCTATGATTCCTAATCGCGCCAAGCGGGGAAAATTCGAGCCAAACTATGAAGGCCCGTACATCATAGATAAGGTCTACCAGGGTGGGGCCTACCTACTTATGGATATGCATGGTGAAAGGCCTTTCAGGCCAATAAATGGTCGCTTCCTGAAGAAATACTACGCTTAATAAGTCACAGGCTAGATCAATGATAGATGACGACGACCATGTCCTTTCGCTATCTTCCTTAGCTCGAACTTTACAAGCATGTAGCCGGGCTTCTCAATATCGGACCGAAATGTCCTTAAACTAATAGCAGACCGAAACGTCTTTAAACTACTTCTGCAGCATTCTTGGGCTAACGAGATAAAAAAAAGAGAATATATATATATAACGGTATGTCCATAAGCAGAAACGGGCACGGATGAAAACCCGAAAGGGCTCCGTGAGTAAAAACAGCAGGACTACCGGCGAGTGTTCGTGAAAACCCGAAAGGGCGCGACCTCGTATATAAAAAAAAAACAAAAAAAACAAAAAAAAAACGGTATGTCCACAAGCAAAACGGGCACGGATGAAAACCCAGGAGGGCTCCGTGAGTAAAAACAGCAGGACTACCGGCGAGTGTTTGTGAAAACCCGAAAGGACGCAACCTCGTTAAAAGACACTTATAGGGTCCTCTCGACCTTATAAGGAGAAACTACTCATGTGAGATCCTTACGACTCACAAGGGAGCAACACACTTAGGGATCCCCACGATTCCTAAGGAGAAAATACACTTGCGAGATCCTCACGACTCGTAAGGAGAGCTCTCTTATGAGACCCTCACGGCTCATAAGATTTGAAAGTCTTAAGCTACAGAGATCTAAACCTGCGCTTAAGCAGCCCCCACAACTTTCGATAATGCCCTACAAGTGGCTCAGTATTGACCCTTGTATACAATCCACGGGCGCGAATAAACATTTCCCTAACTAAGTCCCATCTGAAACTAGGGATATGTTTGCATGGTAAACAACCCTTGTAAATCCTCTCGACTTACAAGGAGAAAACCCTCCTGTAGGATCCTTACGACTTACAGAGGAACAAAACACTTAGGAACCCTCACGATTCCTAAGGAGAAAATACACCTACGAGATCCTCACGACTTGTAGGGAGAAATACCTTTATGAGACCCTTACGGCTCATGAAGTCAAAGCCTTAGTCGACAGGACCCTAATCCTGGTCGCTAAGCCACATTTGTTCGACAGCGACAGAGGCAGATGATGATTCGCTCCTGGCAATATCCCAGTTGTAGCGGTGCTGATGCCGAAATCGGTGTCCAATTTCAGGTTCACGGCGAAAAGCCAGTAGACCGTACATGCATACGAAATAGCCGAAATGATGGGGCAACTTGCAATAAAAAAAAAGCAGCAAGTAAAAATATATGCATGAAGAAATAGCCGAAATGATTGGGCAACTCGCAATAAAAAGCAGCGAGTAAAAATAAAATAAAAAGCCGAAATGATTGGGCACCGCGAAAAATAGCCGAAATGATTGGGCGATCGCGACCTTCGCGATATAAAAGCTGAAATGATAGAGCATCGCGGAAATAAAACAAAAAAAAATAATGATGATAAAATTTTGGCCCTACAGTTAAGATCACATCGATCCCTGTATACAATCCAAGGGCGTAAACAAAGAGGGAGCCATACTCTCCCAACAAACTCCTCGACTCACGGATACAAACACTCCTTGACGAGAGCCTCCTGATCCGCGTCGACCCGCAGAGCCACCAGTGCGTCCGTAGGAATCCTCGACTCGTTTCAATCCCCAAGGAAACAAATAATCCTTGGCGCTTGGGAAACAAATAATCCATAGCAAATCCCTCGACTCACGGATACAAACACTCCTTGACGAGAGACTCCTGATTCGCGTCGACCCGCCGAGCCACCAGCGCCTCCATGGGAATCCTCGACTCGTTTCAAACCCCAAGGAAACAAATGATCCTTGGCGTTTGGGAAACAAATAATCCCTAGCAAATCCCTTGACTCACGGATACAAACACTCCTTGACGAGAGCCCCTGATACGCGTCGACCCGCCGAGCCATCAGTGCCTCCGTGGGAATCCTCGACTCGTTTCAAACCCCAAGGAAACAAATAATCCTTGGTGCTCGGGAAACAAATAATCCCTAGCAAACTCTTCGACTCACGGATACAAACATTTCGTGATGAGAGCCTCTTAACTCATGTCAACTCGCAGAGCCATCACCCTCTCCGCGAGCAAATTCCCGATTCGTCTCAATTTGTAAGAAGAAGTCTCAGACAACAAGGATTGAAAAGCTTGCTTCCTGAGCAATGGGGCCCTGCAATTCAATCCAAAATGGTCTCTTGCATACTATTCACGGGTCTCACTCTCCGAAGTCGAATTTCGACAAGGAGGGAAACAACCGCTTACGAATCCTCTCGACTCGTAAGAAGGAAAATTCTCTTATAAGATCCCTACGACTTATAAGAGAAAACCACATTTAGGAATCCTCACGATTCCTAAGGAGAAAATCCACCTATGAGATCCTCTCGATCCGTAAGGAGAAAAGCCTCTATGAGACCCTCACGGCTCATGGAATTGAAAAGTCTTAGGCGGTAGACCTGAACCTGTGGCCTAAGCCATCGCTATTTCCTGAAGAAGTCAGAATACTCGTTTTAGACATCCGTCAACCATGGTTATTAAGACAGCCTACTGACATTAAAAGAAAGAAGATGACAGAAAGAATATCCGGTCTACATTTGATCTGGCATGCGTGACGCATTCATTTATGCATGGACAGAAGACTCAGGACGAGAAATAAGACAAGCTGAAATAGAAAAGGGGAGGGTTTTCATTCATACCGCTAAAAGTTTTTACAAGCATAAGAATAATGAATAAGAAACATTGTTCAAATTATTACAACGGTATAACCTCGGATCCGGGGCACGGATTGAGGAAATCAAAAGTAAGGCCATCCAGAGTTCTTCTGGCCTTTCTAATTATTCTTATGCGCAGTCTTTCGCGCTCCTCGGTGTCGATATCATCGGCAAGCCCTTCCAGCCTTTGATAAGCAGCAACGATCGTCGTCTGTTGAAACACTTGATGCAGGATGTCAACGAGGTCGTTCCGTCGTTTCTTTGAGATCAGCCCTGTCAGGTGCACTGAATGCACTGAATGGACCTTGATGCAGGCTGTTGCCTCGGCATCATCCAGCGCATTGAGTGGTAGGGCCTCGTGAAGACCCGGAAGTTCCCTCCATATTGCTCCCAGCACGACTTTCAAAAGAGCCGAACACCGAGGCAACAGCCAACCACCGCTTGCGTTCAGACGACCCATAACTTCTGCACATTCAGCGTCTGTAATCTCCTGGTTTTGTTGACGACCCTGAGCGCGGATATCATCGTAGGTAATGAACTCGTGCAGACTGTATAGATGCACCGCCGCCATTATGCCTGGAGGAAATATTACAGGAAGATCAACAATAGAAAAGCAATAATATACATGGATGACTAAATTCCTAGAGAGTAAAACTATGTTCAAAGATGAAAACCACTAAACGAGAGCTCTGCTGTTTAAGATTGATCTAAGAATCGATTTTACCTAAAGTTTTTCTAAAAAACTTTTAAAAAAAAAGGATCAAGGCACCGGAGTTCTTAAAGGAAAGAACAAAGCTCTGAAGTCTTCGAAAATGGAAATCTGGAAGATGATAAGTATCTGGAGGGGACCAAAAGTCCTATTTATAGGCCTCAAGTGCCTCTTTGACTTCCAAGAGTTGTCACGGCAGTTTACCCTAATTGGAGCGAATTTCTGTTCGAATTCCGAGACAGGAGATGAAGTAACGCTTAGTCCTTCCCCGATCAGAGCAAAGCTCTGTCTTGAAGAAGCGACGCTTCAGCACGGAAGCGCTAGCACAGTTGCGTTGCGCTGCGCGCTACACGCCACGTGTCCGGCGCAAACGAATCAGCGCAGCACCCCAAAGCAGCACACCCAGTCAAAGCAAAGCTCTATTTCAAGCAAAACCAAGGGAAGCAACGCTTCAGCGGCGTATGCGTCGTGCGCTGCATGACACGTGTCGGCGTAGATGTGCTAACGCAGTTGCACTGCACTGTGTGCTGTGCGACACGCGTCATACCCTGGAGCATTCGCGCTAAACAAAAAGGTTCTGAAGAAATCTTTTCGGTTATTATCTTCTGTAAAACAGAAGCCCTTAGATCAAAGATCTGATGGTGGGGGAAATCCCGCCAAATCTTTCAGAAAAGGTCTTTCTTCAACAAATTGAACTTGCTTCTTAATCTGCAAGATGAGGCCTCAGGCATCAGAGGTAGGAGAACTTGCTTCCTGAACAATGGAACCCTACAAGTCGATCTAAAATGGTCTCTTACACACTATACGCGGGACTCACTCTCTAAAATCGAGTTTCGATAAGGAGGGAAACAACCGCTTACGGGTCCTCTCGACTCGTGAGAAGGAAAAACTCTCTTGCAGGAGCCTTACGACTTGTACGAGAAAACCACACTTAGGAATCCTCGCGATTCCTAAGGAGAAAAGCCCGCCTACGAGATCCTCTCGATCCGTAGGAAGAAAAGTCTCTATGAGACCCTCACGGCTCATAGAGTTGAAAAGTCCTAGGCGGCAGATCTGAACCTGCAGTCTAGGCCATCGTTATCTCTGGGAGAAATGAAGTTATCTGTCAATAAGGTGCATTAAATATGTCATGCTGAAAAGAATGAAAAAGGCGAAGAAATGACACAGGACATTACAAAAATGTGTATCTTTTATTCATGAATATTGACTGGGTACAGGATACATTGTACTAAAGAATAAAAAATATACATATATTTTACAAGTACAAATGATACAAGGTGAAATTACTGAGAAGGAAGCGTCTTGCATAGATTTAGCAATTGCTCACATACTTCTTTCCACGTCTTCTCTTGATCGGCTACCACCGCCAGCTCTGCCTCCACTTGGGCTCGTTGCGGCAAGACCGACGCAAGCTGCTCCCTGACGACCTGATAGGCAGCTTCCCGACTTGGGATATTGCGCTCAGCTACGTCAAGCTTCCGCTTCAAGTTTAGCCCATGGGAGATACGCTCCAAGAGACCCTCGAAGATAGTCTTCACTTGGGCAGCATTTGCCTCAACCTCAGCGCGCAGATGGGCCGTTTCGTTCGAGGTCTTTTGGCATTTCCTTAGTCTTGAAGCTGCTTCTTGTTCCAAGTGGCGGAAGTGCGAAGTGCTTTGCTCGAGCCAAGTTGTGCGTTGGGTGCTCAGGGCTAAAACTTCGGGAGAAGGGCGCGTCGACTCCAGCCGATATAGACAGGCCTCGATCCCCTGCAGTGATTAACCCAAGATTCAACGACGCCTTCGTTATGAAAATTTACGAGCGCCGCCAACATCGGGTTAACCTCCACAGCAAAATCTACGACAGAAGGGAGAGCGTCCATATTGAGCTCTTCAATGTACCCGCTCAGCATGCCCAAACTCATCACAGCACCCTTTGAAGATGGACGTCTCAAGAAAGGGCCTGCCGGTGAAAAGACGCGAGCCTCAAAGGGGACCGGAGCCGGAACAATAGCTGCAAAACAAAACATGGTTAAACGATGGTTCAGAAGATGTTGAAGGGTTACCAAAAAAAAGAAAATTTACTATACCAGCTGCAACGGACGGCAAAGCCGGAAGGGCCGGTAGCGCGGCAGGTCTTGCATCCCCTCCTTCGATTTGTGGCACTGCAATAAAGAAAAGGAAAAGTCAGAAATTATCCCATTGCTAGAAAAAAGGGGGTAAATAAAGATATTATAGTGAAAGTATACTCACCAGCGCCACCAGAGGGAGAAGCGAGTTCGGATGGGAAAGAGAAGTGTGGGAGCAACACTTGATATAAATGATCGAAGAGCACTCCTGCAAAGGCACAATGGTATAACGTTAGTACAAAGCTACATTTTTGAAAGATTAATGCATGAGTCGTGAATCCATACCTTCCAACATCCGTGATGGTACAAGGGAAGGCGGGGAGGTGACCACCGCCAAAGCAGTAGTCGACGGTGCCCCCTCGAGCAATGGAGCATCGACACTGGCCGCACCTGCAAAGACAAGCTTGTTAGAAGAGATCGCAAGATATATAAAAAAGGGGGGAACGCTGGTGACTCAAAAATTTACCCGACGAGCTACCAGCAGAAACTGAAGCAATCCCCTCATCCATCGACATGAGATCACCGCCCGTAGCCTCATCACCCGACTCGATGGGAACCGTTGTTGTGCTCGCGAGCCCGGGAGACGGCAAGGAACCATACGCGGAGAGGGCTATGATCGGAGTATTACCAGATTCCTGGGAAAGAGCGGTTCGCTCCTCCTCAGGAATCGTGGCCGCCTCACCCGATACTCCCTCGGTTTCTGCGGTCACGGTTGTCTCGTCCATCGGCACCGTGACGTCTCCAGCCTCAAGCGCCTCGACTTCTACTGCCTTCGGCTCGACAATCATCTCATCTGCCGCCACTTCAGACGCGGCATCAATGACCTTCTTGGCGGCGGATCCTTCAACTTCTGTTTCAGGCGCCGTGGCCCCGACGACGGTGCTCACTGTTGGCTCGGGTTCGGCAAGTATCGCTTCCTCCATTCCCCTGGGTTCGACGGTCTCCGCCTCCCCCTCAGTCGGACTTGGCTCTGCAAGATGGAATGCGTATGAGCCAATGGCTTGATAATTCTTACAACAAGGTTCTGAAAGAAATGTTACCTGAAGAGGACTTATCGTTTGCACTCCGATCCGCGCGCGCCACTTGCCTATGAGCAGTAGACAGGGCGGCAGGGGCCTCTTCAGAAAGAGTGTCAGCATGAGGAATAGTGCTAGGGCCCGCTCCCGTGGCCAAAGCAGCTCTGCTCGCTTTTGCTTCGGAAGGAGTGTCGGCACGAGGAATAGTGCTAGGCCCGCTCCCGCGGCCAAAGCAGCTCTGCGCGCCCTTGCTTCGCGTCTCAACCGCTTCCGCTCCTCTCGAGCCGTTGAGACGGATGCCACTAGGGCTTTCTTGAGTGAGGCTTCCTCGTCCATATATAGGGATGCCTCTAGATTCTTCAAGGCATCCCTCGTCGTCTTGTCAAGCCGAGGCTCTTGTGGCAACTTCGACGAAGCCGGGACTTCGATGACGGACTCGGGAAGGATCCCTGCGTCAATTGATACAACCCCTGCAAAGAAACAAAAGAAGGTCAGGTTGACTATCATAAAAAGACAACAAACTTTCCTTATAAAAGAGAAAGGGGTGAAACATACCAACGCCTGCTAGGGCACGCTTCTCCTCCTCCTCCTGGAAGGTTTTCAGGGAGGCAGCAATAGCCTCTTCAGTAGAGACATCTGTTGAAAATGGAGCAAATGTTAGTTAAATATAACAATACAAAGTGCAATAAAACGACAAATAAAGCGTCTGATGATTACCGGACTCAGCGAGTTTGCTTAACATCGCTTCAAGCCTCACCGATCGCTCCGAAGCTGCAATGGCGGCAGCTAAATTGGTGTCCTCAGGGTCTACCACAAAGCCCTCATTGCTGCCATACTCACATATGGCCTCAGCAGGAGGAGCCGCAGGCTTTAAGCTAAGGATCGCGTCGAGGGATAGGGTGGACTTCTTCTTCTTCTGTCCGCCAGCTTTAGATCCACTCAGAATAGCCTTGCGCTTGGCAGTCACTTTAGGGCGGCGAGTCCCGATATCCGCTCCTGCGCCAGACCCTGGCGATACCACTTTAACCGTCTTTGTGGGAGCACGGGGCGCCGGGGGTGCATCCACCGTAGTAGGCAGTGGCAATCCACACGGGGGGCTCAACACGCGCGGTCGGTCAGCTCCGGCATCTTTTATCGGGGGGTGACCTGGATCCTTGGCTGCAAGGGAGCCTTGCGATCACCGCCAGGAGGCGCAGCCCTACGGTCAACCAGCAGACGTTTCTCCATTAAAATGATTGGGCCCATAGCATGCGCATACCAGGCTACATACGGATGGATTATTTTAGGGGCACAGCTAGACTCACTGATAAAAAAATGGGAGCCTGTATTGAGCCGGGTGAAATGATGCATCGCATTCCTTATTCCCCATTGGTTGGCCGCGGGTGTTTCCAGAAAGGCTTCCATCGGGATCCCTTGATTGTAGCTCGATTGTTGGGCAAATCGATGTGGGTTATACCTCATAAAGAGAGTCGTCTCATTCTGCCTAAATACTAGGTAGCCCGGCCGAATGGAGTAAAGGTGAAGGATTTCCCGAGCCTTCAATACAGAAGCCCCGCCCTTAAAGTCATCGCGCAGCGGCACCACTGACTTAGTGGTCTCTGAGCCTATGGTGATGACCTTATCCACAAAAGAGATCGTCGCTCCGACTAGATGTGAACGCAGGAGCAGTCCCCTAGACTCCCGCGGAGGTGCAACCACAATTGAAGTCCCGACCAACCGTATGATTCTTGGGAGTCTGTATTTCTCAAAGAACGGAGGAGTCTTATGGGCACCAAACACCCCTCGCACATGCAGCTCCATCCAAGAAGTGAAGTAGTGCATCGGAAAGTTAGCAGGCTGTACCCCAGGCTCATTAGCGTCCGCCGCTACGCTAAGACCATTATAAAGGTAAGCCAGCCCGGCAATCCCTACCGATAGCTGCAAACCAGCTGCCATTCGATGCGCCGGGTAAAAGACGGAGGGCCGCATGAGGCGTGGATGCATGGGGAGCGCGAAGCTGCATAGCCATAAACCCAAGAACCCTATAAAAAAAGTCTCCTCGTCCATTCCAGGAACGGCGATCTCTGAGAAAGGGACGCTGGCAGTGCCGGAGAGATAAAAATCCCGCTGGTCATTTTCCGATGTAGGTCGGCGGTCCAAGCCGAAACCAAAAGGGTCAACAAGCTGAGCGAACTTCTCGCTCTGCTCTGATAGGAACTCCGGGCGAATAAAGCGAGCAATGAAATCCGCGAAACTGACGCCTCGGTCGCCCGATTCCAAATGCAGTTCCTCATAAATCTCCAACACCTTCACCAAGCCCGGATGCTGATGCTGGATGGCATTCTCCGGAGTTAAGTCAAATACCAGCTGCTTGGTGGCAAAGACGTACTCGTCAGGAGGAAGCAGCTCCTCGTAGTGCTCCCCCCTCACTGGTAGACCTGAAATTTCAGCAAATTCTTCCAAAGAGATGGAGACTTCCCTATCCGCTGTCAAGAAGGTGTGGGTGGGGATATTCCATTGTTCAATAAAGGCCTTTATCCACCATGTTGGAGGAGAGGGATATTCGAAAAGTGAAACGTAGACGGCCGAGTATAAACCGATCGTCGTCAGATGAGTCCTTTTCGCCGCTAAGATGTAGCGGGCCCAGAGCAAATATCCGGCAAGCGGTCGCGGGATCAGTCCAATATTATAAGCCTCTCCTCAAGGGCGTGCTTCACCCTGACAGATTCGCCTCCCCAAGATGTCTATCGCCGGCGGCGGTTGCACCGGGATGGCACCGATTGCAGGCTGGAGGAGGTCGTCGGAATTCCAATTTTTAACCTCCACGGCAGACTTCACCGGTGGCTTATCCGCATAAGGGATCGCGACTATGAGCTCAGAGGGCGAGGCGGAGCTAAAGCTGCGACGGCCTTGGATGATCTGGCTGTACCACGTTCCCCATAGGTGAAGTTTCTTGCACTCGGGATCGTGATCTTTAATCAGAGCAAACACCACCCGGTCCACTGGCGAATGTGGGAACCCTCCTTCTGAGCGAACGAAAGGGAAAGACAAATCTTCAGACATGTTTCCTGTAGAAAGAGAAAAAAAATATAACCGTTAGCGTTCCAATGCTTCACCTTTCAAAGTCCTACATCACACTACAATGCAGTGAGTAGGGGACCAGAGGGGGACCCACAAAATCTAGATGACGACACATCATTTGATAAGACAGTCTCATCATTGGATGAGACTGTCAGTTAATGAAAAAGACCCCCAAGAGAATATCCTCATTGGGGGGGGAATCCCTAGAGACAAGGAGAAAATCCCCTCTTTTAGAGCAAAGCTCTGTCACAGAGTGACATTTGTCAAACTCTGGTCCCAAAGGAATAAAACTTCTTAAAAAAAAGAGCCTAGCTCTGTAATAGTAATGATAACTATAACCCCTAAGGATTAAAAGAAAAATTTTGGGATCTTAAAGATCCAGGAAAACTTTTAGGAGTTCTCCATTTTTTTTATATATATATAAGAAAAGAGGGGGGGAGATCTACATTTGATCTATGAGCAAGGCTCTGTTCATGGGTTAAAACCCAGGAACAAGATCTCTATAAATTTTTGAGAGCAAGGCTCTGTTGATGAAACCCCAAAGGGGTTTTCTCCAGATCAAAGATCTATGAGAGCAAGGCTCTATTGATGAAACCCCAAAGGGGTTTTCTTTAGATTAGAGATCTATGAGAGCAAGGCTCTGTTGAAGAAACCCCAAAGGGGTTTTCTTTAGATCAAAGATCTATAAGAGCAAGGCTCTGTTAATTAAATTTAATTTAAATTAATCTAAATTTTTACCTAAGGTGATCCTAAGTTATAAACTCTGGAGTTCTTGAAGAAAAAAAAATCAAGAGCAAGGCTCTGAAAGTTCTTAAGCAAGAGCAAGGCTCTGAGTCAAGATTCTTGAAGTGGTAAAGAATTTTCTAAGGACCAAGGGTCCTATTTATAGGCGCCTGCGCCCTTTCAACTGACCCCCATGATCCAACAGTCAGGATCTTGCCACCGCTGCACTCACGTGCGCGCCACGTGAGCGCAACGGTGGGGGGGCATTTGTTCCCCCAATCAGAGAAAGGCTCTGTTTGAATTTCAAAAATTCAAATTTTGAAATAACGCTTCAGATCCCGTGCGCTGCGCGCAATTTGCCACGTGTCAGAAGTTGACTCGGCAGCACAACGCCCAAGGCAGTGCGTCTAATCAGAGTAAGGCTCTTTAAAAAGCAAAAGCAACGCTCAGTTGCGCAAGCGCTGCGCTGCGTGACACGTGTCTGCGCAGTTGCGCAAACACAACTGCGCAAGCGCACCGCTGCGCGACACGTGTCTGCGCAGTTGTGCAAACCCTGTTGCGCAAGGGCACCACAGCGTGACACGTGTCTGCGCTGCGCAAGTTCACCGCTGAGCGACACGTGTCCGCGCAGTTGCGCAAACTCTTTTGCGCAAGTGCACCGTTGAGCGACACGTGTCTGCGCAGTTGCGCAAGCGCCTGGGGAGTTGCGTAAAAAACAAAATGAAGATTTAAGGAATTTTTTTCTGTTTTTGTTAAAACAAGAAGATTTCTTCTGTAAAACAGGGGCCTTTGGATCAAAGATCCAACGGTGGGGAAAATTCCCCAAATCACTCAGAAAAGATCTTTTTAACAAATTTAACTGATTTTTGAGCACTATAAAAAGGACCCCAGACCCCATTTAAAAGGAGGGACAATTGGATTAAAAAAAAAAGAGAAGAGAACTCTTGAGAACTTCTTGAGAACACAAAAAGAAGGTAAAAACCTTTGAGATAAGAGAAAATTCTCTTAGGAATAGATCATTGATCTAAAAAACAAGATCAGTGATCTTCAATTAATAAATAAATAAATAAATAAATAAATAAAAATAATAAAGATAGTGCCTTGCACTTGCTATGAACCTCTGGTTCTCTGAAACAGAAAGAAAGAAAAGATTTTTTTCTTTGATCTAAATTTAGATCAAGAAATTAAAAAGTGCTCTGCACTTCTTTTCTTGAATCTAAAAGATTCTTGGTGTTTTGCACAAATGCAATGCATTACTTGAAGGGCCAGACCCAAATCAAAAAGACCTAGCAGGCCAAAATAAATTGCAAAGCAATAAAAGGGCTGAGCCCAAATAAAATTGATGCTCTACGTCATTTATAAAGAACAGAGCCCCAAAACAAATTTATGTTCTGCATCCTTTCTGGGCAAAGCCCAAATAAAAATAAAGAGAAAAGCAAAAGCAATGTTGGACATTCTCAACTGGACTTAGCCCAATTGTGGCCATAAGTCCTTAAATTAAATTGACTGAGCAAAATGGCTCTCGTAAATCAATCTACATCCGGTTCGAGGGTACATCTCCGAACTCCTTTGACATCCATCGTTGTAATTCCTCAACGACGTCAAAGAGGTGACGGGTCCCAACGGCCACACACCCAACATCGGACCGAAACGTCCCTAAACTAACATCGGACCGAAACGTCCCTAAACTAATATCGGACCGAGACGTCCCTAAACTAATATCGGACCACCATGTCCTTAAACTGGCGATGGACCACCACGTCCCTAAATTGGCACAATAGAGCCCACATGCTCTTTTGTCGGATCTAAACGATCCCGTTAAGTCGATCTTAGTCCCAAACTGGGCTAATGTATCCTTGACAACCGTTTAAGTTGGTCTTAGCCCCAAACACGGCTAACGTATCCTTAAACACTCAAATGGACTATAAAAACCTAAATCAACTTCGGTTCGAGGGTACATCTCCAAACTCCTCTGACACTTGTCGTTGTAATTCCTCAACGACGTCAGAGAGGTGACGAGTCCCGACGACCATATATTAAATAAATCACGCTTAAGTTGATCTTAGCCTCAACGAGGCTAACGCATCCTTAAACTAAAATATCGAACCCAAATCTAAGTAAATACGGATTTGGACTAATTCACGTCCTACGGGCGACGGCATTACTTAGTCTCCGTATACAATCCACGGGCAACCACAAACAAAATGAACACACACGACACGAAGTGAAATTCTGGAGAAGGAGAAAGTGGTTACCGCGATGCGGTAGCGTAATTAACTGCAGGGGCTTGCGCCTGCAGGGAAGAGCGTCCCCACAATCAAAAACCCCTCAAGCGAGGGGGAATCTGACGAAGTCTGCTACATCGGCCGCATCCGTCTAAACCTCCGATACACGGTGCCATAAATCAACTTGGCATCTTCGGAGAGGTGGACGGATAAAACCATATAGCATCTGCCCCGAATCTCAGGCTAGACGTCCTCGCGTCGTCGCCGTCTTTCGGAGGGGAACACCCCTTTCTTTAAATTCTGAAAAATTTGCACAGAAAGTTGTACAGGGAATTTGGGGTTGTTACATTCTACCCTCCTTATAAAAATTTCGTCCTCGAAATTTGTAAAAGGAAAGTGTAACAAATTCAAGGAAAGTTTGGGGACCGAAGTACTGATAGTGTATGAAAAATAACAAGGTGGTGCAAGGGTTTTGAAAATGTGAAAGAGTTTTACTAGTGTTATCTTGGTCAACTGTCTCGGCTTCTACGGCTGCTAAGGTGTAAGCCTGTCGCCGTGGCATGTTCCTCCTAGCTGGAGGCACATTCCTCTGTCTTCGAGGCATGTTTCTCAGTGCCTGATGGAATTGGCGATTTGGTTGTGCAGGAAATCCACGTGGAGGTGGTGCTGGGAGTGCAGAAAGAGTTGCAGGAGCCTGGATAGTTGGCTGCTGCGGGTAGTTAGTGGGTGTGTGAGCTGAGTTGCGTCTATAAGGACAGTTTCCAATTCCGTGATAGGACGCGCCACAAACTAAACATAGGCCTTTAGCGTGCCTACAGTCCTTCCACAAGTGTCCTTCCCTCTTGCAATAAAAGCAAAAATTGTGACTTGGCAGATCATTGGCTTCTTCCACTCTTCTGAGTTCAACAGTTGGCATTGAAGAGGCTCCTCCTGCCATCTGATTGGCAGGGCGCTTCACTCCGGCAGATTGAGGTCTGCCCTTCTTCTTTACCACTGCCTCGTATCTTTGGGCAGCCTTCAAAGCCAAATCATGGGTTGGGAAATCCCCTGTAGCTAATGCAGCTTGGATTTCTGGGTCCAACCCTTGCTGAAATCTTCTACCTCTGATCTCAGCAGTCGGTATGAGATGGGCTGCAAACCTGTTACGGTCTTGTGTTAGCTGTGTAGTATGTGATATTAAAATCGAACCTTGAGACATATCTTACCGACTGAGCATGGTGAACTCAGCGTCATACTCATCTACCAACTTGGTCCACATCGAACCTTGTTGCAGATGTATGAACTGCTGTTCCATGTCGAACCTGGCAATCTCATGAAAGTACTTTGAGTCGAACATGTCTCGGAAAGTCTTCCATTCGATAAGTTGGTCAAGATGGCTTTCTTCCGCCTTCCACCAGACCCGTGCATTGTCCGTGAGCTGTAATTTTGCAACACGAACCCAAGCTATTTCTGGCACTTGTGCCGCGGCCAGATCATTCTCGATACTCTGAGCCCATTCCTCAGCTTCCAGTGGGCTTCCGTTTCCTGAGAACTGTTTGGGATGTAAAGCTCTGAATTGCTTCACCCCAGGTGCTTCAGCCTCTGGACGGTTCAAGAGTTGCTGCTGTCCTTCTATGAGGCTGCGGATTGCCTCAAGCAGAACCGTTTGCTCATTGGGTGGAGCAGGAACGGCAGGTGTGATTGGTAGTGGAGGTGGAGTGTTGTTGAAGTTGGTGCTGGTGTTGTTTGGGGAATCCATAACCTTAAATGAAAAATTTAGGTTAGGACAGATTCAAAATATATGATTCAAAGAATATAAAATTGATAAGATTCAAGGAATATGAATTGTAAAGAATGTTTTAGTTGCTGGTTCTTGTGTTATATTGCTTAGGTTGTTCACGCAGAACATAACTGCATGATAGAGTTTCATACAGCTCTGACCTGCATGGGCCACCAAGAAAACCTGTCATGCCCCGCTTCCCAGTATACGGGCTGCGGACGCGACGAAGCCGCTACGTATTTACGGTGAAGTAAATACGCTAAGCGTATCTAAGCAATATAAAAGTAAATGCACAAGAGACAAGATATAATAAAACAGCAACTTTATTTATTCACATTCTTTCTGTACAATGCATGGAAAGTAAATACAACTGAATAAAAGCAATCCCTAAATAATGGCATAACAAAAAAAGGAAAGGTACTGAAATAAAAGTGTACAATGAACTAAAGCTCTGGGTCTTCAATGAAGTGGTCCAAGTCATCACTAGTGGGCTCGATCTCCGGAGTGTCCAGATCACCTGACGACATTCAAAGAAGAAAGAAAGAGAACGTCTTCAGCGAACAGATCGCTCGGTAAGTCCCAAAGATAAGAGAGAAATAGAATAGACAGAATAAGAAGGTAGCTTTTAAAGTTGTATTATGTTGTTATAATATAGTGTTAACGCTGTTGTTTGTAGCTTGGTACAGAAGGATGCCAGTGTATACGAGAGGAGTCTCTATATGCTAGAGACTAGGGCAAACGGAATGTACAAGGCTCCGTAGATAATACCACGGAACAACGGCATGGATGTAATTACGTCTTAATCTTCCAGTCTCGTGCCACTTTTAACACCTTCCGTACCAATCTACCCCTTAAACCCCGTATTATCTTGATTGTATTGTTGTATTGTAAATTGTATTGCAATTTGTATTATCTTGTAATATAGATTGTATAATTGGATGACTTGCCGAAACCATGATATCAGTAAATGGATGTAACTGTAGAATCATGGATGTAACTGGAGAATCATGTAAATGGAAGTATATCCATGTTTCGGTTCAGTCAATATAGATTGAATGGATTCATGTTGAATAGTAATATTGCAGATTGCAGATTGTAGATTGTACTTGAATCATGTTCAAGTCAGTTTATTAATGAGACTCAGTCTGAGTCAGACAATTAGAAAAGTAAATTGAAGTCCTGATTGTTTTGATGTTATCGATAACCGCTTCACATGGGCGGCAGATTTGTATCTTTTTCAAAAACGATTACCGTATTGATAACACCGTTGTTAAGTTATCTACCTTAGATAAGCAAGCACCCACTTCTCCATCTCCCTGAGGCTCAAGAGATTGGTCCCGCTTAAACCTATGTTTACTAGGGTCCTTAGGGTAATTTATAGAACTTGAGGGGTTTTTATGTAAAATTACTTTTGATAATTTTCAAAATACACCCCAAGTGTTTAATTATTGTCTTTAGGGTTGTAATAATTGTAAATTTTATATTTGTAACATTCCTAGTGAGAATAATCTAATTTTCATAATATAGGGTATTTATTTGTAATATTGACTTGTATGGAATTCATGGTATATTAATGTAAAGTGATTCTTGTGATTTTTGAAAAGAGTTGGAATATTTATATTATTTCAAAATAGATATTTTAATGATACATATATACATAGTTATATAAAAATAATTTTAATATATATTTTATATTTCTAATATCTTCATTTTCTTAAGATGTCGTATTTTAAATCTCTCGAGACCGAGTGCTCCTTGCGGAGATCTGCATCTCACACTACTAATCCTAGGGATGTGCGATAATCCGCACCATCCCAGTCGGGTTCCCCAAAATGGATTGTAGCGGCGCTTTGCAAAGATTTGTATAAAATACTAATATTTTAGAAAACGGTTTTAATAGTAATCGTATTTATTTGAAATGTTTCGTTTTCCCGTATTCTATATTCCCGAAAGGTATTGTGCTATGTTGCATATGAGTGTTGTGAGGAGGTGGGTCATTACCTCGTGATCTACTTAAAAGTATATCATGTTTGTGATGTTCAAATGTCGAAAATGAAACTATATGGTATTTTAATGAAAAAGTACGGTAAAATGGAAATAGCAATTTCTTTTGATATGGAACTTGTGCAATATGATTAGTTAATGTTTAATAGTCGACATGTAATGGTTTAACAAGATTTTATTAAGGGAAAAGTGATATTTTAGGAAGAACCGAATCTGAAATCTGTTTGACTCCGATTCCGTCGGGTTTTAGAATTTCGTATTTTCAGAAAGAGTAGAGAAGGGGGAAGGTGGGACTTACTGGCTTAGATTAAATAGGAGAGGGAGAGGGAGTGGACGTAGTTTCCGGAGCGCCGTTTCGTCGCCGGGAACTCTTAGGGAGATCGTCGGAAAATTCGCCGAAGCTTCGCCTCTTTGTTCCAACTAGGGTTTCTAGGAATTTCTTGAGAGTTTGCTCAGAATTTTGGGGTGAGAGGGTAGTGTTTAAGGGTTTTATTTATAGGGTTAGGTTATGGTTTAGGGTAGGTGAAATGTTAAAATGTAAAATGTAATAAAATTTATTAAAAATGTATTAAAAGTGGAGTAATTGGTGTTTTAAAAGAGCTCTGGAAATGGTCTGAGTAAATAAATTATACAGGTGTTCGGGGGAGATGAAAAGACACATTTTTCATGTTGGATCATCGCCGGAATCGTCCGACTCGACCGTGACTCGGTCGTAGGCCTGAGTTGGCCGAGTCGAGGCCGAGTCGGCCGATTTCCGGCCAGGCGGCCGGAATCCCCCCGACGGTTCATCTATCCTCTGGCAATATTACATTTTTGGGTGTAGTGGGGTTTTTGTGAGATATGCACGTTATAAACCTTTGGTATTCTAAAGTTTCAAAAAATCAATATTAAAAATAATGTGGGGTATGGGATTTGAACTCTGGTGGCTTGGTTCAGTAGTGCAAGGTATTACAAATAAGCTACAAGCTCCTTCTTGTAATTAATTAGCAAAACAAGTATTTAACTTGTGCTCAGGCAAAATTACCCCTTTCTTTAAATTCTGAAAAATTTGCACAGAAAGTTTTACAGGGAATTTGGGGTTGTTACATTCTACCCTCATTATAAAAATTTCGTCCTCGAAATTTTTAAAAGGAAAGTGTAACAGATTCAAGGAAAGTTTGGGGACTGAAGTACTGATAGTGTATGAAAAATAACAAGGTGGTGCAAGGGTTTTGGAAATGTGAAAGAGTCTTAATAGCGTTATCTTGGTCAACTGTCTCGGCTTCTACGGCTGCTAAGGTGTAAGCCTGTCGCCGTGGCACGTTCCTCCTAACTGGAGGCACATTCCTCTGTCTTCGAGCCATGTTCCTCAGTGCCTGATGGAATTGGCTATTTGGCTGTGCAGGAAATCCACGTGGAGGTTGTGCTGGGAATGCAGGACGAGTTGCAGGGGCCTGGATAGTTGACTGCTGCGGGTAGTTGGTGGGTGTGTGAGCTGAGTTGCGTCTATAAGGACAGTTTCCAATTCTGTGATTGGACGCGCCACAAACTAAACATAGGCCTTTAGCGCACCTACAGTCCTTCCACAAGTGTCCTTCCCTCTTGCAATAAAAGCAAAAATTGTGACTTGGCTGATCATTGGCTTCTTCCAGTCTTCTGAGTTCAATAGTTGGCTTTGAAGAGGCTCCTCCTGCCATCTGATTGGCAGGGCGCTTCACTCCGGCAGATTGAGGTCTGCCCTTCTTCTTTACCACTGCCTCGTATCTTCGGGCAGCCTTCAAAGCCAAATCATGGGTTGGGAAATCCCCTATAGCTAATGCAGCTTGGATTTCTGGGTCCAACCCTTGCTGAAATCTTCTAGCTCTGATCTCAGCAGTCGGTATGAGATGGGCCGCAAACCTGTTACGGTCTTGTGTTAGCTGTGTAGTATGTGATATTAAAATCGAACCTTGAGACATATATTACCGACTGAGCATGGTGAACTCAGCGTCATACTCATCTACCGACTTGGTCCACATCGAACCTTGTTGAAGATGTATGAACTGCTGTTCCATGTCGAACCTGGCAGTCTCAGGGAAGTACTTTGCGTCGAACATGTCTCAAAAAGTCTTCCATTCGATAGGTTGGTCAAGTCGGCTTTCTTCCGCCTTCCACCAGACTCATGCATTGTCCGGGAGCTGTAATTTTGCAACACGGACCCAAGCTATCTCTGGCACTTGCGCCGCGGCCAGATCATTCTCGATACTCTGAGCCCATTCCTCAGCTTCCAGTGGGCTCCCCTTTCCTGAGAACTGTTTGGGATGTAAAGCTCTGAATTGCTTCACCCCAGGTGCTTCAGCCTTGGGACGGTTCAAGAGTTGCTGCTGTCCTTCTAGGAGGCTGCAGATTGCCTCAAGCAGAACCGTTTGCTCGTTGGGTGGAGCAGGAACGGCAGGTGTGATTGGTAGTGGAGGTGGAGTGTTGTTGAAGTTGGTGCTGGTGTTGTTTGGAGAATCCATAATCTTGAATGAAAAATTTAGGTTAGGATAGATTCAAAGTATATGATTCAAAGAATATGAAATTGATAAGATTCAAGGAATATGAATTGTAAAGAATGTTTTAGTTGCTGGTTCTTGTGTTATATTGCTTAGGTTGTTCACGCAGAATAGAACTGCATGATAGTGTTTCATACAGCTCTGACCTGCATGGGCCACCAAGAAAACTTGTCACGCCCCGCTTCCCAGTATACGTGCAGAGGACGCAATGAGGCCGCTACGTATTTTCTGTGAAGTAAATACGCTAAGCGTATCTAAGCAATATAAAAGTAAATGCACAAGAGACAAGATATAATAAAACAACAAGTTTATTTATTCACATTCTTTCTGTACAATGCATGGAAAGTAAATACAACTGAATAAAGCAATGCCTAAACAATGGCATAACAGAAAAGGAAAGGTACTGAAATAAAAGTGTACAATGAACTAAAGCTCTGGGTCTTCAATGAAATGGTCCAAGTCTTCACTAGTGGGCTCGATCTCCGGATTGTCCAGATCACCTGACGACATTCAAAGAAGAAAGAAAGAGAATATCGTCAGCAAACAGATCGCTCGGTAAGTCCCAAAGATAAGGGAGAAATAGAATAGACAGAATAAGAAGGTAGCTTTTAAAGTTGTATTATGTTGTTATAATGTAGTATTAACGCTGTTGTTTGTAACTTGGTACAGAAAGATGCCAGTGTATATGAGAGAAGTCTCTATATGCTAGAGATTAGGGCAAACGGGATGTACAAGGCTCCGTCGATAATACCACGGATCAACGTCATGGATGTAATTACGTCTTAATCTTGCAGTCTCATGACACTGTTAACACCTTCCATAGCAATCTACCCCTTAAACCCCGTATTATCTTGATTGTATTGTAAATTGTATTGCAATTTGTATTGTCTTGTAATATAAATTGTATAATTGGATGACTTGCTGAAACCATGATATCAGTAAATGGATGTAACTGTAGAATCATGGATGTAACTGGAGAATCATGTAAATGGAAATATATCCATGGTTCGGTTCGGTCAATATAGATTGAATGGATTCATGTTGAATAGTAATATTGTAGATTGCAGATTGCAGATTGCAGATTGTACTTGAATCATGTTCAAGTCAGTTTATTAATGAGACTCAGTCTGAGTCAGAAATTAAAAAAGTAAATTGAAGTCCTGATGGTTTTGATGTTATCGGTAACCGCTGCACATGGGCGGCAGGATTTGTGTCTTTTTTAAAGACGATTACCGTATTGATAACACCGTTGTTATGTTGTCTACCTTAGATAGGCAAGTACTCACTTCTTTGGCTCCCTGAGGCTCAAGAGATTGGTCCCGCTTAAACCTTTGTTTAGTAGGGTCCTTAGGGTAATTTATAGAACTTGAGGGAGTTTTATGTAAAAATACTTTTGTATAATTTTCAAAATACACCCCAAGTGTTTAATTATCGTCTTTAGAGTTGTAATAATTGTAGATTTTATATTTGTGACATTCCTAGTGAGAATAACCTAATTTTCATAATATAGGGTATTTATTAGCAATATTGACTTGTATGAAATTCATGGTATATTAATGTAAAGCGGTTTTTGTAATTTTTGAAAAGAGTTGGAATATTTATATTATTTCAAAATAGATATTTTAATGATACATATATACATAGTTATATAAAAATAATTTTAATATATATTTTATATTTCTAAAAATCTCATTTTCTTAAGTTGTCGTATTTTAAATCTCTCGAGACCGAATGCTCCTTGCGGAGGTCTGCATCTCTCACTACTAAGCCCAGAGATGTGCGATAATCCGCACCATCCCAGTCGGGGTCCCCAAAATGGTTTGTAGCAGCGCTTTGCAAAGATTTGTATAAAATACTAATCTTTTAGAAAACGGTTTTAATAATAATGATATTTATTTGAAATGTTTCGTTTTCCCGTATTCTATGTTCCCGAAAGGTATTGTGCTATGTTGCATATGAGTGTTGTGAGGAGGTAGGTCATTACCTCATGATCTAGTTAAAGGTACAGCAAGTTTGTGATGTTCAAATGTCGAAAATGAAACTATATGGTATTTTAATGAAAAAGTACGGTAAAATGGAAATAGCAATTTCTTTTGATATGGAACTTGTTCAATATGATTAGTTAGTGTTTAATAGTCAACATGTAATGGTTTAACAAGATTTTATTAAGGGAAAAGTGATATTTTAGGAAGAACCGAATCGGAAATCGGTTTGACTCCGATTCCGTCGGGTTTTAGAATTTCGTATTTTCAGAAAGAGTAAAGAAGGGGGAAGGTAGGACTTACTGGCTTAGATTAGATAGGAGTGGGAGATGGAGTGGACGTAGTTTTCGGTGTGCCGTTTCGTCGCCGAGAACTCCTAGGGTGATCATCGGAAAATTCGCCGGAGCTTCGCCTCTTTGTTCACTTCAAATGCACACTAGGGTTTCTAGGGATTTTCTTAAGAGTTTTCTCAGAATTTTGGGGTGATGGGCAATGTTTAGGGGTTGTATTTATTGGGTTAGGCTAGGGTTTAGGGTAGGTGAAAGGTTAAAATGAAAAATGTAATAAAATGTATTAAAAATGTATTAAAAGTGGAGTAATTGGTGTTTTAAAAGAGCTCTGGAAATGGTCTGAGGAAATAAATTATACAGATATTCAGGGGAGATGAAAAGACACATTTTTCATGTTGGGGTCGTCGCCGGAATCGTCCGACTCGGCCGTGACTCGATCGTAGGCCTGAGTCGGCCGAGTCGGCCGATTTCCGGCCGAGTCAGGCGGTCGGAATCCTCCCCGACGGTTCATCTATCTTCTGGCAATGTTACATTTTTGGGTGTAGTGGGATTTTTGTGAGATATGCACGTGTAAACCCTTAGTATTCTAAAGGTTTTAAAAAAATCAATATTAAAAATATTGTTAGGTATGGGATTTGAACTCTGGTGGCTTGGTTCAGTAGTGCAAGGTATTACCAATGAGCTACAAGCTCTTTCTTGTAATTAATTAGCAAAACAAGTATTTAACTTGTGCTCAGGCAAAATTACCCCTTTCTTTAAATCTGAAAAATTTGCACAGAAAGTTGTACATGGAATTTGGGGTTGTTACAATCTATATCTACGGGGGAAGTCGGGTGGATGGCGTATAGCACCCCCGCAAACTTTGATGAAAACCGATTGATATATAGAATATGGTTAAGGGAACCTTTAATAGAGAACTATGGATAAAGTTAAAATACAATCAGAGAAACCATAGTAGAAATTAAAGGATAGTTAGCAGAGTTATAATAAGATTAATACGTGATGACGAGATTCGAGGATGATGTTCGATGATAGTGCTGTATTGGGTACTATAAGACTAGATAGCCGACGTAAATGTGTCAACCGAACCATACCAATTTCAAACTAAAAAATCGTATGCATCTTTTAAACAGATACCTTTACGGAAGTGACAGATTTCCAAACGATATATTTTCCTTAAAAACGTCGTAGCCCCTACTTTCAAAACTACGATTCGCATCTTTTAAAGACTGATTGTATGGTTCGGATGTGTATGTTAGATTAGATACGTATACTTATAGTAAAGGTAGAATGTATATGTAAAATTGACTTGATGCGGGATATAATTGCGATGATAAGAATGTATGATGTGATATGAATCTTGATGGATATGTCGGTATACGGATGCGAGTCGATTGAAAAGATTGATACCTTGCAGGTCCCCTGATATGAGATTGTTATGGATGTGACCTGGGATATAGGTATATAGATATATATACATATGATGCTGTAAATCATGAGTGATTGCCGTGCGAGACCTTAGGTCCGTACCCTCATTGTCATATAGGTTGATAGGATCCCGGATGGTTTAATACCGCCGTACGATGATTTTCCGTACGGGATGGGTTTGACTTGATGTTTGATCCATACCCTTGACTAGAGAATTTCGTATGATGGATTATACCGTACGTGATACTGTGAGGCTGGATGCCGACTGATAGATTCACTGACTCGATCATGTTAGATACGCATACCTTATAGCTTTTAGCGGATGATTTACCATATGCTGCATTCTTATTATTCTCATTGCATTGCATGTACCTGTGCTAGTACACTTACACCATTATCGATGATGTGTATATTACACGTACACATATTTGCCGGCTCACACACTTCATCATCGATAATTGTCATGTCACTACACAGTAGAATTACTGCATCATGATATGATTCCTTGCATGAATTGCCCGCTATAGTTGCATGTGCAACTTTATACGATGTTGCATTGACCTTGGAGAAATTGGGAACTACATGATATATTTAAAAACATGATTCATTTTAAGGAGCGGTTTTCCCAAGTTATGTGCATATTACTGTTCCATGTTGCATGATATACGAATATGCTTACATTCTGTTATATGTCGCATACATCATGCTTTACGATTATACGTATTGAGATATGCTGTTTTCATGAGATTTCTGGATTTGAGAACCGTGGGTATTTCAAAAGAAAGTATGTACTGTTTTAAAAACCCGGTTTCTCTTGATATGATATTTCAGTGCATCCACCATGCGTTTTTTTGGTTCTGAGACGTGTGACAGTGATACCCGATTCGAGGAGCTGGATGAGGTCGATTGCGGGTAAATGGTGGACCCGGTATGGTACCCTGGGGCAAGAACGGATTTGCTGTGCAGTAGACGGTGAGCCTGGCAGAGGGACTACTACCTACCGGTGATTGGTTAGACCTGGCGGTTATCTGGAGGATACCGACCGGAGTTGAGAGATGGTTGGGGGCCGACCCGTTCTGCCGGAGCCCAAGGGCCGATCCCGCAAACGGAGCCCGAGGGCCGATCCGGACTGACGGAGCCCGAGATATGAGGATTTACGTGTCTATGCTGGACACGGGTTTCATGATGTTTCGAGTGTCGACGCTGGACACTTAGGTTCCATGATTTTGATGTGTCGCGAGGGATACACGTTGATTTATATCCTCATACCTTCATGCATATGCTTTTATGATATTTACATGCATGATCTTGTTGTGTTAGTGGTTGACACGTGGACGAGATCCACATGCATACATATATTAATTATATGGTTGGAAGAGATCCACATGCATTGATTATATTGTTGGATGTTATCCATATGCTGATAGGCGTTTATTTTTCTGTTGTTGGCACATATGCTGACACGGTCACCCTAGATATCATAGTATTACCTTAATGATACAGTTGACCTAGCAGTCGTTGTTTATTCGATTTCTACTTGTTGATGTTTTTCTACTCACGAGTTGGCAACTCACCCCCGTTGTGCCACAGTTCTTGCAGGTTGACCGCATGGATCTGTAGCGGCTTCGCTGGCACACAGTTGCATTCGGGTGTTTTGCATTGGTATGTGGGACATTTGTATCGTGTCCACTCTTGTATTTACTATTCATATTGTATCTAGTCAACTCCATCAATCAAACTAGTATTTTTATAAGTAATGAGACTTAGTGAGATTTGTGGTTGCGAGAGTTAGAGCGAGGGTATTTCCGCTACTTATGGTTTTGATGTCTTGCTTATTTCTTTATCTTTTATGGTGAACTTCGCCGTTGGGCGTCATATAATTATATTTATGCTTTGTGTGGTTGTGGAACCGCCGATTGGCGAAGTGCTAGCTCCCGCTTAGGGATGCCTTTATCACTATTATGTATTTGTGGTTTTGGATCAAAATATACAAATGAGGTGCTGCCCAAATTTTTAAAAAGACGAAACATGTTTTCAAACTAGTAAATTTCACTTGCATTTTCATGTTCCTTTTCTACGCATTAAGAAAACTTGATTTCATTATACCTTTATTCAAAACTTCACCTCTTTTATTTTCTTAAAAAGTTTTAGATTTCTGGGCTTCAGCTTACTTGGATTACGTGACGCTTTTAGACGTTGCGTGATTTAAATGCTGGTCACGAGTTAATATTTCGGGTCGTGACACATATTTTTTTGGAAGAGATGATGCAGAAGGTTCTAGATAAACAATTAATTGTTTTTTGGGAGAAAAGGGAAAGTTGATGTGGAAAGCTTGAGAGATGAGAATTTTTCTCCTTTTTTCTAGAAAAAAGAAGTGGGATGGACCTTTAACCAAAGGGTATTTTCATTATATAGAGAGAAGATCTATATAGATATAATTTGTGCACGTGTGTTGCACGTGTTAATTAAACAATTAATTATTTTTTGGGGGGGAGAGAGAGATGATGTGGAAGATTATGTACACACCGACATATATATTTTTTGAAAGAGATGATATGGAGGGTTCTAGATAAACAATTAATTGTTTTTTGGAAGAAGAGAGAGATGATATGAAGGGATTAAGAGGTGAGGATTTTCTCCCCTTTTCTTTTTTTTCTCCAGTAAAAAGGGGAGGGGTGGACCTCTAACCATGGGTATTTGCATTATATATAGATATTTGCATTACATATAGAGATACACACACTATTATTTTGCATGTGCAATACACGTATGTATATTTTGAACAACATATATATTAAAAGCATGTGTAAAGATTTTACTCTTTTATCAGTTCAAGGTTTCATGTGGATATTTTATCTATTTTTAACTAATTTTTTAAACTATCTATTATCTTAACTAAAAGTAATAATTTTTTTTAAAAAATCATTGTTGTTTAAGGCTAATATGTATCAACGCACATCACATGTGTAAATCTTTTTAAATCCTGGCTGTTTAATTTATATCAACGTGCTTCACGCGTGTGCAAAATAGATGATGTGAACAATTTAAGAATTAAGTATTAATTTCAAATAAACGTGAGAATGACACTTGGCACCCCTCCTTTTTGCATTATATATACTTGAATTTATGCACGTGCGTTCCACGTGTTAGTTTACAAAAATTTAGAGGTGATATGGAAGATTCTAGATGAACAATTAATTGTTTTTTAGGAGAAAGAGAGATATGACGTGGAGGGCTTGAGAGGTGAGAGAGATGATTTGGAGGGCTTGAAAGGTGATGATTTTTCTCATTTTTTATATTTTTCTAGAAAAAAGAAGAAGGATGAATCTCTAATCAAGAGTATTTGCATTATATATACTAGAATTTATGCACGTGCGTTGCACGTGTTTAAAAAAAATTGAGAAAGGAAGAGAGAAATGTGGAGGGTTCTAAAGTCTTATTTATTTATTTATTTATTTTAAAAAATGGAATGGATGAGGTGGAGGGCTTGAGTGGTGAGAGAGACGATGTGGAAGGCATGAGATGTGATGATTTTTCTCATTTTTTCTATTTTTCTAGAAAAAAGGAGACGAGTGGAGCTCTAACCAAGGGTATTTGCATTATATATACTAGAATTTATGCACGTGCGTTGCACGTGTTAGTTTAAAAAAATTTGAGAAAGGGGAAGAGGATATTGAGGGTTCTAGAGTTTTATTTATTTATTTTTTTTAAAATGAGGGATTGATGATGTGGAGGGTTGTAGATAAATAATTAATTGTTTTTTGGAATGAGAGAGAGATGATGTGGAGGGCTTAAGAGATGAGGGAGATGATTTGGAGGGCTTGAGAGGTGGTGATTTTTCTCATTTTTTCTTTTTTTCTAGAAAAAAAGAGAAGGATGGACTTCTAAACATGGATATATATATATATATATATATATATATATATATATATATATATATATATATATTGGGAGAGATGATATGGAAGGTTCAAGGTAAACAATTAATTGTTTTTTAGGAGAGAGAGATGACGTGGAGAGCTTGGGAGGTGAAAGAGATGGTGTGGATGGCTTGAGAGGTGAGGATTTTTCACATTTTTTCTATTTTTCTAGAAAAAATGAGAAGAGTGGACCTCTAACCAAGAGTATTTGCATTATATATAGAGATATAGACATATATTGGTAGAGATGATATGGAAGGTTCAAGGTAAACAATTAATTGTTTTTTAGGAAAGAGAGATGACGTGGAGAGCTTGGGAGGTGAGAGAGATGGTGTGGATGGATTGAGAGGTGAGGATTTTTCTCATTTTTTCTATTTTTCTAGAAAAAATGAGAAGGGTGGACCTATAACCAAGGGTATTTGCATTATATATAGAAATTTATTTTAAAAAATGGAATGGATGAGGTGGAGGGCTTGAGAGGTGAGAGAGACGATGTGGAAGGCATGAGAGGTGATGATTTTTCTCATTTTTTCTATTTTTCTAGAAAAAAGGAGAAGAGTGGAGCTCTAACCAAGGGTATTTGCATTATACACACACACACCCTTCACTACTACAAATAAGGGTTGCCCCTATGGATTTATCCGTAGGAGCAAACCACTGCCCCTACGGATATATCCGTAGGGACAAGAAAATACTCTGTAGGTACAAACGCCGTAGGTGCAAGTCGAAGCCTTGAACTTGCCCCTACGGACTAAAATTTGCCCTTACGGATTTATGTGTAGGTCCAGTTTTTCCTACGGATTGGGCCGTAGGGACAAAAAATTTATTTTATTTACGGTTTTATAAAATAGATTAGGTGTACCTACGGACGTATCCGTAGGGCCAAGTAGTTGCCCCTACGGATAAGTGCGTAGGTATATATTCGTAGGGGCAAAATATCAGGTATTATGATATTTTGCCCCTACGGATACCTGTGTAGGGGCATTTGTTTTTCCCTACAGATATATCCGTAGGGGCAAGCTTAACCCCTGATACTGAGATCATAGGGGCAAAATATCAGGTATCCTGATATTTTTCCCCTACGGATAAATCCGTAGGTACATAGTTGGGCCCTACGGATTAATCCGTAGGGGCAATGAAGGGCCCTACGGTTAAATCCGTAGGTACATATTATCAGTTTTTTTTTAAAAAAACGGCTGCCTATTTTTTTCTTGCCCTGTGCACAATAATATATACGTCGATCATATATAAAATTAATCATCACGTAGAACATATACCGCAGTATTCATAATCATATCTCACGCATAATATACAAAAGGAACCAACAAGCAAAATATAATATCAATATAAACACGCAAACACCACAATATCAATATCGTCCAAAATGTAGTACAATATGTATCATATAAATAAATACTTGTTTAAAATATAAGAATCAAAAAGCTACCCTAGCTTGGTCCAGCTCCACCTCTGATAAACGCCAGAATCTGGCGCGCCTGCTCCTCGGTCAATAAATCATGCAGTGCGGAGCGTGCGGGAGTCTGAGCAGGCTGTGGAGTTGGCGATGTGGTCTGCGCAGCCGCCATCGAGGTAGTAGCTTGCGGAGTCGCGGCTGCGGGAGTCTGAGCGGGCGGTGGAGCTATAGGAGTTGTCTGCGGAACTGCAGCCGATGTAGTGGCTTGCAGAGCCGTAGCCGAAGGAGATGCATGTGGAGGCTCGGCCGATGTACCCTGTCGCGTCTGGACCTACGTGTGTAATAAGCGAGTAAGAACTGTGTATTATTCGAATTCGTATCATTATCAAGTTATTTCGAAACCTCAATCTATGTATACTAAGGGACTTAGGCCTCGTTTGGATATCTAGTTTGGAAAACTGTAGTTTATTTTAATTAGATATGTATGTATGATTAATCAAAGCTAAGTCTACAACCAAATAAGCTCAGGCTACGTACTAATATTGGATATGTTGCTATCTATAATATGACATAATATTTTACTATTAAGTAGTATACATACCAGCATCTCCTTCAACTCCTGAACGGTGGCCTTCAAGCTCTCCTGTTCCTGCTGGAAATGTCGCTCACCGGAGACGGAGGAAGTAACCGCCTGGATGGAGTCCAACCTCATATGGGCTCTGCTAGGGCCCAATCCCCGGCCTCTCTCCCAACCTCCGTTGTGCCCTCCGTGTGCGGCGTTCAGGACTGAGGTCAGCAGTATCGGATCGCTCTGTCCGGTAAAATCGATCCCCGATGCCTCGGCTTGCTCAACCACCCGCTCCTACACCCACATTAACCAGTAAAATATAAGTATATCATTTAAATTTGAACCTTCCAAAACTAAAATTTCAAATAGGGGTTGAATAAATATTAACACTTACGCAATACTCTTGGGTAGCGACGTCGGGGTATCGAAGCTCGCCCGTGGCGGGATCTGTCGAGATGCCGTGGACGGCAAGATATACGGACAGCACGCTCGGTGTACCACCTTGTGCCAGGGTCTGAGCTGTCTGAAATATTAGAAAATAACTCTTAATATTAGATATATTAGAAAATAACTCTTAATATTGCATTTTATCACAAAAGGAAGGTCTAATTTACCGATAACTCCATGGCTCGAGTAATATTCCTCGAGCCACCTGTATAAATGGGGCGACCCCTCTTCGCCGACTTCCTATTCTCTATATTTTGAGCGGCATGTTTCCGCACAACACATTCACATTTAGTTTTCTAATTAAGGAACAAAAAAAATAAATTATATACTAAACAATGAATTACATTTAAAATACATACCTGATTGCGTTGAGAGTCGAAATATTCGCACAATAGAGGCCATGTTTCTACGTCGACTCTCGCAAAGGCCGGAGTAGATAGGAGGGCCGCTCTCTCTGTCTCGGGGGTCGCCATCCATAGGGAGTAGCAGTCGGCCTTCAGCTCATTCCTGTTGTATCGGACCTTGGTCTGCATCTTCTTCATCAGGCCATTGTACAGAGCATGAAGGTCGAGCACCCTCCCAGGGTGATCAGGGTCGGGTACAGGCTGAAAATCGTAATCCAACTGAAAATACTAAAAAAATATTGTTATTAGATTGCAAGTGTTAATAATAAATATATTGGATAAATCAAATGAAAATATATATTAATACCCGAGCCTGATCAAAGAAGAGGGCGAACGAGCGCCGGTGCTGGTCGCCCCACTCAACATGAAGTGGATAGTTCTTCACGAGCCGGCTCTCATCCCCCATATACCGGCCGAACCTCTCGGCATGAGACCGGTATAGCGATAATCAGGGGTAAAAAAGAGGGGGAATGCTGCCTCCCCCTAGCTCTGTTAGGCCTCAGCCTGTGGGACTGATTCGGGCCTCGAGTCCTCCTCTGGGGATGGGGAGGCCCTGCGTTTGCAAGAAATATCAAGAAAATCAATATTAAGACAAAGTTGTATTAAGAAATCAAGGTTAAACGAAAATTGAAGTGTGATATATACCTCCGGTGACTAAAGCACGAGCCTGGGCCCAGGCAGCAGCATGAGCGGGATGATAGTTCCTCCGGTGAGGAACGGCCGATGTCCCGGATGCGGACGCATCCCCTCCAACTAGAAAATAAACATTGACGCTAAATTTCCATGAAGTTCATATTTATTCTATAAAGGATATGTAAAATGAATAAATATCTTATATTTATTCATACTAACCTACAGACGATGCGGAGGGTACGGAAGTGGCAGGAGTGGCCCCTGCGGCAGATATGGACGCACCACCTATAATTAGACAATTAAAAATAGATTATATAAGTAATTGCAAAAAGAATGTGTAGATCAATAATATAACATTCTAAATCAATATGCATGCACTATAGGATATATAAACATACCCGCAGGTGCGGTGGTGTCACCACCTACAGCTAGACAATAAAAAAATTACTATCTAAGTAAGAGCAAAATGAATATGTGTATATTTATGGTATAGCATTCTAAATCAATATACATGCACTATATGATATATAAACATACCTGGAGGTGCGGGAGTGGCCTCTGTCCCTGATGTAGACGCATCACCAACAACTAGACAATCAAATATTGACAATATAAGTAATTTTAACATGAACAGGCATGAATTTCTATAATATTACATTCAAAATGGATATGCGTGCAATATACCTGGAGGTGTGGCAAAGTACACACGGAAGGAGGCATCCGAAGGGGTCTCCGATCTTGGTGCAAGACCGGCCCTCTAAAGCTCCCTACGCAGCTCTCCGGGGGGCAGAACCGCTCTGCCTCTGCCTCTGCCTCTGCCGATGCCGCGGCTGGAGCTCCTGCCGTGGCTCGCTGCTCCCGTCATCGTCATCAAATCTAGATAAACGGTTCGTGGACGCATTAGACAATCATTACAAGTATTGACTATATATGTTAGATCGTAAAATGTGAAGTAATAATATAACATTACTGATAACCTTTTTCGTTTCGTGGGCGCATTAAACATATCTACTTGAATTTCATCATCGATATCATTTCTAACCCACGTAACTTCATGATCGGCCGAAGACAACCCGTACTTCGAAACAGACGGTCGGAGCACTCTAAGCCTTCTCTCTTTTTCATCCTCATCGCTGTCCTCGAATTCTGGGACATCGTAGACATCCCTGGGTTTTCAACGGCGTACGACACTCCATCCCGGATGCTTCAAACACTGTGAGTAGTATACTTGGAATGCTTGGTTCGGAAAGATAAATGGATCTTCCTGACCGTAAAATCGAAGTGTGTTCACACTGGTCAATCCATATTCATCTTTCCAAGTCCTAAGATTGCTTCTCCACTTATCCGTATCGGTTCGCGTATCGTACTAAGTACACTGGAGTATATAAAAGCGTTCTGATCGTCCGGGATAGTGGATGCCGAGTATACAATTTAAGTACCCATAATAAATCACACCATCCGATCCTACCGTCGCAATCCCACTATTCTGAGTGGTTCTAGATGTTTCTATGTACTTAACTTCGAATTTGTATTCAAGGACACCGAATCCTTTATAATATGAAACCTCCATACTAGGAAATTGAGCTAAACATCTTGAATCACTCTCAAATGATGCAGACAAGTTCGGATCGTGGATCTAGCAAAACAAATTTTACGACAAATACATAACTATATAAGTTTAGATTAAAACTGATAGCAATAACATGTTATTCGAATAACTTACATGATCTGTGACCCAATCACAAAAATTATCCTGATGATATTTTTCCAATCGTTCTTCGTTCCAATCAGGATGCCCGTCACGTACCTCGTTAAAATGAATTCTGTTTTCGACAAATAATGGTGACATTAATATTATATCATTTCATACACACACAAACACAAATATAACAATTAATCCAAAAAAACTTACTCTCTAATTTGTTCAAGACATGCGCAATTAAGCAAGATAAACCGGTATATCTTGTTGATAAATATAGTGTCTACCCTCTTATAATCGGCTTTACCAAATGGCCCGTCTTGAATTCTTCGAGGCCGGTTAAGTCTCGTCTCAATGTTCTCGTCCAGATAGCGGGAACAAAATATGGTTGCTTCATCAAGAAGATAACCTTACATGATAGAACCCTCTGGTCGATTTTTATTTCGTATATATTTTTAAGAGTGTAGAGGTACCTAAAGAAAATATGTTGAATAAATAAATACGGGCATACAGGACAACAATAATTTTAAAAATTACGCGAAATGAAAAATTACACGTACCTCTTGACGGGATACATCCATCGATATTGTACCGGTCCGGCTAACTTAGCCTCAGTTGCAAGATGAACCGTCAAGTGTATTATGATATCGAAGAATGACGGTGGGAAAATACACTCAAACTTGCAAAGTATCAACGCAATAAAATTTTCTAGTTTATCCAGCGTCACAAGCTCCAGTGTTTTAGCACACAACTCTCTGAAAAAACAACATAGGTCGTTGATTACTAGACCAACCGATTCGGGGAGAGAAGTCCTGAGGGTTAATGGAAGAAGGTGCTCCACGATAACATGGTGATCATGACTTTTCAGCCCATCGATCTTGCCTTTCACAATTTTTATTTTCTTGCTGAATGATCCTGAGAAACCTGTGGGAACTTTCAAATCATGCAACACCCATAGGAATCTTTTCTTCTCCGGTTGTGACATATGATAAGCGGCATTGGGAAGTACAAACTTGCCTGGTTTACCCGCTACCGGTCTAGGGTGCAATTCACTTCTTATTCCCCACTCCTGTAGATCCATCTGAGCATTCAGCTTGTCTTTCGATTTTCCGTCTTTACAAAGAAGCAAGTTAAGTATATGCTCTGATACTCCCTTCTCTCTATGCATGACGTCCAGACAATGACGCACTAAATTTGTTGACCAGTACGGAAGCTCGAAAAAAATGCTTAACTTGTTCCAAAATGGAGGTTTGACCTGTTTCGTCGGATCCATCCCGAAGGTCACATTATTGTAACCATCCCATTGAGCAGTCACGTCCTCTCCGGACAATGGGGCTGGAGGTCCAAGAAGCTCATGATGACCATCAAAGTGAACAGTGTCTAACCTGTAGGGGTGGTCTAGAGGCAGGAAACGTCGATGGCCGCAATAACAAACCTTCCTGCTAAAATTCAAGAATTTCGATATTGTGTGTTGATGGCAATGAGGACATGCTTTGTGACCATATACGGACCAACCTGATAGCATTTCATATGCAGCAAAGTCATTAATTGTCCACATTAAAGCCGCACGCAGTATGAAGGGTGTATTTGTATTTGCATCATATGTCTCTACACCATCAGTGAACAAAGATTTTAACTCCTCGATCAGAGGTCGGAGATAGATGTCGATATTGTTTCCCGGTGAGTTTGGTCCGTCGATAAGAAGAGGCATCATAAAGTGTAGGGTGTTTTTCGTCACTCCATTGAGATGGGAATACGCGTGCGCTTGTCAGGCGCACTACAGATTCCCCCTGCCTAGGGTAGGCCGGGGTTTATTGATTGTGGGGATCCGAATCTCCGGCAGCCACGGACTAAGCTGCCGTTAATTACCCCTCGCCTTTGGGGCGAAGGAACCTCCGATTAACGGGTTAAACTGGTCATGCGAACTCAATGTGCAGTGTACGTGTGTGTTGTTTTGGAAGGGGGGTTTGGATATATCAGAAGCCACGCAGAGTTTTCACGGGGGTCCCGCTACCCGGATAGCGGGCTGGGGGTTAAGAGGGCTAGCATCCCCTTTACGGGGTGCGAGGCAGCGCCCCAGCCCAAAAGTTTTTTTGGAAGGGAGAGTGTTGTAGAGTATGTGTATGTGTACATATGTATACATATGTATATATATACATGTATATATATATAAAGGGAGAAAAGACATCCAAAGGATGCGTGGGGCCAGCGCTTTGAGCGCAAGAGCGCTAGCGCGCCACGTGTCGGCGTATGGGCACTTTGCGCTTGAACGCTGGGCGCTAGAGCGCAAGCGCGCCACGTGTCGGCACATGGGCGCTTTGCGCTTGAGCGCAGGACGCTGGAGCGCAGGGCGCTGGAGCGCAAGCGCGTCACGTGTCGGCACGTGGGCGCTTTGCGCTTGAGCGCTAGGCGCTTGAGCGCAAGCGCGCCAGGTGTCGGCACGTGGGCGCTTTGCGCTTGAGCGCAGGGCGCTGGAGCGCTGGAGCGCAAGAGCGCCACGTGTCGGCACGTGGACGCTTTTGCGTTGGAGCGCTGGGCGCTTGAGCGCAAGCGCGCTTGAGCGCAAGCATGCCACGTGTTGGCACGTGGACGCTTTGAGCTGGAGCGCAGGGTGCTGGAGTCGGCACGTGGGCGCTTGAGCGTAAGCGCGTCACGTGTCGGCACGTGGGCGCTTTGCGCTTGAGTGTAGGGCGCTGAAGCGCAAGCGCGCTACGTGTTGGCACGTGGACGCTTTGCGCTCGAGCGCCAGTACGCCACGTGTCAGCACATGGGCGCTTGGGCGCCGACGAGAAAAATGGGGCTTTTAGTAGGAGCATCATTCTGAAGAGCGGAGCATGATTCCAGGGATCGGAGCATCATTCCGATAAGCGGAGCATGATTCCAGATATCGGAGCATCATTCCGAAGGGCGGAGCATCATTCCAGGGGATTGGAGTATTATTCCAATGAGCGGATCATGATTCCAGGGTTCGGAGCATCATTCCGAAGAGTAGAGCATGATTCCAGGGTTCGGAGCATCATTCCGAAAAGCGGCAGATATTTTGACCGAAGCATGATTTCGATGCAGAGGTAGATTCCTATGCGAAGTATAATTCCGACAAGGAAGGCAAATATTCCGATGCGAAGCATTAATTTCGACACGGGGTATATTCTGAGACGGAGCATGATTCCGGCGCAGAGCTTGTTGGCTGACTTGATTCCGAGACGAAGCATAATTTCGACAGGGAAGGCAGGTACACCAAGGCGAAGCATCATTTCGACACGAGGTGCACATTCTGAGACGAAGCATGATTCCGACGCAGAGCTTGTTGGTTGATTTGATTCCGAGGCGGAGCATAATTCCGGCAGGGAAGGTAGATATCCTGAGGCGAAGCATGATTTCGACACGAGGTAAATTCTGGGACGAAGCATGATTCTGCCGCAGAGGTTGTTGGTTTGATTTGATTTGGGTTGACATCAGCATCGCTACACTGGAGTATGGTACCAGGAGCGAATCATCATTTGCCATGAGTGGATTTGAGGATTTGTCTTTGGTTTGGCATCTGCATTGCTGCACTGGAATAATGCCAGGAGCAACTCATCATTTGCCCCGGGAGGGCTTGGAAATTGGTTTTTACTTGGCATCAGTATCGCTACGTTGGAATATGGTACCAGGAGCGAATCATCATTTGCGCTTGTTTATCAGGAAGCGATGGCTTAGGAGACAGGTTTTAGGTCCCTATCACCTAAGTCTTTTCAACTTTGTGAGCCGTAAGGGTCTCACAAAGCATTTTCTCCCTACGAGTCGTAAGGATCCCGTAGGTGTATTTTCTCCTTAGGAGTCGTGGGGACTCCTAAGTGTGTTGCTCCTTTGTGAGTCGTAAGGATCTCACGCGGTAATTTTCTCCTCACAAAGTCGAGAGGACTTTGTGAGTGCACTTCATCTCTTTTTCACGAGTTTGCGCCCTTTCGGGTTTTCACAAACTTGCCGGCAGTCCTGCTGTTTTTACTTACGGAGCCCTTTCGGGTTTTCATCCGTGCCCATTTTGCTTGTGGACATGCCTTTTTTTTATTTTTTTATTTTTTATTTTTATTTTATTATTTTTGGTGGGACTTTGAATGTGGTCTCACCGGTAGGACTCGGGAGAGATTGGGATTGTTTTACGCCCGTGGATTGTATACGGTTTGGCAGGATGTATGATCCAGACCATAGGGCCGTAAACATTTCGGGACTTTGTTGGCGTCTGCATCCCTGCACTGGAATATGGTACCAGGAGAGACTCATCATTCGCCACTTAGGGGTATAGGATTTGGAATTTGGTTGGCGTCTGCATCGCTGAACTGGAATATGGTACCAGGAGCGACTCATCATTCACCATTGGGGTATGGGATTTGGAAAGCGATGGCTTAGGAGACAGGTTTAGATCCCTATCACCTAAGACTTTTCAATTTTATGGGCCGTGAGGGTCCCATAAAAGCATTTTCTCCCTACGAGTCGTAAGGATCTCGCAGGTGTATTTTCTCCTTAGGAGTCGTGAGGACTCCTAAGTGTGTTTTTTCCTTTGTGAGTCATAAGGATCTCACAAAGGTTTGTTCTCCTCATGTATCGTGAGGACACATGAGTGGGTCTTCTCAATGGAGCATAATTCCAAAGGCGGAGACCAGCCGCGTAACTGGTGGTTGCGGTGGGGCATGGGTATGCTGAGAATTATTTGAGCCCGTGTATTGTATACGGTAGTCAACTTGGGGACCAACCGTAGGGCCGGGAGAATTTTGGGAATTTGAATTTTGGTTGGCGTCTGCATCGCTGCACTGGAATATGGTACCAGGAGCGACTCATCATTCGCCTTTGTTTTGTTTTTTTTGTTTTACCGCGATTGCTCTATCATTTCAGCTTTTCTTATCGCGAAGATCGCGATTGCCCTATCATTTCGGCTTTATTTTCATCTTTATTTTACTCGCTGGTTTTTATTGCGAGTTGCCCCATCATTTCGGCTTTTCTTTTATTTACACATTTTTTGTTTATTTACACATATATATTTCTTTTTACATTCCCAGTTTAACGACTTAGAAGTCGACTGTTCCCAGTTTAATGATGTGGTGGTCGATTGTTTTCAGTGAAAGGCAGATGTCTGAGAGAATCAGTTTCACGAAGATCTTCGGTCTCCGTTTGTATAAAATTGGCGGTTGCGACTTGACTGTTTATTAACATGCCTTTGGACAGTTCTATCTCTCCTGCCTTATATTGCTTTTCGACCCAATCTTTGAAGACGAATCAGTTTCACGAAGAGCATGGGGCAGAAATTACATCGGGAGTTTCAAAAGAACTGAAACTTGCCAGATATGCGCATACCTTCTGGAGTGTGATACCGTGAGCGGATTCCGTCACGTTGTCATGCGATGAGAGTTGGATCCCGATTCCCACTGATGAGTTGGTTTACTCCTCGGGTGACCCCGACTAATTCTTCTTTAAGGTTTGGAGGAGAATTTGAGGTACAGTGGGAGGTTTCCAGATTAGATAAATTGGTGACCATTCTGATCTAGGTTAGAGTGCACGCTGAGTGTTTCTTTTCTCTCTCTCTTTGGCAGCGACCATTGACCCAACCCCAAGACTTTGACTCAGTGACCAAGTTGACCGAACCTTCTTTACACTGGCTTTTGGATTGTCAGAGTTGCGAACCTCATTGCCACTCCTACTTTTACCCTTTTCTCCAGGACACCCCGTTTTACTACGAATGTCCACTTCCATTGGACAAAACCATCGTATGGTTAGATACGAACTCGAAGGAATTCGAGGATGGTTTCCGGTTCTGGAGAAAACGGATAGGATTATTCAGTTGTTTTTTCTTTTCACCCTCTCTCAGGTTGCGAGTACTCCTTGGTTTAGGAGTAGTACACCTATTGTGCAAATTGGATAGTCTTCTTCCAAACCATAGGCTGGTGCCGACCGGTAGGGAATGAAGAAAACTAATTAGCCTAAACGGTGTACAGAAGGTATTGAGTTAAGACAAAGAAAGGGATTAGTAAGAGGGCAAAGTAAATTGCGACTGATATTCACGACCAAACCAAGTATTTCTTCGCCAATCCTAAATCACCTTTGTATTTCTCCAGGACACTCCGTATCACTACGAAGATCCACAGTTTATTGGATACTCCATCGTATGGTTATATACGAACTCGAATGGAACTTGTTCCAGTTCGGGGATGGATTCTGGTTCAGGAGAAATAGGAATAAGGTTTGTTCGGTTGTCTTTTATCTTCACCCTCTCTCATTGCGAGTGTTCCTAGGATTGGGACAGTACACCCATTATGCTTATTGGATAGTCTTCTTCCAAACCATAGGCTGGTGCCGTACGGTAGGGAAGGAAGAAAACCATTTGGCCTAAAAGGGTGTGCAGAAGGTAAAGACTAAAGACATATGAAGGGATTTGGAGAGGTGACAAAGAACTATACGGTTACAGTCGTGAATCTGGAAGAGGCATTACTAGGAATACCAGAATACCCCATCGGAACATTTCAATGTTTCAGTTCAACTGTGTAATGTTAAAGGAAAACTGATTTCCCGATTAGATACTTACTCCAGGGTATGTATTTACCAGGTATGATTCTCACATCTGTATGGTTTTACAGATGATGAGTGGGAGTAGGTTATTGGGAATTGGGTGATCATCCTCATTATATCGGGATTCGTTGTAATCGGTGATATTTGAGGAAATCACCTGGGCTGTTTGCCGGTCGGCAAATATTTGGTTTTGAATATCCGCAGTTATGCACCAATTTCAAATTGATATATCTGTACATCTATTTTCATAGAGTGAGATATACCTTTCTGAAATTATGTCTACGACATTTACCTATATCAGTGGATGGTTAGGTAAGGAGCATTAAACAGCGGTGTAATTCTTCTTAACCATAAGTACAGTTTTCAACCTACGACACACAGTGAATGAGTTATCAGACTCAAGGGACTTATACAGAGTATTGTATGTTGTCCAGGGTCCATCAGGACAGAGGGGTTGGTCCTCGTACTACATTCAGTTTACTTATGACTTCTCTAGTTTTTAGACAGGTGTTTCGTGGAAACGCAGGGTCCGAATTTGGAGAAGTTATTGGTATTTGAATAGAGTGGAGAACCAGGTGTCACAAGTATCGGGATTCTTCAAAGTGATCGAAGATGTAGATACTTGTGTATGGTGTTCAGTTGATAGTAATGATTAAGCGAACTTGCTTCTCTTTCAGGTTACTCATAATTGGAAATGCTTCCTAAGTTGAGTAACGCTGATCGGCCTCCTTCCATTTAGTTGACATGCGCTGGGGACAGCTGCATGATTTGAATCTGGTTCAATTAAATCAGTTCCTCTGTTTCTATATTGGATATAAAACAGTTCATATCTTAACGATGTTAAAGTACGGGGAGTTGTCCGGTTTATGATTAAAACCAGACACTGGACAACTCAAGGCACGTTTCTGTAATGGCTGTTTGTGGGTTGACCCAGGCTATGACGCGGGTTGATTTTCTACCATCTGGATGAACAATAGCAATATTGTTCTAGACTCGCCACAGTTTTATTAAAAATGGATTTTTTCAGAAAACAGTAGTGGGAGTATGGTAGAACTGGAAGTGATTCCAGAACCACAAACGATTACTGAAGATTTGATAAGGAACCTAAAGATTCAATCTGGATTGACATTCCATTGGCCACTCCGCAGATAAGGTGGGTAACTTCAGGCACCCGAGAGGCACTACGGTAGCCTCAAGGACGGTGACAGGGAAGTTCTTGTTTACCCACAATTGCCATTGCTGTTGTTCCAGGTTACGAGACCCGGCGGGAGGATGAGTATAGCGTCGTTCTAAACCAGTTTTAGAAGTGAACGTCTATATGAATCTGCGAGAGGGTTGTCGTAGTCAGTGGGAGCAGCGGAAGCATTGGTGGACAGGTAGCTTATGTCTATTTATAGACTAGAGCAGATGTAGCGGAGATAGATCATCTATTTCTGACGTGACAGTCGTGGGTTTGACTTCATCAGAATAGGGGATGGATCAGTTGAGAAGGTAGTAGGGTGTGGTGTCATGGTGTTTGGATGACATACACAGAGTAGGAAAGGAAACTCCTACACTACGATCGGTTATACTTTGGTCGTCACACAGTGTTTTCTCCACACAGGACTTGGATATTATATCAGACATTCTGGATACTAGATCTATGGTTTTAGATCTAGATTTGGGTGGTTTCCCAATCTGGGTACTTAGACAGCATTCTATGAGTATTTAGGATGGACGACTCCATGCACGGTAGTGTACCTGCAGCAGATGGAGTCACCCTCTCTAAAGATGTCTTACAGACTAAAGGGGAGAGGGATGTGCATGATTGGCAGATCACTTGCTCAGGCAATTGAGTCAATCATGAGATGTCAAGTACCACACCAGATGTTGTTCTTGCACTAGATGCAATAAGTTGACATTAATCCAATCCTGGAGAAACAGTCGGAAGAAGTTTTAGAACATAAGTAGATGTTCTAGGGATATGATAACGACAGCCTTATTCAGGAGACAGTTATCATTTCAGGCTTCCAGGGTGACTTGGACGACAAGGAGGTTGTCAGAGTTATAGTTTTCCCTCTGACGAAGGGCAGTATTTTGGACAGGTGATCCAAGGCAATACTGAGGGAGGCATGGCGCGCAGGATACTGATTAAGTTCAGTTGACGATACAGTCTAAGAAGTTTGGATTTGGAGTTCAATTATGAGCTATGTCCCATCAGACATCCAGACATATTCTAAGACAGGTATTGCTCATTTCGGGAGATGGGTTTCTCTGCGAACATGAGATATAGAGAGACATAGAAAGAAACAACTAAGCGGATCCACTCACTAAGGCTATTCCTCGAACGCAATAGTTCCGCAAACGAGCTTTGTGAGACTGACTAGTAGAGGAGTTGGATGTTCGGTATCACACGGGCTGTGAGTATGCGACATCGCAATAATTAGCCTTGAGTGCAAGTGGGAGATTGTTGGAGATAGTGCCCTCAGAGTCAATTATTAGGTCACAGGTACGTGATTGTAATGATTGATGGAGGACCTATCCCAGTAGGACAGTCTTACTCGAGATGATAGTATGCTATCTGGTTTACCTTTATCATCGTGTACTGTTTTAAGTGACATGACACGTCGCTATTACACGTTGATAGAGCCCCTAGGATTCTTGCTTGACCACCAGCAGTATGAGGGCGATCATATAAGTGGGAGCTGGGGTCTATAAGCTTATCCTTAAAAGGTCCCTAGTCGTGGGAGTTTCGAGACCGGGCATCGATACTCCATTAGTAGACTAGTGTATACAGTCGAGACCCCGACGAGGGGCGGTGGCCGGTCTCACAAGCCACTGGTGTCAGTTGGATCACCTAAGATGTATACAGGTGCTCATTGGGTTATGAGTACACCGGACAGGACTCGCCGGGAACATGCTAGTTGGTCATATACCAGACGTCAGATGGCAGTTCCCTGGTGACATGTGTGCAGGTTAGTTCATCGACCTGGGGATCGTCATTTGTCTCGTGTGAGTTCCCACTGTACTTTGATTACTACCCTACCACGGCTCAAAGGAGTCGTGCAAACAGGTTTTAGTTGGGTACAGTCCCGAGCCACATGGAGGCAGTGAGCGTATCTTCAGGGGTTCGTCTCTCCCGGTATTGGGGGTGAGGTCGTGCTGTGTCTAGGAGAGCCATTACACAAAGTCCTTGGCCAAGGCAAGGAGATTTACTGGTAGGTATTCCAGTAGTATCTCAGGGTGTTCTGGGCTACACTCCGACACGACTTGTACCGCTTTTGGGGGTCTGACTTTTACCAACCCCCTAGGCCCGCCATGCGATGCTCATAGACGAACGGACCGGACTGCACGGATATTGTCACTGACAGGCTCAGTAGGGTGTCAGGATGAGTTCGCTCATCGACGTCCCTTTTTAGTCAATAGCTGGTGGCCCGTTACGTATTGGCTTATACCTCTGACGGGCTAGTGGTTAAATCCACAGCCATTGTATTGACGAGTCTTTAGAGTCCCCCACACTTTCAGTTACTCAGCTTTCGGGCGAAACGCTGTAGAGGCCGTATGGAGATATGGCAGGGTCCGATCAGATACGTGCGGTATTGCACGGATCAGGATCGGACGGTTTGTACTAGTAGCCGTATAGGTATATGGCAGGGTTCGATCAGATACGTGCGGTATTGCACGGATCAGGATCGAACGGATATTACTAGCCGGTTTTGGTTTAAGCCGGTCCTAGTTTAGTACAGTGTAGATTTTGTCTTTTTGCATTTGTATCCGGACGGAATACAGATGCGGGTGTGTATGCACAGTATCGGGGTTTTCCTGTAATTTATTACGGGACCAGTTTTCTGGAGTTGCCAGTTTGCATTCCGTTCCGGCCGGTTTTCCTTTGTTCTTTCCCGGCCGGACTTTTCCGATGGAGGGGGTAATTTGCAGTTTTGCAAATTACTTTTGTGGAGGGGTTTTCTTGCATAATGGTTTGATTATGATAGGATTTGATATCTTTCATCCATGCTTGCATTTACTTGTGATTGGAAAGGGTATGGTTTGATAAAAGTTGAAGCATGGTGTATGTTTGTTTAGAGTCACCACTTCCATTCTCCTACACTCACCTCCCTCTTGTTTTTGTTTCACCCTCCACCACAATTCCTCAAGTTTAATGGCCGGCCAACATTTTGGGTGAGGAGAGAAAAATGAGAGTTCTCATTTTGGTGAAAGAATTTAATCATCCATCTCATTCCATTTGCTAGAAAATTGAAAGCACCAATTTTCTTTAGACCATACCTCCATCAAGGCAACTATAAACCCCATTGAGACAAAGCGTATTCTACACTACACTTCCTACAGCAAATCTTGGACGCGTCGATTCGCCAGCTTCGCGCCCGAGTTGCCTCGGTATTGAGGTGGGAGCCCGTAAAAGCTACAGGCGATGTGGTGCCCTTTCCGACGAGGAGGAGACAGACGGAGATCCCGCGAGGAGATCGGAGTGGAGATGAAGACCGGAGGACTCGGATCAGTCGGTACATCTCTTCCCCTCTTGTTAGTTAGCTAGACTAGTTTAATGGTTACGATCCGGAGTTTAGTGCGCGGTGGTGCCGGTTTGCAAAGTCCGCAAAATTTAAGTTTATCACCGTTTCCGCATTCCGGCGTCAGATTGACGGCCGGGGCGCCGCCGTGCACTTACAGTGGTATCAGAGCCTCGCCATTAACTTAGTCTAGCTTTGTGTAATGTGTTTTTCAGTTCCGATCGATCGAAATGTCCAAAAACCCGTATTTGCCCACGACAGTTTCTGTTGAAAATTTTTGGTCTCGAAAAATTTTTCAGGTTGTAAAATATTGATGTACTGGAAAATCTAAGAGTTCTGTAAAAATTTGACGAAGTAACTCCACAGTTGGAGAGCGGAACCGCCGCTAAAACCCCCTTTGTGCGGCCCTTCCGCCGCGCACTATTCACATCACTTCACCATTTTTTTACAGAGGCCTTCTGGGCTTAAAATATGGGCTTTGGAATATTAAAGTTGGGCCAATTGTTTCTGTGAGTGCTACAGTTTTCTTTGGGGCCCACTTGTTAATTGTTTGATCAATCGGAAATTTTTTAAACACATTTTTCACAGTATTTACATTATATCTGCGACCGTGAATGTCACTCGATCGGTAAATCCGGTCTAACTGCTATAGCCCGGTTAGACGGATTTGCGAACGTGACTTTCACGTTGATGTTCTATGTATTTGCTGTGATGTTGCGGATCGGTCGTGGGGGATAGCCTGGATGCAATGCTAGTACAGTTTTGTTGTATTATGTACATTTGATATTGCGGGGCGAGCGTCCGACATGTGGACTGCCGTCACTGCCTGACTGTATTATTATTTTGGGGCACGACCTGGTTGCGGTCGATGTACCCGGTGTATGTATATTTTACTTTCTGTACTAGGATTGCCCCGCGGAGGGGTGCACGGATAGCCGGGTTCTGGAGGGCAACAAGCCCGCATCTCATGGCATTGAGACGGAGGGGGCTTCACTCTAGGATTGGCGGGCTATTCGCCGCACTCGTAGGGGGTACAGGTTGACCCAGGAGGGGTGCCCAAGTTGCCGGATTCCGTGAAGTGCTGGGTGGTCCATTCACGGCGCTGAAGGGGGCTGCCTCGCTTCAGGTTTTGGCGGGTGACTTGCCGCGCCCGTAGGGGTCTAGGATTCTCATTGCACAGGCTATCCACACGACCAGGGGAACGTCGGGTTTCAGTAGTGGCTCTGTGAAACCCGGGGATCCCAGATATCTGTATTGTTCTGTGATGCTGTACATTTCTGTGATGTCGCATTTTATTCACGCCTTGAGCGAAATATAATATATTGGTATATATATTAGTAGATGTTGTATATGTTTTACATCCGCGCTAGTCCAGTCCCCGCTCTGTCGTTAGTTAGCTAACCTAACGGGTAATGACGGGACCCAGTGGCGAATGCGGATGGCATATACGTACATCAGTATATTTTCGTTCTTTTTGGTGTGATCAATTGATGGGACTGCATTGATTCGGATCAATGCAAAGTTAAAAACAAACCTAATCTGATGTTGTTGGAACATTTTTCAAAAAGCTGTTATTGCAAGGACGTTCACTTTTGTTTTGCATCGTGGTATTCATTGGAATATCCTGCTCCTCAGTCGACGAGGCAAGGGCCGAGATCCCTTCACCGGGAGTGACCCCTTGGACAGAAGTTTGCGTCAGGGCATTAACTTCACTGTAGCCGATTACTTTTGCTTTGCACCGTGGTATTCAGTTGGAATATCCTGCACCCCATTCTACGGGGAAAGAGCCGAGATCCCTTCACCGGGAGTGACCTCTTTAGCAACGGTTTTCGTTACTATATTTTCAAAAAGCTATCAGTTCCTTCGACGATATCAAGTTCATTACGTTAAAGGTTTTCGCCAGAAACCATTCGTAGCCCTCCGTCATTTCAGTTAAATATTCGGTAGTATTCAAGCTATGTATTTTGACCTCACGCCAAGGCATAGTGATTGGTAGCTGCCGGGTATTTATCTGTTGCATAGATAGATGCGTTGGTTTGGGACAGTCGTACTACTATTTTGGCCTACGTCAAGGGTATGTACGGGTGGGTTCAGATTAACCTGGATAATGACGGGCAGAACTTGACATGTGACTTATGATATTTTGACCTCACGCCAAGGTCATAAGAGCATGGGGCAGAAATTACATCGGGAGTTTCAAAAGAACTGAAACTTGCCAGATATGCGCATACCTTCTGGAGTGTGATACCGTGAGCGGATTCCGTCACGTTGTCATGCGATGAGAGTTGGATCCCGATTCCCACTGATGAGTTGGTTTACTCCTCGGGTGACCCCGACTAATTCTTCTTTAAGGTTTGGAGGAGAATTTGAGGTACAGTGGGAGGTTTCCAGATTAGATAAATTGGTGACCATTCTGATCTAGGTTAGAGTGCACGCTGAGTGTTTCTTTTCTCTCTCTCTTTGGCAGCGACCATTGACCCAACCCCAAGACTTTGACTCAGTGACCAAGTTGACCGAACCTTCTTTACACTGGCTTTTGGATTGTCAGAGTTGCGAACCTCATTGCCACTCCTACTTTTACCCTTTTCTCCAGGACACCCCGTTTTACTACGAATGTCCACTTCCATTGGACAAAACCATCGTATGGTTAGATACGAACTCGAAGGAATTCGAGGATGGTTTCCGGTTCTGGAGAAAACGGATAGGATTATTCAGTTGTTTTTTCTTTTCACCCTCTCTCAGGTTGCGAGTACTCCTTGGTTTAGGAGTAGTACACCTATTGTGCAAATTGGATAGTCTTCTTCCAAACCATAGGCTGGTGCCGACCGGTAGGGAATGAAGAAAACTAATTAGCCTAAACGGTGTACAGAAGGTATTGAGTTAAGACAAAGAAAGGGATTAGTAAGAGGGCAAAGTAAATTGCGACTGATATTCACGACCAAACCAAGTATTTCTTCGCCAATCCTAAATCACCTTTGTATTTCTCCAGGACACTCCGTATCACTACGAAGATCCACAGTTTATTGGATACTCCATCGTATGGTTATATACGAACTCGAATGGAACTTGTTCCAGTTCGGGGATGGATTCTGGTTCAGGAGAAATAGGAATAAGGTTTGTTCGGTTGTCTTTTATCTTCACCCTCTCTCATTGCGAGTGTTCCTAGGATTGGGACAGTACACCCATTATGCTTATTGGATAGTCTTCTTCCAAACCATAGGCTGGTGCCGTACGGTAGGGAAGGAAGAAAACCATTTGGCCTAAAAGGGTGTGCAGAAGGTAAAGACTAAAGACATATGAAGGGATTTGGAGAGGTGACAAAGAACTATACGGTTACAGTCGTGAATCTGGAAGAGGCATTACTAGGAATACCAGAATACCCCATCGGAACATTTCAATGTTTCAGTTCAACTGTGTAATGTTAAAGGAAAACTGATTTCCCGATTAGATACTTACTCCAGGGTATGTATTTACCAGGTATGATTCTCACATCTGTATGGTTTTACAGATGATGAGTGGGAGTAGGTTATTGGGAATTGGGTGATCATCCTCATTATATCGGGATTCGTTGTAATCGGTGATATTTGAGGAAATCACCTGGGCTGTTTGCCGGTCGGCAAATATTTGGTTTTGAATATCCGCAGTTATGCACCAATTTCAAATTGATATATCTGTACATCTATTTTCATAGAGTGAGATATACCTTTCTGAAATTATGTCTACGACATTTACCTATATCAGTGGATGGTTAGGTAAGGAGCATTAAACAGCGGTGTAATTCTTCTTAACCATAAGTACAGTTTTCAACCTACGACACACAGTGAATGAGTTATCAGACTCAAGGGACTTATACAGAGTATTGTATGTTGTCCAGGGTCCATCAGGACAGAGGGGTTGGTCCTCGTACTACATTCAGTTTACTTATGACTTCTCTAGTTTTTAGACAGGTGTTTCGTGGAAACGCAGGGTCCGAATTTGGAGAAGTTATTGGTATTTGAATAGAGTGGAGAACCAGGTGTCACAAGTATCGGGATTCTTCAAAGTGATCGAAGATGTAGATACTTGTGTATGGTGTTCAGTTGATAGTAATGATTAAGCGAACTTGCTTCTCTTTCAGGTTACTCATAATTGGAAATGCTTCCTAAGTTGAGTAACGCTGATCGGCCTCCTTCCATTTAGTTGACATGCGCTGGGGACAGCTGCATGATTTGAATCTGGTTCAATTAAATCAGTTCCTCTGTTTCTATATTGGATATAAAACAGTTCATATCTTAACGATGTTAAAGTACGGGGAGTTGTCCGGTTTATGATTAAAACCAGACACTGGACAACTCAAGGCACGTTTCTGTAATGGCTGTTTGTGGGTTGACCCAGGCTATGACGCGGGTTGATTTTCTACCATCTGGATGAACAATAGCAATATTGTTCTAGACTCGCCACAGTTTTATTAAAAATGGATTTTTTCAGAAAACAGTAGTGGGAGTATGGTAGAACTGGAAGTGATTCCAGAACCACAAACGATTACTGAAGATTTGATAAGGAACCTAAAGATTCAATCTGGATTGACATTCCATTGGCCACTCCGCAGATAAGGTGGGTAACTTCAGGCACCCGAGAGGCACTACGGTAGCCTCAAGGACGGTGACAGGGAAGTTCTTGTTTACCCACAATTGCCATTGCTGTTGTTCCAGGTTACGAGACCCGGCGGGAGGATGAGTATAGCGTCGTTCTAAACCAGTTTTAGAAGTGAACGTCTATATGAATCTGCGAGAGGGTTGTCGTAGTCAGTGGGAGCAGCGGAAGCATTGGTGGACAGGTAGCTTATGTCTATTTATAGACTAGAGCAGATGTAGCGGAGATAGATCATCTATTTCTGACGTGACAGTCGTGGGTTTGACTTCATCAGAATAGGGGATGGATCAGTTGAGAAGGTAGTAGGGTGTGGTGTCATGGTGTTTGGATGACATACACAGAGTAGGAAAGGAAACTCCTACACTACGATCGGTTATACTTTGGTCGTCACACAGTGTTTTCTCCACACAGGACTTGGATATTATATCAGACATTCTGGATACTAGATCTATGGTTTTAGATCTAGATTTGGGTGGTTTCCCAATCTGGGTACTTAGACAGCATTCTATGAGTATTTAGGATGGACGACTCCATGCACGGTAGTGTACCTGCAGCAGATGGAGTCACCCTCTCTAAAGATGTCTTACAGACTAAAGGGGAGAGGGATGTGCATGATTGGCAGATCACTTGCTCAGGCAATTGAGTCAATCATGAGATGTCAAGTACCACACCAGATGTTGTTCTTGCACTAGATGCAATAAGTTGACATTAATCCAATCCTGGAGAAACAGTCGGAAGAAGTTTTAGAACATAAGTAGATGTTCTAGGGATATGATAACGACAGCCTTATTCAGGAGACAGTTATCATTTCAGGCTTCCAGGGTGACTTGGACGACAAGGAGGTTGTCAGAGTTATAGTTTTCCCTCTGACGAAGGGCAGTATTTTGGACAGGTGATCCAAGGCAATACTGAGGGAGGCATGGCGCGCAGGATACTGATTAAGTTCAGTTGACGATACAGTCTAAGAAGTTTGGATTTGGAGTTCAATTATGAGCTATGTCCCATCAGACATCCAGACATATTCTAAGACAGGTATTGCTCATTTCGGGAGATGGGTTTCTCTGCGAACATGAGATATAGAGAGACATAGAAAGAAACAACTAAGCGGATCCACTCACTAAGGCTATTCCTCGAACGCAATAGTTCCGCAAACGAGCTTTGTGAGACTGACTAGTAGAGGAGTTGGATGTTCGGTATCACACGGGCTGTGAGTATGCGACATCGCAATAATTAGCCTTGAGTGCAAGTGGGAGATTGTTGGAGATAGTGCCCTCAGAGTCAATTATTAGGTCACAGGTACGTGATTGTAATGATTGATGGAGGACCTATCCCAGTAGGACAGTCTTACTCGAGATGATAGTATGCTATCTGGTTTACCTTTATCATCGTGTACTGTTTTAAGTGACATGACACGTCGCTATTACACGTTGATAGAGCCCCTAGGATTCTTGCTTGACCACCAGCAGTATGAGGGCGATCATATAAGTGGGAGCTGGGGTCTATAAGCTTATCCTTAAAAGGTCCCTAGTCGTGGGAGTTTCGAGACCGGGCATCGATACTCCATTAGTAGACTAGTGTATACAGTCGAGACCCCGACGAGGGGCGGTGGCCGGTCTCACAAGCCACTGGTGTCAGTTGGATCACCTAAGATGTATACAGGTGCTCATTGGGTTATGAGTACACCGGACAGGACTCGCCGGGAACATGCTAGTTGGTCATATACCAGACGTCAGATGGCAGTTCCCTGGTGACATGTGTGCAGGTTAGTTCATCGACCTGGGGATCGTCATTTGTCTCGTGTGAGTTCCCACTGTACTTTGATTACTACCCTACCACGGCTCAAAGGAGTCGTGCAAACAGGTTTTAGTTGGGTACAGTCCCGAGCCACATGGAGGCAGTGAGCGTATCTTCAGGGGTTCGTCTCTCCCGGTATTGGGGGTGAGGTCGTGCTGTGTCTAGGAGAGCCATTACACAAAGTCCTTGGCCAAGGCAAGGAGATTTACTGGTAGGTATTCCAGTAGTATCTCAGGGTGTTCTGGGCTACACTCCGACACGACTTGTACCGCTTTTGGGGGTCTGACTTTTACCAACCCCCTAGGCCCGCCATGCGATGCTCATAGACGAACGGACCGGACTGCACGGATATTGTCACTGACAGGCTCAGTAGGGTGTCAGGATGAGTTCGCTCATCGACGTCCCTTTTTAGTCAATAGCTGGTGGCCCGTTACGTATTGGCTTATACCTCTGACGGGCTAGTGGTTAAATCCACAGCCATTGTATTGACGAGTCTTTAGAGTCCCCCACACTTTCAGTTACTCAGCTTTCGGGCGAAACGCTGTAGAGGCCGTATGGAGATATGGCAGGGTCCGATCAGATACGTGCGGTATTGCACGGATCAGGATCGGACGGTTTGTACTAGTAGCCGTATAGGTATATGGCAGGGTTCGATCAGATACGTGCGGTATTGCACGGATCAGGATCGAACGGATATTACTAGCCGGTTTTGGTTTAAGCCGGTCCTAGTTTAGTACAGTGTAGATTTTGTCTTTTTGCATTTGTATCCGGACGGAATACAGATGCGGGTGTGTATGCACAGTATCGGGGTTTTCCTGTAATTTATTACGGGACCAGTTTTCTGGAGTTGCCAGTTTGCATTCCGTTCCGGCCGGTTTTCCTTTGTTCTTTCCCGGCCGGACTTTTCCGATGGAGGGGGTAATTTGCAGTTTTGCAAATTACTTTTGTGGAGGGGTTTTCTTGCATAATGGTTTGATTATGATAGGATTTGATATCTTTCATCCATGCTTGCATTTACTTGTGATTGGAAAGGGTATGGTTTGATAAAAGTTGAAGCATGGTGTATGTTTGTTTAGAGTCACCACTTCCATTCTCCTACACTCACCTCCCTCTTGTTTTTGTTTCACCCTCCACCACAATTCCTCAAGTTTAATGGCCGGCCAACATTTTGGGTGAGGAGAGAAAAATGAGAGTTCTCATTTTGGTGAAAGAATTTAATCATCCATCTCATTCCATTTGCTAGAAAATTGAAAGCACCAATTTTCTTTAGACCATACCTCCATCAAGGCAACTATAAACCCCATTGAGACAAAGCGTATTCTACACTACACTTCCTACAGCAAATCTTGGACGCGTCGATTCGCCAGCTTCGCGCCCGAGTTGCCTCGGTATTGAGGTGGGAGCCCGTAAAAGCTACAGGCGATGTGGTGCCCTTTCCGACGAGGAGGAGACAGACGGAGATCCCGCGAGGAGATCGGAGTGGAGATGAAGACCGGAGGACTCGGATCAGTCGGTACATCTCTTCCCCTCTTGTTAGTTAGCTAGACTAGTTTAATGGTTACGATCCGGAGTTTAGTGCGCGGTGGTGCCGGTTTGCAAAGTCCGCAAAATTTAAATTTATCACCGTTTCCGCATTCCGGCGTCAGATTGACGGCCGGGGCGCCGCCGTGCACTTACATTAATTACCCCTCGCCTTTGGGGCGAGGGAACCTCCGATTAACGGGTTAAACTGGTCATGCGAACTCAATGTGCAGTGTACGCATGTGTTGTTTTGGAAGGGGGGTTTGGATATATCGGGAGCCACGCAGAGTTTTCACGGGGTCCCGCTACCCGGATAGCGGGCTGGGGGTCAAGGGGGCTAGCAGCCCCCTTGCGGGGTGCGGGCAGCGTCCCGGCCTAAAAAATTTTTTGGGAGGGAGAGTGTTGTAGAGTATGTGTATGTGTACATATGTATACATATGTATATATATATATGTATATATATATATATAAAGGGGGGAAGACATCTAAAGGATACGCGGGGCCAGCGCTTTGAGCGCAAGAGCGCTAGCGCGCCACGTGTCAACGTGTGGGCGCTTTGCGCTTGAGCGCTGGGCGCTGGAGCGCAAGCGCGCCACGTGTCGGCATGTAGGCGCTTTACGCTTGAGCGTAGGGCGCTGGAGCGCAAGAGCACCACGTGTCGGCATGTGGGCGCTTTTGCGTTTGAGCGCTGGGCGCTGAAGCGCCAGCGCGTCACTTGTCGGCACGTGGGCGCTTGGCGCTTGAGCGCAGGGGCGCCGGCGAGAAAAAGGGGGCTTTTAGTCCCAGAACCAGAAGCTATGCTTCAGAAAGGAAATATTTATTATATATATATATATATATATATATGTATATATATGGAGTTAAACTCCTAGGATGTTTTGAAGCTGATGAAGGGCTTCTCCCCTTGAGCCCTAGTTCTTCCCCAAAGTGGGGTTTTTGGAGATGAGTCTCCTTCTTCTTCCTTTGTTTGGCCGGATCTTGAAAATCAAGAGATGTGAGATTTTAAAGATCTCTTCTTTTTAAGATCTAATGACAGATCCAAGTTCCCCTTTATGGGTTTTGTGGTGGAAAACTATTTAGTTTTGGAAAAGGAAGAGTAAAACTCTTGATTTAATTCAAAAGAAATGAGAAGGTTTAGAACCTTGGAGAAGGAGCAGGAAGCACAAACCCTAGGTTTTTCTGAGAGAATGAAAAGTGTTCCTTTATTCATCATCATGTTGCCTTTTATAGGCTTACATATTTACCTATAGCCCCTTGGGCTTCACAAAATGGCATTTTGCCTATCCCATGGCTCATGTGCCATTTCATTTTTGCATATAAGCCATGGGCTTACAAAATATTGGCTTTATGCCCATTTTGCATACATTCATGTATAAAAAATTACATAAAAATTATTTATTACATGATTTTGTTGTTGGCATGGGGAGGCTTGCCGCGGGCTCGACTTGGGCATGGGCCCGCTTGACCTGGGCTTGGGCCCCCTTGACCTGGGGGTTGACCTTGACTTTGACTCGGTCAACCGGGGTGCAAATTTTTACCCCAACATAAAGTATGATTGGTCCATAGCCAACCAAGGAGACAGATTATAAATTATCATTACAACGGGCCATGTGCTGTGACTTCCAGCCATATAGTTGAGTGGGCAGAAGCCATCACTAGCCAGTCCGAGGCGGACATTGCGAGGATCGCTACTGAATATTGCGTGCCTTCTATCGAAATCCTTCCATGCCGGTGAATCTCTTGGATGGCTCATTTTTCCATCTTCACTTGGAGGAGCACGGTGATGCCAAATCATTGCCAAGGCTGTTTTCTTGCACCTGAATAGCCTATGTAGCCTCTGTGTTATGGGAAAAGATCGTGCTATCTTGACAGGTATATCAGGCTTCTTATCAGAATCTTTCGGCTTATACCTGGTGTCACGCCCCGCTTCCCAGAGTACGCTAGATTGGGCACGTGTCATAACCAACCATGCTACCTGTGGGTAGGAAGTATCCATCCACAGTCACATTACGGCTGTAGAGATATCAAGAACAAGATAAAACTATCTAAAACATGTCCATAATCCAGAATAACAGGAGTCAATAACAAATAAATGCGGAAGCAAATGATCCAATACAAATAACTGAAAAGTGTGTCCCATAATGCGGGCTCACATCAGGAAATAAATGCAGGAAATAAAACTAACTACTACTGAACTCACAGCTCAGCCTGCTGGCTGAAGTACTCCTGCTCGGACTGCAACAGCGGTACGGAATCTGGGCCATGCAAAACCCAGACGTCAGCACGTCATGTCATCAAGTAATATAATATGAACAGTGTAGCAGGCAATGTAATATAAACATGAATACAAAAAGAATAACAATAATATGAATCATACCAGTACAGGGTAGCGTGCAGTGGTAAACTAAACTGTTCTATCAGGTTTTCTATTCTAAAGTCTTGAAATCAATTGATGAATCATCGATGTAACTCAATAGTATCCCGTGCATGCCCGGGACCACGGTCAAGATCCTCGGGGCTGAATCCGAGACGTGCCGCTAGGCAGTAACAGGTAGCTGGATGGGCGAGTGATGTCAGCATCATCACTCCGGGGCTGGCCTAGCCCGTAAGACTGATCAGAACAGGTATCGAACTGTTGAGTTACAAGTCAGGTTTCACCTTTGATTTCCCCATACCCCCAAGTTATGTATGTCAAGTCAGGTATTCAGTAGTCAAGAACTAATACCAACACAGGATCAGGTAAAAGCATGTTTGTCTGGATAAATAACAGGAACGGTCCATGAGGACTACATGTTATGTTTGTTGGCATTAGACACAAGATCAGGTAACAGGTAAAGCCATGGTACATCAGGTCAAGCCAGGTAATGTATAAAGGTGTCATGTCATGTCAAGAGTGTACGGTATCATGTCATGTCAAGTAGGAAGTGTAACAGGTCATGTCAGGAAGCACAAGATGTCATGTGGGTGCTCATAATCAAACTAACATAAGCATGTGTATAAATAAACAAGCATGAGTACTATCAGAACAATAAACTGGAACATGCAATATGATATGCAAATAGATATAATTTCAAGGATATGGATGCACAGTTATCGATTAGGGTTACATTTATAGTTCCAATATTAATTAAGATGCAATTTATTAAACATGGAGTGTTAATATCACATTATTATGTAGTAATGTGATCTATGGATGCAATTATATGTATCTTAAATGCGATGGATGCAAACGGGTATCCGAAAAGTTATAAAACTATAAAATGGTAATGTGGGATGTACAACTAAGCAATATGTGATATAAATATTGATATAACAATATTAATATGGATAGCATATTCAAAGCGATTAATTACTATAAAAGTGGTATTGATTAACTATGCACAAGAAAGTTCCGTTCAGAAATTCAGCGTCACCCTAATTTGTAAAATAGCTTAAAAATAACAAACGTTCTCCAAAAGAGACGTGTCTTATACCAAAAGAAAGATAATTCAATAAGGTTTTCAGTTTTATAAGTATAGGTATCTCAGGTTGTCCCTAAAAAAAGTTATGAATATTCGAAGTTGAAAGTTTGCTGCTGGAATTTCCCTGGACAGCAGTTTGGAGACATTTTAATTTTCATTTTACGTTATTTAAACAATTTATTTTGCAAGTAAATATTTCATAGAGTTATAGTATTCTGAGTTAGCTTCGTAACGAACTAAAGAACGTATACTAATGATTTTTATATGATTTATAATGAATTTTATACGGTAAGATGTACAGTAAATTTCAGATTTGTCGTATCCGCTTTTTCAACGACGTTTCATGTGTAAACTATAATATTTTAAATATATAATATCATAAAATGCAGATTATAAATAATTAAAGATAATAATAAGAAATATTACGACGATGTATATTTTAATTGATATGGATGCAGTATAATGTAATCTAGTATGTCACAAGATAAGTTTTCATGATCTAGATTTAATATGATATAAACGGATGCAAACGGAACATCGAAACGTTATAAAATTAAACATGGGGCACTAGATTTAAACTATATGTATGGTATTTATTTAAATAGGTATAAAATGAATTATATAGCATGTAGCAAGATTAACTTGCCTCGATGGGTCGCGAATCGGGAAAACGGAACGTTAACCGTCGGCGGGGAAAACTCGCGACGGGCGCACGGTTCACGGAATGAACCCAAACGACGAACAAAGGAACCACACGGGTCGGGGTACCTCGCTGGAACGTCGAGAAGCGTCACCGGCACGACGGAATTCCGGCAACAAAAGAACAGTTAAAAAAAATGAGAAACGAGACATGAAGCAAGAAGAGAAAGAATGATAAAGAGAAGTACGAGAGAATATATGAGAGAGAGAAAAAGTGGAGAGAGAGAGAGAGAAGAGGGAGAGAGAGAAAGTGAAAGCAAGAGAGAGAGAGCTGCAGGTGGGGGCCCACAGAATTAAAAGGAACGCGATTGGCTAAAGGGGAATCGTTAGTTAGGGATAAATATTAATTAAAGATTCAAAACATTTTAAGGAACGGTAGGATATATATAGGCTAATTTAAAGATTTAAAAGATAGGTAATGAACAGTAAGATATCGGGTTAGTTAGAAAAATATATGCGATGGTTTTAATAATATTAAAATTTGGGATTTCGGCGCCAAATAAAACATTTCCAAATCGCGCCCGGGTCGAGTCCAAAAATTTGAAATTGAAATAATAGGATTTTAAGCGGGATCCAAATTTTAAAATTAAGTGTTTTATGATTAAAAAGCATACCCCCAAAACGGACACATGTACGCGCGCGTAGCCGTCCAAACTCGCCCGTTTCACTGAACGGGACGAGAACACAATGCACGGACGCTACCACGAGGTTAGGGGTGTCAAGTAGGCCAAGATGAATATTTTCAATTTTATTTTAGATGCCAAAATTTGTTATATGTAGAAATGACTTTGCCGGGTAAATTTTACAGTAAGCAATAAACAAGCAAATTAAATGAAATGAGTACCACATTATGCTCAAACAGTAACTGAAAATAGTAGCATTGGGCTCGGGTGTTACACCTGGCCTCTCCGCATATTGGACACTCTTTCAAATCTGAATTCTCTTTCCGGTACAACACGCAATTTTTAGGACATGCTTGAATCTTCTCGCACTTTAGACCCAAATCAGACATCATCTTTTGGGCTCCGTACCAGCTGTCGGGCACGTTATTTCCCAGGGGCATAGAATCTTTCAAGAACGAAAAAAGTGTTGTGAATGAGTTGTTGCTCCATCCATTTAGGCACTTAATCTGGAAAAGTTGGACGAAACATGAAAGGGTGGAATACTTTTCATTTTCATAAATTAGTTTTCTAGTATCATTCATGAAATTTTCATATTTATCTGCACGCGGTCCTTGACCGAAAGGAATGTCATCTTCGGTACGAATAGATTCACCTAGGGCAGTCTCTACCATATCCTCCATTTCTTCTGATGGAAATAAACTACCGTCTTCTCCTTCTGCCGCATTACCGTCTTCTCCTTCTTCTCCTTTCGCATTATCGTGTTCTCCTTCTTCTTCTGACGCATTGCTGCGTTCTTCTCCTTTCCCGTGATATTTCCAAGTTGTATAAAATCTAGTAAACCCATATTTTACGATATGAAGCTCTGCCAATTCTACCTTCTGCCAGTACTTATTGTCACATCTATCGCACGGGCAGAGAATCTTCTCTATCACGATCTTATTATGTGCGCGTGCAAATTCAATAAAAGCAGCAACTCCTGCGACAAACTTAGGTTGCACACGTTGTTGCCAATCCACATACATCCAATCCTTAACTCTGACGTACTCATGGGCCATATTAGACTGTATAACATATAAATTGTAGGTTATGGTGACTATATTGAGAAATCTAAGAACGGGATAGTTACTGACAAAGGATCACGTGAGGTATTGCCTCAGGGCTAAATCCTTCTCATTTGTGGGGATCTTTTCAGGGGTCACGTGGGGCACGTGCCCCTAGCTCTTTGCATGCATGGAGATCTTTTAAGTTTCCTTATTTTATTTTGAGAATTAAATTCACTGTAGGGTTAAACCCTAATTATGATTTGGAGGAATTAAATTCCTAAAAGAATTAAATTCTTATATAGGGTTAAACCCTAATTTTCTTTTAGAGGAATTAAATTCCCATATATGTAAAAGAATTAAACTCTAGTAGAGGGTGAAACCCTAATTTCATTGTTTAAGAGGAATTAAATTCCTGTGAATTTGAGAGAATCAAATTCTCAGTTAGGGTTAAACCCTAGTTTTTTCTTGAAGGAATTAAATTCCTGTAATTTTTGGAGAATTGAATTCTCATATAGGGTTAAACCCTAGTTTCATCTTGAAGGAATTAAATTCCTATAATTTTGGGAGAATTAAATTCTCATATAGGGTTAAACCCTAACTTTGTTTTGGGAGAATTAAATTCTCTAAACTCAATTCCCCCTCTAAGTTTTGGATCTGCATGGCAGGATCTCAACCCGATGAGAATTAAATTCTCATCCTATGGGGAGATGTGCTCTGTGCAGATTTTCAACCAGAAGAATAACTAAGTTTTTTTGTGCAGAAGAGTTAAACTCTTAGATTTGAGAATTAAATTCTCTGTTTGAAGTTTTGATTCCCCTTTTTTTTCTCACTTAGGGTTTTCCTACGAACTTTTAGCATCTTAAGCAAGAACCATTGTTTTCATGTTGTTTACTTCTATCAAATATTGCAATGTTTTATTTGCGCATCAACTAGTCTCGAAGTTTACGGCTGAACTTCGAACCGTATAAGTTACTTAACGATATCTTGCCTATTTATTAACTAGTTTAAAATTCTACAACTGAAAAATATAGCCATAATTGTTTGAAAATATAACTAAGTTATTCTATCTCATGTAACACCTCAAATAAAATTCTACAATTGAAAATATAACTTAAGCAAGATCCATTGTTTTCAGCCCTAACCCTAACCCCAGCCCCAGCCCTAGCCTCAGCCCCAGCCCCAGTCGAACCCCAACCCTAACCCTAACCCCAACCCCAACCTCAACCGCAACCCCAGCACCAGCCCCAGCCCCAACCCTAACCTTAACCCCAACCCCAACCCTAGCCGAACCCAACCCCAATCGCAACCCCAGCCCCTAAAATAATCAAAAATTTCTTTAATTGAAGATTTAATTACCTGTGCAGTGGAGGAGACGATCGATCGATGGCGACGATGAAACGGAGGCGACGACGAAAACGGCGACGAGGAAGAACCAGGCGGTGGCGACGACGAAATGGCCTGCGTTGGCAACGACGAGAACGGCGGCGAGAGATTTAGCGATCGGCGGGAACGGGGATTTGGGGATTTTGGGTTCGCGCTCGACTTCGATCAAGAATAATTAAGATAATGAGCGTAGAGATCGATCTGTGCCTTTTTAATTAAATCCCTATTTACATGCCCTTACGGATAAATCCGTAGGTTCTTGGTTTGCGGCTCCGTAGGGGCAAACAACAATTTACGATTTAATATTCTTAAATTAATATATAAGAACCGTAGGGGCAACCTTAAGGCCCTACGGACTAATCCGTAGGGCCAAACGAAATCTGTCCCTACGGATTTCGTAATCCGTAGGGGCAACCCCTATTTGTAGTAGTGCTTGGTAGAGATCCACCTTCTCTATTATTCTTGAAAATTGGAAAAAATGAGAAAATTCTCACCTCTCAAGCCCTCCACATCATCTCTTTCACTTTTCAAGTGCTCCACCTCATCCCTCCTTTTTAAAAATAAATAAATAAATAAAACTCTAGAACCCTCCACATTTCTCTCTCTTCCCTTCTCAAATTTTTTTAAACACATGCAATGTACGTGCATAAATTCTAGTATATATAATGGAAATGGACTTGGTTAGAAACCGCCCTCTCCTTTTTTTTAAAAAACAAAGAAAAATTCTCCATTCTTAGAGCATCCACAGCATCATACAAAGAGACAAAAATAATTAATTGTTATATTTAAAAAACAAATCTTATAGCATCCACATCGTCAAAGAAAAAGACAAAAATAATTAAAGTTCTCCATTTTTTGAAAAACAAAAAAAGGAATTTTCTTGAACTTAAAACAAAAAAAGAACTTTATAGATATAAGTCTGAATTCCAAATTCAATCTATATTCTACTCAAACTTAAGACAAAAAAGAACTTTCCAGAATTTATTTTGATATTATAATTTTTGATCAAATTCCACTTTCATTTACTTATAACCACCTTCTTTTATTTAAATATGGTAAATAATATATTGTAATATTTTCTAGAATACTCTTGATCCAAATTACTAAAATAACTATTTTATTCAGTTATTAACATTCAAAATAATTTTAAAGCTAAAGCGTCCCAATTTATATTTATATATGGGCTTAGAAATTTTTTTTTTGGACTCGGATAACTTTATAAACACGTGTAGCACGACAAAATGCTAGTGTGTGTGTGTGTGTGTGAGAGAGAGAGAGAGAGAGAGATTGGAGATTAAACAACGACTTCAAGGCTAACTCACAATTTTTAGCATAATCAAGGCTTCCATTGAAGATAAAAAAAAAGGATTTTTTTGGGCGCTAGGAAAACAAAGCAATGAGAGTATAACTTTGATGAACGCAGATGTGTAGAGATTCAAAGAAAGTCTACAAAGTGTAATTATAGCTGGATTGTGTATTCGGACCGAAAGTTTTATTTTGTTACACGTAAACCCCTACGGCTATTTATTATAAAAATTGACTAAATTATTCTCTTATTTTAATAAAAAAATACAGATTCTCTGGATGCGTTGAAGATAAACCATACTCTTTATGCCGTTTAATGGACAATTTACCATAATTTGGAGAACAAGATTTAGGTTTGAGGATTTGGAGAAGAAATCTCAATTTGAAACTAAATCGAAATTTAAAGAAAAAAGAGCTGACGTAATGAGATTAGGATGGATAATTTATCATAAAAATATAATAATCGGTGAAATATGGGGTCACATGATCCAATAATCGTCAAAAAACTTTACAAATCAAAACAAAGGGGGTTTTGTACAATGAACCGAAAGTTCAGAAGGGTTTCGTGATGTGTTTGAACTATAGCATGGTTTTGGAAAACTCGAGTAAACCACAGAGTGGTTTCTGTGAAATATGCCTACTTTTTGAAGACCCCGAAGTAAGTATTCCAAAGGGAGCAAAATATCAAACCGGGTCACATAAGTTTTTGAAATTATTGTAATATTTACAACATGTAGATATGTCGTGATTTATAGAACGTACACAAAGTTTTATTCAAATAATATATGTTAAAAAAGACATCGACCACGGTTAAATGGTACTATATATGATTATTCAGTCATGTAAATTGTATGAATCGTCCGATTCATTTTCACCCAAGCTTTTAAAAGAGTTTTGTAAAACGAGTAACCCCCACTGGAATAGAGCACTAAACTTTGCTATAACATCATGGTAACAAATTATATACACATTTATCCACAAGCAAGATTAAGCTAAGCTATGGACCATATTCATTGAGTGCAGGCCTTGTCACCCTTTGCAGTTAATTAATAGTGATGAACAAACACACATGAGTGTCGTCCACAATTAATTGTTCACGAGTGTGTGTTTGATTGGGTGACAATGACACCCAATTGTTGAGAAAATTGACATTTGGACCCCCAACATTTTGACGCAAAATTAAATAAGTGAAGTTTGGTTATTGGGTCTAATCACACCAATGATTATCAATGGCTATATATAACAAATAAAAATCAATGTCACCTTTTAATGAGAGTGAGAGGCTTCATTTGGATTATTATTATAATGTGTAAAGTGCATAAATGTGTGCGAATATCTATAAACTAGCTTTATGAAGTTGGTACACACAACTTGCATAGTATAAACCTCTCTAGTGCGTTGAGATGAGCTTTTATTGCATGTGGAGCAAGCCCATCTAAAAGCTATACAAGGACTTGGACCATACAATTCCTTGTATAGTTGTTCTTCTCCACACAACTTGGCAAGCTTTAATTGTGGCCTACGATTTTTCCTTGAAGAAAGTTTTATTTTATGAAATAGAAGTGAATAAATGCAAATGACATTATTTATTCAAAACAATAAATGCATACCGATCAAAGTGTTACTATTATCACTTTTCAAGAGAGTCAAAACAAGAAAGTGAGAAACTAGAGTTAAAACACACACACACACATCTCTCTCTCTCTCTCTCTCTCTCTCTATATATATATATATAGACACACACACTCACCCACACACACCAGAAAATTCTTATTTGGATTATATGGGGATATTCCCCGTCAGGCCCCCAAGGTTATATAATTAAAAACCCAAATTTAAATCTGATAGAAATCGTGATCCTATTTATATCAGGATTATTAATCTATACTTGTTTGTAAACTTAGTATATATGTTATAACTTGATCCTAAACATTAGAGATTTGATTTTCATTATATTTAATTTTTAAAATTAAAAATATAAAAAACTATAGAAAACAATTTAAACAAAACCACTATGTTGTCAAACGAACATAAATATTGCCGAAACCCTATTTTTACAAAGTTAATTGATCGGAATCTGGGTTTTTGAAACCTTTGTTGTTGCCAAACCAGGCCTAATTCATGGCATTGAAATGGGCCAAGGAGAGGTTTTCTTCAATTTCGCCAAAATATATGCATACCTAGTCAACCTTGCTTACAATTAGGGTTTGCTAAAAGCTTTGCTAAATAAAACCCTAACCCTAACCCTTTTTTTCTTTCTCTCAATGCATGCAGCGTGATGGCTTCTCCTTCTTCATGCATGGCTTCCACCACGTCAACACAAACCATACAAACCTCCAGCCCCTGCTGGAGAGCTTGATTGGTTGAGTCTTCCTCCTTTTCTTGAAGGGCCGTACTCTTCTTCTTTCCCTCCTCTTCTCCCTCCAACATGCTCATCTTCTTCTCAATCTCTCAACAATGGAAGAAACTTTAGCCAATGGAAAAACCTCCCCATTGACATTCTCATCAAGGTATCACAACACCTAACCATCCCCGATGTAGCCCGGCTCCGTTCCGTTTGCTCCTCCTACTTTTCCGCATATAAGCAAAGCGATCGACGCTTTCTGTCTCTCCGCCCTTCTTTTCCTTGGTTAATGCTGATGCATCCTGGCGTAAAACCAAGGTTTTCTTCCTCAGCTCCGACGAGAGACGCTATTTCCGATGCCCTCGTCCCCCGAAAGGCGACAAGCGTGTCGGGTGCAAAGACGGATGGATTGTCTTCGTACAAAGCGATCTCAAGATGTATCTTCTCAATCCTGTAACGGGGTCTCGGATCCGCTTACCTTCGTTCTCTACGTTGGTTTGGTATTACTCCAAGATCAAGGTCACGAGGGTCTCGTTGTCTGCGAACCCTCGTGAAGGCTTTGTCGCGGTGGAATTGCCCAATTGGTGCCACGTGGCGTTTGCACGGTCCGGGGACGGTGCTTGGAAACCGATGGCATGTGATCATATGATTGAGAGCGACGGCAAGATCAAAGATGTCGTGTAGCTGGGCAGGTTCTTTATCATCATTGAGGATGGTTAGGGATTAGCGTCTTTCGATTTACATGGACCAATTCCCGTGGTGAAAAAGCATCGCAAAGGTTGGGAAATTATTGAGCGTGAACACCGTCAAGACATCTATCTTGTTTCTTCTTTGTGCTCCGACAATTTGTTTTTGTTGGCTCCGAGAATGGAGAGGGCCGGGTGAATTTGATTTTTACAGATATGATTGAGAGTACAAGTACAATTGGGTTCGCATAGAAGATTTGGGTGGCGAATCGATATTTCTTGGCAGTTTTTATAATGGCTTCTTCAACGATGTGTTATACATACACACTATCGACGAAAGAGATTGCTGTCGGGCTAAGAGAAAAATTGCATTTATTTTGTAAAATATGATGATATTAGGGTGTTTAACATGGCAAAAAGACGGCAGGGAACCAAACTTTCCTCCTCCTAAAATGTTGGCCGTTAAATATCAGTATAGTCCAACTTGGTTTATCCCTTCTCTATTTTAGTTTTGTGAGAAGAAATGTATCAGAATACATGCGACAAATTTCAATTATAATGGAAAATCTCTTTTTAACGCATGCTATGGAAAATTAAGCCAGATAGGGTAAATATCTATGTTTTATTGCTTACAAAATAACAAATATTTTCCTAAGTAAATACACATACAAGAAATTGTGACCTTCTGTTCGAAAAGATATTTGAAACACCTAATGGCAAGCAAAAATCATACATCATATGTGAAAGTATGGTTATCGATGCAATTTCAATTTGCTATATTTAGCTCAAGTATGAATGATGATGCTCAATATCGGCGATCTCCAAGATCAGGACACGTGGTAGATGACGTGTCCCAAAACTCGGAAGGAAGGATTCACAGGAGCCGACCAGGCCAAACCTGTACCCAACCTGCAAGCACAAGCTGACCCTCCTCAGGGCCCCCAGCAAATCGGCCTCCTCGGCCCTATAGCTCGCCCCGAGCTGCCACAAGAACAGGACTCATCGGCCTCCTTGCTCGTCCCGAGCTCATGGCCGAGGCCGTCTTCCTCGGTCCTCCGACCAACTCCACCGCTCACAGACGTAGCCGCCGCTCCGCGAATCTCGTCATGCGCAGATTCTCCGCCAGCAACATCCCACGTTCCATGCCACCACGATCCCTATTAATGGGCGATCCGCTCCTTACGCGGGCGTAACGTCAGGAGCGTAACTGCAGACGAGATTCTCGCGCCTGCTGTTGCGTGCTGCCGCCACTATATAAACCTCCATCACAGAGGGGTCAGGTAGGCCATTCTGATTCCACTTAGCTGTTACTCTGCTCGGATCTAGCACTAACTTGACCGTCGGAGGGTCCTCGGTGGTACCAAACCACCCCGGGAATTCTTTGCAGGTACTCGGCGCTAAACTCCTCAAATCACCAATCTCCTCAAACCCATTGAGACCCACGCGCAACAGGAGATCATCTCCAAAATCCACCGGAAGATTGATGGAAGACAACATCTGAAGGAGGCCTGAAAAAGACTTCCATCAGTTGGCGCTGTCTGTGGGAAACGCAAACTCCACAAAAACAAAGTTGGCCTTCCGATCTTCGTCCGTATGGCCAGCAACTATCCTAAAAACCCGGGTACCATGCACTACCTTCCCCTCAGCGGAGGCGCGGGCGGACCTCAACCGAATGTCATCGGCCCCTCCTCCGGCCACCACCTCGCGGGCCCCGCCGAAGGAAACCAAGGCCCATCAAGAGCTATGGTCATGACGACAGGGGGACAGTCTGGCTCCTGCGAGGCCCGGCACCCCACGCCGGCAACAGGCGCCAGCGGCCGCCTGAGTAAAAAGGCCAGAGGCCACGAGCCCATCACCTTTGGCGACGGAGACCTCCACGGTATATCCGTGCCTTACAAAGACCTACTGGTGATCACGGCCCGAATCCACCGGTACGAGGTCCACCGGATACTCGTCGACTCAGGTAGCTCGGCGGACATCCTCTTCCACGACTGCTTTCTACGAATGGGACTCACCCCAGCAGACTTGAAACCGACCTTTCACGTCCTTTCGGGGTTCACCAACCACTCCATCCCGGCACAAGGGGTGGTTACCCTGCGGTTCACAATCGGGGAGCCGGCCGCACGCGTACGTTGCCTGTGGACTTCATCATAGCAAAAGTCCCATCGGCCTACAACGTCCTTCTCGGCCGTCCGACGCTGAACTCCCTCCAGGCCCAGATATCGACCTACCACCTGGCGATAAAGTTCCCTCTCAACTAGGGCGGGATAGGTCAGGTCTACGGGAACCAGCGGGTCGCGAAGATATGCATTACCGAGACGTCTCCGCCCGAGCGGCCGGTCGACGACACCGAGGTAAGTGACAACATCAAGGGTTCCCTGCACACCCGAGACGAGCGGAAGGAGGTCTGGGGGGCGCCAGTCGAACCCCTGACCGAGGTACCCTTAACAGAGGGGGACCCGGGAAAAACCGTCCGGGTCGGATCACTCCTGACGGAGACCTAGCGAGATGACCTAGTCAGATTCCTCAGGGATAACTCCGACGTCTTCGCCTGGGCGCCTGCTGACATGCCTGGGATTGACCCCAAAATCATCTCCCACAAGCTCGGGGTTGATCCTGCGGCCCGACCCGTCAGACAGAAGAAGAGGAGCTTCGCCCCGGTCAAACAGAAGGCTATCGAAGATGAGGTTGATCGGCTCATCGCCGCCAACTTCATCAGAAATGTACCCTACTCGGAGTGGTTGGCGAACGTAGTTCTGGTCAAGAAGTCAAACGGGAAGTGGCGCATGTGCGTCGACTTCACCGACCTCAATAAGGACTGCCCCAAGGACAACTATCCACTCCCCCGGATAGACCAGCCCGTCTACAGCTCAGCCGGCCACGAGCTGTTGAGCTTCATGGACGCTTTCTCCGGCTACAACCAAATCCGTATGTGTCCTGAAGATGAAGATCTCATCGCGTTCACAACGGACCGAGGGGTATATTGCTACAAGGTGATGCCCTTCGGCCTCAAGAACGCCGGGGCCACATACCAAAGGTTGGTTAACCGCATGTTTAAGCCGCAGATCGACAGGAATATGGAAGTCTACGTCGACGACATGCTCGTCAAATCCGTCTCGTCGGCCGACCACGCTAAGGATCTAGGCGAGGCCTTTGAAGTGCTCCGCAAGTTTAAGATGAAGCTAAACCCCGCCAAGTGCATATTCGGAGTCACTGGAGGAAAGTTCCTCGGGTTCATGGTCACTCACCGCGGAATCGAAGCTAACCCAGAGAAAATCGACGCTATCCTCAACATGGTTGTGCCCAAGACTAACGTCGAGATCATGCGGTTGACGGGACGAGTCGCCGCTCTGAGCCGTTTCATGTCCAGGTTAGGGGAGAAATGCCTTCCGTTCTTTAAGGCTATGAGGAAAATCCCGAGGTTCGAATGGTCGGAGGAGTGTCAAGCCGCCTTCGACTAATTGAAGAAGTACCTCGCGACACCACCACTGCTCACCCGACCAGTTGAAGGAGACGAGTTGTCGCTGTACCTGGCGGTATCTGACCAAGCAGCAGGCTCGGTGCTCGTCCGGGAGGCCGACAGAGCGCAGAAGCCAGTGTACCATGTGAGCCACGTATTTAAGGACGCAGAAACGAGGTACCCTGCCATAGAGAAGATTGTCTTAGCCCTCGTGGTAGCCTCAAGGAAGCTGCGGCACTATTTCCAAGCACACACCATCATCGTCCTCACCGAGCGCCCGTTGGGGGCTATCCTAGCGTCACCAGAATTCTCGGGCCGCTTAGAAAAGTGGAGGTGGGAGCTATCTCAGTTTGATATAAAATATCGCCCGAGGCAGGCCATCAAAGCGCAGGCCCTGGCCGATTTCATCGTTGAGTGCACCATCCCTAGCAAGAAGCCGGAGTCAACGCCGCCCCTCGCAACTCAGTGTCCCATCACGGAAAGGCCTGGCTCGGTCCCTGAGTGGGTCATCTACGTCGACGGATCTTCAACCGAGGAAGGCTGCGGTGCCGGCCTCATTATCCGGGGCCCGAACGAAGCAGAGATGGAGTACTCCCTGAAGCTCGGTTTCAAGGCTTCGAACAACGCGGTAGAGTACGAGGCCCTCCTGGCCGGACTGCGCATGGCTGCCGGACTGGGACTGAAGGTAATTCGAATCTGCAGCGACTCGGCTCTTGTTGTCGGTCAAGTGACCGGTAGCTTTGAAGCTCGAGAGCCTCTGATGATGAAGTACTTGGACGAGATGAGGAAACTCTAGAGGAACTTTGATGTAGTCCAGGTAGAACAAATACCCAGGCAGCTGAATCCCCAAGCCGACGCCCTGAGCAAGCTGGCTTCGTCATACTCGACCAACATTATGTGGTCCATCCTCTTTGAAACCTTTCCTCGACCCAGCGTGGAAGACGGGGCGATGGCACTCCACGTGTATGCGGCGCGGGAAGGCAACCAGGATTGGAGGAAACCCTTCATGGAATTCCTAAAGGACGGCATGCTCCTAGAAGACCGGGAAGCCACCCGCCGTCTCCGGGCCATGGCCCGCCACTTCGTCTGGAGCAATGGGAACCTCTACAAAAAGGCCTTCACTCAGCCCCTACTCCGGTGTGTTGACCCCCACGAAGCCGACTATGTCCTTCGGGAAATCCATGAGGGGGTTGGCGGTGCACACCAAAGGGCTCGGACCTTGATTCAAAAGGCGTTGCTCCAGGGGTACTACTGGCCCACCATTCACGAGGACGCCCAGAAGCTAGTCAGGAGATGCAGGAGCTGCCAGCTCCACAGCAGCATTCCCGGCCTCCCGGCTACCGAACTGACTGACCTGACATCCCCATGGCCGTTCGCCCAGTGGGGATTGGATATGATCGGCCAGTTCCCTACCGGTATGGACGGACACAAATACATCCTCGTCGCGGTAGACTACTTCACCAAGTGGATCGAGATCGTCCCCATCAGGAAACCGGACGCCGCCACAACCATCAAGTTCCTGCAAAACAACCTGATACTCCGGTTCGGCATCCCAAGGTGTATCGTCACTGACCACGGGACGAACTTTGAGAACGAGAAAGTGAAGGACTTTTGCAAGGAATACCATATCCTCATGAAGTTCGCCGCGGTCGCACATCCTCAATGCAACGGACAGGCTGAAGTCACCAACCGAGAAGTCCTCCGAGGCCTCCGGACCCGCCTAGAAAGGCGACAAGGCAGTTGGGTCGAAGAACTACCGCGAGTCTTATGGGCCCTGCGCACGTCGAAGAAGACTCATACCGGAGAGACCCCCTTCAGCCTCTGCTACGGGACCGAAGTGATGGTCCCAGTGGAGATCGGGCTGCCCAGTCACCGGGTCGAGCACTTTGATGATGACGCAAACACCTCGGCACTACGTACCAACCTGGACATCTTGTTGGAGAAAAGAGACCGGGCTCAGATCAAAGCCGCCGCTTATCAAAAACAAATGGCCCGATACTACAATGCTCGGGTCAAGCACCGCTCCTTCAAGACCGGGGATCTGGTCCTATGGTGAAACGAGTTCATCGACCAAGGAAGGATTCACAAGTTCTCCCCGAAGTGGGATGGTCCCTTCCTCGTCTCTGAAGCACTCCCCGGCGGAGCCTACCGCTTACAAGACGCAGACGGACGCAAGCTCCTGCGGCCTTACAACGCCGAGAAGCTCAAGCTATACCAATGAGGTTAAAGCCAGCAAATGTGTACCTCCCCTTTCTTTTCCTTTGCAAAGATGATGTAAAATGTTCTCTAAAAATCCTATCCCTTCGAATAAAGAAACGTCAGAACATCTCGAATAGAGTTCTGTCTTTACAACCCAAAGCCCTCGCCAAGAGGCGGCCGCGCAGCTTCATTGCCCGGTTATCCTTAGTGGCTTCTTACAGCCCCTCCAACACTAAGGACCAAAGTCCTCCTTAGAGGCAACCCAGCAGCTGCCCTGCTCGGTTATCCCTGGCGGGTAGCTTCCCTACCGCAACGCCAGGGATCAGAAAGTCCTCCCAGAGGCAGTCGAGCCCAACCATCGCTCGGCTATCACTGGCGAGTAGCTTCCCTACCACAACGCTAGGGATCAGAAAGCCCTCCCAGAGGCAGTCAAGCCCGAGGACCCCTCGCTTGGCTATCCTTCAGGACAAAAGCCCTCGCCAAGATGCACCGGGCAGTAACCCTGCCCAGCCAAGGGTCCTTGGTAGGCTTCTACAACCCTTCCCGCGCTAAGGACCAAAGTCCTCTCAGAGGCAGTCGAGTCCTTGCTCGTCTATCCCCGGCTGGTAGCATCCTACCACAACCAACAGGGATCAAAGTCCTCGCCAAGAGGCACTGGGCAGTAACCCTGCTCGGTCCCCGTCCTGAAGGATCAAAGCCCTCGCAAGAGGCAACCGGGCAGCTACCCTGCTCGGTCATCTGCGACTGGTGGCTCCCTACCCGTGACGCCAGGGATCGAAGCCCTCGCAAGAGGCATCCGAGCGGCTACCCCGCTCGGTCATCCCAGGTTGGTAGTTGCCTACCCACGATGCCAGAGATCAAAGCCCTCGCCAAGAGGCAACCGCGCAGCCCCGCTGCCCGGTCACCCCTGCCCAGTTATCCTCGGCGGGTAGCTTCCCTACCACAACGCCGGGGATCGAAGTCCTCGCCAAGAGGTGCTGGACAGTGGCCCTGCTCGGTTCCCTTCCTGGGTAATCAAAGCCCTAGCAAGAGGCAACCGGACAGCTATCCTGCTCGGTCATCTTCGGCCGGTAGCTCCCTGCACATGACACCAGGAATCAGAAGCCCTCGCCAGAGGGCAACGGAGCGGCCTCCATCCATCCTCGGCACAAATAAGGCGAACAGCCCTTTGCCCATCACATGCAAAGGATCCGAGCCACCGACAAGAGGCATCAGGTCTATCCAAGTCTCGAGCGATCCCCCCTCAACTTCGGGGTCATGGAAACGCCTCCTTCTCGGCGGCGCTTGACACGCTCGGCAAGTGATCGAAATCAACTCGACGAACAATCGCTGGACAGATGGTCGACCTGTCATGAAAGCCCAACAGCGCAAGCAGAGATATTTTACAAGCATTCTTCACAAACGGAAGATAAAGTGCGGACCCATGAAAACAAAAAAGAAGCTCTATTATCAAGCGCGCAGTCTTTACAAAGGGTACTTTGGGCTCTCCAGCCTTACAAGCTGCCCGGAGGCTTACAAAAGAGGGACGAGGAAATATCAAAGAGGACCAAGTCGCAAACCCCCTCCCTCATCACTGGGGGCTTCACCACCGGAGGTTTTTCCACCAGGGGCACGCCTCACTTCCCCCATCGTTGTCAGCTGGAGGATTTGCCACCGGGAGTGGAACCCGAGCACGGAGCTCGCCATCAGTGAACTCGGGAAGCTGCTCCTTCACGGCATCCAGAGCTTTCTTCCACGCAACAGCGGAATAATCACCAAGCTCGGCGTAAAACTGCTCTGACACCTTGTAATCGGCCACGGCTTTCCTGGCCCGGACCTCGGTAGCTTGAGCCGCTAGGAGCGCTGCCTCGGCATCCCTCCTGCTGGCATCTCTCTCCTTCTCCATGGCCGTGAAGCAATCGGCCAGGTCCTCCAGCTTCCTCTCGGCGACCCAGTGAGATGCACTCAGGCGACGGCGGACGCCCTGATTCGCTGAATTGGCGAGCTCCGCAGCCTCCGCACGGGCTGCCAGGACATCGGCCCTAGCCCTCTCTAGACGCTGGTCACGCCGCAGGACCTCGACCTCCGAAGGAAATGCTTCTACCGGCCTCGGTGCGTGGAACACCCCCTCGGCCTCCATACGAGCGGCGATGGCGCAGTGTTGAAGGACCTGACGAGAAGCGGATGAGAAACTGGGAGTCACTTGGGCCAAAGAAAGGAAGGCCAAAACAACGCGGGAAGGGGTTCGTACCTGGACCGCCCCCTGGGCTACGACCTCCATTTGGGCCCTCAGGGTGCCGCACAGAAGTCTTCCTCCTGCTGACTCTTCCATCCCGGAGAGCAAGCCGACAACAACGGAAAGCCCAGATGGAACCATGAGGACGACATCGCCCTCCTGCACGGGGATCCTTCAGGGACCATTGACGACGGCGTACAAGAAACTGTCCTTTTCCTCTTGAGGGGGACCCCGTCCTCGCCCTCCCCTCTGTCTCCCGTCTGGGGCTCGGACGACCGCGGGCGCCTCTGACCGCCGCCGGAAAAATCCCCAGGAGCCGCCAATGAGGCGGACGACCCTGTCGCCGGCAGAACGTTCAGCACAGCACCTAGGCTAGCCAGGGGCACGGCCGCGTTGCGGGCTTCCCTCTAGAGCGAGCGACCCAAAGAGTGGGAACGAACCATGTGTCCCAAAGAAGAAGAGCGCCGAGCAACCGGGACTTAGAAACAGGAAATATGAAGGAGTAGGGGCCTAAGGACGGGCCCCACCCCTATTTATTACTGCAAGCGACCTCATCCAACGACGCCCATCATCTCCTGCCAAAACAACTCCTCATGTCCAGCGGCTCCGATCGCTCTACGTGTCGTTACTGCGCTGGGCCACATCCCATCAGACGCCGTGGGCCTGCATACGTCGCGTCGGCCAATCGACGCTTGACACATGGACCGTCACTTCAGTGGCAGAATGCATGAACCGGCGTACCTGTTGGAGATAGTGCCCTCATAGTCAATTATTGGATCGCAGGTACGTGATTGCAATGATTGCGGAGGACCTATACCGGTAGGACAGTCTTACTCGAGATGATAGTATGCTATCTGGTTTGCCTTTATCAGTCGTGTACATGATCAGGTGACTGATTACATGTTACACTTTGATAGAGCCCTTAGGATCTTGCTTTACTACCAACAGTATGATGGCGATCATATACATGAGAGTTGGGTAGTTTATATGCATATCCTTAATTGTGGTCCCTAGTCGTGGGAGTTTCGAGACAGGGCATCGATACTCCGGAGTAGACTAGTGTATACAGTCGAGACCCCGACGAGGGGCGGTGGCCGGTCTCACAAGCCACTGGTGTCAGTTGGATCACCTAAGATGTATACAGGTGCTCATTGGGTTATGAGTACACCGGACAGGACTCGCCGGGAATCTGCTAGTTAGTACTATATCTATCGTCAGATAGCAGTTCCCTGGTGACATGTGTACAGGTTAGTTCATCGACCTGAGGTCATCATTTGTCTCGTGTGAGTTCCCACTGTGCTTTGATTTCTACCCTACCACGGCTCAAAGGAGTCGTGCAAACAGGTAGTTTTTGGGTACAGTCCCGAGCCATATGGAGGCACGTGAGCGGATCGGCAGGGGATTCGTCTCTCCCGGTATTGGGGGCGAGATCGTGCTGTGTCTAGGAGAGCCATTACACAAAGCCCACGGCTGTGGCAGGAGATTTACTGGTAGGTACTCCAGTAGTATCTCAGGGTGTTATTGGGCTACACTCCGACACGACTTATACTGCTATTGGGGGTCTGACGTTTCTAGCCCCCTAGGCAGATATGCGATACTCATAGACGAACGGACCGGACTGTATATACATTGTCACTGTTAGGCTCAGTAGGGTTTCCGGATGAGTTCGCTCATCGGCCTCCCTTGAGGTCAGTCCATGGGCGGCCGTTACGCATTGCTAGTGCCGCTGACGGTTTGTGGTTAAACCCACTGCCAGGGTACTGACGAGTCATTAGAGTCCCCCACAGACAGTTTCCCAAGTTCGGGCGGAACGTTGTAGAGACCGTATGGTTTTCTGGCAGGGTTCGGAAAATGCACGTGCGTTTACGCACGTGTTATTTTTCGGGCAGATGATACTGGTCGGCTTTGGTTTAAGCCGGATCCGAGTATTATATTGAGTGGATATAATATCTTTGTCTCAGTTGCATTTGTATTCGGTCGTAATACAAATGCGGGTATATTTATACAGTTACGGGGTTATCCTGAAAGTCGTTTCAGGATCACTTTTGGAAGTTGCCAGTTTCCAGTTTTCTATCAGCCGTCTTTTAACATTCGGTTAAAGACGGATTTATCTTTTCTTGGATGAAGGTGAGTCATGCTTCTAGAAGGTTCTAGAAGGTGATGACTTGGTTAATTGGTGTTGTGTTTTTATTGGTTGCATTAATGAATGGATGACTAGGTTTAGTGAGTCATTCATTTCATTAATGAGTTTTGTTTTGCTTAAGGATATTTGTTGTTGATATTTATCCTTATGCTCACCCCCTTTGCTCCTACACTCACCCTCCTCCTCACTATATATGGCCGGCCCCTTTCCCCTCCTCTCTTGCTCTCTCTCACTTGAAAAAGATGGTTGAAAAAGATATGATAGATTTTGGGGTGCATGGAATTTCACAGCTCATTTCATTCCATCACCCGATTCCCACGGCAACTTCATTAACCGTTCGTCCATGGTTTTGGACGAAGCGAGACAAAGTATTCCACTCATTCTCTACATCATTCTTGGTCGTCTCTTTTAGCAAACTTGACGACCGAGTTGCCTCAAGTCAGAGGCGGGAGCCCGTTTAAAGAATCAGTGATGTGGTGCCACCTGGACGAGCAGATCAGAGATCGAAGAGATCGAAGCAGCCGCAACGGAGCGTGGGATGATGGTTAAAGAACGAAGGACTCGGATCGTTCGGTATAACCTTTCTACACTCTTTACAGTTTGTTAGTTTAGCAATAATGGAAGATCCGGGTTAAAGTATACGATAGCGCCAGTTAAAAGTTTTTGTTCCGCATTTGGCGTCTGTAGACGGCCGGGGCGTTACCGTAGACTTACAGTGGTATCAGAGCCTCACCATTTTGCTATACTAACTTGTGCTAACGCGTTTAAAATATCGATCGAACCGGAAATCAAAAACTGCAAAATCCAAGCTTGACAGTTTCTGTCGATTTTAAATGATGTCCTAAAATTATTCCACATATCACAGAAAGTTGTGCAGGGTTTCAGAAGTACACCGACCAAATTTGAGCATGTGATCCCACCAAACCGCCGCGGATCCGCGGCCAAACCCATGGTTTGGCCGCGCATCCGCGGCCATTCTATGGGATCAGTGCACCAAATTTGGTCTGTGTCTTCTCTGTTGGAATTTGGGGTTTTTGGTATATATCTTTTGGGCCCAGATTTTGTTACTGTTCACCAGTTGTTCGTGGGGCCCACTTTGTGATATTTAGTCGATTGAAATTTAAACATGTTAGTTTACAGTGCTTACATTATATCTCCGACCGGGAATGTCATTTGATCGGTAAACCGCGTCTGATTGCTATAGTTCTTTTAGACGGGTTTGCGAACGTGACATTCGCGTTGATGTTCTGTGTTGTGCTGTGATGTTGCGGATTTGTCGTGGTGGATAGTAGTGTGCAATGATAGTGCAGTTTGGATTTATTTGTACATTTGATTTTGCGGGGCGAGCGTCCAACATGTGGACTGCCGTCACTGCCTGTTGTATAATATTCTTTTGGGGCACGACCAGGTTGCGGTCGATGTACCTGTTGTACTATTTTTTTCATTACTGTACTAGGTTTTACCCCGCGACGGAGTGCACAGATAGCCGGGTTCTGGGGGGCAACGGGTCCGCATCTCATGGCTTTGAGAGGCAGAGGGGTCTCACTCTAGAATTGGCAGACTATTCGCCGCACTCGTAGGGGTACAGGTTGACCCAAGGAGGGGTGCTCAAGCTACCGGATTCCATGAAGTGCAGGGTGGTCCATTCACTTTGCTGGAGGGGGCTGCCTCGCTTCAGGTTTTGGCGGGTAACTTGCCGCACCCGTAGGGGTCTAGGTTTCATTGCACAGGCTATCCACACGACAGGGGAACGTCGGGTTTCAGCAGCGGCTCTGTGAAACTCGGGGATCCCAGATTATCTGTATTGTTCTGTGATGCTTATTACTTTTCTGTAATGTTGCATATTATCACGCCTGGAGCGATTATTGTATATTGGTTTATATACTATTAGATGTTGTATATGTTTTACACCCGCGCTAGTCCAGTCCCCGCTCTGTCGTTAGTTAAGTAACCTAACGGGTGATGACGGGACCCAGTAACGAATGCGGATGGCATATACGTACATTTTATTTTCGTTCTTTTCTGGTGTGATTGATTGATGGGACTGCGTTGATTCTGATCAATGCAAACTAAAGCAAACCTGTTTACAGTTGTTGGAACAAATTTAAAAAGTGTTATTGCAAAGACGTTTCCTTTTGTTTTGCATAGCGGTATTCAGTGGAATATCCTGCACCTCATTCGACGGGGCAAGGGCCGATATCCCTTCACCGGGACTGACCCCTTGGGCAGAAGTTTGTGTCAGGGTAATAGCTACACTATAGTCGATTACATGTTGCTTTGCATCGCGGTATTCAGTGGAATATCCTGCACCTCATTCCACGAGGAAAGAGCCGAGATCCCTTCACCGGGAATGACCTCTTTAGCAAAAGGTTTTCGCCACTATATTTTAAAAAAAAAGCTATCAGGTTCCTTCAGCGATATCAAGTTCACTACGTTAAAGGTTTTTCGCCAAAAACCAACCGTAGCCCTCCGTCACTTCTTTTGGGTATTCAGTTGTATTCAAGCTATGTATTTTGACCTAACGCCAAGGCATAGTGTTTTGTAGCTGCTGGGTATTCAATTGTTGCATAGATAGATGAGTTGGTTTGGGACAGCCGTTCTGCCATTTTGACCTAACGCCAAGGGCATGTGCGGGTGGGTTCAAATTAACAAGATAGTGACGGGTAGAACTTGGCATGTGACTTATGACATTTTGACCTAACGCCAAGGTTATAAGAGCATGGGGCAAAAATCTTATCGGGAGTTTCTAAAGAAACTGAAACTTGCCAAGTATGCGCATACCTTCTGGAGAATGAGTAACGTGGATGCATTCCATCACGTTATCATGCGATGAGAGTTGGATCCCGATTCCCACTGATGAGTTGGTTTACTCTTCGGGTGATCCCGATTGATTCTTCTTTCAGGTTTGGAGGAGAATTTGACAGGACAGTGGGAGGTTTCCGGATTAGATAAAGTGATAACCATTCTGATCTAGGTTAGAGTGCACGCAGAGTGTTTCTTTTCTCTCTCTCTTTGGCAGCGACCTTTGACCGACCCTAGACTATGACTCAGTGACCAAGTTGACCGAACCTTCTTAAAATACTGGATTTTGGATTGTCCGAGTTGCATAAGTCATTGCCACTCCTTCTTTTACCCTTTGCATTTCTCAGAACACCCGTATTACTACGGATATCCACTTCCATTGGATAGATCCATCGTATGGTTATATACGAACTCGGAGGGATTTCTTGGAGGATGGATCAAGGTTCAGGAGAAATAGAATTGGTTTATTCAGTTGTCTTTTATTATCACCTTCTCTCAGGTTGCGAGGGCTCCTTGGTTTAGGAGAGTACACCTATTACGCTTATTGGATAGTCTTATTCCAAACCATAGGCTGGTGCCGAAAGGTAGGGAATGAAGAAAACCAATTAGCCTAAGTAGGGTGTACAGAAGGTAATATGTAAAGACAAAATAAAGGGATTAGAAAGAGGGTAAAGTAAATTGCGACTGTTATCATTCACGACCAAACCGCGTACTTCATCGCCACTCCTATTTCACTTTTAAAAGAATAAGGTATTATTCATTTGCCTTTTACCATCACCTTCTCTCAAGATGCGAGTACTCCTTGGTTTAGGAGGGTACACCTATTATGCTTACTGGATAGTCTTCTTCCAAAGCATAGGCTGGTGCCGAACGGTAGGGAAGGAAGAAAACCATTTAGCCTAACGATGGTGTACAGAAGGTAACGACTAATGACAAATAAAGGGATTTGGAGAGATGACAATAAAATATACGGTTAAAGTTATGGATTGGATTACGGTAGAGGCATTACTAAGAATACCAAGATACCCCTACGAAACATTTTCATGTTTCAGTGCATTGTTAAAGAAAAACTGCTTTCCCGATTAGATACTTACTCCAAGGGTATGCATTTACCAGGTTTCATTCTCATATCTGTATGGTTTTACAGATGATGAGTGGGAGTAAGTTATTGGGAATTAGGTGATTATCCTCATTATATCGGAATTCGTTGTAATTGGTGATATTTGAGGAAATCTCCAGGGTACAGTTTTCAACCTACGAAGCACAGGTTTTGAGTTATTCAACTCAACGGACTTATACAGAGTATTGTATGTTGTCCAGTGTCCATCAGGACAAAGGGGTAGGTCCTCGTACTTTGTTCTGTTTACTTATGACTTCTCTAGTTTTTAGACAAGTATTTCGTAGAAATACAAGGTCTAAGTTTTGAGAAGTTGTGGGTATAAGAATAAAGTAGAGAACCAGGTGTCACAAGTATCAGGATTCTTTAAAGAGATCGAAGATGTAGATTCTTGTGATTCGTATTCAGATGATAGTAATGGTTTTGAGAAACTTGTTGCTCTTTCGGGTTACTCATAATTGGATGGATTCCTAAGTTGAGTAATGCTGATTAGCCTCTTTCCATTAAGTTGATATGCACTGGAGACAGCTGCATGATTTGAATCTGGTTCCAATTAAATAAAGTGCCAAAGTTTCTATATTGGATATAGAATGGATCATACCTTAAAAGATGTTAAGGTACGGTGAGTTGTCCAGCTTATGCTTAAAACCAGACTCTGGATAGCTCAGGGCACGTTTCTGTAATGGCTGTTTTTGGGTTGACCCTGGCTATGACGAGGGTTGATATTCTACCATTTGGAAGATCAATAGTGATATTGTTCTTGACTCGCCACAGTTTTAGTAAAATGGATCTTTATCAGAAAACAGTAGTGGGAGTATGGTAGAACTGGAAGTGATTCCAGAACCGCGAACGATTACAGAAAATTTAATAGGACCTATATATTCAATCAGGTTTGACATTCCAATAGCCACTCCGCAGATATGGTGGGTAACCTCAGACACCCGAGAGGTACATCGGTAGCCTCAAGGACGGTGACAGGGAGGTTCTTATCTACCCAGACTTGACACTACTGTTGTTCCAGACTATGAGACCAGGCAGGAGGATAAGTATAGCGTCGTTCTAAACTAGCTTTAGAAGCGCACGTGTATATTATTCTGCCAGAGGGTTGTCGTAGTCAGTGGGAGCAGCGGAAGCATAGTGGGCAAGTAGCTTATGTCTATTTATAGACTAGAGCAGTTATAGCGGAGATAGATCATCTAATTTTGATGTGACAGTCATGGGTTTGACTTCATCAGAATAGGGGATGGATCTGTTAAGAAGGTAGTAGGGTGTGATGTCATGGTATTTGGATGACATACACAGAGTAGGAAGTAAAATTCCTATACTATGATCGGTTGTACTGTGGTCGTCACACAGTTGTTTCTCCAGACAGGATATGGATATAATATTTGACATTCTGTTTTCTGGATCTATGGTTTTTAGATCTAGATTTGGGTAGTTTCCCAATGTGGGTACTTTGACAGATATTCTAATGGTTTTTAGAATAGTTGACTCCTAGCATGGTGGTGTACCTGCAGGTGATGGAGTCACCCTTTCTAAAGGTGTCGTATAGACTAAAGGGGAGAGGGCTGTGCATGATTGGCAGATCACTTGCTTAGGCAATTGAGTCAATCGTGAGGTGTCAAGTACCACACCAGATGTTGTTTTTGCACTAGATGCGATAAGTTTGTATTAATCCAATCCTGGAGAGACATAAGGAAGCAGTTTTAGAATATAAGTGGATGTTCTACGGATTTGATGACGGCAGCCTCCTTCGGGAGACGATTATCATTCCAGGTTTCAAAGGTGACATGGATGACAGAGTGATTGTCAGAGTTTTAGTTTTCCCTCTGACGAGGGACAGTATTATGGACAGGTGGTCCAAGAGGATACTGTGGGTGGCATGGTGCCGGATACTGATTAGGTTCAGTGATCGATACAGTCTAAGAAGTTTGGATTTGGAGTTCATTTATGAACTAGGTCCCATCAGATATCCAGACATATTCTAAGACAGGTATTACTCAATTCGGGAGATGGCTTTCTCCGCGAACCTGAGATAAAGAGAGACATAGAAAGAAACTTCTAGGCGGATCCACTCACTGAGGCTATTTCTCGAACACAATAGTTTTACAAACGAGCTTTGTGAAACTGATTAGTAGAGGAGTTGGATGTTCGGTTTCACACGGGCTGTGAGTAGTCGACATCGCAATAATTAGCCTTGAGTGCAAGTGGGAGATTGTTGGAGATAGTGCCCTCATAGTCAATTATTGGATCGCAGGTACGTGATTGCAATGATTGCGGAGGACCTATACCGGTAGGACAGTCTTACTCGAGATGATAGTATGCTATCTGGTTTGCCTTTATCAGTCGTGTACATGATCAGGTGACTGATTACATGTTACACTTTGATAGAGCCCTTAGGATCTTGCTTTACTACCAACAGTATGATGGCGATCATATACGTGAGAGTTGGGTAGTTTATATGCATATCCTTAATTGTGGTCCCTAGTCGTGGGAGTTTCGAGACAGGGCATCGATACTCCGGAGTAGACTAGTGTATACAGTCGAGACCCCGACGAGGGGCGGTGGCCGGTCTCATAAGCCACTGGTGTCAGTTGGATCACCTAAGATGTATACAGGTGCTCATTGGGTTATGAGTACACCGGACAGGACTCGCCGGGAATCTGCTAGTTAGTACTATATCTATCGTCAGATAGCAGTTCCCTGGTGACATGTGTACAGGTTAGTTCATCGACCTGAGGTCGTCATTTGTCTCGTGTGAGTTCCCACTGTGCTTTGATTTCTACCCTACCACGGCTCAAAGGAGTCGTGCAAACAGGTAGTTTTTGGGTACAGTCCCGAGCCATATGGAGGCACGTGAGCGGATCGGCAGGGGATTCGTCTCTCCCGGTATTGGGGGCGAGATCGTGCTGTGTCTAGGAGAGCCATTACACAAAGCCCACGGCCGTGGCAGGAGATTTACTGGTAGGTTCTCCAGTAGTATCTCAGGGTGTTATTGGGCTACACTCCGACACGACTTATACTGCTATTGGGGGTCTGACGTTTCTAGCCCCCTAGGCAGATATGCGATACTCATAGACGAATGGACCGGACTGTATATACATTGTCACTGTTAGGCTCAGTAGGGTTTCCGGATGAGTTCGCTCATCGGCCTCCCTTGAGGTCAGTCCATGGGCAGCCGTTACGCATTGCTAGTGCCGCTGACGGTTTGTGGTTAAACCCACTGCCAGGGTACTGACGAGTCATTAGAGTCCCCCACAGACAGTTTCCCAAGTTCGGGCGAAACGTTGTAGAGGCCGTATGGTTTTATGGCAGGGTTCGGAAAATGCACGTGCGTTTACGCACGTGTTATTTTTCGGGCAGATGATACTGGTCGGCTTTGGTTTAAGCCGGATCCGAGTATTATATTGAGTGGATATAATATCTTTGTCTCAGTTGCATTTGTATTCGGTCGTAATACAAATGCGGGTATATTTATACAGTTACGGGGTTATCCTGAAAGTCGTTTCAGGATCACTTTTGGAAGTTGCCAGTTTCCAGTTTTCTATCAGTCGTCTTTTAACATTCGGTTAAAGACGGATTTATCTTTTCTTGGATGAAGGTGAGTCATGCTTCTAGAAGGTTCTAGAAGGTGATGACTTGGTTAATTGGTGTTATGTTTTTATTGGTTGCATTAATGAATGGATGACTAGGTTTAGTGAGTCATTCATTTCATTAATGAGTTTTGTTTTGCTTTAGGATATTTGTTGTTGATATTTATCCTTATGCTCACCCCCTTTGCTCCTACACTCACCCTCCTCCTCACTATATATGGCCGGCCCCTTTCCCCTCCTCTCTTGCTCTCTCTCACTTGAAAAAGATGGTTGAAAAAGATATGATAGATTTTGGGATGCATGGAATTTCACGGCTCATTTCATTCCATCACCCGATTCCCACGGCATCTTCATTAACCGTTCGTCCATGGTTTTGGACGAAGCGAGACAAAGTATTCCACTCATTCTCTACATCATTCTTGGTCGTCTCTTTTAGCAAACTTGACGACCGAGTTGCCTCAAGTCAGAGGCGGGAGCCCGTTTAAAGAATCAGTGATGTGGTGCCACCTGGACGAGCAGATCAGAGATCGGAGCAGCCGCAACGGAGCGTGGGATGATGGTTAAAGAACGAAGGACTCGGATCGTTCGGTATAACCTTTCTACACTCTTTACAGTTTGTTAGTTTAGCAATAATGGAAGATCCGGGGTAAAGCATACGATAGCGCCAGTTAAAAAGTTTTTGTTCCGCATTTGGCGTCTGTAGACGGCCGGGGCGCTACCGTAGACTTACAGTACCTTCCTTAAATGCAGAGATCTCGCCCTGATTCGCTAGCGGAAAAGACAACTGACAGCCCAGGGACGCGTCCCGGCGAAACCTTAGGAGGGAGCTCACCTCGGGAGGCTCGGCAGTCCACTCTTGACCCAACCCGCTAGCTGGTCGAGACAGGAGTGGGGGGCTAATGATGATGCTCAATATTGGCGATCTCCAAGATCAGAACACGTGGCAGATGACGTGTTCCAGAACTCGGAAGGAAGGGCCCACAGGGGCCGACCAGGCCAAACCTGTACCCGACCTGCAAGCACAAGCTGACCCTCCTCAGGGCCCCTGCAAATCGGCCTCCTCGGCCCCATAGCTCGCCCCGAGCTGCCACAAGACCAGGACTCCTCGGCCTCCTTGCTCGTCCCGAGCTCCCGGCCGAGGCCGTCTTCCTCGGTCCTCCGACCAACTCCACCGCTCACAGACATAGCCACCGCTCCGCGAATCTCGCCATGCGCAGATTCTCCGCCAGCAACATCCCACGTTCCATGCCACCACGATCCCCATTAATGGGCGATCCGCTCCTTACGCGGGCGTGACGTCAGGAGCGTAACTGCCGGCGAGATTCTCGCGCCTGCTGCTGCATGCTGCCGCCACTATATAAACCCCCATCATAGATGGGTCAAGTAGGCCATTCTAATTCCACTTAGCCGTTACTCTGCTCGGATCTAGCACTAACTTGACCGTCGGAGGGTCCTCGGTGGTACCAAACCATCTCGGAACTTCTTTGCAGGTACTCGGCGCTAAACTCCTCAAATCACCAATCTCCTCAAACCCATTGAGACCCACGCGTAACAGGAGATCATCTCCAAAATCCACCGGGAGATCGACGGAAGACAACATCTGAAGGAGGCCAGAAAAAGACCTCCATCAATGAAAGATGTGAAATGAACTCGAAGCTTTTTACATTGTTGCTACCACTACATCACCTTCCATGACAACCATATATGCCACCGCGATAACCACCTTTATCTTCTCCATAGGAAAACCGTGGCCTCTATAACATCACCATCACCTCTCACTACTACAATAAAGGGTTTCCCCTACGGCTTTATCCGTTGGGGCAAAACATTGCCCCAATGGATATATTCGTAGGGACTCGAAAATTCTCCGTAGGTGCAAGTCTTCGCCCTAAACATTCCCCCACGGAGTAAAAATTGCCCCTACGGTTTCATGCGTAGGGGACTATGTACCTACGGTGTATTCCGTAAGGACAAAATATTTATTTAATTTAGTGGTTTATAAAATAAAATACTTGCCCTTCCGGTGCTATCCGTAAGGGCAACTTCCAGCCCCTACGGAGTTAGCCGTAGGTCCAGATATAAGCCCCTACGGATATATCCATAGGGGCAAGTGTAACGCCTGCTACTGAGTCCATAGAGGCAAAATGTCAGTTATTCTGATATTTTGTCCCTACGGATAAATATGTAACGGCAAACTGTGGACCTACGGATTAATCCGTAGGTACAACAGATGGTCCTACGGATTAATCCGTAGGGACATAATATCAGGGTTTTTTTTAAAAAGGGCTTCCTGTTCCCGTCCTGTGCACAATAATATATATATCATATAACCAAATATAGAAATATTCATAATCAACATCTCACGCATAATATATAACAGAAATAGATAAACAGAATACGATATCAGGATAAATCATCGTGAACAAGCAAACAACCACCAACCGTTATCGTCCAAAATTGATACAATATGTATCAGATAAGTATATACATTCTCAAAAATATAAATAAAGCCACCCTAGCTCGGTCCAGCTCCTCCACCTCTGATAATCAACGTAATCTGATGCATCTGCTCCTCGGTGCAGCCTTGAGTCGTCAAAAACTCGACCAATGAAGGAGCGGACTGTGCAGGAGTCTGAGCGAGCTGTGGAGCTACAGGAGTGGTCTGCGCAACCGTAGCCGAGATAGTGGCTTGCGGAGCCGTAGCCGAAGGAGATGCATGTGGAGCCGCAGCCGAAGTACCCCGTCGCATCTGTTCAATTTTGTGTGTAATCAACGAGTAAGAACTGTGTATTAGTCGAATTAGTTTAATTATCAGGTTATTGCGAAACCCCAACCTAAGATTAATCAAAGTTAAGTCTACAACAAAATAAGCTCAGGCTACTAATATTGGATATGTTACTATCTATAATATGATATAATATTTTACTATTAAGTAGTATACATACCATCATCTCCTTCAACTTCAGAACGGTGGTCTTCAAGGTGGCAACATCTTGCTCTAGACGTCGCTCACGGAGGGTAAGGGAAGTAACCGCCGGAGTAGAGTCCAACCTCATATAGGCCCTGCTAGGTCCCAGTCCCCGGCCTCTCTCCTAACCTCCGTGGTGCCCTCCGTGTGCGGCGTCTAGAACTGGGGTCAGCAGCATCGGATCGTTCTATCCAGTAAAATCGATCCTCGATACCTCCGCCTACTCCACCACCCGCTCCTACACCCGCATTAACCATTAAAATATAAGTATAGCATTTAAATTTGAACTTTTCAAAACAAAGATTTCAAACCTGTTAGAATAAATATTAACACCTACGCAATACTCCTGGGTAGCAGTGTCAGAGAATCGAAGCTCGCCCGTGGAAGGATCCGTCGAGGTGTCGTGGACGGCAAGATACGCGGACAACACGCTCGGTGTACCACCCTGCGCCAGGGTCTGAGCTCTCTGCAATTCGCAAAAAATTTACATATATTATAAAATAACTCTTAATATTACATTATATCACAGTAGGTCTATTGTAATTTACCGATAACTCAATGGCACGAGTAATATTCCCCGAGCCACCTATATAAGTGGGGCGACCCCTCTTCGCCGACTTCCTATTCTCTTTATTATGATCGGCTTGTTTCTGCACAACACATTCAAATTTAGTGTAGCTAGGTCCCATTTTCTATTTCTCGATAAAGTCGCTTTTCTAATTAAGCAACACAAAAAAATAAATTATATACTAAACAATGAATTACATTTAAAATACAAACCTATTTGCACCGAGAGTCAAAATATTGGCATAAGAGAGACCATGTATCTATGTCGACTCTCGCAAAGGCCGAAGTATGTAGGAGAGCGCTCTCTCTGCCTCGGGGGTCGCCATCCACAGGGAATAGCGGTCGATCTTCAGCTCGTTCCTATTGTATCGGACCTTTAATTGCATGTTCTTCATCAGGCCCTGGTACAGAGCGTGAAGATTGAGCACTCTCTCAGGATGATCAGGGTCGGATACAGGCTGAAAGTCGTAATCCAACCGCAATACAGAAAAAACAATGTTATTAAATTGCAAGCGTTAAATAATAATAAATATATTGGGTAAGTCAAATGAAACTATACATTAATACCCGAGCCTGATCCCAGAAGAGGGCAAATGAGTGCCGGTGCTGGTCGCCCCACTCAACGTGAAGTGGATACTTCTTCACGAGGCGGCTCTCATCCCCCATATATCGGCCGAACCTCTCGGCACAATCGTCGGTATAGCAATAATCAGGGGTAAAGAAGAGGGGAATGCTGCCTCCCCCTACCTCTGTCGGGCCTCAGCCTGTGGGACTGATTCGGGCTTCGAGTCCCCTTCTCGGGATGGGGATGCCCTGCATCTACAAGAAATATCAAGACAATCAATATTAAGACAAATTTGTATTAAGAAATCAAGGTTTAACGAAAATTGAAGTGTGATATATACCTCCGGCGATAGAAGCACGAGCCCGGGCCCGGGCAGCAGCACGAGCGGGACGATAGTTCCTCTGGTGAGAAACAGCCGGTGATCCGGACGTGGATGTATCTCTAACTAGAAAATAAACATCGATAAAATTACATGAAGTTCATGTTTATTCTTAAAGGATATGTAAAATGAATAAATATTTTATATTTATTCATACAAACCTGCAGACTGAACGGAGGGTATGGAAGTGACGAAAGTGGTCCCTGCACCAGACATGGACGCACCACCTATAATTAGATAATCAAACATTGACTATATAAGTAATTGCAAAAAGAATGTGTATATCAATAATATAACATTCTAAATCAACATGTATACACTATAGGATATATAAACATACCCGCAGGTGCGGTGGTGGCCTTTACCCGAGATGTAAGTACGTAAGAGCAAAAAGAATGTATGTATATTTATGATATAGTATTCTAAATCAATATACATGTACTATATGATATATAAACATACCTCGAGGTACGGGAGTGGCCTCTGTCCCTGATGTGGACGCACCACCAACAGCTAGACAATCAAACATTGAATATATAAGTAATTTTGACATGAATATGCATGTATATCTATAATATTATATTCAAAATGAATATGCGTGCTACCTGGAGGTGTGGCAAAGTCCACACGGAAGGAGGCATCCGAAGGGGTCTCCAATCGGGGTGCAAGACCGGCCCTCTGAAGCTCCCTACGCAGCTCTCCGGACGGCAGAACCGCTTTGCCTTTGCCTCTGCCTCTGCTGGTGCCGCGGCTGGAGCTCCTGCCGCCCCTCGCTGCTCCCGTCATCGTCATCAAATCTAGATAAAACGGTTTGTGGACGCATTAGACAATCATTACATATGCATGCTATATATGTATAGATCGTAAAATGTGAAGTAATAATATAACGTTACCGATAAGCTTTTTTGTTTCGTGGACACATTAGACATATCTACTTGGATTTCATCATCAATATCATTTCTAACCCACGTAACTTCATGATCAGCCGAAGACAACCTGCCTTTTGAAACAGACGGTCAGAGCACTCTAAGTCTTCTCTCTTCTTCATTCTCATCGCTGTCCTCGAATTCTGGGACATCGTAAACATCCTTAGGTTTCCAACGGCATACGGAACTCTATCCCGGATGCTTCAAACACTGTGAGTAGTATACTTGGAACGCTTGGTTCGGAAAGATAAACGGATCATCCTGAGCGTAAAATCGAAGTGTGTTCACACTGGTCAATCCATATTCATCTTTCCAAGTCCTAAGATTGTTTCTCCACTTATCTGTATCGGTTCGTGTATCGTACCAAGTACACTGAAATATATAAAACAGTTCTGATCGTCCGAGATATTGGATGCCAAGTATATAATTTAAGTATCCATAATAAATCACACCATCTGATCCTACCGCCACAATCCTACTATTCTGAGTGGTTCTAGATATTTCTATATTCTTAACTTCGAATTTGTATCCAAGGACACCGAATCCTTTATAATATGCAACATCCATACTAGGAAACTAAGCTAAATATCTTGAATCACTCTCTAATGATGCAGACAAGTTCGGATCGTGGATCTAACAAAACAAATTTTACGACAAATACATAACGATATAAGTTTAGATTAAAACTGGTAGCAATAACATGTTATTCGAATAACTTACATGATATGCAACCCAATCGCAAAAATTATCCTGATGAAATTTTTCCAATCGTTCATCGTTCCAATCAGGATACCCCTCACGTACCTCGTTAAAATGAATTCTGTTCTCAACAATATATTATGACATTAATATTATATCATTTCATACACACACAAACACAAATATAACAATTAATCCAAAAAAACTTACTCTCTAATTTTTTCAAGATATGCGCTATTGAAGAGGATAAACTGGTATATCTTATTGATAAACATAGTGTCTATCCTCTTATAATCAGCTTTACCATATGGCCCGTCCTGAATTCTTCGAGGCCGGTTAAGTCTCGTCTAAATGTTCTTGTCCAGATAGCGGGAACAAAATGCGGTTGCTTCATCTAGAAGATAACCTTGCATGATAGAAGTCTCTGGTCGATTTTTATTGCGTATATACTTTTTTAGAGTGTAGAGGTACCTAAAGAAAAATATGTTAAATAAATAAATACGGGCATACATGACAACAATAATTTTACAAATTGCGCGAAACGAAAAATTCCACATACCTCTCAACGGGATACATCCATCGATATTGTACCAGTCCGTCTAACTTAGCCTCAGTTGTAAGATGAACTGTCAGGTGTATTATGATATCGAAGAATGACGGTGGGAAAATACGCTCAAACTTGCAAAGTATCAACGAAATAGAATTTTCTAGTTTCTCCAGCGTCACAACATCCAGTGTTTAAACGCATAATTCTTTGAAAAAACAACATAGGTCATTGATTACTAAACCAACCGATTCGGGAAGGGAAGTCCTGAGGGCTAATGGGAGAAGGTGCTCCATAATAACATGATGATCATGACTTTTCAGCCCATCGATCTTGCCTTTCACAATTTTTATCTTGCTAAATGATCCTGAGAAACCTGTGAGAACTTTCAAATCATGCAACATCTGCAGGAATCTTTTCTTCTCCGGTTGTGACATATGATACACGGAAATGGGAAGTACAAACTTGCCTGGTTTACCCGCTATCGGTTTAGGATGCAATTCACTTCTAATTTTCCAGTCCTGTAGATCCATCCGAGTATTGAGGTTGTCTTTCGATTTCCCATCTTTACAAAAAAGCAAGTTGAGTACGTGCTCAGATACTCCCTTCTCTATATGCATGGCGTCTAGACAATGACGCACTAAATTTGTTGACCAGTACGGAAGTTCGAAGAAAATGCTTAACTTATTCCAGAATGGTGGTTTGACCTGTTTTGTCGGATCCATCCCGAAGGTTACATTATTGTAACCATCCCACTGAGCAGTCACGTCCTCTCCGGACAATGGGGCTGGAGGTCCAAGAAACTCCTGATGACCATCAAAGTGAACAGCGTCTAACCTGTAGGGGTGGTCTAGAGGAAGGAAACGTCGATGGCCGCAATAACAAACCTTCCTGCTAAAATTCAAGAATTTCGATGTTGTATGTTGATGACAATAAGGACATGCTTTGTGACCATGTATGGACCAATTTGATAGCATTCCATACGCAGGAAAGTCATTAATTATCCACATTAAAGCCGCACGCAGTATGAAGGTTGTATTTATGTTTGCATCGTAAGTCTCAACACCATCAATGAATAAAGATTTTAACTCATCGATCAGAGGTCGGAGATAGACGTTGATATTGTTTCTCGGTGAGTTTGGTCCGTCGATAAGAAGAGGAATCATAAAGTATGATTGGTCCATAACCAACCAAAGCGACAGATTATAAACTATCATTACAACGGGCCATGTACTGTGGCTTCCAGCCATATAGTTGAATGGGCAAAAGTCATCACTAGCGAGTCCGAGCCTGACATTGCGAGGATCGGTACTGAATATTTCGTGCCTCCTATCGAAATCTTTCCATTCCGGTGAATCTCTTGGATGACTCATTTTTCCATCTTCACTTGGAGGAACACGGTGATGCCAAATCATTGTCTCGGCTGTTTTCTTGCACCTGAATAGCCTCTGCAGCCTCTGTGTTATGGGAAAGTATCGTGCTATCTTGACAGGTATATCGGGCTTCTTATCATAATCTTTCGGCTTATACCTGGCCTCTCCGCATGTTGGACACTCTTTCAAATCTGAATTCTCTTTCCGGTACAACACGTAATTTTTAGGACATGCTTGAATCTTCTTACACTTCAGACCCAAATCAGACATTATCTTCTGGGCTTCGTACCAGCTGTCGGGCACGTTATTTCCCGGGGGCATAAAATCTTTCAAGAACAAAAGAAGCATTGTGAATGACTTGTTGCTCCATCCATTTAGGCACTTAATCTGGAAAATTTGGACGAACCATGAGAGGGTGGAATACTTTGCATTCTCATAAATTGGTTTTCTAGTATCATTCATGAAATTTTCATACTTATCTGCACGCGGTCCTTGACCAGAAGGAATGTCATCTTCGGTACGAATAGATTCACCTAGGGCAGCCTCTAACATATCCTCCATTTTTTCTCCTGAAAAGAAATTACCATCTTCTTCTTCTGCCGCATTACCGTCTTCTCATTCTTCTTCTGCCGCATTATTGTCTTCTTCTTCTTTCCCGTGATATAGCCAAGTTGTATAAAATCTAGTAAAACCATATTTAACGATATGAAGCTCTGCAAATTCTACCTTCTGCCAGTACTTATTCCCACATCTATCACACGGGCAGAGAATCTTCTCTAACACGATCTTATTATGTGCGCGTGCAAATTCAATAAAAGCAGCAACTCCTGCGACAAACTTAGGCTGCATAAGTTGTTGCTAATCCACATACATCCAGTCCTTAATTCTGATGTACTCATGGGCCATGTTAGACTGTATAACATATAAATTATAGGTTAAGATGACTATATTGAGAAATCTAAGAACGGGATGGTTCTTGACAAAGGAGAAAATCCGTGTATATGCTTTGTGTGTGCGTTTATCGTTGAAAAGAATAAGTTATCGATAATCAAAGTTAGATCTGAGGATACCCATGTATGAGTTTATTCTATATATGTGTGTTTCAATTTATGATCTCGCTTAAGTGTAGGGTTGTTAGTGTGTATGTGTTGTGTGTGCGTTTGTTGTGTATTCATGTTGTATGTGTGTGTTTCGGCTGTCGGGGGTAAGGCTTCTATCCCATTAAGAATATATAGAGCAGATATCCATTCGCTTGTGCTTTCAACCATTTCGAGTAAATTTCGGCAGCACCTCCCCGCTGTTCTCTGAGTACACTGTAGTAGAATAAATAATCATTTCAAAGCCGTGAAACAATGTTGAAATGAATATCTAATCTATCTTTGTACACGGAGAACCAGCGGAAAAGTACCGACGAAATAACTTGAAACGGATGAAAACATAAGTGAATGCAGGTGTTTGCTTTATACATTCCTAACTTGTCCACATTGGACAAATCTATTGGTTATCATACGATTGAATCTTCCATCACATAGACTATATGACGGTTGTTAGTACCGAACTATACCGTTCGATATTTAACAACTTTCGTATAGTTCTATGTCACGACGAACATCGAACGTATGTTAACCGATAGACGGGGACTAAGTCGCACTTTGATTTTCATATATCAGTATCGATGAGAATATGAAAGTTTCATATTATCATCGAGTATCATATATTGGTTTTAACTTGAACATTTAACTTGAATAGGTTTTACGTTTACGTTTCGTTATTAAGGGTTCAAAGTTTTTAGTTTAGGGTAAATTTTTTTTGCGTTTACGGTAAAGTTGTATGTTTACGTTATCATCGAGTATCCTACTGAATGAACTAGTACACCCTAAACCCTAACCCTAAATAACCCAAATTAACCTAATTAACCACAATTAACCATAATCGTTACCCTAACACAAATTATCCCTAATTAACCCAAACTTAACCCAATTTACCCAAATTAACCTAATTAACCCTAATCAACCCAAACTTAACCCAATTTACCCAAATTAACCTAATTAACCCTAATCAACCCAAACTTAACCCAATTTACCCAAATTAACCTAATTAACCATAATCAACACCCTAACCCTTTCAAATTATCACTAATTAACCTAAATTAACCCTAGCCTCTAATTAACCCAAATTAACCCTAGCCTCTAACCCTAAACCTGAACCAAACCCTAACCCTAACCATACACTGAACCCTAACCCTAACCCTAGACCAAGTTTTACCCTAACCCTAACCCTAACTACAACTAATTAACCCTAACCCTAAATGAACCGAACCCTAACCCTAACCCTACCCTAACCCTCACCCTAACCGAACCCTGAACCCTAACCCTAGCCCAAGTAGCAACCCAATAATCAACAAAAACAGAAATAAAAGCATAATTAGAAGTAAAATTATGAAATTTACTAACCTGTAGCTAGGCCGGCGATGGAGGAGACCGGAGATAGTCGACGACGGAATCGGTGATGAGTCACGGGCGGTGGCGACGAAGAAGCCGACGGTGATGTCGGGGATGACGAGGCGCGCGCGGGAGGGCGGTAGCGACGAGGCGCGGGCGGTGGCGACGAGAGGCGCGCACGGGAGAGTGAGAGCGAGGAATTTTTGGGAACGATCGAGGGCTTTTCTATTCTTTATTTTTTTTATTAATAACCCATATATATGCCCCTACAGATTTAACCGTAGGTCCTTCTTTTGCGGCTCCGTAGGGTCAAATAACAAATTATGTTTTAATATTTTTAAATTAATTCGTATGGTACTGTAGGGGCAACAATGTGGACCTACGGAGTAATCCGTAGGGGCGTCATTTTATTGCCCCTACAAAAATCTTTATCCGTAGGGACAACCCCTTATTGTAGTAGTGTCTGTTGATGTAGTTTTTCATTACTGTCACCACCATCGTCGACTTCTTCAGTTCTAGAATTATATATAAAATTTATTTTCTAATTTTCACTTTTTTTAAGGATCCTTTCCACACCAAATATTGCTTGTTGTATTATAATTTCTTAATTATTACCAAGCAATATTTAAACTTGGTAAACATTTCTAAAAGGGTAAATTGTCAAAAAGCTTCCGGCTCGCTTCAAACTTGTGTTAGAACACCAGGGCTTTTTAGCTCTTGTTGAAAATCCTTTGGGCCCAATCAAAACCCATTATACACTAGTTGGCAACTGTAATATCTAAGCAGTTGCAGTTGCCTGTAATGTTTAAGTAGTTGGCTGTAATATCCACGCAGTCGAGGGAATATAAGACCTAAATAAAATATAGCCACGGTTTTTTCACAAAGATTTTGAACAGTAGGACCTTCTCAATAATTTCGAAAATTATAGGGGTTTTTCCACCACTTCCGGGCGGGCTGGAGGCTTTTTACCCTTTCCAGAAATCTAACATCACAAAAGAAAAAATAATAATAAATAAATAATATAAAATTTTAAAAATCATATTCTAAATTATCTGAATTGGGTCTAGGCTAAAATAGCTATGACTACAAGTCCAGGGGTTCTCTGTTTAATAGGGCAATTTTTTCTCGTTTTAGAAAGATTAGAGAAATATTTTCCCATATAGAATTTAATTCTATATGAAGTGACGCTCACATGTATTGCGCATTAGGTGTTGCCATATATATGGCCTATAGCGTTCACGTGAGACGCTGTTATTATATGGCCTTAGTGCTGTTTTGCACGCGGGCGCTGGCATATTATATGGTTTTGACGTTCGCGTGCTTTGCATGCGGGTGCTGCTCACGTGCTTTACATTTGAGGTGCTGCTATATATATTTTAAGAAGGAACGTGTTTGTGTGTGTACATATGGATAAGTTCTCTTTTGGATGCTGGGAGAAGAGTGGAGGCTTGTGACTCACCTAGATGAGTCACACAAAATTGTCACACTCCACTTTAAATAAGAGGAAAAGAGGATTTTCTAGTTAAGGATTTTTTTCTACACTCTTATCCTCTCACTCTTTTTTTTATCTCATGTGAGCTCCAAAGTAGAAAAGAAAGAGAAAGGAAAAGAGAGCAAAAAAGAGGGTTCTTCACTACATCCGTAATACATCACTCTTATCAAGTTTAGTGTGTTAGTTGCTTCACTAGTTGTAGATTTGGTGTGGAGCTAGAGCTTGAAATCGAACTCGATCGGGTGGATCATCTTCGGCATGGTCGATCGGCGTGCAACCTTGTACCTTGTTCCTGATGACTATGGAGCCTAACTAGAGTCCATGAAGCTTGTAGGGGCCTTCCGCGATTAGCGGACATGCTACAAAGGTAACCAGTCCCCTAAACTCTTAGTTTAGCTCTTTGGTGTTTGTCTAGTTAAGTGTTTGGAATCGATTCTAGGGTTTTGTTCGCTATTGCCTGCATAAAAGTTTTTGTTTTCGCTTCCACCTAAACCGCGAGTCTTGCGGCGCGAGCACTATGAAGCCTTACAGTAACACTATAGAACGATCGCATGTATTATGTATTAATAAATGATATTGATTGATTTACTGGTTTTATTGAGTTTTGGCTTTGGGCATCATGAACCGGTTCAAGCATGGTGTGAGTCGTCTTATGTACCCAGAGAATCATGGTTTGATTGGAAAAACTTGTGAGCCAGATTAGGCTATATTGAGTCGTCTCAACCGACTATGACCTGATATTGTTTCCTGACATGTTTATTCTTTGGGTATTTGATATATTGTTATTGGGTTAGGGTAAATTGGGTTTAATTAATCTTTAGTTTGTGGATATGATTGTTTTGATATAAGTTTCATGTATTATCCGCCCATATGCATAATATACTATATAAACCCCTTTATAATCATACAACCATAATTCCTATTGTTTTCCTCTTTCACATCAAAACCCTAGCCTCCATATCTTTATCTCTTTCACACCTGAACCGAACCTTAACCCTAACTCCAAAACCTGATCCCCTTCCATCTCATAGCCGACCTCATCATCGTTTACACCGCCTTGAGGAGATCTTCGTCATCGCCATTGTCTTCTTTCTCGCGGCTGTAGCATCAAGATCGAACATACATGTAACAACTCCAGTTTCAATGTACAGAAAATTGTTTAAAAGTTAATATACAATTAGGATATTTGCAATCTTGTGTACACTATAAATATTTGTTTTACTTTTGAACAGCAAGAAAGTACTTATAGCACATTGGTAAAGCCTTGCACTGCTGTGACGTAGCCCCTGTGATCGAATCCCCCCAGCCACATTATCTTTTTATTAAATTTTCTTTTAATCTTTTAGAAGCTCAAAAGTTTACACGTGCACTACACGTAGAATGATAAGTAATAGATTAAATAAACATGTGCATGGGGGTATGTGAAGCGTGAGGGACACATGGCACAAATCCAAGGCCATTCCACCGGTTTTAGGCCGGCAACGCAAGCCTAGGTGACCGGTACCGCCGGGCCGCCCGTAGGGAAAGGCTTCTAACTTTTCACCCGAGTACCCCTTCAGCTACCCCACCTCTCTCACATTATTTATTTTCTTTGCATTCATCCAGAGCACAATAAAATACCATTTAATCCCATTTTTAATGCAAATTTCAATGCAATCTTTAACCCACTAAAACCTAATTTTCCATATAAATACCACACTCCATTTCACTTATCCTCACTCAGAAATTCCAAGCCAAAACTCTCGAGAATTCTCAAGTTCTCTTAGTGTGCAAGTGGAGTTAGTGAAGGGTGAAGTTCCGGCGATGTTCCAAGAAGATTCCGGCGGCGAAACAATGCCTCGAAGCCTTCCTTAGTTTCCTCTCTCCCTCCTCTTGTTCAATAGCTAGTATGTCCCTTCTCCCCCTCTCTTCTAGTATCTTAAAATCTTTCATTTCAAAAACCCGACGGAAGCGGAGTTAATCCGACTTCCGATTCGGTTTTTCTTTAAAACTCTACTTTTCTTAATCAACAAAATACTATACTCTCATATAATGTTTAACAAATATTAACAAACACTTTAAAACAAGTTTCATCTGAAAATATTCTTTTATGCAATTTTTATAATATTTTTACGGTAAAATGCCACATACTTCATTTCCGACATAAAACAACATAAAACTTGTATTATCTTTAGATAACTCATGAGATAATGACCTATCTCATCACAACACACATATTTGACATAGCACGATAAAGTTTTGGGAATATATTCATGGGATAGCACGACATTATAAATAAATACTATCAACTTGCAAAATCATTTCTTTAAAAAGTGTATTAATCAATTCCTTACAATTACGCCTCTACAACCATTTTGGGGAACCTGATCGGGATGGCGCGGGTTATCGCACGTCTTCAGGCCTAGTAGAGCGAGATGCAGACCTTCGAAAGGAGCATTCGATCTTGATGGAATTTTTAATGCATTTTTCTTTAGAAAATGAGATTTCTACAAGAATAAATAAAATTTATTTTTATTAAATATATAACTATTATCAAAATATCTATTTTAATTATATTATATAAATATTCCAAGTTTTCCAAATCAAAGGAATCACTATTACATGAAAATACCATCCAAATACAAAACAATACCGATATTTCAATAAAATACCATATACTATGAAAATTAGGTTTTACTCACTAGAAATTTTACTTTTATAAAATATACATGTATGAAAACCCTAAAGACGATAATTAAATACTTGAGGTGTATTTTAAAAATTATATCAAACTATTTTTACATAAAACCCTCTCAAGTTATACTAATTTACAATAAGGACCTTAGTAAATATAGGTTTAAGCGGGACCAGTTCTCTTGAGCCTCAGGGAGCCGGAGAATATGGGTGCTTGCCTATCTAAGGTAGACAATCTAACAAACGGTGTTATCAACACGGTAATTGTCTTGGAAAAAGACACAAATCTGTCATCCATGTACAGCAGTTACCGATAATATCAAAACTAAGTCAGGATTTCAAGTTCTTTTCAAAGTTTCTGACTCAGACTGAGTCTCAATCTAATCAATCTGACTTGAAGGTGATTCAAGTATAAACTACAATTCAACATGAATCCGTCTATTCAATCGATATCAATCAATATTTACGGAACCGAACCATGGATATACTCTGTCTACATAACTCTCCATTTATATCCATTCCATTTACTGATATCATGATTTTGGCAAGCCATCTATCTATATAACAAAACAATACAAACAAGATATCGCGGGGTTTATAAAGGGTTAGATTGGTACAGAAGGTGTTAGAAATGGCACGCGACTGTAACCATAATACACCTAACTTGAATATCCATTACCGTTGTACCGTGGCTGAACGGTTCCTTATGCTCCGTATACCTTAGTCTCCAGAATAGTAGGACTCCTCTCGTATACACTGGTATTTTCTGTACCAAGCTAAAAACAACTGCGTTAACATTATAAATAAACATTACTATTTATATTCTCTTTCTGTCTATTCTATCTCTACTCACCTTTGGAACTTACCGAGCGATTGTTCGCTGAAGACATTCCTTTCTTCTTTCTTTGGAATGTTGTTAGGTATTTCGTTCACTGGAGATCGAGCCCAGCACTGAAGATTTGGAGTAGTTAGGTTTTGACCCAGAGCTGTAGGCACTTGTACATATTAATTTCATTTCAGTTATACCATTGTTTAGGCATTACTTTCTATTCATGTATTTACATTTCAGTTGTACCTATAAAAAAATGTTTAATAAATAAAGTTGTTGGTCATTTACATTCTTATCTCTTGTGTAGATTATTTTATATTACTTAGATTCGCTTAGCGTGTTTACTTCTGAGTAAATACGTCGCGTGACCCGCCACATCCTCTTTCCGTACATCGGGAAGTGGGGCGTGACAGGTTTTGTTGGTAGCCCATGCAGGTCCGCTCTGTATGGACATGCAGGTCGGTTCTGCATGGACATGCGAGTTAATTCTGCATGAAGTCCTAAGCAATGTAACATAAGAATCAGCAATTAAAAACATTCTTTATATATTCCTTGAATCTTACCATTTTATATATTTTGAATCTGTCATAACCCAAAATTTTCTTTCAAGGTTATGAATTCTCCAAACAACACTATCACTAATTTCAACAACACTCTACCACCCCTACCGCTTACACCTACCGTCGCTACTCCGATCAATGAGCATGCCATGCCCCGCTTCCCGGTGTACGGGCAGAGGGCGCGACGGGCCCGCTACGTACTTACTCCGAAGTAAATACGCTAAGCGTAACTAAGCAATATAAAAGAAATATACACAAGAGACAAATGTAATGAACAACAACTTTATTTATTAACATTCTTTTACAGTACATGGAAAAGTAAATACATGGAATGAAAAGCAATGCCTAAACAGTGACATAACAGAAATGGAAAGTACTGAAATGAAATATACAAGTATCTAGAGCTCCGGGTCGAAGGCTAGCTGATCCAAGTCCTCGCTGGTGGGCTCGATCTCCTGAAAGTCCGAATCACCTGACAACATTCCAAAGAAGAAAGAGAGAATATCGTCAGCGAACAAATCGCTCGGTAAGTCCCAAAGATAAGGGAGAAATAGAATAGACAGACAGAGTGTGTGTAACTTTTAAAGTTATATTATATTGTTATAATATTGTATTTAGTGTTAACGCTGTTGTTTGTAGCTTGGTACAGAAGAGACCAGTGTATACGAGAGGAGTCTCAGTAGACCAGAGACTAAGGTGGACAGAAAGTACAAGAAACCGTTCAGCCACGGTGTCACGCCCCGCTTCCCAAAATACGGAATACGAGAAGTTGACAAGGCCAGCCATGCTCCTACGGTTGGGGGAAAAATCCCTCCGCAGTCACACTTCGGCTTCTAGCACTACGTGGTAATCAGTCAACAATGCACAGGTAATGAGAAATGCAGTAAATAAATCAAAACGAATACAAAAGAACTAACCCAATGGAGATCAAGAGAGTATAGCTCTGGGTAGTTGATCAAGATGTCTGCGATGTCCTCGAGGTACGTCAGGTCCTGGTCCAAACTAGATCCACCTCTCACTCTGAGCATGCATACTCAGGTCGTCAGAGCGACACGATAGCAATATATATATAGATACAAATGTGAACTCGTGTGATAATAACGAATATGCAACAGTAATCAGAAGAATAAAGACGTGAACATGAAGTAGCCAATGCAGGTATCCAATAGAGCAGGTGAACAGTGAAGCAGTAAACAGTATGTCAGGCGTGTTGAATCAATAAGCATTGCATGTCAATGTCACTATCCCTATCAGTCTCTAAGTCTTACTGTACAGGTTACTAAGCCTATCGTCAGTCCAAGTGTGAGAGTCAACCACTCATGAGTATCCCCCACCCAAGGGTAGGACCCAAGGACAAGGGAACACGGGCCCGAGTCGCTCGCTAATAATCAGTGATATCCCTGTATATCTCCATATATCTTCATATGTGCCGGCATGGGACTCCCGAGATTCTGTTGAACTCACACTCAAACTACCTCACACCCCGTGGTCTACATCAAACGCCAACCATAAACTCAAATACCGGTCGGTCCATGACAAGTCTGCGCGAGAACTGGAGACATGATCTCCATCAAGTATGTCCCGACTGATACCCAAGATAAATGGACAGTGTTTGGTGTCTTACCTGTGACACCCATACAAGTGCTTCCATAATTGTCCCATACCAATTATAGTCACACTTATACACGTCCCACAGACGTCGACAATGCAATAAATCAATAAGGTCCACTGATTGTGTACAAGTACGTGTCACTTTCACTTATCCATTCATGCTTAAACACTAACGTACTTGCCACAATCAAACACTAAAACCTAACACCGGGTAATGCACATGATCACTAGGTTACCAATGCAACGACATATATATAATGTGATGAGAAAACAGTATTTAAGGCATGATTAAGATGTCATCAAACGATGTCCTACCACTTGCATAATTCTTCATAAATCATACATGCGAAATTTAGTGGAACGATGAACAGGGGATAAGTAGTATGTTTAATTATTTATCCAGCAAAACTCGTCTTGCTTTAATTGGGTTTCAAGATCACTAGATATGGCCATTTCATTTTAAGCGTTCACTGCTGGAAATCCGGTTTCAGAATCGGAAGTCTGTTTTGTAACGCATTTTAATCCCAGTTGGGATCGTATTTAGGTGACGCTATAGTTGAACAATATTTAGGGATATCATTTAAGTTTCCACCACAATTGGCGGATTAGTAATATGTTATGTCTACAGGGAGTTATGGACAGATTATGTTCGATGTGTAAAATATGCTTCTGCAGAATTCAGCAAGACGTGTCGACATTGAAAAATGAATTAAAAATATCAAACGGTTGAGGAATCTGGTAAGACCCATGGAGTAATAAATCTAATTCAATTCCCTACGTAACGATATAGGGTTCCGCACATTCTCTTATATGAACAATGATATACAGGGGTTTAACAACAGGGGTTAACCTGGATTTCCATTCTGGACTGCAGTCCAGAATCATGATCCACCGCAGTTATCTCTAATATAGTGTACTAAAATTCAGTGATCAACAATATTTTACAGTAGGTTAACCAGTTAGCTTCGTTACGAGCCATCGAACGCTAAAATCCGGTTTATACACAATTTAATATAAATTTTATAGTTTGACATGTACAAAGGTTTTCAGGTTTTATAACAGAATCCGAGACCTCATTTTATGTGAGTAAACGGCATAGTTTTGAAACCAAAGTCTCAAGGAACATTCTTTACTACTCGGGCCATCACATTTTATATTTTGCCGTCAATTTAACATGAGTTTTCCATTCGGGCCGTGCATCGAATACTTGAATTATACGGTTCGCGTAAAAAGGGCATGCGACAGTTATAGTAACTAGAATTGTAACAAATACAAGTAGCATGAAGCAAGTATTAAACTTGCCTGAAGGTGTGTCGATGACGGTACGGCAGCGGCAATGACACGATCGCGTTATGAACGCAGCACTGGTTTAGCCTCGTCGGATCTTGCTTCTTGTACTTGATGGCTCGGTGGGTGCGACGGGCGTTGCGACGAATGGCGTGTTGGTGATGATGACAGTTTAAGGGATCGAGACCACAAATTTGATGGCGATGTCGGTGACCCGAATAGCGGCGATGGCGATCACTTTAGATGTTCGACGAAATGCCGGGGCTCGACCGCGGCAGCTAGGGATGCAGTGAGGGGGTGCCGGTGGTGGGTGTCGCTGGTGCTGTCGAGGTCGGTGGAGAGGGGTGCGGAGACGACGGGGTCGAAGCTCCGGCGAGGTGATCGGCGTGAGTGCAGAGGTGAGGTCGGCTAGGGTTCTTTTTTTTGGAGAAGAGTTGAGAGAGAGAGATGCTTGGTGTAAGAGAGAGAGAGAGAGAGAGAGAGGAGAGATGTTGCTGAGTGAGAGAGAGGGGGGGGGGTTGTAGAGGGAGAGAGAGAGAGAGAAGTTGCGGAGAGGGAGAGAGAGAGAGAGAGGGGAATTTACTCGGTGACGACGGGGGTCGACGGAGGCGCCGTCGAGGTGGCCTGCAGAGGGGATGCGCTCGGGTCAGCAGCGAGGGGTGTGCAGGGCTCGGAGCTTGGCGGTGATGGTGATAAAGTAGAGGGGTGGTCGGCGGTGAGGATCTCGCGGTGGTGGTTGCTGGGTCGTTGGGTGATGTGGTATGAGGCACGAGGGGCGGTTACGAAGGAGAAGCGGAGGCGGACGTCGACGAGGGCTGAGTCGTGGCCGATGGAGGTAGTTCCGGTAGCGAGCTCGAACGGTAGGGTCGGCCGACGTGGGTTTTCTGGAGAAGTGGGGAGCTAGGAGGAGGAAGAGAGGGGGAGAAGGGAAGGAAGGCGCGGAGTCGTCGTCGTCGGCGTCGTCGTTGGTGCAGGGATGAAGGCAGTGGGTTTGGAGAGAGGGGAGGACTTAGGGAGAGATTTGAGAGTGTGAGGGGAAAGGCGTTAGAGACGAGGAGGGGGTTTGAGGAGCGCGCGCGAACGTGGGTCATGGGTTCGAGGGGTGTTCGCGACGTAGGCGGCGACGTGGGGGCGACGCGGGGGATGCGCATAGAAAACGAGCGGGAAGGAATCTTTACGTGGGGAAGAAGGAGGGAACGGGTCTCGGGTCGGGTCGGGGGAGTGGGTTGGGTCGGCCAATAAAAATAATAAAAAGGGGGTGGGGAAAGGTGGGCCGGGCTGAGGGAAAGGAAAAATTGAGGAGAAAATAGAGGGGAGTGGGCTGAGACATAAAATAAAAGGGATTGGGATTTGGGTTTGGGGTTTAAAAGAAATAAAATAATTATAAATAAAAATAAATAAATTTTGTAAGTAATACTTTATGAAGAATACGGATATTGGTGTACAAAAAAAAGAACTGGGTATTACACACGGTACAACAGCAATGAAATACAGGTCAGGTGTCTTAATAGTTGCAGTCTTGTGCCACTTCTAACACCTTCCGTACCAATCTACCCCTTAAACCCCGCGATGTCTTGATTGTATTGTTTGTATTGTATTGTCTTGTAATATGAATTGTATAGATGGGTGACTTGTCGAAACCATGATATCAGTAAATGGATGTAACTGGAGAATCATGTAGATGGATGTATATCAATGGTTCAGTTCAGTCAAGTTGCATAGATTGAATATATGGATTCATATTGAATTTTTATATATACTTGAATCTCATTCAAGTCAGATTGATTATATTGAGACTCAGTCTGAGTCAAACAATTATAAAACAAATTGAATCCTGAATTAGGTTTTGATGTTATCGGTAACCGCTGCACATGGACGACAAGATTTGTGTCTTTTTCAAAGACGATTACCGTGTTGATAACACCGTTTGTTAAGTTGTCTACCTTAAATAGGCAAGCACCCATATCTCCAGCTCCCTGAGGCTCAAGAGACTGGTCCCGCTTAAACCTATATTTATTAGGGTCCTTAATATAATTTAGTATAACTTGAGAGGGTTTTATGTAAAAATAATTTTGTATAATTTTGAAAATACACCTCAAGTATTTTATTATCGTCTTTAAAGTTTTCATTGATGTATATTTTATCATTATGACATTTCTAGTGAATAAAACATATTTTTCATAATATATGGTATTTATTTGTAAAGTATTGAACTTGTATGGAATTGCATGGTGTTTTCATGTAAAGTGATTCTTTTGATTTAGAAAAGTTGGAATATTTATATTATATCAAAAATTAGATATTTTTATGATACATACATATATATATATATATATAAATAATTTAATTTATTGTTTTTCTAGAAATCTCATTTTCTTAAGATATTTGTATTTTTAAATCTTTCGAGACCGTATGCTCCTTGCGGAGATCTGCATCTCACACTACTAAGCCCGAAGATGTGCGATAATCCACACCATCCCTAACGGGTTCCCCAAAATGGGTTGTAGCGGCGTATTGCAAAGATTTGTTAAAAATACATATTTTGTAGAAAGTTTTTTTTATAAGTTTGAGGTAGTTTTGTGTAAAACCGTATTTTCCCAAAAGTATGTTCCCAAATATCATCGTGCTATGTTAAATATGAGTGTTGTGAGGAGCTAGATTATTAGCTCGTGAACTATCTAAAGGCATAGCAAGGGTAATAATGTTTTTATGTCGAAACTAAACTATATGGTATTTTTCTGAAAAATGCGATAAAAATTACAATAGACATTCTTTTGAAATAGAAATTGTTCAATATATTTTGTTAATGATTAATAGTCATGTTGTGAGAGTTTGGTATTGTTGTTTTTAAGAAAATGGAACTTTTAAAGAAAAACCGAATCGGAAGTCGGATTAACTCCGCTTCCGTCGGGTTTTAGAAATGTAAGTTTTTAGAGTAGACAAGAGAAGTGGAGGATGGAATTATGGGATTTTAGATTAGAGAAGAGGAAGAGAGAGTGTTAGGAGGTGCCGGTGCGTCGTTTCGTCGCCGGGAGCTCCTAGGGTCGTCGTCGGAAATTCGTCGGAGTTTCGCCCTTCGCTAACTCCACTTGTACACTATTGAACTTAGAATTTTCTTGAGAGTTTTTGTATAGAATTAAGATTGAGGAGGTGGAAAAGAGTGTGGGTATTTATAGGAGAATTTTAGGGTTAGGGTTAAATAAAAAATGCATTAAAAATATGTATTAAAAAGAGTTTTAATTAGGTTTTTAATCCTCTGGAATAATGCAGGGTATTTAAATAGAACAGGGGTTATGGGGAGGCTAAAAGACACAGATTTCCAGAAGGGAAAAATCTGATTTGGACGAGTTCGGCCGGCGTCGCCGGCCGATTCAGGCGCGTCGCCGGCCGAGTCAGGCCGGGTCTTGTCGCCATATGTCCCCCGTCGCTTGGTCTACCTCCTGAACTCGTTTGTTTTTAGTGTGACCTTTGGGTTTACGGATTATGCACGTGTAGACTCTTGGGCTTCTAAAAAGATTAAAAGAAATCAATATAAAAAATAATGTGGTTGATGGGATTTGAACTCTGGTGCTTTGGTTCAGCAGTGCAAGGTCTTACCAATGAGCTACAAGCTCCTTTTTGCTGTTCAAAAGCAAATTAAATAATTATAGTACTCACAGGAAATGTAAATACCCCAAGTATACATAAACTTTAAATCAATTTTATGTACATAAGAATTGGAGTTGTTACAGTCTACCCTCCTTACAAAAATTTCGTTCTCGAAATTTACAATTTATTTTAAGGACTAATTTACAAATAAGTAGGGATATCTTGCAGGCATCTCATCTTCCCTTTCCCATATCGATTCTCTTGGAGTGTTTTTTCTCCACATCACTCGAACCAAGTTGACTTCCTTGTTCCGAAATGACTTCACTTTCCTGTCCAGAGTCTCAACAGGTTGTTGCTCACAAGATAAATCGGGCTGTACAGTGAGCTCGGAATAATCGAGAATATAGTTAGGGTCACTCATATACCTTTTGAGTTGGGATATGTGGAACACATTGTGTACTCCTTCCAATGAGGGTGGAAGTGCCAAGCGGTATGCCACTTCACTGAGTCGTTCGAGTATATTGAACGGTCCAATATATCTCGGACTTAGCTTACCCCGTCTTCCAAATCGAATCACTCCGCAGTTTGGAGATATCTTCAGAAATACATGATCTCCTGGCTAGAACTCCAAATGACGGCGTTTTGCATCAGCCTAGTGTTTCTGTCGATCTTGGGCTATGCGCATTCTTTCCCTGATAGTATGAACCACATCAACAGTTGCTACTATCATCTCAGGTCCAAGGAGTTCTCTATCTCCGATGTCGTCCCAACTTAATGGAGATCGACACTTCCTTCCATAAAGTGCTGCAAAAGGTGACATTCCGATGCTTGCTTGGTAGCTGTTGTTGTATGAAAACTCCACAAGATGTAGGTGATCTTCCCACGATCCTCCGAAGTCTAACATACATGCTCTGAGCATATTCTCCAAGATCTGAATAGTTCACCCAGACTAACCATCTGTTTGTGGATGATAAGCTGTGCTGAAGTTCAGACTTGTTCCCAAGCTCGCTTGCAGGCTATGCCAAAATTGTGATCTGAACCTGGTGTCACGATCAGAGACAATGCAGACCGATACTTCATGCAATCGTACAATTTCCTGTATGAGTTCATGGGTATCAGAGATAGTACATATTTGAAGAGTTTAAATCTTACTTAGATTCTTACCTCCATGTACTTCTTTGCTAATGTCTCAGTTGATTGGCCAACCCGAAATAGGATGAAGTGAGCCGATTTTGTGAGTCGATCCACAATAACCCATACCGCATCGTTACCCTTTGTGCTGCGAGGAAGAGCAGTCACAAAATCCATTGTGATGTGTTGCCACTTCCATTCTGGGATAGGTAACGGTTGAAGTAATCCAGCTGTCCTGTGCTGTCCAGCCTTTAATTGCTGACACACCAAACATTTAGTGACGCTTCTACCTACTTCACGCTTCATTCCATGCCACCAGTAATTTTGACGTAGATCTTTGTACCTCCAGGGTGTACTGAGTAGGGAGAGCTGTGGGCTTCTTTCATTAACTCTTCCCGAACAAAACCTTTTGGTACATACAATCTGCTGCCGTATCTCAAAGATCCGTCTTCATGGATGACGAAGTCTGTTCTGAGTCCATTCTCTACTTGTTCTCTGATCTTTTGCAACTTAGCATCATTTGCTTGAACTGCTTTAATCTGATTGACAATGGTAGATTGAACTTGTAAGTTCATCAAACTTGAAGCGTTACCTAGCATGGCTACTTCAATCTCCATCTGATACAAGTCTTGTTGAAGCTTCCACTGAGCGGTGAGATTCGTTGGTAATGGTTGGCAACTAAGGGCATTAGGTACCACATTCATCTTCCCTGGGTGATATTGCAGGTTGATGTCAAAGTCCGCCATGAGTTCTAACCATCGTCTTTGCCGCATATTAAGATCTTTCTGAGTAAACACATATTTCAGACTCTTGTGATATGTGTATATGTTCACTTGTTCACCAAGAATATAATGGCGTCAAATCTTAAGAGCAAAAATAACGACTGCCAATTCCAAATTATGCGTCGGATAATTGCGCTCATGAATCTTCAGCTGTCTTGAAGCATAAGCCACAACCTTACCATGCTGATGTAGAACACATCCTAATCAATTACCGGATGCATCACAATGCACTTCGAAACCTCTAGTTTGATCCGGTATCACGAGAATAGGCGCTGATGTCAACCTTGACTTGAATTCTACGAAACCTTGTTCGCATGCTTCTGACCACACAAAGTCTTCATCTTTACGTGTGAGCTTGGTCAGGGGTGTTGCTATCTTCGAAAAGCCTTCAATGAACCTTCTGTAATATCCAGCTAAACCCAAGAAACTTCGAAAGTCCTTCACTGACTTTGGTGTCGGCCATTCGCTTACTGCTGAAACTTTCGGTGGATCCACAATGATTCTTTTGCCTGATATGATATGTCCAAGTTGTTGGATATATTGCCCTCAAAGTCAATTATTGGATCGCAGGCATGTGATTGCAATGATTGCGGAGGACCTATACCGGTAGGACAGTCTTACCCGAGATGATAGTATACTATCTGGTTTGCCTTTATCAGTCGTGTATAGGTTCAGGTGACTGATCATGATTACACGTTGATAGGGCCCTTAGGATCTTGCTTGACTACCAACAGTATGATGGCGATCATATACGTGAGAGTTGGGTAGTCTATAAGCACATCCTTAATAGTGGTCCCTAGTCGTGGGAGTTTCGAGACAGGGCATCGATACTCCGGAGTAGACTAGTGTATACAGTCGAGACCCCGACGAGGGGCGGTGGCCGGTCTCATAAGCCACTGGTGTCAGTTGGATCACCTAAGATGTATACAGGTGCTCATTGGGTTATGAGTACACCGGACAGGACTCGCCGGGAAATCGCAGTTCCCTGGTGACATGTGTACAGGTTAGTTCATTGACCTGAGGTCGTCATTTATCTCGTGTGAGTTCCCACTGTGCTTTGATTTCTACCCTACCACGGCTCAAAGGAGTCATGCAAACAGGTATTTTTTGGGTACAGTCCCGAGCCACATGGAGGCAGGTGAGCGGATCGGCAGGGGATTCGTCTCTCCCGGTATTAGGGGTGAGATCGCGCTGTGTCTAGGAAAGCCATTACACCAAGTCCTTGGCCAAGGCAGGTGAGAATTACTGGTAGGTACTCCGGTAGTTTCTCAGGGTGTTCAGGGCTTGTCTCCGACACGACTTATACCGCTTTTGGGGGTCTGACGTTACCAGCCCCCTAGGCCCGATATGCGATACTCATAGACGAACGGACCGAACTGTATATACATTGTCACTGTTAGGCTCAGTAGGGTTTCCGGATGAGTTCGCTCATCGGCCTCCCTTGAGGTCAGTATATGGGCAGCCGTTACGCACAGCTAGTGCCGCTGACGGCTTGTGGTTAAACCCACTGCCAGGGTACTGACGAGTCATTAGAGTCCCCCACAGACAGTTTCCCAAGTTCGGGCGAAACGTTGTAGAGGCCGTACGGTTTTATGGCAGGGTTCGGAAAATGCACGTGCATTTACGCATGTGTCATATTTCGGGCAGATAATACTGGTGGGCTTTAGTTTAAGCCGGATCCGAGTATTATACTTTGTAGTTATAATATCTTTGTCTCAGTTGCATTTGTATTCGGTCGTAATACAAATGCGGGTATGTTTATACTGTTACGGGGTTGTCCTGAAATTCGTTTCGGGATCGCTTTTGGAAGTTGCCAGTTTCCAGTTTCCAGTTTTCTATCACCCGTTTTTATCATTCGGTTAAAGACGGATTTATCTTTTCTTGAGATGAGTGTGGAATCTTCTAGATGATGACTAGGATGGTGAGGTGTTAAGTGACTCATCTTGGCATTAATTGTTGCATTAATGATTTTGGTGACTAGGTTATTTAGGTTCAATGTTTGCATTGAATGTTTAAGTGAGTCATTGTTTCATTTATTGTGATGATAAGCTTCATTGTTAAGGTTACCTCCCCCTCTCTCCTACACTCACCCCTCCACCATATATTGGCCGGCCCCTCCCCTCCTTCTACTCACTCACTTGGTTAAAAAAAAGGTTGATAGTTATTTGGTTCATGAAAATTAGAATAGAAAAGTTTCTCATTTCATATCGATCCAAAATGCAACTTCATTAACCGTTCGTCCATAGCCTTGGACGTAACGAGACAAAGTGTTCTACTCATTCTCTACACCAATCTTGGTCATCTCTTTTAGGAAACTTGATGATCGAGTTACCTCGGGTCAGAGGCGGGAGCCCGTTTAAAGATCCGTTGACGTGGTGCCACCTGGACGAGCAGATCGGAGATCGACGAGATTGGAGCAGCCGCAACGGAGCGTGGGATGATGGTTAAAGAACGAAGTACTCGGATCGTTCGGTATAACCTTTCTACCCTCTTTGTAGTTTGTTAGTTTAGTAATAATGGCAGATCCGGGTTAAAGTATACGATAGCGCCAGTTAATAAGGTTTTGTTCCGCATTTGGCGTCAATTTGACGGCTGGGGCGCTACCGTAGAGTTACAGTGGTATCAGAGCCTCACTATTATACTTTACTAACTTGTGCTAACGCGTTTAAAATATCGATCGAACGGGATTTCGAAAATGCAATTTTCTGGGTCAAAGTTTCTGTCGATTTTTAAAAGGGTCTAAAAATTATTTTGAGCACCTCAGAAATTCGTGCAGGCTTTTATTAGAACACTGGTGAAATTTGATCAAGTGATCTTACTATTCCATCGCGGATCCGCGGCCCAAACCAGGGTTTGGCCGCGGATCCGCCGCGAGAATGTGGGTTCAAGGCTCCAAATTTCTACAGTATGTTCTACACAGTGAATTATGGTTTCTGGAATATTTCATTTGGGCCCAGATTTTGTTATTGTACAGCAGATGTACGTGGGGCCCACTTCGGGAAATTTAGTCGATCGAAATTTAAACGTGTTAGTTTACAGTACTTACATTATATCTCCGACCGTGAATGTCATTCGAGCGGTAAATTGCGTCTAATTGCTATAGTCCTTTTAGACGGATTTGCGAACGTGACATTCGCGTTGATTTTCTGTGTTGTGCTGTGATGTTGCGGATTTGTCGTGGTGGATAGCAGTGTACAATGATAGTGCAGTTTGGATTTATTTGTACATTTGATATTGCGGGGCGAGCGTCCAACATGTGGACTGCCGTCACTGCCTTTTTGTTTAATATTCTTTTGGGGCACGACCGGGCTGAGGTCGATGTACCCGTTGTACATATTATTTATTTCTGTACTAGGTTTACCCCACGACGGAGTGCACGGATAGACGGGTTCTGGAGGGCAACGGGTCCGCATCTCATGGCTTTGAGAGGCAGAGGGGGCTCACTCTAGAATTGGCAGACTATTCGCCGCACTCGTAGGGGGTACAGGTTGACCCAAGGAGGGGTGCTCGAGTTACCGAACTCCATGAAGTGCAGGGTGGTCCATTCACTATGCTGTAGGGGGCTGCCTCGCTTCAGGTTTTGGCGGGTAACTTGCCGCACCCGTAGGGGTCTAGGTTTCAATGCACAGGCTATCCACACGACCAGGGGAACGTCGGGTTTCAGCAGCGGCTCTGTGAAACCCGGGGATCCCAGATTATCTGTATTGTTCTGTGATGCTTATTACTTTTCTGTAATGTTGCATAATATCATGCCTGGAGCGATTATTGTATATTGGTATATATACTATTAGATGGTGTATATGTTTTACACCCGCGCTAGTCCAGTCCCCGCTCTATCGTTAGTTAAGTAACCTAACGGGTGATGACGGGACCCAGTGACGAATGCGGATGGCATGTACGTACATTTTATTTTCGTTCTTTTCTGGTGTGATTAACTGATGGGACTGTGTTGATTTTGATCAATGCAAAGGAAAACAAACCTGTTTGGATGTTGTTGGAACAGTTTTAAAAAGTGTTATTACAAAGACGTTTCCTTTTGTTTTACATAGTGGTATTCGGTTAGGAATATCCTGCACCTCATTCGACGAGGCAAGGGCCGATATCCCTTCACCGGGAATGACCCCTTGGGCAGAAGTTTGCGTCAGGGTAATAACTTCACTATAGTCGATTACAAGTTGCTTTGCATCGCGGTATTCAGTTAGAATATCTTGCACCTCATTCCACGAGGAAAGAGCTGATATCCCTTCACCGGGAGTGACCTCTTTAGCAAAAGGTTTTCGCTACTATATTTTTATAAAAAGCTATCAGGTTTCTTCAGCGATATCAAGTTCATTATGTTAAAGGTTTTTCGTCAAAAACCAGCCGTAGCCCTCCGTCATTTCTTTTGGGTATTCAGTAGTATTCAAGCTATGTATTTTGGCCAAAGTCAAGGCATAGTGTTTGGTAGCTGCTGGGTATTCATTTGTTGCATAGATAGATGAGTTGGTTTGGGACAGTCGTTCTGCCGATTGGCCAAAGTCAGGGGCATGTGCGGGTGGGTTCAAATTGACAAGATAATGATGGGAAGAACTTGGCATGCGACTTATGGCATTTTGGCCAAAGTCAAGGTCATAAGAGCATGGGGCAAAAATCATATCGGGAGTTTCTAAAGAATCTGAAACTTGCCAAGTATGCGCATACCTTCTGGAGTGTGATAACGTGAGTGGATTCCGTCACGTTGTCATGCGATGAGAGTTGGATCCCGATTCCCACTGATGAGTTGGTTTACTCTTCGGGTGACCCCGATTGATTCTTCTTTCAGGTTTGGAGGAGGATTTGACAGTACAGTGGGAGGTTTCCTGATTAGATAAAGTGATAATCATTCTGATCTAGATTAGAGTGCACGCAGAGTGTTTCTTTTCTCTCTCTCTTTGGCTGCGACCATTGACCGACCCTAGACCATGACTCAGTGACCAAGTTGACCGAACCTTCTTAAAATACTGGCTTTTGGATTGTCTAAGTTGCATAAGTCATTGCCGCTCCTTCTTTTACCCTTTGCATTTTTCAGAACACCCCGTATTACTACGGACATCCACTTCCATTGGAAAGATCCATCGTATGGTTATATACGAACTCGGAGGGACTTCTTCGAGGATGGATCAAGGTTCAGGAGAAATAGAATTGGTTTATTCAGTTGTCTTTTACTATCACCTTCTCTCAGGTTGCGAGGGCTCCTTGGTTTAGGAGAGCACACCTATTACGCTTATTAGATTGTCTTATTCCAAACCATAGGCAGGTGCCGAAAGGTAGGGAATGAAGAAAACCAATTAGCCTAAGTAGGGTGTGCAGAAAGTAATAACTAAAGACAAAATAAAGGGATTAGAAAGAAGGCAAAGTAAATTGCGATTGTTATCATTCACGACCAAACCGCGTACTTCATCGCCATTCCTATTTCACCTTTGTTTTTTTTCCCCAGTTCGGGAGAAATAGAATAAGGTATTATTCAGTTGTCTTTTATCATCACCTTCTCTCAAGCTGCGAGTACTCCTTGGTTTAGGAGGGTACACCTATTATGCTTACTGGATAGTCTTCTTCCAAACCATAGGCTGGTGCCAAACGGTAGGGAAGGAAGAAAACCATTTAGCCTAACGATGATGTACAGAAGGTAACGACTAAAGACAAATAAAGGGATTTGGAGAGAAGGCAAAGAAATATACGGTTAAAGTCATGAATTGGATTATGGAAGATGCATTACTAGAAATAACAGGATACCCCTACGAAACATTTTATGTTTCAGTGCATTGTTAAAGGAAAGCTGTTTTCCCGATTAGATACTTACTCCAGGGTATGTATTTTCCAAGTATGATTCTCACATCTGTATGGTTTTACAGATGATGAGTGGGAGTAAGTTATTGGGAATTAGGTGATTATCCGCATTATATCGTAATTCGTTGTAATTGGTGATATTTGAGGAAATCGTCTGGGTACAGTTTTCAACCTACGATGCACAGGTTTGGAGTTATTCAACTCAGCGGACTTATACAGAGTATTATATGTTGTCCAGTGTCCGTCAGGACAAAAGGGTTGGTCCTCGTACTATGTTCTGTTTACTTATGACTTCTCTAGTTTTTAGACAAGTGTTTCGTAGAAATACAAGGTCTAAGTTTTGAGAAGCTGTGGGTATAAGAATAAAGTAGAGAACCAGAAGTCGCAAGTATCGGGATTCTTCAAAGAGATCGAAGATGTAGATTCTTGTGATTGGTATTCAGATGATAGTAATGGTTTTGAGAAACTTGTTTCTGTTTCAGGTTACTCATAATTGGATGGATTCCTAAGTTGGGTAATGCTGATTAGCCCCTCTCTATTAAGTTGATATGTACTGGAGACAGCTGCATGATTAGAATCTGGTTCCAATTAAATAAGTGCCAAAGTTTCTATATTGGATATAGAATGGTTCATATCTTAACGATGTTAAGGTTCGGTGGGTTGTCCGGCTTATGCTTAAAACCAGACTCTGGATAACTCAGGGCACGTTTCTGTAATGGCAGTTTGTGGGTTGACCCTGGCTATGACGAGGGTTGATTTTCTACCATTTGGAAGATCAATAGTGATATTGTTCTTGACTCGCCACAGTTTTAGTAAAATGGATTTTTTCAGAAAACAGTAGTGAGAGTATGGTAGAGATGGAAGTGATTCCAGAACCGTAAACGATTACGGAAAATTTAATAGGACCTAAACATTCAATCAGGTTTGACATTCCAATAGCCACTCCGCAGATATGGTGGGTAACCTCAGAAACCCGAGAGGTACTCCGGTAGCCTCAAGGACGGTGACAGGGAGATTCTTGTTTACCCAGACTTGACACTACTGTTGTTCCAGGCTATGAGACCCGGCAGGAGGTTAAATATAGCGTCGTTCTAAACTAGCTTTAGAAGTGCACGTATATATTATTCTGTCAGAGGGTTGTTGTAGTCAGTGGGAGCAGCGGAAGCATAGTGGGCAAGTAGGTTATGTCTATTTATAGACTTGAGCAGTTATGGCGGAGATGAATCATCTAATTTTGATGTGACGGTCATGGCTTTGACTTCATCAGAATAGGGGATGGATCTGTTAAGAAGGTAGTAGGGTGTGTGATGTCCTGGTATTTGGATGACATACACAGAGTAGGAAGTAAAATTCCTATACTACGATCGGTTATACTTTGGTTGTCACACAGTTGTTTCTCCACAAAGGATATGGATATAATATCTGACATTCTGGTTTCTGGATCTATGGTTTTAAATCTAGATTTGGGTAGTTTCCCAATGTGGGTACTTTGACAGTATTCTGATAGTTTTTAGAATAGATGACTCCGGCATGGTGGTGTACCTGCAGGTGATGGAGTCACCCTCTCTAAAGGTGTCTTACAGACTAAAGGGGAGAGGGATGTGCATGATTGACAGATTACTTGCTTAGGCAATTGAGTCAATCATGAGATGTCAAGTACCACACCAGATGTTGTTTTTGCACTAGATGCAATAAGTTTGTATTAATCCAATCCTGGAGAAACATAAGGATGCAGTTTTAGAACATAAGTGAATGTTCTACGGATTTGATGACGGCAGCCTCCTTCGGGGGACGGTTATCATTCCAGGCTTCAAAGGTGACATGGATGACAGAGTGATTGTCAAAGTTATAGTTTTCCCTCTGACGAAGAGGGACGGTATTATGGACAGGTGGTCCAAGAGGATACTGTGGGAGGCATGGTGCAGGATACTGATTAGGTTCAGTTAACGATACAGTCTAAAAAGTTTGGATTTGTAGTTCATTTATGAACTAGGTCCCATCAGATATCCAGACATATTCTAAGACAGGTATTACTCAATTCGGGAGATGGCTTTCTCCGCGAACTTGAGATTAAGAGAGACATAGAAAGAAACATCAGGACGGATCTACTCACTGAGGCTATTTGTCGAACACAGGAGTTTTACAAACGGGCTTTGTGAAAATGATTAGTAGAGGAGTTGGATGTTCGGTATCACACGGGCTGTGAGTTGCGACATCGCAATAATTAGCCTTAAGTGCAAGTTAGAGATTGTTGGATATAGTGCCCTCAAAGTCAATTATTGGATAGCAGGCACGTGATTGCAATGATTGCGGAGGACCTATACCGGTAGGACAGTCTTACTCGAGATGATAGTATGCTATCTGGTTTACCTTTATCAGTCGTGTATAGGTTCAGGTGACTGATCACGATTACACGTTGATAGAGCCCTTAGGATCTTGCTTGACTACCAAAAGTATGATGGCGATCATATACATGAGAGTTGGGTAGTCTATAAGCACATCCTTAATAGTGGTCCCTAATCGTGGGAGTTTCGAGACATGGCATCGATACTCCGGAGTAGACTAGTGTATACAGTCGAGACCCCGACGAGAGGCGGTGGCCGATCTCATAAGCCACTGGTGTCAGTTGGATCACCTAAGATGTATACAGGTGCTCATTGGGTTATGAGTACACCGGACAAGACTCGCCGGGAACCTGCTAGTTGGTATTATATCTATCGTCAGATAGCAGTTCCCTGGTGACATGTGTACAGGTTAGTTCATCGACCTGAGGTCGTCATTTATCTCGTGTGAGTTCCCACTGTGCTTTGATTTTTACCCTACCACGGCTCAAAGGAGTCGTGCAAACAGGTACTTTTTGGGTACAGTCCCGAGCCACATGGAGGCAGGTGAGCGGATCGGCAGGGGATTCGTCTCTCCCGGTATTGGGGGTGAGATCGCGCTGTGTCTAGGAAAACCATTACACCAAGTCCTTGGCCAAGGCAGGTGAGAATTACTGGTAGGTACTCCGGTAGTTTCTCAGGGTGTTCAGGGCTTGTCTCCGACACGACTTATACCGCTTTTGGGGGTCTGACGTTACCAGCCCCTAGGCCCGATATGCGATGTTCATAGACGAACGGACCGGACTGTATATACATTGTCACTGTTAGGCTCAGTAGGGTTTCCGGATGAGTTCGCTCATCGGCCTCCCTTGAGGTCAGTATATGGGCTGCCGTTACGCACAGCTAGTGCCGCCGACGGCTTGTGGTTAAACCCACTGCCAGGGTACTGACGAGTCATTAGAGTCCCCCACAGACAGTTTCCCAAGTTCGGGCGAAACGTTGTAGAGGCCGTATGGTTTTATGGCAGGGTTCGGAAAATGCACGTGCGTTTACGCATGTGTCATATTTCGGGTAGATAATACTGGTGGGCTTTGGTTTAAGCCGGATCCGAGTATTATACCTTGTAGTTATAATATCTTTGTCTCAGTTGCATTTGTATTCGGTCGTAATACAAATGCGGGTATGTTTATGCTGTTACGGGGTTGTCCTGAAATTCGTTTCGGGATCGCTTTTGGAAGTTGCCAGTTTCCAGTTTTCTATCACCCGTCTTTATCATTCGGTTAAAGACGGATTTATCTTTTCTTGAGATGAGTGTGGAAGCTTCTAGATGATGACTAGGATGGTGAGGTGTTAAGTGACTCATCTTGGCATTAATTGTTGCATTAATGATTTTGGTGACTAGGTTATTTAGGTTCAATGTTTGCATTGAATGTTTAAGTGAGTCATTGTTTCCTTTATTGTGATGATAAGTTTCATTGTTAAGGTTACCTCCCCCTCTCTCCTACACTCACCCCTCCACCATATATTGGCCTACCCCTCCCCTCCTTCTACTCACTCACTTGGTTAAAAAAAAGGTTGATAGTTATTTGGTTCATGAAAATTAGAATAGAAAAGTTTCTCATTTCATATCGATCCAAAAGGCAACTTCATTAACCGTTCGTCCATAGCCTTGGACGTAACGAGATAAAGTGTTCTACTCATTCTCTACATCAATCTTGGTCATCTCTTTTAGCAAACTAGATGATCGAGTTGCCTCGGGTCAGAGGCGGGAGCCCGTTTAAAGATCCGTTGACGTGGTGCCACCTTGACGAGCAGATCGGAGATCGACGAGATCGGAGCAGCCGCAACGGAGCGTGGGATGATGGTTAAAGAACGAAGGACTCGGATCATTCGGTATAACCTTTCTACCCTCTTTGTAGTTTGTTAGTTTAGTAATAATGGCAGATCTGGGTTAAAGTATACGATAGCGCCAGTTAAAAAGTTTTTGTTCCGCATTTGGCGTCAATTTGACGGCCGGGGAGCTACCGTAGACTTACACAAGTAAATCAACTTGATCTAGCCAAAATTCGCATTTGCTGTATTTGGCGTAGAGTTGATGTTGTCGTAGAGTTTTCAAGGCAATTCGTAGGTGTTCGGCGTGTTCTTTCTGACTCTTAGAATACACTAGGATGTCGTCGATGAAGATGACAACGAATCTGTCTAAGTACTCTCGGAAAACTTGATTCATCAGGTTCATGAATATTGCTGGTGCGTTGGTCACTCCAAATGGCATTACAAGAAATTCGTAATGACCATAGCGAGTTCTGAAACCGTTTTGTGGATATCAGATTCATTGACCTTCACCTGATGATATCCTGAACGAAGATCTAATTTAAAGAAAACACAAGATCCATTTAGCTGATCGAATAAACCGTCGATGCGCGGGAGTGGATACTTGTTCTTTATCGTTACTTCGTTCAAGGCTCTATAATCGATGCACATTCTGTATGAACCTTCATTCTTCTTCACAAGCAGTACAGGAGATCCCCAACTTGAAGTGCTGGGACGAATCCATCCTTTCGCCAATAATTCGTCCTACTGAGTTCGGACTTCCTTCAAACCTTCCGGACTTAATTGATAAGGTGCTTTGATCACCGGTTGTTCTCCTGGTACTAAATTAATGCTAAATTCAAGAGTTTGATCGGGAGGCAAAGTTGATATATCATCAGGAAATACTTCATCGAACTCTCGAACCACTTCTGGCTTTGATCCTTCCTCCACTTGAATTGCTGCAATCACTGCCTTCTTTGGTTTCGTCTTGTAAGTACTTGACTCCAGGGTACGGTTTTCACTTTTAAAATAAAAGACCGGATGGTCTGGAATCTCGAACACTACCCTCCTTTGACGACAGTCGATGGTAGCGTAGAAGGTTCCTAGCCAATCCATTCCTAGAACCACATCGAAGTTCGGTATGTCCAGCACTTTGAAGTCAGCATAGAATTCTCTGCTGCAGACGACTACTGGACACAAGCTGTATCTTATTGTTTCCTTTAGAACGCCATTTCCTGAACTGACATTCCAACTAGATACAAGCGGTGTGACTGGAATCGCATGAGTTCGGACGAACCGTTGCGACATAAAGCAGTGAGATGCTCCAGTATTGAAGAGTGCTAGTGCAGGGAGTGAGGCTACTAAGATTGTACCTAAGGTATGTGGGATATGTTTTAGGTATATGAAAAATATGTAGATAGGTGTTAAGACTGAAAGAAAAGCTTGAGAAGAAAGGGTTACCAGTGATGACTTGGCCAGTGGCCTCAGCTTCTTCCACGGTCATCATGAAAGCATGTCGCCGTGATACATTCCTCCTGCCCGGAGGAGCATTCCTCGGAACGTTCCATTGAGCTTGATGGAACTGATGAGGAGGAGGTGCGGTCGGTAGTCCTCTAGGTGGTGGAGCAGGGAGAGCTAGTCTTAGAGTAGGCACCTGAAGGGCTGGTCGCTGCTGATAAGTGATTGCTGGCCTGGGTGCAGCAATTGGGTTGTGTCTTATGGGACACGACCCAATATCATGAGCAACTGAGCCACAGACTAAGCAAAGACGGTTGGCTTGCCGGCAGTCTTTCATCATATGTCCATCTCTCTTGGAGTAGGTACAAAAAGCTGGGATAGGCCTGTTGTTCGGTACTCCCGGCCTCCTTGGCACAAATGGTGGTCTTGATGAGGCTCCTCCTGCCATCTGGGTGGCAGGACGTTTAACTCTGGTAGATTGAGGTCTGTCCCTCATCTTTACCACTGCCTCATAACGGCGGGCAACTTTCAGAGACGATTCATGAGTCAAAAAATCTCCTGTGGCCAGTGCAGACTGGATTTCCGAATCCAAACCTTGTTGAAATCGATGGACTCTGATCTCATCCGTCGGTATCAGGTGTGCCGCACATCTATTAAAGTATTGTGTTAGCTATGTAGTATGTGATATATTGAAAAATCGAATTAGTGAGACATATCTTACCGACTGAGCATGGTGAACTCAGCGTCATATTCATCTACTGACTTGGTCCACATTGAACCTTGTTGCAGATGGATGAACTGCTGTTCCATGTCGAACCTGGCAGTCTCAGGGAAGTACTTTGCGTCGAACATGTCGCGGAAAGTCTTCCATTCGATGGGTTGATCAAGACAGCTTTCTTCTGCCTTCCACCAAACCCGTGCATTTTCCGTGAGCTGTAGTTTCGCAACACGGACCCAACCTATCTCTGGCACTTGTGCCGCTGCCAGATCATCTTCAATGCTCTGAGCTCATTCCTCAGCTTCTAGAGGGCTCTCTTTTCCTGAGAATTGTTTGGGGGTGTAAATCTTTGAATTGCTTCACCCCAGGTGCTTCCGCCTCTGGTCGGTTCATTAGGATAGCAGTTTGTTGCTGCTGTTCTTCCAGAAGGCTGCGGATCGCCTCAAGCATAACCGTCTACTCGTTGATCGGAGCAGGGACGGTAGGTGTGAGTGGTAGTGGTGGAGGTGTGTTGTTGACATTGGTGCTGGTGTTGTTTGGGGAATCCATAACCTTGAATGAAAATTTTTGGGTTAGGACAGATTCAAAATATATGAAATGATAAGATTCAAGAAACATGAATTGTAAAGAATGTTTTAGTTGCTGGTTCTTATGTTATATTGCTTAGGTTGTCCACACAGAACAGAACAATATGGTAGGGTTCCATACAGCTCTGACCTACATGGGCCACCAATAAAACCTGTCACGCCCTGCTCCCGGTGTATGGGCAGAGGGCGCGACGGGCCCGCTAAGTACTTACTCCGAAGTAAATACGCTAAGTGTAACTAAGCAATATAAAAGAAATATAGACACAAGAGACAAATGTAATGAACAACAACTTTATTTATTAACATTCGTTTACAGTACATGGAAAAGTAAATATATGGAATGAAAAGCAATGCCTAAATAGTGGCATAACAGAAATGGAAAGTACTGAAATGAAATGTACAAGTATCTAGAGCTCCGGGTCAAAGGTTAGCTGATCCAAGTCCTCGCTGGTGGGCTCAATCTCGTGAAGGTCCGAATCACCTGACAACATTCCAAAGAAGAAAGAGAGTAATGTCGTCAGCGAATAAATCGCTCGGTAAGTCCCAAAGATAAGAGAGAAATAGAATAGACAGAGAGAGAGAGTGTGTGTAACTTTTAAAGTTATATTATATTATTATAATGTTGTATTTAGTGTTAACGCTGTTGTTTGTAGCTTGGTACAGAAGATGCCAGTGTATACGAGAGGAGTCTCAGTAGACCAGAGACTAAGGTGGACGGAAAGTACAAGGAACCGTTCAGCCACGGTACAACGGCAATGGAATACAGGTTAGGTGTCTTAATAGTTGCAGTCTCGTGCCACTTCTAACATCTTCCGTACCAATCTACCCCTTAAACCCCACGATGTCTTGATTGTATTGTTTGTATTGTATTGTCTTGTAATATGAATTGTATAGATGGGTGACTTGTCGAAACCATGATATCAGTAAATGGATGTAATTGGAGAATCATGTAGATGGATGTATATCCATGGTTCGGTTCAGACAAGTTGCATAGATTGATAGATTGAACAGATTGAATATATGGATTCATATTGAATTGTTATATATACTTGAATCTCATTCAAGTCAGATTAATTATATTGAGACTCAGTCTGAGTCAGGCAATTAGAAAAGAAATTGAATCCTGAATTAGGTTTTGGTGTTATCGGTAACCACTGCACATGGACGGCAGGATTTGTGTCTTTTTCAAAGACGATTACCGTGTTGATAACACCGTTTGTTAAGTTGTCTACCTTAAATAGACAAGCACCCATATCTCCGGCTCCCTGAAGCTCAAGAGACTGGTCCCGCTTAAACCTATGTTTACTAAAGTTCTTAATGTAATTTAGTATAATTTGAGGGGGTTTTATGTAAAAATAATTTTGTATAATTTTCAAAATACACCTCAAGTATTTTATTATCGTATTTAAAGTTTTCATTGATGTATATTTTATCATTGTGACATTTCTAGTGAATAAAACATATTTTTCATAATATATGGTATTTATTTGTAAAGTATTGAACTTGTATGGAATTGCATGGTGTTTTCATGTAAAGTGATTGTTTTGATTTAGAAAAGTTGGAATATTTATATTATTTCAAAAATTAGATATTTTGATGATACATATATATACATATACATATACATATACATATATACATATATATATATATATATATATTAAAATAATTTAATTTATTATTTTTCTAGAAATCTCATTTTCTTAAGATATTTGTATTTTTAAATCTTTCGAGACCGTATGATCCTTACGGAGGTCTGCATCTCGCACTACTAAGCCCGAGGATGTGCGATAATACGCACCATCCCGAACGGGTTACCCAAAATGGGTTATAGCGGCGCATTGCAAAGATTTGTTAAAAATACATATCTTGTAGAAAAAGGTTTTTTTTATATGTTTGAGGTAGTTTTGTGTAAAACCGTATTTTCCCAAAGTATGTTCCCAAAGATCATCGTGCTATGTTACATATGAGTGTTGTGAGGAGGTAGGTCATTACCTCGTGAACTATCTAAAGGTATAGCAAGGGTAATGATATTTTTATGTCGAAGCTAAATTATATGGTATTTTTTTGAAAAATGCGATAAAAATTGTTTTGTTTATGTCGAAGTGGAGATCCTTGATGGGCCTGGGGGTCTATTAAACCCCATTTGCATGAATGTGGGTAAGTAAAGCTTTGCCTTTGGTATTGTTTTGTTTATTCCTTGTTCGCCAGTCTCACTGACTATTCATAAATCTTAACAGCTTTGCCAGCTCTGGCTCCGTTAGAGTCCCGAATCTCTATGTCACCGGGCCCATATGCCCAACGTGCGTCTGAAAGGATGGCGAGACAAAACATTCACTTCTTGTCAACCCTCATTGAAGATCTTCGTCCTGGTAGTTCTGTTACGGCTAAAGAATTTGCTGCCGAAGCTAATACTTCTTTGCTCTTCCTTGCCACTTATCATGACGAATCATTGGTACATGTTTGGGTTGAGTATTGTCATCGAGTGGAGGCTTACTTACATGATCTTGAGTGAATATGCCTTCCTTCTGGGCTTCTAACTGCAAAGGTGAGCCTGCGGGGGTGGATTGAGCGGTGTGCCGCTAATCTACAGTCTTGCGAGAAGAGGCTCAACCGGAAATTTTCGGAGAGGGAGCTAGCCTTGAATGCTTTGGGGGAACTCCAGGCTCAACTCACTATCAAGACTACCCGTGCGTACGAAATTTGGCGGGTGCTTCAAGAAGCTATCACAGAGGTGATAGCTCTTGATAAGGCTGTTATCTTTACCCGCGAGATGGTTGAAGCTCATAAAGTTGCTGAAAAGGAGCTTGAGGGTTAGTTCGCTTCGTATCACACTCAACAGTCTCAGGCGGAGACCCGTCTTGTGGCAATAACAAAGCTTGAAGCCGAGGCCCAGCGGAGGAACGATGAACTGACAAACTTATTGCACCATCCGCCGGCTTGAAGATTTTTTTTTATATTCTCCTTTTTTGTATTTACTCCTGAATGAGAGTATTTACTCCTGAATGAGAGTATCTTGTATTCATTTTGATTCTTTTATGAAATGTATCTTGTATTCATTTGGATTCATGAATAAAAGACATATTTTATTTCATACCGGCGTGTCCCTTTTAGCAAATGTGTCTTATAGATAGTCTATCTTAATCTCTTTGTAAGGCAGCGATGGCTTAGGAAACAGGTTCAGGTCTGCCGCCTAAGACATTTCAGCTTTATAAGCCATGAGGGTCTCATAAAGGGTTTTCTCCCTACGAGTCGAGAGGATCACATAGGTGTATTTTTTTCTTAGGAGTCGTGAGGATTCCTGAGTGCGTTTTCTTTTGAGAGTCGTAAGGATCTCACAAGAGAATTTTCCCCCTTACAAGTCGAGAGAACTCGTAAGTGGTTGTTTCCCTCCTTGTCGATATTCGACTTTGGAGAGTGTGGCCCGTGAATAGTATGCAATAGTCCATCTTGGACTGACTTGCAGTGCCCCAGTGCTTAGGAAACAGGTCCTTATCCCCATTGCCTAAGGTTTTTCCCTACGAGTCGAGACGAATCGAGAAGTTCTCGCAAGGACACTAATTTCCTTACGAGTCGAGACGAATCGAGAAGTTCTCGCAGGGATTTCCTAACGTCACAGTTAACTCCTGCTAATAGAAGTCCGTTAGGGTCTGTGGTACTAGGGTTTTTTACCCGTCGTACTGCCGCATTGGTCGGTGTATTTCTCGATACGCAATCTTGCTGTTCGAGTAACCCCGCGACTGTTGTGTCTCTGATCCCTTTGGGGGCTGAACAAGACGTCTTTACGTAATCTTTCGGGTGATATTACCGTCGAAAGAGCAAACGTTTGGGATATTCCATGTCGCTTTTTACTTGAGGTTAGGCTCAGTTTGGGAGCCCCGATGAGTCATGACCACTCCGTGCTGGAGTGGGATGATCTCCAATAGTCTTTCAGGTCTCAATTGAGGTGCCGTCAAGACCCTGAAGCTAGGGATCTTCCTTTGCTTCGTTTGTTGACATTGTGTCTGCAATATTTTGACGAATGTCGAGGTTGTCTCTAGGTTGTCTGTGAACCATCGAGATTTGGAACTAGAGGACTTTGCCATGGCTCCATTTGTTGATGTCGCGTCTGTATCCTGCTGGAGGGAGGAAGAACGATGTTGTTGATCTCTAGGCTGTAGATGCAGCCGTCGAGACTTAGAACTAGGGACTATGCCATGGCTCCGAGGTAGTCTCTAGGTTGTCCGTGAACCGTCGAGATTTGGAACTATGGGACTTTTCCGTGGCTCCGAGGTAGTCTCTAGGCTGTCTGTGAACCGTTGAGACTTGGAACTAGGGGACTTTGTCGTGGCTCCGTTTTGCTGACGTTCTATCTGCTTCTGGTTGGAATGACAAGGAACACCGTTGTTGATTTCTAGGCTGTAGATGTAGCCATCAAGATCTAGCTTCCCTTTGACGAAGCCTGGTGGGACAATGTGGTTCCCTTTTCGTTTATGCCCATGGATTGTATACAGGGGTCGATGTGATCTCACCTGCAGGGCAAAAGTTTCATATTTTTGTTTCTTTCCATGATGCTTTATCATTTCAGCTTTTTATATCGCGAAAGTCGCGATCGCCCAATCATTTCGGCTATTTTTTCACGGTGCCCAATCATTTCGGCTGTTTTTTCTTTTTACTCGCTGCTTTTTTTTGCGAGTTGTCCAATTATTTCGGCTATTTTTTATAGGCATATATTTGGCTCGCTGATTTTTGTTGCGAGTATGGAACTTGAGATCTGATACCAATCTTAGCATCAACATCGCTGGGACTGGAATATGGCCAGGAGCGAATCATCATTTGCCGTGAAAGGACTTGGAATTTGATACCGATTTAGGCATCAGCATCGCTACAACTGGGATATTTTCAGGAGCGAATCATCATTTGCCTTGTCGATTCGAACAAAGGTGGCTTAGCAAACAGGGTTAGGATCCTGTAGACTAAGGCTTTTAACTTCATGAGCCGTAAGGGTCTTATAAAGGTGTTTCTCCCTACGAGTCGTGAGGATCTCATAGGTGTGTTTTCTCCTTAAGAGTCATGAGGATTCCTAAGTGTGTGTTCCCTATAAGTCGTAAGAATCTTACAAGAGTGTTTTCTCCTTATAAGTCGAGAGGACTTACAAGTGTCGTTCACCACATGAGGACATTTCTCGTCATTGGTGGGACTTGTTCGGGGAAACGTTTATTTTTGCCCGTGGATTGTATATAAGGGTCAATATTAAGCCGCTTGTAGGGCAACTTGGGGAGTGTGATGTCTTAAGAACATGTTCAGATTCTTGTAGCTTAAGGCTTTTGAATCCTATAGGCTATGAAGGTCTCATAGGGGGAATTCTCCTTACGAGTCATGAGGATCCCGTAAGTGTAATTTCTCCTTAGGAATCGTGGGGATCCCAAAGTGTGTTGTTCCCTTGTGAGTTGTAAGGATCTCACGCAGGCGTTTTCTCCTCACAAGGTCGAGAGGACCTTGCGGGTGTCTTTATTTTAACGAAATTGCGCCCTTTCGGGTTTTCACAAACTCGCTGGTAGTCCTGCTGTTTTTACTCACGGCGTCCTTTCGGGTTTTCATCTGTGCCCATTTCGCTTATGGACATACCGTTTTTTTACTCATCCGTTTGCCAATGGCACTTAGGGGGAATTTCGCCGCCGGGGCGGTTGTGCAGCCAGCGGGACTTAAGTTGCAATCCTCACCGCTGGGAACTGGACTCCACTGTCACCGTGTTTGAAGTAGCGTATTTAGTTTAAAGACATATCGGTTCAATGTTAGTTTAAGGACATCTCGGTCCATTGGTAGTTTAAGGACATCTCGGTCTATAGCTAGTTTAAGGACGTTGCGGTCCGTTGTTAGTTTAGGGACATTTCGGTCCGCAGCTAGTTTAAGGACGTTGCGGTCCGTTGAGATTTTAATGCGAGGTTTCACCGGATACTACTTATAGAGTTTGGACTTAGGGAGATAGCGAGCAGACACGGGCGTCGTCATCCATCATTAACCTGAGCCGTGACTTGTCAAGCATAGTATTTCTTAAGGAACCGGCCGTTTATTGGTCGGAAAGGTCTTTCGCCATGCATATCCATGAGCAAATAGGCCCCGCCTTGGTAGACCTTGTCTATGATGTATGGGCCCTCATAGTTCGGTTCGAATTTCCCCTGTTTGGCACTGTTGGGGATCATAGGTCTTTTGACAACTAGCACGAGTTCGCCTTGGCGAAATGCTCTTGGCCTAGTTAGTCTTTCGTATGAGCACGTCATCCTTGCTTTGTAAGCTTCTAGGTTTTGATGCGCCATGAGACGAGTTTCATCAAGGGTATCGAGCTCCTCAAGCCGAAGATGGGCATTTTCTTGATTCGTCAGCTCATGGCGGACCGCCACTTGTAAAAAAGGTTGCTCTATCTCCAAGAGGAGAATCACTTCCGTTCCGAATACCAATGTAAATGGCGTTGTATTCGTGGCCGTTTTGAACGTGGTCCGATAAGCCCAGAGAGCTTCATGCAATCTCTCATGCCAATCTTTTCTGTTTTTGGACAACGTCTTCCTTATGATCTTCGTCAAAGTTTTGTTGAAAGCCTCAGCTAGACCGGGGTTATAGACTGAAGAGTATCTCCAGTCTATTTTATGCTGCCGTGCGAAGCGGCTGATCTTATGGATTCTGTAGGTCGGCCCATTATCCGAGATGATCCGTCGCGGAGTGACGAACCGGTAGATGACATGTGTCTTGAAGAAATGGAGGATATTCTCCATCTTCACCTCTCTTAACGGTATTTCTTCTGCCCACTTAGAGAAGTAATCGGTTGTTACTAGTATGAATCGATGTCCCTTGGATGATGCTGGCTCGATGGGCCCAATTATATCGGTTCCCCACATTTCGCATGGCCAGCTAGCCAGTGTTGGGTGTAGAGGATTTGGATGCTGGTGGATGAAGTTCCCGTGAATTTAGCACGAGTGACACTGCTTCGCATATTCGAGGCAGTCCTGAATCATTGTCGGCCAATAGTAACCCATTCTTTTGATCTTCAGCTTCATCTTTGGCCCAACTTGGTAGGAACCGCAGAGTCCGTCAAGAGTTTCTTGGATGACTCTCCTTGCTTCTTCTGGTCCCAGACACCTTAGCCACAGACAGTTGAACGATCTCTTATATAGAGTATCATTGACGAAGGTGAAAGACAGAGCTCGCTTCATGAGCTGATGTCTTGATGATGTGTTTTCGGGCGTATAACGAGATTTGAAGTAGTCTACAAAGACTTCTCTCCAATCCTTCGCCTTTTTTCGTCCTCTATTCGGAAGACCGCTTGTTCAGCCGCTCCCCTTCTTTCATACGACTTCAGAGATATTTCTGCTGGCACGAGAATCCGGCGCCTTTGCTCAATGATCTTTACGTCATCAAGGTTTTCGTCGGCCAGTACTTTAGCGAGCTTGGCTAACGCATCCGCCTTGCTATTTTCCGTCTGCGGTATGATTTCTAAGATGTAAGATGGGATTTGAGTCAGTAATTGCTGCACTCTCTCGCCATATTTTACCAACTCAGGTTTACACGTCTGATAGTCTCCATTTACTTGGCTGACGACCAGCTCGGAGTCTCCATATATGAGGAGGTTTTTGAATCCCATGTCAATGGCGATCTCGAGACCTGCTATCAAAGCTTCATACTCAGCCTCTTTGTTTGTTCTTGGCTCCGTTAAGGAAAGGGCGAAACTCATTATCCCTCATTGCGGAGTTACAAAGATAAGACCCCACTCCGGCTTTGATTATATGGGTGCTTTGCTTTCGCTTCTTCAAGGAGGACGCTCCATCGAAGCAGAGTTCCCCTCGGGTATCACTCCCTTCTTTCTCCCTGTCGATTGCGTCAAACGCGTGTTCGTCCGGAAATTCGCACTTTAAGGGAGAGTCGGCGGGTATCGGATGCTCAGAGAGAAAGTCGGCGATCGCCTGGCCTTTTATTGCCTTGAGGAGTTGATATACTATCGAGAACTCCATCAAGAAGATGGCCCATTTGGCAAGCCTTCCTATTAATATGGCTCTCGACATCAAATATTTGAGAGGATCCACCTTTGATATGAGATGGACCTCATGTGCCAAGGCGTATTGTCGGAGCTTCGTTACCGCGAAGATCAGTGCCAGGCAATGCATTTTGATGGGGGAGTAATTATTTTCTGCCCCCAGGAGAACTCGATTCAAATAGTAGAGAGCTCTCTCCTTCCCCTAGTCGTTCTCTTGTACCCATAGCACACCTAAAGATCATTCAAGGGCTGTCGTGTATAGGATGAGGGGTTTTCCCTCGACTGAAGCGGTCAGTACCGGCGGGTTCTGCAGATATTGCTTGATTTCGTCCAGTGCGCTTTGGCATTTACGATCCCAAATGAACGGGGTCCTCTTCTTCATTAGATGGCTGTAGGGGCGGCATTTTCCAGAGAGGTTGGCTATGAACCGTCGGATATACGCGAGCTTTCCTTGAAGAGACCACAATTGTTTGAGAGTTCTTGGCGCGGGCATTTCCATAACTGCCTTAATCTTTAATGGGTCTATTTTGCTGCCTCGGTGTCGTATGATGAATCCTAGGAATTTTCCTGAGGAAACTCCGAACGCGTATTTCAGAGGGTTTATCTTCAGGTTGTACTTCCGAAGGCGCTGGAATACTATTTTCAGATGCTCCCAGTGCTTCCCGTACGATTTGCTTTCCACCACGAGGTCATCAATATAACATTCAACAATCTCGTCTATATGGTCATCAAAGATCTTTGTCATGGCCCTCTGGTAGGTGGCGCTAGCGTTCTTCAGACCGAAAGGCATCACTTTGTAGCAAAATATGCCCAGCGGAGTCCGGAAAGCAGAGTGCTTTTGGTATTTAGGATGTATCTTGATTTGGTTGTATCCTGAGGATCCGTCCATGAAGGAGAAGACTTCATGGGTGGATGTGTTATCGATCATCAGCTCGGTAACAGGCACCGAGAAGTCATCCTTCGGACAAGCTTTATTGAGATCCCGAAAATCTACGCAGATGTGTACTGTCCCATTTTTCTTCATTACCGGAACGATATTGGCGATCCAGTCAGGGTATTGAACTTCTTGGATGAACCCGGAGTCGATTAGCTTCTTGACTTCAGCATTGATACTCATCTCAAGCTCGAGCCGCATTCTTCTTGGCGCCTGTTTGACCGGCTTGACGTCCGGCTATATTGCCAGTTTATGCGCAGCTATCTCTGGATCTAATCCCGGCATCTCGGAATAGTTCCATGCGAAACAGTCTTTATATTGCATAAGCATGTCTTTTAACGTGGCTACCTGTTTCTCAGACAGCAGCTCACCGACGAACGTTGGCCCTGGCTCGTCTGCCGTCCCCAAGTCGATTTTTCTTAGGTTGTCTGCTGTAGAAATTCTGAGATCACCTCGTTCTCATCATCATTTGCAAAGCACTGGGGGAGGTCATCCATATCCTTGTGCTCTCCCTACTTTGAGAATGTTATCATATGGAAAGTACGAGCTTATTTCCAAGCTCGATGCTGATCTAGACTTTCCTTCGCAGTGTAGGTTGCTCTCGGCTCATGCTTTTGTGGCGGGGCTACCCTCCAACTGTTGGATAGAGCAAACCTGCCTTGCTGATACTGATCTTCAACCCAGTATTTGAAGGTGAAGCAGTCTTCAAGAGGATGTCCCACTACTCGGTGGTAGGAGCAATAATCTAGGTGATGAACCTCGTTTATCTGTTCGGGGTATCGAGACTCCGGAAGTGTCATCATTTGATGCTTCATGACAAGGTTGAATATTTTCCTTGTCTTGTCTTGAGGGAAAGAGTACTCCCGACCCATCTTCTTCATAAAAGACGGGTTCCAGCTGACATTTCCTCGCTCGCGTGGTTTCTTGGATCCGCTTCGCTGTCTTTGAACGCCGTCCTTATTCTTGATCTTATCATTGCTTCTGCGTCAGACTTTTCTCTTGCCGCGAGAGCGCACAGCAGGCTGAGAGTGATGGGGATTGTCATCCTCCGTAGCCTGCTGAATGATACGTTGCGTCCTGGCTTTTTCGTGAATGGCCATTTCGTGACCGTAGTCATCCCGAACCTTTTGACCTGCTTCTCTTATTAGCTTGTCAATCTGTTCTTCGAATGACGGGCTTGGTATTCCCACGGCTAGATTTCGCTCTGTTTCAATATCAGCACTATCTGTTAAGGCATTCTCTTTTCCACCGAAATCATTTATAACATGGCAGCCATGGAATCGCTCCCGTTTCTTAGACCGAACATATCCAAGGACAGTCGTCTCCATTCTTCCATTGGGCATCTTCCGCTGAGTCCCGGAAACGTCCGAAATCTTGTTGTAGAACTGGGCTTGTCGAGCGGTTTGTTTAAAGGGTACGTCTTAGCATCTTAATAGCCTCTTCAATCCCTCTGTGTAGTATCCGGGCAGCCGGATTGGTTGAAGCCTGTCAAGAGCAAGATCGGCACCATGCCAGACTTCTTTCTCAAATTTGGTCTCCGTGGATTGGTAGAAGAGGATCACCTTTTCATCTCTCCGCCTAGGAGGAATGTAGAAGGTCTACAGCTCTTGCAAGCCATATGTATCGAGCGCATCAAGTTCCCTGTAATGCTGCTGCTGAACCATGGTGATTTGCAAACTCTGATCATCTCCAATGAAGTTTTGTATTTATGGACGAACAGAGAATACCGCGTTGACCTCGTCTTCGGAGTCGCTGCCGAAGACCAAAATAGGGGTGGATGGTCCGGGTATGTTGGATTGGGGATGTCCTGAATAAACCATCTCTTCATCCTTCTCGGTATCACTCCCGAAGACCGGGATAGTAGCGACAGCTTTTTGCTTATTCTCCGTCTTATGACATCTTTCCGTGTCTTCGAAGTCTGGTAGGAAGCATTTTGCGTCTTCATATTTTCGGACTTCATTTACGGAGAATGGATTTAATTCTCCTGTCATGGTTTACTCGAGACCGTCTTTGAAATACTTCATACACTGATGTTGTGTAGAAGAGATGATGTTGTACTTGTGTAACCAAAGCCTGCCGAGCAAAGCGTTGTAGCAAGTCTTGGCGTCAATGACATGAAACTTGATGTCAGTGATGAGCAGCCCGAAGCGTAATGTCAGTATTACAGACCCGAGCGTTTGTGATGATTACGAGTCGAACCCGGAGATAGTAATTTTGTCCCGTACCAGGTGCCACACATTCATGCAAATCCCCTTCAACACTCTTACATTGAGAAGGTTGACGGAGGACCCGTTATCGACCAGGATTTTCCCTATCTTGATATCGTGACAATACCCGGTTACATACAGCGTACGGTTGTGCCCACACGTTCTGAGAAGGAGGTCTTCATCGATGAAGGTGATGTCAGCTGTGTGGACTTCTTTCGGCTCGTCTTTCATCTTTTCTTCCGCCAGGAAGGCTTGAAATTGGTCGGGCTCTTATAACGCCTTGATCAGAGAATCTCATGCCTCTTTAGACAGGAGAAGGGCATCCAAAATACTCAATTGTGAGGGTATCTTCCTCAGACGTGCTAGGACATTATAATCTACCTTGTTCTTCTTGGGTGGATCCTTGGCTGTGAGCTCTTCGACGACTCTATTATCGAGAGCAATCTCCTCAGGTACTTTTTCCTTCCCTTTATCTCTTTTTCCCAAACCTTTGTTTGAGGGTCCAAGATTCTTTTCAGGCAACGTACGGTTACGCGGCTGAATATTCTCATAGTTCATCATCTCTTCTTCTTTTCCAGAAGTGGATTCCTTGAAGAGAGGGCCTAGGGCCATTTGCTCGTCCGAATAGCTCCCGAAGGTAAGAACTTGAGACTTCCCTTTTGTTGGGATGGAATCAACCATATGACAGTTACCGGTTGTTCCTTTATGCTCATCTGTCGTGCTTCTCTGCTCCCGACGAGCTTTGCGCTTCATTCGCTTGAATTGTTGTCAATGGGCAACGTATCCCTGCCACCACTTCTTGAAGGCATTGCACTCTTCGGTAGGGTGTGTGAACTTCCGATAGTATAAGCAGTAGATCGGATGTACATCCGGCTCGTCGGGGCACATACTTCCGAAAGTATTTTCTTTGAAAGGTGGTAGCTTCATTCCTATTGACAGAGCTTTGGCGAACTGCTTTCTTATCTTGATTCTGCTCTTGCTGGTGGCAAGGGCGCTTCGTTCCAGTTGAGGTACTTTATGGCTTCTCATTACCGGAGCTTTTTCAGCCTGACACCGACGCTTGGCCTTTTCGTATATGGCCACTTTACGTTCTCGATCAGCTTTTCTCTTTTGAAGAGCTTCGCTCAGCAGCCTGTCGATCAGGTCGTCTAATGATTCCAGGGATTTTGGCTCTGGTTCTGCCCCCAGTTTCTCTACGTCAGGAGCTTCTTTTCCATATACCGACGAATGAGAGATCATGTGGCAACTCACCCCGTAATCCTAGGGTTCTTCTGATGAGCCGTCTCCTTCATCAATGTTACTGTTTCCATTCTCAAGAATATGCTTGAGGAACTCTTTCAATGTGATCGGGGTCCACGCCTTTTGGTTGTATTCTTCTAGTGTGTCGATGTATTTTTGCAGACCCGTACGATTGTCGTCAAGCTGCATGAGTTTCTTAGTCCTCTTCTTTTTCTTTGAAGACTTCGGAAGCTTGGCCTGCAGGTTTTGTCCATTGTTACCAACTTTTGGCGTCGAGCACGGTTTCAGCATCCCATCAATAATCTCGGGCTCCAGCGGGCTTTTCCATTTGATGGCCGGACACACTTGAAGATCCTTCTGTATTCTTTTAGTTTTAGCCGAGAGGAAAACTTCCCATGGAGCTTCCTCTACAAATGAACATGATACCCCCGGCGTATGCACCTTTTTAGGAGCGTGCTGCTGTGGCGGGTTTACATTCCAGTTTTCGGACAGCGCGAACTTGCCCTGTTGGTACTGGTCTTCAACCCAGTTTTTAAAGACGTAGCAATTTTCGATTGGATGGCCCACTATTCGGTGGTAGGGGAAGTAATTGGGATTGTTGATGTCGCCCGGTTGCAGTGGGCGTCTCGGATCCGGCAGAGTGATAAGCCTATTGCGCATCGCCAGTTCGAATAGTCTCCTCATTTTATCTCGGGAGAACGAGTAAGGATGTCTCAATTTTTCATTGAGGGATCTTGGTTTGTTGTTTTGGCGAGCTACCGGTTTCGGGTCACTCGGTTGTTGTTGAGTGTTGGCGACGAAGGTCGCTTTCCCTTTTCCCTTTTCATTCCGAATATCTATCTTTGAAGAGGACGACCTATGACCCATCTAGTCCATTTGGGCCAGCTTGTCAATCAAGGCCTGGAAGGTGGTCGGCTTGAAGAACATCATAAATTGGGATATAGTTTCCTGAGGGTCGAGGGTCCCGACGAACATACCCACGGCAGGGGCTTCTTCTATGCATTATTCGCATTTCGACCATAGGTTCCGCCACCGAATTGCATATTGAACACAGGTTTCTCCCGGCTTCACCCTGGCGTTTATTAATTCCGTGATCGGGGTGCACTCGTTAGCGCTTGCGAACCGTTGTGCAAATAGTAGTTCCATTTCTGTAAATGTCTTGATGGAATCATTCGGAAGCTCCGAATACTATTCAAATGCTGTCTCCGCCAAGCTGCCGACAAATTGGCGAAGCAATAGTTTGTCATCGCCTCCAGTATTGCCGCATAGAGCTCTGAATTGAGCATCGTGTTGGTGCGGATTGCCCGTCCCCTTATACACATAGAATTTGAGGATCGTATATCCTGGCGGGTATTTAATTTGGTCGTACCAGTCTGGATAAGATCACCCAGTTCTGACGACTTGTCCTGCCGCTTCGTTCGCTTGATGAGCTCGTATTTGTTGAGCTATGTAGTCATCAAGGGTAGCTTTGGTGGTCGTCTCCTCCCTGGCTGCTGATAAAGCCAGAGGAGGGTTTGATGTCTCCCCTCTGTCGTCTGCAATGATTATTGGAGGGTCTTTGGCCAGAGGATCCGGCTGGATCATCATCCCCACCATGTCTTGGAACAGAAGCACCATTTGTTTTATATTAGCCGCTTGTTCCGCGGCCTCTTTGTCTTTCTTTTCAAGCACCCTCCATAGGAAATCGGTGTCGGTCTCCGGCTCCTGGCGTTGCTCCGACGATGCTTCCGGGCTTTTTTTCTGCCCGGTGAGTGTGGCCATCCTTGTCAACATCGCCTGGAGCTTTTGTTGTTGCTCCTGAGCTTTCGTCACAGACTGTGTGAGTGGTCGATGACTCATGGAAGCACGACTGTCCTCTTTCCCGGATGCCATGTAGACGGTATGTACTACCATGCCCCCAGACTTATGGCGTTTGGGTCCACTGCCTTTGAAATTTACCGCAGGCATGGGGATCTTCTCCGGCCTTCTCCTCTTATGGGAGGTCAAAGTTGAGGGGGCCGTTGCAGCAGGCACCCATGCAGATGATACCTTCCGTGGTATGATGGAGGGATGGCCCTCCTCTTGCTGAGCCTTCATCTTCTTTAGCCGGCGAGTGTAATCTTTGTCAATTATAGAATCTTGGACTTTCCGCCAAACTCTGTGGATCTTGGAGGACAACCGCTGAGGAGGCTGTTCCGGCTTCACCTGTGTCATGCTTTCAGCAGGCGGAGGAGACTTCTTTAGGATGGCGATTGGAGAGTTCTTGCGCACTCTCCTGAGCAGCTCGAAGCTGTTCCCAATTGGAACAGCAGCGTCAATTTCCACCATTGGAGCTGGTAGGGTAAGTCCAGAGGGGAAACTGCCCCCAGCTTTCCTCACTCGGCGTCAGTGGCAACGTTGATCATGTCTTGTGGATGGGATCACCTCAGTTGTAGAAGCGACCTAATCATGCCCTTTGCTTTGATGACAGGTTGCTGTTGGTGCCAACCTGTCGAAGACTGACGTCAGTTGAAAGGAAACGTCTAACCTGTCGAAGACTGACTTTCGAATAGGGGAAGCACTTGTAACGCCCTTACCCATAGCAAGAGTTGGAACGGCCAGTCTTGCGAAGACCGATCTCTTAACAGGAGAAGCCCCTTTGACGACTTCGTCTGTCGGAACAGGAATGGCTATCCGCTTCGGGATAACCCCTTCAGGTATTGCGGACCTTTTTTCAGGCCCACTGGAGCTTTGGCCCAGTCTGTTAAAGACCGAGGTGTTGGAATTGGATGACACTTTGAGAGGCGCCGTGGTAGTTGCAAGCCGATCGAAGACCGACTTTTTCGGGGCTTCCTGTGACGGTAATGAAGCACTGAAGCTTATTGGCGGGAGCATGGCCCCAAAAAAAAGTCCAATGGTGGCCTAAGTAACCTGTTCCACCGGCATTGCAAAGATGGAGGCCACTTGGGGCTCATAAGTCACTCCTCCAGCAGGGACGGAGTGGGAGTCGCTGTGGCAATTGGTGCAGTTAGAAGCTATCGATGTCATCTTCTCTTCTGCATAGGAGCAAGACAACAAATCTTAGTACCTCGAATACAGAGGCAACCATATTAAACCGCGATTCGTTCGTGAACACGACACACGAAGTGTGGAGTGGAAAGAGGAAAAGGTCTCACCGGGTATGCCAGAATCTGTTTACCGCCGAAAACAGAGACGAAACCGCGAAGGTCGTCTTGCCTGAATTTAGGGGCAGATGCTATTTGGACTTATCCGTCTACCTCTCCGAATATGAAAAGTTGATTTATGGCACCGTGCATCGGAGGTTTGGACGGATGCAGCTGTTTTAGCAGACTTCGTCAGATTCCCCCTCTTTTGCGAGGGTTTTTTGATTGTGGGGACGCTCTTCCCTGCAGGCGCAAGGCCCTATAGTTAATTATGTTACCGCGTAGCGATAACCACTTTCTCCTGCTCCAGATGTTCACTTCGTGTTGTGTGTGTTTGTTTTATTTTTGGTTGCCCGTGGATTGTATACGGAGACTAATTTGTGTTGTCGCCCGTAGGGCGTGGATTAGTCCGAATCCGTATATTCTTAGATTTGGGTTTGGTTTGATTTAAGGATCGTTAACCTTGTTTGAGATTAAGATCAACTTAAATGTTTGTTGAGGATACGCTCGTCTAATTTTAGACTAAGATCCACTCAGCAGGATTTTTAGGATTATTCAGACCCAACAAAGGAGCATTTGGGCTCTATTGCTTTATTTTAAGGATGTTACGGTCTATAGATCACCATTTTTGGTATGAAGGTTTAGTTTAAGAACGTTGCGGTACACAGCTAGTTTAAGGACATTACGGTCCATAGCTAGTTTAAGGACATTACGGTCCATTGGGGTATGCTCATGGGTTTGGGAGTGCATCCAAGAGCTGTTGGTTGTCGGGACCCTCCGTCTCTCTGACATCGTTGAAGAATTACAACGACATGTATCAGAGGTGTGGAGAGATGTACCCTTGAATCGAACTTCAGATCGAAGGGAGGGACCATGGTGGAACGAATATCATTTTAGATGCCATGTGTCAGGAGATCATTGGTCATCTTTGGAAATAAGATCGATTTGGGGAGACCTGAGTATAGGAGGACTCGGTTGATTGATGGTCAAAAGGTTTTGGCCTTGGGAGACTTGGCTAATTTGGGCTAAAGTTGGCCTCTCACAGTGTTAAACACTGATATTTGCTTGGTGCTCACGTGCTCCCACGTGAGGCTCTAAAGCAATGTTAAACACCAATAATTGGAGCGCTCACGTGTGGCACATGAGGTGCCTAAGAATTGGGCACTGATTCTTTAGGTTTATTCTTTTTTTTCTTTTATAAGTGGTAAGCACTGTTGGGGGTCACGTGGAATCACGTGAGGTGCCCTAAAAATGGGAACTGTCTGAATTTATTCCCCTCTTCCTTTTGCAAGTGCTAAGCACTATTAGGGGGTCACGTGGGATCACGTGAGGCGCCCCAAAATAGGAACTGCTTTTGATTTATTCCCCCTTTTTTTTGAAAGTGCTAAGCACTATTAGGGGGTCACGTGGGATCACGTGAGGCGCCCCAAAATGGGAACTGTCTTTGATTTATTCCCTTTTTCTTTTATAAGTGCTAAGCACTTGTCTTAAAGGGTCACGTGGGAACACGTGAGTCGATCTTAGTTGTTTTTTTTTATGCAGGGTTAAACCCTAGTTTTGTCGGAGGAATTAAATTCCTATATCTTTTGGAAAAATTAAATTCTTCAAACTTAGTTCTTTCGTTTAAGTTTTGGGACTGCATGACAGAATCTCCCCGATGAGAATTAAATTCTCAACTTGTGGGGAGATCTGCTTCTGCAGACCTCGACCAGAGGAAGAACTAAGTTCTGTTTTTGGAAGAGTTAAACTCTTGTAAGTGGAGATATAATGATCTCTAGGTCTTCTTTTTTTTTTTACCTAGGGTTTCTTTTCTTCAAAGAGAACTCTTCTTTTTTTCTTTTTTTCTTTTTTTTTCAAATCTTATGGGAGGGTCTCTTCCTTTTCTCCTTTCAGTCTCGGGTCCTTTATATAGTAGAGGCAAGTTTGTTGATTTAGTTAAGAAAATCTCTCATTGAGAGATTTTTTGATTGATTCGGGGATTTTATCCACCGTTGGATTTTTGATCCAGGGACTTCTGTTTTACAGAAGATATTTTTCTCGTTTTTAACAAGATTGGGAAAATATTTTCCCATAGAGTTTATTCTGTAGCTTGGTGATTTTTAATCACCATTGGATCTTTAATCCAACGGTGCTCTGTTTTACAGAGCATAATCTTTCTTGTTTAGAAAGATCGGGGAAATATTTTCCCATGCAGAGCTTATTCTATAGCTTGGTAATTTTTAATCACCATTGGATCTTTAATCCAACGTGCTCTCTTTTACAGAACGTAATCTTTCTTGTTTAGAAAGATCGAGAAAATATTTTTCCATACAGAGCTTATTCTGTAGCTTAGTGATTTTTAATCACCATTGGATCTTTAATCCAACGGTGCTCTATTTTACAGAGCTTAATTTTTCTTGTTTAGAAAGATCTTAGGAAATATTTTCCAAATAGGGTTTTGATCCCTCTTATTTAGAATTTAATTCTATCGGCTTAGAAGGCATCAGGAACCCTCACGTGTAGCACATGACCCCCATGGCATTAAACTGGTTTGCTTATATGCAGCAGTCCCAGAGAAAGGCATCACGTGTTGGCACGTGAGCTGATGTTTAGGAATGTCACGTGTGGCATGTGACCCCCACGAAGTTAAGCTCAACAAAGAGCATCACATGCTGACACGTGAGCTTCTTTGGCCTGTTATTTGATTTAGGAAGACGCCTACATACTTTGTATATAGATGCTCACGTACCTGCACGCGAGACTCAATTTCAGCTTTATTTGTTAAGCGTGATGCCTATAACCTTTGCTCCAAGGCACATCACGTGTGGGCACGTGGTACTCCATTTGGGGAATTTCTCCTATCGCTTTTTATTTATTATTTATTTTTTATAAGGGAACAGGAGGTTTGCGGCACATTTGATACCAACTGCTGAGATCAGATCCAGACGGTTTCAGCAAGGGTTAGATTCGGAAATCCAAGCTGCTTTAGCTACAGGGGATTTCGCAACCTATGAATTGGCTCTGAAAGCTGCCCGCCGATATGAGGCAGTGATAAAAATGAGGGGCAGACCCCACTCTGCCGGGATGAAGCGTCCTGCCACCCAGATGGCAGGAGGAGCCTCTTCAAGGCCACCATTTGTACCCAGGAGACCGGAAGTACCGAACAACTGGCCCAACCCAGCCTTTTGTACCTACTGCAGAAGAGATGGACATTTGGTGAAAGACTGCCGGCGTGCAAATCGCCTTTGCTTAGTTTGGAGCTCAGCTACTCATGACATCGGGACTTGTCCTTGGAGACATAACCCAAATGCTGCACCCAGGCCAGCAGTCACTTACCAGTAACGCCCAGCCATCCAGGCACTTGCTCTACGACTCGCACTACCTGCTCTACCTTCTCGTGGACCGACTGCACCTCCTCGCCGTCAGTTCCATCAAGCTCAACGGAACATACCTCAAGGACTAAGGAACGGACAGAGGAATGCTCCTCCAGCAAGGAGGAATGTGCCGAGGCGACAGGCTTTCACAATGACTGTGGAAGAAGCTGAAGCCACCGGTCAAGTCATTACTGGTAACACTTCCCCATCAAGCTTTATTTTCCATCTATACATACCCATATAATTTTTCCTTATACCTAAAACTATCCCATATAATTTAGGTACAATCTTACTAGCCTCACTCTCTGCACTAGCACTCTTCGATACTGGAGCATCTCATTGCTTTATGTCTCAACGGTTCATCCTAACTCATGCGATTCTAGTCAAACCCCTCATATCGAGCTGGAATTTCAGTTCAGGGAACGACGTTCTAAAGGCAGTAATGGGATACGACCTGTGTCTAATGGTCGTCTACAGCAGAGAATTCTATGCTGACTTTAAGGTGCTGGACATATCGAACTTCGATGTCGTTGTGGGTATGGATTGGCTCGGAACATTCTATGCTACCATTGACTGTCGTCAAACGAGGTTAGTATTCGAGATTCCAGAGCATCCGATCTTCTATTTCAAAAGTGGAGACCGTACCCTTAAGCCAAGTACATACAAGGCGAAACCAAAGAAGGCAGTGATTGCAGCATTTCAAGCGGAGGAAGGATCAAAACCAGAAATAGTTCGAGAGTTCGACGATATGTTTCCTGAAGACATATCAAGTTTGCCTTCCGATCGAGCTCTTGAATTCAGCATTGATTTAGTACCTGGAGCTCAACCGGTGATCAAATCACCGTATCGGTTAAGCCCTGAAGGTTTGAAGGAAGTTCGTACTCAGTTGGACGAATTATTGACGAATGGATGGATTCGTCCCAGCACTTCAAGTTGGGGATCACCAGTTCTGCTCGTAAAGAAGAAGGAAGGTTCATATCGAATATGCATTGATTATAGAGCATTGAACGATGTAACTATAAAGAACAAGTATCCACTCCCTCGCATCGACGATCTGTTCGATCAGCTAAGTGGATCTTGCGTTTTCTCCAGCTTAAATTTTCGTTCGGGTTATCATCAGGTGAAGATGAAAGAATATGATATCCATAAAACGGCATTCAGAAATCGCTATGGACATTATGAATTTCTTGTGATGCCATTTGGAGTGACCAACACACCAGCCGTGTTCATGAACCTAATGAATCAAGTTTTCCAAGAGTACCTAGACAGGTTTGTTGTCATCTTCATCGACGACATCCTGGTGTATTCTAAGAGTCAGAAAGAACATGCCGAACACCTACTAATTGTCCTGGAAACTCTACGCCAGCATCAATTCTATGCCAAGTACAGCAAATGCGAGTTTTGGCTAGATCAAGTCGGTTTTCTCAGACATATTGTATTAGGCGATGGAATCTCTGTAGATCTAGCTAAAGTATCAGCAGTAAGTGAATGGCCGACACCGAAGTCGGTGAAGGACATTCGAAGTTTCTTGGGTTTAGTTGGAAATTACAGAAGGTTCATTGAAGGATTTTCGAAGATTGCAACACCCCTGACCAAGCTCACACGTAAAGATGAAGAATTCATGTGGTCAGAAGCATGCGAACAAGCTTTCGTAGAACTCAAGTCAAGATTGACATCAACGCCTATTCTCATCATATCGGACCAATCTGGAGGTTTTGTAGTGCATTGCGATGCATCCGGTAAGGGATTAGGATGTTTTCTACATCAGCACGGAAAAGTTGTGGCTTATGCTTCCAGACAACTGAAGATTCACGAGCGCAATTTCCGATGCATGATTTGGAGTTGGCAGCCGTAATCTTTGCTCTTAAGATTTGGCGCCATTATCTTCTTGGTGAATGAGTGGACATATACACAGATCACAAGAGTCTAAAATATGTGTTTACTCAGAAGGAGTTGAATATGCGGCAGAGAAGATGGTTAGAACTCATGGCGGACTTTGACATCAATCTGCAATATCACCCAGGGAAGGTGAATGTAGTTCCTGATGCCTTTAGTCACCAACTATTAGCACTGAATCTCACCGCACAGTAAAAGCTTCAACAAGACTTGCATCAAATGGAGATTGAACTGATCATGCCAGGTAACGCTTCAAGTTTGATGAACTTACAAGTTCAATCTACTATTGTCAAACAGATCAAAGCAGCTCAAGCAAGTGATACTAAGTTGCAAAAGATCAGAGAACAAGTGGAAAGTGGACTTCGAACAGACTTCATCATACATGAAGATGGATCTTTGAGATACGGCAGTAGATTGTGTGTACCAAAAGGTTTTATACGAGAAGAGTTAATGAAAGAAGCTCACAGCTCTCCTTATTCAGTACACCCAGAAGGTACAAAGATATACAAAGATCTGCGTCAAAATTACTGGTGGCATGGAATGAAGCATGAAGTAGCTAGAACCGCCACTAAATGCTTGGTGTGTCAGCAAGTAAAGGCTGAACATCACAAGACTGGTGGATTACTTCAACCGTTACCTATTCCAGAATGGAAGTGGCAACACATCACAATGGATTTCGTGACTGCACTCCCTTGCAGCATGAAAGGTAACGATGTGGTTTGGGTTATCGTGGATCGACTCACAAAGTCGGCTCACTTTATTCCATTTCGAGTACGCCAATCTATTGAGACACTAGCAAAGAAGTACATGAAGATAAGAATCTAAGTAAGATTTAAAATCTTCAAATATGTACTATCTCTGATACCCATGAACTCATGCAGGAAATCGTGAGATTACATGGAGTACTGGTCTGCATTGTCTCCGATCGTGACACCAGATTCCGATCGCAATTTTGGCAAACTCTGTAAGCTAGCTTGGTAACAAGTTTGAACTTCAGCACGGCTTATTATCCACAAACAGATGGTCAGTCTGAGCGAACTATTCAGATCTTAAAAGATATGCTCAGAGCGTGTATGCTAGACTTCGGAGGATCGTGGGAAGATCACCTACATTTTGTGGAGTTTTCATACAACAACAGTTACCAAGCAAGTATAGGAATGACACCCTTTGCTGCATGATTGTTATAGATTTAGTGCGTGTGCGCTTTCAAAAGATGAATCAAAAATATTTATAACCGTAATCAAGAACGGCGTCACTTGGTAGCTAGCCGGTGAGTACGGGTCCGTCCACAGGGATTTTGTATTCTCAAATTGTTCTAACGAGTTAATTCCGATTGTTGTCGGATTGATTAAATCTAAAAACTAAATTGATCTAAATCTTGCTAGGGTTAGGTTTAGGTTAGGTTTGGAAAGTCAATATTCCTCACCGCTTTCTATGCCCTGTTTAAGATCTATTAGGTGTTATGGTAACAATTAATAAAGTGGATTAGTACCATCGGGAAGAAACGGTATTTCTTCCTCTAGGTTCTTGTCCTTCCTTTCTTAATCCTTATCCTAACCTCCATGGAAAACACGCCCAACCGGTCGTTTATACTACGGTATTACCGCTACCTCGTGGGATAGGGTGCCGTAGGGAGCGGTGTGTGCATGTATGCATGGAGTCCTATAAAAACGTGTGATGGGTAAGAAAGGGGTGAGAGATCTTCATCTCTCAAGCCTTCCCTAAATCTAACCCTAACAAGCGAGGAGACTACTCACTTATTAGGGAATTGAAAATTATTTTCTAACTATCTAACTAGGGCAGAGAATAAAGATCTATACTAGGGCAAGAAAGAAATCACCTAGGGCATGGAATTAAAATTTAACTAAGGCAATAAAAAGAAAACTTACTCCTAATTTTTATTTAATGCTCTCTTCCTTCTTTACAGGAATTTACAGATCTGAATTTAGATAGATGAAATGAGGCACAAAAAGAGGCATAACCTAAAAAAGGTTTTAGGGTTTCTATTTATAGAACATAGAACCCTAGGGTTACAATCGACTCACATCTGGAATTACAAGTATACCCCTAAGAAGACTAGTCAAAGCACCAACGCACCGACACGTTTTTCCACCGACACGGGCCTCGCACGGCCGCGGAACTGCGGCCAAAACCCATGTGTGGCCGCGGATCCGCGGCCATATAAATAGCTTCTTGGTTGCTTTTTCCTGTATTGCTTCTGGTTATATTTGTCTTCCTGTTTCTTCACTTGGTTTCTCAGATTGTCTTCTAGTTTTCTTCCAGATTTCCATAGTGAATGACGTCGTGGACTTTTACCGTTGCTTCGTGTCGAAGTCTTGAACCTTGCACTGCCTTTGTACTTTGTGAACTTGTTCATTGTTCTTCGTTTAGTCTTCAAACTGTAGGCTTGATCAAGATTCTTCCATTTGTTGGTCGTAGTCTCACTCTTATATCGTCTTTTCATCTTTTTCACTGTTTTTGTTCCAAGAACCTGTAACCTGCAACTATGCAGCAGACATGGATCAAAAGCACCTGTTTATTTGTAAAATGAATAAGAATGGGGAATATAATAATGCAAAATTATGGTATGAACAAATACCCCCAAACTTATCTTTTACTCGTCTTCGAGCAAAATTAGTTTTATTCTCGAAAAAGACCTAGCCTCACTTTCGCAGGGAAACGCGATTGCACTGAGCTCGTGCAACAAGCCGTTAAAGCTCTAGGTGTCCCTAGTAGGAGGAGTGTTGTCTGCTGAGGGTTTTCAGCGGATACTACCCACAAAATCCTATCAATTCGGTCTATTGACTTTTATTCTCCAATTAGGTTTTCCAACAAGGAATTCTATTATCTTTGACTCAGAAATTATCAACCCGTATTTTTCACGCTTTCTTATCATTTAACTTAAGATTATATATATTCGTGTGAATTTACTTAGCTTTTGGCATCTTTTAAGTTTTCCTTCTAGGGTTCTATCTCAACTTAGGAATTTTTATCATCTTTATTAAAGATATAAGTCCTATATTTCTTTCTTATCTCTCATCCAAACCCCAATCACATACCCCTACGTGTGTGTGTATATCACCCATACGCTTGGAAATTCAAATCAAGCTTTTATACTCTCGTCCATTGTCCAAAGTACTTTTCAATTGGTTAATTTTAGATGAAATTGCTCACACATTCTTCATGCGACCGTTAATACTTCTTGAGGTATCAACGACCGATTACAAAATGTGTTTGCACATTAAAGCGTAATTCCTAGTCTTGTAACACCTAAGGCTTTAGCAGTGACTCCCAAACCAGTTAGTCTAAGGCACTAGGTGATGAAGCATCCTCGCTAAATATTTTTCTATTTATGCAGCCTTAAGTAATTACAAAAACCAGTGTTCATTTTTTTATCTCTTTATTCACACTTATAATTTTATTTTCCTTCATACCAAGGATTTTAGACAAGAGCATTTCAAGGTATCCTCTACTATTCCAAGTTTCAAGGTGCGTGTTTGTGCAATTTGTAGGGTATATATTTTCAGAATTTAGACTTAAACTAGGAATTATTCTTCAAACTTATACTTTAATAAAAAATATCAATACTCTTCCCTTGTTTTAATTTAGCCCAAGAAGTGAACTAGAAATTTGCCTATTTCTAAATAAACTACAAATGCATATACTTTCTACTGTTAAATTTTAAGAAAGGTTATTTTTAGGGTTTTTAATTTATTAAGTCTAATATCTAGTTGTTCCTAACTAGTTAACCTTTTTGTCAAACTTAAGTCAATTAAGGCCAAAATTGAATGTTTCAATTTTTATAATTATTTTGAAATTTTTTAATTTTTGTAGATTTTAAAATAAGTATGCAAATGCAAAAATATACATATGAATGCAAAGGAAGAAAGCTTACCGAGCACACCCCCAAACTTAAACTTGACAGCGTCCTCACTGTCAGGCTACACCAAGAGGGTCAAAATGTCGGCACTCCCCTGTTTATTTATTTATAGTTTTTTTAATTTATAATTTTTATAATTTTTATGGGTTTTTAAAAAAAACAAAAAAAAACAAAATATATACAAAAAGGTCCCCCCAAACTTTAGTGAGACAGTGTTTCCACTGTCTTAAGCGTTAAAGTTCAGAGTTAGGGGGGAGAAAAATCAAACTATACAAGGCCTTACACAGACCAAAGGTTAGCACCAACCATTCAAAAAATTTATCATTATAATGGTAGGGTTGGTGGAAGAATGGAGTGTAGAGAAAGGAGTTGCGAAACACACGAGACCGTATGGAAAGAAGAGTGGAATATAGTCTCGGTATATTCGGAGAAGAATGGCGGAAGAGAAAAAGAAGTGTAGCTCGAACTTGAGGGTGTAAATTGGGTGAATAAATTAGCACAATTTGTGATGACCGATGTGTTAAAAGCGATTGTGCTAATCTATTAACCCGTCGAGAAATGGGGTCAAATCCCTCAAGATTCGTGAGAAAACATGGGTACGTTGAACTTGGTAAACCATCCATTGAAAATGGAAACGCGACGGATTCTTGCATGGTCGAAACGTTGGAAAGGACGAAGGGGAGTGATTTAGGGATAGTCTTATTCTCACCTAAGTAAACTGTCTCGAAGTTGAAGGATTCCATCAATGGTTCAAAATGACTGTAAGCAACCGAGTCTGATGGTTCAACTAACTCATCTGAAAATTCAAAGGACTCAAACTTGGGCGCTAAGTTTTCAAAATCATCCGAAAAAGTGAAGCACTCGTAATCGTTATCGGCTGTGAGAACTGTGTCAGATTCAAAGAGGAACGCACTAGTGGCGTCAAAACTGTTGTGATCAAACAGAAATTTTTCAAGCTCACAGTCCTCAAGCGTGATCTTTTGCGTGGTCGGAACGATGGAAAGGAGGGGGTGATTTAGGAAGTATAACAGTTAAAAGTTCAGGAGGATGAATTGGAAAATCCGACTCATCAAACAAAAATGGTTCATCCTCAATACTATCCTCAATACTCTCCTCAATACTATCCTCATAATTCTCCTCAGCAGTTATCCCATCCATGCAATTATCATCAAAATCTAGAAGCATATGAAGTTCGGGAGAAACATTTAATGACTCGGGATGATGAATTATAGATAAAATTTTAGTTAAATTTACGGGTTCATCATCCAAAATATTCCCGGTGTCAATATCCTCAATCAAGTGAAAATCAATTTTTTCTTACACCTCATCAAAAGCATGGATATTTATCAATTCAGGTTCTTGATTGGAGGTGTAGAGATCAAAAGGAATGGTGACGGTTTCACTCGAAAGGGGCTCTTCACAATCTGGCAAATCAAGCATTACAAAGTCACACAACTCATTAAACGTTTTATTTTCAACTGGTGAATCATTCGGGACACTTGTTTGAAAACCGGAGTTATGGGATTCAATTGGGTATGGGTAGGTTTGATTTGGAAGTGTGTAGAACTCACTCTCACCACTCAAATTCTCACTCTGTCCAACCCCCTCATCATACATTGGAAGATTTGGAGCTAATTAGAAACTAGCTACCGGTTCACTAGGTTGCATAAGGGCGGCAATGGACGCATCCAAATTCCTCATCTGTCGGTTTGTTGCTGCAATGTACGCTTCCAACGACTCTTCCAGACTAGACATGGGTTGTGAAGGGGTTTCGGTAAAAGATTCAAAATTATTTGGATACGTGAAACTCCCAAATGGCTGTGTAGAAGCAATGTCTAGGGAAGGTGTGAAAGTAGGGTAGGACTGGTAGGAATTGAATGGTTGGACCGGAGTAGGATCAACATTTGGATAAAAAGGTGAATGGACTTGTTGATCCCAAGAACTGGAAGTGTTGAAAGGAGTGAAAGATCAGTTACGAGATTGTTCAATATGTTCAGCAATAGACATGGGTTTCGGAGTTACAACAGGACTCGAAAAAGGAGTATCAACATAAGAAAGTGGTGAAGGTTGAAACGGTTGATACAAAGTGGATTGCGGAGTCGAACTGTTTCTCCTAGACGCTTCTATTCGATCTTTCAAAGAAATTTTGGGCATGGAGGGGTTGTCCGTAATTCGACCAAAATAATTCGCGTAGGAAGCAAAGTTTGGTTCAGGGTACCAAAGTTCTGCAAGAGTTTTATGAGGTGGGGTACCCATGATGTAAGAAAGGAGAAGAAAAAGAATGTGGGGTGCACGGATTTCTTAGCGACAAGTTGCAAGTTTTTGTAAAAAATTTTTTTCTTTTTTTTCCTTTTTGTGTTGTTTTTTTTATGTGGAGCTTTTTGCAAAAAAGATTTTCAATAAAAAGCTTAGACACACGTTCAATCAACCACAAATGCACAATTAGGCCTAGATCTAGGGTCACCTAAGTCAACTAGACAGCTCCTAACTGTTCTAAAGGGCAAGAAGTAGGACCTCAAACCGCCTCTTCACCGCCAATTGTGGCCAGGTAAGTGCCAGGTAAGTGGGAGGTTCTCAACCACGTAAGTAGTGGGCCTAATTAAGTAACCACTTGCCTTAAACACACTTGCCTAGACACCATAAAGTCAGGTTAGGATCAACGGTCGATGCCTACAACTATTCCTCTGTCCTATTGAGCGCGAAATCCTTAGGGCTGAGTCTAATCTTTTTTTAATTAAATGATGGTCAATGCAATATGCCTTATGTGATTTCTGGGGTCCAGGGAAAGGTGAAGAAATCCCCACCCAATCTGATTGGTGTAAAAGCCCCTTAAAGTCAATTTAAATATGCAAAGCAGTAAACACAATCACTTGCAAACAAAATTTTTTTTAGCGCGGCGCAAAGAATTCTGCACAAGATCAATTATTGGAAGGGAGAGAGATTTTTTAGCGCAAAGAATCCTGCAGGTAAATTTACAGAGGAGATATCAGGGGTTCAGAGGAGAAGAGGAAGCTTACAGTGATTTTTTTAGATGATGACATCACCAAGCCACCGCGGATGCGCGGTCAAAGACGGGTCAATGCGGCGGAAGCGCGGTCGGCTAGTCGGTTGAAGCCTCCAAAAATCTTTTGTTGTTCTGTTATGGTACTCCTCTGTTGTTCAGATCTTCTGTTTTCTGTTTTGCTCTCTGGATTTTTCCAGATCCGAACTTGTTTGCCGATCCTGCAAAAATTCAAACGAAACACCCTTCAAGAAGAACAAAATGATAAATTTTTATATTTTTAATTTTTCAGTTTTTATGATTTTTCAATTTTATATTAACCCGAAATTACAAAAAGAAAATAACACGCCATCCCCGGCAACGGCGCCATTTGATTGTTATAGATTTAGTGCGTGTGCGCTTTCAAAAGATGAATCAAAAATATTTATAACCGCAATCAAGAACGGCGTCGCTTGGTAGCTAGCCGGTGAGTACGGGTCGGTCCACAGGGATTTTGTGTATTCTCAAATTGTTCTAACGAGTTAATTCCGATTGTTGTCGGATTGATTAAATCTAAAAACTAAGTTGATCTAAATCTTGCTAGGGTTAGGTTTATGTTAGGTTTGGAAAGTCAATATTCCTCACCGCTTTCTATGCCCTGTTTAAGATCTATTAGGTGTTATGGTAACAACTAATAAAGTGGATTAGTACCATCGGGAAGAAACGGTGTTTCTTCCTCTAGGTTCTTGTCCTTCCTTTCTTAATCCTTACCCTAACCTCCATGGAAAACACGCCCAACCGTTCGTTTATACTATGGTATCACCGCTACCTCGTGGGATAGGGTGCCGTAGGGAGCGGTGTGTGCATGTATGCATGGAGTCCTATAAAAACATGTGATGGGCAAGAAAGGGATGAGAGATCTTCATCTCTCAAGCCTTCCCCAAATCTAACCCTAACAAGCGAGGAGACTACTCACTCATTAGGGAATTGAAAAACATTTTCTAACTATCTAATTAGGGCAGAGAATAAAGATCTATACTAGGGCAAGAAAGAAATTATCTAGGGCATGGAATTAAAATTTAACTAAGGCAATAAAAAGAAAACTTACTCCTAATTTTTATTTGATACTCTCTTCCTTCTTTACAGAAATTTACAGATCTGAATTTAGATAGATGAAATGAGGCACAAGAAGAGGCATAACCTAAAAAAGGTTTTACGGTTTCTATTTATAGAACATAGAACCCTAGGGTTACAATCGACTCACATCTGTAATTACAAGTATACCCCTAAGAAGACTAGTCAAAGAACCAACGCACCGACACGTTTTTCCACCGACACGGGCCTCGCACGGCCGCGGAACCGCGGCCAAAACCTATGTTTGGCTGCGGATCTGCGGCCATATAAATAGCTTCTTGGTTGCTTTCTCCTGTGTTGCTTCTGGTTATATTTGTCTTCCTGTTTCTTCACTTGGTTTCTCAGATTGTCTTCTAGTTTTCTTCCAGATTTCCACAGTGAATGATGTCATGGACTTTTACCGTTGCTTCGTGTCGAAGTCTTGAACCTTGCACTGCCTTTGTACTTTGTGAACTTGTTCATTGTTCTTCGTTTAGTCTTCAAACTGTAGGCTTGATCAAGATTCTTCCATTTGTTGGTCGTAGTCTCACTCTTATATCGTCTTTTCATCTTTTTCACTGTTTTTGTTCCAAGAACCTGTAACCTGCAACTATGCAGCAGACATGGATCAAAAGCACCTGTTTATTTGTAAAATGAATAAGAATGGGGAATATAATAATGCAAAATTATGGTATGAACACTGCACTTTATGGAAGGAAGTGTCGATCGTTATTAAGTTGGGATGACATCGGAGATAGAGAACTCCTTAGACCTGAGATGATAGTAGCAACGGTCAATATGGTTCGCACTATCAGAGAAAGAATGCACATAGCCTAAGATCGACAGAAGCACTGGGCCGATGCAAAGCGCCGTCACTTGGAGTTTCAACCGGGAGAACATGTATTTCTGAAGATATCTCCGAAACGTGGAGTGATCGTTTTGGAAGATAGGGTAAGCTAAGTCCGAGGTACATTGGACCGTTCGACATACTCGAACGAGTCGGTGAAGTGGCTTATCGCATGGCACTTCCATCTTCATTAGAAAGAGTGCACAATGTGTTCCACATATCCCAACTCAGAAAGTATGTAAATGACCCTAGCCATATTCTTGATCATTCCGAGCTCACTGTACAACCATATTTATCTTGTGAGCAACAACCTGGTGAGATCCTAGATAGAAAGGTGAAGTCACTTCGGAACAAGGAAGTCAACTTGGTTCGAGTCATGTGGAGAAAAGATTCACCAGGAAAATCAACATGGGAACGTGAGGACGACATGCGTGCAAGATATCCTCATTTATTTGTAAACTAGTCCTTAAAATAAATTGTAAATTTCGAGGACGGAATTTTTGTAAGGATGGTAGATTGTAACAACTCCAATTTCAATGTACATAAAATTGTTTAAAAGTTAATGTATAATTAGGGTATTTTCAATCCTATATACACTATAAGTATTTGTTTTACTTTTGAACAGTAAGAAAGTACTTGTAGAACATTGGTAAAGCCTTGCACTGCTGTGACGTAGCCCTTATGATCGAATCCCCCCAGCCACATTATCTTTTTATTAAATTTTCTTTTAATCTTTTAGAAGCCCAAGAGTTTGCACGTACACTACACATAGAATGATAAGTTACAGATTAAGTGCACGAATGTATGTGAAGCGTGAGGGACACATGGCACAAATCCAAAGCCATTCCACCGATTTTGGGCCGGCGACGCAAGCCTAGGGGACCGGTACCGCCGGGCCGCCCGTAGAGAAATGCTTCCATCTTTTCACCCGAGCACCCCTTCAGCTACCCTACTTCTCTCACATTGTTTATTTTCTCTGCATTCATCCAGAGCACAATAAAATACCATTTAATCCCATTTTTAATGCAAATTTCAATGCAACCTTTATCCCTCTAAACCCTAATTTTTCCTATAAATACCACACTCCATTTCACTCATCCTCACTCAGAAATTCCCTGCCAAAACTCTTAAGAATTCTCAAGTCCTCTTAGTGTGCAAGCAGAGTTAGCGAAGGGTGAAGTTCCGGCGACGTTCCAAGGAGATTCCGGCGACGAAACGACGCTCCGAATCCTTCCTTAGTTTCCTCTCTCCCTCCTCTTGTTCAATATCCAGTAAGTCCCTTCTCCCCCTCTCTTCTACTATCTTAAAAACTTTCATTTCTAAAACCCGACGGAAGCGGAGCTAATCCGACTTCCGATTCGGTTTTCTTTAAAACTCTACTTTTATTACTCAACAAAATACCATACTCTCACATAATATTTAACAAACATTAAAAAACACTTTAAAATAAGTTTCATCTCAAAATATTCTTTTATCCATTTTTTATTGTATTTTTACGGTAAAATACCACATACTTCATTTCCGACATAAAACAACATAAAACTTGTATTACCTTTAGATAACTCACAAGGTAATGACCTACCTCACCGCAGCACACATCTTTGACATAGCACGATGAAGTTTTGGGGATATATTCATGGGATAACACGACATTACAAATAAATACCATCAACTTGCAAAACCATTTCTTTAAAAAGTGTATTAATCAATTCCTTACAATTACGCCTCTACAACCCATTTTGGAGAACCCGATTGGGATGGTGCGGGTTATCGCACGTCCTCAGGCTTAGTAGAGTGAGATGCAGACCTCCGAAAGGAGCATTCGATCTCGATGGAATTTTTAATGCATTTTTCTTTAAAAAATGAGATTTCTACAAGAATAAATAAAATTTATTTTTATTAAATATATAACTATTATCAAAATATCTATTTTAATTATATTATATAAATATTCTAAGTTTTTCAAATCAAAGGAATCACCATTACATGAAAATACCATCTAAATACAAAACAATACCGATATTTCAATAAAATACCATATACTATGAAAACTAGGTTTTACTCACTAGAAATTTCACTTTAATAAAAATATATCTATGAAAACCCTAAAGACGATAATTAAATACTTGAGGTGTATTTTAAAAATTATATCAAACTATTTTTACATAAAACCCTCTCAAGTTATACTAATTTACAATAAGGACCCCAGTAAACATAGGTTTAAGCGGGACCAGTTCTCTTGAGCCTCACGGAGCCAGAGAATATGGGTTCTTGCCTATATAAGGTAGAAAATCTAATAAACGGTATTATCAACGCGGTAATTGTCTTGGAAAAAGACACAAATCCTGTCATCAATGTGCAGCAGTTACCGATAACATCAAAACTAAGTCAGGATTTCAAGTTCTTTTCAAAGCGTCTAACTCAGACTGAGTCTCAATCTAATTAATCTGACTTGAAGGTGATTCAAGTATAAACTACAATTCAACATCAATCCGTCTATTCAATCGATATCAATCTATATTGACCGAACCGAACCATGGATATACTCCGTCTACATGACTCTCCATTTATATTCATTCCATTTACCGATCTCATGATTTCGGCAAGTCAACCATCTATATAACAAAACAATACAAACATACAATCAAGATATGGTGGGGTTTATAAAGGGGTAGATTGGTACGGAAGGTGTTCGAAGTAGTACGAGACTGTAACCATAATACACCTAACCTGAATATCCATTGCCGTTGTACCGTGGCTGAACAGTTCCTTGTACTCCGTATACCTTAGTCTCCGGAATAGTGGGACTCCTCTCGTATATACTGGCATTTTCTGTACCAAGCTACAAACAACTGCGTTAACACTATAAATAAATATTACTATTCATATTCTCTTTCTGTCTATTCTATCTCTACTCATCTTTGGGACTTACCGAGCGATTGTTCGCTGACGACATTCCTTTCTTCTTTCTTTGGAATGTTGTCAAGTATTTCGGACTCACTGGAGATCGAGCCCAGCACTGAAAACTTGGAGCAGTTAGCTTTTGACCTAGAGTTGTAGGCACCTGTACATATTATTTTCATTTCAGTTATGCCATTACTTAGGCATTGCTTTCTATTCATGTATTTACATTTCAGTTGTACCCGTTAAAGAATGTTTAATAAATAAAGTTACTATTCATTTACATTCCCGTCTCTTGTGTACTTTACTTTATATTGCTTAGATACGCTTAGCGTGTTTACTTCTGAGTAAATACGTCGCATGACCCGCCACGTCCTCTTTCCGTACATCGGGAAGCGGGGCGTGACAATACAAGCGAGGGATTTTTGTAATGTTCCGAGATAGTGTCACGCTTCGCTTCCCAAAATACATAAAATCGGGAACGTAACAAAGTCAGTTATGCTACCTACGGTAAGGAAATATTCTCCCATAGTCACATTACGGCTGTCTATCAATAATCAAGAACAATAATATAACTGTCTATCTCTAAACATGTCCAATAGCCACAAACGATAACATGAAATAGTAGTGTATGTAATAAAGATCTAAAAAATAACTAACCGTCAATAAGAGCTATATCAGTAAAATGGTCTTCACTGAGCGGCGATCCCGTCGAAATACTCACGTGCTAAGTCAACTATCTGGGCCATGCAAAACCCAGACGTTAATGCGTCGTAAATATCATAATAATAGTAATAACCAGAACATTGTGTTATACAGGATGTCACTTGCAAAATAAGGTATAAGTATAAACAAACAATTACATATGTTATAATATCAGTCTATAAGTATTCAAATATGTCACGTGTTTCCTAGGGTCTGTGTTTCTAGGTTATCTATCCTAACGGTATTTAAAACCAATTAATATAATACTCATCATAACTCAACAGTATATATCCCGTTCATTCTCCACGGGACCACGGTATAATATATCCCGTTCTTTGCTCACGGGACCACGGTACAATAAACAAGGGTTATTCCGTTCACGCCTGGAATCACGGCAAAAAATAATTATATTCTCTTGAGTTACGTTTTGGTTACATTCTTGATTTCCCTTTCCCTCCAGATTTCTTGTTTAAATCAAGTATCAATAGAATATCTATCTAATGCCAACACAGGAACAATTAGGTACATGTTATGTCTATCTAGACAACAGATCACATCTATCAAGACAAAAGGTCAGGATTGTTGGCATCAGTAAGTATTACAGTCAATAGGTACTAGCATGATAACAGTAATAGTAATAGGATGGTAGGGTACCATGTAAGCATAAAAACTTTTCATTATTCATCACAAAAGAAATCATCTTCTTCTTCCTTCATGAAAGCTTTCTAGCTTTTTGATTTTGTGATGAATTAGTGTGAGATCTTGAAAATAAAAGAGAGCATAATTCCTACTTCATCATCCTCATCTAATCTAGCCGATTAGATTAGGGTGTTCACTTCATTAATACTTGATTAGAAAAGTGAGAGCTTGAGTTAAAGAAACTTCAAGGTAGATCATCTTCGAAAAGGAAGACTTCAAGCAAGTATGGATCGTTCGGCTTGTGGAGCCTCTCTTGAGTCCGGGAGATCATAGATCGCGACGAAGGGACTACTACTCGGAGCTTATGAAGCGAAGGAGCGGACTTAAAAGGTTGTAACCCCTCTCTCTTAGTTGTAAAGATATTTACTTGCATGTTTAACCCTAATTATCTAGCAAAGATCCTCGCTTTAAGTTGTTCGGCACGTTTAAATGTTAAATCGGGCATGGTTGATGCCTTATAGACCCTTGTGACAGTGCCTAGTAACCCTACAATAGTATCAGAACCTAGCTAGAGCATTAGGCGACGCGTATACGAAGTTAAAAATCCGATCGAACCCCGAAACATCAAAATTTAACCCCTCTCTGGAAATTTTTTTAAAATATGATTTTTTCTGTATTAAAAATACTCAGAAAATTAAGCAGGTCATTATAAGGATTACTGTGAAAAACGACATCCTAATTCCCTTAAAGCGCCGCGGAACCGCGGCAATACCATGCCTTACGCGGCGGTTCCGCGGCCGTACAGGGGTATTAAGGTTAGCTTTTTTCACAGTAACAGCCGTAGGTACTTTTGCATGCTTCTGGGAATTTTTAATTCTACTCAAGTGTTGAGTTTTCTGGAGATCTTTTATATTCATTGATTCGATCGGAAAGTTTAACTTCGTTTAAGTGTTTTCCGAATAATTTAGAACGTGTTAAAATGTTCGAACGGATATCAATAACTCACTTTTTCCCGACACGAAAAACTTCAAGTGTTGAATTTTTCTTGAGTTTGAATCTTTCGGAAAAACATGCAAGCATATCTGTGGACCCTCTAGAAGAACGTAACCTTAACTCGATTATGTGACCGTCAAAACTTCCACTGAACCCTTGTGTTTGTGGTAGTTTAGTGTTGCCACATGTGAGGCGTTGGTTTGACCCTTCTACGGCTGGTTCATTGGGGCGGTGACATGTTCTGGGATTTTTGAACTCCACTCAAGTGTTGAGCTATTTGGGAATTCTTGGGTGTTTGATTATTCGATCGGAATGTTTAATATTGTCTATTTATCTGGAATGTGATACAATATGTGGAATTCATATAGTTAGGCATGAAATGCGAAGTATGTGATATTTCGGATTTAAGATGTCTAAAGTGATTGTGGATTCCAAATGTTGTAGTTTTACACTTTCTTTTCTGTGACCGTAAGCGTAGTATGTGGTGTATCGCCGGATTCGTTGCTATACATCAACGACAATCGTGATACGCATACTTGCTTACGTTGATGATATGAGATATTATGCGTTGCTGTGATATGTTGTATTGGATCGTCGTGTTCTGAATAGCCGGGGGTTTTATGTGAGATGAGGGTTTTTAATTTTTATTCATGTAAAATTCATTTGTATGTAATATTTTTTTATTGGGGCACTTCCAGGTTGAGGTTGTTGTCACCATTGTATATTATTTTCTTTTCCGTATTAGGTAGACCCGAGGAGGGGAGCATAAATAACCGGGTTCTACGGTCCAGTGGGAGGCCATCTTGAGAAGTCGAGACCGGGTCTCCTAACCCTAGAATTGGCAGTGTTACATGCTGCTCTCGTAGGGGTCTAGGGATGTGGGTTTGGCTATTCATCGCGACCGTGGAATCCGTGTTTTATACAGGCTCGATGTAAAACACGGACGTCCTAGTATATCCAATAGTTTATATGTTATCTTCTGCTGCAATGTTCTGTGATGAGATCATATTACTGCCTGAGACGAATGCTTATACAATATATATATGATGATATATAAATATTACAGCTTTCGTTTCTTCTGTGATGCTTAGGAAGCATAATTGATGGGATTTATTAATGAGATTAATAAAAGAAAAGAAACCTAAAAGATATTGTAGAATCAAAACTTTATAAAAAGGGTAGCTACAGTCTTGCTTTGCACAGCGGTATATATGATATACCCTGCACCTTATTCGATGAGGAAAGAGCCGAGATCCCTTCACCGGGAGTGACCTCTTTAGCAAAACTGGCAGATGCTACAAACTTACGGATTAGTTTTTTGCTTCTATAGTTCTTGTTATGCACAGCGGTATTTATGAAATATCCTGCACCTTATTCGATGAGGAAAGAGCCGAGATCCCTTCACCGGGAGTGACCTCTTTAGCAAAACTAGAAAAGCCTAAAAAACACTCCTTTTCAAAAATCACTTGTTTCTACAACGATATCAAGTTCATTACGCAATAGGTTTTCTGAAAAACCTGCGTAGCCCTCCGTCATTTCAGATAAAGACTATTTAGTGTTCGTGCTGCGTTTGTTAGCCTTTGTTAAGGCGTAGTGTACGGTAGCTGACTAGTACTTATCTGTTTAAGCATGTGATGCGATTGGATTAGGGTAGTCGTACGACCTTGTTGGCCTTTGTCAAGGGTCATGCGGGTGGGTTTATTTCAATCAAGAAATGACGGGTTGAACTTGACTAGCTTCCTATGGTTTATTGGCCTTTGTCAAGGTCATAAGGGGTTAGGGGCAAAAGAATTATCGGGAATTTCAAGTGTTGAAATTTGCAATGAGATTGCATACTTTCTATGAGATAGATGGATCCTGATACCCACTGCGAGTAAGAATTACTCCTGGGAGACTTTTACACAGGACAATTAGCAGATCAAGTAGGTGACTAGAAAGGTGTTTACGGGGTTATGCCTCTGGGAAAACGAGGTTTATTTTAATTAGGTCCGTGCGAAAGCACGGGAAATCTCCCTCAAAGTACCAACACTGGCCTGGCTGAAAGATTGGCGAACTTGTAAGGTGTAATTAATCCCGGCTAGTCTTTCCTTTTAGGGTTTGAAGGAAGATTTGATAAAAACAGTGGGAGACATCCTGATTAGATAAGATAATAACCAATCTAATCTTTCAAGAGTATACGCTAAAGTATTTCCTTCTCTCTCTCTCCAGGTAGTGACCATATCAGGCCTTAATCAAGATAATAATATTGATGTATTGACTGAACCCGCTTATTACACTGAGCAGGGGAACGTTGGTCCCGTTCTTTCTTATAAGTGTTATAAGACTGAGCAGGGAATAGGAAAATATCTGGATTCTCACGCCATCCAAACGAAGAACAAGTATGTTGATGCATCTTCTTCGGGTGTGTTAGTTATTGAGAACTGTTTCTCAGTTCACCCTACGTCCTGGGTATTAGATACCGGATCGGGATCCCACATATGTAAATTGTTACGTGGGCTACGTAAAGGTAGAGAACTAGGAAAGGGTGATCATTCCGTACAAGTAGGGAATGGTACAAATATTGCATCCGAAGCAGTTGGCGAATATCACCTTGTATTACCAAGTAGTAATACATTGATTCTGAATGAGTGCTATTATATACCGAATATGATGTGCAACATTATATCAGTTTCTTTATTAAGTAAAGAAGGGTATAATTTTGTAATACAGGATAATGTTATGAACAACTTCCTAAATCAAAAGTTAATTGGATCAGGCTCGTTACATAATGGCATATTCATTTTCAATCAAAATACAGTCCTTAATATACAAAACACACACAAGAGGAAGAGTTCAGAAATGAACGAATCCTTCTTGTGGCATTGTAGACTCGGTCATATCAATGCGACACGGCTAGCTAAGTTACATACAGATGGATATTTGAATCCGTTCGAATTATCATCTTATGAAACTTTCCATTCATGTCTCAAAGGCAAAATGACCAAAACTCCGTTTAGTGGACACAGAGAAAGAATTGAGGAACTCTTAGGACTGGTACATAGTGATGTATGCGGTCCCATGTCTACACATGCCAGGAACGGTTCTTCCTACTTCATTACATTCATTGACGATCTCTCAAGATACAGAAATGTGTTTCTGATGAAACACAAGTCTGAAGCTTTTGAGAAATTCAGAGAATATAAGCACGAAGTAGAGAACCAAACAGGCAAAAGTATTAAAATCCTACGATCTGATCGAGGAGGAGAATACTTAAGCAATGAGTTCCTGTAGCGTCTTGAAAAGTCGTTTTGGTGTTTTCCTGAAATTCGGTGAAAATTCGGTATTTTTCCGAAAACCGTCTTTCTCGATATTTTGCAGTTTAGGGCTAATTATACCTAAAATGGATAGGTAATTGCTTGTTTTTAGTAGCTAATGAGTTATTTATAAATTTTGGTCATTTAAAATTTTTTCCCTATTTTTCAATTTTTAATATTATTTTAAGCCGGTAAGAAAATACATTAAATAAGCGATAAATACAAATTTTTCCGGACTAATTTTAATCTCTAAAATTATGATAATTATATTCTAGTGATAACATGAATTTTTAGTAATTTATTTTGATTTTAACAAATTTTTATGAATTGAAACGAATTTATTGAATTTTGGGCTAAAACTTGCAATTTTTGAGTTGTAGGGGGCCTTTTTGCATAAAATTTCTTTTGTAACACCCCTCTATCTTTTCCCTCAGCCCAAGAACAGCCCAAACCTTGGCCAAGACCAGAAATTTCTGGCCTCTCTTTTCCTTGGTTGCTTCTTGAGTTGTTTTGTTAGTTTATGGATTTAATTTTAAATATAATGGTTAAAATATGATACATTGACTTTGGAAACTTGAACCAAGACTTTTCCCCACTTGCCCACACCCTCCCCCTTACCTCCTCTGGCCGAAACTGAACCCCCCTCTTCTTCCTCTCTTTTCTTTTCATTTTTCTTCAAATTTCATCAAAAAACCACATCAAAATCCATAGTTTATTCAAAAATCCATACAAAATCCTTATGCTATCATTTTCCTTAGCCATTCTTGCTTGGATCTTGGTGCTTGAGGCCATCAATTGGAGCAAATTCTCTTGCTTGATCCATTGATCAAGAGGTATAATTCCATCTTAGTTACTTTCTTTTGTTGCTAATTCCTTTAATTGTATGGTTAGTGTTAAAATTTAGCTTATTTCTAATCTAGTTAAAATGGGTAGTTTGTTTAAACAAGGGTTTTGAACCATGATAATTAATTAAGTTGTTTATTAGTTAATCTAGTTGTTAGTAAACTAATCTATATGGTTACCTTGTTATGTAGTCTTTAATTATGCTAATTTAGGTAATTTTAGAAGTTGATTTTAGTTGTAAAATTGTTGTTTTAAGGTTTTTCAAGAGAGGGTTATGTATGGAAAATGATATTTGAAGCTTGATTAGTGAGTGGATTAAGTTTTTGAAAGCATTATTTAAGTGATTAAACCTAATTTGCTATCTAGTGTTTTGCTAACCTTAATCTAAGTGGTTAATTTGCTTATTAGGCTAAAATATAGTGTTAAATTAAGGTTTTCATATATAGTTTGGTTTATGTTTGCTAAGTACAAAAATCAAGAGAAGGTTTTGTTATGTAAATTAGGTTTTTAAGCTTAGTTAATGGTTTAGAAATTGTGTATTGGCTAGCTATTTGGTTAGTTTGGATGTTGGTGTTGGGTGGTGTTGACTTTGTCGCTAAATTGTCGATGTTTGCATCAAATTGCAATTTCTGCTCACTAGATTTTTATAAAAGTTATATGATGAATTAATTGTGGCATCTCGATGATTGTGTTGGCTTGTCCTACGACTTTTAGGATGCGTGAGTGCGGTTTTTGGGTAGTCGGGTTTTAGTTTTGCCGGGTGACCCAAATCGGCGTTTTTGGCAGTTTTTGCGATTTTCGCGTGTGTTCCGCGCACTTTGTGCACGTTGTACCCAGCTAGCGAACTTTAGTAGTTTCGTTGGGGTTTTGCGTCGTTCTTGATATGTAACCTTATATTTGGTATTGATATAAATTCCAGGTTCGGTCGCGGAGACGTCAGACGCGGCGCGAAAGGGAAAGGCGGTGATCGGACACAGCTAGCCAGGAATCCCGGTGAGTAGATTTAACATCTACGGGGGACGATCGTTTGGATGGCGCAAGTCGCCCGATAGATTTAGTAAACTGGAAAATAGTAAACTGGATAACCACTTGTGACATTAGAATAATATTACTGGCATGATAATTGCTGCAATTAGATCAATATGTTATACCCATATACGCAAACTCAATTGTAGGACACATGCACCATTACCAGGTTTTTATATGCAGCACGAGCACTATTCATGTTTACACACACACCCTGGTAATTGCCATGCCACCACACTAGATAACCTTTAATTTAAACCTTTTACTAATTGATACTTAAATTGTGCTATTTCCTTAAAATGAAACCGTAGGATTGCTATTCATGTGCATGTACTTCATCATATTCATTGTTCATGCTTAATACATTAATCACACATCGCAACTTGATTTTTGATATCATACGCATTCATTAGCATTGATATATGCACTTATGAGGATTTCTTGAGATTTTATGATATTGCTGGATTTCGGGGGAAAGCCGCAAAATTTCCAAACTTATGATATTTTTAAAACATGTAAATTGCGGTTTTCTAGTGATGTAAGTGTCGTCCACCATGAGTTTGCTGTGGCTTTGGAAATCCGTGTCGAGGAGTGGAGGAACCGGCACGGGTACATGGTGGGCCCGGTAAGGTACCCCGGGGCAAGAGGAATGTGGTGATGACGTTGAGCCTGGCAGGGGACGGATTACCTACCGGTGACTGTTTGGGACGGCGGATATCCAGAGGATACCGACCGTGGCCGCTAGATGATGAGATATTGATATTTGAGATGGGTCAGCCGGACGGCTGAGGCCAGAGATACATTTATGAGATTTGAGACAGCTTTTGGGTGTCGTTGCTGGACACCGATTTTCGTCGATTCATTGACATTATGCTGGCATTCTAAAAGAGTTTCAAAAACAAAAAGAGATAAAATATTTCTTATATATACCTATTGAGACCTCAGATTTTCATGTTGCATGCATATTAGTACACTGATGTTATATACACACCTGCTAGTGCATCCAGTCATACCTGTATTTTAGATGCTAGGATGCTTGTGTGCATGCATACGATAGCCTTTGCAGATGTTATTTATTACTCACGAGTTGGCAACTCACCCCCGTTGTGCCACAGTCTTTTGCAGGTCCGCTCCGTCAGTTCAGTAGCGGCGGGCGCACTTGTCTTTTGCCTCTTTTGCCTGAGCTCGAGATTTGCTCATAGGTGGGTTATGTTATTTTTGTACCACCTTGTATATTCTTGTATATTCTTGTATATTCTTGTATCTAGTGTACTCCATCTACTGTTCTACCAGATTATTGTATATTGACCTAGAGATGAGACTGTGAGGTTTGTGGATTTTATACTGTATTTGGGGTCGAGCTCACTTGAGCCGACATGATACTTTTTCATGCTTCCTTATGCTTTATTATGCTTGTTGTCATTTACATTGCGTGGGATTTGTGACCGCCGTATGGCGAAGAGCTAGCTCCCGCTTGGGGATGCCCTATTTTGTGGATTCATGTATATATTTTGTTGTACCCATTTTGGGGGCCAGTATTTACAAAGGAGACTCTGCCGAAATTTTCGGAAAAATTAGTATTGTTTTTAAAAGGGGTTTTATATGACTTATTTGATAAGCTTGCTTTCAAATGTTTGGGTTTTCTTCACTCTTTTGCTTAATTGGTTTTGTTTTCTGGGCTTTGGCTTACTTATTTTACGGACGCCTTTAGACGTTTCGTAAACTTAAGTGCCAGTCACGTTCCGTACCCTGCGGGTCGTGACAGTTCCTGGACTATCTAAAAGAGAATGGGATTCTCTCTCAGCTTACTCCTCCTTATACACCACAGCACAACGGTGTATCGGAGCGGAGGAATCGCACCCTATTAGATATGGTGCGCTCTATGATGAGCACTGCTGAGTTACCTATTTCCTTCTGGGGACATGCATTGGAGACAGCTGCATACCTATTGAATCAAGTTCCATCTAAATCTGTACCTAACACACCATATGAGATATGGAGTGGGAAGAGACCATGTCTTATACGAGTTAAGATATGGGGTTGTCCGGCCTATGTCAAAAAACAAAATCCGGACAAATTCGTGGCACGGTCAGTTCTTTGTAAGTTTGTAGGATATCCTAAACATTCACATGGATATCTTTTCTACCACGATAAGGAACAAAAGGTGTTTGTTTCTCGACATGCCACCTTTTTAGAAAAGGAATTTCTTGCAAAAGAAATTAGTGGCGATGCGGTAGAGCTGGAAGAAGTTCCAGCAGAATAAATTACAACTGAAGATTTAGTGGAACAAGATGACTCGATAGTACCCAACGAACCCCAGCCTCTCCGCCGATCTAGTAGGTCTTCTCGTCCACCTGAGAGATACTACGGTTTTCTCGTTGATGGTGGGAGCGAGGATTGCATCATGGAAGATGATGACCCGACTAGTTTCGAGCAGGCCATCACGAGTGGTGACTCTGTGAAATGGCTGGATGCTATGCGATCTGAGATGGAATCCATGTACACTAACAAGGTATGGACTTTGGAAGTTTCTCCTGAAGGGGTAAAACCCATTAGGAGAAAATGGATCTTTAAGAAGAAACTTGGTGTAGATGGAAAAGTTGAGACTTACAAAGCTAGACTTGTTGCAAAGGGTTTTCGTCAACGACCAGGTGTGGATTATGATGAAACCTTTTCCCCAGTGGCTATGCTTAAGTCCATCCGAATCTTACTTGCCATTGCTGCATACCATGACTACGAAATCTGGCAGATGGATGTTAAGACTGCCTTTCTAAATGGTGATTTAGAAGAGTGCGTGTACATGACTCAGCCAGAGGGCTTCGTAGATAGTGGGAGCAGCGGAAAGGTGTGCAAGCTGCTTAAATCCATTTATGGGTTAAAGCAAGCATCACGGAGTTGGAACATCTGCTTTGATGTTGTAGTCAAAGAGTTTGACTTCATCAAAAACGTAGATGAACCTTGTATATATAAAAAGGTTGCAGAGAGTAAGGTTGTCTTCCTCGTATTGTACGTCGATGACATACTCTTGATAGGAAATGATGTTCCTATGCTGCAATCGGTCAAGCTCTTCTTATCACAAAGATTCTCAATGAAAGATCTAGGTGATGCCTCATGCATACTGGGAATTATGATCTATAGAGATAGATCTAAACGGATACTGGGATTGTCCCAATCCAGGTACATTGACACCATATTAAAGAGGTTTAGTATGGAAGAATCCAAGCGTGGGAACCTACCCACGATCTCTGGACTCACTCTCTCCAAAGAGATGTCTCCCAAGACTGATTTGGAGAGAGCTCACATGCAAGGGATACCCTATGCTTCGGCAGTAGACTCTATCATGTATACGATGCTATGTACCAACCCGATGTAGCATACTCACTAAGTATAGTGAGTAGGTATCAAGCAGATCCTGGAGAGAGTCACTGGATAGCTGTGAAGAACATTCTCAAGTACTTGAGAAGGACTAAAGGGATGTTCTTGGTGTATGGTAACGAAGAACTCCAGGTGGAGTTCTTTACCGATTTGAGCTTCCAAAGTGATAAGGACGACTCTAAGTCGCACTCGGGTTTTGTCTTTACCCTCAATGGAGGGACGGTGTGTTGGAAGAGTTCCAAACAGAAAACCGTTGCAGACTCGACGATGGAGGCTGAATACATCGCTGCCAACGATGCTGCAAAAGAGGCTGTCTGGATGAAGAAGTTCATTACTGAACTTGGTGTGGTTCCATCCATTGAGCATCCAATACCTTTGTATTGCGATAACAATGGAGCTGTGGCTTTGGCCAAGGAACCCAGGTCCCATCAGAAGTCCAGACATATTCTGAGGCGGTATCACCTGATCCAGGAGATAGTTGATCGCCGGGAGATCGAGGTCAGGAGAGTTGATACGAAGGACAACACTGCGGATCCACTCACGAAGGCCATTCCCCAGACACAGTTTGAAAGACTCTTCGGGATGCTGGGTATGAGATACTACAACAGCTGGCCTTAGTGCAAGTGGGAGATTGTTAGTTATATATATGCCCTAGAGGCCATTGTTGTACATATGATGTATATTATAGTGGATGCTTGGATATATATAGAGAGGACTTTCTTGCTCGTCATGATAGTATGCTATTTGGTTTCACTTTATCTTAACATGTTGACTTGTATTAGTTTACTGTCTTGTTCTCACATATTGATAAAGCCCTTAGGATATGTACTCGACTACTGGGACTATGATGAGATCATACTAGTGGGGCCAGGGTAGTCAACGAGTACATCCTATAACTGTTCCTAGTCGAGGGTGTATCGAGACAGGGTATCGATACACCAGAGTAGACTAGCGTATACGTATCTTGACCCATATGATGGGCGATGGATGATCCCATATCCATCGGTGTTTGACATCAAAGACAGTGTATGGGTGCTCAGTGGAGACTGGGTACACTGAACGGACTCGCCGAGAACTCCCAGATGGTATTATACCTCACGTCAGATGGCAGTTCTCCGGTGACACTGGTACAGGGTAGTCTGTAGACCCGAGATCGTCATAGAGTCTTGTGTGATTCCCAGCGTGTTTTGATTTCCACTTTACCACGTCCAAGAGGGCGTGCAAAACGGTGGCTTTTGGGTACTGTCCCGAATCACATGGAGGCAATGAGCGATAGGAGGGGTTTCGTCTCTCCCGGTATAGGGAGTTGATGTTGTGCTGTGTTCGATTGGCTATAACTGGAAGTCCCTGACCAGGGCTGATATAGAGTACTACTGGTAAGTGTTATCAGTAGGTTCTTGACCTGTTATGAGCCTCACATCAACACAACTTATCGGTTACTGGGGTCTGACGTTTACCACCCCTAGACCAGATATGCGACATATCAGACGAAGAGACCGGACTGTACGGTAGTGTTATTGATTGGATTCACAGAAGAATGTACAGGCTTTCTTGTTGATCTTCTGATCGCTCAATACATGGGTGGCTGTTATATTTAGCTGACCGCTTGCAGCTTATGGGTGTTTGATATGATCATCACCTACTGCCGGCGTATTGACGATTCTTTACAGTCCTACACAGAGGTTTCTTGACTCAGGCAAAACAAAGTAGGAGCACATATGTGATATGTGCAGAACCGAGGATAATACGATATGAGATACCATATTCTATTCTCGCAATATTAGATATCAGCCGGGTATATGTGATATAGCCGGATCATCGGATCAAGTGTTGATTCGATGAACTGATATAGTTTATATTAGTCGGTTATTTGAGAAATAGCCGGATTGTCGGATCAAGTGTTGATTCGATAATTTAATGTATAATTATATATGTGATATATTACATTACATTATCTAATATTGGCTCGCTTTATTGATTCATTTTCTCACCGGGTAATATATTGATATATATATGCGATATATGTTAATTGTATTATTTTCTTTTGTTACAAAAATATATTATATATGTGATATATAATATTGTAACAAGTTATGATTACAAATGTAACATGATTAGTGGAGATTAAACATGGTTAGGGTTTGATTTGGGTTAGTATTTTCTTGAAGCTTCTAGAAGCTTTTGTTTTGTTTTAAGCCAAGATATTATGTGTTGATATTTTGAAGATATTATTTAACCCAACCCAAACCCTTAACCCTAGTAAACTCTCTACATGAGTTAATGATTCATTTTATTAACTCAAGGTTCATTTGTAAGTATAAAAACTTTTCATTATTCATCACAAAAGAAATCATCTTCTTCTTCCTTCATGAAAGCTTTCTAGCTTTTTGATTTTGTGATGAATTAGTGTGAGATCCTGAAAATAAAAGAGAGCATAATTCCTACTTCATCATCCTCATCTAATCTAGCCAATTAGATTAGGGTGTTCAATTCATTAATACTTGATTAGAAAAGTGAGAGCTTGAGTTAAAGAAACTTCAAGGTAGATCATCTTCGAAAAGGAAGACTTCAAGCAAGCATGGATCGTTCGGCTTGTGGAGCCTCTCTTGAGTCCAGGAGATCATGGATCGCGGCGAAGGGACTACTACTCGGAGCTTATGAAGCGAAGGAGCGGACTACAAAGATTGTAATCCCTCTCTCTTAGTTGTAAAGATGTTTACTTGCATGTTTAACCCTAATTATCTAGCAAAGATACTCGCTTTAGGTTGTTCGGTACGTCTAAATGTTAAATCGGGCATGGTTGATGCCTTATAGACCCTTGTGACAGTGCCTAGTAACCCTATATACCAGTCATGAATTTGTGTACAGGCATGTCAGGGATGATATAATCAGTCAGGTAAGGTATCTATTTTACAATCATATATTCCAATCAAATCATGCTATACAGTAGGCAATACAGTTATAACCGAATATCGGTAAACAATAACGGATATAGGTTAAAAAGCATGTCATGGATAACGTAATCATATCATGTACAAGAACAAGATAATAGCATTAAAAGGGATATCTTATTGAATCTAATTAATAACTATAAAAGCGGTGTTGATTAACCATGCATAAAAAGTTCCGTTCAGAAATTCAGCGTCATCCTGAATTGTAAAATAACTTAAAAGTAACAAACGTTCTCCAAAACGGATGTGTCATATACCAAAAAAAAGATAATTCAATAATGTTTTTATTTTTATAATTTAAAGTATCTTATGTTGTTTCTACAAAAAGTTATGAACGTTCGAAATTGAAAGTTTGCTGCTGGAATATCCCTGGACAGCACTTTAGAGGTACTTTCATTTACAATTTAAGTTATTTAAATAATTTATTTTGCAAGTAAATATTTCACAGAATTATAGTATTCTGAGTTAGCTTCGTAACGAACTAAAAAAATGTGCTAATGATTTTTCTATGATTTATAATGAATTTTATAAGGTAAGGTGTACAGTAAATTCCAGATTTGTCTTATCCGTTTGGCGACGACGTTTTATGTGTAAACTATAATATTTTCAAACTATATTTTGCATAACGTTATAAAATACAGATTATAAACTAATTAATGATAAATGGATTATATAGATATAAACGGTATAATGATAGTAATAAGAAATATTACGACGATATATATATTTATAGATATAATTATAGCATGTCGCAAGTTGTAAACTTGCATACACTGTATATTATAAAACTGATTAACGTTAAATAACTACGTGTATAAATTATATATATTTAGTTGTTTGATAATAATAATAATAATAATAGTACGACAACATATAAGTAAATTGCGTAAACATAGCATGTAGCAAGTTGTAAACTTGCTTCGAAACAAACGCGATGAACGGAAGCAGCACGACACTATATAAATCAACACCGAGTTTTGATGGCTCGGTTAAGGTTCTAGGATGCTGCTGGAGTTGCGTCGACAAGAATGGGTGTGGGCTTGAGAAACGAAGAAGGAAAATATATAAATTGATGAGGGAGAGATTTAGTTAGAGAAGAGAGAGAGAAAGTTTTCTGTTTTATAAAATGTAAAGTATATAATAGTGTGTGTGTGTGTGTGTGTAGTTTATATTAGATTATAAATATATATTATAGTTTAATACTACTAAAAATAATATCAAACTACACTCCGTCTCCACCAAAATCTCACAAAAATATATTTTGAAAAAATAATACATATATGTAACCTTTTTATCCATAATGCAAGAATATTTTTTAAATATCTCATATCCTTTATTTAAGGATTTAAAAGGATTTAAATATGTTTGAATCTAAAAAATATTTGGTATCCAGATTCTATTATATTTAAGCGTAATAGATAAAAGTTAAAATAAAATATGGGATGCTTAACCATATGATGGCAGTTAACAAATATAAAGTATCCTTACCGTTTGGCTACCAGAAGATATAAACATATGATTTAGATATTATATATATATAATACTAGATTCACATGGATTTAGTTTACAGATAAATATTAATAAAATATAACCATAATGGGTTTCACACATGCAGGGCTGGTCGGATAACCATTTTTACTATTCAAATCAATCGCAACGCAAATAAATAAGTAAATAAAAATATAAAGTAAGGTTTAAATACATATTAGTCTTGTATGAACATGCTAGAGTGTTACAGATCGTGCTTGCATCGTGATAATAGTAAATCGATGCAAGTACTTTGTATTTGTTGTAGAGTGTTTTTCGTCACCCTATTGAGATAGAAATGTGCATCGCTTGTCAGACATATTACAGATTTTCCCTGCCTGGGGTAGGCTAGGGTTTAATGATTGTGGTGATCCGAATCTCCAGCAACCGCGGACTAAGCTGTCGTTAATTACCCATCGCTTTTGAAGTGGCAAACCTCCGATTAACAAGTCGAACGGATCATGCGAACTCAATATGCAATATGTGCGTGTTGTGTTTGGGAAAAGTTTGAGGGTGCTTGGGGCATATCGGGAGCCTCACAGAGTTTTTACGGGGGTCTCGCTATCCGGATAGTGGGCTGGGGGTCAAGGGGGCTAGTAGCCCATGATAAGGTGCGCACGTGACAAGTGTGCGCGTGTATATATGTCAAGTGCGCACGTGATAAGGTGCGCATGTGACAAGTGCACACCTACCAAAACACGCATCTAGCAAGGGGCACACATGACAAGTGCGCACCTGCCGAGATGCGCACCTAGCAAGGAGCACGCCAAGTACATGGGCACACATGATAAGTATGAACCTGCCGAGATGCGCACCTAGTAGGAGCATGCCCAGTAAAGGGGCGTACATGACAAGTGTGCACTTACCGAAATGCGCACCTAGCAAGGTGCGCACTTGGCAAGGTGCAAGGGTATGAATAGAGCCAATGGGTCCCGAATGGACTAAAAGGTCCAGTAAAGTGCGCACTTAAAGAAGTGAGCACCTAACGTGGTGCGAACCTAGGCCGGTGCGCACTTGGCTTGATGTGCACCTAACGGAGTGCGCACCTAGCCAAATTGGCACATAGTACGGTGCACACTTAGCATGGTGCAAGTTGGGTCGAAACCCTATGAAGCAACAGTGTAACGACTCTAAAATCCCTATATAGAAAAGGGTATTACAGCATGTGTAAGAGTTAAAAATTATTTTTGTTAAACAAAAGTAAGAAGCAACTTGTAACTCACTGGTAAAGCCTCTACACTGCTGTGACATAGCCTGTACGTTCGATTCCCATCAGACCCAATTATTTTTTAGATTTTTCTTTTTAATTTTTCGGAAGCCCAAGAGTTGCACGTGCAATTCACGGAGAAACGAAAAGTTTCAGAAAAATAAAACATGCGCAAATAGGAGTAAACACCCAACTTGATTGTGGCACGAATCTCGAGATAGATCATCAAGATCCGACCGCCCAAACTCCCTAAATTGCCAGCGCTGACGGTTGTATTGCCCCCAATCGCTTCCGTGCTTTGCACACTTGTCTCTTCGACCCCCCTCAACTGTCCTGCACTTTTTGATTTTCCTGCAATTAAACAGAGACTCTTCAATTCACCATTTAACACCATTTAAAATTCTTTTAATTCATATTTTTAATTCCCAAATCTTAATTCTCCACTATAAACACTACCCCATACTCTAGCTCTCCACCATTCTGAAATTTCTATCAAAAATCCTCTCAAACTTTCTGAGTACCAAGTAAAGTTAAGCCTCCAAGAGAAGTAGCAAGCCAAGCTCAACGACCCCCTCTCCCCCCCGCGAAGGCTTTTTCTCTTTCTTGTTAACAATCTAAGCTACTAAGTCCCTCTTTCTCTCTTTTCTTTCATCTCAAATCTTTATTTTAAAAATATGTCGGTAAAGTGGAGTTATCTCCGATGCATATTTATTTAATCTTGGAACTCCCATATTTAAAGCAAAATAGGTCAAACTAACTTTCTCACATTACTTGTAATCTTATTTACAACATTTTAGTTTTTAGTTTAACCAAAATTTTCATGTGAAACAATCATATAACGAACTTTTCATTAAAATACCGTGAACTTTAGTGAAACCATGTCACGCCCCGCTTCCCAAAATACCGAATGCGAGAGATGAGTAGGCCATCCATGCTCCTACGGTCATGGAATAATCCCGCCGTAGCCATACTTCGGCTTCTAGCATCACATGGTAGTCAGTAAACAGTACTAGAGTAAAGGAAATCACAGCTCACAACTTTATTGCATCAAAATAAAAGAGTTCAAGATACATTTATTTGCATAAAGAAATAACTAACCAACGAAATAACACTGTGCTCATAGCAGAAAGGAATGGCGCAGATGTTGCGGTTTAAACCTCCGCGATCTCAAATGGCAGGTCCTGCTCCTTAGCTGGGTCTACTTCGTCCTCTGAGCATGCACACTTAGGTCGTCAGGACGAAACATATAGCAATAAATATATAACGTGCATACAATGTTATAAAATATGAAAGGTGTGACCGAATACAGAAACATGAGAATAATGAATATCATTTGAATATGCACAGCGCGATATATGCATCATATCAGTAAACCAGGCAATGTGTATGTCACTACTTATCAGTCACTAAGTCAATAAAATCAATTGGTGGAAAGGATGCTCGTGTTTAATAAGGGTCTCGTGCATGCCCGAGACTACGGTCCACTGTTGCCCAGGACACAACCCTGCAGCCGTGCCGCTAGGCCCACGACCTAATGTATATATATACATATATCACTAATATCGAATGATCATCCTCTAAGTCATTGTTCCTCGCTAAAAACGAGTTCAATTCCATCTTGATTTCCCCATTCCCCAGATTATAATATGTGTTCAGATATTAGATAGGTTGTGAACAAATACGTATCGCTTTCATTTTCAATCGCGCTTCCATTTATCAATATCACTTTCGATCACTGGTTCACTATCATACTTGCCACAACCCAATCACTAACACTTATATATCGACAATGCAAATCAGTCGCTAGGTCTCAATGTAAACGATCACTATGCAGAAGGCATAAAGCAAACACAAAATAAGGTAGAAATGCACTGAACTGATATTGACCAAGTTATGACAGCCAATGCCATATGACTTGAAAAATTCACCATAAATCACACGTATAGAATCGACCAAAACAATAAAAAAGGTTTACGAAGTATACTTGATTATCTAAGCGGTAAAATTAATTTTATGTCAATAGGAATTCAAGTTAGGGAGTTATCATCATTTTAAATCAGAGATCAGTTGCTGGAATTCCAGTTTCAGAACTGGAAGTTCAACTTGATGAGCAGTTTATTAAGGATTGGGTTTAGATTCAGGTGTTTCCCCAGTTGAATAAAACCTATTTCTATCTGTTAGGTTTCCGATGCATCAAACAGATCCATGATATTCTTTCTGTACTAGAAGATATGTCCTGTTTAGTGTGAATATGAAAGAAATGTCACTGCAGAAACTGCAGAACACGTCGACAGTCTAAAATATAAAAAAAATGCCAAACGACTTTGAAACTGAACGAGAATAGATCCATATGTTAGATAACTAAATTATCTACATGACTATATAGGACTCCGCACATTTTCAGTTTTATGTGAGGATGTACAGGCGCTTAAGCTCAGGTATCCCCGTGGAATGCTGCCCCGGACTGCAGTCCAGAGCCGCATTCCCAGTCTGTTATCCTTGCCGTGGTCTATCGGTATCGAAAGATAAACTATATAGAGTTCTATATTATCGAGTCTGCTTCGATATGAGCCATAGAACATTACATTCCGACATGTAACTAATTTAATATCAATTTAAAACTACTACGTGTACAGTAAAACCAGATTTGACGTCGCGTCTATGGGACGTCGTTTCCTTGCGCGATGCTTTGTTATCTGAGTTCAGTTTTCTACATAATGTTCATAAGAAGCAAAGGAAATTATAGGTAAAGCTCAGGTTTGACGGGGTTTTGGTTCAGTTCACGATATCGAACTCTTAGCGTACAATATCAAGAGCCATCGAATTAAAGTCGGTTTTGCCCAACTCGTGAAAACGGTATCTAATACTTACAATTCCACACAATATTAATATGATATTTTAGATCCGATTACGCTCAAAACTAACATCTTAGGATTACTATGGTTTTCCATGAAAATGTGGTGATGGCTTATCGTATATACGTGATAGTATACTGCTTAACACATGTTCGTAATAATCTATCCAATATAATTCTAACACGAAAATCATAGATCTATGTGCATAGAATGTTAAAGCAGGTGAGGGTTTCACTTGCCTTCGGTTGCTGATATAGAAGCGACACCACTTGCAGACTTCGTTTCGACACACGAGACGATGCGATGCTGGACACGGTGTGTGGCGTGAGCGCGAAGCATGGAGATTCGGTACTAGGTACGGTGACAACGCGGGCGTGACACGGTAATGGGCGTAGTCTTGGCTCGGTGCGTGGTGCGGGAGTGGGCATGGTGCGTGCACTGGATCGAGGTACGTTGTGGCACAGAGGTTGATACGGCGTGGCATGGGGACTGGCACAACATGGCACGGAGGTTGGCACAGTATGGGGATACGGTGTGGCACGGGAAGTGGGTATGAGGTGGCACGGAAGCTGACACGGCATGGCATGGAGGCTGGCACGGCGTGGGGGTTCGGTGCAGCATATGGAGTAGGTACGAGGTGGCATGGAGGCGGGTACAAGCCGCGACACGTCTGGGCATGCGGTGGTGCAGTCGCGGCACGATGGCGGTGCGGAAGCTGGTTCGATGTGAGCACGGTGGTTCTGGGAGTGGGCACGGGGCAACGACGAGTTGGCTTAGGGCCACAACTGCAGCAGTGGCAGTCGGGAGGTGAGCCGGAGATGGGGTTGGGTTGATGTTGCCGGCGTTGGAAGGAGGATGAGGTGGGCACGGTTATAGAGAGGGTTGGGTAGAGCTCGGGTGTCGGTGTCGGTGTTTGGAATCGTGAAAGAGTAGTGGGGAGCTATGGTGGAGTAGTGGCGGTGGACAAGAGAATGATGGTGACGGTTGTGGTGATCACCAGAGGAGTTGGTCGGCGGCAGTGCAGTGACAGTGGAGGGTCGGTGAGTTTTTTTAGAAAGAGATTGAATGAGCTAGAGAGAGGGAGAGTTATTGAGAGCGAGGGAGAGGTAGGGGGTGATCGCAGGGGAGGGACCGCAAAATCACGGAGGTGGTTGAGACGTGGGCGAGGAAGAGGACGAGGTCGTGGGGGAGCGGGTCTTGCGGAGGCGTCGGCAAGGGGCGAGAGAGGGGAGCAAGTGAGGATTTGGGGGAGGGGATCTCAGGGAGATCGTTGGCGAAGGCGACACAGAGGTGGGAGCTGGTCACGAGGTGGCGGTCGTGAGGAAGGAGGAGAGGGACGTTGGGGAAAATTTTAGAGGGAAAAGAATAGAAGCAAAAGGTGAAGAAGAAGTGTGAGGGGAGTCGGTCGAGTCGGGTAGGGGTTAGGAAAAAAAGGGTTTGGGTTTAATTTAGGAAAAATAATAAATAAAATAATAAAAATATAAAAGATGTGCAAAAATAATTGGAAAATTATGGAAAATACGAAAAATATATACATGGAACTGGGGATTTACATAACCTCTTTTCGATATCTAATATATCCAAACCCTAGAAGCTTTACAGGGTAATGACCTACCCCACACGCACACTGTGGTTTCATAGCACGGTATTCTAAGTATACGGGTAATTCAAAGGAAAAGATTTTTATTAAAATACCACACCTTTTCAAAATGGGTTTCTTTTAATCGGTATTTTAAAATCCTTGGCAATTACGCCTTTACAACCCTCGTTAGGGAACCCGCTAATGGATAATACAGATTATTGCACATTCTTAGGATAGTAGAGCGAAATGCAGAACTCCTAACGGAGTATTCGGTCTCGAAAGGAAATAAAAATATGGTTTTTAAGAAATACGACTTTTCTAAACAAAACTAAATTTGGAAAAAAATTATATAAATCTATAATTCGTATTTTAATAAAAACAAACTATAAAATTAATTTTTAAAGATTAATTTTTTTTAATAAAATACCATCAAGTTATCAAAAGAGCTATTTTTTCATAAAATTACCATTAACTTTTAAAAACTAAGTTTTTATCACTAAAACACCCCAACAATTAAAATACATGTTCATGAAAATCCTAAATATTATAAATCACCCTCGAGATTTATTTTTAAACTATATTAAAGTATTTTTCATACAACCACATCGAAATATACAAACAATATTTAAGAACTCTAGATTAATACAGGTTTAAGCGGGATCAATTCTCTTGAGCCTCAGGGAGCCGGAGAAAATGAGTGCTTGCTTATTCAGGTTAGACAACTTAACAGAGTTTTCAAATGGCAATTGTCTTGGAAAAAGACACAAATCCTATCGTCCATGTGCAGTAGTTGTCGATTTCTTCCAAACATAAGATTTTTAACAATTTACATCAATTCACATGAAAAGACCTAAACTCGAATCTAAACTCGAACATAAACTTGAACTCGAATTCGAATACAAATTCGAACTCTAACCCAACTTGAATCTAAAGCTTAACATGAACTCGAATCCAATTTACTCGAACTAAGTTGACTCGAACCAAGATTGCAATTGTCATGACTCACATATTACTCGACTCACTCGACTACATTTTACACCTTTTGTAATCTATGGTTTTGATCAAGACATGTTAAACAATCAATCAAATCAATTAAGTATATTAACCAGTTATAATATATTATACTCGGGTGCTTGAGATAGTTTCTTATGTGAATCAAATGGAGCTTCAGGAGTCCCGTATTAACCACTTTTTTTTATTTTACTCGAATATCAGTCGAGTTTGACTCATCCACAACCTAGAGCCCCGATACTAACACATGAAATGGGCATGTGTTTCCTTGCTCCTGGGGCTCCACTCTTGAGCTCGTGAATATTTCTACGGTTGCGTTAACATTCACACTTGGAAGTTAACGTTAATATAATGATCATATAGAGACCTATAGTATATGCTTACCCTTGAACATATACTCTTACTCATCATATATATATTCTACACTTGTCATTTTCTTTACTCTTAATTTATCTTTTGGACTTACCGAGCGCTAGTTCACTGACGGACATTCCACCCACCTTTCTTTTCTTGGAATGTTCGTCAGATATGGTCGAGACGGAGGAAGTGGATGCTAGTTCAGCTTCACTTTTCTTCAGTTTATGTATGCCACTTGTTTAGGTATTTTCCTTATTGTATTTACTTTCAGCTGAAATTCATGTACTTGTAAATATTAGAAGTTGAATGTAAATAAAAATGTTTGTTGAAAAAAATTTACGGTTTCCATTTATTCTTGCATTGTGTAATATTGTTTCAATACGCTTAGTATATTTATTAGGGAATGACCTTCTCTGGATAAATATGCCGCGGGCTTACCACGTCACCGTTTTCGTCTACTGGGAAGCGGGGCGTGACAGGTTTTTTTTGATGGCCCATGCAGGTGAGTTCTGCATGAAGTCGTAAACAATTTACCACAAGAATTTATGAATTCAACAAACATTTACATTCCTTGCATTTTAAATTCCTTGAATTTATCCTAACTTATCTTTTATATCAAGGTGATGGAATCTACGAACAACACTAGCACAAACGTTAATGGCAATACTCCACCACCTACACTACCACTACCACATACCGTTGCAACTCCTATCAATGAGCAAAAGGTACTGATTAAGGCTATCAAGAGCCTATTAGAGGGTCAGCAGCAGCAGACTGCTATCCTGATGAATCGCCCCGAAGCCGAAGCACCCGGAGTTAAGCAATTTTGGGAACCGCACCCAAAGAACTTCTCGGGTAAGGAGAGCCCTCTTGAAGCAGAAGAATGGGCTCAGGCGATCAAGGATGATCTGGCAGCAGCTCAAGTGTCAGATATTGCTTGGGTAAGAGTTGCTAAGTTGCAACTGACCGATAACGCTAGAGTTTGGTGGAAGGCTGAGGAGAGCCGTCTCGCACAACCGATAGAATGGAGAACATTCTGAGAGCTCTTCGATGCCAAGTACTTCCCAAAGACTGCCCGCTTTGACATGGAGCAGCAATTTATCCATTTATAATAAGGCTCGATATTGGTCAAATCTGTGGATGAATATGATACTGAGTTTACCCTGCTCAACAGGTAAGATATAGTCTCAAATTCAATTTTTTGATCTCACTCACAACACTGTTAACACAAGGTCGTAACAGATTCACTGCACATCTTATTCCAACTGCTGATATCTGGGCATGACGATTTCAACAAGGGTTGGACCCTGAAATCCAAGTTGAGCTCGCTACAGGGGATTTCCCAACCCATGAACTTGCTTTGAAGGTTGCCCGATGCTATGAGGCAGTTGTAAAGAAGAAGGGCAGGCTGCAGACTGTCGGTGTGAAATGCCCTATGCACCAGATCACAGGAGGGGTCTCTTCCAGGCCAGCTTTTAATGGACCATCTCGGCGGCCAGTAGGTTTGTTTGCCAACAACAAGTCAGACTTTTGCATTTACTGTAAGAGAACATAGCATCTTGTGAAGAACTGTCGCAGGATGAACAACTTGTGCCTAATCTTTGGATCTTCTACTCACTCCATTAGAGCATGCCCACAGAACCGAGGACCCCACAACCCTCCAGCTAGACTGGCGATCCAAGCTTTTTCTACCCGGTTAGCTCTACCAGCTCCAACTCCCCGCACCCAGACCACTCAACCACAATGCCGAGTGTTCCATCAGGAATAAAGAAACGTGCCTCAAGGACTGAGAAATGTGCCTCCGACGAGGAGGGTTGTATCGAGACGACAGGCGTTTACAATGACGGTCGAGGAGGCCGAAGCCACCGGACAAGTCATCACCGGTAAATTCCCCCATCCTTTCAACTTTTCAATTCTTGTGCATCGTTATATTTTCCCTATATCTAAACATGAACTCACATAACTTAGGTACTATACTAGTAGCCACCCTTTATGCACTCGCACTTTTCGACACTGGAGCTTCACACTGCTTCATGTCATAAGATCCGTGAGAACGCACGCGATTCCCGTGAAGCCACTCATTTCAAGCTGGGATGTCAGTTCCGAGAATGGTGTCTTGAAGGCAACTTTGGGATATGATCATTGCCCAGTTGTAGTTTGTGGTCGAGAATTCTACGCAAATTTCAAAGTACTGGACATACCAAATTTCGATATTGTGTTGGGAATGGATTGGCTGAGAGTATTTTATGCTACCATTGACTACCGTCAAAAGAGAGTATTATTTGAGATATCAGATCACCCAGTTTTCTACTTAAAAAGTGGAGATAGAACCTTGGATTCAGGAAGCTACCGTGCTAAACCGAAGAATGCGGAAGTGTTCCCCCTACCAGCTGAAGAAGAAAAACCTGAAGTTGTTCGAGAGTTCGAAGATGTGTTCCCTGAAGACATATCAAATTTGCCTCCTGATCGAGCTCTTGAATTTAGTATTGATTTACAACCTAGTGCACAACCTGTAATCAAAGCTCCATACCGAATAAGTTTGAAGGGATTGAAAGAGATCAGTATACAGTTGGACGAACTTCTAAAGAAAGGTTGGATCCGTCCCAGTACTTCAAGTTGGGGATCTCCGGTGCTACTGGTGAAGAAGAAGGAAGGTACCTACAGAATGTGCATGGATTATCGAGCTTTGAATGAAATGATAATTAAGAACAAGTATCGATGACCTTTTCGATCAGTTAAGTGGATCTTGTGTCTTTTTAAAACTAGATCTTCATTCGGGTTATCATCAGCTGAAGGTCAAAGAGTCCGACATTCCGATGACGGTGTTTAGGACTCGTTTTAGCCATTATGAATATCTCGTAATGCCATTTGGAGTGACCAATGCACCTTCCATCTTTATGAACTTGATGAACCAAGTTTTCTGGGAGTACTTAGAAAGATTTGTTGTTATATTTATCGACGACATCCTTGTGTATTCAAAGAATCGGAAAGAGCATGCCGAGCACTTACGGATTGTCCTGGAGACATTACGACAACATCTGCTCTACGCCGAGTACAGTAAGTGTAAATTTTGGCTAGATCAAGTTGGATTTCTCGGACATATCGTTTCAGGCGAAGGAATCATTGTGGATACAGCTAAAGTGTCAGCTGTAAGCGAGTGACCGACACCAAAGACGGTGAAAGATATAAGAAGTTTCTTGGGCTTAGCAGAATACTACCGACGATTGATTGAAGGATTCTCAAAGACCACAGCACGCTGACAAAGCTCACACGTAGAGACGAAGCATTTGTGTGGTCAGAAGCATATGAAAAGGCTTTTGTAGAACTCAAATCGAGGTTAACCTCTGCACCTATTTTTGTAATACCGGATCAATCTGGCGGATTCGTTGTGCATTGTGATGCGTCCGATAAAGGATTAGGATGTGTTCTACACCGGCATGGAAAGGTTGTGGCTTTTGCATCAAGACAACTAAAGGTTCATGAGCGCAACTATCCAACACATGATCTGGAATTGGCAGCCGTCATCTTCGCATTTAATATTTGACGCCACTATCTTTTGGGAGAACTAGTGGATATATACACTGACCATAAAAGTCTTAAGTATGTATTTACTCAGAATGAACTTAACATACAGCAGAGAAGATGGCTAGAACTTATGGCGGACTTCGACATCAACCTACAGTATCATCCTAGAAAGGTGAATGTAGTTCCCGATGTCCTTAGTCGCTAGTCATTAGCAATGAACCTCGTCGCTCAGTGGAGAATACAACAAGAAATACATGGATTGGAGATTGAAGTAGTTGTGTCATGTAACACTTCATCTTTGATGAACTTACAAGTCCAGTCCACTCTTGTCAATAAGATCAAGGCAGTTCAAGCAAATGATTCCAAGCTACAAAAGATCCGAGTACAAGTAGAAAGTGGACTACGAACTGACTTCGTCATCCACGAAGATGGATTCTTGCGATATGGAAGCCTTTTATGTGTACCAGTCGGCTCTGTTCGAGAAGAATTGATGAAAGAAGCTTATAGCTCTCCATACTCGGTATACCCCGGCGGTACAAAGATTTGCAAGGATCTACGACAACATTACTGGTGGTATGGAATGAAGCGAGAAATAGCAAGGAGCATAGCAAAGTGTCTAGTATGTCAGCAAATGAAGGCTGAATATCACATAACTGCTGGTCTGCTTTAGCCGTTACCAATCCCGGAATGTTAATGGCAACACATCACCATGGACTTCATGACTGCTCCCCATCATAGCACGAAGGGTAACGACGCAATTTGGGTTATTGTGGATCGACTCACCAAGTCAGCTCACTTTATTCTATTTCGAGTTGGCCAGTCAACCGAGACGTTAGCAAGGGAGTACATAGAGGTAAGTATAAACCTAAAGTATGATTTATATCTTCAAAATGTACCATACTTGATACCCACAAACTCATGCAGGAGATCGTAAAATTACATGGAGTACCTGTTTGTATAGTCTCCGATCATGATACGAGATTCCGATCACAATTTTGGTAGAGTCTGCAAGCTAGCCTGGGGACGAATTTGAATTTCAGCACGGCATATCATCTGCAAACGGATGGACAGTTCGAGCAAACAATTCAGATATTAGAAAATATGCTGAGAGCCTGTATGTTAGACTTTGGAGGTTTGTGGGAAGATCAACTATACCTTGTGGAGTTTTCATACAACAATAGCTATTAGGCAAGCATTGGGATGGCACCTTTTGCAACACTCTGCAGACGGAAGTGTCGTTCCCCGCTGAGTTGGGATGACATTGGAGATCGTGAACTCCTTAGGCCAGAGATGATTTTGGCAACTGTAGATATAGTTCGCACGATCAGGGAAAAGATGCGCATAGCCCAAGACCGACAGAAGAATTGGGCAGATGCAAAGCGCCGACACTTGGAGTTTCAACCCGAAGAACATGTATTCTTGAAGATCTCTCTAAACAGAGGAGTGATATGTTTTGGCAAAAGGGGTATGCTAAGTCAAAGATATATATGACCGTTCGACATACTCGGACGAGTTGGAGAAGTGGCATACCGTTTAGCACTACTACCCTCATTGGAAGGAGTGCACCACGTGTTCCATATATCCTAGCTACGATGATATGTGAGCGACCCCAGCTATATACTTGATCACTCAGAGCTCACGGTACAAACTGACCTAATCTGCGAGCAACAACCAGTTGAGATCCTGGACCGAAAAGTGAAGACATTGCGGAACAAGGAGGTAAACTTGGTCCGGGTGATATGGAGAAAAGACTCGTCAGGAGAATCGACATGGGAACGAGAAGACGATATGCGTGCACGATACCCATACCTTTTTGAAAATTAGTTTCTATGTAAATGTAAATTTCGAGGTCGAAATTTTTATAAGAAGGGTAGAATGTAACAACTCTAAAATCCTTGTACAGAAATTTCTTGTTATTGTACAGAAAAGGGTATTACAGCCTGTCACGCCCCGCTTTCTTGTGTACGGTGAAGGGGATGCGATGAGGCCGCTACGCATTTACTCTGAAGTAAACACGCTAAGCGTATCTAAGCAATATAAGTAAAAATGCACAAGAGATAATAGATATAATTGAACATCAACTTTATTTATTCACATTCTTTTTACAACACATTTTAAAAGTAAATATATGGAATGAAAAAGCAATGCAGTGGCATAACAGAAATGGAAAGTACTGAAATGAAATGTACAAGTATCTAGAGCTCCGGGTCGAAGGCTTGCTGATCTAAGTTCTCGCCGGCGGGCTCAATCTCCTGAAGGTCCGAATCACCTGACAATATTCCAAAAAAGAAAGAAAGGGAATGTCGTCAGCGAACAATTGCTCGGTAAGTCCCAAAGATAAGGGAGAGGTAGAATATACAGAGAGAGAGAGTGTAGCTTTTAAAGTTGTATTGTATTATTATAATGTTGTATTTAGTGTTAACGCTGTTGTTTGTAGCTTGGTACAGAAGAGGCCAGTGTATACGAGAGGAGTCTCACTAGACCAGAGACTGCGGTATATAGACAAGGCTCTGTGATAATACCCGGAACAACGGTGATTAAATTCATGTTAGGTGTCTTATGGTTGCAGTCTCATGCCACTTCTAACACCTTCCGTACCAATCTACCCCTTAAACCCCGCGATGTCTTGATTTTATTGTTTGTATTGTATTGAAAATTGTATTGTCTTGTATATAGATTGTATAGATGGATGACTTGAAGAAACCATGATATTAGTAAATAGATGTAACTGGAAAATCATATAGATGGATGTATATCCATGGTTCGGTTCGGTCAATACAGATTGAATATATTGAACATATTGATTATATGGATTCATGGATTCATATTGAATGGTTATGTATACTTGAATCTCATTCAAGTCAGATTGATTATATTGAGACTCGGTCTGAGTCAGACAATTAAAAAAGAAATTGAATACTGAATTAGGTTTTGGTGTTATCGGTAACCGCTGCACATGGACGACAGGACTTGTGTCTTTTGCAAAGACGATTTCCGTGTTGATAATATCGGTTGTTAAGTTGTCTACCTTAAATAGGCAAGCACCTATATTTCCGGCTCCATAAGGCTCAAGAGACTGGTCCCGCTTAAACCTATGTTTACTAGGGTCCTTATTGTAATTTAATATAACTTGAGGGGGTTTTATGTAAAAAAATAATTTTGTATAGTTTTCAAAATACACCTCAAGTATTTTATTATCGTCTTTAAAGTTTTCATTGATATATATTTTATCATTGTGACATTTCTAGTGAATAAAACCTATTTTCATAATATATGGTATTTAATTGTAAAGTATTGAACTTGTATGGAATTGCATGATATTTTCATGTAAAGTGATTCTTTTGATTTAGAAAAGTTGGAATATTTATATTATATCAAAAATTAGATATTTTGATGATACATATATATACATATATATGTATACATATATATTTATATAAAATAATTTTAATTTATTATTTTTTCTAGAATTCTCATTTTCTAAAGAAAATTGTATTTTAAATCTTTCGAGACCGTATGCTCCTTGCGGAGGTCTGGATCTTGCACTACTAAGTCCGAGAATATGCGATAACCCACACCATCCCGAACGGGTTTCCCGAAATGAGTTGTAGCGGCACATTGCAAAGATTTGTTAAAAATACATATCTTGTAGAAAATGGTTTTGTAGTTTATGGTATTTATTTGTAAAAATCGTATTTCCGTATTCTAGGTTCCCAAAACATATCGTGCTATGATAGAGTTGTGTGTTATGAGGAGTTAGGTCATTATCTCATGAACTATCTAAAGGTATAGCAATGAATTATAATGATTTATGTTGAACTAAACTATATGATATTTTCCTGTAAAAGTGCGATAAAAGTTAAAATATGAATTCTTTTGATATGAAACTTGTAAAGATGTTTTGTTAATGTTTAATGATCATGATGTGAGAGTTTTTTATTATTGCATTTAAGAAAAGTATGATTTTTAAGGAAAAACCGAAGCGGAAGTCGGATTAACTCCACTTCCATCGGATTTTAGAATTCTAAGTTTTTAGAATAGTAATAAGAAGGGGAGAAGGGACTTACTGGATTGTAGGATAGAGGAGAAGAAAAGGAAGAAGTGGAAGGCGCCGGTGTGTCTTTTCGTCGCCGGAATCTCTTCGAATTGTTGTCGAAAGTTCGCCGGAGCTTCGCCCTTTGCTAACTCCACTTGCACACAAAACGTCTATGGAATTTTCTTGAGAGTTTGGACAGAGATTTGGAAGTGAGGAGGGTTGAGTTTAGAGGTGGTATTTATAGGATAAATTAGAGTTAGGGTGTGATAAAAAAATGCATTAAAAATATACATTAAAAAGAGTTTTAACTGGATTTTTAAGTCTCTGGAATAATGCAGGGAATTTAAACAGTGTAGGAGTTATAGGGAGTTCAAGAGGCGCAAAAAAAAGAAAAATCGGATTTAGGGTTGAGTCGGCCGGCGGCGCCGGCCGATCCGCGCGAGTCGTCGGCCGAGTCGGGCCGAGTTGGGTCGAGTCTCCCCGCCACGTGTCCCCGTCGCTTCGCCTTCTGCAGTGGACTCGTTTGTTTTTAGTGTAACTTACCCTATTACGTGTAGTGCACAAGTAGAATCTTGGACTTCTAAAAGATTAAAAGAATTTTAAATAAAAATAATGTGTGGCTGATGGGATTTGAACTCTGGTGCTTTGGTTCAGCAGTGCAAGGTCTTACCAATGTGCTATAAGTACTTTCTTGCTGTTCAAAAGCAAAACAAATTTATAACTTGTGCTCAGGCTCAAGTACATCTTTCTGTATTTTTTGAAAAATTTGTACAGAATGTTTAGGGTTGTTACATTCTACCTTCCTTATAAAAATTTCGTCCTCGAAATTTGTAAAAGGAAAGTGTAACAGATTCAAGAAAAGTTTGGCGACTGAAGTACTGATAGCGTATGAAAAATAACAAAGTGATACAAGGGTTTTAAAAATGTGAAAGAGACTTACTAGTTTTACCTTGGTCAACTGTCTCGGCTTCTACGGCTGCTAAGGTGTAAACCTTTCGCCGGGGCACGTTTCTCCTAGCTCGGGGCATATTCCTATGTCCTCGAGGCATGTTCCTCAGTGCCTGTTGGAATTGGTGAGTAGGCAGTGCAGGGGTGGAGCAAGGAGTGCAGAACGAAGTGTAGGAGTCTGGACAGCTGGCCGCTGTGGGTAGTTGGTGGGTGTGTGAGCCGGATTGCGTCTATAAGGACAATTTCCAATGCCGTGATTGGATACGCCACAAACTAAGCACAGGCCTTTTGCGCGCCTACAGTCCTTCCACAAATGTCCTTCCCTCTTGCAATAGAAGCAAAAGTCGGGACTTGGCTGGTGATTGGGTTCTTCCGATCTCCTGGTTTCAACAGTTAGCCTTGTAGAGGCTCCTCCTGCCATTTGAGTGACAGAGCGCTTCACTCCGACAGATTGAGCTTTGCCCTTCCTCTTTACTACTGCCTTATATCTTTGGGCAACCTTCAAAGCCAAATCATGAGTTGGGAAATCCCCTGTAGCCAATGCTACTTGGATTTCCGAGTCCAACCCTTGCTGAAATCTTCTAGCTCTGATCTCAGCAGTCGGTATGAGATGGGTCGCAAACCTGTTACGGTTTTGTATTATCTGTGTAGTATGTGATATAAAATCAAACATTGAGACATATCTTACCTGCTGAGCATGGTAAACTCAGCATCATACTCATCTACTGATTTGGTCCACATTAAACCTTGTTGCAGATGGATGAATTGCTGCTCCATATCAAAGCGGGCAGTCTCTGGGAAATACTTTGCTTCGAATATGTCGCGGAAAGTCTTCCATTCGATCGGTTGGGTGAGACGGCTTTCTTCCGCCTTCTACCAAACCCGTGCATTTTCCGTGAGCTATAGCTTCGCAACACGAACCCAAGCTATCTCTGGCACTTGTGCTGCTGCCAGATCATCCTTGATGCTCTGAGCCCATTCCTCATCTTCCAGTGGGCTCTCTTTTCCTGAGAATTACTTGGGGTGTAAAGCTCTGAATTGCTTTACCCCAGGGGCTTCCACCTCAGGACGGTTCATCAAGATAGCAATCTGCTGCTGCTGTCCCTTCAGAAGGCTGCGGATCGCCTCAAACGGTACCGTCTGCTCATTGATCGGAGCAGCGACGACAGGTGTGAGGGGTAGTGGTGGAGGTGTGTTATTGACATTCATGCTGGTGTTGTTTGGGAAATTCATAACCTTGAATGAAAAATTTTGGGTTAGGACAGATTCAAAGTATATGGAATGATAAGATTCAAGGAATGTGAATTGTAAAGAATGTTTTCAGTTGCTGGTTCTTGTGTTATATTGCTTAGGTTGTCCACGCAGAGCTGAACTACATGGTAGGGTTCCATAGAGCTCTGACCTGCATGGGCCATCAACAAAACCTGTCACGCCCCGCTTCCCGATGTACGGCGAAGAGGACGCGACGAGGCCGCTACGCATTTACTCTGAAGTAAACACGCTAAGCGTATCTAAGAAATATAAGTAAAAATGTACAAGAGACAATAGATATAATTGAACAGTAACTTTATTTATTCACATTCTTTTTACAATACATCTGAAAAGTAAATACATGGAATGAAAAAGCAATGCCTAAACAGTGGCATAACAGAAATGGAAAGTATTGAAATGAAATGTACAAGTATCTAGAGCTCCGGGTCGAAGGCTAGCTGATCCAAGTCCTCGCTGGTGGGCTCGATCTCCTGAAGGTCCGAATCACCTGACAACATTCCAAAGAAGAAAGAAAGGGAATGTCGTCAGCGAATAATCGCTCGGTAAGTCCTAAAGATAAAAGAGAGGTAGAATAGACAGAAAGAGAGAGAGTAGCTTTTAAAGTTGTATTATATTGTTATAATGTTGTATTTAGTGTTAACGCTGTTGTTTGTAGTTTGGTACAGAAGAGGCCGGTGTATACGAGAGGAGTCTCACTAGACCAGAGACTATGGTATATAGAGTACAAGGCTCCGTGGTAATACCCGGAACAACGGCGATTGGATTCAGGTTAAATGTCTTATGGTTGCAGTCTCATGCCACTTATAATACCTTCTGTACCAATCTACCCCTTAAACCCCGCGATGTCCTGATTGTATTGTTTGTATTGTATTGAAAATTGTATTGTCTTGTACTATAGATTGTATAGATGGATGACTTGCCGAAACCATGATATCAGTAAATAGATGTAACTGGAGAATCATGTAGATGGATGTATATCCATGGTTCGGTTCGGTCAATACAGATTGAATATATTGAACAGATTGATTATATGGATTCATGGATTCATATTGAATGGTTATATATACTTGAATCTCATTCATGTCAGATTGATTATATTGAGACTCAGTCTGAATCAGACAATTAGAAAAGAAATTGAATCCTGAATTAGGTTTTGGTGTTATCGGTAACCGCTGCACATGGACGGCAGGATTTATGTCTTTTTCAAAAACGATTATCGTGTTGATAACACCGTTTGTTAAGTTGTCTACCTTAAATAGGCAAGCACCCATATCTCCGGCTCCCTGAGGCTCAAGAGACCGGTCCCGCTTAAACCTATGTTTACTAGGGTCCTTATTGTAATTTAATATAACTTGAGGGGTTTTTATGTAAACAATAATTTTGTATAGTTTTCAAAATACACCTCAAGTATTTTATTATCGTCTTTAAAGTTTTCATTGATTTATATTTTATCATTGTGGCATTTCTAGTGAATAAAATCTATTTTCATAATATATGGTATTTAATTATAAAGTATTGAACTTGTATGGAATTGCATGATATTTTCATGTAAAGTGATTCTTTTGATTTAGAAAAGTTGGAATATTTATATTATATCAAAAATTAGATATTTTGATGATACATATATATATACATATATTTATACAAAATAATTTTCATTTATTATTTTTTGTAGAAATCTCATTTTCTAAAGAAAATTGTATTTTAAATCTTTCGAGACCGTATGCTCCTTGCGGAGGTATGCATCTTGCACTACTAAACCCGAGGATATGCGATAACCCGCACCATCCCAAACGGGTTTCCCAAAATGGGTTGTAGCGGCACATTGCAAAGATTTGTTAAAAATACATATCTTGTAGAAAATGGTTTTGTAGTTTATGGTATTTATTTGTAAAAATAGTATTTCCGTATTCTAGGTTCCCAAAAGATATCGTGCTATGATAGAGATGTGTGTTGTGAGGAGCTAGGTCATTATCTCTTGAATTATCTAAAGGTATAGTAAGGAATTATAATGATTTATGTCGAACTAAATATATGGTATTTTTCTGTATAAGTGCGATAAAAGTTAAAATATGAATTCTTTTGATATGACAGCCTGTGTAAGAGTTAAAAGTTATTTTTGTTAAATAAAAGCAAGAAATAACTTGTAGCTCACTGGTAAAACTTCTACACTACTGCGACATAGCTTGTGCGTTCGATTCCCATCAGACCCAATTATTTTTTAGATTTTTCATTTTAATTTTTCGGAAGCCCAAGAGTTGCACGTGCAATTCACGGAGAAACGAAAAGTTTCAGAAAAATCAAACATGCGCAAATAGGAGTAAACACCCAACTTGACACGTGACACGAATCTCGAGATGGATCATCAAGATCCGATCGCCCAAACTCCCTAAATGGCTGGTGCCGACGGTTGCCCCCAATCGCCTCCGTGCTTTACACACTTATCCCTTCGACTCCCCTCAACTCTCCTGCACTGTTTGATTTTCCTGCAATCAAATAGAGGCTCTTCAATTCACCATTTAACACCATTTAAATGCTTTTAATTAACATTTTTAATTCCCAAACTCTAATTCTCCACTATAAACACCACCTCATGCCTTAGCTCCCCTCATTCTGAAATTTCTATTAAAAATCCTTTCAAACTCTCTAAGTACCAAGTGAAGTTAAGCACCCAAGAGGACTAGCAAGCCAAGCTCGATGACCGGAGCATCTCCGACGAAACAACAACCCCCGAAGGCTTCTTCTCTTTCTTGTTAACGATCTAAGCTAGGAATTCCCCCTTTCTCTCTTTTCTTTCATCTCAAATCTTTTTTAAAAAACATGTCGGTAAAGGGGAGTTATCTCCGATACTTGTTTATTTAACCTTGGAACTCCCCTCTTTAAAGAAAAATAGGTCAAACTAACTTTCTCGCATTACTTTTAACCTTGTTTACAACCTTTTAGTTTTTAGTTTAACCAAAATTTTCATGTGAAACAATTATATAACGAACTTTTCATTAAAATACCATGAATTTTAGTGTAAGCTCTTTTTGATATCTAGTATACCCAAACCGTAGAACCTTCATGGGGTAATGACCTACCCCACACGCCACTATAGTTTTATAGCACGGTATTCTAAGTATATGGGTAATTCAAAGTAAAAGCTTTTCATTAAAATACTACACCTTTTCAAAACGGGTTTCTTTTAATCGGTATTTTAAAATCCTAGGCAATTACGCATCTACAACCCTCGTTAGGAGACCTGCTAATGGATGGTGCGGATTATCGCACATCCTTGGGATAGTAGAGCGAGATGTAGAACTCCTCATAGAGTATTCAGTCTTGAAAGAAAATAAAAATACGGTTTTTAAGAAATACGATTTTTCTAAACAAAACTAAATTTTGAAAAAAAATTTATATAAATCTATAATCCGTGTTTTCAAAAAAAACAAACTACAAAACTATTTTTTAAACATTAATTTTTTTAATAAAATACCATCAAGTTACCAAAAAAGCCAGTTTTTCATAAAAACACCATAAACTTTTAAAAGCTAAGTTTTTATCACTGAAACATCTCAACAATTAAAATACATGTTAATGAAAACCCTAAATATTATTGATCACCCTAGAGATTTATTCGTAAACTATATTAAAGTATTTTTCATAAAACCCCCTCGAGATATACAAACTATATTTAAGGACTCTAGATTAATATAGGTTTAAGCGGGATCAATTCTCTTGAGACTCAGGGAGCCGGAGAAAGTGAGTGCTTTCCTATTCAGGTTGGACAACTTAACGGAGTTATCAAATGGCAATTGTCTTGGAAAAAGACACAAATTTTGCCGTCCAAGTGCAGCAGTTGCCGATTTCTCCCGAACATAAAATTTTCAACAATTTACATCAATTCATATGAAAAGACATAAACTCGAATCTAAACTCGAACATAAACTTGAACTCGAATTCGAATACAAATTCGAACTCTAACCCAACTCAAATCTAAACCTGAACATGAACTCGAATCCAATCTACTCTAACCAACTTGAATTGAACCAAGATTGCAATTGTCATGACTCGCATATTACTCGACTCACTCGACTACATTCTACACCTTTAGCAATCTATGGTTTCGATCAAGACATGTTAATCAATCGATCAAATCAATTAAGTATATTAACCAGTTATAACATATTTTACTCGAGGTGCTTGGGATAGTTTCTTGTGTGAGTCCAACGGAGTTTCAGGAGTCCCGTATTAACCTCTTTTTTTTATTTTACTCGACTATCAGTCGGGTTGACTTATCTATAGCCTAGAGCCCCGATACTAACACATGAAATGGGCCCATATTTCCTTACTCCTCGGGCCCCACTCTTAAGCTCGTGAATACTTCTACCGTTGCGTTGACATTCACACTTGGAACTTAACGTTAACATAGTGACCATATAGAGATCTATAGTATATACTTACCCTTGAACATATACTCTTACTCGTCATATATATATTCTACACTTGTCATTTTCTTTATTCTTAATTTATCCTTGGGACTTACCGAGCGCTAGTTCGCTGACGGGCATTCCACCCACCTTTGTTTTCTTGGAACGCTCGTCAGATACGGTCAAGACGGAGGAAGTGGATGCTACTGAGGAGGATTACGACCAAATAACTACTCAGGACAAGCTTAGCTACACTTTTCTTCAGTTTATATATGCCACCTGTTTAGGCATTTTCCTTATTATATTTACTTTTCAGCTGATTGAAAATATTGGAAGTTGAATGTAAATAAAAATGTTTGTTGAAAAAAATTTACAGTCTCCATTTATTCTTGCATTGTGTAATATTGTTTCAATACGTTTAGTATATTTATTTAGAGAATGACCTTTTCTGGATAAATATGACGCAGACTTGTCACGTCACCATTTCCGTCTACTAGGAAGCGGAGCGTGACAAATAGTCCAAAAACACAAAGAATTTTGGCTTTTGAAGATCAAAAGGGGCTCTTTTTCTCTTTTTCAAATCCTCCTGACGTGCGCACTTAAAAAAAGAGAAAGAGAGAAAGAGAAACTTGCGCACTAATAGCAGCTCAAAACTCAAGATTATGTTCTTTTTTGATTCAAGATTAATATCCGGATTAGTTATCAAATCATCATGTGGGGCCTTTTATAAGCTTACTCTTTTACATTCAGCCCTATGGCTTATACAAAATTGGATTTTGCTTATTTAAAATAAAAATTACATTTAATCTCTGCCTTTTCTTCTTCTCTTTTTGGCCAGTCCCTCTTCATGCTTGGACTTGGGCTTGGGCTCGGGCCTACTTAGCTCAGGTTTGGGCTTGGGCCCACATGGCTTTTTTGACTTTAATTTTGGTTTTGACTTTGAACTTGAATTTGATTTCTGATTTTGGCAATTGGGTGTAATTTTCGACCCCAACAAAATGCCCCCATCAATAAATGCACACCACGTATATGGGTTGTGTGTATGAAATTGATGGGTTTTTGCGTTATATGGAGATTGATTTTAGTTTGGTTCCCTTTTAACGATGTGGAGGTCGATGCTGCCGTTTTAGTGATGTGGAGGTCGGTGCTGCCATTTTTGCGATGTGGACGGCCGGTGCTTTCTTTTTTGTGACTTGAATGGTCGATGCTGCTATTTTTGCGACGTGGACAGTCGTTACTTCCATTTTTGCGACTTGGACTTTCGACGCTGCCCTTTTTACGACCTGGACAGTCGATACTTGATTTGACTTGGTCCGCTTCTTGTGACTTTAGGGTTGAAGTTGACTTGCTCCGCTTCTTACGGTGTCAGGATTGGATTTGACTTTCTCTGCTTTCGACGGTGTCGGGGTTGAAATTGACTTGCTCCGCTTACTGCGGTGTTGGGGTTGAAGTTGACTTACTCCGCTTTCTGCGGTGTCATGGTTGAGGTTGACTTGCTTCCAAGATGGAGCTTGATTCCTCCTAGGAGTTCGTTGGTTGAATTTCTTCTAAGGTGGAGCTTGATTCCTCCGTGGAGGTCATTAGTGTTGAATCGGTTGATCTGATTGGTTTTATTGTTCTTGTCCGTTTTGCGGGATTTTTTGAGCTTAGAACCACTTCTGGTGGGACTTTGATTTAGCTTATTTGATTTTTGTCTTGTTCGGTGGGACTTTTGAATTTTGTCGGGAACTTGGATTTTGGACTTTGTTTGGCATCAGTATCACTACACTGGAATAGTGTCAGGAGCGACTCATCATTTTCCATGAGAGGATATAGAGATTTTGGTTTTGGCTTGGCATCATCATTGCAACATTGGAATATGGTACCAGGAACGAATCATCATTTGCTATACGTGTTGGGGAACGATGGCTTAGAAGACAGGTTTAGGCCCCTGTCACTTAAGGCTTTTCAATTTTATGAGCAATAAGGGTCTCATAAAAGTATTTTCTCCCTACAAGTCGAAAGGATCTCATAGGTGTATTTTCTCCTTACGAGTCGTGAGGACCCCCAAGTGTGTTGCTTCTTTGTGAGTCGTAAAGATCTCACGTGGGAAAAATCTCCTCACAAGGTCAAGTGGACTTTACGAGTGTCGGATTTGGAATTTGGATTTTGGTTTGGCATCAACATCGCTACACTGGGGTGTGATACCAGGGGTGAATCATCATTTGCCGTGAGAAGATTTCCTTCGTTCCTAGTTTAACGACATAAAGGTCATCCGTTCCTAGTTTAACAACTCGGGGGTCATCTGTTCCCAGTTTAGCGACTTAGAGGTCTCTTGGATTTGAAAGCTTAGAATTTTGGGGTTGGGGCCGGCATCAGCATTGCTAACACTGGAGCACAGGTGCCAGGAGCAATTCATCATTTGCCTTAGGAAGACTTAGGATTTGGGTTTTGGGTCGGCATCAGCACCGCTGACATTGAAGTGTAATGCCAGGAGCGACTCATTATTTGCTGTTGCCCGTTGGGGAACGATAGCTTAGGCGACAGATTTAGTCCCATGTCACCTTAGGATTTTCAATTTTATGAGCCGTAAGGGTCTCATAAAAGCATTTTCTCCTTACGAGTCGAGATGACCTCGTAAGTGTGTTGCTCCTTTATGAGTCATAAGGATCTCATGCAGGAATATTCTCTTCACAAGGTCGAGAGGACTTTGCGAGTATATTTTTGTTTTTTTCACAAGTTTGCGCCCTTCCGGGTTTTCACAAACTCACCGGCAGCCCTGCTGTTTTTACTCACGGAGCCCTTTCGGGTTTTCATCCGTGCCCGTTTTGCTTGCCTTTTGTATGAGGTGAAGCTTCATCACCGGTGGGACATTTCCTCATTGGTGAAACTTCATCACCAGTGGGACTTCAGATGTAGCCTCGCTGGTGAGATTTGGGAGAGATAGGGGCCATTTATGCCCGTGGATTGTATACGGTTTTACAGGATGTATGATCCAGACCATAGGGACGGTGTGCTCATTTTGTCTGCGACTTGGAGTTTTCACGCATAGTATTTCTTGATATATTGGCCATTGATGGGTGGTATGGGCCTTTCTCCCTCGTCACTTATTAGTTGGTAGGATCCTCCGTCAAACACTTTCCCGATGACGTATGGCCCTTCCCAATTTGGCTCGAATTTTCCTTTGGCATGTCGATTGAGGATGATCGGTATTTTGAGAACCAACACCAATTCTCCTTTCTTGAAAGCACGGAGATGGGTCATCTTATCATAGGCCCGCGGCATTTGAACTCGGTACAGCTCCAGATTTTACTGTACCGCGAGCCTCTTTTCTTCGAGGGCGTCAAGTTCCTCAAGCCGAAGGAGAGCGGTTTTTTCCTTCGTTAAACTATGCTAGACAGCCATCTTTAGACTTGGAACTTCGACTTCAAAGAGGATGATTGCCTCCACTCCGAAGAGTAATGAGTATGGAGTGGACTGAGTTGGAATGCGGTGTGTGGTACGTTATGCCCACAACGCCTCATGAAGTTTGAAATTCCATTCTCTCTTGTTGGCTAAAGCATTTTTCCTCAGGAGCTTGCACAGAGTTTTATTAAAGGCTTCGGCTAGCCCATTGGCTCTTGGATTATAGATTGAGGAATATCTCCAGTTTATCTTGTTCTGAGTAGCGAACCCTGAGCCTTTGAAGCTCTTGAAAGAAGGCCCGTTGTCGGAAATGATTGTTCTCGGTGTACCAAAGCGGTATAGAATATTATACTGGAAGAATGTCAGAATATCTTCTGTCTTGACTTCTTTTAGCGCGACAGCTTCAGCCTATCTGGAGAAGTAGTCAGTTGCAGCTAATTTGAACCGGTAGCCCTTAGATAACGGAGGATCAATTGGGCCGACTATGTCGGTGCCTCAAATTTCGAAGGGCCATGACGCTACTGTAGGATGCAATGGATAGGGATTCTTGTGGATGAAGTCACCTTAGATTTGGCAGAGATGAAATTTCATTGTATGTTTCTCACAATCCTTATCATGGTAGGCCAGTAATACCCAAGCCGTTTGATTTGAAGCCATATTTTGGGGCCAGATTGGTGAGCTTCGCAGACGCATGAATGAACTTCTTTCATGACCTTTTGGGCTTCGGCCGAGAATAGACACCTAAACCAGAGCTGGTCGTATGATCTACGGTATAACATATTATTTACAAACATATATCGGAGGGTATCTTCTTCAACTGAACCCTTACAGATTTTTTTTCGGTCAACTTGTCGTATCGGATGTACTCTATGAAGGGCTCTCTCCAATCGGGCTTATCTTGAATGATCAGAACTTTTTCGGCAGGATTGCTATTTTGTTTTGCACTTTCCTCTTCTTGTAAAGAGACCGGGGGCAGAATTTACCGGCTCCTGACTGTGATCAAAATTTCATCCATGTCGGGATCAGCTAGCTCTTTGGTTAGGTGAGCGAGTACGTCGGCTTTTCCGTTCAACGCCCTAGGGACTCTCATTAGTTCAATATGAGCGAACTGTTTCATGAGCTCCACCACCTGGCTTCTGTATCGAGCTAACTCGGGCTTATATATCTTGTAGTTGCCGTAGACCCGTAGCCAAAGGATTTCCATTTCTATGGCGAGCTCCTGTAACGACTCTGTTTTTAATGTATAGAAATTTGTTTAAAGTTAAAGTACTAAATGGAGTATTTGCAACACTGAATATGCTATAAGTATTTAATTTGTTTTAGAACAGCAAGAAAACACTTGTAACTCATTGGTAAAGTCTTGCACTGCTGTGACATAGCCTTTGTGTTCAAATCCCCCCAGCCAGATATTATTTTTAATGATTTTTCTTTTAAACTTTTTGGAAGCCCAAAAGTTTACATGTGCAATACACTTAAAAATGAAAAGTCATTAAAATCAAACATGTGGAAATTGTTATTTGAACAGCCAGAAACACGTGTCACCAATCCAAGCACCCCACCCCTTACATCGACCGGCGAGATGAGCATTGAGGCCAGCGCCGTCGGCCCCCCCGTCTCAAATGCTTCAAAATTTTACCCTAACGCCCTTTGGCCTTCCCCCACTACCCCTCTTCTGTTTGAATTTCCTGCAAATTAATAGAGGATTAAAATCACCCATTAATCCAATATTTAATGCATTTTAATTCTCATTTTTAATTCCCTAAACCCTAATTTTATCCTATAAATACCACCCCACACCCTAGCCCTCTCTACTCTGAAATCTATCATCAAAACTCTCAAATTTTTCCAAGTCAAATTAGTTATACAAGTGGAGTTAGTCCAAGGTCATCTTCCGGCGACGACTCGTGACAAATCCGGCAACACCGCGACTCCACGAAGCTCTCAAACTCTTCTTCTACCTCCCCTCTCTCTTCTAATCCAGTAAGTCCCCTCTCCCCTTCTCTCTTCACTGTTAAAAGAATTCTCTTCTCAAAACTCATCGGAAGCGGAGTTATTCCGACTTCCAATTCTAATTTTGTTAAAAACACAACTTTTCATAATAACCAAACATCCATATTGTTACATCTTGTTTAGTAATCTTAAAACAAACATTTAGAATAAGTTTCAATTCAAAATACAATGTTATACAACTTTTATTTCAATTTTACGGTTAAATACCACAAAGTTTACTTACGGCATCATTTTATCATATTTTCTCATATTACCTTTAGAAAACTCACGGGGTAATGATCTACCTCATCACAACACTCATCATGACATAGCACGATGGCTTTTGGAACAATATTTTGTGGGATAAATACAATTTTACAATAAAATACCTTAAATTAATAAAACCGTATTCTTTAAAATTGATTTAATTAAATTCCTTGCAATTAAGCCTCTACAACTCATTTGGGGAACCCAATTTGGATGGTGCGGGTTATCGCACATCCTTGGGACTTGTAGAGCGAGATGCAGACCACCTCACGGAGCATCCGATCTCGATGGAATTTTTAATACAATTTTTAAGAAAACGTGATTTTCTATTTAATAAATAAATTCTATTTTTAATAATTATATATATATATATATTATCAAAATATCTATTTTAAATATATATAATAAATTCCATGTTTTCTAAATAAAGGAATCACAAATTTCATGTATATACCATCAAGAATCCATACAATTCCAATTTACACTAAAATACCATATACTGTTCAATCTAGATTTATAATCATTAGAATACTTCACTTTTAAAAATTACATCCGTGAAAACCCTAAATACGATAAATAAATGCTTAAGGTTTATTTTGAAAGTTTATTAAAACTATTTTTCATAAAACCCCCTCAAGTTTATTAATTTACAATAAGGACCCTAATAAATATTGGTTTAAGCGGGACCAATTCCCTTGAGTCTCAGGGAGCCGGAGAAAGTGGGTATTTGCCTATTTAAGGTAGAAAACTAAAACGGGGTTATCAATGGTAATTGGCTTGGAAAAAGTCATAAATCCTGCCGTCCATGTGCAGCAGTTATCGATAATTCCAAAAACTAATTCAAGAATCAAATTCTATTTAAAGTGTCTGACTCAGTCTGAGTCTCAGTCAAATCTGAAAACAATCCATACTTGAAAACAATTCAAATATAATTCTAATACGTCATGAATCCATATATACTGGAATTTGAACATGAATACCAGAATACCATCTATATCAATATGACTTGAACCGACCGAACCATGGATATACATTGAATTGATCACATCCTTATCCGTTTACATCCTTATCCGTTTACATGAGCAATTGATATCATGGTTTCGGCAAGTCTTACAGCTATAAACAATACAATAAACATTACGGGGTTTTAAAAGGGTAGATTGGTACGGAATGTGTTAAAAGTGGCACGATGATGATCACTTTAATACACCTAATCTGAATATCCGTTACTGTTGTCCCGTAGCTTAACGGTTCTTTATGCTCCGTATAGCTTAGTCCACGGAATAGTTGGACTCCTCTCGTATACACTGGCATATTCTGTACCAAGCTACAAACAACAGCGTTAACATAACAATCATACATTATACCAGATATATTCTATTTACCTGTTTAGTCTATTTCTATCTCTCTTTGGGACTTACCGAGCGATTGTTCGCTGACGACATTCTTTTTCTATTCTTTCTTTGGAATGTTGTCAGGAGGATCCGACTCTCTGGAGATCGAGCCCAGCTCAGAAGACTTGGATCAGTTCATCGAGGACCCGGAGCTCTAGCCACTTGTATATACTTTCACTTTTAGTTCATGCCATTGTTTAGGCATTGATTTCCACATTGTATTTACTTTTCGGTTGTATTGTAAAGAATGTTTAATAAATAAAAAGTTGTTCATTTACATCTTATATCTTTCTTATGTGCATTTATATTATATTGCTTATTTACACTTAACGTGTTTACTTCTGAGTAAATATGTCGTGGGCCTAATCACGTCTCCTTACCGTACACCAGGAAGCGAGGCGTGACAGCTCCAGACCAGCTATCAGAGCTTCGTACTTAGCTTCGTTGTTTGTGCGAGGCTCGGTGAGAACGAAAGAACGTCGTAGGGTTCCTATCGATGGCATGATGAACACCAATCCTATCCCTACTTTTATCTCCGGGACTCTTGATTTGCTGGAGATCCTTATTGATGAGGCTCCATCGAAGTAGAGCTCCCATCATGGCTCGCTATTCTCGAGGTGCAGCACTTGTTTGTTAGGTAACTCGCAATTTAGCGGTGACCCTTCTTGTTCCCACCAAAATTTTTGGCTAAAAGCTATTTGTTCCCTTATAAAAAAAGGAAAGAAGAAAGAGAAAAATAATTCCCACGGTTTGGCATCACGTGTTAAACACGTGAGCGCTTATACGCAAAGCATATAAGCGCTGAAAGCGAATAACAAAAAGGCTAAGCAGGCCTTACGTGTTAAACACGTAAACCCACATATGTTTTGCATATGAGAACTGAACATAAATAACAAAGAGGCCAAACAGGCCTCACGTGTTAAACACGTGACCGCTCATATGCAAAGCATATTAGCGCTAAAAATAAATAGGCTAAAACCCACACTAGGGGCCACGTGTTAAACACGTGAGTTCTCTTGCCGTATTCTTTGGCAGCGCTCACATGCAAAGCATGTGAGCGCCCCAATTTAAAATACTCCCATATGATAGAATTAAATTCTATGTGATAGAATTAAATTCTATTTGGGAAATATTTTCCCTGATTTTTCTAAAATGGAAAGATCTTTCTCTAATAGAGAATCTTGGATTTAAAATCTAATGGTGACAAAACATCACCAATTAAACTATCTGATATAATTAAATTCTATGTGATAGAATTAAATTCTATTTAGGAAATATTTTCTCTGAGCTTTCTAATATGGAAAGATTTTTCTCTAATAGAGAATCTTGGATTTAAAATCCACTTGTGATATAAATATCATCAATTAAACCATCTAATATAATTAAATTCTATGTGGGAAACATTTCCCTAATTTTTCTAAAATAAGAAAGATCTTCTTTGTTAAACAGAATTAAATTCTATGGTTAGGAAAATATCTTCTCTGGTTAAACAAACAAGAAATCTTCTCTGTTAAACAGAGAGCCTTTGGATTAAAAATCCAACGGTAAATAAAATTCATCGATTGATTTAAATGATCAATTTGATTGATTATGAAATCAATCATGATCTCTCAATGAGAGATTTTCTCAACAAATTGATTTTTTCTCTTCTCCTATAAATAGGAGCAAAGAGATTAATCAAGGAGGAAAAAAGGAAAGGAGACCCCCCATAAGTTTCTGTAAAAATACAGAAGGCTCTCAAAACAATAGAGAATTTAATTCTCTCAAAGAAAAAAATCTCCCTCCTAAAAACTCTAGGTAAAGAAAAAAGAAGAGATCAAAATATCTCCTTTACCTAAAATATCATATCTAAGGGTTTAACCCTTCTCAAAGAACTTAGTTGTTTCTCTGGATTTGAAATCCACAAGACAAGTCTTCCACAAGTTGAGAATTTAATTCTCATCGGGAATATCATGTTCTTGAGAATCAAAGATTCAGGGAAGAACAAAGTTGAACAGAAAGAAGATGGAGTCCATAATACTCCAGGAATTTAGTTCCTTCAAATCAAGAACTTAGTTTTTAAAGAACCCGATCCAAGATCCTCAAAATAGTGATCTTGGTGATCCTTAATGGTCAAAATACCATTAACAAAGATTGAACCTCTCTGAAAATATGAACAAGAGAAGATGGATAAAAGAATGTGGAGAAAATGGAGTCCATAATACTCCGGGAACTTAGTTCTTTCAAAACAAGAACTTAGTTCGTAAAGAACCTGATCCCAGATCCTCAAAATAGTGATCTTGGTGATCGTTAATGGTCAAAATTCCATTAATAGAGATTTAAGTTCTCTAAAAATTATCAACAGAGATTAAATCTCCAAAAACATAGCGCCTCACGTGAAATACATGTGAGCGCCAGAGAAAATTAGTGCTTAGCACTAATGTAACGCCCCACGTGAAAAGCACGCGAGTGTCCAAGGCTAAAATCTCAGCACCTCATGTGAAAAGCACGTGAGCGCCCAAGGCTAAAAACTCAGGGCCTCACGTGAAAAGCACATGAGCGCCAGAAAAGATTAGTTCTTAGCACTATTCCAGCGCCCATGTGAAACACACGTGAGCGCTGTATATTTTAGTGCTTTGCTCTGCTGGGTAGTATAGAAACCCAATCTCAGCCCAAATTGGCTAAGTTTCCTGAGGTTAAACCTCTTTGATTTTAAATCAGCCGAGCCCATATGCTCGTGATTTCCAAACTGATATTAGTTTCAAACATGACTAATGATCTCTCATTGATGATATTCAAAATGATATTCATCCCATATCTCCTAAGGTAATCTTAGTCTCAAATATGACTAATGATTCTTAGGTCCACAACCTATTTTTCTCTCAAATATGGGATTTGGTTCAAGGGTACATCTTTCCACACCTCTGATATATATCGTTGTAATTCCTCAGCGTATTCAGAGAGGTGGAAGGTCCCGACAACCAACAACTCTTTTCATCCCACATTGATGCATTTCCAAATTGACATGCACACTTCAAATCAGAACGCACCCCAAATTGGGTGCATTCCATGTCACCATCGTTCACTCCGCCATATAACAAATTCACATGCGCGCAAGATAAAAATGGACCGAAATGTCCTTAAACTAATCTTCGTCCCAAAATGGGAATGTTGGACCGAAATGTTTTTAAACTAATATTTGCCCCAAACATGACGATAATGAACCGTGATATCCTTAAACTAAAATAATTGAGCCCATATGCTCATTTGTTTCTAAGTTGATCTTAGTCTCAAATATGACTAACGATCTTTAGATCAAACCCAAATATCCTATGAGCGGATGGACCTCACAAATGTGAGAAATGCGTCCTAAGTTCATTCCCATTGGCAAACCAAGCTACCAACGTGGACCCTGTCAAGAAAATCCTTGACCCATAACCAAATCTCAAATATAAGGATTGGGACTAATCCGCGCCTTACGGGCGACGACATAAATTAGTCTCCATATACAATCCATGAGCAAACAAAACAAACAAAAATACAACACGACACGAAGTGAACTTCCGGAGAAGGAGAAAGTGGTTATCGCAACGCGGTAACGTAATTAACTGCAGGGGCTTGCGCCTGTAGGGAAGAGCGTCCCTACAATAAAAAAACCCCTCACAAACGAGGGGGAATCTGATAAAGTCACGCTACAACGGTTGCGTCTGTCCAAACCTCCGATATACGGTACCATAAATCAACTTGGTATCTTCGGAGAGGTGGATGGATAAGTCCAAATAGCATCTGCCCCCAAATTCAGGAAAGACGATCCATCCCAGTTCGTCTCTATTTTCGGCGGTGAACACCTCTGGTATGGGATGAGCAGCGAGGAAGTCGGCGAGAGCTTGCCCTTTTACTACTTTCTGAGGAGATAGATTATGTCAAACTCAAGCATCATGACAGCCCATCTTGCCATTTTACTGGCTAAGCTTTCCTTGGTCATTAAGTTGATAAGCGGGTCAATCTTGGTGATCAGCATAACCCGATGAGCGACCAGATCAAGACCAGACATTGCTTTTCGATCGGGGAATAGTTATGTTCCGCCCCGACTAATGTTCGACTGAGATACTAGAGGGCATTTTCTTTTCATTCATCGTTATTCTGGACAAGGAGCACATCAAGTAACTCATCTAGCGCGGCAATATAGAGGATCGGTAGTTTATTTGGAATGGGGGCAGCGAGAACCAAAGGGTGCAACATGTACCATTTGATATTTTCAAATGCATCTTGATATTCGGCATCCCAAACAAAAGGAGCTCCTCTTTTCTTGATCTTTGAGAAGGGCATGTATCTTCCCGATAGGTTCCAGATGAACTTTCGTATATAAGCGAGCTTTCCTTGAAAGGATCCCAACTGCGTCAGATTCTTTGGAAGAGCCATCTTCATAATTGCCTTTATCTTTGATGGGTCGATCTCGATCCCTCGGTGCCGGACTGTGAAGCCCAAGAATTTTCCCGATGATACGCCAAAGGCGCACTTTAGAGGATTCATCTTCAGATTGTACTCTCTCAGTCTGGTGAAGACGGTTCGGAGATCTTGGATGTGATTGGCTTTGGCCCTAGTCTTGAAACCAAGTCACCGACTTAGCATTCGACGACTTTGTGGATTAAGTCATCAAAGATCTTTGTCATCGCCCTTTGATATGTGGCGTCTGCATTTTTCAGTCCGAACGGCATCACCTTATCACGGTATATCCCGATCGGGGTTCGAAATGCTGTGTACTTCTCATTCTCGGGTGACATTTTTATCTGATTGTATCTAGACGAACAATCCATGAAGGTGAACGTCTTGTAATTTGAAGTGTCATCGACCATCATTTCCATGACCGGGAGCGGAAAATTGTATTTAATGCATGCTTTGTTGAGGTCCTTAAAATCAACGCCAACCCGGATCTACCCATTCTACTTTTTCACTGGGACAATGCACGCGATCTCGTCCGCATATTTCTCTTCTCTGATGAAGCCGGCATCGATGAGTTTCTTTGTTTCCTCGATGACCTTTTCTTCTAGCTCCCTTCTCATTCTTTGAGGTGCTTATTTGAATGGCTTGGCATCAGGAGATATAGCCAGCTTATGTACTGCCACTTCAGAGAAGAAGCCAGGCATTTCTTTGTATGTCTACGCGAAGCAGTCGACGAACTCATGCGGTAGGGCAATTATTTGTTCTTTCATTTCTTCTGACAAGAGTGAGCTGATGTAGGTTGGCCTTAGATTATCGGGCGTTCCCAAATCGATCTCAGTTAGCTCGTCGAAGGTTGCTTGCCCGCCATTTTTGAGCTCTCGAGGGGCTTCTTCTGGCTCGGCTAGCTCGTCGTCGTCATTTGAAATTTTGTTCGCTTCACCAATATGGATCATATAGCATGATTTGGCATCGGGTTGCATAAAACCTATGCCCCGTCTATCTGGGACTCATCCGTTGATGAGGGGTCGGAACTGAGGTCGATGCCATACCCCTTCGTAAAACCTCGCTTCGGAGTCCGTTTGGTATAACCGACACCCACACTTTTTAAAATATTCCCGCATCTCGGGCGCGCAATATTTGGGGTTTAGGACGGCTTTTAGGCCTCTCTCATAGGGAAGGCACGTCATGGATAAATCATCCGGGTGTACGACGGGGTTTGACCCATAAAACAGGATGCCCTTCTGTCCGTTGTTTCTTCTAGGAACGTAGAAAATTTTCAGTTGGTCTACGATAGAGACCGATAATGCATCTAGCTCCTTGCATGTAATGGCCCTGAAAACCCCTATACAAAATTAATTTGTTTAATATATAGAACGAGTATTTCAGCCTGATTAGGAGTATAAGTTATTTTTGTTCAATAAAAGTAAGAAATAACTTGTAGCTCACTGGTAAAGCCTCTACACTGCTGTGACATAGCCTGCGTGTTCGATTCCCATCAGTCCCATTTATTTTTAATACTTTTTTTTTCAACTTTTCGTAAGCCCAAGAGTTGCACGTGTAATACACGGAGAATCAAAAAATTTAAGAAAAATCAAACAAGATAAATAAGGAGTTAACACTGATTAAAACACCTGGCACGAATCTCAAGGCAAATCGCTAAGATTCGACCGCCTAAACCCTCAAATCACCCGCTACAGGTCGTTCATCTAGCTCTGTTTAACTCTGTGCTTCGTTCACGCTTCCCTTTGACTCCGTTGTATTGTTTAATTATTCTGCATTCAACTAGAGACCATTCAAATCCTCATTAACTCCATTTTAATTCTTTCTAATTCAAAATTTTTAATTCCTATACATGCAATTCTTCACTATAAATACACCCCTTTCCTAGCTCTCCCCCATTATGAAAATCGCCATAAAAAATTCTCAAAATTTTCTAAGTGCAAAGTGGAGTTAAGCAAGCCAAGAGAAGTAGCGATCCAATCTTGACGACCGGAGCTTTCCCGACGCTACCGCGATGCCAAGGAGACCCTGTCTCTCTTCCTTACCCTTTTATTAACGCTACGCAACCAGTAAGTCCCTTCTCTCTCTCTCTCTCTCTCTCTCTCTCTTTTCATCCCAAATCGTATTCTAAAATCATATCGACAAAATGGAGTTAACATTGAAAGTCTTTTATTTTAAATGTTTTTATCATTATTGATAGGTAAATATGTCACATAATTACCCTAATATCACTTCAAATCAATATTCATATCATTTGTTTTTTTTTGTAACCAAAATTCCATTTGAAATAATCATATAACGAATTTTTCAGAAAAATACTATGAACTTTAGTATAACCGTTATTTCGATAACTAGCATATATACCTCTAGGAAATTTATAGGGTAATGACCTACCCCAAACGCACACTTTTGATTAATAGTTATGGTTAATTTATGTTTTTAAAATAAATACCATCACTTTATAAAAAATACATTTTTATCGATATTTTTACCGTCTTTTGCAATTGCGTCTCTACAAGCCTCGTTATGGGACCCTCTAATAGATGGTGTGGATTATCGCACAGTCTTGAGATAATAGAGCGAGATGCAGCGCCCCTCACGGAGAATTCGGTCTCGAAAGAAATGAAAATACGATTTAAATGAAATACAACTTTTTAAAACAAATTAAACTTTGAAAAATTATATAAAAATTATGAAATCGCATTTTCAATACAAACAAATAATGAAACTGTACTTTTAAAAGGAAATATTAAAATTTTAATAAAATGCCACCAAGTTTCCAAAAGTAGTAGTTTTCATAAAAACGCCATAAACTTTTAAAAGCTAGGTTTTATCATTAACATACCACTAAAACTAAAATATATCTTCATAAAAACTCTAAATATTATAAATTACTCTCGAGGTTTATTTTTAAACGATATTAAAATATTTTTCATAAAACCTTCTCGAGAAATGCAAACAATATAAATACAATGTAAACTACAAAATATAAATATTTAAAAACTCTTGATTAATATAGGTTTAAGCGAAATCAATTCTCTTGAGCCCTAGAGAGCCAGAAAAAGTGAGTGCTTGCCTATTCAGGTCAGACAAATTAACTGAGTTATCAAATGGCAATTGTCTTAGAGAAAAACACAAATCCTGCCGTCCATGTACAGCAGCTGTCCGATTACTCCCAAACTTAAGAATTTCAGTAGTTAAATTCATTCACATGAAATGTCTATAACTTGAACACAAACTCAAATCTAAACTAGACTTTAAACTCAACTCGAATCCAAACTCGAATCTAAACTTGAACTCGAACTCAATCTACTCGACTAACTTGACTCGACCCAAGATTGCAATTGACATGACTCGCATACTACTCGACTTACTATACTTCATTCTTCAACTTTTGCAATTTATGGTTTCGATCAAGACATGTTAGAATCAACCAATCAAATTGACTAAGGATATCTTACCGTTATAATATATATTATACTCAAGGTGTTTGAGATGGTTTCTTGTGTTAATCCAACGGAGCATAAAGAGTTCCGTATTAACCTATTTTTTTCATTTACTTGAATCTCAGTCGGGTCGACTCTTCTACAGCTTAGAGTTCCGATGCTAACATATGAAATGGGCCCATGTTTCCTTGCTCATGAGGCCCCACTCTTGAGCCAGTAAATAATTCTACGGCTGCGTTGACATTCACACTTGAAATTTAACGTTAACATAACATATACCCATATTCAGATCTATACACTTTTACTGGTCATTTATATTATTTCTGTTATTATATACATTTCGCTTTTCACTCTTACCCTACCTTTGGGACTTACCAAGCGCTTGTGCGCTGACGGGTATTCCACCCACCTTTGTTTTCTTGGAATGTTCGTCAGATACGGTCGAGACCGAGAAAGTGGAGGCTACAGAGGAAGGTTACGACCACATAGTTACTCAGAATTAGCTTAACTTTCTTTTTATTTCTTCTTATGTATGCTATATGTTTAGGCATTTTCTTTTATTGTATTTACTTTCTAATTGAAACTCATGTACCTGTAAATATTTTAAGTTGAATGTAAATAAAGATATTTGTTGAAAATTTTACAGTCTCCATTTATTCTCGCATTGTGTATTATTGTTTCAATATGCTTAGTATATTTATTTAGGGAATGACCTTCTGTGAGTAAATATGCCGCGGGTTTACCACGTCATTGTTTTCGTCTATTAGGAAGCGGGGCGTGACATTGCATATCTGCTCCGGCACCCTTGAAACAGCGAAGGACCTTTCTGTAAGCTCGAAGGTTTCTCTTAGCTTTGCTGTAACAACCCTAAAATTTCTGTAGAATTTTTTTCAATAAAGAAAAGGGTACCTTAGCCTGAGCATGAGTTATAAGTTTGTTTTGCTTTTGAAGAGCATGAAATAACTTATAGCTCATTGGTAAAGCCTTGGACTGCTGAGACCAAACATCTGAGTTCAAATCCCATCAGCCACATTATCTTTTTATTTTATTTTATTTTAATCTTTTAGAAACCCAAGAGTCTACATGTGCCCTGCACGTAAACTGAAGAGTCACGTTTTAAACAAACACATACACTGAAGAATACCAAACGACCCCAACACTCTGCACCAAACCTAACCCACACCCGACGGTAAAGACCCGGCGACAAGTTCAGAAAGGCCGGCGCCGCCGGTCATACCCGTCCCTAATGCTTCCAATTCTTTTCTCTGCAATGGCCTACCCCACTTCCTTTCACATAACTTGTTTTCTTTGTATTCATACAGAGAATTTAAATCACCCATTTAAATCCCATTTTATTCTAAATTTTAATGCACCCATTCACTACCCTAAACCCTAGCTTTTCCTATAAATACCACTCTTCATTCCACACTTCTTCACACACAAACTCCTGCCAAAACTCTCAAGAATTCCTAAGTCTTTATATTGTGCAAGTGGAGTTAGCAAAGGGCGGAGCTCTGTCGAAGTTCCGGCAACGATACGAGAAGTTTTCGGCAACGAAACGAAGCACCGAAGAATTCTATACCTCCTTCTACCTCCCTCCTCTCATCAAAGCCAGTAAGTCTCTCTTTCTCTTCTTTTCCCTATTTTAAAAACTTTCAAAACAAAAGCCCGACGGAAGCGGAGTTAATCCGACTTCCGATTCTGTTTTCCTTACAAAGTTCTATTTTTCTTAAACTCAATAATGCCAAACTCTCATACCATGATCATTAAACATTAACAAAATATATTAAGCAAGTTTCACATCAAAGTAATCATTTCTGTAACTTTTATTGTACTTTTTTCAGAAAAATACCACAAACTATTCATTTCGACATTATAACCTTTATTCTTTCCTATACCTTTAGATAGTTCACGAGGTAATGACCTACCTCATCACAACACACATCTCTATCATAGCACGATTGATTTTGGGACTATAGAATACAGGAAATATGACTTTACAAATAAATACCCTAAACTTATAAAACCGTTTTCTATAAAAAGGTGTATTAAATATTTCCATGCAATTGCGACTCTACAACCCATTTTGGGGACCCCGTTCGGGATGGTACGGATTATCGCACATTCTTGGGCTTAATAGAGCGAGATACAGACCTCCGCAAGGAGCATTCGATCTCGATGGAAATTTTATGCATTTTTATTTAGAAAATGAGATTTCTATAAGAAAATAAATAAATTATTTTCATTAAATATATATATATATATATATATATTATCAAAATATCTATTTTAATTATAAAAAAATTCCAAGTTTTCTAAATCAAAGGAATTACCATTACATGAAAATACCATCCAAATACAACACAAGAACAATATTTCAAGAAAATATCATATACTATGAAACTGGGTTCTATTCACTAGGAATTTCACATTATAAAATATACATCTATGAAAACCCTAAAGACGATAATTAAATGCTTGAGGTGTATTTTGAAATTATGCCAAAACTAATTTTACATAAAACCCCCTCAAGTTATACTAAATTACAATAAGGACCCTGGTAAACATAGGTTTAAGCGGGACCAGTCTCTTGAGCCTCATGGAGCCGGAGATATGGGTGCTTGCCTATTTAAGGTAGACAATCTAACAAACGATATTATCAATACGGTAATTGTTTTGGAAAAAGACACAAATCTTGTCGTCCATGTGCAGCAGTTACCGATAACATCAAAACTAATTCAGGACTTCAATTTCTTTTCAAAGTGTCTGACTCAGACTGAGTCTCAATCTAATCAATCTGACTTGAATACGATTCAAGTACAATATAACCATTCAGTATGAATCCGTCTGTACAATCTATTTCAATATATAAGCTGACCGAACCGAACCATGGATATACATCCATCTACATGATTATCACGCCCTGCTTCCCAGTATACGGCGAAGGGGACGCGACCAGTCTGCTACGTATATACTCAGAAGTACATACGCTAAGCGTATCTAAGCAATATAAAAATAAATACACAAGAGATAAGATATAAAAAAAACAGCAACTTTTATTTATTAACATTCTTTTGTACAATGCATGAAAAGGAAATACAACTGAAATAAAAGATGCCTAAACAATAGCAAAACAGGAAATGAAAAGTACTGAATGGAAATGTACAATGAAACTAGAGCTCTGGTTCGTCAGCAAACTGCTCCAAGTCTTCTGTAGATGGCTCGATCTTGTAGGGTGTTTTTCGTCACCCCATTGAGATGGGAATACACGCGCGCTTGTCAGGCGTATTACAGATTCTCACTGCCTAGGGTAGGCCAGGGTTTAATGATTGTGGGGATCCGAATCTCCGGCAGCCGCGGACTAAGCTGCCGTTAATTACCCCTCGCCTTTGGAGCGAGGGAACCTCCGATTGATGGGTTAAACTGGTCATGCGAACTCAATGTGCAGTGTTGTGAAGGGGTTTTGGATATATCGGGGGCTCCGCAGAGTTTTTACGGGGGTCCCGCTACCCGGATGGTGGGCTGGGGGTCAAGGGGGCTAGCAGCCCCCTTGTGGGGTGTGGGGCAGAGCCCCGTTAGAAATTTTTTCTAACAGGGACAGTGTCGTGGAGTATGTGTGTGTACATATGTATACATATGTATATATATATGTATATATATAAAAAAGAGGAAAAAGGCATCCAAAGGATGCGTGGGGCCAGCGCCAGCGCTTTGAGCGCAAGAGCGCTAGTGCTTTGAGCGCTAGCGCACCACGTGTCAGCACGTGGGCGCTCGGGCGCTAGCGCTTTGGGCGCTAGCGCTATGAGCGCAAGAGCGCTAGTGCGCCACGTGTCAGCACGCGGACGCTCGGGCGCTAGCGCACTGAGCGCTAGCGCGCCACGTATCAGCACGCGGACGCTAGCGCTTTGGGCGCCGGCGCTCTGAGCGCAAGAGCGCTAGCGCTCTGAGCACAAACGCGCCACGTGTCAGCATGTGGGCGCTCGGACGCTAGCGCTTTGGGCGCTAGCGCTCTTAGCGCAAGAGCGCTAGCGCGCCACGTGTCAACACGTGGGCGCTCGAGCGCTAGCGCTTTGGGTGCTAGCGCTCTGGGCACTAGCGCGCTAGCGCGCCACGTGTCAGCACGTCGGTGCTCGGGCACTAGCGCTCTAAGCGCAAGAGTGCTAGCGCTTTGAACGCTAGCGCACCATGTGTCAGCACGTGGGCGCTCGAGCAGCAAAAGGGACTTGGTCCCTGAAATGGGAGTTGTACTCCCAGAAAGGAGCACTTATTATTCTGTATATATATATATATGAGGAGTTAAACTCCTAAGTTGTTTTGAAGCTGACGAAGGGCTTCTCCCATTGAGCCCTAGTTCTACCCCAAAGTGGGGTTTCTGGAGATGGGTCTCCTTCTTCTTTCTTTGTTGGTCGGATCTTGAAGATCAAGAGATGTGAGATCTAAAAATCTCTCCTTTCTGAGATCTGATGGCAGATCTGAGTTTCCCTTTGTGGGTTTTGTGGTAAAAAACTATTTTGTTTTGAAAAAGGAAGAGTAAAACTCTTGATTTAATTGAAAAAGAGGAAGAAGGTTTAGAATCTTAATGAAGGAGAAGGAGGCACAAAAAACCCTAGTTTTTGGGGGAATGAAAATTGTATTAGATATTTTCATCATGTTGCCTTTTATAGGCTTACATATTTGCATATAGCCCCTTGGGCATTACAAAATGGCATTTTGCACATCCCATGGCTCATGTGCCATTTCTTTTTGCACATAAGCCATGGGCTTTACAAAATTTTGGCTTTAAGCCCATTTTGCATACATTCATGTATAAAAAATAACATAAAAATTATTTATTACATGATCTATATTTTGGCATGGAGGAGGCTGGCCGCGGGCTCGACTTGGGCATGGGCCCGCTTGACCTGGGCTTGGGCCCACCTGGCTTGGGTTGACCTTGACTTTGACTCGGTCAACCGGGGTGCAAATTTTGACCCCAACAGATCTCTGCCGGGTCCAGTATTCTGTGACCGTAAGTGTAATATGTGATGTTGCCGGTTTCGTTGCTATATGTCAACGACAATTGGGATGCGCATATTTACTTACGTTGATGACATGTGATGTTATGTGTTGCTGGATATGTTATATTGGATCGTCGTGTTTGAATAGCCGGGGGTTTTTATGTGAGATGAGTGTTTTTCATTTTCATTCATGTAAAAACTTGTATGTAATATTCTTTTATTGGGGCACTTCCAGGTTGCGGAAGATGTCACCCATTGTATATTATTTACTTTTCTGCACTAGGATAGACCCAAGGAGGGGAGCACAAGTAACCGGGTCCTAGGGTCCAGAGGGAGACCATCTCGAGGAGTCGAGTCCGGGTCTCCTAACCCTAGAATTGGTAGGGTTGCTTGCCGCTCTCGTAGGGGTCTAGGGGTGTGGGATTGGCTATTCATCACGACCGTAGAATCCGTGTTTTATACTGGCTCGTATTGAAAACACGGACGTCCTAGTATATCCAATATTTCATATGTTTCTTCTGCTGTGATTTTTCTGTGATGTGATCATGTGATGTTCTGTGACAGATATTATATATAGTATATATGATATATTATATAAACGTTGCTTATGTTTTACACCCGCGCTAGCCCTGCCTCGCTCTGGCGTTAGTTACCTAACCTAACGGTGCAGACGGGACATCGAGGCGAATGCGGATGGCATAAGCGTACGTTATATTTATCTGTGATGTTTAGGTGGACTTAAATGATGGGATATTCATTAATGAGATTAATGAAAGAAAATAAACCTAATTGATGTTGTGGAATCGAATTTCAAAACAAAAACAGGTAGCTACAGTTCTTGCTTTGCATCGCGGTGTTCATTATAGAACATCCTGCACCTTATTCGATGAGGAAAGGACCGAGATCCCTTCACCGGGAGTGACTCCTTTAGCAATAACTGGCAGATGCTACACACTCGGTTTGTCTTTGATCGCTTCTATAGTTTTCGCTTTGCACAGTGATATATATGATATATCCCGCACCTCATTCGACGAGGAAAGGGCCGACGATCCCTTCACCGGGAGTGACCCCTTTAGCAAAACTAGAAAAGCCTCAAAAACATTCCATTTAAAAACCATTTGATTCTGCAACGAGATCAAGTTCAAAGCGTTAAAGGTTTTCACAAAAACCATTCGCAACCCTCCGTCATTTTAGGAAGTAGAGTACTTAGTATCCGTGCTGTGTTTGTTGACTTTAGTTAAGGCACAGTGTACGGTAGCTAAGTGATGTCTTCCTACACCGCATATGATGCGATTAGTTAGGACAGTTGCGTGACTTTGTTGACCTTAGTTAAGGGTCATGTGGGTGGGTCTAATTAATCACGAAATGACGGGTAGAACTTGACTAGTACTTATGATTTGTTGACCATAGTTAAGGTCATAGGTGCTAGGGGTAAAAACCTTTATCGGGAGTTTCAAGTGTTGAAACTTGCAATGAGATTGCATACCTTCTATATGATAGTTGGATCCCGATACCCACTGCGAGTAATTGTTACTCCTGGGAGAGTTTTGCACTTTGCAATTAGCCGATCAAGTAGGTGTCTAGAAAGGTGTCAACGGGGTTACGCCTCTGGGAAAGCGAGGTTTACAGTAATTAGGTCCGTGCGAAAGCACGGGGAACCTCCCTCAAAGTACCGACACTGGCCTGGCTGAAAGATTGGCGAACTTGTAAAGTGTAATTAATCCCGGCTAGTTTTTCCTTTTAAGGTTTGAAGGAAGATTTGATAAAAACAGTGGGAGCCATCCTGATTAGATAAAATACATAACCAATCTAATCTTGCAAGAGCGCACGCAGAGTGTTTTCTTCTCTCTCTTTCCTGGTAGCGACCATATCACGCCTTAATCAAGATAATAAAATGGATGTATTGACCGAACCCGCTTGTTATACTGAGCTGGGGAACGTTGGTCCCGCTCCAACTTATAATTGTTATAAGACAGAGCAGGAAATTGGGGAATACCAGAATTCCTATGCCGCCCAAACGAAGAAAGTGCATATGATGCATCTCCTTCGGGTGTGTTCATTATAAAGAACTGTTTCTCAGTATCCTCTGCATCCTGGGTATATGATACCGGATCAGGATCCCAGATATGTAATCTTTTACATAGGGCTACAAAAAGGTAGAAAAACTGAGAACGGGTGATAAGTTTCATGAGACAGAAACCGGGGCAAGTGTTGCAGCCAAGTCTGTTGGTCACTGTCACCCTGTATTACGAATACATTGATTCTGAACAAATGCTATTAGATACCGAACCTGATATACAAAATCATATCAGTCTCTTTATTAGTAAAGAAATGATATAATTTTGTATTGTTGGATAATGTTTTGAACATTTCCTATATCAAAAGTTGATCGGTTCAGGCACGTTATCTAAAAGCATTGACGTTCTAAATCAAACTACAGTTCTTAGTATTCAGAACACACACAAGAGGAAGAGTTCAGAAATGAACGAATTCTTCTTGAGGTTTTGTAGACTAGGTCATATCAATGCGACCCGACTAGCTGAAGTTACATTTAGATGCATATTTAAATCAGTTTGAATTTACATCTTGTGAAACTTGCCAGTCATGTCACAAAGATATAATGACACCAGCTCTGTTTACTGGAAACAGAGAAAGAGTTAGTAAACTCTTGGGACTGATACATAGTGATGTATGTAAGGTCTCCTGTCTACACATGCCAGGACTGGTTCTTTATACTTCATTATATTCTCTGATAATCTCTCAAGATTCAGTCATATATTCCTGTTGAAATATAAGTCCGAACCTTTTGAGGTATTCACAGAATATAACTAGCAAGTAGAGAACCAAAATACGGGTATAAGTATTATGTCCTATGATGAGATCAGGAAGGAGAATACTTGTGCATGGAATCCTTGGACTATTCTAAAGGAAAATGAGATTCTCTCTCAGTATTACTCCTCTGAATACACCACAGCACAACGGTGTATCGGGGCGGAGCAATCACACAATATTAGATATCTTGTGCTCTATGATGAGTATTACTGAGTTACCTATTTCCTTTTGGGAGTTATGCACTTGAGAAGCTGCATACCTATTGAATTAGGTTCGAATCAAATCAGTGCCTACTATTCCATATGAGATATGGTATGGGAAGAGCCTATCTCTTAAGTAAGTTAAGATTTGGGATTGTCCGGCCTATGTCAAAAGCAAAATCCGGACAAGATCGAGACAAGGTCTGTAATGTAGAACTGGAAAGGTTCCAGCTATACAAACTACAGCAGATGATTTGACAAAACCAAAGGATTCTATAGTCCCCGACGAACCTCAGCCTCTCCGCCGATCTGGTAGGGTTCCTCGCCTGCCTGAAAGATACCTCGGTTTCTCGATGACAGTGGGAGCAAGGATTGCATCATGAGATGATGACCCAACTAGATTCGAGCAGGCCATCAAGAGTAGGGACTCTGTAAGAATGGCTGGATGCTTAGCAATCTGAGATGGAATCCATATACACCAACAAAGTATGGACTTTGGTTGCGATATCTGAAGGGTTAAATCCCCATCAGGAGCAAGTATATCTTGAGAAGATTACTTGGTGTAGATGGACAAGTTGAGACTTTCAAAGCTAGACTTGTTAAAGGTTTTCGTCATCGACCAGGGACGGATAATGATGAAACCTTTTCCAGGGACTATGCTTAAGTCCATCCAGATCCTAGTTGCCACGGCTACATACCATGACTACGATATCTGGTGGTTGGGTGCCATGACTACTTTTCTAAATATTGATTTAGAAGAGAACGTCTATAAGAACACAGCCAGAGGGTCTCGTAGACAGTGGGAGCAGCGGAAACGTGTGCAAGATGCTTTATAGGATAAAGCAGGCATCGCGGAGTTGGAACATCTGTTTTGATGGATTAGTCAAAGAAGTTGACATCATCAAAATGGTAGATGAACCTTGTATAAACAAAAAGGTAGTAGGGAGTATGGTGACGATCCTCGTAGAGTACGTGGATGACATACTTTTGTTAGGGAAGGAGTTTCCTATGCTACGCTCAATCAATCTCCGCTTATCACAATGATTTTCCATATAGGATCAAAGTGATACCTACTAAATCCTAAGATTTGGACCTATGAGATAGATCTAAATGGATGTTAGGATTCTCACTAGCTGTAGTAAGATAGTATCAATCGATCCTGGGGAGAATCACTGGAAGTGTTCCAGGGTGATAAAGACGACTGAATGTCAGTCACAGGCACTGTCTTTACCCTCAGTAAAGGGACGGTATGTTGGAAGAGTTCCAAGCTAGATACCGTGACAATCTAGACGATAAAGGCTGGTAACATCGCTATTAAAGATACTACCAAAGAGGCAGTTTGGGTGAATATTGGTTCATAAGATGAACTAGGTTCCTACCATTGTGTGACAATGGAACTGTGGCTTTGGCCAAGGAACCATGGTCCCATCAGTGACCCAGACATATTCTGAGGCAGCATCACCTGATCATGGAGATAGCTGATCTCCAGGGTGATCGAGGTTAGGAGAGTAGACTCAGAGGACAACACGGCGGATCCACTCACGAAGGCCTTTTCCCAAAGAGAGATTTTTAGGGGATGGTTGAGTATGCGATACTGCAACCACTGCTACAGATGGCCCTAGTGCAAGTGGGAGATTGTTAGTTATATGTATGCCGTAGAGGCCATTACTGTACATTGGATGTATATTGTAGTGGATGCTGGGACATATATAGGTAGGACTTTCTTGCTCGACATGATAGTACGCTATCTGGTTGCTCTTTATCTTAACGTGTATACTTTCTGTCTCTCTGTTACATGTTGATAAAGCCCTTAGGATGTGTACTCGACTTCCCGGACTATGATGTAGATCATACTAGTGGGGCCTGGGTAGTCCATGAGTACATCCTTGAAATGTTCCTAGTCGAGGGAATATCGAGACGGGGCATCGATATTGCAGAGTAGACTAGCGCATATCTTCTCGACCCATGCGATGGGCGATGGATGATCCCATATCCATTGGTGTTTGACATCGAAGATGGTATGCGGGTGCTCAGTGGAGACTGGGTACACTGAACGGACTCGCCGAGAACTCCCAGATGGTATTATACCTCACGTCAGATGGCAGTTCTCTGGTGACACTGGTACAGCTTAGTCTGTTGACCCGAGATCGTCATAAAGTCTTGTGTGTCTCCCACTGTGCTTTGATTTCCACCCTACCACGGCTCTACTGAGTCGTGCAAACAGGTGGTTTTTGGGTACAGTCCCGATTCACATGGAGGCAATGAGTGATAGGAGGGGATTCGTCTCTCCCGGTATTGGGGGTTGATGTTGTGCTATGCTCGACTGGCCATAACAGGAAATCCCTGGCCAGGGTTGCAGTGATATACTGGTAAGAGTTATCAGTAGTTTCACGAATGTTATGGACCTCAAGTCGGCATGACTTATCGAGCTACTGGGGTCTGACGTTTACCACCCCTAGGCGAGATATGCGACATATCAGACGAACAGACCGGACTGTACGGTAAGTGTTACTGGTTGGATTCACAAGAGTGTGAGCGGGCTTGCTCGTCGATCTTCTGATTGCTCAATACCCGGGTGGCCGTTACGTTTAGCAGACCGCTTGCGGCTTGTGGGTGTTTGATATGATCATCATCTGCTGCCGGCGTATTGACGAGTCTTTAGAGTCCTACACAGAGGTTTCCTAGCTCAAGCGAAACGAAATAGGAGCGCATATGAGATATGTGCGGGACCGAGAATAATTCGTGTATGTGATACCGTATTCCATTCTCGCGACGAATGTATCGATCGGTTATATGCGATATAACCTGGTTATCGAATCAAGGATTGATTCGAGAAGCCGATACATTGAATACTAGTCGGTTATATGCGACATGACCGGATCATTGAATCAAGTGTCGATTTAATGATTTAATGCATAATTATATATATTTGATATATTACTTTGCATTAACTAGTATTGGTTCACTTTAAATGGATTTACTCACTTGGTTTGTGCACATTGCATATGTGATATATTTTGTGCACATGATTGTATCATGTTTGATGATACAAGCAAGCTAGGGTTAGTGTAAAGAATTAGACCATGGTTAAGATTATGATTAGGGTTTTCTTTTTTCTTATTTATTTATTTATTTATTTTGGAAAAAGATGAGAAAAGAATGGTTGCTATTTTTGTTTGCTAGTTGAAGATTCTTGAAGCTTTGAATTAGTCCACCATCCTTGTCTTATACTTAACCCTAACCATTCTAGTTAACCATGGTCCATTCTCTACAACTAACCAAGGGTTAGTAAATGATAAGTATTGATTTATTTATCATTTACATAATACTTATCATATTCTTTTTCTTCAACATGAGAAGAAAGCTTGCTACATCAATGGTGATTGATGAAAAAGTGTAGGAAATCCAAAACTAAAGTCTACCCACTTCCTATTTCTTCATCCTCTACCTCTTGCCAAGTAGTATAGGGTGTTTCCTTCACAAGTTTTCAAGGCTTGGTGAAGTTGGAGCTTGTTCTTGTGATGCCTCGACGTAGATCATCTTCGGCATCGAACCGACGATCAAGCCCGCCCATTTCTCCGATGAAGCCGATGCTAGAGTCATGGTTTTGATTTGGACAGCGGAAGGACCTCATCACGGAGTCTAGGATGTGGAGGACCGGATCTACAAAGGTTGTAGCCCCTTTCCTTTAGATACATTTCTGTTTACTTGCTTGTTTCGCCTATATATCTAGTCAACGATCCGTATTAGGGTCTGTAGGCACTTGTAAAATTTCAATTGGCCATGTTTGATCACTTGTGAGACTCCATTAGAGTGCCTAGGAACCCTACAGTAGTCAACTTGGGGACTAACCGTAGGGCCAGAAGAATTTTGGGAAACTGGATTAATTGGCGTCTGCATCGCTGCACTGGAATATGGTACCAGGAGCGACTCATCATTCGCCGTTGTTTTTTTTTTGTTTTACCGCGATTGCTCTATCATTTCAGCTTTTCTTATCACGAAGGTCGCGATTGCCCTATCATTTCGGCTATTTATTCGCGGTTGCCCCATCATTTCGGCTTTATTTTCATCTTTATTTTACTCGCTGGTTTTTATTGCGGGTTGCCTCATCATTTTGGCTTTTCTTTTTTTTCTTTTATTTACACATTTTTTTTTATTTACATATATATTTTATTTTACATTCCCAGTTTAACGACTTAGAGATTGACTTTTCCTAGTTTAATGACGTGATGGTCAATCATTCCCAGTTTAACGACGTGGTGGTCAATTGTTCCCAGTTTAATGACGTGGTGGTCGATTGTTTTTAGAGAAAGGCAGAAGTCTGAGAGAATCAGTTTGACGAAGAACTTCGATCTCCGTTTGTATGAAATTGGCGGCCGCAGCTGGACTGTTTGTTAACACGCCTTTAGATAGTTCTATCTTTCCTGCCTTGTATTGCTTTTCGACCCAATCTTTGAAGACGAAACAGTCCTCAATGGCATGACCTATCACTCTGTGATAGGGGCAGTATTTGGGGTCATCGGTCATATTCGCTTCTTGCGGTCTTTTTGACTCTGGCAGTTGTAGACCGTTCTTCAGGGCGTCTTTGAATATTTTGCGGATTTTGTCCCTCCTGAAGGAATAGACCTTATCCAGCTTCTCATTCAGTGGATATTCTCCTCCCTCTCCGAACACTGGCTTCCGAGGCTGATTGGCACTAGGCTCGCTCATCCCTTGCTTATTTCGGTTAGCCGAAGTGTTGAAAGATTCAGAATCATCGGAATTCCCGCCTTTGCGATTATCGTCCTTTCGGTTTCTCCAGGACCTATTGTTATTTTGGGAATCCGAGAAGGACTCCTGCTTTGAGCGTTCCAACATCTGGACTTTCCTGGTCAGCTCTTGGAATGTTTTGAGACCCGCGGTGCATAAAAACGGGGCCATCCAATTATTGAGATTTCTGACGAGGAGACTGACAGATTGGTCCTGCTCTATCGGCGGTTCACATTTGACGGAGAGATTTCTCCATCGGGTTATAAAATCCGTACTGCTTTCGTTGTTCTTGGGCTTGGTCCTTACGAGCTCGGCAATGGTGATCTTATCGCCGACGCTCATGAACCTTTGTCGAAACAAAGACTCCATTTGGACGAAAGTAATAACGGAGCCATCCGGTATGCTCGCGTACCAGTCGAAAGCAATATCGATCAAGCTATTAACGAACTGGCGGAGGAGAAGCGCATCGTTGCCCCCAGTGTTCCCGCATGAGGCTTTGAAGTGGGCGATGTGTTGATTCGCATTTCCTGTCCCGTCGAATCTTCTGAATTTGGGAATGACATAGCCGCTAGGAAATTCTACCAGATCATACTGAGCAGGATATGGTCTTCCACTACTGCTGACATCTTTTTGCGCTTCGGCTTCGGCAACCAATGTTTTGACTTTGTCGACAACCAAATCCATGATTTGATCTTGAGTTAGCGGGATACTGTCATCGGTAGCCAAGACATCTCCCAAGATAGGATGCGACTGATTTTCATGTGGTTCGCCCACTTTTGGATTTGAGGGAATAGGCGTCGGCTGCTTTGGGGCACCATTTCCCGGTTCACGAGCAGAGCCCTGCGCTTGATTGGGTGGCTGAGTGGCAAGTTGGGCTGTGAGCTGTAATACGACGTTTGTCAAGTCGTCAATTTTTGAGTAAAGCTTGGCCATCTCCGTGTCTTTGTTTCTGAGCTGCTTTCGGAGCTCTTGGAGAAGTTGCTGCTCTGCATTCTTGGGACGGAAGATTGGCTCATCATCGCTTTCCGAGCCCGGCTCCTCATGAACTGAGAGCTCTCTCTGCTTATCAGCCTCACTGGGAGGGTCTTCATTACCTTCCAGAGGAGGCTGGCCTTGGAATGTGGCAGCCATATTCATGCCAGATTAGATTTGGGATGTGGTGGCCCCGTCCTTGCTCTTGCTGCGCGTGCCCACCATGTAGACAGTGCGGATAACACATTCAGCCATCCCCTCATCTTTGGCGGGGTAACCCAGTTCCTCGAACCTCATGAGGTTCAGCCTAGCAGGAGCCCTAGCCCTTTTGTTGGCTCTGTATCTGAGCCTTTTCTGCCTTAGCTTCTCAATTTTAAGGGCTTGGCGGGCATTCATTCCCTGGGAAGCCATCGTGAGTCGATCGGCGGGGAGCTTAGAGAAGACACCCGATCGAGCGGTTGTCAGGGGCACCGCTGGAGCTTGCTCGAGATGCCATGTTGCTTTGTTGGTGTTGATGGCCTTGTCCCCAGCTGGGGCCAAGGAAAGTCGTTCAAACACCGACTTGCATTTGAGTTGGGGCTCCTTCGAGATCACCATATTTGTCCTCTTTCCTTTCGAGACCGGTTTGTCTGTCACCGGGGCTTGAGGAGCTGGGATGGCGTTAGCGGACACGAACAGAATAGAGCCGAATGGTAGCGGCGGCTCTTCCCATTGCTACCCGAGACTGGCCGGATGGACCGTCCTGGCGTCCATCTTCATCGTGTAGGAGATGGGAGCTTTGTCGAGAGCTGAGCTTTTCCTTAGAGACATTGTTGAGAAGTGATTGCTTGAAAACCCTGCATGAAAGAGCATTATTTTAGTATAAATATAGATATGTATATTGATTGAGTTCGCATGAACGTTTAACCCGAAATATGGGAGGAGAGATGGTCCCATCGGGCGTGCCAGAATCTGTAGGGTGTTTTTCGTCACCCCATTGAGATGGGAATACACGCGCGCTTGTCAGGCGTATTACAGATCCCCCCTGTATAGGGTAGGCCGGGGTTTAATGATTGTGGGGATCCGAATCTTCGGCAGCCGCGAACTAAGCTGCCGTTAATTACCCCTCGCCTTTGGAGCGAGAGAACCTCTGATTGACGGGTTAAATTGGTCATGCGAACTCAATGTGCAGTGTTGTATTTTGAAGGGGTTTTGGATATATCGGGGGGCCCACAGATTTTTTCTAACAGGGACAGTGTCGTGGAGTATGTGTGTGTGTATATATGTATACATATTTGTGTGTATATATATATGTATATATATAAAAAAAAGGGGGGAAGGCATCCAAAGGATGCGTGGGGCCAGCGCCAGCGCTTTGAGCGCAAGAGCGCTAGTGCTTTGAGCGCTAGCGCACCATGTGTCAGCACGTGGGCGCTCGGGCAGGCGCTAACGCTATGAGCGCAAAAACGCTAGCGCACTGAGCGCTAGCGCGCCACGTGTCAGCACACGGGCGCTCGGGCGCTAGCGCACTGAGCGCTAACGCGCCACGTGTCAGCACGCGGGCGCTCGGGCGCTAGCGCTCTGAGCGCAAGAGCGCTAGCGCTCTGAGCGTAAGAGCGCTAGCGCACTGAGCGCTAGCGTGCCACGTGTCAGTACGTGGACGCTAGCGCTTTGGGCGCTAGCACTCTTAGCGCAAGAGCGCTAGCGCGCCACGTGTCAACACGTGGACGCTCGAGCGCTAGCGCTGTGGGCGCTAGCGCTGTGGGCGCTAGCGCGCCACATGTCAGCACGTGGGCGCTCGGGCGCTAGCGCTCTGAGCGCAAGAGCGCTAGCGCTAGCGCTTTGAACGCTAGCGTACCACTTGTCAGCACGTGGGCGCTCGAGCAGCAAAAGGGGACTTGGTCCCTGCAATAGGAGTTGTACTCCCAGAAAGGAGCACTTATTATTCTGTATATATATATATATGAGGAGTTAAACTCCTAAGTTGTTTTGAAGCTGACGAAGGGCTTCTCCCCTTGAGCTCTAGTTCTTCCCCAAAGTGGGGTTTCTGGAGATGGGTCTCCTTCTTCTTCCTTTGTTGGCCGGATCTTGAAGATCAAGAGATGTGAGATCTAAAAATATCTCCTTTCTGAGATCTGATGGCAGATCTGAGTTTCCCTTTGTGGGTTTTATGGTAAAAAACTATTTTGTTTTGAAAACGGAAGAGTAAAACTCTTGATTTAATTGAAAAAGAGGAAGAAGGTTTAGAACCTTGATGAAGGAGCAGGAGGCACAAAGAACCTTAGTTTTTGGAGGAATGAAAATTGTATTAGATATTTTCATCATGTTGCCTTTTATAGGCTTACATATTTGCATATAGCCCCTTGGGCATTACAAAATGGCATTTTTCCCATCTCATGGCTCATGTGCCATTTCTTTTTGCACATAAGCCATGGGCTTTACAAAAATTTGGCTTTAAGCCTATTTTGCATACATTCATGTATAAAAAATTACATAAAAATTATTTATTACATGATCTATATTTTGGCATGGAGGAGGCTGGCCGCGGGCTCGACTTGGGCATGGGCCTGCTTGACCTGGGCTTGGGCCCACCTGGCTTGGGGTTGACCTTGACTTTGACTCGGTCAACCGGGGTGCAAATTTTGACCCCAACAGATCTCTGCCGGGTCCAAACCACCTGACGACATTCAAAGAAAAAAGAAATAGAATGTCGTCAACGAACAGGTCGCTCGGTAAGTCCCAAAGGTAAGAGGAAAGTAGAATAGACAGAATAAGAAGATATCTTTTAAAGTTGTATAATATTGTTGTAATATTGTGTTAACGCAGTTGTTTGTAACTTGGTACAGAAGGATGCCAGTGTATACGAGAGGGGTCTCTATATGCTAGAGACCAGGGAAAACGGAATGTACAAGAAACTGTAAAGCCACGGTACAACAACAACCGTTAATCTTACCGCCTCGTGCCACTTTTAACACCTTCCGTACCAATCTACCCTTTAAACCCCGTAGTGTTTTAATTGTATTATTTGTCTTGTAAATTGTATTGATTGTATAATTGATTGACTGATCGAAACCATGATATCAGTAAACGGATGTAACCGTAGAGTCATGTAAATGGAATAACTGGAGAATCATATAAGTGGAATATATCCATGGTTCGGTTCAGTCAAGTCATATAGATTGATAATTGGATTCATGGATTCATGTGTTTCTATTGAATTGGAATATTGTAGATTGTAGATTGACCTGAATCATATTCAAGTTAGATTAATCAGACTCAAACCCAAGTCAGACAATTAGAAATGTAAGTCGAAATCTTGATTATTTCTTAAACCTATAATTGCTAGGGTCCTTAGGGTAATTTATAAACTTGAGGGGGTTTTATGTAAAATATACTTTTATATACTTTTCAAAATACTCTCCAAGCATTTATTATTCGTCTTTAGAGTTGTAATGAGTGTGGATTTTATATTGTGATATTTCTAGTGAAAATATCCTAGTTTTATAAATAAAGGTATTTATCTGTAATATTGATTTATTTGAAATTCATGGTATTTTAGTGTAAATTTAATCTTGGGATTTTTAGAAAAGGTGGAATATTTATTTCATAACAAAATAGGTATTTTAATGATAAATATACATATATTTATAATAAAAATAATTTTAATATATATATTTTATATTCTAAAAATCTCATTTTCTTAAGATGTCGTATTTTAAATCTTTCGAGACCGAATACTCCTTGCGGGGGTCTGAATCTCGCACTACTAAGCCCGAGGATGTACGATAATCCGCACCATCCCGAACGGATTCCCCAAAGTGGGTTGTAGAGGCGCTTTGCAAAAATTGTAAAATACTAAATCCTTTAGAAAACGGTTTTATAAAGTAAATGGTATTTATTTGTAAAAATGTCGATTTTCCGTATTTTAGATTCTAGGGTTTCCTAAGTCATCTAGACTATTTCTAAATGGTCTAAATGACAAGTCGTGAGATGCCTCAAATCGCCTCTTCACCACCAATTGGGGCCAGGTAAGTACAAGTGATGTAACACCCTAGTTCATTTATACCAATTCCAGTTCAAGTATTTACTTATTTATGATATTTTCTTAATTTATTGTGTTATGGGTGCGAATAGTATTTTGACATTTGTAATTGCATTTTACCCGACCCGCTTGCTTGAAACCTGTCTTGATTCATATTTATGATTTATCCTGACATGTTACATGGATTCATGCATTTTCATTTTTTACTGCATACTGGCATTTTATCTGGCATCTGCATTTTTTTAATTTAACATTTAAAGTCAAGTAAAATATTTTAAAAATATCTAGCATGGCTTGCATGATACCCCTAGCCCCGTGGTAGCATCCGCGCATCTTGTTCTCGTCCCGTTCAGTGAAACGGACTTGTTTGGATGGCTACGCGCACGTGCGTGCATCCGTTCTTGGGGGTATGCATTTTTCGTTATCCTGACATTCATTTTTTATTTTGGTCGACATGTATATTTTTCGTATTTTAAAACTGAATTTTAGACCCGACCCGGACATGTTTTGGATTAAATTTGTATTTACCAGAAAATCCAATTTTATTTCATCTAATATCTTTATTAAAATTTAACAGTTTAAAATATTTACAACTTACAAAATCTTTTTAAATTAAAATCTAAACCTCAATAACAACCCCTTTCTCTCTCTCCTCTGAATATATATATTTATATATATTTTATTTATTTATTTTTTCTTTCCTTATTTTAATACACAGCCTCTTCTTCTTACTTCTTCTTTTTCTTTCTTTCTTTTTCTTGATCTTGTTTCTTGATTCCGGTGATCACCGCCGGAGCCGTGCTCGTCGCTGATGATCCGAGTGATCCATTGAACGTACCTGACTTATGTGATCATCCTCGTGCGCTGTTTGGAACCGTTCCGTATACCGTGCATGCGTCGCGACATTTCGCCGACGAAAGACGTTCCGTACACATCCGTTCTTATTTCGTCTAGACAAGTTAATCTTGCTACATGCTATATAACTCATTATATACCTATTTAAATAAATATCACACATGTATTTTAAATCAAGCATCCCATGTTTCATATTACAGCCTTTCGACGTTCCGTTTATATTTGTATAGTGCATTTCAGATCTAGGGCATGCAAACCAATCTTAATTACATGCTACATTATTTTAGACGCATCTATTTTAACAAATGGAATACATGTATTTAAAATCATGCACCCCATGTTTAGTTTTATAACTTTTCGATGTTCCGTTTGCATCCATTCATATCATTTCAGATCTAGGTCATGAAAACTTATCTTGTTACATACTATACTATCATATACTGCATCAAATTGAATAGTTACATTTCATATTGCTTAGTTATATGTTCCGCACTTGTTAGTTTATTATTTTACGATTATGTGATACCCGTTTGTATCCATATCATTTAAAATATATATCGTCGTAATATTTCTTATTATTATCTTTAATTAGTTTATAATCTGCATTTTATAATGCTATACATTTGAAAATATTATAGTTTACACATGAAACGTCGTTGAAAAGCGGATACGACAAATCTGAAATTTACTGTACACCTTACCTTATAAAATTCATTATAAATCATAGAAAAATCATTAGTATACGTTCTTTAGTTCATTACGAAGATAACTCAGAATAATATAACTTTATAAAATATTTACTTGCAAAATAAATTGTTTAAATAACGTAAAATGCAAATGAAAATATCTCTAAACTGCTGTCCAGGAAGATTCCAGCAGCAAACTTTCAACTTCAAATGTTCATAACTTTTTGTAGGAACAATATGAGATACTTCAACTTATAAAAATGAAAATCTTATTGAATTATCTTTGTTTTGGTATAAGACACGTCCCTTTTGGAGACCTTTTGTTATTTTTAAGCTATTTTACTAATCAGGGTGACGCTGAATTTCTGAACGGAACTTTCTTGTGCATGGTTAATCAATACCACTTTTATAGTTATTAATCGGTTTGAATATGTTATCCATGTTAATATTATGATATCAATATCTATTTAATAAATAATAGTGCTTGTGTTTTAATATTCAGCAAATTTTACCGATTTACAGTTTTATAGTATCCGTCTGTATCCGTACGGTTTATTACATATCTAGTTGCACGCCGAGACCATATTATCTCATTTTACTGTTACATTAGTATCCCATACTTGATCTTGTGCATCCTACACAGTCATGATGTAATCCCTGATAAATATTTGTGTATCTATGCTTTATTTGTGCACCCGTACCTGTTACAGTTTTATTATGAGCATCCGTTTGATACCTGTACACTACTTTATGTGACCTAATACACCACTACTTGACATGACTTGATACATGTACACAACCTGACATGACCTGATATATCACTACTTGACATGTTACCTGATCCTGTTTCTAATGCCGACAATCCTGACATGTTGTCCCGATGGACATATGCTGTTGTCTATATAGACAAACCTGTTCCTGCTTGATCCTGTGTTGGCATTAGCTTCAGATTTATCAATACCTGACTTGAACACATAACTTAGGGGTATGGGGAAATCAAGAATGTAACCGAACGTAACTCAAAGGGATATCATATTGTTTGCCGTTTTTCCGGGCGTTACGGAATACCTATTGTTTGCCGTTTTTCCGGGCATTACGGAATACTTATTGTTTGCCGTTTTTCCGGGCGTTACGGAATACCTATTGTTTGTCGTTTTTCCGGGCGTTACGGAATAATCACCGATGGGTTACGATGAAGATTACATTAATTGATTTCGAAGACTTTAGAATAGATAACCCAGTAGCACAGTTTAGATTACTCACTGCACATCACATGTGCTTATACCCTTCATTGTCCCTTATTCGTGATACTGTTATACTTTTATTACTGTTCATACTCATGTCTGCATGTCTTGTTACCTCCTGATTATATTATTGTTTGATATTATGACGCACTGACGTCTGGCCCAGATCCTCTACCTTTTGCATGGCCCAGATCCTCTATCTTTATCGTAGGCTGGTCAGAAGTATTTCCGCCGTCAGGCCGAGCAGTGAGGATCCTGTTAGTATCCAGTTAGTTATTTCCGTACTTTCCAGATGTTATTGTTACTTGGATTTATTGCTTCCGCATATTATTTCTTGACTCGTTTATTCTGGCTCATAGACATGTACTACATAGTTTATTTACTTTCCTGTTCTTGATATCTTCTAGACAGCCGTAATGTGACTGTGGAAGGATGTTTCCTAGCCACAGGTAGCATGGTTGGCTCTGTCACGTGCCGATCTTAGCGCACTCTGGGAAGCGGGGCGTGACAAGTGAAGAAAGGAGGGATCCACTCACGAATCACCGTGAGACGGGCCTTTTAAATTTACCTTTCTCACTTGCCTAGCCTAGACACCACAAAGTCAGGTTTAGATAAACGACCGATGTCCGCAACTTATCGTATTTTTATAATAAGATGTACTTATTAAAAGTGTATCAACTCTAACTCTTTTAGAAATAGTTTTATTAAGTGTATGGTATTTAAATGTAAATGCTTGTTTTCTCGTATTCTAAGGTTTCAATGGTATCGTGTTAGGTTGTATGTAAGTGTGTGAGGAGGTAGGTCGTTACCTCGTGATCTACTTTAAATGTATAGCAAGTTTGATGGCTTAAATGAAGGATTGAAACAATGTGGTATTTAAGTGAAAAATGCGATAATTCAAGAAAGCTATCATTTCATGTGATGAAACTTATTCAAATTGTTTAAGTGGTGTTTAATAATCAACATGAAGAAGTTTAAGAATGATTGTATTAGTGAGAAGTGGAATTTTATAGAAAACCGAATCGGAAATCGGATTTGTTCCGATTCCGTCGGGTTTTGTAATTTCGTATTTTTCTTGAATAGGGAAGAGAGATAGAAAGGGACTTACAGGTTTTCGATTACACTAGAGAGTGAGAGGGAACTAGAGGGATCGCTGATATTGCGTCGTCGCCAGTAGTTCCTAAAACGTTCGCCGGAAGTTCCGCCGGAATTTCGTCAGAACTTCGCCTCGAGCTTGTTTTCGAAGTACACGACTCTTGGAAAATTTTTGAGAGAGTGGGCTCAGGATTTTGGGTTGAGAGGGTAGAAGGTAGTAGGTGTATTTATAGGGTAGGCTAGGGGTAGGGTAGGTGAAGGGTTTTTAAATAAAAAAATTTGTAAAAAGTGTGAAAAATCATTAAAAATGGTTTAAATGGGGCATAAATCATTCTCTGGAACCGATCCATTAATTTAGAGTGTGCAGGAGGTTAGAGAAGACGAAGAGACACGTTTTTGGTGTTGGGGACTCGGCCATCCGGCCGACTCGGCCGAGTCGGGGGTCGAGGAGGTAGGGGGTCGCCAGGGTAAGACACTGGTATTTTTAGATTTTTAGGTTTAGTTCAACTTTTGGGAGTTATAGTGTGTGGACTGTTGGGCTTCCAAAGGATTTGAACAAAATAATATTAAAAATAATGTGGGGCAGGGGATTTGAAGTCTGGTGGCTTGGTTCAGCAGTGCAAGGTATTACCAATGAGCTACAAGCTACTTCTTGTAATTATTGTGTGAAATAAATACTTAAAGAGATATCAGTAACATTAAATACTCCAAGTATACTTTGAATTTAAAGCAATTCTTTGTACATTAAAAAATGGAGTTGTTACAATGATTCTCCAGTTACATCCATTTACTTATATTATGGTTTCGGCAAGTCATCCATCTATATAACAGACAATACAATCCATACAATCAATGCGATCAATACATAAACATTACGGGGTTATAAAGGGGTAGACCGGTACGGAACATGTTAAAGGTGGCATGAGGTGGTCATTTAAGACGTAATTACATCCATGCCGTTGTTCCATGGTATTATCGACGGAGCCTTGTACTATGGGTTACTAAAGTCTCCGGTGTAAGTGGAACTCCTCTCGTATACACTAGCATTTTCTGTACCAAACTACAAAAAACTGCGCTAACATTATAATAAAATATTATAAAACTATACTCTCTCTCTGTCTACTCTACTTCTTCCTCATCTTTGGGACTTACCGAGCGATTGTTCGCTGACGACATTCCTATTTCTCTTCTTCTTTGGAATGTTGTCAAGAGGACCCGATGCTGAGGAGTACGAGGCCAGTCAGGAGCATTGGGAGCAGGCCCCTGAGCAGTACACCGAAGATCCAGTGCTGTAGCCACTTGTACATTCTATTTTCATTTTTGTTATGCCACTGTTTAGGCATTGCTTTCATTCCATGTATTTACATTTCAGCTTTATTGTAAAAAAGAATTTTGAATAAATAAAGTTGTTGTTCATTTACATCTTGTCTCTTGTGTACTTTACAGTATATTGCTTAGATACGCTTAGCGTGTTTACTTCTGAGTAAATGCGTCACGTGACTCGTCGCGTCCTCTGCCGTACACTGGGAAGCGGGGCGTGACATTTTCTTTTTGCATGAGAGCCCAATCTGCACAGCTATTGCAAAACGAGTCCTCTTCCTCCGATTCTTCAGTGTCGCTGCCGAAATGAGGGCAAATTTTGCTATCGGATAGGCCTTCAATGTCAGACTCATCCGTATCACTACCGAAATGAGGGTGAGTTTTACGGAAGGACGGACTTCCAGCATCGGACTCATCAGTGTTACTGCCGAAATGCGGACGCACTTGGTGGTTTTTGCTTTTGAAAGTGACAGCCGGCTCAGATTTGCTTTTGAGTTTCACGGTTGTTATGTCCTCGGTCAGTTGTGGCTCAATATTTTGGGGGTTCACAAAGTACCAGGAATCTTCATTTTGGACTTCATGCACCCCGAACGGCTGGATGTCTTCGTCAATGCGTCTTTCTTCGCCATTTTTGGTATACTTCATGCACTGGTGGAGTGTTGACGGAATGATAACGTAATCATGAAGCTATGGTCGCCCCAAGAGAATTTTATAAGACGTGTCGGCGTCGATCACGTATATCTTTGCTTCGGTTTGTAGGTCTACGAACCTGATCGATAGAGCTATGGATCCCAGAACTTGCTGGCAATTTTGATTGAAGCCTTGAATGACATTCCTTTCCCTTGACAGGTATCGGACGTCCATTGACAAACTCTTTACAGTCTGCAAGTTCATGACATTCCCTGAGGACCCTGGATCAATCAATATGCAATTAATCTGATCTCCATCGCTATACCCGGTCACGTAAAGAGGACGGTTATGCTCAGATGTTCCCAGTAACAGGTCTCCGTCCTTAAAAGTGACTGTAGCTGCATGCAGAGTGTATCGGGCTTCTTTCATATTAATTTCCACGAAACGAGCCTGATACCGCTCGGGGTTTTACAGGGCATGAATGAGAACATCTCTGAGCTCCTTGGATAGAACTAGGGCATCGTAAATGCTCAGGAGAGACAGAAGTTTTCGGAGATTAGTCAAGACATTATAGTCCACTGGGGAAGGACTCGAGTCTTCATGAGCCAGCTCTCCGCCATCTTCTTTATTAGAGACTTGTTTTTCCTTCCCTTTTAGGGCGTTGCCTTGATTTGGCGGTTGAGCCCTGCCGCTTCTGAGCTGGATTTGGTTGGCTTTTGTGCTAAACTCCTCGTCCTCTTCAGGGAAACAAAGCTTTTCCTCAGAGTCGCTGTCAAGATGGATGGCGTAGCAGGTCACAATAGGGACCTCACCATCAGAGTCTTCTTCTATCTTTTCCAGAATTTCAGCTGCTTCTATGGGGAAGAACTCTTTCGATTGAATTAGAGTCCTTTCCTTTTGCTCGTAATTTTTGAAGGAATTGATATAGTTTTGAATGGACGATTTCCTCGCAGACTCCTTTTCGCGTTGAGCTACATTTTTTCTTTTCTTCTTGTTAAGCTCTTTGGACTTTAAGCTTGATCGAGCAGAATTGGTAGCTGGAACGGTAAGCTCCTTCTGCCCCTCCCATTCAGTTCTGGGCTCCTTCTGAAGCAGATTTAATATTTTCTCCATCTTCTTAGATATATGCATGCTCCATGGAGGCGGCGGCGAGTCGAATTCATTTTTCGGGATAGCGGATTCAGCTGTTTGCACCTAGAAAGCTTCATCTTCTATCTGTATAAAATTGGTGGTCGCAACTTGATTGTTTACCAACACACTTTTAGACAGTTCGATCTCTCTGGTCTTGTATTGCTTTTCGACCCAGACTTTGAAAATATAGCAATTCTCGATCGTATGGCTCACTACTCAGTGGTATGGGCAATACAAAGGGTTGTCGGTCATCTTTGCTTCATAAAGCCTCTTTGACTCGGGCAATTGTAGACCATTATTCAAAGCATCTTTGAATATCTTGCAGACTTTGTCTCTCCTGAAAAAGTAGACCTTGTTCTTTTTCTCCTCCAGGGAAGTCCCTTCTCCTCCAAGCACTGGCTTTCGAGACCAGTTTGTTTTGGATTCGCCTGCCTTTCACTTATCTTCATTGTCAGACGTATTGAAGATATTGGTATTTCTGGAATTCCCGCTTCAACGGTTGTCGTCTCTCTTGCTCTTCCAAGGCTTGTCAATCTTAGAGTCCGAGTTAGACTTTTGCTTCCAGCATTCCAACATTTGGACTTTCTTGGTCAGCTCCTGAAACGTTTTGAGTCCTGCAGTATGTAGGAATGGGACCATCCAATTGATAAGGTTCCCGATGAGGAGGCTAATGGATTGGTCCTGCTCTAACGGCGGCCCGCACTTGACAGTGAGATTGTGCTATCGGGCGATAAAGTCCATATTGCTTTTGTTCTTTCCCGGCTTCTAACAAGGTCTATAATGGAAATTTTGTGGTTGATACTCATAAATCGTTGCCGAAACAAAGACTCCATCTGGACGAAAGTAGTGACAGAACCGTCCGGCATGCTCGCGTACCAGTCAAAAGCGACACCGGTTAGGCTGTTAACGAACTGACGGAGGTGGAACGCATCATTTCCCCATGTATTTCCACAGGACGCTTTAAAATGAGCAATATGTTGATTCGCGTTTCCCGTCCCGTCAAATCTTCTGAACTTAGGGATGGCATAACCACTGGGGAACTCGATCAGGTCGTACTATGCAGGATATGGCCGCCTACTACTGCCAATATCCTTTTGCGCCTCGGCTTCGGCCACCAATGTTTTAACTTTGCCGGTGATCAAGTCCATTATTCGATCTTGTGTTAACGGAATGATGGCATCTGGGGCTAAGTCATCCCCAGAAGTGGAATGTGGCCGGCTTTCGTGTGGCTCGTCTATACTCAGACCCAAAGGGACAGGCATTGGTTGCTTTGGGTCATTATCATCCGGCTCATGAGTGGAAACTTGCGCTTGATTGGAGGACGTCCGGGCAATTTGAGCCATGAGCTGCATCACGACATTCGTCAAGTTGTCAATTTTGGAGTAAAGCTTGGCCATCTCTTTATCTTTGCTCCTGAGCTGTTTTCGGAGCTCTTGAAGCAACTCTTGCTCTGCGGTCCTGGGGCAGAAAGTCGGCAGTTTCTCACTTTCCGAGCTTGACTTTATATGGACTGATGGGTATTTCCCCCTATCGGCCTCATCTAGAGGGCCTTTATCTTTATGCGGAGGCGGCTGATCTTGGGAAGTGACAACCACATTCAAGACGGGTTGGAGTTGGGATGTAGTGGCTCCATCTTTGCTTTTGTTGCGCAAGTTGTTGCTGGGACGCGTGTCCGCCATGTAGACCATGTGGATAACATATCTAGTCATCTTTTCATTATTGGCGGCTGATTTCATAGACCGCTGTCGTGGCCTTTCTGTTTCGGTAATGGACAATCGATCGAGGACGGCTGGCCTGACCGGGTTCTTGAGTGGTGCCGATGCTTCTTTTCTGGGTTTGCCCTCCTACATTCACGCTGCACAGAGTTCCTGATAGACTCTTGAAGAGACGGTGTCATGCTTTCTATGTTGGAGCTGGGACACATCTCTTTGTAGCATCGTTTGGGTTGCTTTCGTCTTGATTCTCGCGGTAGTGGCGTTTTTCTGAACCCACTTCAGGGGTTCAAAGGAGTTGCTGACTTTTACCGTCGACTTAGCTGTCGTCGCGGTGTAACCCTGCTCTCAGAACCTCACAAAATTCAACTTGATTAGAGCCATGGCCCTCTTGTTGGCTCTATATCTCAGCCGCTTCTGTCTTAACTTTTCGGTTTTGAGCACTTGGCAGGCTTCGGCTTTTCGGGAAGCCGCCGTGGACCGAGCGATGGAGATCTTTGGAGATACGCCTGATTGTGCACTTGTCGGAGTCGTCGCCTAATCTCGTCCGTAACGTTTTATGATGCCCTTTGTTCTGGCAGTCTTGCCCCCAGATGGAGTACTAGGGAGTCGTTCGGACACCGTCTTAAGTTTAGGTTGTGGTGTCTTAGCGATCACAACATTCGGCAACTTGCACCTTGAGACCGGCTTAGCTACCTGGTTTGCCGGGATTTCTGCCAGATGAGAGCTTCCGACAGGGTAGATAATGACGGAACCAAATTGGCGGGGCGGTTCCTCCCACTGCCATTTGAGGCCTACAGGGAGAATCACGCGAGCATTGATCTTGACCACGTACGGGATCGGGGCTACGTCAGAAGCTGAATTCGTCTTGGAAGACATCGTCGTTGAAATTGCTGCCAGAAAAAGCATTATTTCAGTACAAACATTGGTATATATGTTAAATAAGTTCGCACTAACGCTTAACCCGAAATATATGAGGAGATAAAGGTCCCATCGAGCTTGCCAGAATTTGTAGAGTGTTTTTCGTCACTCTATTGAGATAGGAATGCGCGTTGCTTGTCAGGCATATTACAGATTTCCCCTGCCTGGGGTAGGCTGGGGTTTAATGATTGTGGGGATCCGAATCTCCGGCAGCTATGGACTAAGCTGTTATTAATTACCCTTCTTTTGGAACGAGAGAACCTCCGATTAACAAGTCAAATAGATCATGTGAACAGATCATCGGGGGCCTCAAAGAGTTTTTACGGTGGTCCCGCTACCCAGATAGCAGGCTAGAGGTCAAGAGGGCTAGCAACCCCTTTGCTGGGTGTGGGGCAGCGCCTCATTAGAATTTTTTTTCTAACGGGAGAGATGATGAGTGTATATATGTCAAGTGCACGTGTGATAAGGTGCGCATATGACAAGTGCACACATGCCAAAATACGCACCTAGCAAGGTGCGCGCCTAGCAAAGGAGTCCACATGACAAGTGCACACCTGCCGAGACGCATACCAAGTAAGGAGCGCGCCTAGTAAAGGGGTGCAGATGATAAATGTGCACTTGCTGAAACACGCACCTAGTAAGGTACGCACTTGACAAGGTGCGAGGGTGTGAATAGGACTAAAGGATCCCAAATGGGCCAAAAGGTCCAGTAAAGTGCGCACCTCGCAGTGCGTACTTGGCTCGATGTGAATCCAACAGGGTGCCCACCTAGCTAAATGGGCATCTAGCATGGTGCGCACCTAGCATGGTGCAAGTAAAGTCAAAACCTAATGAAGCAATAGTCCTAAAACACAAAGAATTTTGACTTTTGAAGATCTAAAGGGGCGCTTTTTCACTTTTTCAAAGCCTCCTGACATGCGCACTTAAAATTTTCAAAGCCTTCTGACATGTGCACTTAAAAAAGAGGAAGAAAGAAAGAGAGACTTGTGCACTAAGAGCAGCTCAAAACTCAAGATTTTTTGGGGGGGGATTCAAGATTAAGGTCCTGATACTCCTGTTAATACTAATTCTTGTTTGCTACCTTTACTTATGTTTAGACATGTTCACTAATACCATGTTAAGACTCATGCCATATAGTAGATGTCTAATGATAACGTATTCACGATACTTGATTGATCTGATTTAAAGAGTTGTGTATAGTAACCGCAATCAATAACGGTGTCGCGTGTAGCTAGACCGAGATGAGTACGGGTCGTCCTCAGGGAAACGTTGAATCTTTTAATATTACTTTAGGCGTATTGAGAAAGAAAGGAGGAAGAATAAAGAATGATGAATAATGGTTGTAGATTCTATATCTACGTCAAACATGGATGCAGGATATAGATCTAGATCAACTACGGATGTAGGTTATATAAGAAAAAGGCTTGTAGGGTTCGTTAAGATTTAGTAGTCATAGATGATTAATTAAAGATTATTCCTTTTATCCTTTAATAGATTTAAAACTAGATCGACGGTGATGCATGTAGATTAAGCTTTCTAGAGGGAATAGGGTTCCCACTCTTAACCCCTATCTTGACATGGATCTCCGTTCATGTCTAACCTTTACCAAAACAATCGTTAATCTAATCTCTAATCGCGATCGAGGCTAGCAATGAATTGGTAGCGCGCCCGATTAGGATGTGAATGATTCTTTTGATAAAGTTTATAAACTTTATAGGACATAAAAAGAGTTTGAGGATCTTCATCATCCATTAATCTACCCTAATCCTACGAACCCTAACAAGCGGAGAATTACTCGCGCATGATGGAGATAAAAGAATGGATAGAGATCATGATGTAAATAAAAAAAATAAAATGCAATAAGAATAAAACTACCTTTATTAATCAACTTGATCAAATACACTTTTGTTCCTTTAGAAAATGATTACAAAAACCTAGTTTGCTTCTCGATCTCTTCTGAAGGAGGTAGATGAACAGTTGATGATCAGCCTGGATGCGTGAGCCATCTTGGACTTCGTGATCTCATTGGCTTGATGCCTCCTAACTTTAGCCCTTGGTCCTTTATATAGCCCTCAAAGAAGAAAACCTAATTACCATATATGGTGACTTCCTAATATGGTGACTTTCCATATATGGTAACTTTCCATATATGGTGACTTTCCATATACGGTAACTTTCGTAATATGGTGACTTTCCATATATGGTAACTAGTTGTTAGGATCCCAACCAGAAAATCCAGAGCCTTAACTCCTCAGAAGTGCGGCAAAACCGCGGCGTAATGGTGGGTTTGGCCGCGGATCCATGGTGGATTAGGAGGATCGTGGGTTCGTTTCTCTTGAGGTTTCTTCTGGTGACACATGTAGACTATTTTGGTATCTGGAATCTGAAAATCTTCTCTACATCTCTATCAGAATTGATTTCTTCAATTTACTTTACTATTTCGAAAGATTTGATCTCGATAACTCGGATTTCCTTGATTCCAGTCCTGAAATAATTTCTGCATAATTATCTCAATAAATAATGTTAGTGGAATTTGTTTTTATTGAGATATTATCTTAACCATTTGACAAGATATTATAGTTTTAAGAGAATTGATCAAAGATATTTAATAAGGTGAGCATATTTAAATGGACCAAATATTACATAGATATTATATGCTTACATTTTCCTTCATAATGTTAATTATAATATATAAACACATGAAAATAGTATTTTTACGAATAAACCCTCATATGTGTCATATTTATAATAAACACCTTTTATTATATAAAAATAGTAAGGAAAATGTCATATCAAATGCGCAGTATTTTCAACTGATCAGTACTCTTTATAGGGTGTTTTTCGTCACCCTATTGAGATGGGAATACGCGCGCGCTTGTCAGGTGTATACAGATTCCCCCTGCCTAAGGTAGGCCGGGGTTTATTGATCGTGGAGATCCGAATCTCCGGCAGCCGCGGACTAAGCTGCCGTTAATTATCCCTCGCTTTTGGAGCGAGAGAACCTCCGATTGACGGGTCAAACTGGTCATACGAACTCAATGTGACGTGTGTTGTGTTTTGAAAGGGTTTTAGATATATCGGGGGCCTTGCAGAGCTTACGGGGGTCCCGCAACCCAGATAGCGGGCCGGGGGTCAAGAGGGCTAGCAGCCCCCTTGCGGGGTGCGGGGCAACGCCCCGTTAGAAAAATTTTCCCACCGGGGGACGTGTTTTGGGTGTGGAGTGCATGGGAAATGAGGGGTGAGGAGTGTCTTAAAGACGCGTGCATGGCGCGTGGGCGCTTAGCGCCCGCGGGTCACGTGCCAGGTGCGTAGGCGCTGGGCGCACATGGGTCACGTGCCCTGCACCCGACCGTAGAGCACTGAGCGCCCGCAGATCCCGTGAGGCGCACGTAGGCGCTGAGCGCCCGCGGGTCACGTGCCCTACACGCGACCGCTGGGCATCCACGGGTAACGTGTGCGGCATGCGACCACTGGAAACACCAGCGGAAAAGGGTCTTAGCCCCTGGGCTGGGAGTTGAACTCCTAAGGGGATTTGGAGTTGAATTCCTAATAGGGATTATGTATAGATTTGGAGTTAAACTCCTAAAAAGGGTTTTGTTTATGGAGTTAAACTCCAACAGATCTTGAATGGAGTTAAACTCCTAGAAATCTTTGAAGATGATCAGAGTGGACCCCTTTCTTCTCCCCTTTAGCCCTGGATCTTCTTTTGAACCTTGGATCTTCCTGAAATGAGATTTTTGGAAAAATGTCTCCTTCTTCCTCCTCTCCGTTGGCTGGATCTTGAAGAACAAGAGGGGTGAAACTCAAAAATCTCTCCTTTTGGGGATTTGATGAAAGATCTGAGTTCCCCTTTAAGGGTTTTATGGTGAAAACAGTTTCTTTTTGGAAAAATAGGGATTGAACTCTTGATTTAATTCAAAAAAAAAGAAAGAAAGAAGGTTTAAAACCTTGAGGAAGGAGAAGGAGGCACAAACACTAGAATTTGAGAGAAGGAAAAGTTGTGCTTGATTTTTTCATCATGTTTGCCTTTATAGGCTACACACTTTACATATAGCCCCTTGAGCTTTGTCACATGGCACTTGTACCACTCCGTGCCTTATATGCTTATCTCTTTTTGCACATAAGCCATGATATTTACAAAATTTTGGCTTTTGACCCATTTTACATGCCTTATTTTTATATAAAAAAATGAATTACATTAAACCAATTTATGGTTTCATTCTTTTTGTCATGGGGACGGTCCAATCCATGCTCGATCTTGACCTGGGCTTAGGCCTACTTTGCTTGGGGTTAACTTTGATTTTGACTTGGTCAACCGCGGTGTAATTTTAGACCCCAACAAAATGCCCCCATCAATAAATGCACACCGCGTGTGTAGGTTGTGTGCATAAAATTGATGGATTTTGTTCTATATGGAACTTGATTTAGTTTGGTTCCCTTTTGACGACATGGGGGGTCGATGCTACCATTTTAGCAACTTGGATGGTCGATGCTGCAAATTTAGCGACGTGGATGGTCGATGCTGCCATTTTAGCGACGTGGACGGTCGGTGCTCCCTTTTAGCGACTTGGACGGTCGGTGCTGCCATTTTTGCGACTTGGACGGTCGGTGCTGCCCTTTTTGCGACTTAGACGGTATGTGCTTCCATTTTAGCGACGTGGACGGTCGGTGCTGCCCTTTTAGTGACGTGGACGATCGGTGCTGCCCTTTTTAGCGACTTAGACGGTCGGTGCTGCCCTTTTAGCGACTTGGACGGTCGGTGCTGCCATTTTAGCGACGTGGACGGTCAGAGCTGCCCTTTTAGCGACGTGGTCGGTCGGTGCTACCATTTTAGGGACGTGGGCGGTCGGTACTGCCATTTTAGCGACGTGGACGGTCGGTGTTGCCCTTTTAGAGACGTGGACGGTCGGTGCCTTGCCCCATTTCTTACAGTGTCGGGATTTGATTTGACTTGCTTTGCTTTCTGCGGTGTCGGGGTTTGATTTGACTTTCTCCGCTTTCTGCGGTGTCAGGGTTGATTTGTTTGATTTAATTTATTTTGGGAGTTCCCTACCCATCCAGTGGGACTTTTGAGCTTGGAAGCACTACCGGGTGGGACATTAATTTGATCTGTTTGATTTCTGCCTTTTTTGGCGGGACTTTTGAAATTGAGAGGTGTTCCCGCCAAAATTTTGGCTCAAAACTTGCTCCCTTAAAAAAATAATTAAAATAAAATAAAAATAAAAATAAAGGAAAAACTCCACTTGCAAAGCATGTAGGTACTGCTTCGGATAGAATTAAATCCTATGATGGCGCCTCACGTGCTCTTCACGCGGGCGCCAACGTGCAAAATACAGAAAGAAATCTATTAAATAAGAGTTAAACTCTTAGGAGGCAGCGCCTCACGTGTAAAGCATGAGAGCGCCAGCGCCCAGAGTCAAAGACTCTGAGGCAGCGCCTCACGTGCAAAGCACGAGAGCACTGAGCGCCAAGAGCGCCAGCGCTAAAAATTCAAAGTCTCTGAGGTAGCGCATCATGTGCAAAGCACGAGAGCGCTGAGCGCCAGCGCTAAAGAGTCAAAGACTCTGAGGCAGCGCCTCACGTGCAAAGCACGAGAGCGCTGAGAGCGTCAGCGCTAAAGAGTCAAAGACTCTGAAGTAGCGCATCACATGCAAAGCATAAGAGCGCTGAGCACCAAGCGCTGAGCGCCAAGCGCTGAGTGTCAAAGACTCTGTGACAGCGCATCACATGCAAAGCACGAGAGCGCTGGCGCCAGAACTAAATGTACCGTTGGATCAAAGATCCAACGAAGATGATAAATCATCAAAATTCAGAATCAAATTCTACTGAGGAAATATTCATCGGATCTTCCTAAACAGGAAAGATTGCCCTCTGTAAAACGGCGCACCCTTGGATCAAAGATCCAATGGTGATTAAAAATCACCAAGATACAGAATGAGTTATGTATGGGAAAATATTTTCTCAATCTTGTTAAAAACAAGAAGATCGTCTTCTGTAAAACAGAAGCCCTTGGATCAAAGATCCAACGGTGGGAAATATTCCCCAAATCAATCAGAAATCTCTCAATGAGAGATTTCCCTAACTAATTCAACAAATCAGCCTCCCCTATATAAAGGACCCAAGACTTCAAGTCTTAAACAGAGAGACCTCCCCATAAGTTCTCAAATCAAAAGAAGAAGAAAAGAGTGGAACCCCCCATAAACTTCAAGTTCTTAAAAAAGAAAAAAAGAAGAGCAAGCTCTAAGAAGAAGAACCTTCTTCAAGGTAAATAAAAAGAAGCGAGATCATAGCATCTCTTCATAAAAAGAAGAACTTAGTTCTTAGATCCATGAGACAAAGTCTCTTATAAATGAGAATTTAATTCCCATAGCACAGAACTGACCAGAACTGCCGAAAAAGCGCTTCAGCGCGCTCAGCGCCAAGCGCACCACGTGCTCCTCACATGTACACTATTTCAAAAGGAGCGCTTCAGCGCTCCAAGTCTGGCGCTCAGCTCCAAGTGCACCACGTGCTCCTCATGTGTGCGCTATTTCAAAAGGAGCGCTTCGACGCTCCAAGTCTGGCACTCAGCACCAAGCGCACCACGTGCTCCTCACGTGTGCGCTATTTCATAAGAAGTGCTTCAACGCTCCAGGTCGGGCGCTCAGCGCCAAGCGCACCATATGCTCCTTACGTGTGCGCTATTTCAAAAGAAGCGCTTCAGCGCTCCGGGTCTGGCGCTCAGCGCCAAGCGCACCACGTGCTCCTCACGTGTGCGCTATTTCACAAGAAGCGCTTCAGCGCTCTGGGTCTGGCGCTCAGCGCCAAGCGCACCACGTGCTCCTCACGTATGCGCTATTTCAAAAGAAGCGCTTCAGCGCTCCAGGTCTGGCGCTCAGCGCTAAGCGCACCACGTGCTCCTCATGTGTGCACTATTTCATAAAAAGCGCCTTAGTGCTCCGGGTCTGGCGCTCAGTGCCAAGCGCACCACGTGCTCCTCACATGTGCGCTAAGGGAACACAAAGTGTTCTTTAAATAAAACTCAGCGCTATGAAAAGTGTTCAACACTCAGTAAAAGACAAAAGAAAAAAGGGGTGTCAAAACCCAAATCAATGCTCAGTATTGTTAAATAAAAAAAGGGACTGAGCTCAAATAAATGTTCAACATTTTATTCAAAACTAAGTGGACTGAGCCCAAGTTGGCTACAAATCTCTAATTCAGATCAACTGAGCCCATGTGCTCATAATCTTTTTAATTGGTCTTGGTCCCAAACCTGACTATAGATCTCTCAACTAATATTGGTTCAAGGGTACATATCTTCATACCTATGATACATGTCGTTGTAATTCTTCAACGTCTTCAGAGAGATGGAGGGTCCCAATAACCAAAAAACTTTTGGTGCATCCTTAAATTGTGAAACAAAAATACCAGACTATGACGTCTTTAAACCAGACTATGATGTCTTTAAACCAGACTATGAGGTCCTTGAACTCATGGACTATGATGTCCTTAAACTTTACGGACTATGAGGTCCTTAAACTCATGGACTATGATGTCCTTAAATTTTTCGGACTATGATGTCCTTAAACCCAATGGACCATGACGTCCCTAAACTCATGGACTATGACGTTCTTAAACTTTACGGACTATGAGGTCCTTAAACTCATGGACTGTGATGTCCTTAAACAGTGGACCTCAATGTCCCTAAACTAAAATGATAGAGTCCAAACACTCTATCGTCGGATTTAAATGATCCCAAAATCCTGTTGAGTAGATCTTAATCTAAAATTAGATTAACATATCCTCAATAAACGTTTGTGTTGATCTTAATCTAAAACAAGATCAACGATCCTTAAACCAACCTAAACCTAAATCTAAGAAAATACGGATTTGGACTAATCCACGCCCCACGGGCGACAACACAAATTAGTCTCCGTATACAATTCACGGAAAACCAACAACAAAACAAACACATACAACACGAAGTGACCATCTGAAGAAGGAGAAAGTGGTTACCGCGATGCAGTAGCGTAATTAACTGCAGGGGCTTGCGCCTGCAGGGAAGAGCGTCCCCACAATCAAAAACCTCTCACAATGAGGGGGAATCTGACGAAATCTGCTACAACGGCCGCATCTGTCCAAACCTCCGATACGGATTTGGACTAATCCATGCCCTACAGGCGACAACACAAATTAGTCTCCGTATACAATCCACGGGCAACCAACAACAAAACAAACACATACAACACGAAGTAACCATCTGGAGAAGAAGAAAGTGGTTACCGCGACGCGGTAGCGTAATTAACTGCAGGGGCTTGCGCCTGCACGGAAGAGCGCCCCCACAATCAAAAAGCCCTCGTACACGAGGGGGAATCTGACGAAGTCTGCTACATCGGCCGCATCTGTCTAAACCTCTGATATACTGTGCCATAAATCAATTTGGCATCTTCGGAGAGGTGGACGGATAAAACCAAATAGCATCTGCCCCCAAATTCAGGTAAGACGACCTACGCGGTTTCGTCTCTTTTTTCGGCAGTAAACAGATTCTGGCACGCCTGGTGGGACCTTTTCCTCTTTCCACTCCACACTTCGTGTGTCGTGTTTTTCCGTGATCAAATAATCGTGGTATATATGTTTGTGGTTGCCCTTGGATGATGGGATACTGAAGACGGCGTTGCGTCTCTATGAAGAATGGTGTTTGCTCCTACCCTAGCCACTCAGGCTCTGTCACATCCGGTGGAGTCAAGTATGGGCCACTTGCAGCCTTAAATCTCTGCAATCCGGCCCTTCAAGAAATCAACGGGCTCCTCTTTGGGTTGATACTCCTACCTCCCACCCTCGGTGCCTCAACGCTGATGGAGGAAGCCTAGTGGAAGTCTGTCTTCCACAGGCTGGTTTCCTAAGCTACAGCTTTGCCAATGGAATCAGTTCTCAAACAACTGGCACTTGCCAAGGACCAAGGTCGACGCAGGGGGCAGAATATTCAAGCTTTCAAAGGAAACAGGGGACAGGCTCGGCAAAATCTTAAGGCTAATCAAATCCTGGCCGTAAGAAACAGTCGACGTCGATATCGGCATCATACAAAATGAGCTGGGGGCAGTTCTCCATATGGTCATGTTTTAACCCTAGTGGTGAATGTTGTTGTTCCAACTGGGAACAGCTTCAAACTGTTGCGAAGAGCCAGACAAAATTCTCCTACCGCAATATTGAAGAAGTCTCCACAGCCCATGGAGATCTCACGAGACCAGAAACCAGTACGCTCCCTGAGACGACTTTCATCATCTATATATATAAGGTGTGGAAGCAGGTGAAAGGGACTCATCCCAAGATGGATCCTGATACAGCGGTTTCTCCCAAAACCAAAGCGGCTTTTCACAAAAAAGAGAGGCCCAATAAAGCTCAAGTGCCCGTAGCAAACTCCAAAAGCCAAAACTCTAAACACCCCAAGCCTGGGGGCATGGTAGTTCACATAGTCTATGTGGTGGATTCTAAAGACAAAGTTCGAGGTTTTACTAGCCATCGACCTCAAACTCGATCCCTGATAAAAGTTCAACTGCAACATGAAAAGCTGCAGGAGATGCTCGCTCAGGCGGCAGCAAACGCTAATCCATCGTCTAAGGTAAATCCCGAAGATGCACCTGGAGAAAGAACAGAGCACGAGTTGGATATTGATTTCCTAAATCACGCTATCAAAAAGAAAGATGAAGAAGCGGCAGAAATGTACGGAACGATGGTTCAATTGGAACCACAAGCAAGTGAACTGCCGGTAGTCGCTCTTAAAGACAAGGGTGGCATTTCAAATCCTCTACGAGTCTCATCAACGACCGAAGAGGAAATGATTCCAAAAGCAAAGCTGAACGAATATATCGCTCAGCAAATCAAAGCTCACTACGCCAGTGAAGCCGCGAATAGATCAATCAAGATTGGCCGACGGTATCCGACATGGCACAATTAAATACAGTACCCGCCAGAGTACACACATCCAACGTGCCACATATACAAAGGAACTGAGAATTCTCGCTGGCACATTGCGCAATTTGAACCCATGTGCGGCAATACTGATATACTTCTCCTCTGACTGTTCGTCGGCCGTCTGGCGGGCATTGCCTTCAAATAGTATGCGGAACTCCCGAATGACTCCATGAATACCTTCGACGAAATGGAGAAGCCCTCCTGTCAGAGATTCGCTAGTGTGAATAAACGCACTACCGTGACGGCACTAGTCAACGAAAGGGTTAGACCGAATGAGAGTCGGGTTCAATATGTTACCCGATGGCGAAATCTCTGGTCAAATACAAGTAACGCATCGATGAAGTTGCAGCCATAGGAATACTCATCGCCACCCTTGACCCAAATTCAAAGGTGTCCTCGTATATGGCCCTCTTCAAGCCGACAACCTTCCAAGAGCTCGTGGATAAAATGACTCGATTGGATCAGTTGAGTCAAGGCCCTTCATCATCTGATGAAGATGAATGAAAAGCGGAGGTAAGGTGGTATTTTTCGCCGACGCTCAACAAAAAATGAGTGATTTTGAAGCAACCTGTCTCCAAAATAGCGACGGCGTGGGTACTCGCTCCCCCCGAGGTATACACAGGGGGCATTTTTCTCACTGGAGGAAGGATCTCTACGTAAGATGGTCCTTTCTTCTCAAATAATAGAAATGATATCAAGAGGCTTACAAGCGAGTCCTACAATCAAGTGGAATATCCTACTTGAAACCTAAAAAAAAGGTACGTCTACAAGTAAAATGGGCACGGATGAAAACCCGAAAGGGCTTCGTGATTAAAAACAGCAAGGCTATCGGCGATGTTTGTGAAAACCCGAAAAGGCGCAGACTCGTAAAAAAAACAGTACGTCCGCAAGCAAAATGGGCACGGATGAAAACCCAAAAGGGCTCCGTGAGTAAAAACAGCAAGGCTACCGGCGATGTTTGTGAAAACCCGAAAGGGCGCAGACTCGTAAAAAAAGGCGGTACGTCCACATGCAAAATGGGTACAGATGAAAACCCGAAAGGGCTCCGTGAGTAAAAACTGCAGGGCTACCGGCGAGTTTGTGAAAACCCGAGAGGGCGCAGGCTCGTAAAAAAAATTCGTGCACACTTGCGAGGTCCTCTCGACCTTGTAAGGAGAAAACACCTGTGTGAGATCCTTACGACTCACAAGGGAGCAACACACTTAGGGATCCCCATGATTCCTAAGGAGAAATTACACTTACGAGATCCTCACGACTCATAAGGAGAAACCTCTTATGAGACTCTCACGGCTCATAAGATTCAAAAACCTTAAGTTGCAGGGATCTGAACCTGTTCTTAAGCCATCACATTTCCCAGTTTGTCTTACAAGCGGTTCAATACCGACCCTTGTATACAATCCACATGCATAAATAATCATTTCCTTACCGAGTCCCACCAACGACGAGGAATGCCCTCATTTGATGAACAAACACTTGTAGATCCTCTCGATTTACAAGGAGAAAACACTCTTGAAAGATCCTTACGACTTATAAGAGAACATACACTTAAGAATCCTCACGATTCTTAAGGAGAAAACGCACCTATGATATCCTCACGACTCATAAGGAGAAACAACTTTATGAGACCCTTATGGCTCATGAAGTCAAAAGCCTTAGTCGACAGGATCCTAACCCTGTTTGCTAAGCCGCCTTTGTTCGAATCGACAGAGGCAAATGATGATTCGCTCCTGGCAATGTTCCAGTAGTAGCGATGCTGATGCCTAAATCGGTAACAAATTCCAAGTCCTTTCACGGAAAATGATGATTCGCTCCTGGCAATATTCCAGTCGGAGCGATGCTGATGCTAAGACTGGTATCAGATCTCAGGTTCCATACTCACGGCGAAAAGTCAGCGAGCCATAAATGCATATGAAATAGCCGAAATGATAGGGCAACTTGCAATGAAATCAGCAACTAAAATATATGCATACAAAAATAGCCGAAATGATTGGGCAACTCACAATAAAAAGTAGCGAGTAAAAAGAAAAATAGCGGAAATGATTGGGCACCGCGAAAAATAGCCGAAATGATTGGGCATTCGCGACTTTCGCGATATAAAAAGCTGAAATGATTGGGCATTCGCAACTTTCGCGATATAAAAAGCTGAAATGATAGAGCATCGCGGAAAGAAATAAAAAAAATTAAAGTATGAAATTTTTGCCCTGCAGGTAAGTCCATACTGACCCCTGTATACAATCCATGGGCATAAACGAAAAGAGAACCACATGTCCCAACAAACTCTATCAAAGGGAGAGTCAGGTCTCAGCGGCAATATCTGCATCCCAGAAGACCAGCAACGGCGTTCCTCCTCATGCCAGCAGGACACGGACACGACACTACCTATCGGAGCCATGGCAAAGTCCCCAGTTCCAAGACTCTGCAGTCCTCAGACAACCTAAAGTCAACCCTGAACACCGTAGAAAACGGAGAAAGTCTATCCCGACACCGTAGAAAACGGAGAAAGTCGATCCCGACACCGTAGAAAACGGAGAAAGTCGATCCCGGACACCGTAGAAAACGGAGAAAGTCGATCCCCGACACCGTAGAAAATGGAGAAAGTCAATCCCGACACCGTAGAAAACGGAGAAATTCGATCCCGGACACCGTAGAAAACGGAGAAATTCGATCCCGACACCGTAGAAAACGGAGAAAGTCGATCCCGACACCGTAGAAAACGGAGAAAGTCGACCCCGACACGTAGAAAACGGAGAAAGTCGATCCCGACACCGTAGAAAACGGAGAAAGTCGATCCCGACACCGTAGAAAACGGAGAAAGTCGATCCCGGACACCGTAGAAAATGGAGAAAGTCGATCCCGACACTGTAGAAAACGGAGAAAGTCGATCCCGACACCGAAAAAAACGGAGAAATTCAACCCCGACACCGTAGAAAACGAAGAAAGTCAACCCCAACACCGTAGAAAACGGAGAAAGTCAACCCCGACACCGAAAGTCAACCCCGACACCGTAGAAAACGGAGAAAGTTGACCCCGACGCTGTAGAAAACGGAGAAAGTCGATCCCGATACCGTAGAAAACAGAGAAAGTCGATCCCGACACCGTAGAAAACGGAGAAAGTCGATCCCGCCAGACACCGTAGAAAATGGAGAAAGTCGATCCCGACACCGTAGAAAACGGAGAAAGTCAATCCCGACACCGTAGAAAACGGAGATATTCGATCCCGACACCGAAGAAAGCGGAGAATGTCAACCCTGACACCGAAGAAAGTGGAGAATGTCAACCCTGACATCGTGGAAAGCGGAACAAGTCAGCCAATGACCTCCAACTCCCAGGGAAATCAGTGTCCTTGGTAAAACCTCTCGATTCAGGGAAATCAACGTTCTTGACGAGAACATCTCGATTCGCGTCGACCCCAAAGGAAATCATTGTCTTTGCAGGAAACTCTCGATTCATCTCAACCCCAGGAAAATCAGTGTCCTTGGCAAAAACCTAGATTCAGGGAAATCAGCGTCCTTGACGAGAACATCTCGATTCGCGTCGACCCGCAAGAAAATCAGTGTCTTTGCAGGAATCTCTCGATTCGCGTCGACCTCCAGGGAAATTAGTGTCCTTGGCAAAAACCTCGATTTAGGGAAATCAGCGTCCTTGGTGAGAACCTCGATTCGCATGGAAATCAGTGTCTTTGCAGGAATATCTCGATTCGTCTGAACCCCAGGGAAATCAGTGTCCTTGGAAAAAACCTCGATTCAGGAAAATCAACATCTCGATTCGCGTCGACCCGTAAGGAAATCGGTGTCTTTGCAGGAATCTCTTGATTCATCTCGACCCCAGGGAAATCAGTGTCTGTAACACCCTAGTTCATTTATACCAATTCTAGTATTTCTTTATTTATGTTATTTTCCTGATTTACTGTGTTTTGGGTGCGAATAGTATATTTGATATTTGTATTTGCATCCAACCCGACCCGCATGCTTGAAACCTGTCTTGATTCATGTTTATAATTTATCCTGACTTGTTACGTAGACTCATGCACTTAAATTATTGCATACTGCATATTGGCATTTATCTGGCATCTGCATTTTTAAATATAACATTTAAAGTCACATAAAATACTTTAAAAATACATTGCATGGCCTGCATGATACCTCTGACCCTGTGGTAGCATCCGCGCATCTTGTTCTCGTCCCGTTCAGTAAAACGGACTTGTTCGGATGGCTACGCGCACGTACGTGCATCCGTTCTTGGGGGTATGCATTTCATTACCCGGATATCCAATTTTAGTTTTGATCGACACTTATATTTTCTGTATTTTAAAACTGGATTTTTAGACCCGACTCGGGCGTGTTTTGGACTATTTTTATATTAGCCTAAAACTCAAAATTAACAAATATTATATTTTAAATATTTATAACCGTTTAAATTATTTTAATAACTAAAAAAGATTTTTTTTATTCTAACTTAACAGACTCTCTCTCTTTTCTCTCTCTATCTCTCCCACTCACTCTCTCTCCTCTCGATCTCTCTCAATCTCTCTTTCTCTCTCTCTCTCGCAGACTCTCTCTCTCTCTCTCTCTTCTTCTTTCTCACTCCTCTCGCAGTTACTATTCCCTTCTCGGATCACATCACCTCCCTCCGTGATACGCTCACCTCCTTTCTCTTTTTATTTCTTCTTCTTTAAAATTCTGCCCCGTGATGAGATCCCCCACGAGGAACCCTAACCTTAACTCTCGCCTCCACCGCCGACATCCTCGTCTCCACATCCTCGTCATCATCACCTCCACCTCCTCCACTTCCCTTCATCCCTGCACCCAAGAACCCGCAAACCCTAACCGACCCCCTAGCCTCTTCGTCGCAACCCTGCACACCCAAGTCTACAGAACCCATCACCCTGCACACCTCGCCGCCGATGACCTCCTCGCCTCATCATCACCTCACCCCAGTTCTTCTCTCTTCCTCTTCCTCCTTCACCTCAACAACCATCTCCTCTCCTCTCCTTCTCCGCCAAACCGAGAATCCCTGCATACCCGAGCCAAACCCTAAAACTCTAACCCTAACCTTCATCTCACCGGCGCACCTCACCGCCATCGATCTCGTCATCGCCCTCACGTCTCTCCTGACCCCTGTACACCAACTCCAGTGAGCCCCTCTCTCTTCTTCTTCTTCTTCTTCTTATTTTCCCTTTTCTTTTCTTGATTCTTGAATTCTGTATTTTCCAGCAATCTCCGGAGTAGCGTCGCCGCTGCCGATCCGACGATCCAGTGAACGTACTTTGCTCCCGTGAACACCCTCTTGCCTTGCTTGGACCTGTCCCGCGTGTCGTGCGTGCGTTGCGACGTTTTACCGACGTCGGATGTGCCGTGCGTATCCGTATTGTGATCCATCGAGGCAAGTTTATCTTGCTACATGCTATGATATATATTACATCCATATTAATAATAATATTTCATGTTTAGTGTATTGTACATCCCCTGTTATCATTTTACTATTTCACGGCGTCCATTTGCATCCGTACAATTTATTTCATATCTAGTTGCATGCAAGTTAATCTTTCTACATGCTATACTACAATATATTACACACATTTGAATAATAACATTACTTATTGTTTAATTATGCATCCCACATTACCGTTTTACTATTTTACTGTCTTCGGACATCCGTGTGCATCCATATCACTATTTACATATCTAGTCGCATGCTAATTCATCTTGCTACATGCTAGGTATATTATTATGCATCCATATGAGTAAAATGTTACCCGTTTATCACATTATACATCCATATTAAAGTTTTACCGTTTTCGGATACGCGCATGCATCCATATCATTTAATATACATGTAGCTGCATCTACAGATCACATTATTACATATTATTGTCATATTAACATCCCATGTTTAATAATGTACATCCCACTTTGTCTTGAAGCTGTAAATGTAACCCCAATAGATAACTGTGCATCCATACCATTAATTACATATCTAGTTGAATACCATAACACGTTATTTCATATTACTGCTACATTAACACCCCTATGCTAGATAATGTGCATCCTACATAGTCATGAAGCTATAGTTGTAACCCCTGATAATTATTTATGCATCCATATTTATTCGTGTATCCATACCATTAATTCTGCATACCTAGTTGCATGCTATATTACATTAATTCATATTATTGTTACATTAGTACCCCATGCTTGATATTGTGCATCCTACTTAGTCATGATGTAACCCCTGATCAATATTCGTGCATCCATGCTTTTATTGTACATCCGTACTTTCATCCTGATTCAATACTTGCTACAGTTTGATTATGAGCACCCGCTTGATACCTGTGCACTACTTGACATGACCTGATACACCACTACTTGACCTGACTTGATATATGTACATTACCTGACATGACCTGTTGTATCACTCCTTGACATGTTACATGATCTTGTTTCTAATACCGACAATCCTGACATGTTGTCCCGATGGACATATCATGTTGTCTGTATAGACAAACATGTTCCTGTTTGATCCTGTGTTGGCATTAGCTTCAGATTTATCAATACCTGATTTGAGCACATAACTTGGGGGTATGGGGAAATCAAGAATGTAACCGAACGTAACTCAAAGGGCTATCATATTGTTTGCCGTTTTTCCGGGCGTTACGGAATACCTATTGTTTGCCGTTTTTCCGGGCGTTACGGAATACCTATTGTTTGCCGTTTTTCCGGGCGTTACGGACTATTGTTTGCCATTTTTCCGGGTGTTATGGAATAATCACCGATGGGTTACGATGAAGATTACATTAATTGATTTCGAAGACTTTAGAATAGATAACTCAATAGCACAGTTTAGATTACTCACTGCACATCACATGTGCCTATACCCTTCACTGTTCCTTATTCGTGATACTGTTATACTCTTATTACTGTTCATACTCATGCCTGCATGTCTTGTTATCTCCTGATTGTATTATTGTTGATATTATGATGCACTGACGTCTGGGTTTTGCATGGCCCAGATCCTCTCTCCTTGTCGCAGGCCGTTTAGGAGTATTTCAGTCAGCAGGCTGAGCAGTGAGGACCTGTTAGTATTTTAGTTTAGTTTTCTTTCAACACTTTTATTTCCTGTTGTGAGCCCGTATTTGGGACGTACTTTACAGATTGTTATTGTTACTTGGATCTATTGCTTCCGCATATTATTTCTTGACTCGGTTGTTCTAGCATATGGACATGTACTAGATAGTTTACTATATTTTCTTGTTCTTGATATCTACTAAACAGCCGTAATGTGACCGTGGAAGGATATTCCTAGCCACATGTAGCATGGTTGGCTCTGTCACGTGCCGATCTTAGCGCACTCTAGGAAGCGGGGCGTGACAGAGTTTGTTTGGTATCAAAGCCATATGATTTAGGTTAATCGGGTTTGATTCTTTTGTAGTTGGGTATTGGACCCAATACACGAATCAGAATACTCGTAACTAGGAGCATGTCCTGCCACATTGTTATCATGATTCTTGAATCATATCTTTCTCTTGACCCTTGTCTTGACGATATGCAAACAACTTTGCATCTCGGCTTGAAACCTATTGGTTCCCCATTGTTTCTCATGTCATATTCCTTCGATTCTGATACTAGGATTTGGGCGACTTGAACGGAGTTATGTGATTGTAACTATGAACTGCAGCATGGTTACAATGCGGTACTCTATTTAAGTAACTTGGAGTCCTAGTCTGGATTCACTTCCTTATTTCATGGTCGTTGTATTACCTTGCTTCTCTCGGTTTCATTGTTTACCAGTTCATATTTTATCGCAATCTTGAATTCTGTTTACCATGGTTATCTTCTTCAGTGTCTCGGCTTCAGATGAAGTCGTTTTTGGTATCCTACTTGTTCATGTTTTCCTGCATTAGTATTATTCAATTCTGGTGCATCCCTTTGTTTTGATGTTGTCTTGGGAATGGATTTTTCTCGGCACTTTCCATGCTCACATTGATTGTAGGGCAAAGAAAGCGATTTTCCAGATTCCCGGACATTCGGAGTTTGTTTTGCTGGAGGTAGCAGTTATGTCGGGCCAGTCGAGTTTAGGGCTAGGCCGACAAACAATGTTCTTTCGTCAATGGAAGTTGATAAGGAGGAAGCGCCAGCTGTAGTACGAGAGTTCATGGACGTGTTCGAAGACATCTCGGGTTTACCGCCAAAATGAGATGTGGAGTTCGCGATCGATCTTGTTCCTGGTGCGGCGCCAATCTCAAAGGCGTACTATCCGATGGCACCAGTGGAGTTGGAAGAAGTCAAGAAGCAGGTTACCGAATTACTAGAGAAGGGTTGGATTCGCAGCAGTAATTCACCTTGGGGAGCTCCAGTTCTTCTAGTAAAGAAGAAAGATGGCACAAGGAGGATGTGCATCGATTGTCGAGAATTAAACCGGGTGACTATTAAGAACAAGTACCCGATCCCTCGCATTGGAGAATTGTTCGAGCAGCTTAGTGGCGCGAGAGTATTCTCGAAGCTGGATTTGCGGTCCGGATATCATCAGGCCCGAGTTAAACCAGAGGATATTTGCAAGACGGCGTTCCGAACTCGATATGGACATTACGAGTATTTAGTGATGCCATTCGGAGTCACGAATGCACCGGCGGTATTTATGGACTTGATGAACCGAATCTTTTCACCGTTCTTGGACCAGTTTATAGTGGTGTTCATTGATGATATTCTGGTCTACTCGAGGAGCCTAGAAGAGCATGCAGAACACTTGAGGATCGCACTGTAGACATTGAGGCATGAAAGATTGTATGCAAAGATGAGCAAGTGCGAGTTTTAGCTTGAAGAAGTGAAGTTTTTGGGGCATGTTATATCCGGAGATGGAATCGCCGTTGACCCTGAGAAGATTGCAGCAGTTCAAGATTAGCCGATTCCGAAGAACGTAGCAGAGATCAGAAGTTTTCTTGGACTTGCCGGATATTACAGAAGGTTCGTGGAGAATTTTGCTCGCTTAGCTGAGCCTTTGATCAAGCTTACGCGTAAGGAAGTACCATTCGTATGGACAGATAGTTGTGCATCAGCTTTTGAGGCGTTGAAGCAAAGGTTGATAACCGCTCCATTTTAACCGTACCAGACGGTTCCGGAGGATTGGTGATACACAGCGACGCATCTGGGAAAGATTTAGGATGTGTTTTGATGCAGCATGGGAAGGTCATAGTTTACACATCGAGACAGTTTAAGACCCATTAGAAGAATTACTCAACTCATGATTTGGATCTTGCAGCAGTAATTTTCACTTTGAAGATTTGGAGACACTACTTACTGGGCGAAAGGGTTGAAGTATTCACCGATCACAAAAGCCTAAAGTATATGTTCAAGCAGAAAGAGTTTAACATGAGGCAGCGTAGATGGTTGGAGCTGATGGCTGACTACGATCTTGATCTCAAGTATCATTCGGAGAAAGTTAATGTAGTGCCGGATGCGCTTAGTCGGTTGCCAGCAATACGGATGTTGACTGCACAGAAGGAGATTATCGAAAATTTTCGGAGATTCGAGTTGGAGATCGTGCTACCGCATTTTTCGGGACAGTTGATGCAGCTGCAAGTATAGTCGTCGTTAATCGATAATATTAAAGCAGCACAGTCACAGGACCCAAGATTACAAAAGTTTCGAGAACAGGTTGAAGCGGGACTGCGAACAGACTTGTTGATTCATGAAGATGGTTCGTTGCGTTATGGTAGCCGTTTGTGTGTGCCGAAAGGAGACATTCGTGAAGAAGTGATGAAGGAGGCGCACAGTTCCGCATATTCTGTACATCCAGGAGGCACGAAAATGTACCGTGATCTAAGACAGCATTTCTGGTGGGAAAGCATGAAAAGTGAGATCGCCCGTTTTGTAGCGATGTGCTTGGTGTGTCAGCAAGTCAAGGCTGAACATTAAAGGGTAGCTGGTTGGTTTATTACAACCACTTCTGATTCCTCAATGGAAGTGGGAACATATAACCATGGATTTCGTGACAGCTTTACCGCGGAGTTCAAAGGGCGACAATGCAGTTTGGGTGATTGTTGATCGATTGACCAAGGCAGCTCATTTCATACCATTTTGAGTTGGTCAGTCAACGGAAGCGTTGGCAGAATGGTACATGCAGGAGATTATGAGATTACATGGAGTACCTGCGAGTATCGTGTCCGACCGTGACACCCGATTCTTATCACAATTCTGGAGGAGTTTACAGGAAAGTTTGGGGACGCGATTGAAGTTTAGCACAGCTTATCACCCTCAGACAGATGGCCAGTCGGAGTGAACGATCCAAACTCTTGAAAATATGTTGAGAGCTTGCATATTGGACTTCAAGGGTTCATGGGAGGATCATCTATACTTGGAGGAGTTTTCTTACAATAACAGCTTTCAGGCGAAAATTCTGATAGCTCCATTCGAAGCATTGTGTAGTCGCAAGTGTCGCTCACCCGTTTGTTGGGACGATATTGGAGAACGAAGATTGTTGGGACCGGATTTGATCGTCCAAACCGTGGAGAAAGTTAATTCTATCCGAAATCACATGAAGGCAGCACAAGATCGGCAGAAGAGTTGGGCCGACACATCGAGAAGACCTCTAGAGTTCGCTGTTGGTGATCTGGTATTCTTGAAGATATCATCTACTAGAGGAGTGATTCATTTTGGGAGTCGAGGCAAGCTTAGTCCGGCCTTTCGAGATTATGGAGCGTGTTGGAGAAGTGGCTTATCGATTGGCTTTATCACAATCTTTGGCGAATGTTCATGACGTGTTTCACGTATCTCAACTCTGTAAGTATGTTCAAGATGAAACACACGTGCTGGATCATTCAGAGCTGACTGTAAGAGAGGATTTGACCTTTGAGGAGCGACCGATGTCGATTGTTGATCGAAGAGAAAAGGTCCTTAAGAACAAGGTTATCCCTCTCGTACATATTTCTTGGGGAAATCGCTCGCACGGGGAATCGACTTGGGAACGTAAAGACGAGATTCGACAGAAGTTTCCACACCTATTCTTGTAGTTTCTTGTTTGTTTATCTTTTCTTGTTTTGGGAATTTCGAGGACAAAATTCATTTTGTAGTTGGGTATAATATAACACCCTAATTCATTTATACCAATTCTAGTATTTCTTTATTTATGGTATTTTCCTGATTTACTGTGTTTTGGGTGCGAATAGTATATTTGATATCTGTATTTGCATCCGACCCGACCCGCATACTTGAAACCTGTCTTGATTCATGTTTATAATTTATCCTGACTTATTACGTGGACTCGTGCACTTACATTATTGCATACTGCATATTGGCATTTATCTAGCATCTGCATTTTTAAATATAACATTTAAAGTCACATAAAATACTTTAAAAATACATTGCATGGCCTGCATTATACTTCTGACCCTGTGGTAGCATCCGTGTATCTTGTTCTCATCCCGTTCAGTAAAACGGACTTGTTCGGATGGCTACGCGCACGTACGTGTATCCATTCTTGGGGGTATGGATTTTCGTTACCCGGATATCCAATTTTAGTTTTGATCGACACGTATATTTTCCGTATTTTAAAACTGGATTTTTAGACCCGACCCGGGCGTGTTTTGGACTATTTTTGTATTAGGCTAAAACTCAAAATTAACAAATATTATATTTTAAATATTTATAACCATTTAAATTATTTTAATAACTAAAAAAGATTTTTTTTTATTCTAACTTAACAGACTCTCTCTCTTTTCTCTCTCTCTCTCTCTCCTACTCTCTTTCTCAGACTCTCTTTCTCTCTCTCTCTCTCTTCTTCTTTCTCACTCCTCTCGCAGTTACAATTCCCTTCTCGGATCCCATCACCTCCCTCCGTGATACGCTCGCCTCCCTTCCCTTTTTATTTCTTCTTCTTTAAAATTCTGCCCCGCGACGAGATCCCCCACGAGGAACCCTGACCCTAACTCTCACCTCCACCGCCGACATCCTCATCTCTACATCCTCGTCATCATCACCTCCACCTCTTCCACTTCCCTTCATCCCTGCACCCAAGAACCCGCAAACCCTAACCGACCCTCTAGCCTTGTCGTCGCAACCCTGCACACCCAAGTCCACAGAACCCATCACCCTGCACGCCTCGCCGCCGACGACCTTCTCTCCTCGTTGTCACCTCATCCCACTTCTTCTCTCTTCCTCTTCCTCCTTCACCTCAACAACCATCTCCTCTCCTCTCCTTCTCCTCCAAACCGAGAATCCCTGCACACTCGAGCCAAACCCTGAAACTCTAACCCTAACCCTTATCTTACCGGCGCACCTCACCACCGTTGATCTCGTCATCGCCCTCACCTCTTTCCTGACCCCCGTGCACCAACTCCAGTGAGCCCCTCTCTCCTCCTCTTCTTCTTCTTCTTCTTCTTTTCTCTTTTCTTTTCTTGATTCTTGAATTCTGTATTTTCCAGCGATCTCTGGAGTAGCGTCGCCGCTGCCGATCCGACGATCCAGTGAACGTACTTTGCTCGCATGAACACCCTCTTGCCTTGCTTGGACCCGTCCCGCGTGCCGTGCGTGCGTTGCGACGTTTTACCGACGTCGGACGTGTCGTTCGTATCCGTATTGTGATCCATCGAGGCAAGTTTATCTTGCTACATGCTATGATATATATTACATCCATATTAATAATAATGTTTCATGTTTAGTGTATTGTACATCCCCTGTTATCATTTTACTGTTTCACGACGTCCGTTTGCATCCGTACAATTTATTTCATATCTAGTTGCATGCAAGTTAATCTTGCTACATGCTATACTACAATATATTGCACACTTGTGAATAATAACATTACTTATTGTTTAATTATGCATCCCACATTACCATTTTACTATTTTACTATCTTCGGACATCCGTGTGCATCCATATCACTATGTACATATCTAGTAGCATGCTAATTCATCTTGCTATATGCTAGGTATATTATTATGCATCCATATGAGTAAAATGTTACCCGTTTATTGCATTATACATCCATATTAAAGTTTTACCGTTTTCGGATACCCGTATGCATCCATATCATTTAATATACATGTAGCTGCATCTACAGATCACATTATTACATATTATTGTCATATTAACATCCCATGTTTAATAATGTACATCCCACTTTGTCTTGAAGCTGTAAATGTAACCCCAATAGATAACTGTGCATCCATACCATTAATTACATATCTAGTTGAATAACATAACACGTTATTTCATATTACTGCTACATTAACACCCCCATGCTAGATAATGTGCATCCTACATAGTCATGAAGCTATAGTTGTAACCCCTGATAGTTATTTATGCATCCATGTTTATTCGTGTATCCATACCATTAATTCTGCATACCTAGTTGCATGCCATATTACATTAATTCATATTATTGTTACATTAGTACCCCATGCTTGATATTGTGCGTCCTACTTAGTCATGATGTAACCCCTGATCGATATTCGTACATCCATGCTTTTATTGTACATCCGTACTTTCACCCTGATTCAATACTTGCTACAGTTTGATTATGAGCACCCGCTTGATACCTATGCACTACTTGACATGACCTGATACACCACTACTTGACCTGACTTGATACATGTACATTACCTGACATGACCTGTTGTATCACTACTTGACATGTTACCTGATCCTGTTTCTAATGCCAACACTCCTGACATGTTGTCCCGATGGACATATCCTGTTGTCTGTATAGACAAACATGTTCCTGCTTGATCCTGTGTTGGCATTAGCTTCAGATTTATCAATACATGACTTGAACACATAACTTGGGGGTATGGGAAAATTAAGAATGTAACCGAACGTAACTCAAAGGGCTATCATATTGTTTGTCGTTTTTCCGGGCGTTACGGAATACTTATTGTTTGCCTTTTTTCCGAGCGTTACGGAATACCTATTGTTTGCCGTTTTTCCGGGCGTTACGGAATAATCACCGATGGGTTACGATAAGGATTACATTAATTGATTTCGAAGACTTTAGAATAGATAACCCAGTAGCACAGTTTAGATTACTCACTGCACATCACATGTGCTTATACCCTTCATTGTTCCTTATTCGTGATATTGTTATACTCTTATTACTGTTCATACTTATACCTGCATGTCTTGTTACCTCCTGATTGTATTATTGTTGATATTATGACGCACTAACGTCTGGGTTTTGCATGGCCCAGATCCTCTCTCCCTGTCGCAGGCCATTCAGGAGTATTTCAGTCAGCAGGCCGAGCAATGAGGACCTGTTAGTATTTTAGTTTAGTTTTCTTTCAGCACTTTTATTTCCTGTTGTGAGCCCGTATTTGGGACGTACTTTCCAGATTATTATTGTTACTTAGATCTATTGCTTCTGCATATTATTTCTTGACTCGTTTATTCTGGCATATGGACATCTACTAGATAGTTTACTATATTGTCCTGTTCTTGATATCTTCGAGACAGCCGTAATGTGACTGTGGAAGGATATTTCCTAGCCACAGGTAGCATGGTTGGCTCTGTCATGTGCCGATCTTAGCGCACTCTGGGAAGCGGGGCGTGACAGTGTCCTTGGCAAAATCTCGATTTAGGGAAATCAGCGTCCTTGGCGAGCATCTCGATTCACGTCGACCCGCAAGGAAATCAGTGTCTTTGCAGGAATACTTCGATTCGTCTCGACCTCTAGGGAAATCAGTGTCCTAGGAAAAACCTCGATTCAGGGAAATCGGCGTCCTTGACGAGAGCATCTCAAATCGCGTCGACCCGCAAGGAAATCAGTGTCTTTGCAGGAATATCTCGAATCGTCTCGACCTCCAGGGAAATAAGTATCCTTGGCAATATCTCGATTCAGGGAAATCAACGTCCTTGACGAGAACATCTCGATTCGCGTCGACCCACAGAGAAATCAGTGTCTTTGCAGGAATACCTCGATTCGTCTCGACCCCCAGGGAAATTAGTATCCTTGGCAAATATCTTGATTCAGGGAAATCAACGTCCTTGACGAGAACATCTCGATTCGCGTCGACCCGCAAGGAAATCAGTGTCTTTACAGGAATACCTCTATTCGTCTCGACCTCCAGGGAAATCAGTGTCCTTGGCAATATCTCGATTCAGGGAAATCAGTATCCTTGACGAGAACATCTCGATTCGCGTCGACCCGCAGAGAAATCAGTGTCTTTGCAGGAATACCTCGATTCGTCTCAACCCCCAGGAAAATCAGTGTCCTTGGCAAATATCTCGATTCAGGGAAATCAGGGTCCTTGACGAGAACATCTCGATTTGCGTCGACCCGCAGAGAAATCAGTGTTTTTGCAAGAATACCTCAATTCGTCTCGACCTCCAGGGAAATCAGCGTCCTTGACAAGAACATCTCGATTCGCGTTGACCCGCAGAGAGATCAGTGTCTTTGCAGGAATACCTCGATTCGTCTCGACACCCAGGGAAATCAGTGTCCTTGGCAAATATCTCGATTCAAAGAAATCAGCGTTCTTGACGAGAACATCTCGATTCGTGTCGAATCGCAGAGAAATCAGTTTCTTTTCAGGAATACCTCGATTCGTCTCAACCCCGGGGAAATCAGTGTCCTTGGCAAAACCTTGATTCAGGGAAATCAGCGTCCTTGGCGAGAACCTCGATTCGCGTCGACCCGCAGAGAAATTAGTGTCTTTGCAGAAATCTCTCGATTCGTTTCGACCCACAAGGAAATCAGTGTCTTTGCAGGAATCTCTCGATTCGTCTCGACCCTAGGGAAATCAGTGTCCTTGGCAAGACCTCTCGATTCTGGGAAATCAGCGTTCCTGGCGAGAACCTCTCGACTCGTGTCGACCCGCAAGGAAATCAGTGACTTTGCAGGAATCTCTCGATTCGTCTCGACCCCAGGGAAATCAGTGTCCCTGGCAAGACCTCTCGATTCAGGGAAATCAACGTCCTTGGCGAGAACCTCTCGATGCGCGTTAACCCGCAAGGAAATCAGTGTCTTTGTGAGAATCTCTCGATTCGTCTTGACCTGCGGGGAAATTAGTGTCCTTGCGCATAAAGAAAATCCTCTTGTGGGATCCTTACAATTCTCAAGAGAAAACGTGCTTAGGAGTCCTCACGACTCCTAAGGAGAAAATACACCTACGAGTTCCTCTCGACTCGTAGGGAGAAAAGTATTTATGAGACCCCCATGGCTCAAAAAGTTGAAAAGTCTTAGGTGGCAGATTCTAACCTTGTCTCCTAAGCCATCACTGCCCTGTAAGGAGGTCAAGATGGACCATCGATGGGCCACACTCTCCGAATTCAAACATCGACGAGGAGGGAAACAACCACTTACAAGTCCTCTCGACTTGTAAGGGAAAAAATTCTCTTGTGAGATCCTTACGACACTCAAGAGAAAACACACTTAGGAGTCCTCACGACTCCTAAGGAGAAAATACACCTACGGGATCCTCTCGACTCGTAGCGAGAAAAGTCTTTATGAGACCTTCACGATTCATAAAGTTGAAAAGTCTTAGGCGGCAGATCTGAACCTGTTTCCTAAGCCATCACTGCTCTACATGGAGGTCAATATGGACTATTTGCGGGCTACATTTGCCAAAACCACATTCGCCAATGAAATAAAGAAGCTACTTACAGGCCCTCACGATTCGTAAGGAAAAATACCCGAGTGAGATCCTTACGACTCACGGAGGCGATGAACGCTTAGAAATCCTCACGATTTCTAGGGAGAATTTACACCTATGGGATCCTTTTGACTCGTAGAGAGAAAAACCTTCTTGAAACCCTTACGGTTCATGAAGATGGAAAAAGTCTTAGGCTACAAAGACCCGAAACTTGTCTCTTAAGCCATCAATTCTTTGGCCACGCATAATATTGCACTACTTCACCTACGTACATACTAACGTAGGCAAAGTAGTGGGGGGCATTTGTTCCCGCCAAAATTTTGGCTCAAAACTTGCTCCCTTAAAAAAATAATAACAATAAAATAAAAATAAAAATAAAGGAAAAACTCCGCACGCAAAGCATGTAGGTAATGCCTCGAATAAAATTAAATCCTATGATGGCGCCTCATGTGCTCCTCACGTGGGCGCCAATGTGCAAAACACAAAAATAAATCTATTAAATAAGAGTTAAACTCTTAGGAGGCAGCGCCTCACGTGCAAAGCATGAGAGCGCCAGTGCCCAGAGTCAAAAACTCTGAGGCAGCGCCTCACGTGCAAAGCATGAGAGCGCTAAGCGCCAACGCTAAAGATTCAAAGACTCTGAGGCAGCGCATCACGTGCAAAGCACGAGAGCGCTGAGCGCCAGCGCTAAAGAGTCAAAGACTCTGAGGCAGCGCCTCGCATGCAAAGCACGAAAGCGCTGAGAGCGTCAGCGCTAAATTATCAAAGACTCTGAAGCAGCGCATCACGTGCAAAGCACGAGAGCGCTGAGCGCCAAGCGCTAAGATTCAAAGACTCTGTGACAGCGCACCACGTGCAAAGCACGAGAGCGCTGGCGACAGAACTAAATGTTCTCCACCGTTAGATCAAAAATCCAACGAAGATGATAAATCATCAAAATTCAGAATCAAATTCTACTGAGGAAATATTCCTTGGATCATCCTAAACAGGAAAGATTGCCTTCTGTAAAACAGCGCATCCTTGGATCAAAGATCCAATGGTGATTAAAAATCACCAAGATACAGAATGAGTTTTGTATGGGGAAATATTTTCCCAATTTTGTTAAAAACAAGAAGATCATCTTCTGTAAATAGAAGCCCTTAAATCAAAAATCCAACGGTGGGAAACATTCCCCAAATCAATCAGAAATCTCTCAGTGGGAGATTTCTCTAACTGATTCAATAAATCAGCATCCCCTATATAAAGGACCCAAGACTTCAAGTCTTAAATAGAGAGACCTCCCCATAAGTTCTCAAATCGAAAGAAGAAGAAAAGAGTGGAACCCCCTCCCCCCCCCCATAAACTTCAAGTTCTCAAAAAAGAAAAAGAGAAGAGCAAGCTCTAAGAAGAAGAACCTTCTTCAAGGTAAATAAAAAGAAGAGAGATCATAGCATCTCTTCATAAAAAGAACTTAGTTCTTAGATCCATGAGACAAAATCTCTTATAAATGAGAATTTAATTCTCAGAGCACAGAACTGACCAGAACTGCCAAAGAAGCGCTTCAGCGCTCCATGTCTGGCGAGCGCCAAGCGCACCACGTGCTCCTCATGTGTGCGCTATTTCATAAGAAGCGCTTCAGCGCTCAGCGCCAAGCGCATCACGTGCTCCTCACGTGTGCGCTATTTCAAAAGAAGCGCTTCAGCGCTCCAGGTCTGGCGCTCAGCGCCAAGCGCACCACGTGCTCCTCACGTGTGCGCTATTTCACAAGAAGCGCCTTAGTGCTCCGGGTCTGGCGCTCATCACCAAGCGCACCACGTGCTCCTCACGTTTGCGCTAAGGGAACACAAAGTGTTCTTTAAATAAAGCCTAGTGCCATAAAAAGTGTTCAACACTCAGTAAAAGACAAAAGAAAAAAGTGGTGTCAAAACCCAAATCAATGTTCAGCATTGTTAAATAAAAAAAGGGACTGAGCTCAAATAAATGTTCAACATTTTATTCAAAACTAAGTAGGCTGAGCCCAAGTTAGCTACAAATCCCTAACTCAGATCAACTGAGCCCATGTGCTCGTAATCTTTTTAATTGGTCTTGGTCCTAAACCTGACTATATATCTCTCAACCAATATTGGTTCAAGGGTACATCTCTTCATATCTCTGATACATGTCGTTGTAATTCTTCAATGTCTTCAGAGAGATGGAGGGTCCCAATAACCAAAAAAAAATTGGCACATCCTTAAATTGTGAAACCAAAATACTAGACTATGACGTCTTTAAACCAGACTATGATGTCTTTAAACCGGACTATGAGGTCCTTAAACTCATGGACTATGATGTCCTTAAACTTTACGGACTATGAGGTCCTTAAACTCATGGACTATGATGTCCTTAAACTTTTCGGACTATGATATCCTTAAACCCAATGGACCATGACGTCCCTAAACTCTTGGACTATGACGTCCTTAAACTTTACGGACTATGAGGTTCTTAAACTCATTGACTATGAGGTTCTTAAACTCATTGACTATGATGTCCTTAAACAGTGGACCGCAATGTCCCTAAACTAAAACGATAGAGTCCAAACACTCTTTCGTCGGATCTAAATGATCCCAAAATCCTGTTGAGTAGATCTTAGTCTAAAATTAGACTAACGTATCCTCAACAAACGTTTGAGTTGATCTTAATCTAAAAAAAGATTAATGATCCTTAAACCAACCTAAACCTAAATCTAAGAAAATACGGATTTGGACCAATCCACGCCCTACGGGCGATAACACAAATTAGTCTCCGTATACAATCCACGGGCAACCAACAACAAAACAAACACATACAACATGAAGTGACCATCTGGAGAAGGAGAAAGTGGTTACCGCGATGCGGCAGCGTAATTAACTGTAGGGGATTGCGCCTGCAGGGAAGAGCGTCCCCACAATCAAAAACCCCTCGTACACGAGGAAGAATCTGACGAAGTCTGCTACAACGGCCGCATCTATCTAAACCTCCGATATACGGTGCCATAAATCAACTTGGTATCTTCGGAGAGGTGGACGGATAAAACCAAATAGTATCTGCCCCCAAATTCAGGCAAGACGACCTACGCGGTTTCGTCTCTGTTTTTGGCGATAAACAAGAGGGACTTGGAATTTGGATTTTGTTTGGCATCTGCATTGCTGCACTGGAATAATGCTAGGAGCAACTCATCATTTGCCCCAGGAGGACTTGGGATTTGGTTTTTGGGTCGGCATCAGTATTGCTGTACTGGAATAATGGCAGGAGCAACTCATCATTTGCCTCGGAAGGACTTAGGATTTAGATTTTAGGTCGGCATCATTACCGCTAACACTGAAGCAATGCCAGGAGCGACTCATCATTTGCCGTTGCCCGTTGGGGAGCGATGGCTTAAGAGATATATTTAGATCTCTATCACCTAAGGCTTTTCAATTTTATGAGCCGTAAGTGTCTCATAAAAGTATTTTCTCCCTACGAGTCGAGAGGATCTTGCAGGTGTATTTCTCCCTAGGAATCGTAGGGATTTCTAAGTGTGTTGCTCTTTTGTGAGTCGTAAGGATCTCACGCGGAGATTTTCTCCTCACAAGGTCGAGAGGACTTTGCGAGTGTATTTCATCTCTTTTTTATGAGTTTGCGCCCTTTCGGGTTTTCATAAACTCGCCGGCAGTCCTGCTGTTTTTACTCACAGAGCCCTTTCGGGTTTTCATCCGTACCCGTTTTGCTTGTGGACATACCTTTTTTTCTTCTTCTTTTCTTTCTTCTTTTTTTACATTGGCAAATCTTCATTGCTGGTGGGACTTTAAATGTAGTCTCGCCGATAGGACTTGGGAGAGATAGGGGTTGTTTATGCCCGTAGATTGTATACGGTTTTACAGGATGTATGATCCAGACCGTAGGGCCGGTGTGCTCAATTCGCCTACGATTTGGAGCATTCACGCGTAGTATTTCTTAAGATATCGGCCATTGATGGGTGGAATGGGCCTTTCTCCCTCGGCATTTATCAGCTGGTAGGATCCTCCATCAAACACTTTCTCGATGTCGTATGGTGCTTCCCAGTTTGGCTCGAATTTTCCCTTGGTATGTCGATTGGGGATGATCGGTCTTTTGAGGACCAACACCAATTCGCCTTTCTTGAAAGCTCGGAAACGGGTTATCTTGTCATAGACCCATGACATTTGGGCTCGGTACAGCTCGAAATTTTGCTGTACTGCGAGCCTCTTTTCTTCGAGGGCATCGAGCTCTTCGAGCCGAAGGAGCACGTTTTCCTCCTCCGTCAACTCATGTTGAACGGCCATTCTTAAGCTTAGAACTTCGACTTCGAGGGGGAGGATCGCCTCCACTCCAAAGAGTAATGAGTATGGAGTGAACTAGGTTGGAGTACGGTGCGTGGTACGATATGCCCACAACGCCTTGTGAAGTTTGAGATACCAGTTTCTTTTGTTGGCTGAAGCATTTTTCCTCAGGAGCTTGCACAGAGTTTTATTGAAGGCTTCGGCTAGCCCATTAGCCCTTGGATTATAGATGGAGGAATATCTCTAGTCTATCTTGTGTTGAGTAGCGAAGCTTGAGACCTTGAAGCTCTTGAAAGAAGGCCCGTTGTCAGATATGATTCTTCTTGGTGTTCCGAAGCGGTATAGAATATTATACTGGAAAAATGTTAGAATATCTTATGTCTTGACTTCTTTTAACGGGACAGCTTCAGCCCATCTGGAGAAGTAGTCAGTTGCGGCCAATATGAACCGGTAGCCTTTGGATGGCGGAGGATCAATCGGGCCAACTATGTCGGTGCCCTAAACTTCGAAGGGCCATGACGCCATCGTGGGATGCAACGGATTGGGGTGCTTGTGAATGAAGTCACCGTGAATTTGGCAGAGATGACATTTCTTTGCATGCTCTTCGCAATCCTTTATCATGGCAGGCTAGTAATATCTAAGCCGTTTGATTTGAAGCCGCATTTTGCGGCCGGACTGGTGAGCTTCGCAGATGCCCGAGTGAACTTCTTTCATGATTTTTTAGGCTTCGGCTGATGACAGGCACCTGAGCCAGAGTTGGTCATATGATCTGCGGTATAGCGTATTATTTACAAACATGTATGGGAGAGCTCTCTTCTTCAGCTGAATCCTAGCAAATTTTCCCTTGGGCATCTTGTCGTATCGGAGGTGCTCTATGAAGGGTTCTCTCCAATCGGGCTCATCTTGAATGATCGAAGCTTCTTCGGCAAGATTGTTCTCTTGTTCAAAGCTATCTTCTTCATGCAAAGAGACTGGAGACATAATTTGCCGGCTTCTGACTGTGATTAGAATTTCGTCCATATCAAGATCAGCTCGCTCTTTAGCTAGGCGAGCGAGTACGTCGGCCTTTCCATTCAACGCTCCAGGGACTCTCATTAGTTCAATGCGAGTAAACCGTTTCATGAGTTCCACTACTCGTCTTCTATATCGAGCTAACTCAGGTTTGTATATCTTATAGTCGCCGCTTACTTGGTTGACGACAAGTTTGGAGTCACCGTAAACCCATAGCTGAAGGATTTCCATTTCTATGGCAAGCTCCAGACCAGCTATCAGAGCTTCGTACTCAGCCTTGTTGTTTGTGCGAGACTTGGTGAGAGCGAAAGAACGCCGTAGGGTTCCTCCCGATGGCGTGACGAACACCAGCCCTATCCATATTTTTATCTCCGGGACGCTTGATTTGCTGGAGATCCTTATTGATGAGGCTCGATCGAAGTAGAGCTCCCAACATGGCTCATCATCCTCGAGACGCAGCACTTGTTTGTCGGGTAACTCACAATTGAGCGGTGACCCTTCTGGTATGGGATGAGCAGCGAGAAAGTCAGCGAGGGATTTTCCTTTTACTGATTTATGAGGAGTATAAATTATGTCAAATTCAAGCAGCATGATAGCCCATCTCGCCATTCTACCGTCTAGGCTTGCTTTGGTCATTAAGTGTTTGAGCGGGTCGACCTTAGAGATCAGCATAACTCGATGAGCGAGTAGATAGTACCTCAGTTTTTTCACAGCGAATATTAGAGCCAGGCATTGCTTTTTGATCGGGGAATAGTTGTGTTCCGCCCCGACTAAAGTTCGACTGAGGTAACAGAGAGGATTCTCTTTTCCCTCCTCGTTGTTCTGGGCAAGGAGTGCACCGAGTGACTCATTTAGCGCGGTAGTATAGAGAATAAACAATTTATTTAGAATAGGGGCAGCAAGCACTAGAGGGTGCAACTGGTACTGTTTGATACTTTCGAACACTTCTTGACATTCGGCATCCCAGACAAAAGGAACTCCTTTCTTCATGAGCTTTGAGAAGGGCCTACATCTCCCCGATAAATTTGAGATAAACCTTCGTATATAAGCAAGCTTGCCTTGAAAAGATCTTAGCTGCGTCAGATTCTTCGGAGGGGGCATCTCCATGATGGCCTTTATCTTGGATGGGTCAACTTCGATCCCTCGATGTCGGACTATGAAGCCCAGGAATTTTCTTGATGACACGCCAAAATCGCACTTCAGATGATTCATCTTCAGATCGTATTCCCTCAGTCTAGTGAGAACGGTCCTAAGATCTTGGATGTGATCGACCTTGGTTTTAGTCTTGACGACCAAATCATCAACATAACATTCGACAACATTATAGATTAGGTCATCAAAGATATTGGTCATTGCCCTTTGATATGTAGCACCTGCATTTTTCACTCCGAACGGCATCACTTTGTAACAGTATATGCTGATCGGGGTTCGAAATGTTGTATGCTTCTCATCCTTAGGCGACATTTTTATCTGATTGTACCCAAACGAACCGTCCATGAAGGTGAACAGCTCGTAATTTGAGGTGTCAGCAACCATCATTTCCATGACCGGAAGCGGGAAATCATTTTTAGGGCATGCCTTGTTAAGGTCCCTGAAATCGACGCAAACCCGGATTTGCCCATTTTTCTTCTTTACTGGGACAATGCATGCAATCCAGTCTTTAAATTTCTCTTCTCTGATGAAGCAAGCATCGATAAGTTTCTTAGTTTCCTCGATGACCTTTTCTTCCAGCTCCCTTCTCATTCTTCAAGGAGCTTATTTGAAAGGCTTGGCGATATAGCCAGCTTATGCACGGCCACTTCAGGAGAGAGGCCAGGTATTTCTTTGTATGTCCACACGAAGCAGTCGGCGAGCTCATAAAGCAAGGCAATTATCTGCTCTTTCATTTCCTCTGACAAGAGTGTGCTGATGTAGGTTGGCCTTGGATTATCAGGCGTTCCCAAATCGATCTCGGTTAGCTCATCGAAGGTTGCTTGTCCGCCATCTTCGAGCTATTGAGGGGCTTCTTCTAGCTCGGCTAGCTCGTCTTCATCATTTGACTCTTCGCTGGCTTCACCAATATGGATCATGTAGCATACTTTGGAATCAGGTTGAATGAAACCTATGCCCCGTCTATCTGAAATTCGTCCATCAATGAGTGCTCGGACCTGAGTCGGATGCCATAGCCCTTCATAAAACTTTGCTTCGGAGTCCGTTTGATATAACCGACATCCGCACTTTTTAAAATATTCCCGCATCTCAGGCACATAATATCTGGGATTAAGGACGGCTCTTATGCCTCTCTCATAAAGAAGGAAAGTGATAGACAAATCATCCGGGTGCGTGACAAGGTTTGACCCATAGAACAGGATGCCCTTCTGTCCACTTTTTCTTCCAGGAATGTAGAAGGTTTTAAGCTGGTCTATGGTGGAGACTGACAATACATCTAGCTCCTTGCATATCTGCTCCGGCACCCTTGTGATAGCTAGGGACCTTTCTGTAATCTTGATGGTTTCTCTCAGCTTCGCTTTTTGCATGAGGGCCCAATCTGCATAGCTGTTGCAAGACGGGTCCTCTTCCTCCGACTCTTTAGTGTCGCTACCAAAATGAGGGCAATTTTTGCTGCCGGATGGGCCTTCAGTATCAGACTCATCCGTATCACCGCCGAAACGCGGGCGAGTTTTACGGAAGGAAGGACTTCCAGCGACGGACTCATCAGCGTCACTGCTGAAATGCGAGCGCACTTGGGGGGTTTTACTTTTGAAAGTGACAGCCGGCTGAGATTCGCTTTCGAGTTTCAGGGTCGTTCTATCCTCGGTCAGTTGTGACTTAGCATTTTGGGGGTTCACAAAGTACCGAGAATCTTCATATCGGAGTTCATGCACACAGAACGGTTGGATGTCTCTGTCAATGCGTCTTTCTTCGTCTTTTTAGTATACTTCATGCATTGATGGAGAGTTGACGGAACAATGCCGTAATCATAGAGCCACGGCCGCCACAAGATAATTTTATGAGACGTGTCGGCGTCGGTCACGTATATCTTGGCTTCGGTTTGTAGGTCCCCGAACCTGATCGGCAGAGCTATGGATCCCAAAAGTTGCTGGCAATTTTGATTGAAGCCTTGAATGACAATCCTTTCTCTTGACAGGTGTCGGACGTCTATTGAAAAACTCTTCAGAGTCCGCAAGTTCATGATGTTCACTGAGGATCCCGGATCAATCAATATGCGATTAATCCGATCTTCGTCGCTGTACCCGGTCACGTAAAGCGGCCGATTATGCTCAGTCGTTCCCAGTAGCAAGTCTTCGTTCTTAAACGTGACTGCGGCGGCATGCAAAGCATACTGGGTTTCTTTCATATTAATTTCCGCAAAGCGAGCCTGATACCGCTCGGGGTTTTGTAAAGCGTGAATGAGAACATTTCTAAGCTTTTTAGATAGGACCAAGGCATCGTAGATGCTCAGGAGAGACGGAAGCTTCCGAAGATGAGCCAAGACATTGCAGTCCACTGAGAAAGGACTTGAGTTTTCATTAGCTGGCTCTCTGCCATCTTCCTCATTAGCCACCTGTTTTTCCTTTCCTTTTGGGACGTTGTCCTGATTTGGCGGTAGAGCCATGCCGCTTCTGAGCTGGATTTGATTGGCCTTTGTGGCGAGCTCTTCGTCCTCTTTGGGAAAATGGAGCTCCTCCTCAGAGTCGCTGCCAAGATGGATGGCGTAGCAGGTCACTATAAGGATCTCTTCATTGGAGTCTTCTTCTAACTCCTCCCGAATTTCAGCCGCTTCTACAGGGAAGAACTCCTTCAATTGAATTAGAGTTCTTTCCTTCTGTTCATAGTCTTTGAGGGAATTGATATATTTTTGAATGGTCGATCTTCCTGCAAACTCTTTTTCGCGTCGAGATGCACTTTTCTTCTTCTTGAGCTTTTTGGATTTTGAGCCTGATGAAGCCGAATTGGTAGCTGGAATGGTTGGCTTCTTCTGCCCTTCGCATTCTGTTCTGGGCTCTTTCCGAAGTAGCTTTAGCATATTCTTCGTCTTATTAGATATGTGCACACTCCACGGAGGCTGCGGCGAGTCGGATTCATTCCTCGGGGCAGCGGGTTCAGCTGTTTGCTCGCAGAAGGCTTCAGGTTCTGTCTGTCTAAAGTTGGTGGTTGCAACATGATTGTTCACCAACACACTCTTGGACAGCTCGATCTCTCCAGTCTTATACTGCTTCTCGACCCAGTCTTTGAAAATATAGCAATTCTCGATCGCATGGCTCACTACTCTGTGGTACGGGCAATACAGGGGATTGTCGATCATTTTTGCTTCGTGGGGTCTTTTTGACTCTGGCAATTGTAGACCATTGTTCAAGGCATCTTTGAATATCTTGTGGACCTTGTCCCTTCTGAAAGAGTAAACCTTGTTCTTTTTCTCCTTTAAGGAAGACCCTTCTCCTCCCAGCACTGGCTTTCGAGACCGGTTGGTTTTGGATTCACCTGCCTTTCGCTTGTCTTCATTGTCAGACACATTGAAGACATTGGTATTGCTGAAATTCCCGCTTCTACGGTTGTCGTCCCGCTTGCTTTTCTAAGTCTTGTCACTCTGAGAGTCCGGGGTAGACTCTTGCTTTGAGCGTTCCAGCATTAGACTTTCTTGGTTAGCTCCTGAAACGTCTTGAGGCCTGCTGTATACAAGAATGGGACCATCCAATTACTGAGGTTCCCAATGAGGAGGCTGACAGACTGGTCCTACTCTAGCGGCGGTTCGCACTTGACAGTGAGGTTGTGCCATCGGGCAATAAAGTTCGTGTTGCTTTAGTTGTTTCTCAGCTTGGTTCTCACAAGGTCAGCAATGGAGATTTTATCACTGACACTCATGAACCTTTGCCGAAACAAAGACTCCATTTGGGCAAAAGTAATGACGGACCCGTCTGGTATGCTCGCGTACCAGTCAAAAGCAACACCAGTCAGGCTATTGACAAACAGACAAAGAAGGAGCGCATCACTACCCCCTGTATTTCCGCACGATGCTTTAAAGTTGGTGACGTGCTGATTTGCGTTTCCCGTCCCGTCAAATCTTCCGAACTTAGGAATGACGTAGCCGCTCGGGAACTCGATCAGATCGTACTGTGCGGGATATGTCCGCCCGCTACTGCCAATTTCTTTCTGAGCTTCGGCTTCGGCCACCAATGTTTTAACCTTGATGGTGACCAAATCCATTATCCGATCTTGTGTTAGTGGGATGGTGCTATCTGGGGCCAAGGCGTCCCTAGAAGCGAAATGTGACCTGCTTTCATGCGGCTAACCCAATCTTGGACCTAAGGGGATAGGCATCGGTTGCTTCGGGTTGTCATCACCCGGCTCATGAGTAGATACATGTGCTTGATTGGGAGGCACTCGAGCAATTTGAGCCGTGAGCTGCGTCAAAACATTCGTCGGGTCATCAATTTTTGAGTAGAGCTTGGCCATCTCTTTATCTTTGCTCCTGAGCTGTTTTCGAAGCACTTGAAGCATCTCTTGCTCTGCGGTCCTGGGATGGAAAGTCGGCTCTTTCTCGCTGTCCGAGCTTGACTCCATATGGACTGAGGGGTTTTTCTGCCTATTGGCCTCATCGATAGGGTTTTCATCATCCAGCGGAGGCGGATGATCTTAGGAAGCGGCAACCACATTCAAGCCAGATTGGGCTTAGGATGTGGTGACCCCATCCTTTCTTTTACTGCAAAGGTTGTCGCTGGGGCGCATGCCCTCCATATAGACCGTGTGGATAACATATCCGGCCATCCTTTCATTATTGGTAGCTAATTTCGTGGACCGCTGTCGGGGCCCTTCTGTTTCGGTAACGGGCAATCGATTGAAGATGGCTGGCCTGACTGGGTTCTTGAGTGGTGCTGGTGCTTCTTTTTTGGATTTGCCCCGCTGTTTTCACGCGACACAGAGCGCCTGATAGACTCTTGAATAGACAGTGTCACGCTTTCTCTGTTGGGGCTGGGACATGTCTCTTTGTAGTATCGTTCGGACTGCTGTCTTCTTTATTTTGGCGATCATGGCATTTTTCTAAACCCACTTCAGCGGTTCGAAGGAGTTGTTGTCTTTTACGTCCGCCTCAGCCGTTGTCGCGGGATAACCCTGCTCTTAGAACCTCACAAGATTCCACCTGGCCGGAGTCCTAGCCCTTTTTTTGGCTTGATACCTGAGCCGATTCTGTCTCAACCTTTCTGTTTTGAGCACTTGGCAAGCTTCAGCCCTTCGAAATGACGTCGTAAACTGACTGACAGTGAGTCCAGAGAATATGCCTGCTCGCTCGATCATCAAGGGCAACGTCTGAGCTTGCTGGAGCTGCTTTATGGCCCCATTGGTGTTGACGGCCTTGCCCCAATTGGAACAGTGGAGAGCCGCTCGAATATGGATTTGCATTTGGGGTGGGATGCTCTGGCGACCATGACGTTCGGCCTCCTGCTCCTTGAGGTCAGTTTAGCAGCTTGGTTTGTCGAGACCTCCACCAGATGAGCGTTTCCAGCAGGGTAGATGACGATCGAACCAAATTAACGGGGTGGCTCCTCCCATTGCCAGCTGAGACTGACAGGGAGAACAACATGAGCATTGATCTTGACCACGTATGAGATTGGGGTCGCGTCGGCAGCTGAATTCATCTTGGGAGACATCGTCGTTGAAAGTTAATTGCTGCACGAAAGGAACATTACTTCAGTACAAACGTCGGTATATATGTTAAATGAGTTTGCATGAACGCTTGACCCGAGATATAGGAGGAGAGAAAGGTCCCACCGGGCGTGCTAGAATCTGTAGGGTGTTTTTCGTCACCCTATTGAGATGGGAATACGTGTGCGCTTGTCAGGCGTATACAGATTCCCCCTGCCTAAGGTAGGCCGGAGTTTATTGATCGTGAGGATCCGAATCTCCGGCAGCCACGGACTAAGCTGCCGTTAATTATCCCTCGCATATGGAGCGAGAGAACCTCCGATTGACTGGTCAAACTGGTCATGCGAACTCAATGTGCCGTGTGTTGTGTTTTGAAAGGGTTTTGGATATATCGGGGGCCTTGCAGAGTTTACGGGGGTCCCGCTATCCGGATAGCGGGCCAGAGATCAAGGGGGCTAGCAGCCCCCTTGCGAGGTGCGGGACAGCGTCCCGTTAGAAAAATTTTCCCACCGGGGGACATGATTTGGGTGTGGAGTGCATGGAAAATGAGGGGTGAGGAGCGTCTTAAAGACGCATGCATGGCACGTGGACGCTTGGCGCCCGCGGGTCACGTGCCAAGCGAGTGGGCGCTTGGCCCCCGCGAATCCTGTGAGACGCACTTGAGCGCTGAGCGTCCGCGGGTCACGTGCCCTACACGCGACCGCTAGGCGCCCGCGGGTCACGTGCGCGGCACGTGACCACTGGAAACACCAGCGGAAAAGGGGCTTAGCCCCTGGGCTGGGAGTTGAACTCCTAAGGGGCTTTGGACTTGAACTCCTAACAAGGATTATGTATAGATTTGGAGTTAAACTCCTAAAAAGAGTTTTGTTTATGGAGTTAAACTCCAACAGATCTTGAATGGAGTTAAACTCCTAGTAATCTTTGAAGATGATCAGAGTGAACCCCTTTCTTCTCCCCTTTAGCCCTGAATCTTCTTTTGAGCCTTAGATCTTCCCGAAATGGGATTTTTGGAAAATGGTCTCCTTCTTCCTCTTCTCCGTTGGCTGGAGCTTGAAGTAGAAGAGGGGTGGAACTCAAAAATCTCCTCTTTTGGGGATTTGATGAAAGATCCGAGTTCCTCTTTAAGCGTTTTATGGTGGAAAACAGTTTCTTTTTGGAAAAAGAGGGATTGAACTCTTGATTTAATTCAAAAAAAAAGAAGATTTAGAACCTTGAGGAAGAAGAAGGGGGCACAAACCCTAGAATTTTAGGGAATGAAAAGTTGTGCTTGATTTTTTCATCATGTTTGCCTTTATAAACTACACACTTTACATATAACCCCTTGAGTTTTGCCAAATGGCACTTGTGCCACTCCATGCCTTATGTGCTAATCTTTTTTTGCACATAAGCCATGGGGTTTACAAAATTTTGGCTTTTGGACCATTTTACATACATTTATTTCTGTATAAAAAAAGAATTACATTAAACCAATTTATGGTTTCATTCTTTTTGTCATGGGGCCGGTCCTTCCATACTCGGTCTTGACCTGGGCTTGGGCCTACTTAGCTTGGGTTGACTTTGATTTTGACTTGGTCAACCGCGGTGTAATTTTAGACCCCAATACCTTTGACTTTACTTTACTTGACTATATTGACTTGTTACTTGACTTGTACCATGATATCTAGTTCTTGATATTGCCTATTACTACTTGACTTAACTTGTATGGACATTTGTATTATTGTCACAGTGGACATCTGAATTATGGTCAAGATAGACATCTGTATTATGGCCAAAAGGAAATCTGAATTATGGTCAAGATAGACATCTGTATTATGGTTAAAAGAACATATGTATTATGGTCAATAGGATATATGTACATTGACATGTATATATCTGACTTATGACATCATTCATTTGTATATTGAGGATAGTATTGTCCTACTACATTCTTGGGGACGGTATTGTCCTAATACGTGAGAAGGTTTATTTTAATACAGGGGGAGGTTTATCATAATATAAGAGGAGGTATATCCTAATATATTGAGAACGGTATTTGTTCTGGAATAACGAGATTATCATTATTCATCTAATACATTGACCCTAGTTTCTACATGACATGATTGCTTTACTTCTTATTACTTCTTATATCACATGTTTTGCTAATGTTATATTATGCTCACATGACATGATATACTTATTGCATAATATTTGTTATTTCACATGCCTTGCCTATTATATTTCATGTTATTACTGCTACTATTATTATATTTCATTTTCGGTCTTTATCCTTATGATTTTATCTATGGCGTGCTGACGTCTGGGTTTTGCATGGCCCAGATTATCTGACTTTAACACTGCAGGATCAGGATTACTTCGAGAAGCTTACCGAGCAGAGCTTCGTATTTATCTAGTTATTTATGTTTTAGTTTTATTTCCAGTATTAAACTAGTTGTTGAACTCCTTTTGTGATCCCATAGGGGACAAGTCTTGTTTATCGTTTCTTATTTATATTCGGATCTTTGACACTTGATCTTATTTATTGCTTCCGCTATTGATCCTTGATTATCGTTATCTTTATTATTGCAAAGTTTGTACATGTGCTAATTAGATATTTTATATTGTTTCTTGATTATTGCATGACAGCCGTAATGTGACTATGGAAGGATGATTCCGTTCCGTAGGTAGCATGGATGGCCGAGTTATGTCCCGAAAATTTTTATATAGTGGGAAGTGGGGCATGACAAAGTTTTGTGGTATTATAGCCTAGGTTTAGATTAGATAGGCTTGGTTCAATTTGTAGTTGGGTATTGTACCCAATGCATTGACCTTAAAACGCTTGAGCTATAGGAACATGTCTTGCCACGTTATCGCCTTGCTATTCAAATCTTGAATCCTTATCTTTATTGAATCTTGTTTCCGTTACTAATCCACGTCGTTCATCCTTGAAACCTTTTTCCCTTAAACTTTCTTGTTTTCTTCGACGATCCTATCTTGACGATATGGAAATGACTTGGCGAACCCTATATCTCCGTTTGATGTCATCTTGTAACTTTTTTGATTCCTTATTGTTTTCTTATTCCATTGACCCTGATAGTGGGATTTGGACGACTTGGATGGAGTTAAATGATTTTTAACTATGTACCGCGGAATGATTACAATGCGGTACTCTAGTTAGGTGACTTCAAATCCTACTCTTGATTCTTTTTCCTCAACTTATTTTCATTGTACTACTTTGTTTTCCCCTTATTTCAATTACTTTCAAATCCATGTCTTATCTTGAACTTGAATCCAACAGCCGTGTTATCTTCACATTGTCCAGTAGTGATAAATCCTTCTGCGTTTCGAAGAATGAGGAGAAACATGAAGAGAATTTAAGGATTGCAGCAGTTCGAGATTGGCTTGAGCGGGAGCTAGTACATACCGCATCAAGGTCAATTAGGTGAAAGATATTTGATTGAAGAAGTTTGGAGGACATGCTTCAAATTATTAGAGTAGCACAGCGGAATCGTGATGGATCCTTGAGATATGGAAGCCGTTTGGGTGTGCCAGAAGATGAGATTCGTTAGAGTTTTCCCACATTTATTTCCTTGAATCCGTGATTTGTTTGTACTTTCTCCAAACTTGCTCCCTTGAATCCGGAAAATTCCTTATCTCTTTCATTTTGTTTTCATTGAATCTGAGATTTCATGTTCTTGTTCTTTTCCTGTTTTTCGTGAGTAGGAGATCGTTTGTTTTGTTTTCGTTCTTGTCCCTTTCATTCTTCATGAATTTCGAGAACAAAATTCTTTTATATAACACCCTAGAATGATCGTACATATTTTGTAGTAATAAATGATATTGATTGATTTACTGGTTTTACTGAGTTTTGGTTTGGGGCATCATGAGCAGGCTCAAGCATGGCGTGAGCCATCTCATGTACCCAGAGAATCATCGTTTAATTGGAAAAACTTGTGAGCCGGTTCAGGCTATATTGAGTCGTCTCAACCGACTGCGATCTGATATTGTTTTCTGATATGTTTATTCATTGGGTATTTGATATATTGTTATTGGGTTAGGGTAAATTGGGTTTAATTAATTTTTAGGTTGTGGATATGATTGTTTTGATATAAGTTTCATATATTATCCGGACGATATCCATGATATACTATATCAACCCCTTTATAATCATACAACCCTAATTCCTATTATTTTCCTCTCAAACACCAAAACCCTAGCCTCCATATCTCTTTCTCTCACACACCTGAACCGAACCTTAACCCTAACTCCAAAACCCAAAATCTTTCCATCTCGTAGCCGACCTCATCATCATTTACACCGTCTTGAAGAGATCTTTGTCATCACCATCGTCTTTTTTCTCGCGACTGTAGCATCAAGATCGAACATACAAGTGAGGGATTTGCGTAAGGTTCCGAGATCGTGCTTGCATCGTCGTCATCGTGATAATCGTAGATTGAGGTAAGTACTTGGTACTTGCTACATGCTATAGCGAGATTAGATCTCGTTATTATATATATATATATATATATATATATATATATATATATATATATATATATATATTGATTATCAAACTTTTAACCTTAATCATGTATGCATGTTATTTCCATATTTGATTATTGTGGTTATTGTTTATCATATGCACGTTTGACATGATGGAGATCTTGCTAGACATCGTTATAATCTCATATTGTTTATATAGGTCGTTTGACACATAGTTCTAGACCTAGATTGACAATATCGAGATCTGAATCACTATATATCGATAATATTGTTTGAAAGGCAATTTGACTTGGAACCCTAAAGATATCAGTTTTATATTGTTAGATTGATGGCATAAAATATAGGAAAATCGAGTTCATCATTATTGTTATCATAGGTATGAAGTATGGAGTGAAAACCCTAATTAAAATATCAAATTGTATCAGTTTTTAGGCTATGAGACGTCTCGAGACAACCCTGAGCCGTCTCATACATCCAGAGAACAAATAATACATTCCAGACCACTTCGGAGCCGTCTCAAGAATTCTTGAGTCATCTCAAGTTTACTGTACAGACATGTCTTAGTAAAACCATCAAAACGTTTTTCTCGATGATCAAATTTCGATATTCTTAGGCTCGTTGGAAAGATCTCTTCGAGATGTACAACTTTCATGTTTATCATATTTGCCAATATTGAGTTTATGACCGCCGAAAATATCCCCGAATTTGAGAGTCTCTAACACTTGAGTCGTTTCAACCTGACATGAAACCTGACATTGAACCTGATATGTTATACGACATACTAGACCATATTACACATACACAACATGCTACTTGAAACATATTATGATTGTGTTATATGCTGATTGACCATGTTATTCCTGTTAATGCTATTATCTTAATCTTACACATGCTATGACTATGATATTCATGACATGATAGTATACTGATTAATTACAATACATGTTAATTTGTTATTGTATTTCTTGATCAAGATATCCATGTTAATACTAATGCCTGTTTTCTACCTTTACTTATGCTTGAACATGTTCACTAGCACCATGTTAAGACTTATGCCATATAGTAGCTGTCCAATGATAACGTATTCATGATACCCTTGACTTGACTTACTTGACTTGTTACCTGACTTGTACCCTGATATCTAGTTCTTGATATTGCCTATTACTACTTGACTTGATTTGCATGGACATCTATTGTAACAAGCCTAAACTTTCTGTACAATTTTTTCAAAAATACAGAAAAGGGTACTTGAGCTTGAGCACAAGTTATAAATTTGATTTGATTTTTAACAGCAAGAAGGAGCTTGTATCTCATTGGTAGACCTTGCACTGCTGAACCAAAACACCAGAGTTCAAATCCCATCAGCCACAATACCTGTTTATTTAAAATACTTTTAATCTTTTAGAAGCCCAAGAGTCTACACGTGCACAACCCGTAAACCCAAGAGTCACAGCCTAAATAAACATGCACACGGGGCTAGACCAAGCGTCAAGGATACGTGGCACAAATACGAGCCCCCGACTCGGTGACTCGGGCCGGCGAACTCACTGACTCGGCCGCCGCCGCCGGTCTGACTCAAACAAAACCCCATTTTTTTCAACTCTGGCGACTCTTGGACTCCCCCCATAACTCCTGCATTATTTGTTTTTCCTGCACATTTACATAGCATATTAAAACACACATTTAATCCATTTTAATACAAATTTTTAATACACCCTTTCACTACCTTAAAACCCTAATTTTTTCTATAAATACCACTCTTAAATCACCCCTCCTCACTCCCAAATTCCTGCCCAAACTCTCAAGAAAATTCCCAAGTCTTTTGTGTGCAAGTGGAGTTAGCAAAGGGCGAAACTCTGACGAACTTCTGGCGACAACTCAAGGAGTTTCCGACGATGAAACGACGCACCGGCAACTCCCATCTCTTCCTCTTTCTCTCCTCTAGCCAATCATTCAATAAGTCCCTACTTCTCATTCTTTTCTCTATTCTAAAAACATTTAAAACTAAAACCCGACAGAAGTGGAGTTAATCCGACATCCGATTCGGTTTTTCATTAAATCACCCCTCCTCATATATTATGAAATTATGTTTTATTCACTAAAAATGTCACATTGATAAAATATACGTCCATGAAAACTCTAAAGACGATAATAAAATACTTGAGGTGTATTTTGAAAATTATACAAAATTATTTTTTACATAAAACCCCCTCAAGTTATACTAAAATACAATAAGGACTCTAGTAAACATAGGTTTAAGCGGGACCAGTCTCTTGGGCCTTAGAGAGCCGGAGATATGGGTGCTTGGCTATTTAAGGTAGACAACTTAACAAGCGATATTATCAACACGGCAATTGTCTTTGAAAAAGACACAAATCTTGTCGTCCATATGCAGCAGTTACCGATAGCACCAAAACATATTTCAGGATTCAATTTCTTTTCTAATTGTCTGACTCAGACCGAGTCTCAATATAATTAATCTGACTTGAATATGATTCAAGTATCAAACTTCAATACAACATAGATCTATAAATCCGTCTATTCAATCTAATCAATCTATATTGACTGAACCGAACCATGGATATATTCTATCTACATGGTCATCCATTATATCCGTTCCATTACTGATATCATGTTTTTGGCAAGTCATCCATCTATATACAATATACAATTCAAACAATACAAACAATACAATCAAGACACCGCGGGGTTTTTAAGGTGTAGATTGGTACGGAAGATATTAGAAGTGGCACGAGACAGCAACCATAAAGACACCTAACCTGAATTTAATTATCATTGTACCGTGGCTGAACAGTTCCTTGTACTCCATATACCGTAGTCTCTGGTCTAGTGAGATTCCTCTCATATACAATGGTCTCTTCTGTACCAAGCTACAAACAACAGCGTTAAAACTAAATACAATATTATAACAATATACTCTCTATTCTGTCTATTCCATTCTTATCTATTTACGAGACTTACCGAGCGATTTGTCCGCTGACGACATTCTCTTTCTTTTCTTTGGAATGTCGTCAGGTAATTCGGACTCACTGGAGATCGAGTCCACCAGCGAGGATTTGGACCAGCTAGCTTTCGACCCAGAGCTTTAGATTCCTTGTACACATTTACATTCTATATTTTCCATTTCTGTTATGCCACTGTTTAGGCATTGCTTTTCATTCCATATATTTACTTTTCAGATGTATTATAAAAAGAATGTTAATAAATAAAGTTGTTGTTCAATTATATCTATTGTCCCTGTCTCTTGTGCATTTTACATATATTGCTTAGATACGCTTAGCGTATTTACTACAGAGTAAATACGTAGCGGTCTCGTCGCGTCCTCCACCCGTATACTGGGAAGCGGGGCGTGACATCTGTATTATAATCATAGTGGACATCTGAATTATGGTCAAGATAGACATCTGAATTATGGTCAAGATAAACATCTGAATTATGGTCAAGAAGACATTTGTACATTAACGTGTAGGTATCTGACTTAAGACATCATTCATCTGTACATTGAGGATGGTATTATCCTACTATATTCTTGAGGACGGTATTGTCCTAATACGTGAGGAGCTTTATCCTAATACATAGGGAGCTTTATCCTAATATATTAAGAACGGTATTTGTTCCGGAATAATGAGATCATCATTATTCATCTAATATATTGACCCTAACTTCTACATGACGTGATTGCTTTACTTCTTATTACTTGTTATATCACTTGTTTTGCTAATATTATATTATGCTCACATGACATGATAGACTTATTGCATAATACTTGTTATTTCACATGCCCTGCCTATTATATTCCATGTTATTACTGCTATTATTATTATATTTCATATCTGGTCTTTATCTTTATGACTTTATCTATGACGCGCTGACGTCTGGGTTTTGCATGGCCCAGACCATTTGACTTTAACACCACAGGATCAGGATTATTTCGAGAAACTTGCCAAGCAGTGAGGAGCTTCATATTTATCTAGTTTAGGGGTGTTGTAAATGTTAATCGAATGTGTTTAGAGGCGACGCGGCCGTGATCGGGGGATATCGGTGAATTGTACAATAGACACCGCATAGCCTTATGAGATCTGGAAACGATGCATGGAAGCTGATGCCTTGTCATGTGATTGAAAGCAAGGACAGACTTGAAGATGTCGTGTACCATAAGGGAAGGTTCTTTATCGTCTATGATGATGATTTGCCGATTAGTGTCTTTCGATTTATGTCCGCCATTGTAAAAGTGCATCGTAAAGGGTAGAGCTATATTAATGATCATGACTGCATTCAAGAGATTTAACTTGTTTCTTCTTCTTGCTCCGACGATTTGTTTCTGATGGTCGTGAGAAAGCGGATTATCATTCACATATTTGATCATGCATACGAGTATTGTTGGGTTCAAGAGTCTGGATATGCTCCAATTTGGTTTATTCCTTCTCTATTTTAGTTATATGAGGAGAAATATATTAGAGCATATGGGATTGTCTTTGGCCACAACAAATAGAGGTTCTTCGAAGACCTTTCGTTTTGAAGCAGGGATGCCTTTTTTAATTGTAAGGATAAAGGCTCTGAAGTGGGTGAACACTCGGCCCAGCGGACGAACATGCTGGTTTTTGGCTCCGTGCACTCACGGACATATTTTGAATTTCACGTTCACAACTGAAACCGTGTTGCATCCTTTCTCATTTCAATGCTCACCTTTTTCAATATATATGATAAATTTTATAATTAAGGGAAATTATCTTTTCTTATATGGCAATTGGCTCTTCTATATACACATTGACTCCTTAATTAGAAGATTAAGTTGAATAGAAAAAATGTATCCTATTTTGAAAGAAAAAGAATTTATCAAATGATACGTAAATTTCATTAGATGGGTTTTGACCTTTTCCTAAATGAATACACACTTAACCAAATGTGAATATTTGAACTGCTTGACGGCGAACAAAAATTACACAGCCATATAAGGGTTCTTTTTTGCTGTTTATTGCGTTATACTTAACTCAAATACGGAAGTTTGAAGTGAACCGAAATCTATTTATCTTTGCCGCTACCATCATAACATCCTCCATGATTAACATTAGCGCTATGACCGACACCTTCTTCACCATGAGAACCATGGCCCTCTTTACCACCATCGTCACCATCTTGGTCGTTTTCTTAAGTGTCTGTAACATTGTGATATAATTATATAATTAAAAAAATTAACTGAAAATGCCATAATATTAAGGTATCCTTTTACATACCAAATATGAGAATATTATTTTCTCATCAATGATCAAATCATACTTAAACTAAGTAAAAACAAATATTCCCAATAATCTAAATATCACAAAAATTGGCATGGGCTTGAATAGCACCACGAGTCTCCCTTTTTTTTTGTCTTTCTTTCTAAATTTAATCCAATTTTTAGAATTAATTAATGCAGTTATTTCTCTCTCTACATCTTTTAAAATCAAGAAAAGGGCACCAAAAAAGGAAAAAAAAGGGATTTTTTTAAAGAGAAAATTAAAGGGAAAAAGAGAGAGAAAATGTTTCCAAAGGATTGGACTCCTCCTTGTGGAAGCTGCTGCACAAAGAAATACGCTGCATTGATTCAGATTCCTTGTTCGTATCTCTAATTTTTACGGTTTTGTTTGGCAAAAAGTTGAGAAATTTACTACTTTTTGATTGATTTTGACCTTCGATCTCTTTAATTTCTTAATGGGTTTCTATAATTTTCATCCCAATTGAGTTTGCCCTAATGGGTTTCCTTGATTTTGATAATTAGTGGAAGTTTAATCTCGTAGTTGATGGTTGTTTGTAGGGAGAGTTTTCTGCAAGAAGGGATGCGCTGCTGATGGAGAGAATTGGGAAGAATGTAAGCTTCTCTCTTCACTTTTCTTGAAATTGTGTTTGATGATGTTGCATTGTTTGCATGTCATTTATTTGTTCTAATGCCAATGTTATGTTCTTGTTTCATAAACATAAAAAGCAACAAAATATTGGTAGTGAATTTTTACGTGTATTTACTAGATCAACATAACGGCATTACCGGAATTTGTGAAGCGCTGTTATGGTGGTTTAGTGAAGAACGGGTAATGCTGATATGAAAGTTTTACCTACTTGCTTTTATTTTAGGAGGTTTTCTGGCTGTTTCATGAAAAAACAGGTATAGTTTCTTCTGCCATATATTGGCAGTACTTTTAAGAAATTGGAGAATGAGGAATGGAATTATGATTGTTTACTAGAAGAACATTCAAGAAACTAATGTTTGGTAGAATTGACGCGTGAAACGCCATTAGGTTGGCCTCGGTTGTGCGTAACCATTCTAGTTGACTCCCGCCTATTGTTGGCAATTAATAAAGTCAAGAATGTGAGATAAAGGCATTTAGATGCGGCCAAATCCATAAAGCTGTTACCCGGTGCTTCATAATATCAACAAGGTCGAGGATGTTGTAGTTACTGAATAGGATTGTGGAGGAAGGTGATAACAAAGAAATTTAATAAAAGCGCTCGAAACAAACTCCCCTCAAAGGCTTGCGCTACTAAAAGAACATGCTGCTTTATGTGGAAATTGGTACAAAAATTAACTGCAGGAAATGGCAGCAAGTATCAAATATATGCAATATGTACAATGAAACCAACTGGGCTTAGCTCAGTTCTTGGCTCAGTTGGTACCAATTTCCTCTTCAATGTGAGACGTCGCAAGTTCGATCGGGGTTGATTTCAAAAAAGGAAAAAAATAAAATAAAGCACAGTGAAGACAAGAAACCTTATTTGAACAATTTCACAGAGATTTTAGGTTCTTCTGCAACTTGGATTGTCATTTCATGTGCACTTATTTTCTGATACTTAAAAATAATCTGAACTCATCGCCCATGTTGTGTGCTAGAGATGTTTATTAAATATTAAACTCTAAAAAGTTCTCCTGATATGTTGCGTGTTAACTTATTACTGTCATTATTATCATATAAAATTGTAGGCATCGGAGAGTGCAATGCGATATGCTATAAGGATCCAGTTTTCAAGGATCAGCAGTGGAGCGCTTACATAGACAGATCTCCTGGTGATGAAAATTTCTCTTTGGTTTGTCTCACTACCTCAACTGATGCTGCTGTTGTCACTTAGGATATAAATTATTTAATATGATATTTGAATATGCAACTCTCTCGAAGCAGGACTCATAGTAATAAGTACACACTGTTGTTATTTACATACGCAGTACACATATTGGACTTTGTAATACCTCAATATATTAATAAGTATGCTCATACATTTTTTCCATTTTTGCATCCAGTAATGATTCTGAACCATCCTTTGTGTAAAGTATAGTTTAGATAATTATAAACATATGATAATTTAGAATCTGGGAAATCTATCCCAAATAGGTACTTGGCTCGTTTATGCAAGTATCCAATTGCAAATCTAACATCGTGTCTCATAGAAAGCAACCTGTGGGCTTGCTTCTTTGCTTGCCATTTATCTTGTTTGGAGCATACTTTTTCGATTTGCAATATTTGATGTTCTATATTGACCCCAAGATCTTTAAATTCTTATTTCACATTTACTCAACTTTTTATTTGTTAATCTTGTATATCCCAAATAAGGAAAATCATTTATATTTCAAATTCGAATATGCTTTTAATTTGGTTCATTCTGTTTGGATGACAGAGATGGGCGTAGAGAAAAATGAACCAAACACTAAAATTCATACCCATCTAGTGTTCATATTGTCTTTGTAAGTACATACAACAAATGTTCCAAAAAAACGGAAAAACAATGGTTTTCAGATGACTAATCAATTCTCCAATCCGTTTCTAGAGAAGGATTCATAATTGTTATTTACGATATATTACAAATTGATATGTTGCATGGTGATCTGCTGATAAAGATTTGCATGCATAGTCTATTTCAGTAGTCAGAAGATTTTGCATTTAATGATTATGTTTTGCCTTGTATTCACTTTCCATATTTGTCTCCATTATATATTAGCTCAACAAAATTTGTCATCGTCGAAATTTGGTAGATGAACAGAAGCTTCGCTAAGATTTAAAACCTAGTGAGGGCCACTTTTTCCATAGAGGATCCACTTAATCTATAAAACATAGAAAAAACCAATAAATTACATCCCCATTTTCTAAATTCTTAGTGTCATATATAATGGACTTGCTCGGTCCACTTTGTATTATAAACACCTTCTAATATTATAACTAAAAAGGCTGAGTATGACTTGTTGGCGCCTACTCCTGGTTATAAAAGCTCTTTTTATATATGACTAGCTTTCTTTCTTCTATTTCTACCCAAAAAAAGAAGGAAGCTTTCTTTCTTCTTCTTCTTTTTTGGTCACTGTCAAGTATTATAACTTGTTTTGTGCATGCAGGAATGTTTTCATGCCTGCGTTTCTGGCTGTGGTTTCAAGGTTAGCATGTTTTTCCATAGTACTTGGATATTTTTAAAAAAACTATCAACATTATGTATAACTAGAAAGCTTGTCTTATAAGGAGTGCATGAGATACATCGTTCTGCGTATTTAGTGAAGCTACAAACTATTAAAAACAAAAACAAAGCTTTAATCCAAATCTTTGGGGTTGTATGCATCCTGCATAAATCATTTTCCCCATTTTGTTTTCTTACACATCACCTCATAGTTAAGTTAACAGCCATGTTTCTTTCTTAACTGCCTCTATCCATGACTTGTTAGTTTTCGCTCTTTCTCCTTCAACTGATATCCCGCACTCTACCCTGAATTGAAGTCACAAGAACTTCTTACTGTACACTCGTTCCTTATGATATCTTTTAGGGTCTGTTTGGTTTTGGAGTTAAGTTCGGATAAGAGGAGTTTCATTAAGTTATCTGTAACTTAACTCCAAATTCTTAACTATATAACGTGTTAGAAAATAATTATCAAATTTGTATAAATATGCAAGATTCATTAAACCTAACAATCATGTACCATATATAAAGGTAAAGTTAGATTCTGGCGTGGGTAAAGTGGTATGTCGAAGATGCTATCCTTGAAGTAGATTGAGCCTTTCTTCTATACACAAGGATTTGGTCTCTTACTTTCGAGATATAACCATAATCCGCCCGCCACCGATCATTTTTCGTATGTATAAGTCAAGAAAGATAAAACTTTGAACCTTTGTAGCCTTATAATTGCCCAATCTCATTATAAGTAGAAAATAAAAGTTTTATATTGTGGAGGACTCTGATAAGAGTTTTTAAAAGAAAACTTTTGGACAGAAAGGGAGAAATAAAGATGTGTTTCTTTTCTTAACTATTCCTTATTTAGTAGCAAGGGTCACCGTTCAATGCGCGAGTACGAAGTTCAAAGTAAAGAAAAATCATTTCAATTTAAAATTTTATTGTTATATGATCAGCGGCGGAGCTAGGGTGGGTCGAGGTTAGGTACTCGACTCACCTCGATTGGGAGATATATGATTTGTATATATGGACGTATATCTGATTTATATAACTTCTAAGCTAATTTGCCATACTTGGAAATTTGATTAAGCGGTTAAGGCTGTGGAGCACCTCCCATCACTCCCAAGTTCGAATCCTATTGCCTACATTATTTTTTGTTCATATATATATGTGAGCCCCACCGCTCACTTAAAAGTCATAGTCATTCTTTTGTTGATTTCATGCAACAGGTTTTCAAAATACACTCTTAAATAATTTCCTTCACAAATTAGTTAATACACTTTACCTAAAATAATCTCTCTACTAAAATATTTTTTTCATTAATTTGAAGTCCTAACGGTTCCCGAGTTAAACCCCAAAATTATGCTAACTAAATTTAACTTATCTAAGTTTTTTAAAAAAATAGATTAATATTTAATTATAAGCTTAATTTCAAAAAAAGAAACCAAACCTTTTATCTAAAATATGAGAAACCCCCAAAAACTTTTAAAATACACAAGAAACTGCCACAAAACTTTCATAAGAAACTACTACAAAAACTTTCAAAACCATGAGAAACCCCCAAAGATCAAGTTTCACGTCAGCAATAAATAGCACAAAACTACATACTATTCGGATTTCTCGAAATTTTGAAACTATTTGGGGGGTTTTCGAATTTAGCCAAAAGATTTGGTTTTTTGGGAATTAATCCTTAATTATATGTTGGTACATAAATGTCAATTTGAAAACTAATTTTACTTAGGAATTTCTTAGTTATGTAATAATTTGTAGAATATTATCTTAAGTAGTTATTTGTATTAGAAGGGAAAAATAAATACTTTACGATAACCTATTCTACATGTATTAAATAATAATGATTTGAGTAACTTTAGAGAAGAAATTAGTTAATACTTAAACTTCGAAGAGTGGTTTTTGGTCCAACTTGATGCAGAAAAAAATGAAAGTTACATTATCAAATACCCCTCATTTTATCCTGATAAGCATGATGCCATCTCAATTTAGCCATCGGGCAAAAGTGGAGGTGGTTTTCATGCGATTTACCCTTAAAAACTTTGACTAACCGACATAAAGTGCCGGCTCCGCCATTGTATATGATTTGTAAATAGTAATATATCATATTTATGAACCTATGTAAAATATATGAATGATTAACTTGCAAATGCTTCGGCATATTTTTTCAGCTCTTCAATATTTTCCTTTGTACGAAAATCGCGGAATTTTTAAAAATCTTAAAATTTTCTTTTTCTTCGGTTTTTCAATATTTTGCTTGTTATAGCACATGCGAAAGACAAAATGCGGAAAAATCCCCAATTTTTTTTTAAAATTTTCAATATTTTGCATGCTACATCACACAAATATGACGTAATTTTTAAAAATCTCAAAATTAATGTTTTCTAATATTTACTTGCGCACAAGAAAATAAGGAAATTTTTTTTTGTTATCTTCGGTTATCCCTATTTTCCTTAATATAATAAACGAAAATCATAAAATTTTCAAAAATCTTAATATTTTCCAATATTTTGCATGCTATATATAGTACATGAAAATCGTGAAATTTTCAAAAACCCCAAATTTGTATGTTTTCTTAGGTTTTCATGCTATAGCACATAACAATCTCGAAAGTTTAAAAAACCCCAAAATTATTTGTTTTCAAATTCACAATATTTTGCATGCTATCACTTGAAAATTGCGTAATTTTAAAAACTCATACATTTCCTTTTTTCGGTTTTTCAACATTTGGACATAAGATCGCGAAATTTTTATAACTATAAATTTTTTTCCGTTTTCTTCCTTTTCTGTAAATTTTCCAATATTTTGCATGCTATATATACGAAAATCATGAAATTTTCAAAATCCTCAAATTTTTTTAATGTTTTCTTCGGTTGTCATGTTATAGCACATAACCATCTAGAAAGTTCGAAATCCTAAAATTAGTTTTCTTCAAATTTATAATATTTTGCACGCTATCACACGAAAATAACGTAATTAAAAAACCCTCCAAATTTTCTTTTTTTCGGGTTTTCAAAATTTTGACTCAAGATCGTGAAAATTTTATAAATCTCAAAATTTTCCGTTTTCTCCCTTTAACACACGAAAATCATGAAATTTTCAAAAATCTTAATTTTTTTTCTTTGGTTTTTAATACTTTGCATGCTATATTAAACAAAAACCCAAAAATTATTCGTTTTCTTCAAATTTCGAATATTTTGCACGCGACCACATGAAAATTGCATAATTTTAAAAACTCAAACCTTTTTGTTTTCTTCGATTTTTATTTTACTTGCTATAAATTGCGAAATTTTCTGTTTCTATCTTTTCTCATGCATGCTCTATATATATATATAACACATGAAAATCATGAAATTTTCAAAAATCTTAGATTTTTCTGTTTTCTTCGGTTTTTAATATTTTGCATGCTATAAGCAGACGATAATCGCGAAATATACAAAAATCCCTAATTTTTTTTGAAATTTACGATATTTTGCACGCGACCGTATGAAAATTGCAAAATTTTCAAAACTCTGAAACTTTTATGATTTTTCGTCTTTTCAATATTCTAATTTGCTATAGCACGCAAAAATCACGAAATTTTCAAAGATAAAAGTTCGAACTGAGATCGTTTTTGCGACAGGAGTGAAGTTCTTTATATCAATGTTCTACATTTCGGATGTCAGTGTGGTGTCGTCCTAAAGATTGTGATGTCGGATAGCAGATATCATGAAATGTCGGATGATTTTATTAAATACCGAGTTCTACATTTTAGTAATGTAAATGCCATTTATATAGCTTAGTATTTTGAAAATAATATTAAGTTATTAAGATTTTTAGTTTCATTAAATTTATATCTTTCTCAATAGCTCAGTGGTAAAGCAATCATCTATTAAGCGAACGGTCATAGACAATGGCGATGTATTTTGTTCTTTATTTTTGTGATGGACCGGATTATTTATTTAATGTGCAAAGCCCAAAACCCGAAAGAAAACTACCTAAAATTTTTCCACATATCGGTAAATGTCGGGTAAAACGCAGACTTCACGACATGTCAGCGGCATTATGAAATGCTGTCCGACATTTACAAAATATCGGTAATCAAAATAATTTTGCATATCTGTGTCGTTTTCTTTCCAAATCCGACATGTCAATGACATTTCGGCAATGTCGGCCGACATTTAAAACATAATGATATAATTTTATATCATTCTCACTCAAAAGTACTATATTTTCAATGGTTAGAGTTCCGATAATCTTCTTTCTTCTTTCTTACTATAAAGAAGGAAAAACCCTTGTCGTTGTCGATTTGCTACATCGTCAAAGTTCCTCAATCACAGTCATACCATCACCCCATCGCATGTCAAGCAAATCCCTTTCTATGATTGCTTCTTCCTACTATTACATGCATTCGATTGTCACCACATCTTGCACGTATCCAGCGAGCTACTCCGAGTTCTCTTATCATTGCATTACCTTTTCGCACGACTGATTTACCACTATTTCATAGTTGAAATAATCAAGAGAATTTTATTAGCTTAATTAAATAAGAGTTCATATAAATCCATATATAGAGAGTTATAGATCATCTCGCAATTTAATAACAAAATATATTCATAACTAATATCTACTAACTAAATATACTCATAACTAATATATAATGATTAATTTTATTCTTAACACTCCCCGCAAGGTAGAGTATAGATGTCAATTATGCCAAACTTGGACAAAAGACGAGCGAAAATCGGTCGAGAAAGAGCTTTGGTAAGGATGTCTGCTAGTTGAGTCGAAGAAGAAACATGTTGGAGTGCAACCACTTTATCTGTCATCTTGTCACGAATGAAATGGCAATCTATTTCAATATACTTGGTCCGCTTATGAAAAACTAGATTCTCAGCAATGCGGATTGCTGCCTTGTAATCACAGAAGAATAGTCGGAAGAGAAGAAGGAACCTCAAGATCTATCGGAAGAGCTAAGTCATACCAACTCAGCAACTGTATGTGCTATAGATCTATATACTCGGCCTCTGCAGAAAAACGGGTCGCTACATTTTGTTTCTTACTCCTCCATGTAACCAAGTTTTCTCCCAAAAAGACACAATAGCCACTTGTGGAATGACGATCATCAATGGATGGTTTGTAATGGCTGTGAGTGACAACATAGATGCTGGTTTGTAAAGAAGAATGTCGCGGAGAACTTTTGATGTGTCTGAGAATATACTCAACCGCCTTAAGGTGAGGTCAAGATTCCGCATATATCGACCCACTGTGCCAACAGCAAAGGCAATACCGGGACGAGTGATAGTGAGGCAAATAAGCTTTCCAACTAGACGTCGATATTGTCCTGGGTTAGATAGTGGAGGATTCGAGGAAGAGCTCAATCGAGATAGCTTGACTGAGGAATCCATAGAAGCGTTTGCTGGTTTACATCCCAAAAATCCTGTCTCGGATAGAAGATCAAGTGCATACTTGCGCTGAGAGCTGTAATCTACCAGAATTCCATGATACTTCAATTTCAAGGAAATATCTAAATGGAAAGTGTGAAGCCAAATGTTCTTTCACCTTGGAGATGTCAGCAAGATCATCTTCAGTAGTGATAATATTATCAGGATACTCCAGCACAATTACCTTGTCCTTAGGACTATTATGTGTAAAGAGAGATGTGTTAACGCGACTGCATTTGAAGCTAATCTGTCGAAGAATTGTACTAAACTTTTCAAATCATGTACATGGTGACTACTTCAATCTATAACGATTTATGTAAAAGACAAACCATAGGCTCCCTCGGTCGCTCAAAGCCAGGAGGTTGCTGCATATAAATAGTCTCTGAAAGATCGCCATTAAGAAAAGGTATTTTTCATATTAAGCTGTTGAAGTGGCCAAGCCTTAGAAACAGCCAAGGATATAAGAACACGAACCGATGTCAATTTGGCAACTGGCGAAAAAGTTTCAAAATAATCCAAATCATATTACCGAGTAAAACCTTTGGCCACTGATCAAACTTTGAAACGGTCAATCATCCCATCCGGATTATGTTTGACAGCAAAGACCCATTTATAACTAACAATCTTCTTATTTGAAGGCGGAGGTACCAATTTCTAAGTCTGATTAGAGCGCGGTGCGACAATCTTATCTAACATAGCTGCATGCCAACCTGAGTGCTGAAAAGTTTCCTGAACAGAGGAAGGTGATGGCAGACAAAATAGAAACAAACTGTCTAGCAGATGGTGTCAGTCTATGATAGAAAATAAAGTTAGAAATTGGATGTGCAGTAGTATTGGAACGTTTATCCTTGCGTAAGGCAATAGGAAAAGGGAGATTTTCTTTTGAAGGCAGCGATGGTGGAGAATCAGGAACATTAGAATGCATAGCAGGACTTGCAGAAGAATCGTTAGAAGAATCATTGGTGGGAGGAGTTGAGAGAACTTTCTTACAACGGTGATACACCTGTCAATAAGGGCTACAGGCTGAAAACTATGGAGCATAGGTTGGACAGACGAATCAAGGTCTGATGAAGGTAGGTGAAGAACATGGAGAGTAGGAGTGGGCTTCTTAACAGTTGGTGGAAAATATGCTTGATCTTCTAAGAAGGTCACATCACATGAAGTACAAACTTTAGATGATGTAGGGTCAAAGCAAACATATCCTTTTTGAGTTCGTACCATACAAATACCATACGGGTAGCTCTAGGATCAAGCTTGTCAATATGAGGACCTAGAACATGGGGATAGTATAGACAACCAAACACCTTAGAAAGAGTGGGAAAAGGCTTTTGTCCCGTGGAAACAAAATAGAGAAAGAAGATGGATTGCCTAGGGCAGAAGAATGCATGCAATTGATATAAAAATAGGCAGCTAAAACAATAAAATTCCACAAACGTTTAGGGACATGCATATGTAAAAGAAGAGAACAAGCTACCTCAAGTAAATACCGGTTCTTTCGTTCAGCAATCACATTTTGCTGAGGAGCATAAGAACATGAAGTTTGGTGTAATATGCCACATGTCTTACAAAATGCAGTAAACTCTGTGCTGATATATTTCTTAGTATTATCTGAATGAAGAATTTTAATCGAAACACCAAATTAATTAGCAATCTCAGCAACAAAGGTTTTAAAAGTAGACAAAAGTTCTGACCTATTATGCAGAAGATACAGCCAAGTCATGCGTGAATGATCATCAATAAATGCAACAAAATATTTATAACCCAACACGCTAGGAAATTTAAAAGGTCCCAAATATCGAAGTGAACTAAAGCAAAAGGATAAATCATGCCTCTTATTAACTGGAGAAAAAGAGGAACGATGATGCTTTCCAAGAATACAAGACTCACAACTAAATTCTGATAAACTAAAAGAAGATAATATAGTACGTAAAGAAAAGGGATGGTGACCAAGTCTCCGGTGCCATTGGCTAGTAGAAACAGCTGCAGACGTACTAAGAAGGTGATCAACATAATACAGTCCATTCTACTCATGCTCCCTACCAATCCGTTACTTCGTCAGAAGATCTTGTATCACAAAGTAAGATGGATAAAAAGTTGCGGAGTAGTTGGAATCATTTGTAAGCCGACGAATAGAAAACAAGTTTTGTTTTAAAGATGGCACGATTAAAACATTTTTTAGGTGTAATGATGAGGTAAATGATATATCAGTGGAGCCAGAAACAAGTGTAGTATTACCATCAGCTATAGAAATAAACTTGTGAGGACTAGAAGCAAGATGGGATGATCCATCATGTGACATGTTATTTGAGACGCCGGAATCGCTACCAACGAGTAAGAATGAGAAAATAAAGATATACCCGACGGAGTGGAAATGTTGGCAGGAGCTACAGAAGAGAGGAGGCGACGCAACTGGCCCCACTCATCACTGGATAATGGTACCGTTCGGTAGAAGAGGAAGGTTGACCAGTAACTGCTAGTGTGGATGTCTGGCGAGCGGTAGATGTATCATCAGGGTATCCATGCTTCTTCCAACACTAGATTTTTCGATAATTAGTGTCGCCGCAATAAGCACAATAAATGCCGAACCAGCCATGACCGTGTTTACGGGAACTACGACCACGAGCAATCATAGGGGGCGACTACGTGATGCCCCATGGCCACCAGAGACGGAATCAAATAACCCACGTCCAGACTGAGTATAGGTCTCTCGCCTACGGCCTCGAATAACAAGTGTGATCGAGATAGGCTCAGTAGATGGGAAAAAGACTGGGCATATGATAAATACATGACAACATGCTCTTCAATGATGGAGAACCACTCTGAGAAAGAATGAGGGAGCGGACGCTCTCAAAATTGGGTGGTAGTCAGGCTAGGAGTAACGCGTAAATAAGAGACTCGCATTGTTTGCAAGTGACAGCAGGGTCAGTGGAGATAGGCTGATAGACGTTCCACTGATTCAGAAGCCCACTGAAGAGAGCACCAAAATTCTGAATACCTACTCCTAGAGTAGCCATAGTAAAGGTACGGAAGATATTATAGAGCTTCTGCAAGTTATGTTTAGACGAGTACAGAGAACAAAGACGTGTCCAAACTTTCTTAGCAGTTTTCAGAGACATAGTAGACGTATAGTGGCGATAATTCAGAGTTAAACAACCAAACAATCACCTTGTTATCGTTCTGGAACCAAGTATTATATTGGGGATTTTTGGAGTCAAGAGGAGCATCCTTCAAGTAGCGGTGAAGGCCTTTTCTGTTCAAGGCTCGTTCAACAGTACTGGACCATTGAAGGTAATTCTTTGCGCTGGAGAGAGATCGTAGCCAAGTGAAGATCCGTCTTGAAATCACCGGAAGAGAGGCCGAGTTAACTTTATTATCACTAGAATCTATGATGAACGGCGCATAAGATCCCGAGAGCGAATAAAGGTTGTCTAACTCGCCACAAGTACACAGAGGAAGATGATCTAATAGATCATGGAGACGACGAGGTTTTCAAGAGTAGATGAGGCGGTCATGTTGGTTCTGTAGGGCTGCTATTGCAAGGATCTGATGGGTGATGTGGCAGAGGGTGTTGCTGATGGGTGCTGTTGCAGAGGGCTTCGAAGGGGTGAAGGGGGCCGTGAAGGGTGCAGAGGGTCTTCGAGGGTGGCTGGAGGGAGATGAAGGATCCTGGAGGGAAATCGAGAGGCCTGGAGGGGTATTGGAGGGAGATCGAAGGCCTGAAGAGGGTTTAGGTGGCTGTCGAGGTGGCAGAGGGTTTCGAAGGTGCTGGAAGGATCCATAGGGTGAGTCGAAGGGAGGAGGGGGCTGGAGAGGGCTATGATGAAGGAAGGTTGCTGGACAGGGGGATCGAGGTTGCTGGGAAGGGATCGAAGTTGCTGGGAAGGGTTGGAGGGGGGATGGGAAGGGTCGGTGAGGGTTAGTGATGGCTTGAAGCGGTGCGTGAGGGCTGGAGAGGGGAGATCGATTGTGGAGGAGGGGCTATCGAAGGTGAAGGGATGGCGGCGGCGGCGGCTGATGAGAGGAAATTAGGGGGTTTTTCCTCAATTATTTTCAAAGTTCTGATATCATGAAAATAATCAAGAGAAAATTTTATTAGCTTAATTAAACAAGAATCCATATAAATATATATAGAAAGAGTTATAGATCATCTCTCAATTTAATAACAAAATATATTCATAACTAATATCCGCCAACTAAATATACTCATAACTAATATATAATAACCAATTATATTCTTAATAATAGTCACTGTTCAATCTTTCCTCATCCGTCACGCGACCAAGCTCTCATCACTTCTCTGTGTCAAAGTGATCTTCTCGACACTTCTTTTTACTGTAATTAAGTGCTAGTTTTTTTAATATAAAAATGAATTTTGCGACACTTCTATGTCGAAGTGATCTTCTGGACACTTCTTTTTGCTGTGATTAAGTGCTAGTTTTTTACATAAAAATTAATATTGGTAATTTCAACCTTTGCTCATTTAATTTTAATATTTTATGGCCGATATTGCGCTTGGCACACGAAAATCGTGAAATTTTCAAAAATCTAAAATATTTTTAGTTTATTTGGTTTTTCAATATTTTGCTTGCTTAGCATGAAAATCGTGAAATTTTCAAAAACCTTTTAAAAAATTTGTTTTTTCTTTTTCCTCAATATAATGCATGGACATATAACACATGAAAATCATGAAATTTTCAAAATCTCAACTTTTTTTGTTTTCTTGGGCTTTTAATATTTTACATGTTAATCACGAAATTTACTATCCCAAAATTATTTGTTCTCATCAAATTTACAATATTTTGCATGCAACCACACAAATTGCGTAATTTTAAAAAAATCTCTTGCTTTTCTCATTATTTATATCTCACTGTTTCTAAGCTAGCCCATATTTTCTCATCTGCACTCTTGTTTTTAACATAGACAAAACTTTGAAAACAACAGGAAGGAAGCCAAATAGGATTTCAACATTTGAAATGTCTCAATTTAGTCTACTATCATGAAGAGAAACTCAACGGCAATCTTAAATATAGAAGTGGCTTTATGAGTCATGTTGTATTTTAAGCATTAAACCCTTTATTTCTAAAATTAATTTGTGCAATTTAGTGCTTCATTTTTTTGTTTTTTACGGTTTTCCGATATTTTGCTTGCACAGGAAAATCGTGATATTTTTTAAAATGTCAAAAAAATTCGGTTTTCTTCGATTTGTCAATCTATTGCAGTTATTGCACATGAAAATTGCGAAATTTAATGCCTCAAAATTTTTCTGTTTACTTCTTTCTCAATATCATACATGTATAGCACACGAAAAATCATTGAATTTTCAAAACTCTTAAATTTTTCTGTTTTCTTTGTTTTTTAATATTTTGTATGGTATAATAGCACATGACCATCACGAATTTACAAAAATTGGAAAATTATTTGTGTTCCTCAAATCTTATAATATTTTGCATGCTAGACGATTACATCACATCCCCTTATTCAAAATAGTCAAGCAGGCGAGGGCATTTCCATTTTTCATGATTCAATCAAACCACACATAACATTGACCACTTTTGGCAGCTATTAGGATGCAATTTTTAAAACTCAAATTTTTATGTTTTCTTCAGTTTTTCAATATTTTGCTTGATTAAGCACATGAAATTTTAAAAACTTTCAACTTTTCAGTTTTCTTCGATTTTTCAATATTTTGCATGCATACACACGAAAATCACGAAATTTTCAAAAATCTCAAAATTTTCTATGCTTTTCGGTTTTCAATATTGTCCTGGCTATTGCACACGATAATCGCGGCATCTTAAAAAATTCCAAAGTTTTTTGTTATCTTCAAATTTCTAATATTCTATATGCCATAACATAAGAAAATATCGAAGTACGTTTTCTTCAAATTTTCAATATGTTTTGCAAGCTTGCACACAAAGATCTTGAACTTTTCAGTTTTATTCCCTTTTTCAATATTTTGCTTATAACAGCTAAAAAGCATAATTGTTTCACCTAAGTAGCATATAGATACCCATATTTTAAAATATGACATTTTAGTGCATAAAGTTTTGCTTTTTGGCACTTCGCTATCTACCCGTTCTCCAGAAATGAATAAAATCCTTCTATATTGCAATACTAAGGAAAAATCAAATAAGTTATGTGAAGTATATGGAGATTTAGAAGGGAATTTACACATTTCTGGAGAACGGGTTGGTAGCAAGGTGCTAAAAAGCAAAGCTTCGGGTATTAAAGTGCCACATTTTGAAAAATAGATATTTATCAGCTATTTGGTGAAAATATAGGTATTTATGTGCCCATTTAGCCTCTTATAACACGTGATAATCGCTAAATTTTAAAAATACCTCAAAATTTTCTATTTCCTTTGATTTTTTTTATTCTTTTGCTTGCTATAAAGAGCATGGAAATCGTAATATTTTCAAAAGTCCCAAAATTCATGTTTTTTTTCGATTTTTCAACATTTGTCTGCAATAACAACGAAAATTGCAAAAATTTAGAAAGATCTAAAAATTTCCTGCATTCTCCATTTCAATAGTTTGTATTATATATAGTACTTGAAAATCGCAAAATTTAATTTATTGTCTTCATTTTTAAATTATTTTGCATGCTATATGGCACACCAAAATCATAAAATTTCAAAAATCTCATAATTTCTGTTATTTCAGTTTTCAATATTTTACATGTTCATACTTTAGGAGAACTTTTGGCTATCAAGAAGACAAAAAGCTATGTAAAATAAAAGAAAAAGTCATCGATTGCAATTAAGAAACCAATAAAACAGAGAAATCCACTCTGAGTGACCGAGACTCAAGTGGCTAGGATGGGGAACACTGGCAACACACGAAAATCACAAAATTTTAAACCCTCCCCCCTCATTTTTTATTTTCTTCAAATTTCCAATATTTTCCATGCTATACATGAAAAAAATAAAATTTTCTTTTTACTTTGGTTTTTTTTTTTTTGCTTTGCTTGTTATTTGTATACAAAAGCTGCAAAATCTTCAAAAATCTCAAGAACTTTCTGTTTTTTTTTTGTTTTTCAATATTTTTTGTTTGCCATTGCACATGAAAGTACGAATTTATTAGAAGTCTTGATATTTTCTGTTTACTTCCGATTTTCTGTTTTTTTACTTTCTATAGCATAAGAAAATTGCAAAATTTTCAAAAACTCAAAATTTTATGTATTCTACATTTTTTAATATTATGCATGCTAGCACACGAAAATCGCAAAATTCTCCCAAATCTCAAATTTTCTGTTTTCTTCAAAATTTATAATTTTATATGTAGCACATGAAAATAGTGAATTTTTCAAATACGTTGATTTTTTTATTTTCTGTGTTTTCTCCTATTTTTCCCAATACCAAATGAAAATCGTGAAATTTTTAACTCTAAAAATTGTGTTTTTTCTCAATATTTTGCATACTTTTTATAGTATAAAAAATCGTAAACTTTTTTAATATTTTGCTGATATAATCTAAGTTGTGAGAATAAATCGACAGAGATTTCAAAGAAGGGGGCCAATTAATATTTTTCCACTAGATAAGCCTAGTTGTATGGGATAAAAATATGTTAAATATTGAGTAGGGAGTTAATAATAAAATTTTCATGATCCAAATGTAGTTAGAGAATTAAACAGTACTATATAACAATAGTTTCACTAAAGTTCAAGCTAAATAAGGAATATTCCAAGAAATATTCTCTCATATAGCTTATATATACTATATTGATAGGAAAGAAAATCTTTTTGTTGGAGAAACCTTGAAAAGTTGCGTTGTTTCTTCCTTAAAAACCACCATTTAAAAAGGTTATTATTTAAATTTTACAATAAAAAAACCGACGTAGTGAAAAGTCACGACTTAAAAGCCGCGTCAATTCACATGGGTTTGTTCCATGAATTGTGGAATCTTATTATTCTCCATCCCACTAATTAATACCTGTATATGAATAGTTAATATATGGTACAACTAATTTAAACAAATCAAAATAAAACAAGTGATAACATATATACATTATTATCTAGATTTAAACCATATAATATTAAAAGCCAAATCAAATTATTATTAAAACATCCAACATTCTCCCACATGTTTTATATAATAAGAACAATAGATAAAACATTTCTATAATAAGATTATTAGGCGACATTTACAATGCAATGTGTATTGGTACCTTCCGGGTTTGAACCCATACTTTGTGTTAACTAACTTTTATTTGAATAGAAAATATGGCGAACTATATTTTGAACCATTTTACTTATATTCCTAATTTTAATTTCATGGGTAACTCGTGATCACATGGTACTCACATCTTGAAGCAGTTCTCCACATTTAAATCATTTCCTTTTGCTTCGACAAACAACAAACTGAATAAAGTCTTAAATCTCTGTTTGACTTCACTATTTGTCATCTGAAGTCTTGGATTTTAGTATTTGGAGAACTATTTTCACTAAACTAGGTAGATGCTCAAATTTCTTATGAAGGAAATTTATTTGTGAATTTCGGAATTGATACTCTATCTAAATCCTTGACAAAAACATTCATGATGTGAATTATAAAAGGTAGATGTAAATAAATTGGGTAAATGCCTAATCTACTTCTAAATATTAGGGTGAAAGTCGGGTTGCGTTAGACCCAACCTGATATTTCCAGGTTTTTTGGACATCCTATACCCGCCCGAACCTGATTAGGCGGGTTCCGGGTTCAAGATTAGAGACAAAAAAGAATTTCGAGTTGGATATGGGTTTAGTATAAAACCCACCCGCTCGAACTGTAGACCCCACACGAATTAAACTGCTTCTTAATTCGTTCCTGCCCGATATATTCCATGGACATTTAATTCTACTTATTGTAATATACATATTGTAATTTATTGTATTATATTTAGCAAGTGCAATTTAAAGTGTAGTCAATAAATCTATTGTATACTAATTATATAATTTTGTCAAAGTATAGATTTTGTGCATATATTTGGCAGAACTGCCTCAAGTATTATAATTTCAATTTTTCTAATAATTATAATGGGCAAAGCCTAAACAACCCGCATAAACCGATCCGCCTTCATAAACCTAAAACTCACATAAACCCACCTGAAACCCAAATTTGCGTGTTTAGGTGTAACACATTGTAGAGCAGGATGGTAGAGAAGAATTCATTGAGCTGGCCCTAAAAATCTGGGATGAAGGCTTGCTGCTGTTGTAGGTTTAACGCATTGTAAACCTCTTGGGTTCGGGCAATCTTTGGGTTAGGATTTAAATTTTAGGTCGGCTAAAAAAATTGTCAAAATCCCGCCCAACTCGGCCACCCCAACCAAATAAATAAGTGAATTTCGGAATCAATAACATTTTCTGGGTTCTTAACAGAACATTCCATTCATTCCATTCTTCTTCCTTAGCCATTCAAGTCTTGTTCACATCGATGAGAACATCAAATTAAAGATGAGCAGCTGTTTAATTGGCAATTATGATTTATTTTTAGATTTCATTTAGGTGTTGATTTGAGCATTGATTTCTTCTCTTGCCTTATCTTCACACCTTTTTCTTTTCTTATGCTGATGTGTTTTTTATTCCCTTTTATCAATGCTTGATATACTTCTTAAAGCTGCGATGTACTTTTTTTCTTTTCTAACCGTCTATTAAATTGCACAGTTTGATATTCCTCGGGAAAAAGTTGATGAGGTTCAACCGCCCAGGCCGTTCCCACCTGTCGTGACCAAACCTTCTCCAAAACCGGCAACTACTACCCCAACAAAGGATGACTTACCCGGCACATCAGCTTAGAATTTTTCCATGAGTATACTATTACATCGACGAAACATAGATATACTTAAGATTCTGAGGAAGCTCTTCTAATGGGTTGTATTTTGCAAAGTTTTCACAACAGTTTGAACTTGTAATGAGTATTCAGGAATGGCTCATTATTTTTTGTAGCCAGGACTAAGGGTTTTTTGCCCATAACCTTAAATGATTTTGAGCTGATGTTGAGTTTGTAGCATGTTAAAACAATTTTGAATTGATAGCATCCATATTATGACCAATTTTCCTTATAATTTTTATAGTCTCAACAATGCAATGTTATGCACCTCTCTCATCATCACATGTGATTGAAATGCTTGGTGCTTATGTTTCTTTTTAGGGTAAATTGTCAAAAAGACCCCGGTCCACTTCAAACTTGTGTAAACCCCCCTAGGCTTTTTGCTCTTGTTAAAAAATCCATGGGCCAAATCAAAAACCCCTATATATCGTTTGCCTGTAATATCTAAATAGTTGCATGTAATATCTAAGCAATTGTAATTGCTCATAATATCCAAGCAGTTGAGAGAATACAAGGCCTAAATGAAAACCAAGGGTTTTTTCACAAAGATTTTAAACAGTAGGCTCTTCTCAACAATTTTGAAAATTACAGTGGTTTTAGACCACTCCTGTGCGGGCCGGGGTCTTTTTGTCAAAAAGCTGTACAGTATTTTGATCCATTTGCATGCCAAATGTCAATGTGTATGTGCCAAACAAGTAAGCCACGAAATTTGGTAGGTTGATTTATCCCCATTTAAAAATGGGTAAATTGTCAAAAATCCCCAAGCAAGTTGTCCCGCTGGCAAAAACCACATGGCACCGAAGCGCTTGTCAAAAACCCCCTAAAAAAGTTTTTGGTTGTCAAAAACCCTCCTGCATGCGTATCTGTATAATTGCTTGCTATATCTAGTTATTATTCAATATCTATGCAATTGCTTATGATATCTATGACTTATTTAGATATAGCAAGAAATTGTACGGTACCGCATGAGAACTTTCTAAGGGGTTTCTAACAACCGCTTCAAGGCCAGGGAGTTTTTGACAACGGGAAAACTGCTTGGATTTTTGACAACTATCCCATTAAAAATCTGTAAGATTTGGAGCACATTAATCTGATACTTGACAGAGGTCAAGCATCAAGTTTGCAGGCATAGCCTCGGGTTAAAAAGAACAAAAAGTACATAGCCATAGCAGTTCATGATGATGTGTAAAACTAGTGGAGAATAAAGATGGGAAAATTTAATCCAATCATAAACATCCTCAGCACTGCAAAATCTTATTCATGTCATAAAACATTATCATCATCATCATCACAAGTTCACATTTTATTTTTTATTTTGCATAAATTACAACCATGCAGGATTCTTCAGAGACGTAACAACCGCCTTGGTCTGCAGGTAGCCCTTGAGGCTATCGATGCCTTTCTCCCTCCCTTGGCCGCTCATCTTGAATCCCCCAAAAGGAATCGCTGCATCAAAAACATCGAAGCAGTTCACCCACACGGTTCCGACCCTCAATGCCCGAGTCAAAGTGTTTGCTTTATCGATGTTGCTCGTGAACACCCCAGCAGCTAGGCCGTATCTTGAGTTATTGGCTCTCCTTATCACTTCGTCGAGATCACTGCCAGAAAAAAAAGGGAACATTAATAAGCAGTTTGTATAGCTAGCAAGAAATAAAAATAACGTGAAAATGCCATTGTTACTGAGATTTAATGACTGTAACTAGGCTAATTTTATTTTTTCCAAACTGATATCTTTTTTCTTCAATTTCGCGCGCTACGCTAAAATAATTGTACATAATATTAAATTCTTATTTTACACTTCTCTACAGTCTTGCTACCTGTAGTTAATGTTAGTGCAATTGTAGTATAATTTGTCTATCTATATATAATATGAATAAAGCTATATGAGAGGATATTCCTTAGAATATTCCTTTATCTAGCTTGGACTTTAGTGGAAAAATTGTTATCTAGCCCTATTTGATTTTATTACGACATTTGGGTCATGAATATTTTTTTATTGGCCCCTACTCAATATTTCTCTCTTATCCCATGAAATTAGGCTTAAATGGTGGAAAATTATGATTTAACCCCTCCTTTAAAATCTCTTTCTATTTTTCTATCAATAAGGTTTTACCAACAAAATATTTTTAAAATTCACGATTTTCTCTGGTAATGCAAAAGAAAAATATAGAAAAATCAGTAAAACAAAAAATTGACGTTTATGAACAATCCATTATTTTCATGTGTTATAGCAAGTAAAATATAAAAAAATTGAAGGAAATAGAAAATTTAAGATTTTCGAAAATTTCGCGATTTTCGTGTGCTAATATAGAAAAAACGGAAGAAAACAAAAAAATTCGCAATCTTCTTGTAATATAGCAAACAAAAATTATTGAAAACCCGAAGATAATAGAAAAACTCTTTGAGATTTTTGAAGATATTGCGGTTTTCGTATGCTGTAACAAACATAATATTGAAAAAATGACGATATTGAAAATTCTCAAGTTTTTGAAAACTCATGATTTTCATCATATAGCGTGCAAAATATTGAAAATTTGATAAAAGAAAATTGGGATTTTTAAAATTCCGTGATTTTTGTGTTGCCAAGGATTCCTAATCACTCGAACCGTATTTCTTTGTTTTGTTAGGTTCTTATAAGCAATTGACGACCTTTCCTTTTTTTTATTTCACATAGTTTTTTGTCTCCAAAATTTCAGGCGAGTAAAATATTCGAAAATCGAAAGCAAAAAATTTTGGGTTAGTGAATTTTCATGATTTTCGTGTACTATATAGCATGCAAAATAATAATAAAAAAAGAGAAAAAAAGAATTTTTTAAGATTTTTGATTTTTTTTGCAAATTTCATGCGCTTTATCATGCAAAATATTGAAAAAACGAAGAAAATACAAAAAATTAGATTTTTGAAAATTTTGCAAATTTAGTTTGTTATAGCAAGCAAAATGTTGAAAAACCGAAGAAAATAGAAAATTTCATGATTTTGGAAAATATTGTGATTTTCATTCTCTATATGGCAAGCAAAATAATAAAAACAAAAAAAATAGAAAATTTAGAGACTTTTGAAAATTTAACGACTTTTTTGTGCTATATACAACATACAAAAAAGCATAGAACAGAAGAAACAAAGATTTTTAGAAATTTACCGATTTTCATGTGATATAAGGAAAATAATGAAAAACAGAAGAAAACCGAAAATATTAAATTTATATCTTTCGTGATTTTTGTGTGCTATATAGCATGCAAAATATTGAAAATTTGAATAAACTAGAAATTTTTTGAATTTTAAAAAATTCGCAATTTTCATGTGTTGTGCAAAATATTAAAAATTTAAAGAAACATAAAGTTTTGGATTTTTGAAGATAACGTGATTTTCATGGAATAGCAAACAAAATATTAAACAACCAAAGAGAACAAAAAAAATTGAGATTTTTGAAAATTTAGAAATTTTCATGTGATATGTAAATTAATGAAATGTCGAAGAAAACTGGAAAAAAACTGAGATTTTTTGCAAAATTTTCGCAATTTTTGTTTGTTAGAGCAAGTAAAATATTTAAAACCCAAGAAAATAGAAAAATTACAGATTTTTGAAAATTGCATAATTTTTGTGTGGTGGCATGCAAAATATTGTGGATTTGAAGGAAATTAGAATTCTTATAAATTTCGCCATTGGCATGCAAAAGAGAGAAATTTTAGATTTTCGAAAATTTCATGATTTTCATGCGTTAGCGTAAAATTTTTAAAAAAGGAAGAAAACAGAAAACTTTGAGATTTTCTTATGCTATATCGTGGAAAATATTTGAAACACCGAAGAATACAAAAAATATTTTATTTTTGCAAATTTCATGATTTTTTTTTGTGCTATATAGCAAGCAAAACATTAGAAAACTGAAGAAAACAGAAATTTCGATATTTTAATTTTTTTTCCATATTTGTGTGATATTTGAAGAAAACGAAAAAATTGAAACAGAAAACTGGAAAACAATATGTTGAAAATTTGAAGAAAACAAAATATTATGGGATTTTTGTACATTTATTATTCTCATGTGCTAACAAGCAAAATATTGAAAAACGAAGAAAACATAAAAATTTAAGATTTTTAAAAGCAAGAAAAATATTGAAAAGCTGAAGAAAAATACCAAAGTATCTGCAGATTAATCCTTCATATATTTAACATATTTCAATTTACAAATCATATAACAATAAACTTTTAAATTAATATGATTTTTATTGACTTGGGACTTCATACCTGTGCAATGCACAGGGGATCTTGCTAATGGTAAAAGTATAATTCATAGACCATAATCAAGTTCAATATAAATGCAGTCAAATTTATTCTAATTGTAGTGAAATTACCAGAAAATAAACCATTAGAGAAATGAAAAATGGTAGGTGAATGACTAAACAAGACAAGATAATAAAAAATCACAGATCCGTTCACATTAATATAAAAATCTCATGGACCTAATATATTTGCTATAGAAAGTAATTATGTAGTAGAGATTAATAGAAACTCACTTGAACTTGAGAATGGATTGGACTGGTCCAAAGATCTCTTCCTTCGCAATAATCATATCATCCTTTGTGAAAGAATTTTCAAGTCAAATGATACTGCTAAAGATTCTATATTTTTAAAATAAGTAGAACAATGAAAGGTATTTACCTTCACATCTGCGAAGATGGTAGGCTGAATGTAGAAACCTTTGTTGCCTATTCTCTCACCCCCTGTCACGAGAGAAGCACCTCCGTCGATGCCAGATTTTATGTAATGAAGAATCTTGGTAAATTGCTCGTCGTCAATCTGAGATTGAGTTTGCGTCAAGGATAATAGTAACCATTAAAGGTTCAGATAAAATATTAAAAAAACCATGATGTTAAAGAGTGTAATTTAAGTACCTGAGGACCCTGCTCGACGCCCTTTTTAAAAGGGTCGCCAACAACACGTTTAAGAGCACGTGCTTTTGCTTTCTCGACGAACTCGCCGTATATTTTTTCATGCACAAAAGTACGAGATCCAGCACAGCAGCATTGACCCTGAAAGATAAGTGAAATCTTTCAGTACATTATAAACACCCCCCCCCCCCTTCCCCTCTATGAGTGATCATACACACCTGATTGAAGAACAAAGCGAAATGGGCAAGCTCAACAGCTTGATCAACATCGGCATCATCCAATATGATCATTGGAGATTTGCCTCCAAGCTCCAACGTGACCGGCTTCAGGTTGCTCTTCGTTGCCATTCCAAGTACGATTTTGCCTGTCTCGGTTGATCCAGTAAAAGCAAGCTGAACCAAAGTAGACGGTTGTTAAAGGCATAACCGAGACTGGCACCACACCAGTATAGTACATTAATAAATGGTTAAGCCGAATGGAAGTAGTGCAATATTAAGAAAAAGGTACAAGAAATAACCTTATCGACGTCCATGTGACTGGAAAGAGCGGCACCAGCTGTGGGACCAAATCCAGAGATAACATTCAGAACGCCTTCTGGAAGCCCAGCCTGTAATGAACAATTTGTACATTCATACATAAAAAATAAAGTAATCTCTATTGCAAAGGAACAGAATACGGGGAATAAAAGAAATTAATCTCTTCAAGCAACCGATTTCTAACTAAACTATTTTTTTGTTTTACAGTGAACTTTGTCTGAAAATGGCATATGAATTTTTTTATTTTTTGCTTTTGAAACACCTATGTGAATTTAAAACAAAACATACCGCGAAGCACATCATGATGAAAGTTCAAGAAGGAAATCTCTTATCTTAGGCTCACCAAAAATATTTTAGCAGTTCCTATTCATCAAATATCTCAAGTAGATATGCAGGAGGCTGAGAAAGTGCTACCATAATTTGTAATAGTTAAATGCTCTCAAGCCTAATATGGTTGAAAGCTGAAAATTGACGAAATCAATTGGATTAATAACTAGATGAACTTATTCAGATATGAATATTTTAATGCATTAAACGCCTATTTACATGATGTCCCTTTGAGATGGTAGTTCACGAAAATTGGGAAAATGAAGGCAATGGAGCAGGAGCAATGGAGTGAAAAGGGGTCTATGGCTACACCTAAATTGACTATATTAACCTCTTATCTTAATAAAAATACCGATACTCTTAGTGCGTTTATGGGCAATTTGCCCTAATTTGGAGAACAAGACTTTAGGTTTGAGGATTTGGAGAACAAGTCTCAATTTGAAATTGAATCGAAATTTAAAGAAAAAAGAGGTGATATAATGAGATTAAGACGGATAATTTAGGATAAAACTACAAGAATTGGTCAAATGTGGGGTCCCATGACCCGTTAATTGCCAAAAAAACTTTACAAATCAAACAACAGAGGCTATTTATACAACGAACTGAAAGTTCAGGGGGTTTCATGCTGAGTTTGAACCAAAGGGTGATTTTGGAAAACTCAAGTAAACCATAAGGCGGTTTTTGTGAAATAAGCCTAATTATTTCTACATAAAACGGAGACTTCATTGAAAAACATAAATATTTCTTGTTATCCACCAAACCAACTGCCTTCAATCAATTTCAATGCCAGATGCAGCAGCAAGTCAGTTAAAGGACCCCAGGACAGAATCCAACACTCTCAATCTTCAACTAAGAAAGAAGGATCGCAACATAGGAAGAAATGCAATCAACGCTCATACCTCGAGCGCTAGCTTCGCCACATATAAAGCAGACAGCGGGGTTTGCTCTGCTGTCTTAAGCACAATGGTATTCCCACATGCAAGAGCCGGGCCAACTTTCCAAGCAAACATAAGAAGAGGGAAATTCCAAGGAATGATCTGTCCCGCAACGCCAATCGGCTCATACAAAACTTGCACATGATGCGCGCTATCAGCTGGGGCAACAAGCCCGTGTATCTTGTCACACCAACCTGTCGATTTTCGATCAGAAGATTGGCATCCATCACTAACTTATATGAGAACAATGCATGCAGAATAGATGGATTCAAGTAACCAATAGTTCAAAGTTGTGTTGTTGGTCGAGGAAAATATTTTCATACGCTTTAGCTTGAGAACCTTTTTGTGAGATGAGACATGGGCATTTTGCACAAAGATACTTTTCTTAGAAAAAATGCTTTAAATATGCCCCGGGTGAGACATAAATCCGGTTGGCTCTGTTACCATTTTGAAGTCTTTGCTCATCAAGAACCGCTTTACCCAAAAGCTTTGGCTGTCAGGCTATGGCATAACGATGTATATTAAGCTAATATTACACTGGGTGCCTTTGACCGAGTGGAAAGGCCTCCGATGGAAACTCTTGCTTGTATAGGTGGATTAAACAGGGAAAATATCTATTTAAATTTAGAACAAAGAGGTTTGAACCCAAGACCTTTTGAAACATGGTACACTTTGATTCCATGTGAAGAACCACTTAATCCAAAAGCTGAAGCTTTTGGGTTTTTAAGATATTAATGTTTATCAAGCTAACATAATACATTATATTGCTAATCAACACTGCACAAGAACTCCGAAGTTATGGTCAGGTTAAGGGATATATTTATATTACCCAGATAATATCGCATCATATATTTATATTACCTGCATAATATCGCATCAGACGTGCCAACCCAGGAACTTCTGTTTGTGCTGCCTGCTCGTAAGGCTTCCCATTGTCCCAGGTCTCGAGTGCTGCAATGTGATCGTTGTGCTTCTCAATCAAATCCGCAAACCTTAACAATATGCATGACCTTTCCTGAACAGATTAACAAGAAATAAAGATCATTAAGGAAACTCAATTCAAGTTAAATATAATTTCCAAGATTTATCAAATCATGGTATCATGCGCTGTAACGCAAAACACCGGCCCTCTATAAAAGCCTTTTTATCTGGCCTAGGCAAAGTCTATATTAGAAAGGCTTAAGGAAAAACCTCAGAGGCTGACTGATGTGACTGCTTTATTTAGTAACAATTTGTACAATTATGCATGCCCCATTTATTTTTATTGATACATGCCAAGTTTATCCTCCATTCATCGATCATCTTCACACCTGATATCTATAATTCTGTTGAATAATTTACTTGTGCACACTAAGCTTGTATCTTCGGAACAGTTCCAAACTTCGATAGTAACATTGAGTCCTAAAAATCTACTGCTTTCATCTTTTTTAAGCATACTTACCTACGTCCAATCTCTCGCCAGTACCTAGTGTATATACCATTGATCGAACTATTATGTTCCACCTTTCTCCAATGCATTCCTCACTAAACAATTTTCCTATTTCTATATTCTAGAGAAAAAGAAAGAGATCAGAAATTTGAAAGCTAGATTACACTCAGACACAGATGCGCTGATTTTCACCAAGCCGCCTTAAATTTTTTTGATATAAAACTTTGGTTTCAACAAAATACCCTTAATTGTAGCACTTCAAAGGAGTTTACGGTAATTTTTTTTAAAGAAAGTTCACTGTAAAAAAGGGCGATAGTTAAGGGTATTTTAGCATAATTCGACAGTTGGGGTCAAAATTTACACCCCATTGCCAGAATTAAAAATAAAAAATTAAGGGTCAAAAGCCAAAGTCAACGCGGGTCCGACTAACCTGGATCCAACCCAAGACAACCGGGCCCGCCTCGAGCCCAGGCAGAGCCTGCCCCAAGCTGATGAAGAAAATAAAAAAATTATGTAGCAAAATAAATGATTATATGATTTTTTTTATCTAAAAGAATTGGGCAGAAGAGCCAAAAGTTGCAAAGTCCAAGGGGCCCATGTGAAATGTAAAGGCTATAAGAGCCAACCCCATGATAAAATAAAAAAAAGAACTCTCTCTGCTAATTTTCTAGGGTTTTGTGCTGTCATTCCCTTTTTCTCTCACGTAGTTTTTTTCTTCTCTTCCCCTCTCAAAATTTTTTCTCCCATCTTTGGAGATCTCCTCTTTCCTCCACTATAAAAAATTTTTACATCAAAATATATATATCACAAAGGAAATAGAGAGAAAGATCCCTCTGTTTTTTTTATTTTGATCACGATCCAAACTTAAAAAGAAAGCGAAGGAAAGGAGACAGAGGAAGAGACTCGTCAAAAAAATCTCACTGTTACAAAATTTGGAGATCTAAAGAAGTGAGCGGGAACCTTGTTTTCTTTTACTTGTTCATTCAAGATCCTAACATATAAAATCTTGGAAATTATTTTTTTTACGGACTTGATCGGAATCGGAAGAGGGTGACTCCATCAAAGGGAAAGCCTTCGGGGTTTTCCATTAGAGTAAACCTTTGACAATGCGGATTCGATCCGTATTTTTTTTCGGCGGCTTAGGAATGCGGATTTCGGTCTGTATTTCCCTTTCGGTGATTCTGGAATGCGGACTTCGATCCGTAATTCTCTTTGGAACACGGATTTCGGTCCGTATTCCCTTTTTGGTGGGTATGGAATCTTCCGTATTTCACTGTGTGACGATAAAATCGACAAATTTTGTGGTCATGCTGCCAAAATTTTGTCGAAATCGGCGTATTTAACTTCGTTCATAAAACTTGAAATAAAACGAATAAAATATTTGGAAGTTGGAATAAATAGTCCGATACTAATAAAAACCCATTTTTAGCTGCTTCGGATACCTCAAATGGGGTACTCGACTATTTTCAGTGACCCCATTGGGTCTCCGCTCCGATAAAAAAAATTAAAATAAAATAAAACCAAAACAAAGTAAAATTAATATATATATATATATATATATATATATATATATATAATAATAATAATAATAATAATATTTTTGGAGCCTCCCGCTCGGGGGAGGCTCCCGCCTCGTTGGAGCCTCCTGCTCAGGGGAGGCTCCCGCCTCCACTCCCAGGGGGCCATCCTGGGGCCTTCTTTACTTTTTTTCTCCTTTATCTTTTTTTTAAAAACTATACACACATACATGAGCGCATAAAATAAAGTAAAAATAGAATAAAATAAATAATAACAAAAAAGCGAAATAAAAGTAAATAAACGGACGAAATAAAAGCGAAATAAACACGCCCTTGCATTTATTTTGCAAACACAAATGTTCCATATTGAGCTTGCATGATTTGTACGACCCGTTAATCGGAGGTTTCCTAGCCTCGGAGCGAGGTGTAATTAACAGCGGCTGCCGGAAATTAGGATCTTCACAATCAATAAACCCTAGCCTATCCTAGACATGGGAAATCTGTACTGACCCGACAAGCGAGCACATTTCTATCTAAATAGGGTGGCGAAAACACTGTACAAATTCTGGCACGTCCGGTGGGACCTCGTCTATTCTCCTATATTTCGGGTCGAACGTTCATGCGAACTCAATTAATATATGCATCTTCGTTGTACTGAAATCATGCTCTTTCATGCAGCTTAGCAACTTTCAATTGTAATTTCAAACACAACGATAATGTCTCCAAAGACGAACTCTGTTTCTGATGCAACTCCCGTCTCATACATGATGAAGATGAGCGCACATGTGATTCTCCTGGCAAATCTCATGCAGCAGTGGAAGGAATCGCCACTACCGTTCGGCTCATCTTATTTTTGTCAGCCTCCAGTGCTTTTATTGCTAAGGCTCCGTCAAGCAAAGTGACTAAACTAGCCTCAAAGGGGAAGAGGCCAAATGCCATAATCACGAGGGCGTCTAAGCCCAAACGCAAATTTGTTTTTAAAAGGCTCTCCGTTACTCCAGCTGTGAACAAGGCCGTCAAAACCAAGAAAACCATAAGGCATCCTGGGCAAGCTCAGGCGATGCCCTTGACAATCGCACGACCGGGTGTCGTCTTTGAGCTCCATGTCGATCGGTCTACGGCGGCTTCCAGAAAAGCGGATGCCCGCTAAGCCCTTAAGACCGAGAAGTTAAGGCAAAATCGTCTTAGATATAGAGCCAATAAGAGGGCTAGCTGAACTTCGTGAGGTTCTAAGAACAGGATTACCTCGCGACAACAGCTGTGTCGGACGTGAAAATCAACAATTTCTTTGAACTTTTAAAATGGGTTCAGAGAAACACCATGACCACTAAACTCAAGAAGACAATTCAAATCGTACTGCAAAGAGACGTGTCTAAACCTCAACACAGAAAGCTTGACACCATCTCTTCAAAAGTCTACCAAGCGCTCCGTGCTGCGCGAAAGCAACGAGAAAAATCCAGAAAGAGGGTACCAGTGCTACCTAAGAATCCAACCGGGTCGACTGTTTTTAGTCGCTTGTTCTTTTCCAAAAAGGAAAGGCCATAACGACCGTCCGAAAGACCGTCCGCCAGCGATACAGAGATGATCGGATGCGTGGTCCACACGGTCTTATATGACAGGCATGCGCCTTAGTGATAACCTTCGCAGCAAAAGCAAAGATAGGGCTGCCACTTCCTAGGCCCAATCTGGCTTGAATGTGGCTGCCGCTTCCTAAGTCCAACCTCCTCCAGAAGTCCCTGAAAATCCTTTCGGTGAGAATGCCAGGGAAAAGGACCCTTCAATTCATGGGGAGTCGAGCTCGGATAATGAAGAGAAGCCGACTTACCACCTCAGGACCGCAGATCAGAAGTTGCTTTAAGAACTCCAAAAACAGCTTTAAAACAAAGATAAGGAGATAGTTAAGTTCTATTCGAAAATTGATGACTTGACAAATGTCGTCATGCAGCTCACGGCCCAAGTTGCTCGGCCGCCGTCCAATCAAGCACAAGACTCTACTCATAAGCTAGGCAACGACCCGAAGCAGCCGACACCTATTCCCTTAAGTTCAAAGATAGGCGAGCCATATGAAAGTCAACCAAATTCCGCCTCAAGGAATGTATTGACTCTTGACGACAGCAACCCGTTAACGCAAGATCGGATCATGGATTTGATCACCAACAAAGTCAAAACGTTGGTGGCCGAAACAGAAGTGCAAAAAGATGTCGGTGGTAATGGGAGACCGTACCATGCACAATACGATCTTGTGGAGTTTCCCAGTGGCTATTTCGTCCCCAAATTCGGAAGGTTTGATGGGACAGGAAATGCAAACCAACACATTGCCTATGTTAAAGCATTGTGTAGGAATACTGGGGGCAAGGATGCGCTTTTCCTTCGCCAATTCGTTAATAGCTTGACTGGCGTACCTTCGATTAGTACGCAAGCATACCGGAGGCTCCTTTACCACATTTGCCCAAATGGAATTTCTATTTAGGAAAAGATTCATGAGTGTCGACGATAAAATCACCATTGCTGACCTTGTGAGGATCAAGCTAGAACGCAACGAAAGCAACAGGGACTTTATAACCCAATGTTGCAATCTCACCGTCAAGTGCGAACCGCCATTAGAGCAGGGCCAATCGGTCAATCTCCTCATTGAAAATCTCAGCAATTAGATGACTCCGTTCTTATACACCGCGGGTCTTAAAACGTTCCAGGAGTTGACCAAGAAGGTTCAAATGTTAGAATGCTCAAAGCACGAGTCTACTCCAGAACCCAAGCCAATAATAAACCATGGAAGAACCGGAAGGACGATAATCGCAAAGGCGGGAATTCCAATAAGGCTGATTCTTTCAATACGTCAGAGGATGAAGGCGAGTGGAGAGCAGGCGGATCAAAGACCGACTGGCCCCGAAAGCCATTACTAGGAGGATAAGAACCAACTCTAAAAGAAAGGAAGAAAAAGGTTTACTCCTTCAAAAGAGACGAGGTCCGTAAAATATTCAAGGACGCCCTGAAGAATGGTTTGCAACTGCCGAAATCAAAAAGACCGCATGAAGTAAACATGACTGACAATCCCATGTACTGTCCATATCACAAAATGGTGAGTCATACCATTGAAGACGGCTTTGTTTTCAAGATTTGGGTTGAAAAACAATACAAGGAGGGAGTGATCTCATTGGCTAAAGGTGCGTTAGCAAACGACCAAGCTACGGTTGTCAGCTCTATACAAATGAAGATCAAAACCCTCTGGGGACAGATGGCTCAATCGGCCACTTCGAAAAATGACCCAGTCCATCACAATTTCTACGGGACACATCTGTCCAAAAAGACAGAATGTTGAAGCATCTTGAGAAAGAGCTAGGAATTAAATGAAGGAAACAAAGCAAAACTAATCGTCTCGGTCATCAACTCAGCTTCATCAAACTCAAAGTTCAAGGACGTTGAATAAGCGCACAACTTCGAGCCTTAAATCATTAAACTGGGAAAAAAGGAAATAAAAAAGAAATAAAGGGTCGGTCCACAAGCAAAAGGGACACGAATGAAAACCTGAAAAGGTTTCGTGAATAAAAACAGCGAGACTATCCGCGAGCTTGTGAAAACCCGCAAGGACGCAAACTCGTCAAAAAAAGACCTATAAATCGTTAAACTAAGAATAGATGACTCCCAAGTCGTTAAACTGGGAATAGATGACCCCTGAATCATTAAACTGGGAACAAATAAAATCTTCCCACGGCGAATGATGAGTCCCTCTTGATATTACTCCAGTGTAGCGATGCAGACGCCAATCGAAATCCAAACTCTCCAAATCCCAAAAGACAAATGATGAGTCGCTCCTGGTATTATGCTTCAGTATTAGCATGCTGATGCCAAACTGAAACCAAAATTTCAAATCCCCCAACGACAAATGATGAATTACTCCTGGCACCCGTGTTCTAATGTTAGTAATGCTGATGCTAGCCCCAACCCCAAAATTCCAAACTTTTGATCCAAATTCAAATCCAGTCCAAATCTTACCTCAAAATTCCAACTCCAAAATCCAACTCCTAATTCAAATCCTTTGCGTGCGGATAATAAGTCATTCCGAGAATCAAACTTTAAACATCCCGTCTATAATGATGTTAAACCCTCTGTCTAAGTAGACGCTGAACAACCGTCTGTCCGGGTAGACATTAAACAAACCTTCTGCCGAAGATGACCCCTAAGTCGTTAAACTGGGAATAGATGACTCCTTCATTGTTAAACTCGGACAAAAAAAGAACTAAGTCCCACTCGACAAGTGTCACCGAACTCGGAAAGTTCCACCAAATAAGACAGGAATCAAACAAATCAAATCAAAGTCCCAACCGGAAGTGCTTCCAAGCTCAAAAGTCCCGCCAAATAAGCTGGAAGCCCCAAACCAGTGACGCGTCAACAGTGGCACTCCGCGTTGGAATCAAGTCAAGCATCAACCGCTATGCCATAAAAAGGAAAGTATCGACCTTCATGTCGAAAGAAAGAAACCAAGTCAAGCATCGACCCCTATGTCGCAAAAATGAAAGTATCGACCTTCATGTCACAAATCGGGAACCAATTCAAGTATCGACCGCTATGTCGCAAAAAGGGAAGCAACAACTACTATGTCGCAAAAAGAGAACCAAATCAAGCAACGACATCCACGTCGCCAAAAGGGAAGCAATGACCTCCATGTCGCCAAAAGGGAAACGACCTCCTTTACGTCGCAAAAAGGGAACCAAATCAAGCAACGACCTTCACGTCGCCAAAAGGGAAGTAATGACATCCACGTCGCCAAAAGAGAAGTAACGACCTCCATATCGAAAAAAGGGAACCAAATAAAGCAATGACCTTTACGTCGCAAAAAGGGAACCAAATAAAGTAACGACCTCCACGTCGCCAAAAGGGAAGCACCAACCTCCATGTCGCCAAAAGGAAAGCAAATCAACCTCCATGAAAGAAGATCCATCAATTTTATACACACATACACATGGTGTGTATTTATTGATGGAGGCACTTTGTTGGGATCAAAATTTACACCACATTATCAGAATTAAAAATAGAAAATTAAAGGTCAAAAGCCAAAACCAACGCGGATCCGACTAATCCGGATCCGACCCCAAGCAACCGGGCCCATGCCCATACCACCTAGAGCTCAGGCAGAGCCAGCCCCATGTTGATGAAGGAAATAAAAAAATTATGTAGCAAATAAATGAATATATGATTTTTTATGTAAAAGAATTGGGCAGAAGAGCCAAAAGTTGTAAAGCCCAAGAGGCCCAATATGAAATGTAAAGGCTATAAAAGCCAACCCCATGATTAAATAAAAAAGAACTCTCTGCTAATTTTCTAGAGTTTTGTGTCGTCATTCACTTTTCCACTCTCACGTAGGTTTTTCTTCTCTTCCCCTCTCAAATTTTTTCCCCTTATCTTTGAAGATCTCTTTCCTCCACTATGAATATTTTTTTATATCAAAATATATACACCACAAAGGAAAAAGAGAGAGATCCCTCTGTTTTTTATTTTGATTACGAACCAAACTTAAAAAGAAAGCAAAGGAAAGGAGGCTGAGGAAGACTCATAAAAAAAGTCCAACTATTAATAAAATTTGGAGATCTAGAGAAGCGAGCGGGAACCTTGTTTTCTTTTACTTATTCATTCAAGATCCTAACATATAAAATCTTGGAGAATATTTTTTTTAGGGACTTGGTCGGAATCGGAGGAGGATGGCTCCATCAAAGGGAAAGCCTTCGAGCCTTTCCCTTGGAGGAAACCCTCAGGAATGCGGATTCGATCTGTATTTCCCTTTCAATGGCTTGGGAATGCGGATTTCGATCTGTATTTCTCTTTCGGTAATTCTGAAATACGGACTTCAATCCGTATTTCCCTTTGGAACGTGGATTTCAGTCCGTATTTCCTTTTTGGTGGGTATAGAATTTTCCGTATTTCACCGTGTGACACGATAAAGTCGACAAATTTGGCGGTCGTGCTGCCAAAATTTTGTCAAAATCGGCACACCTAATTTCGTTCATAAAACTTAAAATAAAACGAATAAAATATTTGGAAGTTAGAATAAGATGCCCGATACTAATAAAACCCATTTTTTTGGAGCTTCGGATACCTCAAATGGGATACCCGACTATTTTCGATGACCCCATTAGGTCTCCGCTCCATAAAAATTAAAATTAAAATAAAATATGCTCCCGCCTCATTGGAGCCTCCCGCTCGGGGGAGGCTCCTACTCCTTTGGAGCCTCCCGTCATGGGAGGTTCCTGCCTCCACTCCCAGGGCCCATCCTGGGGCCCTCTTTACTTTTTTTCTCCTTTATTTTTTTAAAAACTAAAAAATATATATATAATTAAATGAGAGCATAAAATAAAGTAAAAATAGAATAAAATAAATAATAACAAAAAAGAAAATAAAAAGTAAATAAACAGACAAAAATAAAAAAACGAAATAAACACGCCGTTGCATTTATTTTCCAAACACAAATGTTCTATATTGAGTTTGCATGATTAGCACGACCCGTTATACGGAGGTTCTCTCGTCTCGGAGTGAGGGGTAATTAACTGCAGTTTAGTCCGCGACTGCTGGAGATTACAATCCCCACATTCAATAAACCTGGGCCTACCTTAGGCAAGGGGAATCGGTACCGTCTCGACAAGCGAGCGCATTCCTATTTCAATAGGGTAGTGAAAAACACTCTATATCGACCAAGTCAGATAGTTACATAGGCAGTCATCCTCGGCCATGGTCCTTCGTCAAATGCCTTGCGAGCCGCAATGACGGCGCGGTTGATGTCTTCAGCATCCCCTTCTGCAACATGAGCAATCACTTCTCCAGTTCTTGGATCCAAAGTTGGAAAAGTTTTTCCTGTAATAAAAATTTCACCCTCGTTCTAGAATGTTTCAAGGAATTAGAAGAGGCTGCATTTAATTGATTGATTGATGCACCTGATGCTGAATCCACAAACTTCCCATTGATGAGAAGCTGTGTGTATTCTGCTTTGACTGGTGGAGTTATTGGTTGCTCCTCCACTGCAGCTGCAGTGCCAAACCTTTGAATCCCCAGGGCCGCACCTGCATTAAATAGAAAATTAATAAACAAATTATTCATGGGTGAATTTTATGAAGCACTGTCGAATTTTTAGGTTTCTGAGATAGCACCATTAAACATAAAAAAAATGACAGTATTTTCTTCAAAGAATGCCAAATTCAATTCATTTTAGGGCTATTCAATACACATACAAGGTCATTTTGGCGTTATTCAGTCCACCGTGCCTTAAATGAGTTAATGAAACTAAACATTATCATACAAAATCGCCAGTTCAAGGGTGGTTAAGGCATTCTCTGAAAATCGATGATGCTATATAAAATATACCCAATTTTCAAAGATAGACCTAATGAGGGAAATAAACAAGCACTGATAAATTATACAAGAAGAAAGAACATCTAGTTAACAATCAAGTAAATTTACCACCAAGTTTTGGGCATTTCAGATGATGATGATGATGTATTATTTATAGTAATAGGCTAAATCTCTGCCTCTAATTTTTCATCATAATTAAAAACAGGTTTTTTTTCCTTCTGATCAAAAGTTTCCTCAAAACCCCAGAGATTTCGATTGAAATTTTTTGTGAGTTTATAATCACCCCGTCACCTTAACCTACACACATCCTCAAACCTAATCTGACTAATTCAAAATAAGGAAAATGAACATGGGAAAAAAGGAAATATTTTTTTGTTAGAAAATGGATATTGTTTGATTGCTCTTCTCCATTAAGATGGGAAAAATCCTCAAACTATCTAAAGTTGATTTTTAAAATAAAATAAAAAAAACTTCTAAATACTCACCATCAACACAAATACCAGAAAAAAAGAAACTTTTTTTCACCACAAAAAATCATACCGATTCAATTAAGAACATCGACCCAGAAAGGAAAATCCAATTTTTAGGAGACCCAGAAAGGAAAAACTACAAAATACCAACACAAAAACGTAAAAATCATCAAAATTCACCCAAAATGATATTTTTATCAAAACTCACCTCCTCTAATGAGAAATGAGCGCGAGAGAACAGTGCAAGCGATTCTTCGAGCAGCCGCCATCGCCTTCAATCCGCAAATCTCTCTCTCTCTCTCTTCTCTCTCTCACTCAAAGTGTGTACCTCTGAGCCTTTGACTGTTTTTTTTCTACTTTTCTCTTTTGCTGAGGAAACCGATGAGATTATTGTTTGGTGGAGGTTATATATATGGACAGAACACTACAGAGCGTTTCATAAATTATTCCCTCTTTGCCTTTTAAAGTTTGACATTCTAGAGCGTTTTTTTCTTAATATCAACAATTAATCTATTCCCACACCACCACTAAATAATCATATTAATTTTGTTCTCAACTATTTTGAAAAGCATTAATAATATAAAATCACCACTAGTAATTTTCTATGGTATTTTTGGTACTGTATCATTTATGGACATCTTTATCATTAATGATTTTCTCGTTATTTCAAAACATTAAGTAGAGAGACTTTTTTCTTTCTAAAACGTCAAGTAAAAAGGGACGGAAGGGGTAACTTATCCAATAAATCTGAGCCGTTAACCGATATTTTAATTAGCGGTTAAAATCGAACGGATCACATTCAACTGCCATTTTAAGTAGCGGTTCCTATTTAATAAAAAGTGACACCATCCGAACAGTTTCAGCACAGTTTCAGCGGTTTAAGGGTTGGAGATCAAAATTGGGCGATTTTTGCTATGATTTGAACTACAATTCTTGCTGGTATTCTCTAAATTCGTGGATCGATCTCATATTGGAGGATTTTTGTTAGGATTTTCATATGTAAATTGGAGTTTTTTCCTATGATTTGAATTGTGATTGTTGCTCAGTATTCTCATGTTTCTTAGATCGATTTTATAACATAAATCAATGACTTTATTGGTTTAGGATTTGGTCTTATTTATGTAGGTTTTTTTAAATATATTTAGGATTTTTGATATTTATTATGTAGTTATAATGGCCGGTAAATGCAAATATACACCCAATAAAGCTACGCTGAAGTGAGCTATACAAAAGAGGGCTAAACCGACTCCACCTCCTCCTCCGCCAAAAATATCCGTAAAGAAGAACTCCAAGAACGTAGCAAAAGAAGGAAAATACAATCAAAGATGAATGTAGTCAATTTTACCCAACCATCAACATCTCAGACATCATCTATTCAATACAACCCTAGCCCCATGAAGAATGTTGTATTGCATAATCAATCAAATCACATTTTCAAAACTATTTGAAGTGATAAAGATCAGGGAAATCTTGTTGCGCTCGAATCTATGAGCACGCGCAATGGCCTCTTACGGATGAGCAGATTGAATTATTAGACGAATGGAGTTTTGGTGGGTATCATAAAGTTGGCCACCAACAACATGACCTACCATTGATATTTGCATTAGTTGAGAGATGACGATCCGAGACGAACACTTTTCATTTACCCATTGGAAAGGCTTCGATCACTCTTGAAAACGTATCATAGATTCTTGGTCTTCCGGTCACAGGTTCTTCAATTGTTAATGAAGGATGTATGAGTTCCTTCATACATTTTTACGACGTATTAGGAGTTGATCCCCTGAAGGAGAAGATGAAAGACGGTGATGTACTTACAACGTGGGTGTATGAGACTTTTAGTAGTCTCGGGACTAATACCGATCGGAAGAATATGATTCAATGTACAAAAGCTTATGTTTTGTACATGCATGGCATTATTCTCTACACGCTCCAGGAACCTGGTTCATCCGAAATGGCTTCAATTATTGAGCGACGAGGAACTCATCTCTACATATGTTTGGGGGGTGGGGGTTTTGTCCTATTTGATAAATGGATTGAACGAAGCGGCACTGTCAAAATGTGAGAGCAATAAAGAGTTATCTTACAGTTTTGCAGGTATCGTATTAGTTGTATAATTATTTTCTTTTATTGTAAAGATAATTGTAGTGAATCTAACAATTAATTTTTATTCAGTGTTGGGCATATACTAGAATTTCAGTCATTCGGCCTATCTTCGATACTGGTATCAAGAAGAGTAGACCCCTTGCTAGACAATGGGGTGTACGCACACATCGATTTCCCCGTCATCATAAAACTTTCTACCGTGGTATGCTTGATAATTTGAATAAATTACATGTAATTAATATTTAATTACTTAATGTCAAGCCCCACTTCCGAAAATACGGAATACGAGGGTGACTAGGCCAGCCATGCTCCTACGGTCAATGAATAATCCTGCCGTAGTCCCACTTCGGCTTCTAGCAGTATATTGTAAGCAGTAAACACATCACAAGTAATGAGAATCACAATCACTAAATCTATCACATTTAGATGAATCAAAGTGCAACGGATACAAATCCGTAATATCAAGGAAACAACTAACCAGATGGTAACAAAGGAAACAGTAAAGTGGACATCGCTGGTCTAGATTTCCGCGATATCGTAAGGTAAGTCTTGATTTTGTGCTGGGTTCATCGTTCTCTGAGCATGCATACTCAGGTCGTCAGGGCGACACAATATAGCAATACATATAATATATGCAATAATGATAAACATGAAGTAGCAAGCATAGGGTAATGACGTGAGCGTGAAATAACAGGTATAGGTAAACAGTATAGCATGTATATCAAATCAGTAATCAATGCAATGTTCATGTCACTAAACCTATTAGTATCTAAGTCGGTTGAAATCGATCGGTGGAAAAGAGTACTCATATTTAATAAAGGTAAGCTAACCTATCGTCATTTCGAGTATGAGTGTCAACCACCGCAGGAGTATTCCCAATCCAAGGGTAAGCCTCGGGGGAAAGGAAACATGGGCCCGAATCAAGAGTCGGTAATATAATGTACCGTTTCAGCTCGGTATCACCGCAACACATATTCATGGAACATACAGTTTCAGCCCAGTACCACAGCAACACATATTCATGAAATATACTGTAGGGTGTTTTTCGTCACCCCATTGAGATGGGAATACGCGCGCTTGTCAGGCGCATTACAGATCCCCCCTGCCTAAGTATGCTGGGGTTTAATGATTGTGGGGATCCGAATCTCCGGCAGCCACGGACTAAGCTGCCGTTAATTACCCCTCGCCTTTGAAGCGAGAGAACCTTCGATTGACGGGTTAAACTGGTCATGCGAACTCAATGAGCAGTGTTGTGTTTTGAAGGAGTTTTGGATATATCGGGGGCCCCGCAGAGTTTTTACGGGGGTCCCGCTACCCGGATAGCGGGCTGGGGGTCAAGGGGGCTAGCAGCCCCCTTGCGGGGTGCGGGGCAGCGCCCCGTTAGAATTTTTTTCTAACAAGGAGAGTGTTGTGGAGCACGTGTGTGTGTGAATATTTATACATATGTATATGTATATGTATGTACATAAAAAGAGGGGGAAAATGCATCCAAGGGATGCGTGGGGGTAGCACTTTGGGCGCTGTGCGCCTAGGTGCTGTGCGCTCAGGCGCTAGAGTGCCACGTGTCGGCACGTGGCCGCTCTGCGCTTGAGCGCTGGGAGCTTGAGCGCAAGCGCGCCACGTGTCGATACATGGGCGCTTTGCGCTTCAGCGCCTGACGCTCGAGCGCAAGTGCGCCACGTGTCGGCACGGGAGCGACTTGCGCTTGAGCACTGGGTGCTAGAGCGCGAGCGCGCCACGTATCGGCACGGGGGCGAGTTGCGCCTGAACGCTTGCGCTTGAGCGCAAGCGCGCCACGTGTCGGCACGGGGGCGACTTGCACTCGAGCGCTTGCGCTTGAGCGCCAGCTCGCCACGTGTCGGCACCGGGGCGACTTGCGCTCGAGCGCTTGCGCTGAGCGCAAGCGCGCCACGTGTCGGCACCTGGGCGACTTGCGCTCGAGCGTTTGCGCTTGAGCACAAGCGCGCCACGTGTCGGCACGTGGGCGTTTTGCGCTTGAGCGCAGGGCGCTGTAGTGCAAACGCGCCACGTGTCGGCACGTGGGCGCTTTGCGCTCGAGCGCAAACGCACCACGTGTCGGCACGCGGGTGCTCTGCGCTTGAGCGCCGGCGAGAAAAGGAGACTTTTAGCCTAAGAAACAGAAGCTATGCTTCAAAAAGGAAATATTTTTTGTTATATATATATATATATATATATATATGGAGTTAAAATTCCTAGGATATTTTGAAGCTGATGAAGCGGGTTCATCTTCTTCCTCCTGTTATTTGGCCGGATCTTGAAGATCAAGAAGTAGGAGATTTTAAAAATCACTCTTTTTTAAGATCTGATGGGAGATCTGAGTTCCCCTTTGTGGGTTTTGTGGTGGAAAACTACTTAGTTTTGGATAAGAAAGAGTAAAACTCTTGATTTAATTCAAAAGAAATGAGAAGGTTTAGAACCTTGGAGAAGGAGCAGGAGGCACAAAGAACCCTAGTTTTTTTGGGGAATGAAAAGTGTTATTTTTTATTCATCATCATTTTGCCTTTTACAGGCTTACATATTTACTTATAACCCCCTGGGCTTCACAAAATGACATTTTGCCTATCCCATGGCTCATGTGCCATTTCATTTTTGCACATAAGCCACGGGCTTACAAAATATTGGCTTTATGCCCATTTTGCTTACATTCATGCATAAGAAATTACATAAAAATTATTTATGACATGATTTCGTTGTTGGCATGGGGAGGCTGGCCGCGGGCTCGACTTGGGTATTGGCCCGCTTGACCTGGGCATGGGCCTACATAGCTTGGGGGTTGACCTTGACTTTGACTCGGTCAACCGGGGTGTAAATTTTTACCCCAACAAATTGCCCCCCATCAATGAATGCACACCGCACATGTGGGTCGTGTGCATGAAATTGATGGATCTTCTTTTGCGTGGAGGCGACTTGCTTTGGTTCCCACTTTTTGGGATGCACTGCCCTTTTTACGACATGGACGGTCGGCGCTCTGATCCGGAGCGATTTGGTAGACGTGTCCCCGGCGCGGAGTGTCTGCTTGATGTCTCCCCGGCACGGAGTGTCGCTGGTTGACGTGTCCCTAAGACGGAGTGTCTGCTTGACGTTTCCCCGGCACGGAGTGTCGCTGGTTGACGTGTCCCCAAGACGGAGTGTCTGCTTGACGTTTCCCCGGCACGGAGTGTCGCTGTCGGACGTTTCCCTGATGCGGAGTGTCTGTGTTGGACGTTTCCCCGATGCAGAGTGTCGCTGGTTGACGTTTCCCTGATGCGGAGTGTCTGTGTTGGACGTTTCCCCAATGCAGAGTGTCGCTGGTTGACGTTTCCCTGATGCGGAGTGTCTGTGTTGGACGTTTCCCCGATGCAGAGTGTCGCTGGTTGACGTGTCCCCGGCACGGAGTGTCTGCTTGACGTTTCCCCAGCACGGAGTGTCGTTGTCGGACGTTTCCCTGATGCGGAGTGTCTGTGTTGGACGTTTCCCCGATGTAGAGTGTTGCTGGTTGACGTGTCCCCGGCACGGAGTGTCTGCTTGACGTTTTCCCGGCACGGAGTGTCGTTGTCGGACGTTTCCCTGATGCGGAGTGTCTGTGTTGGACGTTTCCCCGATGCAGAGTGTCGCTGGTTGACGTTTCCCTGATGCGGAGTGTCTGTGTTGAACGTTTCCCCGATGCAGAGTGTCGCTGGTTGACGTGTCCCCGGCACGGAGTGTCTGCTTGACGTTTTCCCGGCACGGAGTGTCGTTGTCGGACTTTTCCCTGATGCGGAGTGTCTGTGTTGGACGTTTCCCCGATGCAGAGTGTCGCTGGTTGACGTTTCCCTGATGCGGAGTGTCTGTGTTGGACGTTTCCCCGATGCAGAGTGTCTGTGTGGGACTTTTCAATTTTGTGAGCCGTAAGGGTCTCACAAAGCATTTTCTCCCTACGGGTCGTAAGGATCCCGTAGGTGTATTTTCTCCTTAGGAGTCGTGGGGACTCCTAAGTGTGTTGCTCCTTTGTGAGTCGTAGGGATCTCACGCGGGAATTTTCTCCTCACAAAGTCGAGAGGACTTTGCGAGTGCATTTCATTTCTTTTCCTTCTTTTACGAGTTTGCGCCCTTTCTGGTTTTCACAAACTCGCCGGCAGTCCTGCTGTTTTTACTCACGGAGCCCTTTCAGGTTTTCATCCGTGCCCATTTTGCTTGTGGACATACCGTTATTTTTTTTTGAGGGATCGGGATTGTTTTACGCCCGTGGATTGTATATGGTTTTGTAGGATGTATGATCCAGACCGTAGGGCCATAAAACTTTCGGGACTTTGTTGGCGTCTGCATCGCTGCACTGGAATATGGTACCAGGAGCGACTCATCATTCGCCATTGGGGTATGGGGTTTGGAATTTGGTTGGCGTCTGCATCGCTGCACTGGAATATGGTACCAGGAGCAACTCATCATTCGCCATTGGGGTATGAGATTTGGAATTTGGTTGGCGTCTGCATCGCTGCACTGGAATATGGTACCAGGAGCGACTCATCATTCGCCATTAGGGCATGGGATTTGGAATTTGGTTGGCGTCTGCATCGCTGCACTGGAATATGGTACCGGGAGCGACTCATCATTCGCCATTGGGGTATGGGATTTGGAATTTGGTTGGCGTCTACATCGCTGCACTGGAATATGGTACCAGGAGCGACTCATCATTCGCCATTAGGGTATGGGATTTGGAATTTGGTTGGCGTCTGCATCGCTGCACTGGAATATGGTACCAGGAGCGACTCATCATTCGCCATTGGGGCATTGGGGAGCGATGGCTTAGGAGACAGGTTTGGATCCCTATCGCCTAAGGCTTTTCAATTTTATGGGCCGTAAGGGTCCCATAAAGTATTTTCTCCCTGCGAGTCGTAAGGATCCCGCAGGTGTATTTTCTCCTTAGGAGTCGTGAGGACTCCTAAGTGTGTTTTTCCTTTGTGACTCGTAAGGATCCCACAAAGGTTTGTTCTCCTCATGTATCGTGAGGACATATGAGTGAATTTCTCTCGTTCCCAGTTTAATGATTTAGAGGTCGGCTGTTTCCAGTTTAACGACTTAGAGGTCATCTGTTTCCAGTTTAACGACGTAGTGGTCATCTGTTTCCAGTTTAACGACTTAGAGGTCATCTGTTTCCAGCTTAACGACGTAGTGGTCATCTGTTTCCAGTTTAACGACTTAGAGGTCATCTGTTTCCAGTTTAACGACTTAGAGGTCATCTGTTTCCAGTTTAAAGACTTAGAGGTCTATTGTTTCCAGTTTAACGACTTGGAGGTCATCTGTTTCCAGTTTAACGACTTGGAGGTCATCTGTTTCCAGTTTAACGACTTGGAGGTCTACCCAGGGGCATAGGTATGATGAGAATTATTTGAGCCCGTGGGTTGTATACGGTAGTCAATTTGGAAACTAACCGTAGGGCCAGAAGGAATTTTGAAAAATTGGATTTTTGTTTGTGTTTTTTTTTGTTTTTGTTTTACCGCGATTGCTCTATCATTTCAGCTTTTCTTATCGCGAAGGTCGCGATTGCTCTATCATTTCGGATTTTATTCGCGGTTGCCCAATCATTTCGGCTTTATTTTTTTTCTGTTATTTACACATTTTTTGTTTATTTACATTTTTTTTACATTCCCAGTTTAACGACTTAGAGGTCAATTGTTCCCAGTTTAATGACGTGGTGGTCGACTGTTTCCAGAGAAAGGCGGGTGTTTGAGAGAATCAGGTCCCTGAAGGACTTCGGTTCCCTTTTGTATGAAATTGGCGGTCGCAGCTTGATTGTTTGTTAACACGCCAGGGGACAATGATATTTCTCCCGCCTTGTATTGTTTCTCGACCCAATCCTTGAAGATGCAACAGTCTTCAATAGTGTGTCCCAGCACTCGGTGGTATGGGCAAAAGTTGGGATGATCAGTCTTGTTCGCTTCACTCAGCCTTTTCGGTTCTGGTAGCCGCAGGCCATTCTTCAGAGCATCTTTAAAAATTTTGTGGACCTTGTCCCTTCGGAATGAGTAGACTTTATTTCTTCTTTCCTCCAAAGTTGGCTCTCGAGACTGGTCAGTTTTTGCTCTGCCCGTTCTCTGCTTATTTAGAGAATCGGTGATGTTAGAACTTCCGCCTTTTCGGTTGTCGTCCCTCCAAGGTTTCCGTCTGTTTGTGAATTGAAGATCCTGAACGGACTCGGGCTTTGAGCGTTCCAACGTTTGGACCTTTTTGGTCAGCTCTTAGAATGTTTTAAGGCCTGCGGTGCACAGGAAAGGTTTCATCCAGTCCTTCAGATTTTCTATAAGAAGACTGACAGATTGGTCTTGCTTCAACGGCGGTTCACATTTGACAGAGAGATTGCGCCATCGGACAATAAAATCCATGTTGCTTTCGTTGTCCTGTGGCTCTGTTCTTACGAGGTCGGCAATGGTGATTTTATCGCTGACACTCATGAACCTTTGCTTGAACATGGATTCTATTTGAGCGAACGTCGTGATCGAGTCATCTGGTATGCTTACATACCAATCGAAAGCAACATCCGTCAAGCTATTAACAAACTGACGGAGAAGGAGCGCATCATTGCCCCCAGTATTTGCGCATGATGCTTTAAATTGGGCAATGTGCCGGTTCGCATTTCCCGTTCCATCGAACCTTTCAAATTTGGGGACGACATAGCCAGTGGGAAACTCCACAAGATCGTATTGAGCAGGATATGGTCTCCCGCTACTGCCGGCATCTTTTTGCTCTCCGGCTTCGGCTACCAATGTTTTAACTTTGTTGGCAACCAAATCCATGATTTGATCTTGAGTTAGCGGGTTGTTGTCATCGGCAGCCAAGACATTTCCCGAGACAGGATGCGACTGATTTTCATGCGGTCCACCCACTTTTGGATTTGAGTGAATAGGCGTCGGCTGTCTCGGGACACCGCTTCCTGGTTCATGAGAGCCATGCGCCTGATTGGGTGGCTGAGAGGCAAGTTGGGCCGTGAGCTGTAGGACGACATTTGTCAAGTCGTCAATTTTTGAGTAGAGCTTGGCCATCTCCTTGTCTTTGTTTCTGAGCTGCTTTCGGAGCTCTTGAAGCAGCTCTTGCTCCGCGGTCCTGGGGCGGAAAGTCAGCTCTTCTTCGCTTTCCGAGCCCGATTCCTCATGAATTGAGGGCTCTCTCTGCCTATCAGCCTCATCGAGAGGGTTTTCATCATCCAGCGGAGGCGGCTGTTCTTAGGAAGCGGCAACCATATTCAAGCCAGATTGGATTTGAGATGTTGGCCCTGTCCTTGCTCTTGCTGCGCGTGCCCACAGTGTAGACAGTGTGGACCACATATCCAGCCATTTCCCCATCTTCGGCGGGGTAACCCTGTTCTTCGAACCCCATGAGGTTCATCCTAGCAGAAGCCCTAGCCCTTTTATTGGCTCTATATCTGAGCCTTTTCTGCCTTAGCTTCTCAATTTTAAGGGCATGGCGGGCATCTGTTTCCTGGGAAGCCACCGTGAGTCGATTAGCGGGGAGCTTAGAGAAGACACCCGATCGAGCAGTTGTCAGGGGCACCGCCGGAGCTTGCTCGAGACGCCTTGTTGCATTGTTGGTGTTGATGGCCTTGCCCCCAGCTGGGACCAAGGAGAGTTGTTCGAACACCGATTTGCGTTTGAGTTGGGGCGCCTTCGAGACCACCACATTTGGCCTCTTTCCTTTCGAGACTGGTTTGTCGGTCACCGGGGCTTGAGGAGATGGGATGGCGCCAACTGGCATGAACATAATAGAGCCAAATGGTAGCAGCGGCTCCTCCCATTGTCGCTCGAGACTGGCCGGAAGGACCGTCGTGGAGTCTATCTTCATCGTGTAGGAAATGGGAGCTGAGTTCATTATCGAAGACATCGTTGAAACGTGATTGCTTGAAAATCTGCATGAAAGAGCATTATTTTAGTATAAATACGGGTATGTACATTGATTGAGCTCGCATGAATGCTTAACCCGAAATATGGGAGGAGAGATTGGTCCCACCAGGCATGCCAGAATCTGTAGGGTGTTTTTCGTCACCCCATTGAGATGGGAATACGCGTGCTTGTCAGGCACATTACAGATCCCCCTTGCCTAAGGTAGGCTGGGGTTTAATGATTGTGGGGATCCGAATCTCCGGCAGCCGCGGACTAAGCTGCCGTTAATTACCTCTTGCCTTTGGAGCGAGCGAACCTCCGATTGACGGGTTAAACTGGTCATGCGAACTCAATGTGCAGTGTTGTGTTTTGAAGGGGTTTTGGATATATCGGGGGGCCCGCAGAGTTTTTACGGGGGTCCCGCTACCCGGATAGCGGGCTGGGGGTCAAGGGGGCTAGCAGCCCTCTTGCGGGGTGCGGGGCAGCGCCCCGTTAGAAATTTTTTTCTAACAGGGACAGTGTTGTGGAGCACGTGTGTGTGTGAATATGTATACATATGTATATGTATATGTATGTACATAAAAAGAGGGGGAAAAGGCATCCAAGGGATGCGTGGGGGCAGCATTTTGGGCGCTGTGCGCCTAGGTGCTGTGCGCTCAGGAGCTAGAATGCCACGTGTCGGCACGTGGGCGCTCTGCGCTTGAGCGCAAGCGCGCCACGTGTCAATACGTGGGCGCTTTGCGCTTCAGCGCCTGACGCTCGAGCGCAAGTGCGCCACGTGTCAGCACGGGAGCGACTTGCGCTTGAGCACTGGGCGCTAGAGCGCGAGCGCGCCACGTGTCGGCACGGGGGCGAGTTGCGCCTGAGCGCTTGCGCTGGAGCGCAAGCGCGCCACGTGTCGGCACGGGGGTGACTTGCGCTCGAGCGCTTGCGCTTGAGCGCCAGCTCGCCATGTGTCGGCACCGGGGCGACTTGCGCTCGAGCGCTTGCGCTGAGCGCAAGCGCGCCACGTGTCGGCACCTGGGCGACTTGCGCTCGAGCGTTTGCGCGCCACGTGTCGGCACGTGGGCGCTTTGCGCTTGAGCGCAGGGCGCTGTAGTGCAAACGCGCCGCGTGTCGGCACGTGGGCGCTGTGCGCTCGAGCGCAGGGCGCTGTAGTGCAAACGCGCCGCGTGTCGGCACGTGGGCGCTGTGCGCTCGAGCGCTGGGCGCTTGAGTGTAAGCGCGCCGTGTGTCGGCACGCGGGTGCTCTGCGCTTGAGCACTGGCGAGAAAAGTAGGCTTTTAGCCTAAGAAACAGAAGCTATGCTTCAGAAAGGAAATATTTGTTGTTATATATATATATATATATATATATATATATATATATATATATATATATATATATGGAGTTAAAATTTCTAGGATGTTTTGAAGCTGATGAAGGGGGTTCTTCTTCTTCCTCCTGTTGTTTGGCCGGATCTTGAAGATCAAGAAGTAGGAGATTTTAAAAATCACTCTTTTTTGAGATCTGACGGGAGATCTGAGTTCCCCTTTGTGGGTTTTATGGTGGAAAACTACTTAGTTTTGGAAAAGAAAGAGTGAAACTCTTGATTTAATTCAAAAGAAATGAAAAGGTTTAGAACCTTGTAGAAGGAACAGAAGGCACAAAGAACCCTAGTTTTTTGGGGAATGAAAAGTGTTATTTTTCATTCATCATTATTTTTCTTTTTGTAGGCTTACATATTTACATATAGCCCCTTGGGCTTCACAAAATGGTATTTTGCCTATCCCATGGCTCATGTGCCATTTCATTTTTGCACATAAGCCATGGGCTTACAAAATATTAGCTTTATGCCCATTTTGCTTACATTCATGCATAAAAAATTACATAAAAATTATTTATGACATGATTTCGTTGTTGGCATGGGGAGGCTGGCCGCGGGCTCGACTTGGGCATGGACACGCTTGACCTGGGCTTGGGCCTACCTAGCTTGGGGGTTGACCTTGACTTTGACTCGGTCAACCGGGGTGTAAATTTTTACCCCAACATATACCATTTCAGCCGGGTATCACAGCAACACGCAATTACGAAATATACAGGTAATGAGACTCCTGAGATTCCGTTGATCGAACTCACACTCAAACTACCCTAACACCCCTTGTCACTCTCCGCTTCCCAAAATACATAAATACGGAACGTAACAAAGCCAACCATGCTACATATGGTGAGCAAATATCCTTCCATAGTCACATTACGGCTGTCAATCAGATATCAAGAACAATGAGTAAACATCTATCTATCTCATGTCCAAACTGGCATAATAAATAATAACGAAAAGGTAGCGAAAACAAATAAAGATCTAACAAAGAAATAATATCCTAATCTCGTCCTTTATGAGATCACAACGACAAATCCATAATTAGAAAATAAATCTAAATCATCACTAAACTAAAATAAGCGGAAAGCTCTTCGCTGCTCGGCAATCTTGTCAAAGTATACCCGGTCCTCCTGCGATAAGGTCAAAGGATTTGGGCCATGCAAAATCCAGACGTCAGTGCGTCAAAGATATCATAATAATAATATGAACAATATGCTATATAGGTTGTTACGTGCAAGAGTGAGGTATCATGAGTATAAACAACAGTAGTCACAGGTGATATAACAATCAAGCTATAGGTAGTCAAACATGTCACGTATACCCTATGAGTCCATATCTCTAAGTTATCTATCCTACAGGTATTTGAAACCAATTAATGCACTCCTCCATGTAACTCAAAAGTATATATCCCGTTCCCCTTGGGACCACGGACACAAGATATATCCCGTTATCCCCCGGGACCACGGATGCAAGATGTATAAATCCATAATGATTTTGTTCTGTTTACCTCGGAACCACGAAAACATATAATATCCCATTGAGTTACACTTCAGTTACACTTTTGATTTCTCCATTTCCCCAGGTTTCATTTTCCAAATCAAGTATGAAGATAATATCTACCTAATGCCAACACAGAAACATGCAGGTACATGTTATGTCTATCAAGACAACATATCATATCTATCAGGATAACAAGTTAGGATTGTTGGTATCAGTAAGTACTACAGGCAATAGGTACTAGCATGATAGCAAAATAGTAACAGTCTGACAGGTTACAAGCATGTCAGGTATGGTGTACTAAATTAGGTGAAGTGTTTATTTCGTAATAATATCGTGTAAACAAGTCATGATGGATATAGTTGTAACCATTATCTAGGTGCGAAATACGATGTAAAAAATAACCATATCAATTCCTACAGTTCAATTTATCAACTTAACCATACTAGAATAGTTTGTTATAATTACTAAATATTATTATTTAGATATATTTGCAAAAACATATTAATGTTAAACTATCTACGGTATACGAATTATATATATAATAGTATAATAATAATAATAATAATAATAATAATAATATTACGAAAATATATATGTATATTGCGTAAATTATAGCATGTAGCAAGTTAGAAACTCGTCTCGATCTCGATGAATGCGGATATGAACATGAACGGAGCAAAACGAACACGGAACAACGGAAACACGAAGAAAGATCCAAGCTTGAGCTTGGCTTGGAGATGAAGTCGATGACGATTTGGGGCTGCTGCCGATGGCGGTCTCGGGTGTTAAGCGAAGAAGAAGGCAATCGCGGCGATGATGAAATGATTCGATGGTTGCTCGGTCAAGGGATCAAGCCGCAGGATGAGGAAGATCGGTGACGGCAACTGGAGTTGGTGGCTGCGGTGAGGTCTTGGGAAAGAGGGAGTCGGTAATGACGATAAGAGTAGCGGCAGAGGAAGAGATGCTCTCGATGCAGGTGAGGGCTTTGGATGAGATGGCGTCGACAAGGGTGACTATGGTGGGTTGCTTGGGTCGATGAGAGGTCGCTGCTTAGGGAGAGGCACAGGCGCGGGTTCTAAAGAGGCGATGGAGATTGAAGGAGTTGGCGCCGGTGATCTTCACAGGCGAGGGTTGATGGGTTCGAGTTTGATGGCGAGGAAGGTGCTCGGGTTTGAAGTGGGCGTCGGTGATGGGTTTCGAGGGAAAGGGGAGATGGGTGGTCGGGTGTCTTGAGGTGAGGAGGGGTGATGGAGGACGACGACGAGGTGTTGGGTTCTCGGGTGAGGCGATGGGCTCGAGCGAGGGCGATGACAACTGGAGGAAGAAGGAGATGAGAACAATGATGGTGGTTGGAGGAGTTGAAGGTGCTGGGGTGTTCGGCGGTAATCGGAGGTGGAGACAGGGTGCATGGGTTTGAGAACCAGGGAGGGAAAGAGACGAGGAAGAAAGAGAAGATCAGTTTAAAATATATATATATTTTTATATATATTTATAATATGTATGTGTGTGTGTGTGTGTGTATTGATTAGTCTAAAATATTGCATATTTGAATGAACATTTTCCCTATTATTGTTAAGTACTAAAAGGTCTTTATTGTAATTATAGAACATATGAGGGTTTATGTGTAAGAAGTTTATTATCATATGTTTCTACATTATAATTACCATAATGAGGGAAAATACATGCATATAATATTTATATGATATCTTAGTAATTAAAATATGCATATCATATAAAAAATTTCTAACCATATTCTTAAGATTTAATATCATATAAAATGGTTAGGATAACATCTCAAAAACATACCAAATATTACTAACACTATAAATTGAGATAGCGTGCAGATATTAGCTCAGGTCTGGAATCAAGGAGATCCGGGTTAAATTAAGATGTCGGAATCGAATCTGCCAAAATATTGAAGCAAATCATGAGATCTAGCAATGGCAGAGACTCGGAGCATTATTTTCAGAATCTAGTCATCTAGAGGATCTCCAAAAATGATGCCAAAACACCATAAAAAAATCTCAAAACCTAATTCCATAATTCGGCGGCGGAAGGGCAGCAAAAGGTGACATTTGCGGCTGATCCGCGACGGTTTGGTGGAGTTGGGATGTGATATTTTGTAGTATGGATCTTAACAACATATAGTCACTTAAGGCATCTAGGGTTTCTGGTTTTGGGACTATATATAGGACCGAGAGTTTCACATCAAAAATCATCAATCTGAAGTGATCAAGAGATTCAAAGCGATCCATGCATTCAGGAGATCATCAGCTAATCATCTATTTCCAATAAGATAGAGACCTAGAGCAACTAGGGTTCTTATACTCTACCTTCAAAGAATTTGTAAATGCAAATAATTGATTAATAAATGTAGTATTTTTATTAGTCTTTTTGCAATTAATTTCCGCATTTAATTTCTGCATCTTAATCATGTTTTCATTTTTCAACCTTTCTTCTAAATCTCCAACTATGAGCGAATAATTCCTAACTTGCTAGGGTTCGTAGGCTAGTGTAGATCAATGGATGAGAAAATCATTTAGCTTTTTTTTATACATTTTAAAGTCTATAAACTTTATCAAAACAAATGTTAACATCTTTATCGTGCGCGCTACCAATTTATTGATAGTCATGACCACGATTTGAGAACTGTTTAACACTTATTTTGTTAAGGGCTAGACATGAATAGAGATCAATGTAAGGACAAGGATTAATAGTGAGGAAACCCTAGTTTCTTCAAAAAACCCTAATTTACATTCATCATTGTCGATCTAGTTTTAAACTATTAAAAAATAAAAGAAGTCATTCATCCATTACTACCAAGTCCTATGAACCCTACAAGCCTTTTTCTTATAAACTTTACATCCATTTCTAAATAGATCTACAACCAATCAACCAATTTTCCATCAACTCTTCTAAAGAAAGAAAAAGGTTCCCGTTTCCCTGCGGACGACCCGTACTCATTGCGTCTAGCTACCAGCGACACCGTCCTGATTGCGGTTACTTTACTAAACATCACTTTTCAAATGAACAATCAAATTGCGCCGTTGCCGGGGAAACGGTCGTAATTTTTTTTTCTTACTATTCGAGTTATATTCTTATTAATCCATACCATAATATAATCAAAACCGCATCTTGTGTATTTAATGATTATTTTATGAGTTTTGCAAGGGAATCTGGAGTAACTGGAGCAAGCCAATAGAGAGTTAGAGAATTTTAACGTAGTCCAGAGGAGTATAGGGGTGCTCTAAAATTTTTTTAGCAAAAAAACCCTCCATAGTGCGGCGGAAGTGTGCTATTGGCGGCAGAACCGCGGCTCTTTAGTGGAGTTGGGCCCCCAAAATCCTCAGATAATTTCTTCATATCTTTCTCTCTTCTCTAAAACTCCAATAAACTGATTTTATTTGCAGGATTCTTTGCAAATATCGCCGCTAAAAATCTTTTTGCGTGTTTTAGATTTTAGTTTGTTTTGCATATCTAAAACGGACATTAAGGGGCAATAAACCTAAATTCAGGTTAGGTGGGGATTTCATCACTCTTCCTACGCCCCCACAAATCATAAACAAGCATATTTTTACCCTACAATTAGTTTAAAAAAAATCTAGACCTAACCCCTAAGGACATTCGTGCTCAATTAAGACAGATGAAGGTCGTGAGTAATCTATCACTTATTTGCATTTCTCTTGTGGTGTCTAGGCAAGTGTGACTAAGAAAAGTGGTCACTTAATTAGGCTCGCTATTTCGGTGATTCGTATAGCGGATACCTCCCACTTACCTGACCACAAGAGTGATAAAGAGGTGGTAGAGGATTGATAATGTGACTTGTCCTTTGGAAGTGCAGAAGCGGTCTTATGACTTGAACTAGGAGATCCTAGTTCTAGGGATTATGCATTCTGTGATTAGTTGAGTCAAACCCCAAGTCCCATGCATTCTGTGATTAGTTGAGTCAAACCCCAAGTCCCTCTTTCAAAGCAAAACAACTTCCAAAATCCCAAAAGAGCTTAAATCATTTCACCCTCTTTTCTTATAATAGGTAACCCAAACAGACGAACTCTTGCCGAGCTTTGCTATCCAGAACCAGATATATCTTGTTTTCGTAAATGCTTCGGTACAAAATCCGACTCTACCATGTGTTTAAGAGTTAGGATAGAGCAAGCGGAAAAGAACAGTTGGTACCTTACTCAAGATCCTATCAACCGCATCAAAATTCCACATCTTCTTATGTGGATAATCTGTTTAAGGCGAGTGAGGGAACTTCGAAACGCAAGTCCATCGTTGAGCATATTGCGAAGGCTGAAAACCAAAGTTTCAATTCACTAATCCAAAACCGTTAGGATAACAAACACCATCATTCGCATATGAAAATATTGATACTCGTTTTGAGGCGAATATGATATCTTTTACACCCATGACCATTGTTGAACAAATAGCAATTTCCAGTCGCCAACTAGAAAACCAATCTCAATATTCTTCATATCCCAATGTTGATCCTAATCTTGTTTATGAAACTTGGGTTCACCCTTCTAATTCTTATCCATAGTACCAAAGCTTCACAAGCTCTCATGTTGACACTTATCTTGAGGCTAATAGGACAAATCAAAAACACATGTCGATTGCGGAACACATTAAACTCATCCTTAACCAACAAGTAAGGGCATTTCTTCTTAACATTTCTCTTCAGGCTAATGCGGCAAATTATAAACGGATGTCAATTGCTGAACACGTTGAACTTGCCCGTAGCCAACAATTAGACACTTCCCAACCATACTTATCTTCTTCACCTTATCTAGATAGTGCTTCTGAAAATGAATTAGAAAGTTCTACGGTCCAAAGAGAATCCTTCATTAGAACTTTTTCACAACCCATGTCTAGTTTTGAAGTAGAGTTGGAATTGAGTAGTGAAAAAGAACAAGAGATCCCTCAAAGTCAAACCGAAACCAATTCTTTTGATCTTAACACCTTCTATCCTGCACCCCAGCCGAATATTTTCGATGTTCAAACGCTTCACAGTCTAAGTGATGAGGTGCCCGAGAATAACATGTTTGACTTTGCTAATAATGAGTGTGAAAGAGAGCTTGACACCATTTCAAATCAAACTGATCCTTATTCAACTACACTTGATATTTCAAACCTTCCAACTCCTTCAAGTGAACCAAGTGATTTATCGATTGAGAATAGTATAATTGATGAATTCTTGAATACCTATTCGTTTGATTTGACCGAAGGTGTCAGTGAGAGCGGTGATGAGAATATCGTTGAAGATGAACCCGTTATGTTGGATGAGTTGGATTCTCCTACCCATCATGTCCTTTCTATTGACTATGAGCATCTTCTTGTACAATTAACCGATCTTATTCTTATCACCGACTGTTCATCACGAATAACTGCATTTTTATACCGCTTATTCGTTATCAATTTTATGATATATCGGTACTATTGACCCGTGTCTGCTCAATAAATACAGATTACAGGTATTCGTGACAAAACACTGGAAACATAATCAAATTCATGGATACGACATTTGTAAGCCGACAATGCAGCCGGAACAGAAAACCGATCAATATCTAAAGAGTTTCTTTACAACATGCATGTGTACACATTCTGTCAAGCAAAATGGTCCAACCCAATACAAGTGTGAACACCTTTTTGATACATGGATCTAGGTGGGGCTGCCTAGTGCAAGTAGAGAGCACAAGTGGGCATGAGTAATGAGTGAATGAAAAGATGTGATGTGATTTGGAGTTAGTTTTCCCTCCAAAACTTCTGAGTATAACCCAAGCTGATATAAAGAAATCAAACAATACCAGTAGGATTATGGAGAGCACTTAAGATCACCAAGCAAACTCGAGACCCAACAACCTACACGTGGCCAGCGACATCATCAAAGCGGCCGGCGCCGCCGGCCCCACCAAAGCCAAATCACCCCATATTTCATCTGGTTACTCAATGTTGTCTCATCATTCTGGTTTTATTATTTGTTTATTTTTATTTTGAGCCTATAAATACCAGATTGGTGAGCAAGCTAGGATATACTTTTGGGGAGAAAGTTTGTATACATTGTAACTAGTTTGATTTTGTAGCTCTTAGTTTGAGTTCTTTGCCTTTCTCTGATCTTGCAACTTCTCTCTTTGAACTTGCAAGATTAGATTTTGGTATTTGAACTCATTTTTCTTGTACTTAGAAACCATTGCAATCAATGTTTCATTTATTTCAAGTTGTTTCTTATGTCTTTTCTCTATTTTCATTTGCTTTTATATTTATTAAGTTGTGATCCCATTTCATTATGTGTGAGTAGTCTTGTGCTTAGGTTATGGTGAGGTAAGTTGTTGAATGGCTTGCCTTCCAACCCTTCCTTCTTGATTCTTACATTTTGCACTTCTTTTCTTAATATATGCAATATTATTATGTTTTGCTTGATAGGATATATTGTTTTGAATGGTTGGAAATCAACCTTTAACATATATCATATTCCTTCTTTACATTTTATTGTAATATTAAGAATTGAAGTTGAAACGAATATGAAATTTAGCTAAGTGTAATAAACTAGCTAGATAGAACATATAGCCATACAAGCATATATTCTATGCTTGCTAACCTCACTTAGCTCATTTCATCTTAAACCTTAAATTTTTAGTTTCTTTTCAACCTAATTGTGATATCGTATCCTAAACCGACACTTATTATTGGGATAGATGCGGCATGTTTTTTTTAAGTCAATTAGAAACTAGAAATGTACCTTGAATCAATATTGAGAGTTGGGGGTAACGCCGTATTTCAATTTACCAAATCTTAGCCTAAGTTTTCCCTAAACATCACTTTATCCTTTCTTTATTTCATTTTGTAAAAATGTGACAATTCCAACTCCAACCCATTGTTTTCTAACTCAAAAGAACGTCATGATATCCAACTTGTCGGGTTGAATCATTGCACCGTGCACTTGTGGTATTTTTATAACTCGAGACTCACGTCGTGCACTATTTTTTTTTTTAAGAAACTGACATATCCTATATTGACAAAATCCTTTTCAAATAGCACGACAGCGTGAGTTTCCAACAAGTTTCTGGCGCCGTTGCCGGGGAGTGGCAACATCACGAAACTATTTTAAGTTATCTCAGTATATAATTTTAGAAAACCAAAACAAAAATTTAACTTTTTACCGTTTTTTTCTAACGCGTTGCTCTCTTGAAAAGTGACCCGCTGACACTCTTAGACTAATTAAAAAAGTTAAACTATTAAATTGAGACACTAGTTGTAACATTTCAGAAATATAAAATATTATTTTTGGAATTTAAATATTAAAATAATATATTTTGCGAAAACTATTCGATTTGCGAATAGGGGTTTTTCGTAAAATGGTATAAGTATATACCAATAGTTGGAATATAAGTGGAGATTAAAATGATTGACTTATTGAAAAGATATTTATCGCATTTTGGTATTTTTATAATTAATTATATGCAAGTTTAATTTAAACTTGATTAGTGTACTGCTAATCACGATTAGGCCAAATCCGTATTTTTAATTAGTCATGGCAGGTGCACTATGACATGTTGCATTTTGTTGCATGTTTGTTTCATTTTATTTGTGTTATGTATTTGGTTTTAATGAGTGAGGGTATAAGAAATGAAAAAGAAAAGAGATGGCATAATTGAGGGGAGAGAGAGAGGGGGGACCAAATGATGGCATGGGAGCATGCCATGAGAGAGAATAAGAGGGGGGGTATGGCTCCACCTTGACCATTCCTCATTGTTTCTTCACTTCATCATTTTCCTCTTCTTTCATCACCTCATCATCTTCATTTCCTTCCTCATGCTTCCTCCACCTCCTCTATCCCATAAAAATATCTACAAATTTTCACCAAAACCTCATGCCACCTTCATTAAAAAGGATCCCTACTTCTTCCTAAACTCTATGGACCTTTCAAGTTTGGATTTTGGAGACTTTGGGAATCTAGGGTTTTTCTTGAGTTGCATCCATGAAGTATAACCTTCTTTTCCTATCTTGTAATTAGTTTCCTAACTTTCTAGTTTAGTTAAGAGTTTGATTTAGTGTAGATTAGTGATCTTAGAAATTTCTAGGTTGAAGTTTAGTGGATGTTTGGACTTGTAAATGGTAAATGGTGGTGTAGTGATTGTTTGTAAGACTGTTTACCGTCTAAAACAGAGACGAAACCGCGTAGGTTGTCTTGCCTGAATTTGGGGGCAGATACTATTTGGGTTTTATCCGTCCACCTCTCCGAATATGCCAAGTTGATTTATAGTACCGTATATCGGAGGTTTAGACAGATGCGGCTGATGTAGCAGACTTCGTCAGATTCCCCCTCGTTGTGAGGGGTTTTTAATTGTGGGGACGCTCTTCCCTACAGGCGCAAGCCCCCGCAGTTAATTACGCTACCGCATCGCGGTAATAACTTTCTCCTTCTCCAGATGGTCACTTCGTGTCGTGTGTGTTTGTTTTATTTTCGGTTGCCCATGGATCGTATATGGAGACTAATTTATGTTGTCGCCCATACGGCGTGGATTAGTCCAAATCCGTATTTTCTTATATTTGGGTTTGGGTTGGTTTAAGGATCGTTAATCTTGTTTTAGATTAAGATCAACTTAAACGTTTGTTGAGGACACATTAGTCTAATCTTAAACTAAGATCTACTCAATATGGTTTGAGGATCATTTAGATCCAACGAAAGAGCATTTGGGCTCTATCGTTTTAGTTTAGGGACGTTACGGTCCATTGGGTTTAAGGACATCATAGTCCATGGAGTTTAAGGACCTTATAGTCCACAGTTTAAAGTCGTCATAGTCTATATAGCTTAGCTTAGGGACGTTACGGTCCAAAATTAGTTTAAGGACATTACGGCCCAGAGTTAGTTTAAGGACATTATGGTCCATTATTAGTTTAAGGACGTTACGGTCCATAGTTAGTTTAAGAACGTTACGGTCCATAGTTAGTTTAAGGACATTACGGTCCAGCTTGTTGGTTGTCAGGACTTACCACATCTCTGAAGACGTTGAATAATTACAACGACATGTATCAGAGGTGTGGAGAGATGTACCCTTGAACCAAATTCCAAATTGAGGAAACATCAGTCATGAGCATGGAGGCTCGGTTTATTTAGAGATTTAATCTCAGGAAAGACTTAGCCAATCTGGGGTTGATTTTTGCCTCTTATAATATTAAACATTAGTGTATGCTCAGTGCTCACGTGCTCCTACGTGATATTCTAAGGTAGTGTTAAACACTGATATCTGAGATACTCACGTTTGGCACGTGAGGCGCCATAGCAGTGCTCACGTGTGGCACGTAAGGCGCCATAGCAGTGTTAAACATTGAAAGTTGGGGCGCTCACGTGTGGCACGCGAAACGCTTAGAGTTGGGCGCTGCCTATTTTATTCTTTTATTCTAGTGCTAAGCACTGTTGGGTCACGTGGGATCACGTGAGGCGCCCCAGAATAGGAGCTGTCTTGGGTTTATTCCCCTTTTCTCTTTTATAAGTGCTGAGAACTTCTCAGGGGTCACGTGAGATCACGTGAGGCGCCCCAAAATAGGGCTTATTCCCCTTTTCTCTTTTATAAGTGCTGAGCACTTCTCAGGGGTCACGTGGGGTCAAGCGGCTAGATCTCAGTCTTCCATTTTTTTGTTCTTCAAAGGTGCTTACGTGGGAACACGTGAGCTTTTATTGTGTAGTATTGAACACTAATATGCATGGAGCTCTGGATCTGAGTTTTGTGAATTTCAGGTCCCTTATTTTATAAGAATTAAATTCTTTTATAGGGTTAAACCCTAGTTTTATCAGAGGAATTAAATTCCTATATATTTTTGGTAAGAATTAAATTCTTTGAACTTAGCTCTTTCCCCTAGGTTTGGATCTATATAACAGAATCTCTCCGATGAAAATTAAATTCTCAACTTGTAAGGAGATCTACTTCTGCAGATCCCAACCAGAGGAAGAACTAAGTTCTTTGAGAAGAGTTAAACTCTTGGTTTGAGAATTAAATTCTCTTTTGGTTTTTGCTTACCAAGGGGGTTTCCTCTTTGTTTTCTGTATTTTTGAACTTGAAGTTTATGGGGGGGGGGTTTCCTCTGTACAAGACTAGAAGTCTCGGGTCCTTTATATAGGGGAGGCCAATTTGTTGAATCAGTTAAGGAAATCTCTCATTGAGAGATCTCTAATTGATTTGAGAATTTATCCCACCATTGGATTTTTGATCCAAGGGCTTCTGTTTTACAGAAGACATCTTTCTTGTTTTTAGCAAGATTGGGAAAATATTTTCCAATACAGAACTTATTCTGTATCTTGGTGATGTTTAATCATCATTGGATGTTTGATCCAACGGTGCTCTGATTTACAGAGCACAATTTTTCTTGTTTGGAAAGATTTAAGGAAACATTTTCCAACTAAGGGTTTTGATTCTTCTTAATTAGAATTTAATTCTATCGGTTCAGAAGGCATAGGAGCCCATCACATGTAGCACGTGACCCCACCAAATTAATCATAAAGCTTTTGATTCCTTTTAATTAGAATTTAATTCTATCGGTTCAGAAGGCTTAGGAGCCCATCACGTGTAGCACGTGACCTCACCAAATTAGGCATACCAAAGAGCGTCACGTGCTATCACGTGGTTTTTTTTCTCTGGCCAATTGTTTGTTTTAGATAAGCGCTCATATACTCTGTATCTAGGGGTCATGTGTCTGCACGCGAGGCTCAGTTTTGGCTTATTTTGTTAAGCGTGGTGCCTATCACGTGTGGGCACGTGATGCTCCATTTGGGGGTTTTTCTCGTTACTTTTTATTTATTATTCAGTTTTTTTATCAGAGAACAAATGCCCCCATAGCGTTGTTCTCACGTGGTTTGCACGTGAGTGTAATACTGTCACTTTTACAGCCATTGGATTGCCTAGGGGAACGGGAAGATGAACCGCCCTTGTCACGTCTTATAAATGCGAGGGTTGGGTTCCTTAGGCAGCCATTGTTTCTTCATCTTCTTCTTCCTTCGTTTTCTTTGAGAATTCAATTCTCTTCCTCAGAGCTTAGTTCTCTGTCATTATAATTCCAGAGTTTAACTCTGTCAAAAAGAAAACCCTTTTTAGGTAAATATCCTGCACATCATAAAAAAACTTTTCTTTTTGAACAAAAAATTCTGGATTTTAAATCCATCATGAGAGCTTTGCTCTTCTTAGAAACCTATTCACTTAGGGATCCAAAGATGTGATCTTTGATCAGTAAACTTCCATATCTCGAACATTCACCTCTGTTTTTGAGGATTCATGGGATTTTATTTCTCATATATGTTTTTTGTGAGTTTCTGGAATTTAATTCCATCATATAAAAAGGAATTTAATTCCTAAAGTGAAGAGCTTAGCTCTGAAAGATCAGGAGGACCCTTTGGGAATTTTATTCCCTGGTGTTCTTGAAAATATTTTCATAGGGTTTTACCCTTATTCACACAAATTTGAATTTGTTGGTAAATTAACAGAACTTGTTTTCCCAAGAATTGTTTGAATTCCAATGTCTGTTTACTAAGGATCTTCTTGATTCTCACAATGATTGCCCTGTCTCATCATTAGTGAGCCGCAATATTGATTTTGTGGGGTCCATGTGTGTTGTAGGCAGTGGTCCCGAAAGACAGATATCTTGTCGTTTCCTTTTGTTCTTATATATATATATATATATATATATATATATGGGTTTCACTAATGCTTCTTCTTTTCCTTATTTCAGGAACAATGGCTTCTCTTCCTTATTTCCCTTACACCCGCTCGGATGCCGCCTTTCCACAATCGCCGTCGGATGAGGAGGCAATGGCGATGATCAGAGCTTATGATAAAGACCGGACAAGTCTGCTCTTATGAGGCACTTGGTATGGCCACATCATCCGGGGGCGCCGAAGTTTTATTTGCGAAGAGCCAGCGGAACCTCTTCGTCTTATACTGCCGATGGAACGCCCACAGACTGCTTATGCGGTGGAGGTGACCAATTGGACTTCTTCAGGCGGGCTGGAGCCCTCTACACCTGGGATACCCAACCAGCCCTTGCCGGCTATAGACATCTTGGGGCGTCGGATTTGCCAAGGTGAAGCTCGACTTTGGGGGCAGGTCTATAAAGTGGGCGTTACTCCCCGGCACCCGGTAGGCTACCTTATTTAGGCTCACTACAGTCTTTCCGCCCATCGCGCAAGACTGCAAAAGGTCGGGCTGTATCAGGCAGTATACACGTCGCTATTCCACTATCAGGCTCCTCACATCTGGTGGATCAAAGCTTTCATAAACCAATGGAATCTGCCTACCAACACCTTTCTGCTAGGGGATCGAGAGATGTCTATTTCATTGGATGAGTTTCATGAGATTTCAGGGTTGCCAATCAGGGGTGAGCATTACGAGGAGTTACTGCCTCCAGATGAATATGTTTTCTCCACCATGCCAGCTATGCTTGATGGCCTGACGCCCGAAACTGCTGTCCGTCATAAGTATCCTAGTCTAATCAAGGCTCCAGGTATCTTTGACAGATTGTTTGCGAAGTCAAAGAGACAGGGCATCACTTTCGAGAGTTTCATCGCCTGCTTCATCCGCGAAAATGCTCTATCTAAGGATGCCCCGAAGTTTGTGAGTATCAACGACCCTTTTGGGTTTAGGTTGAATAAGCTGCCGGCCAAAGAAGAAGATTTACCGCAGTTTTACACCCCGATCACGTCGGCCGTGTCTTTTGATGCAATTGCGCCCCCAGCATAGACGAAGAGACCTTCTTCGTCGATTTTATTAGTCTCTAGCTCAGTTGGTTTGCGATACCAACCCACCACCGCTTCATGAGAGTTTCTACCTTCTACCCCGCCCATCATGCAGCTGAAGGGGCAAGGTTGGCCATTGGTATTGCGGGATTATCACACCTTTATCATGGGTTAAGTGTTGCAGCCAACACTTCGACTCCAGGTGTAGATGTTGTGAATCTCCCCTTCATTACTTCACATCTTGGATCGAAATGCATGTGCTGGGGGCATTCGCAGCACATCGACGGCCGAGTTTCTACGACTCCTACACCTTCCCGCGAGTTATGAGATTGGTGGATGCCTCCGCTCCTGATCCGACTTAGTTAGGGGCCCTCTGCGTTCTGCTCAATACATATGCTAATGAGGGTGGGATGGTGTTTACTGATCGAGTTCTTTTTGCTCCGGCGGGACCCATCCAACAGCTATTCGACTTGTCGAAAGGGGGAGCACCATCTTTAAAGCCTAAGGAGATCATGCATTTGTATTCGATTAGGCCGGGCTATTTGGTGTTCCACCGGAATGATATGGCTCTCCTCATGCGGTATAATCCGCACCGCTTCGCTCGGCAATTGGGCTATAATCAGGGCATCCCCTTCGAAGCATTTTTGGTTGAGCCTACCTCATCTCTGGGAGTTATTCACGACGTCATTCATCACTTCATGCGGCTAAACACTGGCTCTGTGTTCATGATCCCAGAACCCGACTACCTCCCAAGGCCTGTAGGGTCCTTTGTGGGCTGGTATCGCCATCGGGTTGGTCCTGTTATTGCTGAGGAGAGGCGGGTACTATTCGAGTATAAGACTCCTGCTCCAACCCAATCTGCCAGCGTTCCGTTGTGACCGCGATCAGTTGTTCGCCCTCTCTTGAGGGATGGCGGTGTGGTCCTTATTTCGCAAGTCGCAGAAACCAAATCGATTCCTCCCACTGCAGGAATGCCAATGCGCACTGGAGGTCAAGCAAAGGCTTTCGCCGAAGCGCCAGCGGCAGTGCCATTAGTGGCGATGCTATCAGCAGTGGTGTAGCCAAAAGTGGATAGTAGAGGCGAAGTGGGTCAACTTCGCGCCAAAGCGCCGAAGGGAAGGAAACAATCTTCTTCTAGTGTTAATTCTGGGTTGAAGAGGAGAAAGAAGACGGTCACCAGTCTGCTTGACCTTTTGCTGGAATCCGAGCCTATTGTTCAAGATGAGCCAATATCCATGCAAGAGCCGGATGACGGTCTTCTCTTTTCGGGTTCGTCTACCGAGAAAGCCGCACAATTGGCTGAGGCTATAAGGCGCTCACAAGACGAAACTGAGAACGTGGGTGTCCCGAAGAAACCTTACCCTCCTGTCATATTCTATGAAGATCCCCCATCACTACGGAGGGTACATATGGGTCCTCTGCGATGGGAAGATGAGATAGCCCTCAAGCAACCTATTTCAGCCACTTCCGAAGATGAGCTGGCATTTTAGGCTGGTGGCCATGAATCTGCATTTGAACCTCGGCGAGCACACTTCCTCAGGAAGGAACGATGGCTTGAAAAATCCATACTAGAAGCATCTTGGCGCATCGGTATGTGTGCTTTCCATATTTTTTCCTTTCAGCAAATAATTTGTATTGCTTTTTATATCTCCTTATCTTCGTGAAAAACTTTGCAGGGACTTCGGTGATGATAGAGGATTTGAGTCCAAGTCGTGTTCTGCCTGTGGATTTTACAAATGTCTCCGATGAGGCACCGGCAGGTGCGGAGCAGATTGTTATAGCTACTGTCCCTGCTACGGATCTTCCGATGATAGCCTCTACTTCTTCATTGCCTACACCCTCCACAGAGGCGACCTTGTCGGTTATAGACCCGATGGATCTTTCTGTTGGCGCCTCGAAGATTGTAGAAAGCACCTCCATGGCCATTGTTCCCTCCTTGGAGCCTGAAATGGCAGATGTCATTTCGCGACTGGAAGCTGCTACGCCAGCCCACGTCCTCGGTGATGTGCCTGAGGGTACGGAGGAGGCTGCCGAAGCTGCTATCCCTCCAGTTCAAAGCGGGAGGAGCATCGAAGGTAGTCTTCTATATTTTGTTTTAATGATCTTTCCATTATCTGAATCTTTCTGTCTTTTCAGAATTATGAGGGTTGGCGGCGTCCATCGTGGATCTATCCCCCAGAAAGTCTTTTCAGCGTTTGCTCGAGATGGCCGCCCCACAGGCAATAACCTCGTAAAGCATCGTCCTCTCTTCTGGGAAAGGTTGGTGTTATTTGACCCCTTCATTGTATTATCATTATTCCGTATAGCGATGCTAATATGTCTCCTATAGTTCTGGAAGCTGACGACGAAGTTGAGATCCTCGACGGGCCTGAGGATTTTTTAAACCCTCCTTGCATGACTGTGGGTAAGTAAGGTTTTGACGTTGTTCCATCTATTCTTTGTTTGCAAAACTCGCTGATTGTTCACGAATCTTGACAGCTTTGCCAGCTCTTACCCCGCTGGAGTCTCGCATCATTATGCCACCAGGCCCTTATACCCGGCGTGCGTATGAACGGATGACGAAACAAAGCATCCACTCCTTATCGGCTCTTATCGAAGATCTTCGTGCTAGTAGTTCGATCACAGCTGAAGAATTTGCTGCCGAAGTCAACATCTCTTTACCATTTCTCACCACTTACCACGATGAAAACTTGGTGCATGTCTGGGACAAGTATTGTCGTCGAGTGGAGGCTTGCTTACATGGTCTTGAATGCGTGTGCCATCCCTTAGAGGTCCTTGCTGCAAAGACGGACTTGCAGGGGTTGATTGAACGGTGCGTCGTGAATCTACAGTCATGTGAGAAGAAGCTTAACCGAAAATTTTCGGAGAGGGAGCTAGCCTCGAATGCTTTGGGAGAACTCCAGGCTCAACTCTACCAAGACCACTCATGCCTATGAAATCTGGCGAGTACTTCAAGAAGCTATCACTGAAGTAGTCGCTCTCGACAAAGCCGTCATCTTTAGCCGTGAGATGGTTGAAGCTCATCAGGCCACCAAAAGGGAGCTCGAGAGCCAGTTCACGTTGTATCAGACCCAACAGTCTCAGGCGGAGACCCATCTTGTGGCAATAACAAAACTTGAAGCCGAGGCCCAGCGGAAAAAGGATGAACTGACGAATTTATTACACCGTCCGCCGGCTTAAAGATTTTTTGTATACTCTCCTTTTCTTGTATTCACCTCTGAATGAGAGACTATTTTGTATCCATTTTGATTCTTTTTATGAAATGTATCTTGTATTCATTTTGAATTCATGAATAAAAGACATATACTTTATTTCATATTGGCGTGTCCCTTTTAGCAAATGCGTTCCGTAAATAGTTTATCTTGATCTCCTTGCAGGACAGCGACGGCTTAGGAAACAGGTTTAGGTCTGTTACCTAAGACTTTTCAACTTTATGAGCCGTGAGGGTCCCATAAAGACTTCTCCCTATGAGTCGAGAGGATCCCGCAGATGTATTTTCTCCTTAGGAATCGTGAGGATTCCTAAGTGCATTTTCTCTTGAGAGTCGTAAGGATTTCACAAGAGAATTTTCTCCCTTACAAGTCGAGAGGACTCGTAAGTGGCTGTTTCCCTCTTCGTCAATGTTCGACTTCGGAGAGGGTGGCCCATAGATAGTCCATCTTGACCTCCTTGCAGGGCAATGATAGCTTAGGAGACAAGGTAAGGCTCTGCCACCCAAGACTTTTCAACTTTATGAGCCATGAGGGTCTCATAAAGACTTTTCTCCCTACGAGTCGAGAGGATCCCGTAGGTGTCTTTTCTCCTTAGGAGTCGTGAGGACTCCTAAATGCGTTTTCTCTTGAGAATCGTAAGGATCTCATAAGAGAATTTTCTTTATGCGTAGAGACACTAATTTCCCGCAGGTCGAGACGAATCGAGAGATTCCTGCAAAGACATCGATTTCCTTGCGGGTCGAAACGAGTCGAGAAGTTCTCGCCAAGGACGTTGATTTCCCTGAATCGAGATTTTTGCCAAGGACACTAATTTCCCTGAGGTCGAAACGAATCGAGAGATTCATGTAAAACACTGATTTCCTTGCGGGTTGAAATGAATCGAGAGGTTCTCGCCAAGAACGCTGATTTCTCTGAATCGAGAAGTCTTGCCAAGGACACTGATTTCCTTGGAGGTTGGTTGACTTGTTTCCGAGATGGAGTCATTGGATGATGTATTTCCGAGACGGGGTCATTGCTGATGTATTTCCGAGACGGGGTCATTGGATGACGTATTTCCAAGACGGGGTCATTGGATGACGTGTTTCCGCGATGGGGTCATTTGATGACGTATTTCCGCGACGGGGTCATTTGCTGACGTATTTCCACGACGGGGTCATTTGATGACGTGTTTCCGAGATGGGGTCATTGGATGACGTATTTCTGAGATGGGGTCACTTGCTGACGTATTTCCGAGACGGGGTCATTGGATGACGTATTTCCGCGACGGGGTCATTTGATGGCGTATTTCCGCGACGGGGTTATTGGATGACGTATTTCCACGACGGAGTCATTTGCTGACGTATTTCCGCGACGGGGTCATTGGATGATGTGTTTCCACGACGGGGTCATTTGATGACGTATTTCCGAGACGGGGTCATTGGATGACGTATTTCCGAGATGGGGTCATTTGCTGATGTATTTCCGCGACGGGGTCATTGGATGACGTATTTCCGCGACGGGGTCATTTGATGACGTATTTCCGCTTTCTGCGGTGTCGGGTTGACTTGCTCCGCTTTCTGCGGTGTCGGGGCTGACTCTAGATTGTCTGTGAACCGTAGAGTCTTGCAACTGGGGACTTTGCCGTGGCTCCGATTGGTGGTGTTGCGTCCGTTCCCTACTGGCAGGAGGAGGAACGCCATTGTTGGTCTTGTGGGATGCAGATGTTGCTGTCGAGATTTGACTTTCCCTTTGATAGAGTTTATTGGGACATGTGGTTTCTTTTTCGTTTATGCCCATGGATTGTATACAGGGGCTAGTATGGACTTATCTGTAGGGCAAAAGTTTCATTCTTTCATCATTTTTTTGTATTTTTTTCCGCGATGCTCTATCATTTCAGCTTTTTATACCGTGAAAGTCGCGATTGCCCAATCATTTCGGCTATTTTTCGCGGTGCCCGATCATTTCGGTTATTTTTCTTTTTACTCGCTGCTTTTTATTGTGAGTTGCCTAATCATTTCGGGTATTTTTGTATGCATATATTTTACTTGCTGATTTTGTTGCAAGTTGCCCATTCATTTCGGCTCTTTCATATGCACTTATGGCTCGCTGACTTTTGCCGCGAGTATGGAACTTGGAATTTGATACCGATTTAGGCATCAACATCGCTACAACTGGGATATTGCCAGGAGCGAATCATCATTTACCTTTTTCGATTCAAAACGAAGAAGTCTTGCGCTATTTACCAGTGGGTGGTATTATACCAAAGGTGGCATAGAAAACAGGGTTAAGATCCTGTCGACTAAGGCTTTTGACTTCATGAGCCGTAAGGGTCTCATAAAGATGTTTCTCCTTACAAGTCGTGAGGATCTCGTAAGTGCGTTTTCTTCTTAAGAATCGTGAGGGTTCTTAAGTGTATGTTCTCTTATAAGTCGTAAGGATCTTACAAGAGTGTTTTCTCCTTATAAGTCGAGAGGTATTACAAGGGTCGTTCACCATGTGAGGATATCCCTCGTCGCTGGTGGGACTCTGTTGGGGAAATGTTTATTCATGCCCGTGGATTGTATACAAGGGTCAATATTGAAACGCTTGTAGGGCAGTCTGGGAAATGTGATGGCTTAAGAACGGGTTCAGATCCTTGTAGTTTAAGGTTTTTGTATCTTTTGAGCCGTGAGGGTCTCATAAGAGGGTTCTCCTTACAAGTCGTGAGGATATCGTAAATGTAATTTCTTCTTAGGAATCGTGGGGATCCCTAAGTGTGTCGCTCCTTCGTGAGTCGTAAGGATCTCATGCAGGTAGTTTTCTCCTTACAAGGTCGAGAGGACCTTGCAAGTGTCTTTTAACGAGATTGCGCCCTTTCAGATTTTCATAAACTCGCCGGTAGCCCTAATGTTTTTACTCACGGAGCCTTTTCGGGTTTACATCCGTGCCCATCTTGCTTATGGATGTACCTTTTTTTTATTTTTTTAAATTTTTTTATTATATTTTTTTTACATCAGCCCAAGGATGTTGCGGTTTGTAGTAGTTTTAGAGACGTTTTGGTCCGTCGCTAGTTTTAGGACATTGCGGTCCATTATTAGTTTAGGGACGTTTCGGTCCATTGTTGCCATATTTGAGATCGCTGGATACTATTGATAGAGTTTGGGCTTAGGAAGATAGCGAGCAGATATAGGCGTCGTCATCTATCATTATCCTAGGCCGTGACTCGTTAGGCGTAGTATTTTTTCAGGAACCGGCCGTTTATTGGCCGGAAGGGTCTTTCGCCATGCATATCCATGAGCAAGTAAGCCCCACCTTGGTAGACTTTGTCTATGATGTACGGGCCCTCATAGTTCGGCTCGAATTTCCCCCGTTTTGCACGATTGGGGATCATAGGTTTCTTGACCACTAGTACGAGTTCGCCTTGGCGAAATGTTCTCGGCCTAGTCAATCTTTCGTATGAGCGCGTCATCTTTGCTTTGTAAGCTTCTAGGTTTTGCTGCGCCATGAGACGGGTTTCATCGAGGGCGTCGAGCTCTTCAAGCTGAAGATGAGCATTCTCTTCGTCTGTTAGCTTATAATGAACCGCCACTCGTAGAGAGGGTAGCTCTATTTCTAAGGAAAGTACTGCTTCAGTGCCGAATACCAACGCAAATGGCGTTGTATTCGTGGCCATTTTGAACGTGGTCCGATAAGCCCAGAGAGCTTCATGCAGTCTCTCGTGCTAGTCCTTTTTATTTTTGGACACCGTCTTCTTTATGATTTTCATTAAGGTCTTGTTGAAAGCCTAAGCTAGACTGTTAGCTCGGGGATTATAGACCGAAGAGTATCTCCAGTCTATATTATGCTGTTGTGCGAAGCGGCTAATCTTATGACTTTTATAGGCCGGCCCATTATCCGAGATAATCCGTCGTGGAGTGCCGAACCGATAGATGACGTACGTCTCGAAGAAATATAGAATGTTCTCCGTTTTCACTTCTCTTAGAGGTATGGCTTCTACCCACTTAGATAAGTAATCGGTTGTCGCCAATATGAACCGATGTCCTCTGGATGACGCTGGTTCGATGGGCCCCACTATGTCGGTTCCCCACATTTCGAACGACCAGCTAGCCACCGTTGGGTGTAGTGGGTTTGGATGCTGGTGGATGAAGTCTCCATGAATTTGGCACGAGTGACACTTCTTTGCGTATTCGAGACAGTCCTGAATCATTGTGGGCCAGTAGTAGCCCATTCTTTTGATCTTCAGCTTCATCTTTAGCCCAGCTTGATGAGAACCGCAGAGTCTGTCGTGAGTTTCTTGGACGACACTCCTTGCTTCTTCTGGTCCCAGGCATCTTAGCCACAGAGAGTCGAACGATCTCTTATATAGAGTATCATTGACGAAGGCGAAAGATAGAGCTCGTTTCATGAGCTGATGTCTTGAGGATGTATTTTCAGGTGCTTGACGGGATTTGAAGTAGTCTATAAATACTTCTCTCTAATCCTTGGCCTTTTCCTGGTCCTCTATTTATAGGTCTGTTCGCTCGGTCGCTTCCTTTTCTTCAAACGGCTCTGGAGATATTTCTGCCGGTGCAAGAACCCGACGGCTTTGTACAATGATCCTTACGTCATCGAGGTTTTCGTCAGCCAATTCTTTAGCGAGCTTGGCTAACGCATCCGCCTTGCTATTCTCCGCTCGCGGTATGCTTTCCAGGGCGTAGGAAGGGATTTGAGTAAGCAATTGTTGCACTCTTTCGCCATATTTTACCAACTCCGGTTTGCACGTTTGATAGTCGCCGTTTATTTGACTAACGAACAACTGGGAGTCTCCGTATATAAGAAGGTTTTCGATTCCAATGTCGACAGCGATCTCAAGACCTGCTATCAAAACTTCATATTCTGTTTCATTGTTTGTCCCCGGCTCTGTCAAGGAAAAAGCAAAGCGCATTATCCCTCCTTATGGAGTCACGAAGATGAGGCCTATCCCGGACTTGATTATAGGGGAGATGTGCTTTCGCTTCTTCATGGAAGATGCCCCGTCGAAATAGAGTTCCCACCGGGTATCACTCCCTCCTTTCTCCCCGTCGATCGTGTCAAACGCGTGTTCGTCTGGCAATTCGCAGTTTATGGGTGAATCGGCAGGTATCGGATGTTCAGCGAGGAAGTCGGCGATGGACTGGCCTTTCACCGCCTTGAGAGGCCGGTATGTTATCGAGAATTCCATTAAGAGTATGGCCAATTTAGAGAGCCGCCCTGCTAGTATGGCTCTTGACATCAAATATTTGAGAGGGTCCATTTTTTATACAAGGTGGACCTCATGCGCTAATGCATAGTGTCTGAACTTCGTTATCGCGAAGATCAATTCCAGGCAGTTTTTTTCGATAGGGAGTAGTTGTTTTCTGCCCCCAGGAGAACTCGACTCAAATAGTAGAGGGCCCTCTCTTTTCCTTGGTCATTCTCCTGTGCCCATAACGCGCCCAAGGAGCCTTCAAGGGCTGTTGTATACAGGATAAGGGGTTTTCCCTTGACTGGAGCGGTCAGCACCGGCTGATTCTGCAGGTATTGCTTGATTTCGTCTAGTGCACTTTGGTATTTGTGATCCCAAACGAACGGGGTTCTCTTCTTCATTAAATGGCTGTAAGGGCGGCATTTGCCGGACAGATTGGCTATGAACCGCCGGATATACGCGAGCTTTCCTTGGAGAGACCATAATTGCTTGAGAGTTCTTGGCGAAGGTATTTCCATAATCGCCTTGATCTTTTATGGATCTATTTCGATGCCCCGGTGTCGGATGATGAACCCTAGGAATTTGCCCGAGGAAACTCCAAATGCGTATTTGAGAGGGTTCATCTTCAGATTGTATTTCCCAAGATACTGGAACACTATTTTCAAATGCTCCCAGTGTTCCTCATATGATTTGCTTTTCACCACGAGGTCATCGATACAGCATTCGATGATTTCATGTATGAGGTCATCGAAAATCTTCATCATGGCCCTCTGATAAGTAGCACTGGCGTTCTTCGGACCGAAAGGCATCATTTTGTAGCAGAATATGCCCAGAGGAGTCCGGAAAGCGGTATGCTTCTGATCTTCGGGATGCATCTTTATTTGATTGTACCCTGATGATCCGTCCATGAAGGAGAAGACTTCATGAGTGGACGTGTTGTCTATCATCAGCTCAGTGACCGGTACGGGAAAGTCATCCTTCGGACAAGCTTTGTTGAGGTCCCGAAAGTCTACGCAGATGCGCACCATCCCATTCTTCTTCATCACTGGGACGATATTGGCGATCCAGTCAGGGTACTGAACTTCTTGGATGAAGCCGGAGTCGATTAACTTCTTTACTTCGGCGTTGATGCTCATTTCAAGTTTGAGCCGCATTCTTCTTGGTGCTTGCTTGACTGGCTTGACGTCCGGAGATATTGCCAATTTATGCACAGCTATCTCTGGATCTAGCCCCGGCATTTCGGAATAGTTCCATGCGAAGCAGTCTTTATAGTGCATGAGCACGTCTCTTAGCGTAGCTACCTGCTTTTCGGACAACAGCTCACTAACGAACGTAGGCCTTGGGTCGTTTGCAGTCCCCAAGTCGATCTTCCTTAAGTTGTCCGCAGTAGTATATATCCCATCTTCCAGCTCTTTTGGCGTCGGTGGAAGTTCTGAGATCAACTCATCTTCATCCTCATTTGCGAAGCAATGGGAGAGGTTATCCATTTTCTCGCGCTCTCCTTCTTCTGACCACGCTATCACGGGGTAGGTACGAGATCATTTCTAAGACCGATATTGACCTGGTTCTACTCTCGCGATATACGTCGCTTTTGGAACATGCCTTTGTGGTGAGGCTACCCTCCAACTGTTGGATAGAGCGAACCTGCCGAGTTGATATTGGTCTTCGACCCAGTTTTTGAATATGAAGCAGTCTTCGAGAGGATATCCTATCGCTCGGTGATAAAAGCAATAATCTAGGCGAGAGACCTCGTCTGCTTGTTCGGGGTGTTTGGGCTCCAGGAGCGTAATCATTTGATGTTTCATGACAAGATTGAATATCTTCCTTGTCTTGTCTTGAGGAAAAGAATATTCCTGATCCATCTTCTTTATCAGTGATGGATTCCGGCTGACCTTTCCTTGATCGCGAGGCTTCTTAGACCCGCTTCGCCGTTGCCGAACGTTTTTTTTGCGTTCTTTGACTTGTTTTTGCCTTTGCGTCGGGTCTTCTGTATGACAGGCTGGCGACGAAGGACATCGTCATTCTCCGTAGCCTGCTGAAGGAGGCGCTGCGTCCTAGTTTTCTCATAAATGGCCATTTCACGGTTGTGGTCATCCCGGAACTTTTGACTCACTTCCCGTATTAGCTTGTTCATCTGTTCTTCGAACGACAAACTTGGCATTTTTATGACAGGACCGCGTTCTGGCTCAGCATCAGCGTCTTTTAAAAGAGCATCCGTTTCTTCATCGAAGTCATGTATAACGTAACAGCCATGGAATCGCTCCCATTTCTTGGATTGAACATATCCAAGCCCGATCGTTTCCGTTCTCCCGTTGGGCAATTTTCGCTGAGTTCCGGGGACGTTCCAGATCTTGTTGTAGAACTGAGCTTGTCGAGCAGTCTGTTTAAAGGGTACTGTTGGGGTAAAAATTTACACCCCGGTTGACCAAGTCAAAATCAAAGTCAACCCCAAGCCAAGTGGGCCCAAGCCCAGATCCAGTGGGCCCATGCCCGGGTCGAGCCAGAACATGAAGCGACCGGCCTCCCCCCATGCTAAGATAAAAATTTTGTAATAAATAATTTTGTTGCATTTCTTTTATGGATAAATGTAAGAAAAATAGGCATAAAGCCAAATTTTTGTAAAGCCCATGGCTTATGTGCAAAAAGAAATGGCACATGAGCCATGGGATAGGCAAAATGCCATTTTGTGAAGCCCAAGGGGCTATGTGTAAAATGTATAGCCTATAAAGGCAAAAGATAATGAAAATATCTCATAACTTTTCTCTCTCCAAAAAAAGGTTTCAGATTTGAGATCTTTCTCCTTCTTCAAGGTTCCAAAACCTTCTTCTTTCTCTTGAATTAAATCAAGAGTTCTACTCTCCTTTTTATAAAACAAATTAGTTTTTCATCACAAAACCCATCAAGGGGAACTCAGATCTTCCATTAGATCTCAAAAAGGAGTGACTTTTAAAATCCCATATCTCTTGATCTTCAAGATCCAGCTAGCAGAGGAGGAAGAAGAAGAACCCCTCCCATTAACCAAAAAAAAAAACACACTCAGGAGTCCAACTCCTTTCTAATTTCTCTTCCGGGAGTTTCTGGGGTTAAAAGCCCTCTTTTCCTCGCCGGCGCGCTAGCGCTCGAGCGCAAAGCACCTACGTGCCGACACGTGGCGCGTTTGCGCTCCAGCGCACTGCGCGCGAGCGCCCACGTGCCGACACGTGGCGCGCGCGCTTGCGCTCCGGCGCAGTGCGCCCGAGCGCAAAGCGCCCACGTGCCGACACGTGGCGCGCTTGCGCTCAAGCGCACTGCGCCTGAGCGCACAACGCCTACGTGCCGACACGTGGCGCTTGCGCTCAAGCGCACTGCGCCCGAGCGCAAAGCGCCCACGTGCCGACACGTGGCGCGCGCGGTTGCGCTCCAGCTCCTTGCGCCCGAGCGCAAAGCGCCCACGTGCCGACACGTGGCGTGCTTGTGCCCTAGCGCCCAGCGCTCATGCGCAAAGCGCCCACGTGCCGACACGTGGCGCGCTTGCGCCTGAGCGCACAGCACCTAAGCGCACAGCGCTCAAGGCGCTGGCCCCACGCATCCTTTGGATGTCTTTTCCCCCCTCTTTGTTTATATATACATGTATATATATACATATGTATACATATGTACACATACACATACTCCGCAACATTCTCCCCCTCCAAAAAATTTTTGGGCCGGGGCGCTGCCCCGAACCCCGCAAGGGGGCTGCTAGCCCCCTTGACCCCCAGCCCGCTATCCGGGTAGCGGGACCCCCGTAAAAACTCTGCGTGGCTCCCGATATATCCAAAACCCCCCTTTCAAAACAAAACACACGTACACTACACATTGAGTTCGCATGACCAGTTTAACCCGTTAATCGGAGGTTCCCTCGCCCCAAAGACGAGGGGTAATTAACGACAGCTTAGTCCGCGGCTGCCGGAGATTCGGATCCCCACAATCATTAAACTCCGGCCTACCCTAGGCAGGGGGAATCTGTAGTACGCCTGAGAAGCGTGCGCGTATTCCCATCTCAATGGGGTGACGAAAAACACCCTACAGGTACGTCCTGGCGCCTCAACAGCCTTTTTAATCCATCTATGTAGTATATGGGCAGACGGATGGGCTGGAGCCTGTCAAGCGTAGAATCGGCATCCTGCCAGATTTCTTTCTCCACTTTGGTTTTCGCGGATCGATAAATGAGGATCGCCTTTTCATTTTTTCGCCTGGGAGGGATGCAGAACGTCTGCAGTTCTTGCACAGTATAGGTATCAAGTCCGTCGAGCTCTTTGTAATGCTTTTGCGGAACCATTGCGATTTTCAAACTCTGATCATCTCCGATGAGGGCCTGCGTCGATGGGCGGACCGAGAATACTACGTTGACCTCGTCTTCGGAGTCACTGCCAAAGACTAGGATAGGGGTAGATGGTCCGGGCTTGTTGTATTGGGGTGGCCCCGAATAAACTATTTCTTCTTCCTCCTCGGTATCGCTCCCGAAGACCGGAATAGCGGTGATAGCTTTTTGCTTATTCTCTGGTTTATGGAATCTTTCCGTATCTTCAAAGTCTGGTAGGAAATACTTTGCATCATCGTACTTTCGGACTTCATTTACGGAAAACGGGTTCAGTTCTCCCGTCACTGTGTATTCAAGCCCGTCTTTGAAGTACTTCATATACTGATGCTGTGTAGAAGGGATGATGTTGTACTCGTGCAACCAAGGCCTACCGAGCAAGGCGTTGTAGCATGTCTTGGCGTCGATGACGTGAAATTTGATGTCAGTGACGAGCATCCCAAAGCGTAATGTCAGAATCACAGACCCGAGAGTCCGTGATGACCGGGAGTCGAATCCGGAGATAGTGATTTTATCATGTGCGAGGTGTTGCACGCTCATGCAAATTTCCTTTAGCACCCTCACATTGAGAAGGTTGACGGAGGACCCGCTGTCGGCCAGGATCTTGCCTATCTTGATATCGTGACAATACCCGGTTACATATAGGGGCGGTTGTGCTCGCACGTTCCGAGGAGGAGATCTTCATCGCCGAAAGTGATGTCAGCTGTGTGCACTTCTTCCAGCTCGTCCTTCATCTTTTCTTCGGCAAGGAAAGCTTGAAATTGGTCGGGCTCTTGTAGTGCCTTGATCAGAGAATCTCGCGCCTCTTTAGACAATAGAAGGGCATCGAGAATTCTTAGCTGTGAGGGTATCTTTCTCAGGTGTGCCAGAACATTATAATCCACCTTGTTTTTCTGGGGCAAGTCCTTGGCTGCGAGCTCTTCGACGACTCGGTCATCGAGGGTGATATCCTCAGGGACTTTTCCCTTCCCTATATTTTTTTTGTTCGATCCCTTGTTTGTAGGTCCGAGATTCTTCTCGGGCAATGTACGGTTGCGCAGCTGAATATTCTCACAGCTCTTCGTTTCTTCCTCTTTTCCTGAGGTGGATTCTTTGGAGAGAGGGCCGAGAGCCATTTCTTCTTCAGAATTGCTCTTGAAGGTGAGAACTTGCGATCCCCTGCTATCAACCATGTGACAGTTGCCGACAGCTCTTCCACGTTCGTCTGTCGCACTTTTTCGCTGTCGACGAGCTTCACGCTTCATCCTCTTGAAGTGTTGCCTGTGAGCAACATACCCTTGCCACCATTTTTTAAAGGCGTTGTACTCTTCGGTAGGGTGTGTGATCCTCTGATGGTATAAGCAGTAGTTTGGATGTGCATTCGCTTCGTCAAGGTGTATGCTGCCAGGAGTATTTCTTTTGAAAGGTGGCAGCTTCATTCCCATTGACATGGCTTTAGCGAACCGTTTCCTTGCCTTAAGCTTGCTTTTGTCTGCCGTGGGCATGCTTCGATCTGGATGGAGCGCTCTGCGACTCATCCCCGCCATGACTTCTTCAGCTTGATGCCGACGCCAGGATCTTTCGAATATGGCCATTTCACGTTGTTGATCGGCCTTGCTCTTCTGACGGGCTTCGCTCAGCAGCATGTCGATCATCTCGTAGGACGGTTCAAAGGATTTTGGCACCGCTCCTGGCTCCAGCTCCTCTATGTGAGCTTCTTCGTCATTTACAGGAGAATGAGAGATCATGTGACAACTTTCCACATAATCCTCATATTCTTTTGACGAGTCGTCACTATCGTCACTGTCGTTTTCTCCGCTCTCAAGGGTATTGTTGAGAAATTCTTGGAGCGTGACTGAGGTTCACGCCTTCTGATTATATTCTTCCAGTGCGTTAATCTGCTTTTGCAGGTCCGTGCGCTTGTCATCAGGCTTCACGGGCTTTTTGGTCTTCTTTTTTCCTTTTCGAAGATTTTGACGGCTGGGCCTGGACGTTTTGCCCATCGCTACCAATTCTTGGCGTCAGGCGCGGTTTCAGCATTCCCTCAATGACCTCGGGTTTCAGCGGGCTTTTCCACCTAATCGCCGGGCATGTTTGAAGATCCTTCAGCATTCTTTTTGTTTTGGATGAAAGAGCGAGCTCCCACGGAGCTTCTTCTATAAATGAGCAAGATGCCCCCGGCGTGTCTACCCTTTTAGGAGCGTGCGGCTGCGGCGGGCTTATCTTCCAGTTCTCGGACAATGCAAATTTTCCCTGTTAGTATTGGTCCTCGATCCAGCTTTTGAAGACGAAGCAATCTTCAATTGGGTGGCCTACTACTCGGTGGTAGGGGCAGTAATTGGGATTGTTGACATCACCTGGCTGCAGTGGACGTCTCGAATCTGGCAGAGTGATGAGCCTGTTGTGCACCGCTAGTACGAACAGTCTCCTTGTTTTATCCCGAGGGAACGAGTAAGGACGTTTTAACTTTTCGTTGATAAATCGCTGTCTGTCGTTTTGGCGACCAGCTGGTTTTGGACCACTCGGCTGTCGTTGAGCATTGGCGACGAAGGTCACTTTCCCTTTCCCTTTTTCATTCCGTGGCTCCGTCTTTGAAGAGGAAGGCCTATGGCCCATCTGGTCCATTTGGGCCAGCTTGTCGATCAAGGCCTGTAAAGTGGTCGGCTTGAAGAACATCATAAATTGGGATATGGTCGCCTGCGGATCGAGGGTTCCCACAAACATGCCTACTGCAGGAGCCTCTTCTATGCACTGTTCGCACTTCGACCATAGGTTCTGCCACCGTATCGCATACCGAACCCATGTTTCTCCTAGCTTCACCCTGGCATTGATAAATGCCGTGATTGGGGTGTGTTCGCTAGCGCTTGCGAAACGCTGGGTGAATAGCAACTCCATCTCCATAAAAGTTTTGACAGAATCATTGGGAAGCTCTGAATACCATTCGAACGCCATCTCCGCCAAGCTGCTGACGAATTAGTGAAGCAGTAGCTTATCGTCATCTCCAGTGTTGCCGCACAGAGCCCTGAACTGAGCGACATGTTGATGGGGATTGCCTGTCCCCTTGTATACGTGAAACTTAGGAATCGTGTATCCTGGCGGATATTTAATCTGATCGTACCAGTTAGGATATGGTCGCCCATTTCTGACGACTTGGCCAGCAGCTTCGTTCGCTTGATGGGCTCGTATCTATTGAGCTATATAATCATCGAGCGCAGCCTTCGAGATTGTTTCCTCCTTTGCTGCTGAAAAGGCCGGAAGAGGGTTTGATGTCTCCCCTCCGTCGTCTTCGATTATTATTGGCGGATCTTCGGCTGGAGGGTCTGACTGGATCATCATGACTACCATATCCTGGAACAATAGCGCCATTTGTTTTATATTGGCTGCTTGTTCCACTGCCTCTTGATCTTTCTTTTCTAGCATCCTCCGGAGGAACTCGGCATTGGTTTCCTGTTCCTGGCACTAATCCGACAATGCTTCGGGGCTTTCCTTATGTCCCGTGAGTGCAGCCATCTTCGTCAATATCTCCTGGAGCTTCTGTTGTTGCTCCTAAGCTTTTATTACCGATCGGGTGAGTGGTCGATGACCCCCAGAGGCATGATTCTCCTCCTTCCCAGAAGCCATATAAACAGTATGCACCACCATGCCCCCAGACTTGGAGCGTCTGGGTTCAGTGCCCTTGAGATTCGTCGTAGGCATAGGGATCTTCTCCGCCCTCCTCTTTTTATGGACGATTGAAGTTGAGGGGGCTGTTGCAGTAGGCACCTGAGCAGACGATACTTTGTGTGGCATGGCAGAGGGATGGTCCTCTTCCTGTTGAGTCTTCATCTTCTTCTGTCAGCGGGAATAGTCCTTGTCGATCACAGAATCCTGGACTCTCCGCCAGACCTTGTGGATTTTGGAAGACAGCCGCTGAGGGGGCTGCTCCGGCTTTGACTTTGTAACATTCTCCACAGGTGGAGGAGATTTTTTCAATACAGCGGTCGGAGAATTCTTGTGGACCTTCCTGAGTGGTTCAAAGCTGTTCCTAGTTGGAACAACAGCATCGACTTCAACCATCGGAGCTAGTGGAGTCAGTCCAGAAGGGGAACTGCCCCCAGCTTTCCTCACTCGGCGCCAGTGGCGACGTAGAGCATGTCTTGCAGACGGTACTGGCTCAGTTACGGGGGTGGCTTCATCATGCCCCCTATTCTGGTGAAGGGTTGCTGTTGGTGCCAGCCTATTAAAGACTGACGTCCGTTAAGAAGAAACGTCCAAGCTATCGAAGACTGACCTTTGGGCAGGGGAAGTAGTTTGGACGACCTCACCCGAAGCAGGAAATAGGATGGCCAGTCTCGCAAAGACCGATCCCTTAGCAGGAGAAGCCCCTTTGATGACTTCGTCCGTCGGAGTTGGAATGGATATCCGCTTTGGGATGACTCGTTTAGGTATTACAGGCTTATTCATGGACCCACTTGAGTTTTGGCCTAGTCTGTTAAAGTCCGAGGCGTTGGACTTGGAATTGGTCGGCCCGTTGAGAGGGGCCGTGGTAGTGGTAAGCTGATCAACTACCGACTTCTTCGGAGCTTCCTGTGATGGTATTGGGACGCTGAAGCTTGCCGGTGGGATCATGGTCCCAAAGAACAGTCCAGTCGTGGCCTGAGTCACCTGTTCCACTGGCATGGCGAAGATGGAGGCCGCTTGGGGCCCATAGGTCACTCCTTTAGCCAGGACGGAGTGGGAGTTGCTGTTGCAGTTGGTGCAGTGGGAAGCTATTTTCTCTGCACGGGAGCAAGACACCAAATCTTAGTACCTCGAATCCAGGGGCAACCATATTAAACCGCAATTTGTTCATGAATACGACACACGAAGTGTGGAGTGGAAAGAGTAAAAAGTCCCACCGGACGTGCCAGAATCTGTTTATAGCCGAAAACAGAGACGAAACCGCGTAGGTCGTCTTGCCTGAATTTGGGGGCAGATACTATTTGGGTTTTATCCGTCCACCTCTCCGAAGATGCCAAGTTGATTTATGGCACCATATATCGGAGGTTTAGACAGATGCAGCCGATGTAGCAGACTTCGTCAGATTCCTCATCGTTGTGAGGGGTTTTTGATTGTAAGGACGCTCTTCCCTGCAGGTGCAAGCCCCTGCAATTACTTACGCTACCGCATCGCGGTAACAACTTTCTTCTTCTCCAGATGGTCACTTCGTGTAGTGTGTGTTTGTTTTATTTTCGGTTGCCCATGGATCGTATACGGAGACTAATTTATGTTGTCGCCCGTAGAGCGTGGATTAGTCCAAATCCATATTTTCTTAGATTAAGATCAACTTAAACGTTTGTTGAGAACACGTTAGTCTAATCTTAAACTAAGATCTACTCAACATGATTTGAGGATCATTTAGATCCAACGAAAGAGCATTTGGGCTCTATCGTTTTAGTTTAAGGACGTTACGGTTCATTGGGTATAAGGACATCATAGTCCATGGAGTGTAAGGACCTCATAGTACACAGTTTAAAGACGTTATAGTCTATAGAGCTTAGTTTAGGGACGTTACGGTCCAAAATTAGTTTAAGGACATTACGGTCTGGAGTTAGTTTAAGAACATTATGGTCCATTGTTAGTTTAAGGACGTTACGGTCTAGAGTTAGTTTAAGGACATTACGGTCCATAGTTAGTTTACGGACATTACGGTCCAACTTGTTGGTTGTTGGGACCCACCACCTCTCTGAAGACGTTGAATAATTACGACATGTATCAGAGGTGTGGAGAGATGTAATCTTGAACCAAATTCCAAATTGAGGAAACATCAGTCATGAGCATGGAGGCTCGGTTTATTTAGAGATTTAATCTCAGGAAAGACTTAGCCAATCTGGGGTTGAAGTTGGCCTCTTACAATGTTAAACACTAGTGTATGCTCAGTGCCCACGTTCTCCCATGTGATATTCTAAGGTAGTGTTAAACATTGAGATCTGAGATGCTCGCGTATGGCACGTGAGGCGCCATAGCAGCGCTCACGTGTGGCACGTGAAGCACCATAGCGGTGTTAAACATTGAAAGTTGGGACGCTCACGTGTGGCACGTGAGACACTTAGAGTTAGGCGTTGGCTCTTTTATTCTTTTATTCTAGTGCTAAGCACTGTTGGGTCACGTGGGATCATGTGAGGCGCCCCAGAATAGGAACTGTCTTGGGTTTATTCCTCTTTTCTTTTTTATAAGTGCTGAGCACTTCTCAGGGGTCACGTGGGATCATGTGAGGCGCCCCAAAATAGGGCTTATTCCCCTTTTCTCTTTTATAAGTGCCGAGCACTTCTCAGGGGTCACGTGGGGTCATGTGGCTAGATCCCAGTCTTCCCTTTTTTGTTCTTCAAAGGTGCTCACGTGGGAACATGTGAGCTTTTATTGTATAGCATTGAACACTAATATGCATGGAGCTCTGGATTTGAGTTTTGTGAATTTCAGGTCCCTTATTTTATAAGAATTAAATTCTTTTATAGGGTTAAACCCTAGTTTTATCAGAGGAATTAAATTCCTATATCTTTTTGGTAAGAATTAGATTCTTTGAACTTAGCTCTTTCCCCTAGGTTTGGATCTACATAACAGAATCTCCCCGATGAGAATTAAATTCTCAACTTGTAGGGAGATCTTCTTCTGCAGATCCTAACCAGAGGAAGAACTAAGTTCTTTGAGAAGAGTTAAACTCTTGGTTTGAGAATTAAATTCTCTTTTGGTTTTTGCTTACCAAGGGGGTTTCCTCTTTAGTTTCTGTATTTTTGAACTTGAAGTTTATGGGGTGGTTACTCTGTACAAGACTAGAAGTCTTGGGTCTTTTATATAGGGGAGGCCAATTTGTTGAATCAGTTAAGAAAATCTCTCATTGAGAGATCTCTAATTGATTTGAGAATTTATCCCACCATTGGATCTTTAATCCAAGGGCTTCTGTTTTACAGAAGACATCTTTCTTGTTTTTAGCAAGATTGGAAAAATATTTTCCCATACAGAACTTATTCTGTATCTTGGTGATATTTAATCACCATTGGATCTTTGATCCAATGGTGCTCTGATTTACAGAGCACAATCTTTCTCGTTTGGAAAGATTTAAGGAAACATTTCCCAACTAAGGGTTTTGATTCCTCATAATTAGAATTTAATTCTATCGGTTCAGAAGGCATAGGAGCCCATCACATGTAGCACGTGACCCCACCAAATTAAGCATAAAGCTTTTGATTCTTTTTAATTAGAATTTAATTCTATCGGTTCAGAAGGCTTAAGAGCCCATCACGTGTAGCACGTGACCTCACCAAATTAGGCATACCAAAGAGCGTCACGTGCTATCACGTGGTTTTTTTTCTCTGGCCAATTGTTTGTTTTAGATAAGCGCTCATATACTCTGTATATAGGGGTCACGTGTCTGTACGTGAGGCTCAGTTTTGGCTTATTTTGTTAAGCGCAGTGCCTATCACGTGTGGGGACGTGATGCTCCATTTGGGGGCTTTTCTCGTTGCTTTTTATTTATTATTCAATTTTTTTTATCATAGAACAAAGACCTTAGTGTTGTTTTTACTGGCCAGGACCAGAGACTAGAACCCAAAACCCGAAGTTAGAATTTCCCGACATCGATTATTTGACAGTTTGTGAAGGTATATTGGAATCTGGGATAACCCGAGAGACCTATAAATTAAGTTGTCTTTACTGAGAGACGAGCAGGCAACCTAGAACCTACCCTAGAAACCTGAGCCCCTCCCCTTCAGTTTAGGCCGCAGATTTAATCCTCGTAGCTGCAAATTGCAGCCATATTGCGAGGGATTGAGGTGATTTTTGGTGAGTGGGCTTTTTATATGATATCTAGAGCAACCCTATATGCAAAATGTTCTAGTTTGACCTAGGGTAAAATGTGGGATCGATTTCCTTATTTGTTGATTTCGGGTTTTGTGATTTCTGAACTTGGGTTTTGGTATTTGATATTGTATTTGGTCGTTGGAAGTTTATACATCAACGACGAGAGTTATTTGGTTGTTCTTGTATGCGTAAGCCATAGGTTCTAACCTATGAGCACTTCGCATACCGTATCGGTTTCCCGGACTTGGTTTTAATAATTTTATGATGTGTTGATATTTAGGTACCCTCACGTGGACTTCCGAGACGACGAAGCACATCGACTTCGGCTAAACAAGGAGATTGCAGGTGAGTACATTTATATCTACGGGGGAAGTCGGGTGGATGGCGTATAACACCCCCACAATTATAAAATGGAGACCGATATATAGAATATAGTCGAGAAACCTATACTAGGAAACTATGGATATGATCAAAAAAAGTTAGTTGGAGATGATATGAATGACTGAATACATATACCAAGATATAAGATTGGATCTTTAAGGATATGAAAAGAGATCGATGAATACAATAAGATTGGGATAGATGTGTTATGAGATCGGTAAAATATGATAAATATATATAAGATTATTTGATGTGAGATATTGACGTGATGAAAAGAGAATGTGATGATATAGATGACTTGGCTTAATATGTCAATATACGGATGCAAGGCGATATGAGAATATAGATACTTTTGCCAAGACATGATATTAGATTGATACGGGTGTGACTTGAGATATATGTGTATATTTATTTATATGAGAATAATGAGTGAATTGTCGTAAGAGACTTTAGATCTGTACCCTCATTGTTGTATAGGTCGATGGGATCCCTATTTGTGTAATGCCGCCGTACGATGGATTACCGTACGCGATGAGTTTTACCTGATGATTGATCCATACCCTTGATTCGAGGATGTCGTACAATGGATTATACCGTATGTGATGCTATGAAGCCGGATTGCCGATTGATAGATTCATCGACTTGAATATGTTATAGATATTTTAATCCTTTAGGTAGATGTTAGATTAGATACGTGTATTTTATAATGCAGCGCTTAGGGTTTACTTTTCTGCTACGTTTATGATATTCTCATTAAATTGTATATACTTGTGCTTCCATTATTTGTTATGATATCGTTTGCTAGTACACCTGCACAATTATCGATGATGCGTATGTTACACTTACACATATTTGCCCGCTCACACACAATCATCATCGGTAATTGCTATGTCACTTACACAGTCGAATTTCTATATCATGCAATTACTCTTAATTGTTCAGTATTATCACATGACTCATTAGCATGATATACTGATATGCTCACATCACTATTCTATGTTGCATGATATACTGATATGCTCACATCACTATTCTATGTTGCATGATATACCAATATGCTCACATTTCTGTTCTATATTTGCATACATTATGCTTTACGATTATACGCATTGAGATATTGTTTTCATGAGATTCTGGATTTGAGAACCGTGGTTATATTTCAAAAGAAACTATGTATTGTTTTAAAAACCCAGTTTCTCTTATGATATTTTGATGCGCCCACCATGAGTTTTCTCGGTTCTGAGATTTGTTTTTGAAACCCGATTCGAGGAGTTGGACGAACCGTTTGTGGGTACATGGTGGACCCTGTATGGTACCCCAGGACAAGAAAGGTATGTTGTGCAGTTGACGATGAGCCTGGAAGAGGGACTACTACCTACCGGTGATTGATTGGACCCGGCGGTTGTCCGGAGGATACCGGCCGGAGTCGTGAGATGGATATGGGGGCCGCTCAAAGTATGCGGCACCTGAGATGAGATAGACATAAGGGCCGATCTGAGTATGCGGCACCTGAGATATGAGGATTTACGTGTCGATACCGGACATGGGTTTTCATGAAGTTTCGAGAGTCGATGTTGGACACTCAGGTTCCATGATTTTTGATGTGTCGTTGATGGACATACATGGTTGATATCCTCATACACACAGACACATGTTTTCAGATGTTATTTTATATGTCATTCGCATTGATTCGATTGTTCACATATATGCATACATGGCCACCCTAGATATCATAGTATTACCTTCTTGATATAGTGACCTAGGAAATCGTTGTTTTATTCGATTTCTACCTGCTGATGTTTTCTACTCATGAGTTGGCAACTCACCCCCGTTGTGCCACAGTTCTTGCGGGTTTGACAGCTTGGGATCAGTAGCAGTATCGCCGGCACACAGCTTGCTTTCAGGGTGTATTGCTTGGTAGGTGGGACACACATTGGATCGTGCCCACTCTTGCACTTTTTATTCTTATTATATCTAGATAAAATTCATTAATCAGAAACTAGACTTTGTATATTAGTAGACTAGGAAGACTTGTGTGGTTGCAAGACTTAGAGCGACGGTTGTATGTTCGCTTCTTGGGGGTTTGATGTCTCGCTTTATTTATCATTCTTTCTGTGCTGATCTTCACCGTTGGGTGTCGTATATATATTGTTTACTTGCGTGGTTGTGATTCCGTCATTTGGCGAAGATCTAGCTCCCGCTTGGGGATGCCTTTTATATTGTTATGTATATGTGGTTTCAGTTCAAAATATATAAGGGAAGTGCTACCCAAAATTTTAAAGACGAAAAATGTTTTCAAATTTAATACATTCTACTTTCATTTTATTATATCATTAGTTATGCATTTATAGATAAACTTTATTTCATTATACTTTTATCTCAAAACTGCACCCCCACTATTTTCCGCAAAAAAATTTAGATTTTCTGGGCTTCGGCTTACTTGAATTACGTTACGCCTTTAGACGTTGCGTGATTTAAGTGCCGGTCATGTGCTAAATTACGAGTCATGACAAAGTTGGTATCAAAGCGTTGGTTTAACCTTGGTTCGAGTCTAGGTTTGACTATGCGGAGTCTAGGGCGTATATATATTTCGGAACTTAGGCTTGACCTTACGGAACTTAGACTTGACGGAGGTATTAGACCCGAACTTTCATACATAGGTTGACCTTGATTGATGAAGTAGGTAGCTTGAGTAGAGTGACGTACCGTGCGTATGTTCCGCGGCATATTTACGATACGATACTCCGCTTAAGTAACCTTAGGATGTACTTATATTGAGATCTATGATTCTCTTCATTCCTATGATCATATATTCATTTGGGATCTGTTGATTTCATTCGTTCTTCTGATCTAGCTTCATCGATACCTGCCTGAGGTTCCTGTCACCATGGTTTGAACACAGATTGAGTTGCTGCTAGTGTTGCGGTCTGAGCGAGCTCGTCACGGACGAGGGCTGACCATGTTGTTTCTGGTGACATAGGGACATGTAGGTATAGTGTTGGTGTTATGATCTCTCGTTTGAGATGAGTGTTCAGTTTTGCACCAGATGATCGGGCCATTGATAGAGCCTGCCAGATTGAGAGGACTCTTGATGTACAGCCTAACCCTGAGGTCGTGATATTGTCTACCGTGCGGATAGATGACACAGCTGTTGCTGAGATTGACGTGATATCGCTTCCAGAGTTTATAAGCTGAAACCGCTGGAGCTTCCAGACAGAGATGTGACAAAAGATAGCTAGTCTATCTTGAGTTGAGCGACTGTTATGATTCGTCAGATTTGATGTGCCGATGCAGGCTCAGTTGAGTTGAAGAATTTCAGTTGAAGGATCTTACTTGGACCTAGAGTAAATCGAGCAAGAGAGGACGTTGTTTGTTGGATACTCTGATATGAGATCAGTAAGTTGACCAGTTTCGGATAGAAGGACCTCACCCAGATGCGTTGTGAGTTGATCGAGAACGGACGATTAAAGTGTATTCTTCCGATGATTTGGAAAAGTTTCCGAAGATGTAATCGACTGATATCTTCCATAGAGTGGTGAAGATACCTAAGTTCGTAATTTTGAGTCCGTGTGAGAGACTCCGGATTGACTGTAGTCGAGAACGAATTGCAATACGTAAACATCAAGAGATGACGTCGAAGTAGACGATAATAAAGACGCGTGGAACAAGAGGTTCGTGCGAGATATTAACGAGCGGTTGTTACTCCCCGTTGATGCCAGAGGATTGATAAATATGCAGAGGCGTTGGATACGGCCAATTCCATAGGGAAGCCGTGCTGAGGACGCAGCCATCCAGATATGAGAAAAAGGATTAAGTAAAGAGTGCCAACCTCCGTACAGCTCAGCATAGGTGAGATTGGAAGAGACCTGAGCATGGTTCTTCCAGGATGTCACAGCGATGAAGATTTGCACCAGGATAGGTTGTATCGCGCGTATTTAGAGGGCCAGATTCCGTCACCAGTGACGTGCTGCTTTATGAGTAGTCATGATAATTGGCCAAGAGAGGATCGGTGGAGTGCCAGAGCAGACTGTTCCGCTAGCACACCTGACCGGGCCGACGAGCCGAAGGATTGCGAGATTTGTAATCCAGAGAGGAAACGAGGACCCAGAAACCGAAGATGCCAGATCATGAGCAGGAGGCAAGTAGATGATCTTGCTCTGCCAGCTTTGGGCGCACCGGCATATTTTCGACATTGAAGGAGGTGTACCTCTATGTCATTTATTGTGATTCGTGTTTCGTGATCCGAGTATCACACTTTTATTGCTTGGATTTGAGTTTCATGATATTGTTTTCGTGCATCATGGCTGCACCTACTAGAGATTACATTTTTGTGCACAGTTATTGCACTCAATTTATGTTTATCACCACTACACTGGTTTATGATTTGTGCATATCTATTGCACTTGATATCGATTTTGTGCCTTGGCTGCACGTACTTATGATTTGTGGATTTCGATACTATCGATTTGATTTTATACATGTGGTACGCACTCGATTTGGTTTTTACACTCGGTATAGCTCACATATGCTTGCAGTGCATTGATACGTGTTTTGTGCACGCAGTTGCATACGTTTGTGATTATATACACCTTGGTACACTTGGTTTTTTTGTGAGCATTTGAGATATTGATGAGTTTTTGTGCATATATTGCACCAGATTTATATTTCGTGCATTTGTTGCACTAGATTTTTATTTTGTGCATTGGTTGCACCGGATTTATGTTTTTATGTGTGTTTGCACTTGACGTTCGTTTCGTGCGCTTTACTGCACTAGGCATTTGTGCGGACCTGACGCACTTGATTTGGATTTCGTGCATATTGGGAGCATGGTATGGGATTTTGTGCACACCGGATGCACTTGATTGAGATTTTTATTCGTGCATGATAGTTGCACTGGATTGAGGTTTTGTGCACTCTAGATGCACTCGATATTGTTGTCATGCACACCTGTTGCCCTTGACAGATGTTTTCGTGCACACCCGTTGCACTTAGTTTGGTTTTTGTGCACATTCGTAGCACTTGTATTTAGTTTTGGTTTTCCATGCACACCAGACGCACGTGATGATTAGATACGCCTTTTGAGGCTGATTTTTGCTCTTGAGCATTATATTTTCATGGTGTGCACTATATTATATAGTAACCGAGCAGGGCTAGTCTGAGAACAGTGCCTGAGTAGTTTTGCATGCATTAAAAGTTTACTAAGAGATTTTAAAAAAGGAGTTATAGTCTCACTATTTCCTACGTGTCCGTGAGTGACACGAAATTTTACAAGGAAAACCTTCTGGGATATTTCAAAAGGCGGGACGTATAACTTGAGCAAAAACATATATAGATATATTTACTACTTTACAAATGATCATCCGCCACTTGTGTCGTGAGTTACGCATCACACGGCGATTCGGAAAGGATTTTGCATGCATTTTATCCAATTTTTAGAGGAAATTAAAGGGACGCGTACTATATACGTATTATGATTTTGACAATAGTATATCGGATTTCAGTAGTGGATTTCGATATCTATATCTCCATTGTAACTCCGATGATTGCGTTACGCTTGACGGAGTTCGATTTTGAGTTTCACACTCGTTTTCATGTGCACATGATGCGCTGTGGTATTTCTGTGTATTCCGTGATTTCAGAGCCCCGTTGATCTGAACAAGATTATTGAAATGTTTTAGTATTTGGGGGTTTAAATTTAAATTCGAGGACCGAATTTATTTAAGTGGGGAAGATTGTAACATTTAAGAAATATAAAATATTATTTTTGTAATTTAAATATTAAAATAATATATTTTGTAAAAACTATTCGATTTACGAATATGGGTTTTTCGTAAAATGGTTTAAGTATATACCAATATTTAGAATATAAGTGAAGATTAAAATGATTGACGTATTAAAAAGATATTTATCGGATTTTGGCATTTTTATAATTAATTATATGCAGGTTTAATTTAAACTTGATTAGTGCACTATTAATCACGATTAGGCCAAATCCGTATTTTTAATTAGTTATGGCTAGTGCACCATGACATGTTGCATTTTGTTGCATGTTTGTTTCATTTTATTTGTGTTATGTGTTTGGTTTTAATGAGTGATGGTAAAAGAAAAGAAAAAGAAAAGAGATGGCATAATGAGGAGAGAGGGGACCAAATGATGGCATGGGAGCATGCTATGAGAGAGAATGAGAGAGAGAGGGAGGGGGGTATGGCTCCACCTTGACCATTCCTCATTGTTTCTTCACTTCACCATTTTCCTCTTCCTTCATCACCTCATCATCTTCATCTCCTTCCTCATGCTTCCTCCACCTCCTCTACCCCATGAAAACATCTACAAATCTTCACCAAAATCTCATGCCACCTTCATTAAAAAGGATCCCCACCTCTTCCGACCATTCCTCATTGTTTCTTCACTTCACCATTTTCCTCTTCCTTCATCACCTCATCATCTTCATCTCCTTCCTCATGCTTCCTCCACCTTCTCTATCCCATGAAAACATCTACAAATCTTCACCAAAATCTCATACCACCTTTATTAAAAAGGATCACCACCTCTTCCTAAACCCTATGGACCTTTCAAGTTTGGATTTTGGAGATTTTGGGAATCTAGGGGTTTTCTTGAGTTGCATTCATGAGGTATAACCTTCTTTTCCCATCTTATAATTAGTTTCCTAACTTTCTGGTTTAGTTTAGAGTTCGATTTAGTGTAGATTAGTGATCTTAGAAATTTCTAGGTTGAAGTTTAGTTGATATTTGGACTTGTTAATGGTAAATTGTGATGTAGTGATTGTTTGTAAGACCTTAGTGTTGCTTTTAATGGCCAAGACCAGAGACTAGAACCCAAAACTTGAAGTTAGAATTTCCTGACATCGATTATTTGACAGTTTGTGAGGGTATATTAGAATCTAGGATGAACTGAGAGACCTATAAATTAAGTTGCCATTACTGAGAGACGAGCAGGCAATCTAGAACTTACCCTAGAAACCCGATCCCCTCCCCTTCAGTTTGGGCCGCAGATTTAATCCTCGTGGCCGCAAATTGCGGCCACATTGCGAGGGATTGTGGTGATTTTTGGTGAGTGGACTTGTTATGTGATATCTAGAGCAACCCTATATGCAAAATGTTTTGGTATGACTTAGGGTAAAATCTGGGATGGATTTCATTAGTTGCTGATTTCGGGTTTTGTGATTTTTGAACTTGGGTTTTGGTATTTGATATTGTATTTGGTCGTTGGAAGTTTGTACGTTAACGACGAGGGTTATTTAGTTGTTCTTGCATGCGTAAGCCATATGTTCAAACCTATGAGCACTTCACGTGCCGTATCGGTTTTCAGGACTTGGTTTTAATAACTTTATGATGTGTTGATATGTAAGTACCTTCACGTGGACTTCTGAGACGACGAAGCACATCGAGTTCGGCTAAACAAGGTGATTGCAGGTGAGTAGATTTATATCTACGGGAGAAGTCGCGTGGATGGTGTATAGCACCCCCGCAATTATAAAATGGAGACCGATATATAGAATATAGTCGAGAAACCTATACTAAGAAACTATGGATATGATCAAAAAAAGTTAGTTGGAGATGATATGAATGATTGAATATATATACCAAGATATGAGACGAGATCTATAAGGATATGACAAGAGATCGATGAATACGATAAGATTGGGATATATGTGTTATGGGATCGGTAAAATATGATAAATATATATAAGATTACTTGATGTGAGATATTGACGTGATGAAAAGAGAATGTGATGATATAGATGACTTGGCTTAATATGTCGATATACGGATGCGAGGCGATATGAGAATATAGATACTTTTGCCAAGACATGATATGAGATTGATACGGATGTGACTTGAGATATATGTGTGTATTTATTTATATGAGAATAATGGGTGAATTTTCGTACGAGACTTTAGATCCGTACCCTCATTGTTGTATAGGTCGATAGGATCCCTATTGGTGTAATGCCGCCGTATGATCGATTACCGTACGCGATGAGTTTTACCTGATGATTGATCCATACCCTTGACTCGAGAATGCCGTACGATGGATTATACCATACGTGATGCTATGAGGCTGGATTGTCGATTGATAGATTCATCGACTCGGATATGTTATAGATATTTTAATCCCTTAGGTAGATGTTAGATTAGATACGTATATTTTATAATGCGGCGTTTAGGGTTTTGCTTTTCTGCTACGTTTATGATATTCTCATTGCATTGTATATACCTGTGCTTCCATTATTTGTTATGATATCGTCTGCTAGTACACCTGCACAATTATCGATGATGCGTATGTTACACTTATACAGATTTGCCGGCTTACACACAATCATCATCGGTAATTTCTATATCACTTACACAGTCGAATTTCTATATCATGCCATTACTCTTAATTGTTCAGTATTATCACATGACTCGTTAGCATGATATACTGATATGCTCACATCACTATTTTATGTTGCATGATATACTGATATGCTCACATCACTATTCTATGTTGCATGATATACTGATATGCTCACATTTCTGTTCTATGTTTGCATACATCACGCTTTACAATTATACGCATTGAGATGCTGTTTTCATGAGATTCTGGATTTGAGAACCGTGATTATATTTCAAAAGAAAGTATGTATTGTTTAAAAAACCCGGTTTCTCTTGATATGATATTTCGATGCGTCCACCATGTGTTTTATCGGTTCTGAGATTTGTTTTCGAAACCCGATTCGAGGAGTTGGACGAACCTTTGTGGGTACATGGTGGACCCAGTATGGTACCCTGGGACAAGAAAGGTATGTTGTGCAGTAGACGATGAGCCTGGCAGAGGGACTACTACCTACCGGTGATTGATTGGACCCGGCGGTTGTCCGAAGGATACCGGCCGGAGTCGTGAGATGGATATGAGGGCCGATCAAAGTATTCGGCGCCTGAGATGAGATAGACATAAAGGCCGATCTGAGTATGCGGCACCTGAGATATGAGGATTTACGTGTCAATACTGGACACAGGTTTTCATGATGTTTCGAGTGTTGATATTGGACACTCAGGTTCCATGATTTTTGATGTGTCGTTGATGGACACACGTGGGTTATATCCTCATACATATAGACATATGTTTTCAGATGTTATTTTATATGCCATTCGCATTGATTTGATTGTTCACATATATGCATGCATGGTCACCCTAGATATCATAGTATTACCTTCTTGATATAGTGACCTAGGAAATCGTTTTTTTATTTGATTTCTACCTACTGATATTTTCTACTCATGAGTTGGAAACTCTCCCACGTTGTGCCACAGTTCTTGCAGGTTTGACAGCTTGGGATCAGTAGCGGTATCGCTGGCACACAGCTTGCTTTCAGGGTGTATTGCTTGGTAGGTGGGACACACATTGGATCGTGCCCACTCTTGCACTTTTTATTCCTATTGTATCTAGATAAACTCCATCAATCAGAAACTAGACTTTTTATATTAGTAGACTAGGAAGACTTGTGTGGTTGCGAGATTTAGAGCGATGGTTGTATGTTCGCTTCTTGGGGGTTTGAAGTCTCGCTTTATTTATCATTCTTTCTGTGCTGATCTTCACCGTTGGTGTCGTATATATATTGCTTCCTTGCGTGGTTGTGATTCCGCCATTTGGCGAAGAGCTAGCTCCCGCTTGGGATGCCTTTTATATTGTTATGTATATGTGGTTTCGGTTCAAAATATATAAGGGAGGTGCTGCCCAAAATTTTAAAGACGAAAAATGTTTTCAACTTTAATACATTCTACTTGCATTTTATTATATCATTAGTTATGCATTTATAGATAAACTTTATTTCATTATACTTTTATCTCAAAACTGCACCCCCACTATTTTCCGCAAAAAAATTTAGATTTTCTGGGCTTCGGCTTACTTGAATTACGTTACGCCTTTAGACGTTGCGTGATTTAAGTGCCGGTCATGTGCTAAATTACGAGTCATGACACTAGTAGAACAATAACATCACAGAAGAAAATTGGAGCCCCAATTTAAAAAATCAACCGGTGAAACCATTCAAATTAACGGTGCCACCGGCCAATTCTCCTCCTTTGCCTCCAAAATTTTCTCCACTGCTCCTTTGTTCAATTATTATCTCAATTTTATTGTTTGATTTTTATAATATTTAGTGTGCAGGAGTTTGACACATATATTGTTTTTGGCACTAAAATATCCATTTTTCCGATTTTTTCAGATTCTAAGGAATTGCAAATTGCGATCGTGCAGAGCAAAGTGTACATTCAAGGCTAAGGTGATAGCGATGTACATGGCCAAAGATCCGGGTAGTTTGACCCACGCAAGCGAAATGTTCAAGCCAATTGGATTCAATTCAATGGGGGTTTCTTAACCCAAAAATCTATCGGTACATATTTCCTAATACCTTCTTCTCAAATCTGACGCGTCCACTATTCTATCTTTACAGGATTCTTTGCAAGTTTATTGCCAAACGCTAAAGGAACTAACCCGTATTTGTTGCAGCGCCGTGCTTAAACATAAAAAATGATTGTTTGATGTTTTGAACAAATTTTTTTCATTGAATTGTGCATTTCATAAATTTAATACGGAATTAAGGGCAAAGAACCCCAACAAGATACGGTAAGGGATTTCATCACCCTTCTTCGTAGCCCACAAACCACAAAGAACAAGCATTTTTCACACCCCTATTAATATTAAAAGAAATTAGACTTTCAGCCTCTAAGGACGTTGCGCTCAATAGGGAACGTTAAGTGTATTTCGAACACCGCCCATCGTTATATTGTTCAAGAAGTGTCTAGAAAAGTGTGAAAGGCACAACCACCGATAGAAAGAAGTTTATTCTAATTAAGGAATCTCGCGAAAGCGAGGGACAACCTCCCTTCCTCTCTGCACTTACCTGGTTTCTTGATCAGTTTATCTTAGTCCCATTTCGCGATATACTTTTACTTCACAAATCAAGTTTTTTTTGAGCAGATCTAGTTGACCTAGATAACCCCTAGATTGTTTAGGTGTGTGAAGTATGTCATGTTTGTGTTCTTGTTGTCCTTTTTTATGTGATATTTTTCGTTTGTGAATACACACATACACACATATATAAATTGGGATTTGTAAGCTTTTCTTCCATTTCCTTAGTCTTTCCCTAACCACTTCCGGATAGTGCATGTCAGCTTGGACTAGAGATTTACAATCTCGATTAGTCCGGTTCGTGACTGTATCTTCCGACTCTTCTATACCTTCTGATTTCTTAGAACCGCCTGAGACTCTCTTACCTTCTGCTTTATCGGAGCCGTCCGATTCTACACTTCGTTCACCTTCACCTTCTTCTCCCACATTACCGACAATGACGGAACAGACGATTATAGAGCAGCAAGAGGCAGCGTTGCAAGACAGATGCTACCCACATCATTCATCCCTACCTTCGTGCATAGTATTGCCCACCATCACGGCAAACAACTATAAAATCAAACCGCAATTCATACCACTACTCCCAAAATTCCACGGACTCGAGTCCGAGGATACTTACCTTCTAATCAGTGAATTTGAGGGAGTATGTGCTATGATGAAAATTCACGGAGTTGGTGAGGATGTCGTTAAGCTCAAATTCATTCCTTTTGCACTTAAAGACAATGCAAAAAGTTGGTTAAACAGTTTGCCAGCTCGATCGATCACGACATGGGACGACTTCATGAAAATATTTCTAAAGAAATTTTACCCTATTCACAAAACCGTGCGGATTCGGAATGAAATCCACAATTTCAAACAAAAGGAGGGTGAAATTTTTTGGAAATGCTTAGAAAGATTCAAAGACATCTTAATCAAATGTCTCCATCATGGGTTAGAATAGTAGAGGTTGTGTCAGATTGTCTACGAGGGTTTAGACTCCAGTTCGCGCATGATGTTAGAGTCCATGTGTTAGTGCAAATTTCTGAGTTATGGTGCTAAGGACGCATGAAACTTTTTAGAAGAACTGGCTGACAAAACTATTCAGTGGGAGAGTGTGAGTGAGAAACCATCATCTGTGATTAAGAGCGGTGCACACATAGTCAACACCTCTATAGCATCCGAAGCAAAAATCACCGCTCTTGTACAACGAATGGAAGCTTTAGAGGGCAAAAATTCACCGCTACCGGTTAACCAAGTTTCTCAAACCGTGTGTGCTAACTGTCAGTATCCTAGCTACATAGTGGATGAATGTCCGTTTCTCGTCGGGTCCCAGGGACAAGAGAACGTTAGTGCGCTGTGTCAAAACTAGCGTCCCAGGAACGACCCTTTCTCACAGATGTACAATCCTGGTTGGAAGAATCATCCCAATTTCACTTGGAATCAGGCACCTTTTCAAAACAACAATTCAAACCCGCCTTTCCAATAATTTCAAAATTCAAATTTTCAAAACCAGAAAATGGGATAATCTAACAAATAGCCCCAACAGCCGAATCAGCCCAACCCAACGTTTACACCCCCTGGGTTCATCCAAGACGACAAGAGGGTATCATCCATTGAAAAATGGTTGGAAGCTTTGACTAAAACCTCTGCGCAGACTACATCTAGTATGGCTACTTTTATGAAAATATCTGGTCAGTTGCATAGCGCTAATACACAAACGATAGCCAGACTGGAAATTCAAATCAGTCAACTAGCTGCTGCAGTAAATGAACGTGAAAAGAGAACGTTCCCTTCCTAATCGGTGACAAATTCGAGAGAGCAGAGAAAGCACAACGCTCATGTTGTTCAACAGAACAACATTGAGATTGTGAATGCTGTCACCGTCCTCAGATTAGGACGCACGATTGATAACAATATTGTCAAACCCAACGACTCATCCAAACGTGCGGTTGTCAGTATACTGGCACGTGTCTCATCACTTGTTCCTTCTTCTGGTTCGTCTTCATCTTCATTGCCATCTTCCTCTCCACCTTCTTCTTTTTCGTCGTCAGCTACACATCCTTCAAAGCAACCAGAGCTATCGCCGCAAATTCGTCCAACTGTTCCAGCTAGAACACTCATGCCTTCGACACCTGTTCCATCTGCAACTTCTTCGAACCAAATGTTTGAGCCCAAGGCTCCCTATCCCAATAGGTTGAAATCAAAGAAGCCCTCTGCAAGTATGGAAATGGTGTTAGAAGTCTTCAAATGCTGTGAAGTTAACATTCCGTTGTTGGACATGGTCCAACAAGTCCCGGCGTATGCAAAATTCCTGAAGGATTTATACATGCAAAAACGACGCACAAATGTGCCCAAAACAGTCTTCGTGGCCGCCACTCTAAGCGATATCTTGTCTAAATCCATTCTGGTAAAATATAAGGACCCTGGCTGTCCTACTATTTCTTGCACTATCGGGGACAAGCAAATCAACTGAACCTTGTTAGACTTAGGGGCAAGTGTGAACCTTCTCCCTTACTCAGTTTACGAACAACCGGGGTTGGGAGAACTTAAGCCGACCAAGGTGACTCTGCAATTGGCTGATCGATCCACGAAGATACCAAGGGGAGAGATCGATGATGTTCTGATCAAGGTTGGGGAATTCATATTCCCCGTAGATTTCATCATATTGGAAACTGAACCCGTCGCCAATCCCAGCGGTCGAATTCCAGTCATACTGGGGTGGCCTTTCCTAGCCATGTCCAACGCGTTGATCAATTTTCGTAACGGATCCATGAAACCCTCGTTTGGAAATATGACGATTGACCTCAACATCTTCATGCTAGGAAACTAAGCAAGTGAGAGACACGACGACACATTTGAAGTCAACGCCGTACATGATATGTCTGAGGAGGGGACATTGACTTCAAAAATGAGTGTCTTGATGAAATGTTTGAAGAACTGTTTTCTGATGAGCTTCTTTTTCTTAAGAAGCTAAGTCCTGAACAAGCTTCCTACGCATATTGGGTCCCCTAATTTGAACCACTTCATAACGAACCGCCCCTGAAGTGCGACCATCTGTGGAGGAGCCATCCAGACTTGACCTCAAAGTTCTTCCTAACCACCTCAAGTATGCATACTTGGGAAATAACGAAACTCTTCCGGTTATAATCACAACCGACCTTGCGCCTAAGAAAGAGTTGGCCCTCATGAACGTTCTGAGAAAGAACATGGAAGCAATTGGTTGGTCAATGGCTGATATCAAAGGAATCAGCACTGCTATCTGTCAGCACAGAATCCCCATGACTGATGATTCCAAACCCTTCAAAGATCCTCAACGCCGGCTTAACCCGGTTATGAAAGAAGCAGTGTGGAATGAAATGCTAAAGTGTCTTGACAATGGATCATTTATCTTATATTTGATAGCAAATGGGTAAGCCCCATTCACGTTGTACTAAAAAAATTGGGTATCACTGTGATCCCAAATGAAGTAAACGAGCTAGTCCCAAACCGCACACAGGCGGGTTGGAGAGTCTGTATTAATTACAGAAAGCTCAACGCAGCAACTCGCAAGGATTATTTTTTGCTGCCCTTCATTGATCAAATGCTTGAACACCTAACCGGCCATACCTACTATTGTTTCCTTGGATATTCCGGTTACAATCAAATCCCGATCGATCCGAAGGATCAGGACAAAACGACCTTCACTTGTCCTTTTGGTACATTCGCCTACCATTGTATGCCCTTTGGGCTATGCAATGCACCTGTAATATTTCAGCGGTGCATGATGAGCATCTTTTCCGATATGGTAGAGCGATTCTTGAAAGTATTCATGGATGATTTCTCCATCTTTAGAGATTCATTTTCTGAGTGTCTGAAGCATCTTGAACTGGTCATGATACGATGCAAGGGAAAACACCTCACATTCAATTGGGAGAAGTGTCATTTCATGGTCAAACACAGCATTGTGTTAGGACATATCATTTCTGAAAATGGCATCGAAGTCGATAAAGCAAAAATCGACATCATTTCAAGCCTCCCACCTCCACGGACTGTCCATGACATCAGGGCATTCTTAGGCCACGCTGGTTTCTACAGGCGTTTCATCAAGGATTTTAGCAAACTGGCTAGACGTTGACTTCTTTGCTGGCTAAGAATATTCCCTTTGATTTCAATTCTGAATGCCTTATTGTGTTCAAGCTTCTGAAATCGGAGCTCACTTCCGCTCCGCGTTTACTATGACATCCGTTCTTCATGTTTTAAGTGCATCAGACTGGAATGAACCTTTCGAGCTAATGTGCGACGCTTCTGACTTTGCAATAGGTGCTGTCTTAGGACAACGATTTGAAAAGAAGCCGCACGTTATCCACTATGCAAGAAGGATGTTGAATGACGCACAGCTGAATTACACCACCACTGAAATTGAATTCTTAGATGTTGTGTATGCACTTGAAAAATTCTGTCCTTACTTGATCAGGACCCACGTCACGATTTACATTGATCATTCTACACTTAGGCACCTCTTTGTAAAAAAGGATGCCAAAGCCATATTGATACTTTGGATTCTCCTTCTCCAAGAATTTGACTTAACCATCAAGGATAAGAAAGAAACCGATAATGTTGTTGCCGATCATTTGTCTCGCTTAACAAATATACCAATCGAGAAAATTCTAATCAACGGACAATTCCCAGACGAACAACTTCTCTCTATATCGGTCGAACCCTGGTTCGCTGATATAGTGAACTGTCTTGTCACCGGAGAAACACCTTCTTTTTGGTCAAATCAGGACAAGTCAAAATTTATCTCCCAAGTCAAATTCATTTATTGGGATGAACCATACCTGTTCAAGTACTGTCCTGATCAGATCATCAAAAGGTGCGTCTCCAACTCTGAAACGAGAAGTGTTCTGTTTTTCTGTCATGATCAAGCTTGTGGGGGCCATTTTGGACCCAGAAAGACGGCTGAAAAAGTTTTGCAAAGCGGTTTCTACTGGCCGACGCTTTCTAAGGATGCTTTTGAATATTGCAAAACTTGTAGCCGATGTCAACACATGGGAAAGATTGGAAAACGAAATCAGATTCCCCTAAATTCCATTCTGATTGTTGAGGTTTTTGACGTATGGGGTATCGATTTCATGGGGCCATTCCCAAACTCTTTCGGGAATTTGTATATTTTGTTGGCTGTGGATTATATGTCCAAATGGGTGGAGGCCATCCCATGTTGAACCAACGATAACAAGGTTGTCGTAAAATTCTTAAAAGAGAACATCTTTTCTCGATTCGGTACACCTCGCACCATCATCAATGATAATGGAACACATTTTTGCAACCGATCTTTTGAATCACTAATGAAAAAATACTCCATTAGCCACAAATTGTCAATGCCTTACCATCCTCAAACTTGCGGTCAGGTCGAAATCTCCAATAGACAGATTAAACAGATTCTGGAAAAGTCTGTCAGCCAAAACCGTAAGGATTAGTCATTGAAGTTAAATGACGCGCTTTGGGTGTTTCGCACCAGCTTCAAAACAAATCTAGGTATGTCTCCATACCGACTCATCTTCGGAAAAGCATGTCATCTGCCTATTGAATTGGAACACCACACATTCTGGGCAATTAAACAGCTCAATGTCGACCTAGAAAGGGCCGGTGAGGAATGAAAACTTCAATTAAACGAGCTCGACAAGATACGCAATGACACGTATGAGAACGCCAAGATGTACAAGAAAAAATGAAAGTTTTTCACGACAAGGCGATTCTCCGAAGGACATTCACTGTGGGCCAGAAGGTTCTGCTTTACGACTCCAGACTTCATCTGTTTCTTAGGAAATTGAGGTCACGTTGGACGAGTCCGTTTCTTGTGTGCACTATTTTCCGCATGGTGCAGTCAACATTGAAGATCAGCACTCTGGCAACACCTTCAAAGTCAATGGCCAACGTCTGAAACCATTCTTAGAATTGTCTGCAGAAACATGGGAGCTCATGTTTTTCTATGAGCCAATATATAATGATTAAATCACATCTCCACATCTTGTATATAAATTTTTTTGCCTCTTTTGAGACTTTGTGTATTTATTTTTGACCCCTCAACACTTTTGACCCTCGTTGTACTGCATGATAGTGAGGGCACTGTCAAGTTGTTTGGGGGTATGCTCGGTAAGCATTTCTATCTTCTGCATTCATTTGTATATTCTGCATTTGCATTTCAAAAAAAAACCCATAAAAATTTGAAAGTTTTCCAAAAAACATAAATACTTTGCCATCATGTTAGCTAGTAAGAGAACTTAGACTCGAAATCTGACGGTTCAGTTAATAAGATAGAAACACCTAAATCCTTTTCGAGAGATTGAAAACCCGAAAGATAACTCTCCTTTGAGTTTAACCGTAGCTAATATACATCTTTTATATCACTTTACACGTGTCATGAGTTTTTGAAAATTAGATGAAAGGTCTGATATGTCTTTAAACTTTTGAAAATTGATAAGCGTCTTTAGGATCAAACAGGTTTGTTCTGAATTAAGTAATATCAAGAATAGGTCGTAAAATGAAGTGGATATGAAGGATATTATTGAAATTTTAATAGAAGCTAAAAGTCTGAAAAATAACCCATCTGGAACCTTATTAGAGTGATTACACACTTTATCCACATGAACACGTCTTTAGGATTAAAAAGAACAGCTAGCAATATCTCCATTCTCGCTGCTTTCAGAATATTTTAAATGCAACAAAATGAGTCTTTTGTTTTATGGCCTTGGTAACTTGGGCAATTAAGTTTTAGGGGTGTCTCTACACCTAATGCCTAAAACCATCTGCTTTGGGAGTTATTGACCCAAATCTCACTAAGTCTCCAATCGCCAAATAAAACAAGCTAAGCAAATGTTCTCTCCAAGTTAAAAGTTCTCACGGTTCTTTGTGGGAGAATAATTTTGGCGGAGATGGGTTTTCTATTATAATATTTTCTTAGCGGAGATATGAAAGTTTAAATTATAAGACGTTTTGCACGATCACGAAAGGTGAGTATGAACAAAAACAAGTGAAAGATAAGAGTGAAGAATAAGACTTAGTTCTCTGTTAAAAATGATAGAAATTTTGACTTGAAACTTAACTGGAGAACAAAACTTGAGAAAATCTTAAGTCTTTTCAAACACGTATGATCCTTGAGAAGTTGGTCATGTTCCGTATTTATGACATGATGACCTTAATCAAAGCCCTTAAAAACTTAACAACACTATTCGCACAACCACGTAAAGACGTGTATGAGCTCAAGTTAAATAAGATGTGAGGAGTGAAAAATAAGGATTGGACGTTTCTGACTAGGGTAATAGAACTTCTAGCTTTAATACCTATTTTTAAGATTAGAATCAACTGTTCTCTCACGAAACTAACTTGACAGGATTTTGTGGGTGCAATCCGCTGAAAACCTTTAGACAACACTCTTCCTACTATGGACACTTAAAGGTTTAACGGCTTGTTGCACGAGCACAGTGCAATCGCGTTCCCTGTGAAAGTGAGGTTAGGATTTTGTTTTGCTCCGGACGAGCAAAAGATAAGTTTGGGAGTATTTGTTCATCATGAATAACTGCATTTTTATACCGCTCATTTGTTATCAATTTTGTGATATATTGGTACTATTAACCCATGTCTGCTCAATAAATACAGATTACAGGTATTCGTGACAAAACACTGGAAACACACTCAAATTCATAGATACGACATTTGTGAGCCGACAATGCAACCGGAACAGAAAGCCGATCAATATCTAAAGAGTTTCTTTGCAACATGCATGTGTACACATTCTATCAAGCAAAATGGTCCAACACAATACAAGTGTGAACACCTTTTTGATGCATGGATCTAGGTAGGGATGTCTAGTGCAGGTAGAGAGCACAAGTGGGCATGAGTAATGAGTGAAATGAAAAGATGATTTGGAGTTAGTTTTCCCTCCAAAACTACTAAGTATAACCTAAGCTGATATAAAGAAATTAAACAATACCAGTGGGATTATGGAGAGCACTCAAGATCACGAAGCAAACTCGAGACCCAACAACCTACACGCAGCTGGCCGTCGGCCCCACCAAGGCCAAATCACCCTATATTTCATCTGTCACTCAATATTGTCTCACCATCCTGGTTTTATTATTTGTTTATTTTTATTTTGAGCCTATAAAGACCAGATCAGTGAGCAAGCTAGGATATACTTTTGGGGAGAAACTTTGTATACATTGTAACAAGTTTGATTTTGTAGCTCTTAGTTTGAGTTCTTTGCCTTCCTCTGGTTTTGCAACTTCTCTCTTTGAACTTGCAAGATTAGATTTTGGTATTTGAACACATTTTTCTTGTACTTGGAAACCATTGCAATCAAACCTTCATTTATTTCAAGTTGTTTCTTGTGTCTTTTCTCTATTTTCATTTGCTTTTATATTTATTAAGTTGTGATCCCATTTCATTATGTATAAGTAGTCTTGTGCTTAGGCTATGATGAGCTAGGTTGTTGAATGGCTTGCCTTCCAACCCCTCCTTCTTGATTTTTACATTTTGCACTTCTTTTCTTAATATATGCAATATTATTATATTTTGCTTGATAGGATATATTGTTTTGAATGGTTGTAAATCAACCTATAACATATATCATATTCCTTCTTTACATTTTATTGTTGTTATATTAAGAATTGAAGTTGAAAGGAATATAAAATTTAGCTAAGTGTAGTAAACTAGCTAGATAGAACATAAAGCCATACAAGCATATGTTCTATGCTTGCTAACCCCACTTAGCTCATTTCATGCTCATTTCCTCTTAAACCTTAAATTTTTAGTTTCTTTTCAACCTAATTGTGATATCATGTCACGCACCGCTTCTCGGAGTACAATAATGAGACGCGACGGATCACGTGGCGTATTTACTCAGAAGTAAACACGCTAACCGTAAATAGGCAATATAATGTAAATATACACAAGAAGACATGGAATGTAAATGAACAGCAACTTTTATTTATTAAACATTTCTTTACAATACAGCTAAAAAGTAAATACAATGATGAAAGCAATGCCTAAACAATGGCATGAGCATGAAAGTAAAGTATATATAAGAGACTAGAGCTCTGGGTCGTCTGTGAACTGCTCCAAGTCGTAAGCACTGGGCTCTATCTCCAGTGAGTCGGATCCACCTGACAATATTCTAAAGAAAGAAGAGAGAAGTTCGGTAAGTTCCAAAGAAAGGTAGAAATAGAATAGACAGATAAAAAGAATATAACTGTATAGTGTTTGATTGTTATGTTAACACAGTTGTTTGTAGTTTGGTACAGAATATGCCAGTGTATATGAGAGGAGTCCAACTTACCCCGTGGACTATAGTATACGGAGTACAAGAAACCGTTAAGCCACGGAACAACAACAACGGATATTCAGATTAGGTGTATTAAAGTGACCGTCTCGTACCACTTCTAACACATTCCGTACCGGTCTACCCCTTTAAAACCCCGTAATGTATTATGTGTTGATGCATATTGTTTTGTTTAATAGATGTATGACTTGCCGAAAATATGATATCAATAGTTCATGTAAATGGAAAGGATATAGACAGATAGTCGTGTAGACCAGTCAAATGTATATCCATGGTCCGGTCAGATCATGTTCATATTGATATAGATTGAATTCTGGTAAAAAATGATTCATGTTGATTGGAGTTATACTTGAATCATATTCAAGGATAGCTTGATTGATTTCAGATTAGACTGAGACTCTGCCTGAGTTAGACACTTAAACAGAATTGAAGTTCTGAATTAGTTTTGGAGTTATCGGTAACTGCTGCACATGGACGGCAGGATTTGTGTCTTTTTCTAAGATAATTACCGTATTGAAAACACCGTTTTAGGTTGTCTACCTTAGATAGGCAAGCACCCATATTCCCTGGCTCCCTGAGGCTCAAGAGAACCGGTCCCGCTTAAACCCATATTTACTAGGGTCCTTATTGTAAATTAATATAACTTGAGGGGGTTTTATGAAAAATAGTTTTGATATATTTTCAAAATAAACCTCAAGTATTTATTTATTGTCTTTAGGGTTTTCATAGATGTAATTTTTTAATAAAATGAGATATTCTAGTGGATATAACCTAATTTGAATAGTATATGGTATTTTCTTGTAATTTTACTTGTATTAAATATGATGGTATTTTCATGATCTTTTGTGATTCTTTTCTTTTGATTAGAAAACATGGAATATATTATATATTTAAAATAAGTATTTTGATAATATTTATATATATATAATTATTAAAAATAGAATTTATTTATTAAATAAGAATCACGTTTTCTTAAAAATTGTAATAAGAATTCCATCGAGATCGAACGCTCCGTGAGGAGGTCTGCATCTCGCTTTTCTAGTCCCGAGGACGTGCGATAACCTGCACCATCCCGATCGGGTTCTCCAAAATGGGTTGTAGAGGCTTATTTGCAAGGAATTATATAATACACTTTTAAAAAAAACGGTTTTTGATAGTTTATGGTATTTAAATGTAAATTCGTATTTTGTCCCAAAATAATGTTTTTACAAACCCTCGTGCTATATTAAGAATGAGTGTTGTGATGAGGTAGGTCATTATCTCATGAGTTTTCTAAAGGTAATATGAGCAAAACTATAAGGTAATGTCGTATGTAAACGTGGTGGTATTTTACCGTAAAAGTTAAATAAAAGTTGTTTAACATTATATTTTTAATTGAAACTTGTTCCAAATGTTATTTAATAGTTAATAAAAAATATGTAAAAAGATGGTAAATTTTTTATTAAGAAAAATTGTGTTTTTGATGAAATTAGAATCGAAAATTGGAATAACTCCACTTCCGACGAGTTTTAAAAATAGGATTCTATTTACTAGAGAGAGAAGATGGAAGAGGGGACTTACTGATTGAAGGAGAGAGGAGAGGTAGAGAAAGGGTTTGCAATCATCTTGGAGTCGCGTCGTCGCCGGATTTGTCCCGAAACGTCGCCGGAACTCGACCTTGAGCTAACTCCCCTTGTACAACTTTTGGACTTGGAGAATTTAGAGAGTTTTGGAAAAGGATTTCTGAATGAGGAGGCTAGGGTGTGATGTATGTATTTATAGAAGAAATTAGGGTTTTGAGAATTGAAGAATGAATTAAAAATATGCATTAAAATGGATTAAAGAGGTGAATTTAATCCCTCTGTAAATTTGCAGAGAAATCAAATAGAATAGGGGTAGTGGGGTAGGCCAAGGGATGCTGGGGAAAAAAGTTGGGGGCATTTGCTATGGGGGGCCCGGCGGCGCCAGCCACAATAGCAATCTCGCAGGCCATCTAGGGGGTGGGGGGCTCTGGATTGAAGACATGTGTCATATGTAGGGTGTTTTTCGTCACCCCATTGAGATAGGAATATGCGCGCGCTTGTCAGGCGTACTACAGATTCCCCCTGCCTAGGGTAGACCGGGGTTTATTGATTGTGGGGATCCGAATCTCCGGCAGCCGCGGACTAAGCTGCCGTTAATTACCCCTCGCCTTTGGGGGGGAGGGAACCTCCGATTGATGGGTTAAACTGGTCACGCGAACTCAATGTACAGTGTATGTGTGTTTTGTTTTGGAGGGGGGTTTTGGATATATCGGGAGCCACGCAGAGTTTTTACGGGGGTCTCGCTACCAGGATAGCGGGATGGGCGTCAAGGGGGCTAGCAGCCCCCTTGCGGGGTGCTGGGCAGCGTCCCGGCCCAAAAATTTTTTGGGGGGCACAGTGTTGTGGAGTGTGTGTGTATCTGTACATATATATACATGTATATACAAAAAAAGGGAAAAAGCGCCCAAAGGACGCATGGGGTCAGCGCCTTGAGCGTTGTGCGTTTAGGTGCTGTGCGCTTAGGCGCTAGCGCGCCACGTGTCGGCATGTGGACGCTTTGCGCTTGAGCGCTGGGCGCATGAGCGCAAGCGCACCACGTATCGGCATGTGGGCGCTTTGCGCTTGAGCGCTGGGCGCTGGAGCGCAAGCGCGCCATGTGTCGGCACGTGGGTGCTTTGCGCTTGAGCGCAGAGCGCAGGAGCGCAAGTGCGCCACGTGTCGGCATGTGGGCGCTTTGCACTTGCGCTGGGCGCTTGAGCGCAAGCGCGCCACATGTCGGCACGTGGGCGCTTTGCGCTTGAGCGCAGGGCGCTAGAGCGCAAGCGCGCCACGTTTCGGCATGTGGGCGCTTTGCGTTTGAGCGCTAGCGCGCCACGTGTCGGCACGTGGGCGCTTGGCGCTTGAGCGCTTGGGCGCCGACGAGAAAAAGAGGCTTTTAGCCATAGGAATTCTCGAAAGAGAAATCAGAGTGGAGTTAAACTCCTAAGATGTTTTGGGGTTGATGAAAGGGGTTCTTCTTCTTTCTTCTGTAGTTGCTGGATCTTGAAGATCAAGAGATATGAGATTTTAAAAATCTCTTCTTTTTGAGATCTAATGGAAGATCTGAGTTCCCCTCTATGGGTTTTGTGGTGAAAAACTATTTAGTTTTATAAAATGAAGAATAAAACTCTTGATTTAATTCAAAAGAAAGAAGAAGATTTTGGGGCTTTGAGGAAGGAGAAAAGATCTCAGATCTAAAATTTTTTTGGAGAGAGAAAAAAGTTGTGAGATATTTTCATTATCCTTGCCTTTATAGGCTATACACTTTACACATAGCCCCTTGGGCTTCACAAAATGGCATTTTGCCTATCCCATGGCTCATGTGCCATTTCTTTTTGCACATAAGCCATGGGCTTTACAAAAATTTGGCTTTATGCCTATTTTTCTTACATTTATCCATAAAATAAAATAAAATAAATACAACAAAATTATTTATTACAAAATTTTTATCTTGGCATGGGGGGAGGCCGGCCGCTTCATGTTCGGGCTCGACCCGGGCATGGGCCCACTGGATCTGGGCTTGGGCCCACTTGGCTTGGGGTTGACTTTGATTTTGATTTGGTCAACCGGGGTGTAAATTTTTACCCCAACAAATTGCCCCCCATCAATAAATGCACACCACATATGTGGGTTGTGTGCATGAAATTGATGGATCTTCTTTCACGTAGAGGCGACTTGATTCGGTTCCCATCTTTTGGGAAGCTGGCACTGCCCTTTTTACGACATGGACGGTCGATACTGCCCTTTTTGCGACTTGGACGGTCGGTTCTGCCATTTTAGCGATGTGGACGGTCGATGCTGCCCTTTTTGCGACTTGGACGGTCGGTTATGCCCTTTTTGCGACTTGGACGGTCGTTGCTGCCCTTTTAGCGACGTGGACGGTCGATGCTGCCCCTTTTGCGACTTGGACGGTCGATGTTGCCATTTTAGCGACATGGACGGTCGGTACTGCCCTTTTTGCGACTTGGACGGTCGTTGCTGCCATTTTACCGACGTGGACGGTCGATGCTGCCATTTTAGCGACGTGGACGGTTGATGCTGCCCTTTTTGCAACTTGGACGGTCGGTGCTGCCATTTTAGCGACGTGGACGGTCGGTGCTGCCATTTTAGTGACGTGGACGGTCGGTGCTGCCCTTTTTGCAACTTGGACGGTCGGTGCTGTCATTTTAGCGACGTAGACGGTTGATGCTACCCTTTTTGCGACTTGGACGGTCGGTTCTGCCCTTTTTGCGATTTAGACGGTCGTTGCTGCCCTTTTAGCGACGTGGACGGTCGATGCTGCCCTTTTTGCGACTTGGACGGTCGGTTCTGGATTTGACTTGCCCCGTTTCTTGCGGCATCAGGGATGAAGTTGACTTGTTTCCGAGATGGAATTTGATTCTGCCAGGGAGGTCATTGATTGTTTGACTTGATGTGATTTGGGTTGACATCAGCATCGCTTCGCTGGAATATGGTACCAGGAGCGAATCATCATTTGTCATGACAGGATTTGGGGATTTCGGTTTTTGTCTGGCATCTGCATCTCTGCACTGGAATAATGCCAGGAGCAACTCATCATTTGCCCTTTTAGGATTTGGGAATTGGTTTTTGCTTGGCATCAGTATCACTACACTGTAATATGGTACCAGAAGCGAATCATCATTTGTGCTTGCTTATCAGGAAGCGATGGCTTAGAAGACAGGTTTTAGGTCCCCATCACCTAAGACTTTTCAATTTTGTGAGCCGTAAGGGTCTCACAAAGCATTTTCTCCCTACGGGTCGTAAGGATCCCGTAGGTGTATTTTCTCCTTAGGAGTTGTGGGGACTCCTAAGTGTGTTGCTCCTTTGTGAGTCGTAAGGATCTCACGCGGGAATTTTCTCCTCACAAAGTCGAGAGGACTTTGTGAGTGCATTTCATCTCTTTTTTACGAGTTTACGCCCTTTCGGGTTTTCACAAACTCGTCGGCAGTCCTGCTGTTTTTACTCACGGAGCCCTTTCGGGTTTTCATCCGTGCCCATTTTGCTTGTGGACATACCTTTTTTTTTTTAATTTTTTTTTAATTTTTTTTGTGGGACTTTGAATGTGGTCTCACCAGTAGGACTTGGGAGAGATTGGGATTGTTTTACGCCCGTGGATTGTATATGGTTTTGCAGGATGTATGATCCAGACCGTAGGGCCGGAAAAATTTCAGGACTTTGTCGGCATCTGCATCGCTGCACTGGAATATGGTACCAGGAGCGACTCATCATTCATCGTTGGGGTATAGGATTTGGAATTTGGTTGGTGTCTGCATCGCTGCACTGGAATATAGTACCAGGAGCGACTCATCATTCGCCATTTGGGGATTGGGGAGCGATGGCTTAGGAGACAGGTTTAGATCCCTATCGCCTAAGGCGTTTCAATTTTATGGGCCGTGAGGGTCCCATAAAAGCATTTTCTCCCTACGAGTCGTAAGGATCCCGCAGGTGTATTTTCTCCTTAGGAGTCGTGGGGACTCCTAAGTGTGTTTTTCCTTTATGAGTTGTAAGGATCCCACAAAGGTTTGTTCTCCTCATATATCGTGAGGACACATGAGTGGGTCTTCTCAATGGAGCATCATTCCTAAGGCGGAGACCATCCGTGTAACTGGTGATTACGGTGGGGCATGGGTATGATGAGAATTATTTGAGCCCGTGGATTGTATACGATGGTCAACTGGGGACCCACCGTAGGGCCGGAGAATTTTGAGAAATTGGATTTTGGTTGGCGTCTGCATCGCTACACTGGAATATGGTACCAGGAGCGACTCATCGTTCGCCGTTTGGGGACTTGGAATTTGGATCTTGTTTGGCATCAGTATTGCTGCACTGGAATAATACCAGGAGCAACTCATCATTTTCCTTGGGAGGAATTGGGATTTGGGTTTTTGGTCGGTATCAGCACCGCTAACACTGAAACGAAATGCCAGGAGCGACTCATCATTTGCCGTTGCCCTTTGGGGAACGATGGCTTAGGAGACAGGTTTGGGTCTCTATCACCTAAGGCTTTTCAATTTTATGAGCCGTGAGGGTTTTATAAAAGCATTTTCTCCTTACGAGTTGAGAGGATCTCGCAGGTGTATATTCTCCTTAGGAATCATGAGGATTCCTAAGTGTGTTGCTCCTTTGTGAGTCGTAAGGATCTCACGCAGGGGTTTTCTCCTCACAAGGTCGAGAGGACTTTGCGAGTGTATTCATCTCTTTTCACGAGTTTGCACCCTTTTGGGTTTTCACAAACTCGCCGGTAGTCTTGCTGTTTTTACTCACGGAGCCCTTTCGGGTTTTCATTCGTGCTCGTTTTGCTTGTGGACATACCTTTTTCTTTTTTCTTTTTTCTTTTTTTTTCTTTTTTCTTTGCCGCTGGTAGGACTTTAAAAGTAGTCTCACCGGCAGGATTTGGGAGAGATAGGGGTCATTTACGCCCATGGATTGTATACGGTTTTGCAGGATGTATGATCCATACCGTAGGGTTAATGTGCTCACTTCGCCTGCGACTTGGAGCATTCACGTGTAGTATTTCTTGAGATATCGGCCATTGATGGGTGGCATGGGCCTTTCTCCCTCGGCACTTATTAGTTGGTAGGATCCTCCGTCGAACACTTTCTTGATGACGTATGGTCCTTCCCAGTTTGGCTCGAATTTTCCCTTGGCATGTCGATTGGGGATGATCGGTCTTTTGAGGACCAACACCAATTCACCTTTCTTGAAAGCGTGGAGACGGGTTATCTTGTCATAGGCCCGTGACATTTGGGATCGGTACAGCTCCAGATTTTGCTGCACCGCGAGCCTCTTTTCTTCGTGGGCATCAAGCTCTTCAAGTCGAAGGAGCACGTTTTCCTCCTCCGTCAACTTGTGCTGAACGGCCATTCTTAAGCTTGGAACTTCGACTTCGAGGGGGAGGACCGCCTCCACTCTGAAGAGCAATGAGTATGGAGTGGACTGAGTTGGAGTACGGTGCGTGGTACGATATGCCCACAACGCCTCGTGAAGTTTGAGATTCCAGTCTCTCTTGTTGGCTGAAGCATTTTTCCTCAGGAGCTTGCATAAAGTCTTATTGAAGGCTTCGGTTAGCCCATTGGCTCTTGGATTATAGATGGAGGAATATCTCCAATCTATCTTATGCTGAGTAGCGCACCTTGAGACATTGAAGCTCTTGAAAGAAGGCCCGTTGTCAGAAATGATTCTTCTTGGTATACCGAAGCGGTATAGAATATTATGCTGGAAGAATGTCAGAATATCTTTTGTCTTGACTTCTTTTAGCGGGACAGCTTCAGCCTATCTGGAGAAGTAGTCTGTCGCGGCCAGTATGAACCGGTGGCCTTTAGATGACGGAGGATCAATTGGGCCAACAATGTCGGTGCCCCAGACTTCGAAGGGCCACGACGCTACCGTAGGATGCAACGGATTGGGATGCTTGTGAATGAAATCACCATGGATTTGGCAGATCTGACATTTCTTTGCATGCTCTCCGCAATCCCGTATCATGGTGGGCGGTAATACGCAAGCCGTTTGATTTGAAGTCGCATCTTGGGGCCAGCTTGGTGAGCACCACAAACCCCCGAGTGAACATCTTTCATGACCTTTTGGGCTTCGGCCAATGACAGACACCTGAGCCAGAGTTGGTCATATGACCTGTGGTATAACGTGTCATTTACAAACATGTATCGGAGAGCTCTTTTCTTCAGCTGAATCCTCGCAGATTTTTCTTCGGGTAGCTTGTCGTATCGGAGGTACTCTATGAAGGGTTCTCTCCAATCGGGCTTGTCTTGGATGATCGAAGCTTCTTCGGCAGCACTGCTCTTCTGTTCCGCGCTTTCCTCTTCTCGTAGAGAGACTGGGGGTAGAATTTGCCGTCTCCTGACTGTGATCAGAATTTCGTCCATGTCAGGATCAGCCAGCTTCTTGGCTAAGCGAGCGAGTACGCCAGCCTTTCCGTTCAACGCTCTAGGGACTCTCGTTAGTTCAATATGAGTGAACCGTTTCATGAGTTCCACCACACGGCCTCTGTACCGAGCTAATTCGGGTTTGTATATCTTGTAGTCGCCGCTTACTTGGCTGATGACAAGCTGGGAGTCACCGTAAACCCGTAGCCGAAGGATTTCCATTTCTATGGCGAGCTCCAAACTAGCAATCAGAGCTTCATACTCAGCTTCATTGTTTGTCCGAGGCTCGGTGAGAGCAAAAGAACGTCGTAGGGTTCCCATTGATGGCGTGATGAACACCAATCCTATCCCCGCTTTTACTTCCGGGACGCTTGATCTGCCGGAGCTCCTTATTGATGAGGCTCCATCGAAGTAGAGCTCCCAACATGGCCCATCTTCCTCGAGGTGCAGCACTTGTTCGTCGGGTAACTCACAATTTAGCGGTGACCCTTCTGGTATAGGATGAGCGGCAAGAAAGTCTTCAAGAGCTTGCCCTTTCACTGCTTTCTGAGGAGTATAAACTATGTCAAACTCAAGTAGCATGATAGCCCATCTTGCCATTCTGCCGGCTAGGCTTGCTCTGGTCATCAAGTGTTTGAGCGGGTCGACCTTGGAGATCAGCATAACCCGATGAGCGAGTAGATAGTGCCTCAGCTTCTTCACAGCAAATCTCAGAGCCAGGCATTGCTTTTCGATTGGGGAATAGTTTTGTTCCGCCCCGACTAAAGTTCGACTGAGATAGTAGAGGGCATTCTCTTTTCCCTCCTCGTTGTTCTGGGCAAGGAGCGCACCTAGTGACTCATCTAGCGCGGCAGTGTAGAGAATCAGCGGTTTGTTTGGAATGGGAGCGGCCAGCACTGGAGGGTGCAACAAGTACTGTTTGATACTTTCGAACGCTTCTTGACATTCGGCATCCCAGATAAAAGGAGCACCTTTCTTCATGAGCTTTGAGAAGGGCCTACATCTCCCCGATAAATTTGAGATAAACCTCCATATATAAGCAAGCTTGCCTTGAAAAGATCTTAGCTGCGTCAGACTCTTCGGAGGGGGCATCTCCATGATGGCCTTTATCTTGGATGGATCAACTTCAATCCCTCGATGTCGGACTATGAAGCCCAGGAATTTTCCCGATGACACGCCAAAAGCGCACTTTAAAGGATTCATCTTTAGGTCGTATTCCCTCAGTCTGGTGAGAACGGTCCTAAGATCTTGGATGTGGTTGGTCTTGGCTTTAGTTTTGACGACCAGATCATCAACATAGCATTCGATGACTTTATGGATTAGGTCATCAAAGATATTAGTCATTGCCCTTTGATATGTAGCACCTGCGTTCTTCAGTTCGAACGGCATCACCTTATAGCAGTATATTCTAATCGGGGTTCGAAATGCTGTGTGCTTCTCATCCTCAGGCGACATCTTGATCTGATTATACCCAGACGAGCCATCCATAAAGGTGAACAACTCATAATTTGAGGTGTCGTCGACCATTATTTCCATGACCGGTAGAGGAAAGTCGTCTTTAGGACACGCCTTGTTGAGGTCCCTGAAATCGACACAAACTTGGATCTGCCCATTTTTCTTCTTCACTGGGACTATGCATGCGATCCAGTCCGCATATTTTTCCTCCCTGATGAGCCGACATCAATGAGTTTCTTGGTTTCCTCGATGACCTTTTCTTCCAACTCCCTTCTCATTCTTCGAGGAGCTTGTTTGACTTGCTTAGCATCAGGAGATATAGCCAGCTTATGTACGGCCACTTCAGGGGAAAGGCCATGCATTTCTTTGTATGTCCACGCGAATCAGTCGACGAACTCGTGCTGCAGGGCGATTATCTGCTCTTTCATTTCCTCTGACAAGAGTGAGCTGATGTAGGTCGGCCTTGGATTATCGGGCGTTCCTAAGTCAATCTCGGTTATCTCGTCAAAGGTTGCTTGTCCGCCATCTTCGAGCTCTTGAGGAGCTTCTTCCGGCTCGGCTAGCTCGTCTTCATCATTTGACTCTTCGCTGGCCTCACCAACATGGATCATGTAGCATGCTTTGGAATCAGGTTGAATGTAGCCTATGCCCCGTCTATCTGGAATTCGTCCATCGATGAGTGCTCGGACCTGGGGCGGATGCCATAGCCCTTCATAAAACTTTGCTTCAGACTCCGTTTGATATAACCGGCATCCACACTTTTTGAAGTATTCCCGCATCTCGGGCGCATAGTATCTGGGATTGAGGACAGACCTTATGCCTCTCTCATAGGGAAGGCATGCGACAGACAAATCGTCCGGGTGCACAACAGGGTTTGACCCATAAAACAGGATGCCCTTCTGTCCATTCTTCCTTCCGGAAACGTAGAAAGTTTTCAGCTGGTCAACGGTGGAGACTGACAATGCATCGAGCTCTTTCCACATCTGCTCTGGCACCCTTGTGACTGCTAGGGGCCCTTCTGCAATTTTGAAAGTCTCTCGTAGTTTCTCTTGTTGCATGGGGGTCCAATCTGCGCAGCTATTGCAAGGCAGGTCCTCTTCTTCCGACTCTTCAGTGTCGCTGCCAAGATGAGGGCGGATTTTGCTGCTTGATGGGCCTTCAGCATCAGATTCGTTCGTATCGCTACAGAAACGAGGGTGAGTTTTATGGAAGGATAGACTTCCAGGGTCGGACTCATCAGTGTCGCTACCGAAATGCGGGCACACTTGGGCGTTTTCGCTTTTGAAAGTGACAGCCGGCTCAGATTTGCCTTTGAGTCTTGGGGCCGCTCTATCCTCAGTCAGTTATGGCTTAGCATTTTGGTGGTTCATAAAATACCGAGAATCTTCATATCGGACATCATGCACACCGAACGGCTGGATGTCTCCGTCAATGCGTCTTTCTTCGCTATTTTTAGTATACTTCATGCATTGATGGAGAGTTGACGGGACGATACCGTAATTATGGAGCCACAGCCATCCCAAGAGAATCTTATAAGACGTGTCGGCGTCGATCACGTATATCTTAGCTTCAGTTTGCAGATCCCCGAATTTGATTGGCAGAGCTATGGACCCCAGAACTTGCTGGCAATTTTGGTTGAAGCCTTGAACGATAATCCTTTCCCTTGACAGGTGTCGGTCGTCCATTGACAAACTCTTCAGAGTTCGCAAGTTCATAATGTTCACTGAGGACCCCGGATCAATCAATATGCGATTAATTCGATCTCCGTCGCTGTACCCGGTCACGTAAAGCGGCCGATTATGCTCAGCCGTTCCCAGCAGCAAGTCTTCATCCTTAAATGTGACTGCGGCGGCATGCAAAGCGTGCTGGGCTTCTTTCATACTAATTTCCGCAAAGCAAACCTGATACCGCTCGGGGTTTTGTAGAGCGTGAATGAGAACATCTCTAAGCTCCTTAGATAGGACCAAGGCATCGTAGATGCTAAGGAGAGACGGAAGCTTTCGGAGGTGAGCCAAGACATTGTAGTCCACTGAGGAAGGACTTGAGTTCTCATTAGCCGGCTCTCTGTCGCCTTCCTCATTAGCCACCTGTTTTTCCTTTCCTTTTGAGGCATTTTCCTGATTTGGCGGTAGAGCCCTGCCGCTTCTGAGCTGGACTTGGTTGGCCTTTGTGGCGAGCTCCTCGTCCTCTTCGGGAAAATAGAGATCCTCCTCAGAGTCGCTGCCCAGATGGATGGCATAGCAGGTCACTACAGGGATCTCTTCATTGGAGTCTTCTTCTAACTTCTCCAGAATTTCAGCCGCTCGTACAGGGAGGAACTCCTTCAATTAAATAAGAGTTCTTTCCTTCTGTTCATATTCTTGGAGGGAATCGATATATTTTTGAATGGTCGATCTCCCTGCAGACTCCTTTTCACGCCGAGCTGCACTTTTCTTCTTCTTGAGCTTCTTGGATTTTGAGCCTGATGGAGCCGTATTGGCAGCTGGGCCGGTAGGCTTCTTCTGCCCTTCCCATTCCGTCTTGGGCTCTTTCCGAAGTAACTTTATCATCTTCTTTGTCTTATTAGATATGTGCGTACTCCACGGAGGCCGCGATGAGTCTGTTTCATTTCTCAGGGCAGCGGGTGTTTACCCCAATCAGAGCAAAGCTCTGTTCAAATTCCAAGGCAGGAAACGAAGCAACGCTTCTGTTTCCCCCAATCAGAGCAAAGCTCTGCTTTGAAAATTAAAGTAAAAATTAAAAGATAAAATAAATGAAGCAACGCTTCAGATTCCTCGCGCTGCGCGCAATGCGCCACGTGTCAAAATCAGACACGCCAGTGCAAGGAGCGCAGCGCCAGTGCGTCCAATCAGAGCAAGGCTCTATTTAAAACAAAAATTAAAGGAAGCAACGCTTCAGATGACTTGCGCTCTACGCTGTGCGCCACGTGGCAGCGCAGTTGCGCCTGCGCGCCGTGCTGCGCGACACGTGGCAGCGCAGTTGCGCTGCGCTCTGCGCTGCGCGACACGTGTCAGCGCTGCGGCGCAAGCGCTGGGGCGCTGCACTGTGCGCTGCTTGACACGTGTCACGCGCTGGGGCGCTTGCGCCAAACAGAATTAAAATTCTAAAAAGATCTTTCTGTTCTTGTTAAAAACAAGAAGATTGCCTTCTGTAAAACAGAAGCCCTTGGATCAAAGATCCAACGGTGGGGAAAATTCCCCAAATCACTCAGAGAAAGATCTCTTTAACAAATTTAACTAATTTATGTGCACTATAAAAAGGACCCTAGACCTCAATTCAAAGGCATCAACATTTTGTGAGAAATTAAACAGAGAGAGCTCTGAAGAATTGGAGAGAAATCCTCAAGAACAAAAAAGGTAAAAACCCTTTAGAAAAAGAGAAAATTCTCTTATGAACAGATCATGGATCTAAAAACAAGATCAATGATCTTCAATAAAAAACAAATAAAAACAGTGCTTTGCACTTTTTATGAACCTTTGGTTCTCTAAGATAAGAAAAACAAGAGAAACTTGTTTTCTTCGATCTAAATTAGATCAAGAAAGAAAATAGTGCTTTGCACTTCTGTTATGAACCTTTGGTCCTTGAAGATTCTCAAATTTAGAGTGCCTTGCACTTGTAAACTGCGCTGTTGCGCTCTTGGGAGAGCGCCACGTGTCAGCATCTGAACCATTTGCGCTATGCGCTTTTGAAATAGAGCTTTGCTATCTGAAATTGGCGCAACTCACCAGAGCGCGCCACGTGTCAGCAGCGCAAGCGCAGCGCACTGCGCTTGCATGACACGTGTCGTCACCACAAACGCTTGCGCTCTTTGGTTGGCGCAAAGCGCCTGAAATGCAATGCATTATTTAAAAAATGGGCCAAGCCCAAGTCAAAAAGACCTAACAGGCCAAATTAAATTGCAAAGCAATAAAGGGCAGAGCCCAAGTAAAATTGATGCTCTGCATCACTCATAAATGGGCAGAGCCCAAAACAAATTGATGCTCTGCATCATTTATAAATGGGCAGAGCCCAAAGCAAATTGATGCCCTGCATCCTTTATGGGTAGAACCCAAATAAAAATAAAGTGCAATGCAAAAGCAAATAAAATGTTGAACATTTTCAACTGGACTTAGCCCAATCATGGCCGTAAGTTCTCAAATTAAATTGACTGAATCAATTTACAACCGGTTCGAGGGTATATCTCCGAACTCCTCTGACACCTATCTTTGTAATTCCTCAACGACGTCAGAGAGGTGACGGGTCCCAACGACCACACATTAATGATGGACCAAAACGTCCTTAAACTAATGATGGACCACCACGTCCCTAAACTGGCGATGGACCACCACGTCCCTAAACTGGCGATGGACCGAAACGTCCTTAAACTAATAATGGACCACTACGTCCCTAAACTGGCGATGGACCACCACGTCCCTAAACTGGCGATGGACCGAAACGTCCTTAAACTAATGATGGACCACCACGTCCCTAAACTGGCGATGGACCACCACATCTTTAAACTGGCGATGGACCGAAACGTCCTTAAACTAATGATGGACCACCACGTCCCTAAACTGGCGATGGACCATCACGTCCCTAAACTGGAACATGGACCACCACGTCCCTAAACTGGAATAATAGAGCCTCCAAGCGCTCTTCTGTCGGATCTAAACGATCCCGCTTAAGTAGATCTTAGCCCTAAACAAGGCTAACGTATCCTTAAGCATTTCAACAGACTCCATGTTCCCTAATCAACTTCGGTTCAAGGGTACATCTCTGAACTTCTCTGACACCTATCGTTGTAATCCTTCAACGACGTCAGAGAGGTGACGAGTCCCGATGGCCATATATTAAATAGATCACCACGTTAAGTAGATCTTAGTCTTAAACAGGACTAACGTATCCTTAACGAACGTTTAAGTTGATCTTAGCCTCAACACGGCTAACGTATCCTTAAACTAAAACACCAAACCCAAATCTAAGTAAATACGGATTTGGACTAATCCACGTCCTACGGGCGACGGCATAACTTAGTCTCCGTATACAATCCACGGGCAACCACAAACAAAACAAACACATACGACACGAAGTGAAATTCTGGAGAAGGAGAAAGTGGCTACCGCGACGCGGTAGCGTAATTAACTGCAGGGGCTTGCGTCTGCAGGGAAGAGCGTCCCCACAATCAAAAACCCCTCTAGCGAGGGGGAATCTGACGAAGTCTGCTACATCGGCCGCATCCGTCTAAACCTCCGATACACGGTGCCATAAATCAACTTGGCATCTTCAGAGAGGTAGACGGATAAAACCATATAGCATCTGCCTCGAACCTCAGGCCTAGACGTCCTCAGTCATCTCGGCCGCCGTTCGGAGGGGAACAGATTCTGGCACGCCCGATGGGACCTTTTCCTCTTTCCACTCCACACTTCGTGTGTCGTCTTCGCAAACCAATCGCGGTTTGTTAACGGTTGCCTTTGGATTTCAAGTTACTAAGATTTGGTCTTTTTCCTGGCGCAGAACTCAAGCATCAATGGCCTCTAACTGCACCAACTGCTCGAAGTGCCACTGCAACGGATGCTCCACCTCACTTGGAGGTGTAGCATATGGGCCTCAAGCGGCCTCCTTCCTTGCTCTGCCGGTAGAACAGGTGACCCAGGCCACCACCGGCCTGTTTTTCGGGACTATGATCCCACCTGCAAGCTTCTCTATGCCAATGCCTACACCAGAAGCGAACAAGAAGTCGGCTTCGACCGGCTCACTGCTACGACGGCCCCTGTCAACGGGTCGTCCACTACCAAACCAACAGCCTCCATCTTCGCCAGGCTAGATCAGAACTATGAGGGGCCCGCTAGGAAGCCCACGAACTCTAAGGTGGCTGTCCCAAGGAAGGCAATAACTGCTGCTCCAGAAGTCGTCAAGGCGGCTTCCCCTGTCAAAGAGTCCCTGTCAAAGAGTCAGTCTTTTCAAGACTGACTATTCCTGCTCTTGCCCCTGCTCGAGGATCTGTCTTCGACAGGTTGAATATCACTCCTCAAAGGACAACCTCAGTCTTTAAGAGGTTAACATCAGCGGCGCCTCATTCAGACAGGGGGCAAAAAGAAGCTGTCTCTATCTCCGACCCAGTCCCAACAGCTCGTCATGCTCGACGTCGCCATTGGTGACGAGTAAGGAAGGTAGGGGGCAACTCCCCTTCAGGGCTAACTCCACCTGCTCCAGTGGTGGAGGTCAACGCTGCTGTTCCAACTGTGAACAACTTTGAACTGTTGAGGAGGGTATGTAAGAACTCTCCAACCGCTACATTGAAAAGATCTCCTCTGCCCGCGGAGAGAGTTCCTGAAACAAAGCAAAAACAACCCCCTCAAAGGCTGTCCTAAAAAATATACAAGGTTTGGCGAAGGGTTCAAGACTCCGTGATTGACCCAGGTCACTCTCGTCAATAGAAAAAGGCGAAAGTGCAAGAAGAAAAAGATCGTCCTCTTAAACAGCAAAGGATGACAATCACTAGGGTGCCCACTGCAACGGCCCCCTCAACTCCAACGGCCCACAAAAGAAGAAGGCCGGAGAAAACCCTCGCGCCCGCGGCAAATGCCAAAAGTGGTGAGCCTAAACGCCGTAAGTCCGGGGGCATGATAGTTAATACAGTTTATATGGCATCGGGAAAGGAGGATAGCCGCGCATCCACGGGTCATAGACCGATTACACGGTCAGTGACCAAGGCTCAGGAGAAACAGCAAAAGCTCCAGAAGATGATGACCGTGATGGCCGCACTCACTGGGCCAAAAGAAACCCCTGAGACATCCTCGGATGAACGTCAGGAACAGGAAACTGACACGGAGTTCCTTCGTCACATATTGGAGAAGAAGGATAAAGAAGCTGCGGAACAAGCAGCCAGCATAAAAAAAATGACCCTCCTGTTCCAGGACATGGTGGGCATGATGATTCAACAGGATCCACCTGCTGAAGATCCCCCGATCATTCTTGAAGATGATAGGGGAGAAACGTCGAATCCTCCTCCGGCTCTGTCAACAGCCAAGGAGGAGGCAATCTCCAAAGCCGACCTGGACGAATATATAGCTCAGCAGATCCGGGTTCATCAAGCGACTGAAGCAGCGGGTCAGGTGGTAAAAACGGGGCGACCGTATCCGGGCTGGTACAACTAGATCAAGTACCCGCCAGGTTATACGATACCAAAATTCCATGTGTATAAGGAGACTGGCAATCCTCACCAGCATGTCGCCCAGTTCAGGGCGCTCTGCAGCAACACTGGCGGCGATGATAAACTGTTGCTTCGCCAGTTCGTTGGAAGCTTATCAGACACAGCGTTCGAGTAGTACTCTGAGCTCCCGAACGACTCTATCAAGACCTTCGCGGAGATGGGGCTATTGTTTACCCAGCGTTTTGCAAGCGCCAGTGAACGCACCCCGATGACGGCACTGATTAATGCCAGGGTAAGGCCAGGCGAGATATGGGTTCAATATGCTATACGGTGGCGGAACTTATGGTCAAAGTGCGAGCAGCGCATTGAAGAAGCTCCTGCAGTGGGTATGTTTGTGGGAACCCTTGATCCGCAAGCAACCATCTCGCAATTTATGATGTTCTTCAAGCCGACTACCTTCCAGGCCTTGATTGACAAGCTAGCGCAAATGGATCAGATGGGCCATAGACCCCATTTTCCAAAGCCGGACTCCCGAAATGAAAAAGGGAAGGGAAAAGCGATCGTTGTCGCTAATACTCAACAACAGACGAGTAACTCGAAGACGGTTGTTCGTCAGAATAATATGCGTCCGCAGGTACCCCTTGGGGAGAGACTAGGACGTCCTTACTCGTTTCCCCGAGATAAGACGAAAAGATTATTCGAGCTGGCGTTACGCAACCGACTCATAAATCTGCCGGAGCCAAAACGTCCGTCGCAACCAAATGATATCAGTGAGCCCAACTACTGTCCCTATCACCGAGTACTGGGTTGTCCGATCGAAGATTGCTACGTCTTCAAAAATTGGCTCGAAGACCAGTACCAACAGGGCAAGTTCGCGCTATCCGATAGGTGGAAAGTGAATCCGCCGCAACCTCACGCCTCTAAGAGGATGAATACGCCGGGGGCAACGTACTCTCTCGTTGAGGAAGCCCCATGGGAGGTTGTGCTATCAGCTAAAACAAAGAGGATGCTGAATGATCTTCAAGCATGCCCAGCGATAAGGTGGAAGAACCCGTTGGAACCTCAGATCATTGAGGGAATGTTGAAGCCGCGTCCAACTCAAAAGATCGATAGTAGTGGCCCAAGCACTCACAACCAGCCGTCAAAATCTTCGAAGAAGAAGAAAAAAAAATCAAAGAAGCCCGTAAAGCCGGGCGACAAGCGAACGGACTTACAAAGACAGATTGATGCGCTGGAGGAATATAACCAGAAAGCACGAACTCCAATCACACTCCAGGAGTTCCTCAACCACGTCTTTCAAGAAGAAATGAGGGGAAGAGTTCGTCGGATGAATCCGAGGAATACGTGGCGAGCTGTCATATGATTTCCCATTCGTTTGAAGACAATGTGGAGACTCCTTGCACTGAAAGGCTGAGGGCGGACCCTGAACCAGAAACTTTACGGCCGTCAGATGAGATGATCGATGCCTTCCTGAATGAGATTCGTCTGAAAGTTAAAGCCAATCAAGAGCGTGAAATAGCCATACTGGAAGGAGCTAAACACCGCCGACTGGACGAAAGAGTCGAGGCACTCCCATCAAGTCAAAAGACATCCGCTGCCGATAAAAACAAATTCAAGACGAGGAAAAGGTTTGCTAAAGCCATATCAATGGGAATGAAGCAACCACCCTCTGAAGAAAACACTCTCGGTGGAATAGAGATGTATCCTAATTATTGCCTATATCATCAGAAGATCACACACACTACTGAAGACTGTGACTCCTTTAAGTGTTGGTGGCAAGGGTATGTCACTCATAGGCATTACGTCAACAGAACAAAGCGGGAAGCTCGTAGATGGCCGAAAAATACGACAGATGAGCATAAAAGAGTCACCGGCAATTGCCACAGGAACGACCCCGATGAAAAAACAGCCTTTAACCCTCTCTTCGAGGAATCCATCTCTGAAAAATTGAAGAATCATGAAAACATTCATCCGTGCGAGGGCATACTACCCGGAAAGAATCGCGGACCCGCAAACGACGGAGCGAACAAAAGGGATAAAGGAAAGGGAAAAATGACCTTCGTCGCCAATACTCAACAACAGCCGAGCAACTCAAAATCGGTTGTTCGCCAAAACAACATACACCCACGCCCATCACTCGAGGAAAGACCGGGACGTCCTTACTCGTTTCCCCGAGATAAAACGAGGAAACTGTTTGAACTAACAGTGCGCAACGGATTCGTCAATCTGCCGAATCCGAAACGTCCGCTACAGCCGGGAGATGTCAACGATCCTAATTACTGCCCCTACCATCGAGCAGTAAGTCATCTGCTCGAAGATTGCTTCATCTTCAAAAACTGGGTTGAAGACCAGTACCAACAAGGCGAACTCGCGCTGTCTGAAAACTGGAAGGTGAGCCTGCCACAACCACATGCTCCGAAAAAGATGGATGTGCCGGGGGCATCATGCTCATTCATAGAGAAAGCCCAGCGGACCCCTACGTCCTAAAACTGGATAGCCGACCGAAACGTCCTTAAACTAATAGCGGACCGAAACGTCCTTAAACTAATGGCGGACCCCTACGTCCTAAAACTAGATAGCGGACCGAAACGTCCTTAAACTAATGGCGGACCACTACGTCCTAAAACTGGATAATGGACCGAAACGTCCTTAAACTAATACCGCATCCGTAGGCTGACGAGATAAAAAAAATAGTAAATAAAAAAAAAGTATGTCCATAAGCAAAAAAGTGCACGGATGAAAACCCGAAAGGGCTCAGTGAGTAAAAACAGCAGGGCTACCGGCGAGTGTTCGTGAAAACCCGAAAGGGCGCGACCTCGTTAAAAAAAAAGGTATGTCCATAAGCAAAACGGGCACGGATGAAAACCCGAAAGGGCTCCGTGAGTAAAACAGCAGGACTACCGGCGAGCGTTTGTGAAAACCCGAAAGGGCGCAACCTCGTTAAAAGACACTTATAGGGTCCTCTCGACCTTGTAAGGAGAAACCACCCACGCGAGATCCTTACGACTCACAAGGGAGAAACACACTTAGGAATCCTCATGATTCCTAAGGAGAAAATACACTTGCGAGATCCTCACGACTCGTAAGGAGAACTTTCTTATGGGACCCTCACGGCTCATAAGATTTGAAAGTCTTAAGTTACAGAGACCTAAACCTATTCTTAAGCAGCCCCACAACCTCCGATACTGCCCTACAAGTGGCTCAATACTGACTCTTGTATACAATCCACGGGCGCGAATAAACATTTCCCTAATCAAGTCCCATCCGAGACTAGGGATATGTTCGCATGGTGAACAACCCTTGTGAATCCTCTCGACTTACAATGAGGAAATCCTCTTGTAGGATCCTTACGACTTACAGAGGAACAAACACTTAGGAATCCTCACGATTCCTAAGGAGAAAATACACCTACAAGATCCTCATGACTTGTAGGGAGAAATAACTTTGTGAGACCCTTACGGCTCATGAAGTCAAAAGCCTTAGTCGACAGGACCTTAACCCTGTTCGCTAAGCCATCTTTGATCGACATCGACAGAGGCAAATGATGATTCGCTCCTGGCAATATCCCAGTTGTAGCGGTGCTGATGCCGAAATCAGTGTCTAATTCCAGGCTTACAGCGAAAAGCCAGTAGGCCGCACATGCATACGAAATAGCCGAAATGATGGGGCAACTTGCAATAAAAAGCAGCAAGTAAAAATGTATGCACACAAAATAGCCGAAATGATTGGGCAACTCGCAATAAAAAGCAGCGAGTAAAAATAAAAATAAACAGCCGAAATGATTGGGCAACTTGCAATAAAAAGCAACAAGTAAAAACGTATGCACACAAAATAACCGAAATGATTGAGCAACTCGCAATAAAAAGCAGCGAGTAAAAATAAAAATAAACAGCCGAAATGATTGGGCAACTTGCAATAAAAAGCAGCAAGTAAAAACGTATGCACACAAAATAGCCGAAATGATTGGGCAACTCGCAATAAAAAGCAGCGAGTAAAAATAAAAATAAACAGCCGAAATGATTGGGCAACTCGCAATAAAAAGCAGCGAGTAAAAATAAAAATAAACAGCCGAAATGATTGGGCAACTCGCAATAAAAAGCAACGAGTAAAAATAAAAATAAAAATAAACAGCCGAAATGATTGGGCACCGCGAAAAATAGCCGAAATGATTGGGCAATCCCGACCTTCGCGATATAAAAGCTGAAATGATAGAGCATCGCGGAAATAAAACAATAAAAAGAAATATATGAAACCTTTTGCCCTACAGTTAAGATCACATCGATCCCTGTATACAATCCAAGAGCACAAACAAAGAGGGAACCACACCTTCCCAACAGGCTCCGCCATAAAGCTAAGCCAAATCTCGACGATTCACTAACAGCCTGGAGACCAACAGCGGCTTTCCCCTCATTCGAGCAGGACACGGACGTGACATCACCAATCGGAGCCACGACAAAGTCCCCAGTTCCAAGACTCTACGGTTCACAGACAACCTAAAGTCAATCAAAGACCTCCGACCTGGAAACAAGTCAACAACGACCTCCGACCCGGAAACAAGTCAATCAAAGACCTCCGTCTCAAAAACAAGTCAACAACGACCTCCGACCCGGAAACAAGTCAATCAAAGACCTCCGACCCGGAAACAAGTCAATCAAAGACCTCCGTCTCGGAAACAAGTCAACAGCGACCTCCGACACGGAAACAAGTCAATCAAAGACCTCCGTCTCGGAAACAAGTCAACAACGACCTCTGACCCGGAAACAAGTCAATCAAAGACCTCCGTCTCGGAAACAAGTCAACAGCGACCTCCGACCCGGAAACAAGTTAATCAAAGACCTCCGTCTCGGAAACAAGTCAACAACGACCTCCGACTCGGAAACAAGTCAACAACGACCTCCGACCCGGAAATAAGTCAATCAAAGACCTCCGTCTCGGAAACAAGTCAACAGCGACCTCCGACCCGGAAACAAGTCAATCAAAGACCTCCGACCTGGAAACAAGTCAACAACGACCTCCGTCTCGGAAACAAGTCAACAGCGACCTCCGACCCGGAAACAAGTCAATCAAAGACCTCCGACCTGGAAACAAGTCAACAACGACCTCCGACCCGGAAATAAGTCAATCAAAGACCTCCGTCTCGGAAACAAGTCAACAGCGACCTCCGACCCGGAAACAAGTCAATCAAAGACCTCCGACGTGGAAACAAGTCAACAACGACCTCCGACCCGGAAACAAGTCAATCAAAGACCCCCGGCTCGGAAACAAGTCAACAGCGACCTCCGACCCGGAAACAAGTCAATTAACGACCTCCGACTCGGAAACAAGTCAATCAGCGACCTTCACCTCGGAAACAAGTCAATCAAAGACCTCCGTCTCGGAAACAAGTCAACAGCGACCTCCGACCCGGAAACAAATCAATCAAAGACCTCCGACCTGGAAACAAGTCAACAACGACCTCCGACCCGGAAACAAGTCAATCAAAGACCTCCGTCTCGGAAACAAGTCAACAACGACCTCCAACCCGGAAACAAGTCAATCAAAGACCTCCGACCCGGAAACAAGTCAATCAAAGACCTCCGTTTCGGAAACAAGTCAACAGCGACCTCCGACCCGGAAACAAGTCAATCAAAGACCTCCGACTCGGAAACAAGTCAACAGCGACCTCCGACCCGGAAACAAGTCAATCAAAGACCTCCGTCTCGGAAACAAGTCAACAGCGACCTCCGACCCAGAAACAAGTCAATCAAAGACCTCCGTCTCGGAAACAAGTCAACAGCGACCTCCGTCTCGAAAACAAGTCAACAGCGACCTCCGACCCGGAAACAAGTCAATCAAAGACCTCCGACCTGGAAACAAGTCAACAACGACCTCCGACCCGGAAACAAGTCAATCAAAGACCTCCGTCTCGGAAACAAGTCAACAACGACCTCCGACCCGGAAACAAGTCAATCAAAGACCTCCGACCCGGAAACAAGTCAATCAAAGACCTCCGTCTCGGAAACAAGTCAACAGCGACCTCCGACCCGGAAACAAGTCAATCAAAGACCTCCGTCTCGGAAACAAGTCAACAGCGACCTCCGACCCGGAAACAAGTCAATCAAAGACCCCCGTCTCGGAAATAAGTCAACAACGACCTCCGACTCGGAAACAAGTCAACAACGACCTCCGACCCGGAAACAAGTCAATCAAAGACCTCCGACCCGGAAACAAGTCAAACAAAGACCTCCGTCTCAGAAACAAGTCAACGAAGACCTCCGCCTCGGAAACAAGTCAATCAGCGACCTCCCCGACGGAGCTATACTTCGAATTAGAAACAAGTCAACTCACCAACCACTTACGGATTCTCTCGATTTGTAAGGGGGGAAATTCTCTTATAAGATCCTTCCGACTTATAAGAGAAAATACACTTAGGAATCCTCACAATTCCTAAGGAGAAAACCCACCTACGAGATCCTCTCGATCCGTAGAGAGAAAAGTCTCTATGAGACCCTCACGGCTCATAGAGTTCAAAAGTCTTAAGCAGTAGATCTGAACTTGCGGCCTAAGCCATTGCTATTTCTTGGAGAAATCAAGACGCGTGCTCTATTATCTGCCAACCATGTTTACTAAGGTAACATGCGGATAATAAAAGAAAGAAGAAAGCGACAAAGAGAGCATCTGATTGGCATTGGATTAAGCATTCGAGGCGCACTCATTCATGCACAGGCAAAAGACTCAGAACGAAAAATAAGACAAGCAGGGATAAAACTTTTCCATTAATATTGCCAAAAATTCTTACAATCATAAAGCAATAAACGAGAAATATTATTACAATGGAATAACCTCAGATCCAGGGCACGGATTGAGGAAGTCAAAAGTAAGGCCATCCAGAGTTCTTCTGGCCTTTCTGATTATTCTTGTGCACAGCCTCTCGCGCTCTTGTGTATCAAGATCCTCGGCAAGTCCCCCCAGCCTTCGATAAGCAGCGACTATCGTCGTCTGCTGGAAAATTTGATGCAGGATGTCGATGAGCTTATCCCGCCGTTTCTTCAAGATCTGCCCCGACAGGTATACTGAATGCACCTTGTCTTCGGCATCATCCAGCGCATTGAGCGGTAAGGCCTCGTGGAACCCCGGGAGTGCTCTCCAAATCGCTTCCAGCACAACTTTCAGGAGAGCAGAGCGGCGGGGGAGCAGCCAACCAACACGTGCGTTCAAACGACCCATGACTTCCGCACACTGGACATCCGTAAACTCCTGGTCTTGTTGGCGGCCCTGTACACGGATATCCTCGTAGGTGATGAATTCATGCAGACTGTATAGACGCACCGCCATAACGCCTGAAGGAAACATCAATGGAAGATTAGCGATAAAAAAAGGAGGGACACAGAAAGTTAAAACTCCTCGAGAGCAATGCTCTACGAATAGGGGTGACGCCTATCAAATTCAATAATAAGGGAAATTTAAAGAAATCCCCCGAGAACTCTGAGATCATTACTATTAATGATATAATCCATTAAATACAAAACTCCATTTGTTAATTTTCATTATCCAAACTCTTAAGAGTTCATTTTTTTTTTTAGATCAAAGAGATCTGTGTTTTGCCCAAGATGCAAGGTTCTGTTCATGGGTTAAGAAACCCTGAAACAAATTCCTAAGAGCAAGGCTCTATTTGGTGAAACCCCAAAAGGGTTTTCTTTAGATCAAAGATCTATGAGAGCAAAGCTCTATTAATTAAAATTGATTTAAGTCAAGACTAATTCTTACTTAAATAGTTTCTGTTAAAGAAAATCTAACTCAAGGAGTTCTCAAAGGTAAGAGCAAAGCTCTGAAGTTTTTGAAAATAAAAATCTTAAAGATGATAATCATCTGTGTAGGACCAAAGGTCCTATTTATAGGCTTCAAGTGCCCTTTCAACTTCCAAGAGTTGCCGCTACGGTTGGGATTCTGCCACCGTCGTGCTCACATTTGGAGCGCCACGTAAGCGCAACGATGGGGGGGCATTTGTTTACCCCAATCAGAGCAAAGCTCTGTCCAAATTCCAAGGCAGGAAACGAAGCAACGCTTCTGTTTCCCCCAATCAGAGCAAAGCTCTGCTTTGAAAATTAAAGTAAAAAATAAAAGTAAAAATAAATGAAGCAACGCTTCAGATTCCTCGCGCTGCGCGCAACGCGCCACGTGTTAAAATCAGACACGCCGGTGCAAGGAGCGCAGCGCCTAAGGCAGCGCGCCCAATCAGAGCAAGGCTCTATTTAAAACAAAAATTAAAGGAAGCAACGCTTCAAATGACTTGCGCTCTACGCTGCGCGCCACGTGGCAGCGCAGTTGGGCTAGCGCAGGTGCGCTGCGCTCTGCGCTGCGCGACACGTGGCAGCACTGGGGCGCAAGCGCAGTTGTGCTGCGCTGTGCGCTGCTTGACACGTGTCACGCGCTGGGGTGCTTGCGCCAAACAGAATTAAAATTCTAAAAAGATCTTTCTGTTCTTGTTAAAAACAAGAAGACTGCCTTCTGTAAAACAGAATCTCTTGGATCAAAGATCCAACGGTAGGGAAAATTCCCCAAATCACTCAGAGAAAAATCTCTTTAACAAATTTAACTAATTTATGGGCACTATAAAAAAGACCCTAGACCTTAATTCAAAGGCAACAACATTTTGTGAGAAATTAAACAAAGAGAGCTCTGAAGAATTGGAGAGAAATCCTCAAGAACAAAAAAGGTAAAAACCCTTTAGAAAAAGAGAAAATTCTCTTATGAACAGATCATGGATCTAAAAACAAGATCAATGATTTTCAATAAAAAACAAATAAAAATAGTGCTTTGCACTTTTTATGAACCTTTGGTTCTCTAAGATAAGAAAAACAAAAGAAACTTGTTTTCTTCGATCTAAATTAGATCAAGAAAGCAAACAGTGCTTTGCACTTCTGTTATGAACCTTTGGTTCTTGAAGATTCTCAAATTTAGAGTGCCTTGCACTTGTAAACTGCGCTGTTGCGCTCTTGGGAGAGCGCCATGTGTCAGCATCTGAACCATTTGCGCTATGCGCTTTTGAAATAGAGCTTTGCTCTCTGAAATTGGCGCAACTCACCAGAACGCGCCACGTGTCAGCAGCGCAAGCGCAGCGCACTGCGCTTGCATGACACGTGTCGTCACCACAAGCGCTTGCGCTCTTTGGTTGGCGCAAAGCGCCTGAAATGCAATGCATTATTTAAAAAATGGGCCAAGCCCAAGTCAAAAAAACCTAACAGGCCAAATTAAATTGCAAAGCAATAAAGGGCAGAGCCCAAGTAAAATTGATGCTCTGCATCACTCATAAATAGGCAGAGCCCAAAACAAATTGATACTCTGCATCATTTATAAATGGGCAGAGCCCAAAGCAAATTGATGCCCTGCATCCTTTATGGGTAGAAGCCAAATAAAAATAAAGTGCAATGCAAAAGCAAATAAAATGTTGAACATTTTCAACTGGACTTAGCCCAATCATGGCCGTAAGTCCTCAAATTAAATTGACTGAATCAATTTACAACCGGTTCGAGGGTACATCTCCGAACTCCTCTGACACCTATCGTTGTAATTCCTCAACGACGTCAGAGAGGTGACGGGTCCCAATGACCACACATTAATGATGGACCGAAACGTCCTTAAATTAATGATGGACCACCACGTCTCTAAACTGGCGATGGACCACCACGTCCCTAAACTGGCGATGGACCAAACGTCCTTAAACTAATGATAGAACACCACGTCCCTAAACTGGCGATGGACCACCATGTCCCTAAACTGGCGATGGACCGAAACGTCCTTAAACTAATGATGGACCACCACGTCCCTAAACTGGCGATGGACCACTACGTCTCTAAACTGGCGATGGACCGAAACGTCCTTAAACTAATGATGGACCACCACGTCCCTAAACTGGCGATGGACCATCACGTCCCTAAACTGGAACATGGACCACCACGTCCCTAAACTGGAATAATAGAGCCTCCAAGCGCTCTTCTGTCGGATCTAAACGATCCCGCTTAAGTAGATCTTAGCCCTAAACAAGGCTAACGTATCCTTAAGCATTTCAACAGACTCCATATTCCCTAATCAACTTCAGTTCAAGGGTACATCTCTGAACTTCTCTGACACCTATCGTTGTAATCCTTCAACGACGTCAGAGAGGTGACGAGTCCCGATGGCCATATATTAAATAGATCACCACGTTAAGTAGATCTTAGTCTTAAACAGGACTAACGTATCCTTAACGAACGTTTAAGTTGATCTTAGCCTCAACACGGCTAACGTATCCTTAAACTAAAACACCAAACCCAAATCTAAGTAAATACGGATTTGGACTAATCCACGTCCTACGGGCGACGGCATAACTTAGTCTCCGTATACAATCCACGGGAAACCACAAACAAAATAAACACATACGACACGAAGTGAAATTCTGGAGAAGGAGAAAGTGGCTACCGCGACGCGGTAGCGTAATTAACTGCAGGGGCTTGCGTCTGCAGGGAAGAGCGTCCCCACAATCAAAAACCCCTCTAGCGAGGGGGAATTTGACGAAGTCTGCTACATCGGCCGCATTCGTCTAAACCTCCGATACACGGCGCCATAAATCAACTTGGCATCTTCGGAGAGGTAGACGGATAAAACCATATAGCATCTGCTCCGAACCTCAGGCCTAGACGTCCTCAGTCGTCTCGGCCGCCGTTCGGAGGGGAACAGCGGGTTCGACTGTCTGCTCCCAGAAGGCTTCAACTTCTGTCTGTATAAAGTTGGTGGTTACAACTTGATTGTTCACCAACACACTTTTGGACAACTTGATCTCTCCAGCCTTGTACTGCTTCTCGACCCAGTCCTTGAAGATATAGCAATCCTCGATCGCATGGCTCACTACTCGGTGGTACGGGCAATACAGTGGATTGTCGGTGATTTTTTCTTCTTGGGGTCTTTTTGACTCCGGCAATCGTAGGCCGTTGTTCAAGGCATCTTTAAATATCTTTCGGACCTTGTCCCTTCTGAAAGAGTAAACCTTATTCTTTTTCTCCTCTAGGGAATGCCCATCTCCTCCCAACAATGGCTTTCAAGACCGGTTGGTTTTGGATTCGCCCGCCCTTCGCTTTTCTTCATTGTCAGACGCATTGAAGACATTGGTACTGCTGGAACTCCCGCTTCTACGGCTGTCGTCCCGCTTGCTTTTCCAAGTTTTGTCTCTCTGAGAGTCCGGCGGGGACTCTTACTTCGAGCGTTCCAGCATTTGGACCTTCTTAGTTAGCTCCTGAAATGTCTTGAGGCCCGTTGTACACAAGAATGGGACCATCCAATTGCTGAGGTTCCCAATGAGAAGGTTGACGGACTGGTCCTGCTCCAGCGGCGGTTCGCACTTGACTGTGAGATTACGCCATCGCGCGATAAAGTCGGTGTTGCTTTCATTCTTCCCCGGCTTGGTCCTCACAAGGTCAGCAATGGAGATCTTATCACTGACACTCATGAACCTTTGCCGAAATAGAGACTCCATTTGGGCAAAGGTAATAACGGACCCGTCTGGTATACTCGCGTACCAGTCGAAAGCAACACCGGTCAGGCTGTTGACAAACTGACGAAGAAGGAGCGCGTCATTGCCCCCTGTATTTCCGCACAAGGCTTTGAAGTGGGCGACGTGCTGATTTGCATTTCCCGTTCCGTCAAATCTTCCGAACTTAGGAATGACGTAGCCGCTCGGGAACTCGATCAGATCGTACTGTGCGGGATATGGCCGCCCACTACTACCGATTTCTTTCTAAACTTCAGCTTCAGCCACCAATGTTTTAATTTTGCTGGTGACCAAATCTATTATCCGATCTTGTGTTAGCGGGATAGTGCTATCTGGGGCCAAGGCATCCCCAGATGCGGAATGTGGCCGGCTTTCGTGCGGCTCGACCAGTCTTGGACCCAAAGGAACAGGCATTGGCTGCTTCAGATTATCATCACCCGGCTGATTAGTAGCGACTTGTGCTTGATTGGGAGGCGCTCGAGAAATTTGAGCTATAAGCTGCATCACAACGTTTGTTAAGTTGTCAATCTTCGAATAGAGCTTGGCCATCTCTTTATCTTTGCTCCTGAGCTGTTTTCGAAGCTCTTGAAGCAGCTCTTGCTCCGCGGTCCTGGGACGGAAAGTCGGCTCTTCCTCGCTGTCCGAGCTTGACTCTGCATGGACCGAGGGGTCTTTCTGCCTATCATCCTCATCGAGAGAGTTTTCTTCATCCAGCGGAGGTGGCTGTTCTTGGGCAGCGGCGACCACATTCAAGCCAGATTTAGCTTGGGATGTGGTGGCCCCATCCTTGCTTTTGCTGCGAAGGTTGTCGCTGGGGCGCCCGCCCGCCATATAGACCGTATGGATAATATATCCAGCCGTCTTTTTATTATCGGCGGCTGATTTCACAGATTGTTGCCTTGTCCTCCCTGTTTCAGTAGCGGGCAGTCGATTGAAGGCGGGTGGCCTGGCCGGATTCTTGAATGGTGCTGGCGCTTCTTTTCTGGATTTGCCCCGCTGCTTTCATACGGCACAAAGTGCCTGATAGACCCTTGAAGAGACAGTGCCATACTTTTTCTGTTGGGGCCGGGACACGTCTCTTTGTAGCGACGTTCGGACCGCTGTCTTCTTGATTCGGGCGGTCATGGCATTTTTCTGAACCCACTTCAGAGGTTCGAAGGAATTGCTGATCTTTACGGCTGACTCAGCCATCGTCACAGAGTAACCCTGTTCTTGGAACTTCACAAGATTCCACTTGGCCAAAGCCCTGGCCCTCTTGTTTGCTCGATACCTGAGCCGCTTCTGCCTTAACTTTTCTGTTTAAAGCACCTGGCAGACTTCGGCTCTTCGGGAAGACGCCGAAGACCGGACGATGGAGGATTTTGGAGATACGCTCAGTTGTGCATTTGTTGGAGTCATCACTCGAGCTCGTCCGCAACATTTGATGTTGCCCTTTGTACCGGAGTTCTTGCCCCCTACTGGAGCACCAGAGAATCGTTCAGACACCGTCTTAAGTTTCGGTTGTGGTTCCTTAACGATCACAACGTTCGGCTTCTTGCCCCTTGAGACCGGCTTGGCCACCTGTTTTGCTGGGATTTCTGCCAGATGAGCTCTTCCGGTAGGGTAGATGATGACGGAACCAAACTGGCGGGGCAGTTCCTCCCACTGTCGACTGAAGCTTGCAGGGAGAACCACACGAGCATTGACCTTGACCACGTACGGGATCGGGGTCGCGTTGGAAGCTGAATTCATCTTGGGAGACATTGTTGTCGAAAGTTGATTGCTGCACGAAAAAAAAACATCATTTCAGTATAGACAATCGATATGTATATTGATTGAGTTCGCATGAACGTTTAACCCGAAATATGGGAGGAGAGAAAGGTCTCACCGGACGTGCCAGAATCTGTAGGGTGTTTTTCGTCACCCCATTGAGATGGGAATACGCACGCGCTTGTCAAGCGTACTACAGATTCCCCCTGCCTAGGGTAGACCGGGGTTTATTGATTGTGGGGATCCGAATCTCCGGCAGCTGCGGACTAAGCTGCCGTTAATTACCCCTCACCTTTGGGGGGAGGGAACCTCCGATTGACGGGTTAAATTGGTCATGCGAACTCAATGTGCAGTGTACGTGTGTTTTGTTTTGGAGGGGGTTTGGATATATCGGGAGCCACGCAGAGTTTTTAAGGGGGTCCCGCTACCCGGATAGCGGGCTGGGCGTCAAGGGGGCTAGCAGCCCCCTTGCGGGGTGCGGGGCAGCGCCCCGGCCTAAAAAAATTTTAGGAGGGAGGACAGTGCTGTGGAGTATGTGTGTATCTGTACTTATATATACATGTATATACATAAAAAAGGGAAAAAGCGACCAAAGGACGCGTGGGGTCAGCGCCTTGAGCGCTGTGCGCTTAGGTGCTGTGCGCTTAGGCGCTGGCGCGCCACGTGTCGGCATGTGGGCGCTTTGCGCTTGAGCGCTGGGCGCTTGAACGCTGGGCGTTTGAGCGCAAGCGTGCCACGTGTCGGCACGTGGGCGCTTTGCGCTTGAGCGTAGGACGCTGGAGCGCAAGCGCGCCACGTGTCGGCATGTGGGCGCTTTGTGCTTGAGCACTGGGCGCTTGAGCGCAAGCGCGCCACGTGTCGGCACGTGGGCAGTTTGCGCTTGAGCGCAAGCACGCTACGTGTCGGCACGTGGACGGTTTGCGCTTGAGCGCAGAGCGCTGGAGCGCAAGCGTGCGACGTGTCGGCATGTGGGCGCTTTGCGCTTGCGCTGGGCGCTTGAGCGCAAGCGCGCCACGTGTCGGCACGTGGGCGCTTTGCGCTTGAGCACAGGGCGCTGGAGCATAAGCGGGCCACTTGTCGGCACGTGGGCGCTTTGCGCTCGAGCGCTAGCACGCCACGTGGGCGCTTGAGCGCTTGGGCGCCGGCGAGAAAAAGAGGCTTTTAGCCCCAGGAATTCTCGAAAGAGAAATCAGAGTGGAGTTAAACTCCTAAGATGTTTTGGGGTTGATGAAAGGGGTTCTTCTTCTTTCTCCTCTAGTTGCTGGATCTTGAAGATCAAGAGATATGAGATTTTAAAAATCTCTTCTTTTTGAGATCTAATGGAAGATCTGAGTTCCCCTCTATGGGTTTTGTGGTGAAAAACTATTTAGTTTTATAAAATGAAGAGTAAAACTCTTGATTTAATTCAAAAGAAAGAAAAAGGTTTTGGGACCTTGAGGAAGGAGAAAAGATCTCAGATCTAAAATTTTTTTGGAGAGAGAAAAAAGTTGTGAGATATTTTCATTATCCTTGCCTTTATAGGCTATACACTTTACACATTGCCCCTTGGGCTTCACAAAATGGCATTATGCCTATCCCATGGCTCATGTGCCATTTCTTTTTGCCCATAAGCCATGGGCTTTACAAAAATTTGGCTTTATGCCTATTTTTCTTACATTTATCCATAAAATAAAATAAAAGAAATACAAAAAAATTATTTATTACAAAATTTTTATCTTGGCATGGGGGGAGGCCGGCCGCTTCATGTTCGGGCTCGACCCGGGCATGGGCCCACTGGATCTGGGCTTGGGCCCACTTGGTTTGGGGTTGACTTTGATTTTGACTTGGTCAACCGGGGTGTAAATTTTTACCCCAACATCCTAGTCGTTTCATATGGCTTGGTGCACATGTTTGCTTTATGAGACCTTTCATTTTTATGCGTGTTGCACGTGTAAACTTTTGGGCTTTCAAAAAGTTTAAAAGAAAAATCAACAAAAATAATATGTGGCTGAGAGGATTCGAACACAGAGGCTATGTCACAGCAGTGCAAGGCTTTACCAATGAGCTACATGTGCTGTCATGCTGTTCAAAAGTAATTTAAATACTTATAGCATACACAGGGTTACAAATACTCTATTTGTACATTAACTTTTAAACAAATTTCCTGTACATTAAAACAAAGTAGTTGCATATCGTATCCTAAACCGACACTTATTATCGGGATAGATGCGGCATGCTTTCTTAAGTCAATTAGAAACTAGAAATAGACCTTAAATTTAGATTGAGAGTTGGGGGTAACGTTGTATTTCAACTTACCAAAGCTTAGCCTAAGTTTTCCCTAAACATCATTTTATCCTTTCTTTATTTCATTTTGTAAAAACGTGACAATTCCAACTCCAACCCATTGTTTTCTAACTCAAAAGAACGTCGTGATATCCACTCCCTATGGATCGACCCGTACTTGCCGTCTTGCATCATCACACCGTGCACTTGCAGTATTTTTATAATTCGAGACTCATGTCGTGCACTATTTTCTTCATGAAACCGACATATCCTATATTAACAAAATCCTTTTCAAAAAGCACGACATCGTGAGTTTCCAACACCGACCTATCCGATAAGCAGAACGATATACGACCCTCATCCCTCACATCTGGTTCAACAATGCTCGACACTCAAATTTGTTCACCCATTTCATCACCCACTTTCTTTGGTTCTTCTAATCTTCTTTCAATTCCACCGAGTTTTGATGAATCACACTCCGATATTTCAAGTTCTATGATTCTTGAAAGACCACTCGATTTAGACTCTTTGGAGAAGGAGGGAGACGATCATTTCTAATCTCCTACCTCCATAATTTCTGAAGAATCGAATGTTTTGAATCTTGGTGCGCAAAAGACTGACCTTGGAACTCTCAACCGTCCTTGTGAATCTGCATATTCCATAGATATCAATGAAATTATTACTCGGACCATTAATGAAAGTTTTGAAGACATTTTCGCCAAAGAACTTGCATTCCTAAAAGACATGGATGTTGTGATGAATCAACTTCCACCCAAAGAAGTTGAACCGCCGCCCTTTCTTCTTATCAAGTACGAGAATACGAATATTCCACTCATTCCTAATCATTCATATTCTCATTTTCATCCACAATCATTGTTTTGTCTCTACCAACCGAGGCGTAAACCCGATCGATTACGCCTCTTATCTCCCCACTTCTTCACATCTATGATCTTTTAACAACTATATTATTACATCGATAAAATTTTTGAATGGTTGGTGTTCATCTCAGAAAACTGCATTTTAATACCGCTCATTCATTATCTATTTTGTGATATATCGGTACTATTAATCAGTGTCTGTTCAGTAATTACAGATTACAGGTGTTCGTGATTAAATACTGGAAATAAACTCAATATCAAAGATATAGCGTTTGGGAGCCGACATTGCAAACAGAATAGGAAACCGACCGATATCCAAAGAGCTTTTGCAAAATAAATGTGTGCATACAAGTTTGGTCCAACACAATACATGTGTGACACTAGCTCTTTGACATGGACCATATGGGGGCTGCCCTTGCATAATTCATGTAAGTGGGCACATGTGTGGTGTGATGGGCAATAAATGCAATTTTTTTTGATGTGATATTGGCATCAAGTTTCCCACCATATCTCTGAATGCAAACCAGGCTCAAACTGATAAATCAAGCAGCGTAAGAGTGATGTTGGAGTAGACACAAGACCGCCATGCTAAGACGAGCACATGAGGTCAGATTTGGCCACACCCTCATTTAATCCGAGCTCGCCGGCCACCCTTGCCCTATTTGTCCCCATCTTTTCCATGTCCCTTCCTTGCAGTCACATCACCTCATTCTTATTACTTGTTTAATCTTTTTTGGTGCCTATAAAAGCCAGATCAATGAGCAAGGGAAGGGCTCTATCATATTCTCTTATATATTCACAATTGATAGTTTTGTTTTCTTTTGTTTTTGGTTTAGGCTTGAGAGTGAGTGTGCTTTAACTTGGTATCTTCTTCTTCTTCCCTCTTGAAGCTTTCTTTTGAGAGCTTCATTATGGAGGTTGAACAAGTTACCAATATCTTGTAACTCAAGTTCAAGTGTTAATATATTGCTTTGTTTATTTGCTTTCCTTTCTTTAATTGCTTTGCTTTTCTTTTTATTATGTTGCTTAACTAATCTCTTTGGTTGTGGTAATGGTGAGAAAATGAGATGAAGGCTTTGCCTCCTCCTCCTCCTCCTCTTGTGATTGTTTAAAGTGCTTAATTTTGATTGTAAGTTTAAGATTGCTAAATGGAAGTGTTCGATACGATATAATGATTTTGATGGTTATTTGTAACCTTTATCTCATATCATATTCCTTCATATCACCGTTTGCAAGGTTAAGCTTAGAATCAATTGTGTGTTAAACTTACTAGGTAGTTGAGATATGATATGTTGCTTATGTTTCTTGACACCTTTCATTCAAGCATATACCATATATTTTCACCATCCTACTTGGTAAGTGTAATACCTACTTTTACTTCTTATTTGCAAATTGATGTGTGCTGATGTTGTATGCTTGCTAACCCGTGTGCTTAGTATTGATACATCATGCCTGGACATAAAGATGGTAAGTAAGAATGTAACGAAATCGTTTCGTATTTGCATCGAATATCGGAATTTGATAATTTGTGCTTCGCAACCGTGTTGAAAAATCATGCTTCATGCCGGGATCGACGTAAGGACGGACAACTCATGATCAAGAGAACGTCGAAGGAATCGTTGCGATTCGACCTTCCGAGCTAAAGCCGCAACCACTTCTTTCTTATTTTCTTTCTTTGTTTTCTTTGTTTTCGTATTCTTTATTTTAGTGACAAAACCAAACCATTCGTTATTTTTTGAACCTTAAACAAACAAAACCTAATACACAATTCCCTGCGGATCGACTCGTACCTGCCGGCTTGCTACAACGCGCCGTGCACTTGCGGTTTATAAATTTTAAAACGAGAATGATCTCGCGTGCGCATTCCATTTCCTTAAAATCATATCTGTTTCCAAAACATACGCATTTGCACGCGCGGGTGAATTCCCAATAAGTTTTTGGCGCCGTTGCCGGGGAGTTGGTAGTATTGGATATTGTTATTTTTTGTTCTTACCAACAAAACTAACTTTTAACTCAATTTTTTTCCAAAACTAACACAAAACTAACAAATTCCTTTCACTTTGTTCTCTGTCCTTGCAATCTGCTAGCACTCTGTGATTCAACTAAAAAATCAAGTTGTACCATTAGAATACTAATATAGCTTGGATGAGCCGCACAAAATTCGAGCACAAACACTTGCATTTGGCCGACGACATTGACAAAATTTTCGATCTCGCCGGCCCTTTTAGGTGTTTTTGATTTTTTCTTTCTGTGTGATCTCCAGTATGTTGTCAATACTCTAGTGGTATTGTTTGATTTTTATAATTTTGAGCACAAACACTAAATATCGTATTTTCCGTCATTTCAGGTTTTTCACGGAATTACGACCAGCGATCGTGCGGAGCGAAGCTCAAACTCAATTTCAAGACGTTAGTGAAGTATAGTGCTAAAGATTCAGGTAGTTTGACCCGCGCAAGCGAATATTCAAATATCGGATCACTTTCAAAGGGTTTTTTTACCAAATCACATCGGTACGTATTTCCTAACGCATTCCTCTTGAATCTGACGCATTCCACTATTCTATCTTCTGCAGGATTCTTCGCATAAGCTTGCCACCAATTGCACAGAGAACTAACCGTATTTTTTGCAGCGCTTAAATTTAAACGAAAAAGAATTGCTTAAATTGCTTGATGTCTTGAATTCTTTTATTAATTGCGCATTTGCATCTTAATAGGGATTTAAGGGCAAAAAGACCAAACAAGATACGGTAAAGGATTTCATCACCTTTTTCCATATCCCACAAACCACAAAACTGCATTCTTGCATACCCACGGTAATTTAAAATCAACTAGAACTTTGAATTTAAGGACTTCACGCTCATTAGGAGAAGTTAACTATGTTTAGAACACCGCTTAACGGTATATCGTTCACGGGATGTCTAGGCAAATGTTCAAGAGAAAGGGTTATCTAATTAAGGAACTTCGCAAAAGCGTTGGAAAACCCCCCTTCTCTTTTGCAGTTACTTGGTTTCGTGATCCGTATTTCTTGAGCCTGTTTCTCGACACAGTTTTACTTCAATAATCAGGTTCTTGAGCAGGTTTAGTTGACTAGCATAACATAGACTGCTAGGGGTGTGACATTCTTTATTTTTATGACATTTGTGAATTCTTGTTAATATGGGTGATACACGATTTAATTCAAATTTTCACGATTCTTATTCTTTTATTTATACTTAATCCCAATTCACTTGTTCAAATTGCCAAAATTCTTCCCACATTCATGACAACTGTCCTATCTTAGGGGGTGACCAACCGTCCCAGATTTTTGATAATGGTCACCCACCTAACACTCTTGAACCCAGTCCTACTTCAATTAGAGACCTAATGATTGAAAATTTAGAGAAAGAGGTCGACAGATTGACTGCTTTAGCATCACCACCATCGCAACCCTCCTTACCTGAAACAACTAACACATCATTAGGGTACGATAGTGAGATGGATTCTAGGTTGACCACTTTAGAGAGGGATATTGAAGTAATGACTGCGGTCGAGAATCAATCAGTTTCTACACTAGCCCTATACATATAGCAGTCTGAGCAATTGTTTATTGCTCAAGCCCAATCATTGGCTAGAATAGAGGAATATGCAAAACATTTAGCTGTAATGATTTTAGGGAGTGAACACAGTCAATCGGAACCCAATAGTGTTAATGTCTGTCATCTAGGAAGTCATCCAAGTAAGATAAACGATCAATTGAATTTTGATGATTTCATAGATGACGATGCAATGGAATCGACTAAGTGTTATCAGGACACACAAGAAAAACCTCTAACTGATTTTTGCATTCCAATTTTAAAGGAGGAATCTTGTGATTTTGACGGGTATGGTTTGGATAGATTGTCAGAAGAGATCAATGCTCATGAACCCACAATTTTTGTATCACCTAGTGATATTGTTTCGGAAGAAACGTTAGTGTGGGAACCTACTTTTTTGGATGATATATATCTACCCATTTGTGAATGTGATGAGGAAGAAATGATATTGGGAGAGTTAGAAAACCATAGTGATAAGAATAGGATTGTGAAAAATCATAGGAGAAAGACAACATTGAAAAATATTCTTTCATATCGAGTTTTGAGGAAATTTTTGCGGATGAACTTGGTATTCTAGGTGAGTTTGAGTCAGGATCAATTTTGGAACATCCTAAGAACGTTTCTTTTGCTGAACTTTTTGAGGATGAACTCCCGTTTTTTAACGAACTTGACTTTGGAACTCAACACGTGCTTTTTGAACATTCAATTCATCCAGAAAACAATTCTTTAACCCCTTCAAAACTTCATCTTCATCTTCAACGTCTTCCGATCCCTACTTTTACACGCCCATGCCCTTCACTAATATCTAACATATACCTTTTCGTTTTCTTTTTCTTTTGTATATACATATTCTTTTACCAGCCATTGCACTATATAAGACAAAATCTTTAAATGGCCGGTATTAATTTCTGGACTAACCCAATTATTTAACCTGTATATGCTGTAATTAGTCTTAGGTTATTTTTTTGAATAAAATTCTCACATTGATGTCTAAGTCTAGCTACCGGAGACAGGGGCAACAATGAGGACATCGTAAAACTTACGTTTGGGGGTGAGCACTGCGTTTGTTTTGCTGCATTATGTGTATATTCTGCATTGCATACTTATTAAAAAACCCATAAAAATTGAAAAAATTTCCCAAAAATATATTTAAAAAAATCATGTTACCTAGTGGGGAAAGTTAGATTCGAAGTCTGACGGTTCGGTTGATAAGTTAGAAATAACTAAATTCTTTTTGTGAGACTGGCGACCTGAAAAATAACCCTCCTTTGTGTTTAACTATAACTGATATACGTATTTTATAATATTTTACACGTGTCGTATGTTTTTGAGAATTTGATAAAAGTCTGACATGTCTGTAAACTTTTAAAATTGATAAATATCTTTAGGATCGAACAGGTTTATTCTGAGTTAAGTAATATCAAGATTAATTCATAAAGTAAGGTGAATATGAAGGATATTATTGAGATTTTAACAGAAGCTATAAGTCTGAAAAATAACCCATCTGAAACCTTGTTGGAGTAATTACACCTTATCCACATGTAACGTCTTCGGATTTAAAAGAAAATGCTGGTTATATCTCCGTTTTCACTGAGTTCAGAATATTTTAAAATAAAATGAGTCTTTTGTTTTGTGGCCTTGGTAACTTGGGTAATTAAGTACTTGGGGTGTCTCCACACCTAATACCCTAAAACCATCTGATTTGGGAGTCATTGAGCTAAAACTCACTAAGCTTCCAAGTGCTAAATAAAACAAGCTAAGCAAGTGTTCTCTCCGAGTTAAAAGTCCTCACGGTTCTTTGTGGGAGAATAATCTTGGCGGAGACAAGTTTTCTTATAAAACAGTTTTTTTACGGAGCTATGAAAGTTTATATTTAAAGACGTTTTGCACGATAACGAAGGGTGTGTAGGAACAAAAACAGGTGAAAGACAGGAGTGAAGAATAAGACTTAAGTTCTCTGTTAAAAATGATATATTCTGACTTGAAACCTAACTGGAGAATAAAACTTGAGAAAATCTTAACTCCTTTCAAACCCGTGTGATCCTTCAGAAGTTTATCCTGGTTCGTAATTATGACATGATGGCCCTAATCAAAGTTTTTAAAACATTACAGACACTATCTGCACAATCACGTAAAAGACGCGTATGAGCTTATGATTAAACAAATTGCGAGGAGTGAAAAATAGGGTTTAACGTTTCTGACTTGGGTAATAGAACTTCTAACTTTGATCTCTAAGCTTAAGATTAGAATCAACAATTTTCTCCATGACGCTAACTTGACTGGATTTTGTGGGTGTAATCCGCTGAAAACCCTCAAGAGACAACACTCCTCCTACTATGGACACCTAAAGGTTTAACGACTTATTGCACATGCTCAGTGCAATCGTGTTCCCTGCGAAAGTTAGGCTAGGATTTTTTTGTTTTTCTCGGGACGAGCAAAAGATAAGTTTGGGGGTATTTGTTCATCTCAGAAAACTGTGTTTTAATACCGTTCATTCATTATCTATTTTGTGATATATTGGTGCTATTAATCAGTGTCTGCTCAGCAATTACAGATTACAGGTGTTCGTGATTAAATACTAGAAATAAACTCAATATCACAGATATAGCATTTGGGAGCCGACACTGCAAACAGAACAGGAAACCGACCGATATCCAAAGAGCTTTTGCAAAATAAATGTGTGCACACAAGTTTGGTCCAACACAATACATATGTGACACCAGCTCTTTGACATGGACCATATGGGGGTAGTCCTTGCACAATTCATGTAAGTGGGTACATGTGTGGTGTGATGGGCAGTAAATGCAAAAAACTTTTGATGTGATATTGGTATCAAGTTTCCCTCCATATCTCTGAATGCAAATCAGGCTCAAATTGATAAATCAAGCAGTATAAGAGTGATGTTGGAGTAGACATAAGACCACCATGCCAAGACGAGCCCATGAGCTCGGATTTGGCCATACCCTCATTTAATCCAAGCTCGCTGGCCCCCTTGTCCCATTTGTCCCCATCTTTTCCCTGTCCCTTTCTTGCAGTCACATCACCTCATTCTTATTACTTGTTTAATCTTTTTTGGTGCCTATAAATGCCAGATTAGTGAGCAAAGGAAGGGCTCTCTCATATTCTCTCATATATTCACAATAGTTAGTTTTGTTTTCTTTTATTTTTGGTTTAGGCTTGAGAGTGAGTGTGCTTTAACTTGGTCTCTTCTTCTTCTTCCCTCTTGAAGCTTTCTTTTGAGAGCTTCGTTATGGAGGTTGAACAAGTTACCAATATCTTGTAACTCAACTTCAAATGTTAATATCTTCCTTTGTTTATTTGCTTTCCTTTCTTTAATTGCTTTTCTTTTCTTTTTATTATGCTGCTTAACTAATCTCTTTGGTTGCGGTAATGGTGAGGAAATGAGATGAAGGCTTTGCCTCCTCCTCCTCCTCTTGTAATTGTTTAAAGTGCTTAATTTTGATTGTAAGTTTAAGATTGCTAAATGGAAGTGTTTGATACGATATGATGATTTTGATGGTTATTTGTAACCTTTATCTCATATCCTATTCCTTCATATCACCGTTTGCAAGGTTAAGCTTAGAATCAATTGTATGTTAAACTTACTAGGTAGTTGAGATATGATATGTTGTTTATGTTTCTTAACACCTTTCATTCAAGCATATACCATATACTCTCACCAACCTACTTGGCAAGTGTAATACCTACTTTTACTTCTTATTTGCAAATTGATGTGTGTTGATGTTGTATGCTTGCTAACCCATGTGCTTAGTATTGATACATCATGCATTGACATAAAGATGGTAAGTAAGAACGTAACGGAATCGTTTCGTATTTGTATCGAATATCGGAATTTGATGATTTGTGCTTCGCAACCGCGCTGACAAATCATGCTTCATGTCGGGATCGACGTAAGGACAGACAACTCATAATTAAGGGAGCGTCGAAGGAATCGTCGCGACTCGACCTTCCGAGCCAAAGCCGTAACCACTTCTTTCTTATTTTCTTTCTTTGTTTTCTTTGTTTTCGTATTCTTTATTTTAGTGACAAAACCAAACCATTTGTTATTTGTTGAACCTTAAACAAACAAGACCTAATACACAATTCCCTGCGGATCGACCCGTACCTGCCGGCTTGCTACAACGCGCCGTCCACTTGCGGTTTATAAATTTTAAAACGAGAACGATCTCACGTGCGCATTCCATTTCCTTAAAATCATATCCGTTTCAAAAACATACGCGTTTGCGCGCGTGGGTGAATTCCCAACAGTTGGTGTTGACATTTGGTCTTTGTAAAGCTTTGCATAAACCAATAACTTTACCCCCTCTCTTATAATTTTAAATACTTAATATTGTTTCACTCAAGTTGGAGGGGGGATATTTTGGCTCTTGAAAGAAAAACAATTTTTTCGTACAATTGAGCCAAAAATAAGTTTGGAGGAGGATTTCAATGTCATTAACTTTTTTTCCTCTTATGCTAATAATTGAGAACTTTTCTTCCTAAGTCTACAGGTTTTGAAGCTTAAAGATGACATCAATGAGGACACTGCTGCAAATTGGTTTGGGGGAGGCTTGTGCTTATTCACGCATCATTTTGCATTATATTAAATAATATCACAATTTTTTTTTGATAATAAAAGTTAGGAAGTGAATAATACATATGAAAGATAGGAAGAGATTCAAGAAAAGTACGAAAATTAGATGTTTTAAAACGAAGTTAGTAATAAGTAGTCAGAAGCTGTTATCCCAAGGGTTAGTAAGATGAAGGAAATTACTAATCTGCGAATAGAAATAAGTTTGAAAAATAGTCCCTATTCTTGAGTCCAAATATCTGAACGTTGATACCCTACTATATGCACTTGCACACATCATGAAACTTGGGATGGTAAAGGATACCTTGAAATGCTCTTGTCTAAAAGCCTTAGTATGAAGGAAAAAAATATATAAACAAAAATAAAAATGGTAAATAAAAATGAACACTAGTTTTGTAATTACTTAAGGCAGCAGAAAAAAATATAGCGAGGGTGGCTTATCACCTAGTGCTTTAGACCAACTAGTTTGGGAGTCACTGCTAAGCCTTATGTGTTGCAAAACTAGGATATTGCTAATTACGCCTAAAAGAGTGGGCACATTTGGTAATCGGTTGGTTAGTACCTCAAGAAGTATTAATGGTTTCATGAAAAATGTGTGAACAATTCCATCTATAAAACATTCACCGACTAAAAAGTACTAAGGAAGATGGACAAGAGTATGATAGCTTGAGTTGAATTCTCTAAGTGTAGAGATGTCTTTTACACACATGTAGGGGCATATGATCGACGTTTGGAAGAAAGATAGGGAGGAAGACTAAAGGCGATGTTCTATTGAGAGATGATGTGATTTCTGACATCTTTTCATGACTATTAAGATAGGGTTCATGGCTACTAAAATGCTAGTGTAGTTTGTAACTCTTATTTTCAAGTTCTTTCTTTATATGTTCTTTATCTCTGTATGCAACTTTCATCATCTTTCTTTTATTATGGGATTTTGTGGGTGTAATCCGCTGAAAACCCTCAGGAGACAACACTCCTCCTATCAGGGACACCTAGAGGTTTAAAGGCTTGTTGCACGTGCTCGCTCATATTGCCTACGAAAGTGTGCTAGGTTTTTATTTTTATTTTTCTTCTCTTTAATAACTAGTTTGCTCGGGACGATCAAAGTTAAGTTTGGGGGTATTTGATTAGTCTAAAATATTGCACATTTGAATGAACATTTTCCCAATTATTATTAAGTACTAAAAGGTCTTTATTGTAATTATAGAACATATGAGGGTTTATTTATGAAAAGTTTATTATCATATGTTTCTGCATTATAATTAACATAATGAGAGAAAATACATGCATATAATATTTATACGATATCTTAGTAATTAAAATATGTATATCATATCAAATATTTCTAACCATATTCTTAAGATTTAATATCATATAAAATGGTTAGGATAATATCTCAAAAATATACCAAATATTACTAACACTATGAATTGATATATTGTGCAGATATTAGTTCAGGTCTGGAATCAAAGAGATCGAGGTTAAATCAAGATATCAGAATTGAATCTGCAAAAATATTGAAGCAAATAATGAGAACTAACAACGATAGAGACTCAGAGCATTATTTTCAGAATCTAGACATCTAGAGGATCTCCAAAAATGATGCCAAAACACCAGAAAAAATCACAAAACTAATTCCACAATTCTGCAGCGGAAGGGCGGCAAAAGGTGACATTTGCGGCGGATCCGCGGCGGTTTGGTAGAGTTGGAATGTGATATTTTGTAGTATGGATCTTAACAGCATATATTCACTCAGGGCATTTAGGGTTTGTGGTTTTAGGACTATATATAGGACCAAGAGTTTCACATCAAAAATCATCAATACGAAGTGATCAAGAGATCCAAAGCGATCCACGCATCCAGGAGATCATCAGCTAATCATCTACTTCCAATAAGATAGAGGTCTAGAGCAACTAGGGTTCTTGTGCTCTACCTTCAAAGGATTTGTAAATGCAAATAACTGATTAATAAAGGTAGTATTTGTAACGACTCTGTTGTAATGTACAGGAAATTTGTTTAAAAGTTAATGTACAAATGGAATATTTGTAATCCTATTTATGCTATAAGTATTTAAATTGCTTTTGAACAGCAAGAAAGCACTTGTAGCTCATTGGTAAAACCTTGCACTGCTGTGACATAGCCCCTGAATTCGAATCCCCTCAGCCACATATTATTTTTGTTGATTTTTCTTTTAAACTTTTTGAAAGCCCAAAAGTTTATACGTGCAACACATGTAAAAATGAACAGTCTCATAAAACAAACATGTGCACTGAGCCATATGAAACGACTAGGACACATGTCTTCAATCCAGAGCCCTCACCCCCTAGATGGCCGGCGAGATTTCTATTATGGCCGGCGCCGCCGGGCCCCCCATAGCAAATGCCCCCAACTTTTCTCCCCAGCACCCCTTGGCCTACCCCACTACCCCCATTCTGTTTGATTTCTCTGCAAATTTACAGAGAGATTAAATTCACCTCTTTAATCCATTTTAATGAATATTTTTAATTCATTCTTCAATCCTCAAAACCCTAATTTATCCTATAAATACAAACATCACACCCTAGCCTCCTCATTCAGAAATTCTTTGCCAAAACTCTCTAAATTCTCCAAGTCCAAAAGTTGTACAAGTGGAGTTAGCTCAAGGTCGAGGTCCGGCGATGTTTCAGGACAAATAGTGTGACGACGCGACTCCACGACGATTGCAAACCCTTCCTCTACCTCTCCTCTCTCCTTCAATCAGTAAGTCCCCTCTTCCCTCTTCTCTCTCTAGTAAATAGAATCATATTTTCAAAACTCGTCGGAAGCAGAGTTATTCCGATTTCCGATACTAATTTCATCAAAAACACAATTTTTCTTAATAAAAAATTTACCATCTTTTTGCATATTATTTATTAACCATTAAATAACATTTGGAACAAGTTTCAATTCAAAATATAATGTTAAACAACTTTTACGGTAAAATACCATCACGTTTACATACGACATTATCTTATAGTTTTGCTCATATTACCTTTAGAAAACTCACGAGGTAATGACATAACTCATCACAACACTCATTCTTGACATAGGACGATGGCTTGTAAAAACATTATTTTGGGACAAAATACGAATTTACATTTAAATACCATAAACTATCAAAAACCGTTTTCTTTAAAAGTGTATTATATAATTCCTTGCAAATAAACTTTTACAACTCATTTTGGGGAACCCGATCGAGATGGTGCGGGTTGTCGCACGTCCTCAGGATTAGTAGAGCGAGATGCAGACCTCCTCACGGAGCATTTGATCTCGATGGAATTCTTATTACAATTTTTAAGAAAATGTGATTTATATTTAATAAAAAAAATTCTATTTTTAATAATTATATATATATGAATATTATCAAAATACATATTTTAAATATATAATATATTTCATGTTTTCTAATCAAAAGAAAAGAATCACAAAAGATCATGAAAATACAATCATATTTAATACAAATCAAATAACAAGAAAATATTATATACTATTCAAATTAGGTTATATCCACTAGAATATCTCATTTTATAAAAAAATACATCTATGAAAACCCTAAAGACGATAAATAAATACTTGAGGTTTATTTTGAAAATATATCAAAACTATTTTTCATAAAACCCCCTAAAGTTATATTAATTTACAATAAGGGCCCTAGTAAATATGGGTTTAAGCGGGACCAGTTCTCTTGAGCCTCAGGGAGCCGAAGAATATGGGTGCATGCCATCTAAGGTAGACAACTTAAAAACGGTGTTATCAATACGGTAATTGTCTTGAAAAAAGGCATAAATCTTGCCGTCTATGTGCAGCAGTTATCGATAACTCCAAAACTAATTCAGGACTTCAATTCTGTTTAAGTGTCTGACTCGGGCAGAGTCTCGGTCTAATCTGAAATTAATCAATCTATCCTTGAATATGATTCAAGTATAACTCCAATCAACATGAATCCATTTTTACCAGAATTCAATCTATATCAATATGAACATGATTTGACCGAACCATGGATATACATTTGACTGGTCTACACGATTATCCGTCTATATCCTTTCCATTTATATGAACTACTGATAGCATGGTTTCGGCAAGTCGTACATCTATTAAACAAAATAATATACATCAACACATAATACATTACGGGGTTTTAAAGGGGTAGAATCGTACGGAATGTGTTAGAAGTGGCACGAGACGGTCACTTTAATACACTTAACCTGAATATCCATTGCTGTTGTTCCGTGGCTTAACGGTTCCTTGTGCTCCATATACCATAGTCCACGGGGTATGTTGGACTCCTCTCATATACACTGGCATATTCTGTACCAAGTTACAAACAACTGCATTAACATAACAATCAAACATTATACAGTTATATTCTTTTTATCTGTCTATTTTATTTCTACCTTTCTTTGGGACTTACGAGTGATTGTTTGCTGACGACATTCCTATTCTCTTCTTTCTTTGGAATGTTGTTAGGTGGATCCGACTCACTGGAGATAGAGCCCAGTGCTCACGACTTAGAGCAGTTCACAGACGACCCAGAGCTCTAGTCTCTTATATATACTTTACTTTCATGTTCATGCCATTGTTTAGACATTGCTTTCATCATTGTATTTACTTTTCAGCTATATTGTAAAGAAATGTTTAATAAATAAAAGTTGATGTTCATTTACATTCCATGTCTTCTTGTGTATATTAACATTATATTGCTTATTTACGCTTAGCGTGTTTACTTCTGAGTAAATACGTCGCGTGACCCGTCGCGTCTCATTACCGTACACTGGGAAGTGGGGCGTGATAGGTTTTGTTGGCGGCCCATGCAGGTCAGTTCTGCATGGACATGCAGGTCAATTCTGCATGAAGTCCTAAGCAATATAACACAAGAATCAGCATTTAAAAACATTCTTTACATTTCATATTCCTTGAATTTTACAATTTCATATTCTTTGAATCTATCCTAACCCTATTTTCTTTCAAGGTTATGCATTCTCCAAACAATAGCAGCACCAACGTCAACAACACACCATCACCTCTACCACCACCTCCTACTGTTGCAGCTCCGATCAATGAGCAAACGATATTACTTGAGGCAATCTGAAGCCTCTTGGAAGGACAGCAGCAGCAGGCTGCTATATTATTGAACCATCCAGAAGCGGAAGCACCCGGAGTGAAGCAATTCCGGGCATTGCACCCAAAGCAATTTTCTGGAAAAGAGAGCCCTTTAGAAGCGAAAGAATGGGCTCAGAGCATTGAGGATGATCTGGCAGCAGTACAAGTGCCGGAGATCACTTGGGCACGGGCTGCAAAGCTGCAACTCACCGACAACGCCTGGATTACGTGGGGTTGTGGCTGCAGCGGCGAGGGCGAGGCGGCCGGGTTACGTGGCGTTTGGGTTCTGCGTTTCTTTAAAAAGACAAGGAGGGAAGAATATTTATAGAGGAGAGAGATGGATGGGGGGGAGAGAGAGAGAGAGAGAGAGAGAGAGACGAGGGGAGAGAGAGAGGTGTGAGGTGTGGGGCCCACGGGATAAGGAGCGATTGTGAATGGCTGAAGATAAAATATTTGTGGGTTTAGGAAAGATTTATAAGATATAAGGGAACAGTAAAATATTATAAGGTTAAGAAAAATATTCGATGGTTTAGTATTTTAGAAATTTGGGATTTTGGCGCAAAGTGAAATATTTCCAAATCGCGCCCGGGTCGGGTCCAAAAATTTGAAATTGAAATAAGAACATTTTAGGCGGGATCCAAAATTTAAAATGAAGTGTTTTACAATCAAAAAGCATACCCCAAGACGGACACCCGTATGCGCGCGTAGCCGTCCAAACTCGCCCGTTTCACTGAACGGGATGAGAACACGACGCACGGACGCTACAACGGGGTTAGGGGTGTCAAGCAGGCCATGATGAATATTTTAATTTAATTTTAGATGCCTTAAATTGTTATATGCAGAAATGAATTTACGGGGGTAAAATTACAATAAGTAACAATCAAGCATGATAAATGAAATAAGTGCCACACTACGTTCAAACGGTAACTGAAATTAGTAGTATTGGGCTCGGGTGTTACATTATACCCAACTACAAAAGAATTTCGTCCTCGAAATTCCAAGAATACAAAGACAGATAACTACAAGAAAAGGTGAGGAAACTTCTGCCAGATTTCATCTTGTCGTTCCTAAGTGGACTCTCCATGCGAGCGATTACCCCAAGAAACAAGCATAAGATGGATCACCTTGTCCTTAAAAACCTTTTCCCTTCGATCCACAATTTCAATCGGTCGCTCCTCAAAAGTCAAGTCTTCTCGTACTGTTAACTCCGAATGATCCAATACATGCGTTACATCTCGAACATACCTACGGAGTTGAGATACGTGAAACACATCGTGCACATTCGCTAAGGACTGCGGTAACGCCAAACGATACGCTACCTCACCAACACGCTCCAAGATCTCAAAGGGTCCAACGAATCGAGGACTAAGCTTTCCTCAACTTCCAAAACGAATCACCCCTCTAGTCCGTGATATCCTCAAGAATACCAAATCACCCACGGCGAACTCTAGAGGTCTTCTTGACGTGTCTGCCCAACTCTTCAGTCGGTCTTGTGCTGCCTTCATATGATTTCTGATAGTGTTAACCTTCTCAACTGTCTGCACAACCAAATCTGGTCCCAATAATCTTCGTTCACAGACATCGTCCCAGCAAACAGGTGAACGGCATTTATGACCATACCAGGCTTCAAATGGAGCCATCTGGATAGTTGCCTGAAAACTGTTGTTGTAAGAAAACTCCGCCAAATGTAGATGATCTTCCCATGAACCCTTGAAGTCCAACATGCATGCTCTCAACATATCCTTAAAAGTTTGGATTGTTCTTTCCGACTGACCATCAGTTTGAGGATGATAAGCAGTGCTAAACTTCAGTCGAGTCCCCAAACATTCCTGTAAACTTCGCCAAAAGTGTGATAAGAACCGAGTGTCCCAATCGTACACAATGCTCACCGGTACTCCATGAAATCTTACAATCTCTTGCATGTACCGCTCTGCCAAAGTCTTTATTGATTGACCAACCCGGAAAGGAATGAAGTGAGCTGCCTTGGTCAACCGATCAACAATCACCCATACAACATTGTTGCCCTTTGGACTCCGCGGTAAAGCCGTCACGAAATCCATGGTTATATGCTCCCACTTCCACTGAGGAATCGGAAGTGGTTGCAATAAACCAGCAACCCTTTGATATTCAGCCTTAAGTTGCTGACACACCAAGCACTTTGCCACAAAGCGAGCAATCTCCCATTTCATGCCTTCCTACCAGAAATGCTGTCGAATATCTTTGTACATCTTTGTGCCTCCTGGATGTACAGAATAAGCTGAACTGTGTGCCTCCTTCATAAGCTCTTTACGAATATCTCCCCTTGGCACACACAACGGGTACCATACCTCAACGAACCATCTTCGTGGATCAATAAATCGGTTCGTAGTCCGGCTTCAACCTGTCCTCGAAACTTTTGTAGTCTAGGATCCTGCGATTGTGCTGCTTTAATATTCTCGATCAACGATGAATGTACTTGCAGCTGCATCAACTGTCCCGTAGAATGCGGTAGCACGACCTCCAAGTCAAATCTTCGAGAATCTTCAACGAGCTCCTTCTGCGTAGTTAACACCTGAATTGCTGGTAACCGATTAAGTGCATCCGGCACGACATTAACCTTCCCCGGATGGTACTCAAGATCAAGATCGTAGTCAGCCATCAGCTCCAACCATCTACGTTGCCTCATATAAAGCTCCTTCTGCATGAACGCATACTTCAAGCTCTTATGATCAGTAAAAACTTCAACCCTTTCGCCCAAAAGGTAGTGTCTCCAAATCTTCAAAGCGAAAATCACAGCCGCAAGTTCCAAGTCATGAGTTGGATAGTTCTTCTCATTGGTCTTCAACTGTCTTGATGCGTACGCTACAACCTTCCCATGCTGCATCAAAACACATCCCAATCCTTTCCCAGATGCGTCGCTGTGAATCACCAATTCTCCGGAATTGTCTGGCACGGTCAGAATAAGGGCGGTTATCAACTTCTGTTTCAACGTCTCAAAAGCTAACGCACACTTATCCGTCCACACAAAAGGTACCTCCTTGCGCGTAAGCTTGGTTAACGGCTCTGCCAGGCGAGCAAAGTACTCCATGAATCTTCTGTAATACCCGGCGAGTCCAAGAAAACTTCTTATCTCCGCAACATTCTTTGGAATCGGCCAATCTCGTACTGCTGCAATCTTTTCTGGATCGATGGCAATTCCATCGCCAGACACAACATGCCCCAAAAACTTTACTTCCTCCAGCCAAAACTCACACTTACTCATCTTCGCATACAACTTCTCTTGTCTCAACGTTTGCAGTGCAATCTTCAAATGTTCAGCATGCTCTTCAAAACTCTTCGAGTAAACCAGAATATCATCAATGAAAACCACAATAAACTGATCCAAGAATGGTGAAAAGATTCGGTTCATCAAGTCCATGAATACTGCCGGCGCATTTGTTACTCCGAAGGGCATCACAAAGTATTCGTAATGTCCATACCGAGTTCGGAACGCCTTCTTGCAAATATCTTCTGCTTTCACTCGAACCTGATGATATCCGGATCGCAAATCCAGCTTTGAGAATACCCTCGCGCCACTAAGCTGCTCAAAAGTTCTCCAATGCGAGGGATAGGGTACTTGTTCTTAATAGTCACCCGGTTTAATTCTCGATAGTCGATGCACATCCTTCTTGTGCCATCCTTCTTCTTTACTAGAAGAACTGGAGCTCCCCAAGGCGAGTTACTGCTTCGAATCCAACCCTTCTTAAACAATTTAGCAACCTGTTTCTTGACTTCTTCCAACTCTACTGGTGCCATTGGATAATACGCTTTAGATACTGGCGCTGCACCAGGAATAAGATCAATTGCGAACTTCACGTCTCGCTTCGGTGGTAACCCAATATCTTCAAATACGTCCATAAAATTACGAACAACAGCCGGCTCTTCACTATTATCAACCTCCACTGCTGCAAGAATATTGTTTGTCGGCCTAGCCCTGAGCTCGACTGGCCCGACAGAACTGCTTCCTCCAGTGAAGCTAAACTCGGGATGTCCGGGAATCTGGAAAATTGCCTTTCTTGCTCTACAGTCAATATGAGCATGGAAAGTGCCAAGAAAATCCATTCCCAAGACGACTTCGTAGCTGCCCGTATCAATCACCAAGAAATCTGCAAAAAGCTCCCGTCCGCACACAACAACTGTACAATCCTTACATTCCCTACTAGCTATGATTTTCCCATTCCCAGTGTGTATGTCCCAGAAACTAGACAGGGTCGTGTAGTCAATCGAGTGTGTAGTTATAGACTTGGATGACATAAAACAATGGGATGCACCAGAATCAAATAACGCTAATGCGGGAAAACCATGAACGAGTAGAGTACCTGAAACAACTTCTCCTGACGCCTTAGCTTCTTCAGCTGTCAAGGTAAAAGCTCTAGCCTGATTAGGTCCTTGAGTAAGCTGTTTCTGTCCCTAGAACGGCCTCTGCGGAGGCTTCTGAATAACATCCCTCGTACGAAGCTTCGACGGACAAGCACTAACGGCGTGATCTGCCGCTCCACAAACAAAACAGAGTCCCAGCCTCCTTCGACAATCCTTTCGCACATGTCCGTGTACATGGCAGTAGTTACAAATCACGCTCCTTTTCCGATCAACCACAATTGTTTTCTTCATTGGTGCTATGCTGCGTCTGTTCACCGGAACACTTCTACGTACGGACGTTTGGTTCAGTGCAGACGCCGGTTTCAGCTCGGTCTGTCTCTTTAGATTCTCCAGCATTCCCCTTATCACTCTACGCATGGCGGCTTTGTCCACACGTCTTTGGTACATCTTCAAATTCTTACCGGCCATATTCCTGAAATCAAAATACCCAACATTGGCATGATGATAGATTCAAAATATAGATCAAGACTAGAACTCCAAGATACTTAAATAGAGTGCTGCATTGTAACTATGCCGCGGTATCATAGCCACAATTACATAACTCCACCCAAGTCGCCTAAGTCCTAGAGATAACAAGGAATCAGGTTTTCGAGTTGATATGCAAAGGAAGTTTGCACATCGTAAAGGATATAATCAGGAAGAATGTGATTCAAGAATGGTAAAACGGCAAGGTGGCAGGACATGTTTCCTAAACACGGGTATTCTGATTTGTGTATTGGGTACAATACCCAACTACAAAAGAATCAACCCGACTATCCTATGGTTTTGATACCAAAAGAACCATGTCACGCCCCGCTTCCCAGAGTACGCTAAAATGGGCACGTGACATAGCCAACCATGCTACCTGTGGGTAGGAAGTATCCATCCACAGTCACATTACGGTTGTAGAGATATCAAGAACAAAATAAAACTATCTAAAACATGTCCATAATCCAAGATAACATGAGTCAAGAATAAATAATTGTGGAAGCGAAAGATCCAATACAAAATAACTGGAATGTATGTCCCATAATGCGGGCTCACATCAGGAATAAAATGCAGTAAAGAAAAGCTAACTAATGCTAACACTCACAGCTCCTGTCGGCTGAAGTACTCCTGCTCGGGCTGCAACAGCAGTACAGAATCTGGGCCATGCAAAACCCAGACGTCAGCGCGTCAAGTCATCAAGTAATAACATAATAAACAGGCAATGCGAATATAAACATGAATAAAGCAAGGGTAACAATAATATGAATCAGGGCAGTGCAGGGTAGTGTGCAGTGGGTAAACTGGACTGTTCTATCAGGTTCTCTGTTCTAAAGTCTTTGAAACCAAATAATGTAATCCTCATCGTAACTCGTCGGTAGTTATTCCGTAATGCCCGGAAAGACGGCAAATAATAGGTATTCCGTAACGCCCGGAAAAACGGCAAACAATGGGTATTCCGTAACGCCCGGAAAAACGGGAAACAATAGGTATTCCGTAACGCCCGGAAAAACGGCAAACAATAGGTATGGCCCTTGGAGTTACGTTCGGTTACAATACTGATTTCCCCATACCCCCAAGTTATGTGTAAGTCAAGTCAGGTATCCCGTAATCAAGAAAATAATGCCAACGCAGGATCAGGTAAACAAGTTTGTCTGGATAGACAACAGGAATGGTCTGTGAGGACTACATGTCAGCTTTGTTGGCATTAGACACAAGATCAGGTAACGGGTCAGGTCATGGTACATCAGGTCAAGTCAAGCAGTAACGGTACCATGTCGGGTCAAACAATATGTATGTAGCAAGTCGGGTCAAGATGTAAACAATATCGTAGGTGTGCTCTTACTCAGTCACATAATCAAGCGTGGTTATCAACAGCATGATCTAAGCAATGAATTAAGCAATAGGCAGATTCATTCAACTACCAGTACAGTTATCAGTTGTGTCACAGAGATGATTTCAACATTATAAGAATGCAGTAAGACAATTATGGCCATTTAATCATGTTAACAAGTTTAAGACTTCATGGATGCAATGATATAAATCTATAAGTTCCATGGATGAAATCACAGTTTAAGCAGGTTAAATGTACGCGAGTGTCCGAATGGAGTAAAACGATAAATAAAGTACCATAGGCTACGTCATTAGTGAAAATGTAATTAAAACATGTAACTGTGGTTATTAGGTTCCAAACAGTAATTGCAAATAGTAGGTTTCACGTTTGGAAGTTAAAATGACATATAACAATATTGACATGAAAATGGGAAATTATAATACTGAAGTTAAATAGCAGGTTTAGGGTGATATTAATGAATATGTAAATATTATTTAGCATGTAGCAAGAGGTACTTGCCTCGACGGGTCGCGAAACAGGAAAAAGGAACGTAAAATGTCGGCGGGGAAAACTCGCGATGGGCGCACGGTTCACGGAATGAACCCAAACGACGAACAGTGGAACCACACGGGTCGGGGTACCTCGCTGGAACGTCGGGACACGTCGTCGGCATCGTCGGATTCCGGCCAAGAAATGAACAGTAAAAGATCAAGATATGCAAACAAGAAGAGAAAGAAAAATAGAGAAGAAAGGAAGTAGGATCTGAGAAGGGGTGCTCACGATGATCCGTGGGACGGGTGGTGACGGTCGACCTCATCGACGGAGCTCCGGCGGTGGCCTACGACGACAGCAAAAGAAAACTGTCGATCAAGAAAATCTTTAACAGCGAAGGGAAAAGAAAGGAAAAGAGGAGGGGAAGCGATGCTCACTGAGTGCGCACGAAGGTTGGGGACACGAGGACGAGGCCACCAGCGACGACTCCGACGGCGCAGACGTGTGCAGGGAGGTATGCAGGTGGCCGCGGCTGGTGCAGGGTGAATGGGAAGAAGGGAGAGGTGGAAGGAGGTGCAGCGGCTCCGACGAGGGCGAGGAGGCGAGGATGCTGGTGACGGTGTCGTCGGCGTTGGGGCTGCAGCGGTGAGGGCGAGGCGGCCGGGTTACGTGGGGTTTGGGTTCTGCGTTTCTTTAAAAAGAAAAGGAGGGAAGAATATTTATAGAGGAGAGAGATGGATGGGGAGAGAGAGAGAGAAACGGGGAGAGAGAGAGAAGTGTGAGGTGTGGGGCCCACGGGATAAGGAGCGATTGTGAATGGCTGAAGATAAAATATTTGTGGGTTTAGGAAAGATTTATAAGATATAAGGGAACAGTAAAATATTATAAGGTTAACAAAAATATTCGATGGTTTAGTATTTTAGAAATTTGGGATTTTGGCGTAAAGTGAAACATTTCCAAATCGCGTCCGGGTCGGGTCCAAAAATTTGAAATTGAAATAAGAACATTTTAGGCGGGATCCAAAATTTAAAATGAAGTGTTTTACAATCAAAAAGCATACCCCCAAGACGGACACCCGTACGCGCGCGTAGCCGTCCAAACTCGCCCGTTTCACTGAACGGAACGAGAACACGACGCACGGACGCTACAACGGGGTTAGGGGTGTCAAGCAGGCCATGATGAATATTTTAATTTAATTTTAGATGCCTTAAATTGTTATATGCAGAAATGAATTTACGGGGGTAAAATTACAATAAGTAACAATCAAGCATGATAAATGAAATAAGTGCCACACTACGTTCAAACGGTAACTGAAATTAGTAGTATTGGGCTCGGGTGTTACAACGATGTATTTCCTGAAAACATATCAGGTTTGCCTCCTGATCGAGCTCTTGAATTCAGTATTGATTTAGTACCTAGAGCACAACCAGTGATTAAAGCTCTGTATCGCTTGAGTCCTGAAGGTTTGAAAAAGATCCGTACTCAGTTGGACTAATTATTGAAGAAAGGATGGATTCGTCCCAGCAATTTAAGTTGGGGATCACCAGTTTTGCTTGTGAAGAAAAAGGAAGGTTCATATAGAATGTGCATTGATTATAGAGCTCTGAACGAAGTAATTATAAAGAACAAGTATCCACTTCCGCGCATCGACGATCTGTTCAATCAGCTAAGTGGGTCTTACATTTTCTCCAAGTTAGATTTTCGTTCGGGTTATCATCAGGTGAAGGACAAAGAGTTTGATATTCCAAAGACAGCATTCAGAACTCGCTATGGTCATTACAAATATCTCGTGATGCCATTTGGAGTGACCAACGCACTAGTTATATTCATGAACCTAATGAATCAAGTTTTCCGAGAGTACCTAGACAGGTTTGTTGTCATCTTCATCGACGACATCTTGGTGTATTCTAAGAGTCGGAAAGAACATGCCGAGCACCTACAAATTGTCCTGGAGACTTTACGACAACATCTGCTTTATGCCAAGTACAGCAAGTACGAGTTTTGGCTAGATCAAGTCGGATTTCTCGGACATATTGTATCAGGCGAGGAATCTCTGTAGATCCAACTAAAGTATCAGCAGTAAGCGAATGGCCGACACCGAAGTCAGTGAAGGACATTCGAAGTTTCTTGGGTTTAGCAGGATATTATAAAAGATTAATTGAAGGATTTTCGAAGATTGAAACACTCCTGACCAAGATCACGCGTAAAGATGAAGAATTCGTGTGGTCAGAAGCATGCGAACAAGCTTTCGTAGAACTTAAGTCAAGATTGACATCAGCGCCTATTCTCGTAATACCGGACTAATCTGGAGGTTTCGAAGTACATTGCGATGCATCCGATAAGGGATTAGGATGTGTTCTACATCAGCACGGTAAAATTGTAGCTTATGCATCAAGACAACTAAAGATTCATGAGCGCAATTATCCGACGCATGATCTGGAGTTGGCAGTCGTTATCTTTGCTCTTAAGATTTGGCGCCATTATCTTCTTGGAGAACGAGTGGATATATACACAGACCACAAGAGTCTGAAATATGTGTTTACTCGGAAAGAGTTGAATATGCGGCAGAGAAGAGGGTTAGAACTTATGGCAGACTTCGACATCAACCTACAATATCAACTAGGGAAGGTGAATGTAGTACCTGATGTACTTAGTCGCCAACCACTATCTATGAATCTCATCACACAGTGGAAACTTTAACAAGATTTACATCAGATGGAGATAGAAGTGGTCATGCTAGGTAACGCTTCAAGTTTGATGAACTTACAAGTTTAGTCTACAATTGTCAATCGGATCAAAACAGCTCAAGCCAGCGATGCCAAGTTGCAAAAGATCAGAGAATAAGTAGAAAGTGGACTCAGAATAGACTTCATCATACACGCAGACGGATCTTTGAGATACGACAGTAGATTGTGTATACCACAAGGTTCTATTCGGGAAGAATTGATGAAAGAAGCTCACAGCTCTCCCTATTCGGTACATCCTGGTGGTACAAAGATATACAAAGATCTGTGGCAACATTACTGGTGGTATAGAATGAAGCGTGAAGTAGCCAGAAGCGTCGCTAAATGCTTGGTGTGTCAGCAGGTAAAGGCTGAACATCATAGGACTGCTGGTTTACTTCAACCGTTACCTATTTCAGAATGGAAGTGGCAACACATCACTATGGATTTCGTGACTGCTCTTCCTCACAGCATGAAAGGTAATGATGCAGTATGGGTTATTATGGATCGACTCACAAAATCGGCCCACTTCATCCCATTTTGAGTTGGCCAATCTACCGAGACACTAGCAAAGAAGTACATGGAAGTAAGTGAGAATCTAAGTAAGATTTGAACTCGTCATAATGTACTCTTTTTTTATACCCATGAACTCATGCAGGAGATCATGAGATTACATGGAGTACCGGTTTGCATTGTCTCCGATCGTGACACCAGATTCCGATCGCAATTTTAGCAGAGTCTGCAAGCTAGCTTAGGATCAAGTCTGAACTTTAGCACAGCTTACCATCCACAAACAGATGGACAGTTTGAGCGAACGATTTAGATACTTGAAGATATGCTAAGAGCGTGTATGTTAGACTTCGGAGGATCGTGGGAAATGTAAGTCTACGCTAGCGCCCCGGCCGTCTACAGACGCCAAATGCGGAACAAAAACTTTTTATCTGGCGCTATCGTATACTTTAACCCGGATCTGCCATTATTGCTAAACTAACAAACTGTAAAGAGTGTAGAAAGGTTATACCGAACGATCCGAGTCCTTCGTTCTTTAACCATCATCCCACGCTCCGTTGCGGCTGCTCCGATCTCTTCGATCTCTGATCTGCTCGTCCAGGTGGCACCACATCACTGATTCTTTAAACGGGCTCCCGCCTCTGACTCGAGGCAACTCGGTCGTCAAGTTTGCCAAAAGAGACGACCAAGAATGATGTAGAGAATGAGTAGATGACTTTATCTCACTTCGTCCAAGTCCGTGGACGATCGGTTAATGAAGTTGCCGAGGGAATCGGGTGATGGAATGAAATGAGCTGTGAAATTCCATACACCGAAAACTATCATAATCTTTTACAAATGAAAACTCAAGTGTGCAAATGAGAGAGGGGAGGGGCCGGCCATATATATGGAGAGGGGGTGAGTGTAGGAGAGGGGGGGTGACCACAAGAAATGATCCTTATTATAACAAAAGATCTTAAGCATTCCAAAAGACATTAATTAAAGCATGAGTCACTAATACACCTCATCAAGTCATTAATGCAACAATTAATGTCAAGATGAGTCATTAGCCACCTCATCAACCTAGTCACCATATCTAGAAACTTCTAGAAGCATGACTCATCTCATCCAAGAAAAGATAAATCCGTCTTTAACCGAATGTTAAAAGACGGCTGATAGAAAACTGGAAACTGGCAACTTCCAAAAGTGATCCTGAAATGAATTTCAGGACAACCCCGTAACTGTATAAATATACCCGCATTTGTATTACGACCGAATACAAATGCAACTGAGACAAAGATATTATATCTACTCAATACAATACTTGGATCCGGTTTAAACCAAAGCCGACCAGTATCATCTGCCCGAAAAATAACACGTGCGTAAACGCACGTGTATTTTCCGAACCCTGCCATAAAACCATACGGCCTCTACAACGTTTCGCCCGAACTTGGGAAACTGTCTGTGGGGGACTCTAATGACTCGTCAGTACCCTGGCAGTGGGTTTAACCACAAACCGTCAGCGGCACTAGCTATGCGTAACGGCTGCCCATGGACTGACCTCAAGGGAGGCTGATGAGCGAACTCATCCAGAAACCCTACTGAGCCTAACAGTGACAATGTATATACAGTCCGGTCCGTTCGTCTATGAGTATCGCATATCCGCCTAGGGGGCTAGTAACGTCAGACCCCCAATAGCAGTATAAGTCGTGTCGGAGTGTAGCCCAATAACACCCTGAGATACTACTGGAGTACCTACCAGTAAATCTCCTGCCATGGCCATGGACTTTGTGTAATGGCTCTCCTAGACACAGCACGACCTCGCCCCCAATACCGCGAGAGACGAATCCCCTGCCGATCCGCTCACGTGCCTCCATATGGCTCGGGACTGTACCCAAAAGCTACCTGTTTGCACGACTCCTTTGAGCCGTGGTAGGGTAGAAATCAAAGCACAGTGGGAACTCACACGAGACAAATGACGACCTCAGGTCGATGAACTAACCTGTACACATGTCACCAGGGAACTGCTATCTGACGATAGGTATAGTACTAACTAGCAGATTCCCGGCGAGTCCTGTCCGGTGTACTCATAACCCAATGAGCACCTGTATACATCTTAGGTGATCCAACTGACACCAGTGGCTTGTGAGACCGGCCACCGCCCCTCGTCGGGGTCTCGACTGTATACACTAGTCTACTCCGGAGTATCGATGCCCTGTCTCGAAACTCCCACGACTAGGGACCACAATTAAGGATATGCATATAAACTACCCAACTCTCACGTATATGATCGCCATCATACAGTTGGTGGTAAAGCAAGATCCTAAGGGCTCTATCAAAGTGTAACATGTAATCAGTCACCTGAGCATGTACACGACTGATAAAGGCAAACCAGATAGCATACTATCATTTCGAGTAAGACTGTCCTACCGTTAAAGGTCTTCCGCAATCATTGCAATCACGTACCTGCGATCCAATAATTGACTATGAGGGCACTATCTCCAACAATCTCCCACTTGCACTCAAGGCTAATATTGCGATGTCGACTACTCACAGCCCGTGTGAAACCGAACATCCAACTCCTCTACTAATCAGTTCACAAAGCCCGTTTGTAAAACTATTGTGTTCGAGAAATAGCCTCAGTGAGTGGATCCGCCTAGATGTTTCTTTCTATATCTCTCTAAATCTCAAATTCGCGGAGAAAGCCATCTCCCGAATTGAGTAATACCTGTCTTAGAATATGTCTGGATATCTGATGGGACCTAGTTCATAAATGAACTCCAAATCCAAACTTCTTAGACTGTATCGATCACTGAACCTAATCAGTATCCCGCACCATGCCACCCACAGTATCCTCTTGGACCATCTGTCCATAATACTGTCCCTCTTCGTCAGAGGGAAAAACTATAACTCTGACAATCACTCTGTCATCCATGTCACCTTTGAAGCTTGGAATGATAACCGTCTCCCGAAGGAGGCTGCCGTCATCAAATCCGTAGAACATGTACTTATGTTCTAATACTGCTTCCTTATGATTCTCCAGGATTGGATTAATACAAACTTATTGCATCTAGTGCAAAAACAACATCTGGGGTGGTACTTGACATCTCATGATTGACTCAATTGCCTAAGCAAGTGATCTGTCAATCATGCACATCCCTCTCCCCTTTAGTCTATACAACACCTTTAGAGAGGGTGACTCCATCCCCTGCAGGTACACCACCATGCTAGGAGTCATCTATTCTAAAAACCATTAGAATACTGTCAAAGTACCCACATTGGGAAACTACCCAAATCCAGATCTAAAACCATAGATCCAGAAACCAGAATGTCAAATATTATATCCATATCCTGTCTGGAGAAACAACTGTGTGACGACCAAAGTACAACCGATCGTAGTATAGGAATTTTACTTCCTACTTTGTGTATGTCATCCAAATATCATGACATCACACCCTACTACCTTCTTAACAGATCCATCCCCTATTCTGATGAAGTCAAACCTATGACTGTCACATCAAAATTAGATGATCTATCTCCGCTATAACTGCTCAAGTCTATAAATAGACATAAGCTACTTGCCCACTATGCTTCTGCTGCTCCCACTGACTACGACAACCCTTCTACCGGGTCTCATAGTCTGGAACATCAGTAGTGTCAAGTCTGGGTAGATAAGAACCTCCCTGTCACCGTCCTTGAGGCTACCAAAGTACCTCTCGGGTGTCTGAGGTTACCCACCATATCTGCGGAGTGGCTATTGGAATGTCAAACCTGATTAAATATATAGGTCCTATTAAATTTTCCATAATCGTTCGCGGTTCTGGAATCACTTCCAGTTCTACCATACTCCCACTACTGTTTTCTGAAAAAGATCCATTTTACTAAAACTGTGGCGAGTCAAGAACAATATCACTATTGATCTTCCAAATGGTAGAATATCAACCCTCGTCATAGCCAGGGTCAACCCACAAACAGCCATTACAGAAACGTGCCCTGAGTTATCCAGTGTCTGGTTTTAAGCATAAGCTGGACAACTCCCCGTACCTTAACATCTTTTAAGGTACGAACTATTCTATATCCAATATAGAAACTTTGGCACTTTATTTAATTGGAACCAGATTCAATCATGCAGCTGTCTCCAGTGCATATCACTTTAATGGAAAGAGGCTAATCAGCATTACTCAACTTAGGAATCCATCCAATTATGAGTAACCTGAAAGAGAAACACGTTTCTCAAAACCATCACTATCATCTGAATACCAATCACAAGAATCTACATCTTCGATCTCTTTGAAGAATCCCGATACTTGTGATACCTGGTTCTCTACTTTATTCTTATACCCATAACTTCTCAAAACTTAGACCTTGTATTTGTACGAAACACTTGTCCAAATACTAGAGAAGTTATAAGTTAATAGAACATAGTACGAGGACCTACCCCTTTGTCCTGATGGACACTGGACAACATACAATACTCTGTATAAGTCCGCTGAGTTAAGCAACTCACAACCTGTGCGTCGTAGGTTGAAAACTGTACCTTGGTGATTTCCTCAAATATCACCAATTACAACGAATTCCGATATAATGAGGATAATTACCTAATTCCCAATAACTTACTCCCACTCATCATCTGTAAAACCATACAGATATGAGAATGAAACCTGGTAAATACATACCCTTGGAGTAAGTATCTAATCGGGAAAACAGTTTTCGTTTAACAATGCACTGAAACATGAAAATGTTTCGTAGGGGTATCCTGGTATTCATAGCAATGCCTCTTCCATAATCCAATTCATGACTTCAACCGTATATTTTATTGCCATCTCTCCAAATCCTTTTATTTGTCTTTAGTCGTTACCTTCTGTACACCATTGTTAGGCTAAATGGTTTTCTTCCTTCCCTACCGTTCGGCACCAGCCTATGGTTTGGAAGAAGACTATCCCGTAAGCATAATAGGTGTACCCTCCTAAACCAAGGAGTACTCGTATCTCGAGAGAAGGTGATGATAAAAGACAACTGAATAATACCTTATTCCTTTAAAGGTGAAATAGGAGTGGCGACGAAGTACGCGGTTTTGGTCGTGAATGATTACAGTCGCAATTTACTTTGCCCTCTTTCTAATCCCTTTATTTTGTCTTTACATATTATCTTCTGCACACCCTACTTAGGCTAATTAGTTTTCTTCATTCCCTACCTTTCGGCACCAGCCTATGGTTTGGAATAAGACTATCTAATAAGCGTAATAGGTGTACTCTCCTAAACCAAGGAGCTCTCGCAACCTGAGAGAAGGTGATAATAAAAGACAACTGAATAAACCAATTCTATTTCTCCTGAACTTGGATCCATCCTCGAAGAAGTCCTTTCGAGTTCGTATATAACCATACGATGGATCTATCCAATGGAAGTGGATGTCCGTAGTAATACGGGTGTTCTGAGAAATTCAAAGGGTAGAAGAAGGAGTGGCAATGACTTATGCAACATAGACAATCCAAAGCCAGTATTTTAAGAAAGTTCGGTCAACTTGGTCACTGAGTCATAGTCTAGGGTCGGTCAAAGGTCGCTGTCAAAGAGAGAGAGAAAAGAAACACTCTGCGTGCACTCTAACCTAGATCAGAATGGTTATCACTTTATCTAATCCGGAAACCTCCCACTGTCCTGTCAAATTCTCCTCCAAACATAAAAGAAGAATCAATCGGGATAACCCGAAGAGTAAACCAACTCATCAGTGGGAATCGGGATCCAACTCTCATCGCATGATAACGTGACGGAATCCACTCACGTTATCATACTCCAGAAGGTATGCGCATGCCTGGCAAGTTTCAGTTTCTTTAGAAACTCCCGATATGATTTTTACCCCATGCTCTTATGATCGTGACTAAGGGCCAGCCCATCATAAGTCACATGTCAAGTTCTTCCCATCATTATCTTGTTAATTTCAACCCACCCGTACTCGCCCTTGACTAAGGGCCAACAAGGCTGTACGACTGTCCCAAACCAACGCATCTATCTATGCAACATATGAATACCCCAGCAGCTACCAATCACTATGTCCTGGCTAAGGGCCAGACCAACATAGCTTGAATACTACTGACCATTCATATGAAATGACGGAGGGCTACGGCTGGTTTTTGGCGAAAAACCTTTAGCGTAATGAACTTGATCTCGTTGAAGGAACCTGATAGCTTTTTAAAATATAGTGGCGAAAACCTTTTGCTAAAGAGGTCACTCCCGGTGAAGGGATCTCGGCTCTTTCTTCGTGGAATGAGGTGCAGGATATTCCACTGAATACCACTATGCAAAGCAACTTGTAATCGACTATAGTGAAGTTATTACCCTGACGCAAACTTCTGCCCAAGGGGTCAGTCCCGGTGAAGGGATATCGGCCCTTGCCCCGTTGAATGAGGTGCAGGATATTCCACTGAATACCGCTATGCATAACAAAAGAAAACGTCTTTGCAATAACACTTTTTAAATTTGTTCCAACAACATCAAACAGGTTTGTTTAACTTTTTGCATTGATCAGAATCAACGCAGTCCCATCATTCAATCACACCAGAAAAGAACGAAAATAAAATGTACGTATATGCCATCCGCATTCGTCACTGGGTCCCGTCATCACTCGTTAGGTTACTTAACTAACGACAGAGCGGGGACTGGACTAGCGCGGGTGTAAAACATATACAACATCTAATAGTATATAAACCAATATACATAATCGCTCCAGGCGTGATAATATGCAACATTACAGAAAAGTAATAAGCATCACAGAACAATACAGATAAACTGGGATCCCCGGGTTTCACAGAGCCGCTGCTAAAACCCGACGTTTCCCTGTCGTGTGGATAGCCTGTGCAATGAAACCTAGACCCCTACGGGTGCGGCAAGTTACCCGCCAAAACCTGAAGCGAGGTAGTCCCCACAGCATAGTGAATGGAACACCCGGCACTTCACGGAATCCGGTAAATTGAGCACCCCTCCTTGGGTCAACCTGTACCCCCTACGAGTGCGGCGAATAGTCTGCCAATTTTAGAGTGGGGCCCCTCTGCCTCTCAAAGCCATGAGATGCGGACCCATTGCCCTCCAGAACCCGGCTATCCGTGCACTCCGTCTCGGGGTAAAACCTAGTACAGTAATGAAAAATAGTACAACAGGTACATCGACCGCAACCTGGTCGTGCCCCAAAAGAATATTATACAACAGGCAGTGACGGCAGTCCACATGTTGGACGCTCGTCCCGCAATATCAAATGTACAGATAAACTCAAACTGTACTACCATTGCACACTGCTATCCACCACGACAAATCCGCAACATCACAGCACAACACAGAACATCAACGCGAATGTCACGTTCGCAAACCCGTCTAAAAGAACTATAGCAATCGGACGCGGTTTACCGATCAAATGACATTCCCGGTCGGAGATATAATGTAAGCACTGTAAACTAACATGTTTAAATTTCGATCGACTAAATATCACAAAGTGGGCCCCACGCAAATCTGGAGAACAGTAACAAAACCTGGGCCCAAAAGATATGTACCAAAAACCCCAATTTCCAGAGGAGAACATACTGTACAAATTTGGGAGCATGATCTTACCAAATGGCCGCGGATGCGCGGCGAAACCATGGGTTTGGCCGCGTTTCCGCGGCGGCTTGGTGGAATCATGTGCCCAAATTTTGTCGGTGTTCATATAAAACCCTGCACAGTTTTCTGAGATGTGTGAAATATTTTTAGGACACCATTTAAAATCAACAGAAACTGTCAAGCTTGGATTTTGCAGTTTTTGATTTCCGGTTCGATCGATGTTTTAAACGCGTTAGCACAAGTTAGTAAAGCAAAATGGTGAGGCTCTGATACCACTGTAAGTCTACGCTAGCGCCCCGGCCGTCTACAGACGCCAAATGCGGAACAAAAACTTTTTATCTGGCGCTATCGTATACTTTAACCCGGATCTGCCATTATTGCTAAACTAACAAACTGTAAAGAGTGTAGAAAGGTTATACCGAACGATCCGAGTCCTTCGTTCTTTAACCATCATCCCACGCTCCGTTGCGGCTGCTCCGATCTCGTCGATCTCTGATCTGCTCGTCCAGGTGGCACCACATCACTGATTCTTTAAACGGGCTCCCGCCTCTGACTCGAGGCAACTCGGTCGTCAAGTTTGCCAAAAGAGACGACCAAGAATGATGTAGAGAATGAGTAGATGACTTTGTCTCACTTCGTCCAAGTCCGTGGACGATCGGTTAATGAAGTTGCCGAGGGAATCGGGTGATGGAATGAAATGAGCTGTGAAATTCCATACACCTAAAACTATCATAATCTTTTACAAATGAAAACTCAAGTGTGAAAATGAGAGAGGGGAGGGGCCGACCATATATATGGAGAGGGGGTGAGTGTAGGAGAGGGGGGGTGACCACAAGAAATGATCCTTATCATAACAAAAGATCTTAAGCATTCCAAAAGACATTAATTAAAGCATGAGTCACTAATACACCTCATCAAGTCATTAATGCAACAATTAATATCAAGATGAGTCATTAGCCACCTCATCAACCTAGTCACCATATCTAGAAACTTCTAGAAGCATGACTCACCTCATCCAAGAAAAGATAAATCCGTCTTTAACCGAATGTTAAAAGACGGCTGATAGAAAACTGGAAACTGGCAACTTCCAAAAGTGATCCTGAAATGAATTTCAGGACAACCCCGTAACTGTATAAATATACCCGCATTTGTATTACGACCGAATACAAATGCAACTGAGACAAAGATATTATATCTACTCAATACAATACTTGGATCCGGTTTAAACCAAAGCCGACCAGTATCATCTGCCCGAAAAATAACACGTGCGTAAACGCACGTGTATTTTCCGAACCCTGCCATAAAACCATACGGCCTCTACAACGTTTCGCCCGAACTTGGGAAACTGTCTGTGGGGGACTCTAATGACTCGTCAGTACCCTGGCAGTGGGTTTAACCACAAACCGTCAGCGGCACTAGCTATGCGTAACGGCTGCCCATGAACTGACCTCAAGGGAGGCTGATGAGCGAACTCATCCAGAAACCCTACTGAGCCTAACAGTGACAATGTATATACAGTCCGGTCCGTTCGTCTATGAGTATCGCATATCCGCCTAGGGGGCTAGTAACGTCAGACCCCCAATAGCAGTATAAGTCGTGTCGGAGTGTAGCCCAATAACACCCTGAGATACTACTGGAGTACCTACCAGTAAATCTCCTGCCATGGCCATGGACTTTGTGTAATGGCTCTCCTAGACACAGCACGACCTCGCCCCCAATACCGCGAGAGACGAATCCCCTGCCGATCCGCTCACGTGCCTCCATATGGCTCGGGACTGTACCCAAAAGCTACCTGTTTGCACGACTCCTTTGAGCCGTGGTAGGGTAGAAATCAAAGCACAGTGGGAACTCACACGAGACAAATGACGACCTCAGGTCGATGAACTAACCTGTACACATGTCACCAGGGAACTGCTATCTGACGATAGGTATAGTACTAACTAGCAGATTCCCGGCGAGTCCTGTCCGGTGTACTCATAACCCAATGAGCACCTGTATACATCTTAGGTGATCCAACTGACACCAGTGGCTTGTGAGACCGGCCACCGCCCCTCGTCGGGGTCTCGACTGTATACACTAGTCTACTCCGGAGTATCGATGCCCTGTCTCGAAACTCCCACGACTAGGGACCACAATTAAGGATATGCATATAAACTACCCAACTCTCACGTATATGATCGCCATCATACAGTTGGTGGTAAAGCAAGATCCTAAGGGCTCTATCAAAGTGTAACATGTAATCAGTCACCTGAGCATGTACACGACTGATAAAGGCAAACCAGATAGCATACTATCATTTCGAGTAAGACTGTCCTACCGGTATAGGTCCTCCGCAATCATTGCAATCACGTACCTGCGATCTAATAATTGACTATGAGGGCACTATCTCCAACAGGAAGATCACCTATATCTTGTGGAGTTTTCATACAACAACAGCTGCCAAGCAAGTAACGGAATTGTATCGTTTGCAGCTCTATATGGAAGGAAGTGTCGATCACCATTAAGTTGGCACGACATCGGAGATAGAGAACTCCTTAGACCTGATATGATAGTAGAAACAATGGATGTAGTTCGCACTATCAGAGAAAGAATGCGCATAGCCTAAGATCGACAGAAGCACTGACTGATGCAAAGCGCCGTCAATTGGAGTTCCAACCGGGAAATCATGTTTTTCTGAAGATTTCTTCAAATCGTGGATTGATTCGCTTTGGAAGAAGGGGTAAGCTCAGTTCAAGATACATTGGACCGTTTGACATACTCGAACGAGTCGAAGAAGTGGCTTATCGTTTGGCACTTCCACCATTATTGGAAAGAGTACACAATGTGTTCCATACATCCCAACTCAGAAAGTATGTGAGTGACCCCAACCATATTTTTTATCACTCCGAGCTCATTGTACAGCCAAACTTAACTTGTGAGCAACAACCCGTTGAAATCTTGGACAGAAAGGTGATGTCATTTCGAAACAAGGAAGTTAACTTGGTCTGGGTGATGTGGAGAAAAGACACACCAGGAGAATCAACGTGGTAAAGAAAAGACGATATGCGTGTAAGATACCCTCAATTGTTTGTAAATCAGTCCTTAATAATTGTAAATTTCGAGGAAGAAATTTTTGTAAGGAGAGTAGAATGTAACGATTTTGTTTTAATATACAGGAAATTCGTTTAAAAGTTAATGTCCAAATGGAGTATTTGTAATCCTGTGTATGCTATAAGTATTTAAATTGTTTTTGAACAGCAAGAAAGCACTTGTAGCTCATTGGTAAAGCCTTGCACTGCTGTGACATAGCTCCTATGTTCAAATCCCCTCAGCCACATATTATTTTTGTTGATTTTTCTTTTAAACTTTTTGGAAGCCCAACAGTTTACACGTCCAACACACGTAAAAATAAAAAGTCTCATAAAACAAACATGTGCACTGAGCCATATGAAACGGCTAGGACACGTGTCTTCAATCCAGAGCCCCCACCCCCTAAATGGCCGACGAAATTGCTATTGGGGCCGGCGCCGCCGGGCGGCCTCGTAATAAATGCCCCCAACTTTTTTCCCCAGTACCCCTTGGCCTATCCCACTACCTCCATTCTGTTTGATTTCTCTACAAATATACAGAGGGATTAAAATCACCTCTTTAATCCATTTTAATGGATATTTTTAATTCATTCTTCAATCCTCAAAACCCTAATTTCTTCTATAAATATAAACATCACACCCTAGCCTCCTCATTCAGAAATCCTTTGCCAAAACTCTCTAAATTCTCCAAGTCCAAAAGTTGTACAAGTGGAGTTAGCTCAAGGTCGATGTCCGGCGATATTTCGAAACAATACTGCGATGACGCGACTCCACGACGACTGCGAACCCTTCCTCTACCTCTCCTCTCTCCTTCAATCAGTAAGTCCCCTTTTCCCTCTTCTCTCTCTAGTAAATAGAATCGTATTTTCAAAACTCGTCGGAAGCAGTGTTATTCCGATTTCCGATTCTAATTTCATCAAAAACGCAATTTTTCTGAATAACAAATTTACCATCTTTTTACATATTGTTTATTAACCATTAAATAACATTTGGAACAAGTTTCAATTCAAAATATAATGTTAAACAACTTTTATTTAACTTTTACGGTAAAATACCATCACGTTTACATACGACATTACCTTATAGTTTTTCTCATATTACTTTTAGAAAACTCACGAGGTAATGACATACCTCATCACAACACTCATAGGACGATGGCTTGTAAAAACATTATTTTGGGACAAAATACGAATTTATATTTAAATACCATAAACTATCAAAAACCGTTTTCTTTAAAAGTGTATTATATAATTCCTTGCAAATAAGCCTTTACAACCCATTTGGGGAACCCGACCGGGATGGTGCGAGTTATCGCACGTCCTCGAGACTAGTAGAGTGAGATGCAGATCTCTTCACGGAGCATTCGATCTCGATGGAATTCTTGTTACAATTTTTAAGAAAACGTTATTTCTATTTAATAAATAAATTCTATTTTTAATAATTATATATATATAAATATTATCAAAATACCTATTTTAAATATATAATATATTTCATGTTTTCTAATCAAAAGAAAAGAATCACAAAAGATCATGAAAATATCATCATATTCAATACAAGTCAAATTACAAGAAAATACCATATATTATTCAAATTAGGTTATATCCACTAGAATATCTCATTTTATAAAAAAATACATCTATAAAAACCCTAAAGATGATAAATAAATACTTGAGGTTTATTTTGAAAATATATCAAAACTATTTTTCATAACACTCCCTAAAGTTATATTAATTTACAATAAGGACCCTAGTAAATATGGGTTTAAGCGGGACCATTTCTCTTGAGCCTCAGGGAGTTGGAGAATATGGATGCTTGCCTATCTAAGGTAGACAACCTAAAAATGGTGTTATCAATACGGTAATTATCTTGGAAAAAAACACAAATCTTGCCGTCCTTGTGCAGCAGTTATTGATAACTCCAAAACTAATTCAGGACTTCAATTCTGTTTAAGTGTCTGACTCAGGCATAGTCTCGGTCTAATCTGAAATCAATCAATCTATCCTTGAATATGATTCAAGTATAATTCCAATCAACATGAATCCATTTTTACCAGAATTCAATCTATATCAACATGAACATGATTTGACGAGACCATGGATATACATTTAACTGGTCTGCATGACTATCCATCTATATCCTTTCCATTTACATGAACTACTGATATCATGGTTTTAGCAAGTCGTACATCTATTAAACAAAACAATATACATCAACACATAATACATTACGGGGTTTTAAAGGGGTAGACTGGTACGGAATGTGTTAGAAGTGGCACGAGACGGTCACTTTAATACACCTAACCTGAATATCCATTGTTGTTTTTCCGTGGCTTAACAGTTCCTTGTGCTCGTATACCATAATCCACGGGGTAAGTTGGACTCCTCTCGTATATGCTGGCATATTCTATACCAAGTTACAAACAACTGCGTTAACATAACAATCAAACATTATACAGTTATATTCTTTTTATCTATCTATTCTATTTCTATAATTTTTTGGGACTTACCGAGCGATTGTTCGCTGACAACATTCCTTCTCTCTTCTTTCTTTGGAATGTTGTCAGGTGGATCCGACTCACTGGAGATAGAGCCCAGTGCTGACGACCTGGAGCAGTTCACAGACGACCCAGAGCTCTAGTCTCTTGTATATACTTTACTTTCATGTTCATGTCATTGTTTGGGCATTGTTTTCATCATTGTATTTACTTTTCAGCTGTATTGTAAAGAAATATTTAATAAATAAAAGTTGTTGTTCATTTACATTGCATGTCTTCTTATATATATTTACATTATATTGCTTATTTACGCTTAACGTATTTACTTCTGAGTAAATACGTCGTGTGACCCGTCGCGTCTCATTAGCGTACACTGTGAAGCGGGGCGTGACGGTATTTTTATTAGTCCTTTGCAATTAATTTCCGTATTTAATTTCTGCATTTAATTTCTGCATCTTAATCATATTTTCATTCTTCAACCTTTCTTCAAAATCTCCATCCATGAGTGAGTAATTCGTTGCTTGCTAGGGTTCGTAGGCTAGTGTAGATCAATGGATGAGAAAATCATTTAACTTCTTTTATACATTTTTAAGTCTATAAACTTTGACAAAACAAATGTTAACATCCTTATCGGGCGCGCTATCAATTTACTGATAGTCACGACCACGATTTGAGATCTGTTTAACACTTGTTTTATTAAGGGCTAAATATGAATAGAGATAGATGCAAGGGCAATGGTTAATAGTGGGGAAATCCTAGTTTCTTCCAAAAACCCTAATCTACATTCATCACTATCGATCTAGTTTTAAACTATTAAAAGATAAAAGAAGTCATTCATCCATTACTATCAAGTCCTATAAACCCTACAAGCCTTTTTCTTATAAACATTACATCCGTTTCTAAATAGATCTACAACCAATCAACCAATCTTCCATCAACACATCTAAAATAAGAAGAAGGTTCCCATTTCCCTGTGGACGACCCGTACTCATCGCGGCTAGCTACTAACGACACCGTCCTGACTGCGGTTACTTTACTAAACATCACTTTTCAAACGAACAATCATATATATATATATATATATATATATAACTTATTTAACTAAATAATATTATATAAAGATATCATGATCCCTATCTTCTCTACGAAATCTCAAAATATATCCAGAAGTTATCTACACATACGTATTATCTTAACAGCCCACTTAAACCATAATTTAATGGCTTCGAAATATTCAAATCAAATATTACACTATATTAGAATGTACATGGATTTACATGAAATAGATAATCGTCAATAAAATATCATAAGAATATTTAAATAAAATAATAGCACACTTGTAAATAATGGTTAGATACTAATTATCTTTCATAACCAACTTGTATAATCATAATGTATGGCTACAAAATATATTCTAGTTTAAATATTGTATATTTATTATTTGGGATTCATATAGATTTATTTTATGGATAAATATCTATAAAATATACTCTATCTAAATATCAACCCATAACGGATTTCACGCAAGCGGGTCGGGCCCGATAATCACGCATACTATCCAAACACCAATCACAACCCAAACAAAAGAATGATTTAAAAGAAACCCTAAGCATCACTAAATAACATATAATTATGCTAGGGTGTTACACCTGTTCAGACCATAATATTGCATTTTTCATTCCCCTATTCTTATCCGTTTTATAAGTAAACAGGTACTCTTGACGCACGTTTGTTGCATGTTACAGGATACAGGGCTTGGATGCGAATACAGTGAAAAAGACGAAAGCTGATACAGAAAAGGGATTTTTGACCAACAAGTAGACGGATCCTAGTCGAGCCTAGACGAAGAACAGTGCAAGGTCCAAAATGTCAAGTGAACGGTTAAAAGATCGCTACAAGTATTCACTGAAGCATCTGGAGGAGAATAAGAAGCCCAACAGAGAAAATACATATGAAAATAGGAAGCCCAAGATATCCTGAATCCAGCCCAGAAATATAGTGAGCCAAGCCCACCAAAGGGCCGCGGAACCGCGGCCCAAGCGCCCTATTGCCGCGGTTCCGCGGCCATTCCAAACCCGTGTCGGTGCAAACTTAGGGTGTCGGTGCGTCGGTGCGGGTGTTTGGATTTTCCGTGGGCAAATCTGTAATTTCGCATGTGCGAGAGTCTGTAACCCTAGGTTTTCTGTTTTCCTATAAATTGTATTTCCAGATCTGTAAAAACTCATGCCTCTTTTCAATCAATAAAATTCAGAATTGCTGGGAGTTTATTCAGATCTGTTCTATATTGCTTGGAGGGAGCCATCAAACTAGTAAGTAATTTTATTTCTTTGCTTTTTATTCTCTTTTAATTAGTATGTTTGTTCATCCCCTAATGAGCGAGTAATCTCCTCGCTTGTTAGGTTTAGCATTAGGGAAAGGGTTGAGAGATGAGATCTCTCACCCCTTTCAATGCCACATCACCTAATGAGTTAGAACTCCATGCATACGCGCACAACCGCTCCCTACGGCACCCTACCCTGCGAGGTAACGGTGAACCGTAGTATAAAGGGCCGGTTGCGCGCGTTTTCCATGGGGGTTAGAATAATTATCAACAAATGAAGGATGCGAATCTAGAGGAAGAAACATCTTCCCAAAAGATTCGGATCCACTTTATTGATAATTACCGTAACATCTAATAGATCTAAAAAAGAAGGCATTGAAAGCGGTGAGGAAAACGTTAATCTCCAAAACTTCCCTAAGCCTAACCCTAGCAAGAATTTAAATTAGATTAATTAGATCCAGTTTTCATAGATTTTTATAAACCAACCAAAACGACACTTTGAATCAACTCGTTAAAACATATTAAAGAAATTTACCCATCTCTGTGGATCGCCCCGTACTCAATGGCTAGCTGCGAAGCGACGCCGTTTCTGATTGCGGTAAACTTACAATTTTTGGACTCAAATCAAAAGGCGCCGTTGCCGGGGATGGCGTAATATTTCTTTTTGTGAATTTTCGGGTTGATATAAATTTTTTTAAAAAAAATTATAAAAATCTGAAAATATAAAAAAATACAAAAATTATCAATTTTAATCTGTTTGAAGGGTGTATATTTTTTTTGAATCTTGCAGGAACAGCGAAGAATCGCGAATCTGGAATTTTACAGAGGGCAAAACAAAAAAGTACATATAAGAACAGAGAGGAACTGAAGGTACAGAACAGCAGAAAATTTTTCAGAGACCGATCCCACCAGGAGACCGCGTTTCCGCCGCAGAAGTGGGCCCCATGCCGCGGTTCCGCCGCGCCTTGGCCACGTCAGCGCATCATTTTTATATGGTTTGCTCTCTTTTCCTCCCCTCTGCAACCTCCATATCTCCACTGTAAAAATTTTCTGCAGGAATTCTTTGCGCTAAAATTCTTTCTCCCCCTTCTAAATAACAGATTTGCTGCAGGTTTCTTTGCGCCGCGCTAAAAAATTGATTGCAAGTGAAATTTTACTGTTTTGCATAATTTAACCGGACTCTAAGGGGCTAATTGACCAAACTCAGATTGGGTGGGGATTTCATCACCCTTCCCAGGACCCTAGAAAACACCTAAAACATTTTGCATCGACCACAATTAATTAAAAAAAAGAGTAGACTCAGACCTAAGGACATCGAGCTCAACAGGAAAAGGACTAGTATAGGCATCGACCGTTTATCCTAACCGACATTGCGGTGTCTAGGCTAGTGGTTATTAATTAGGCCCACTGTAGTGGTGGTTCCTTCCCACTTACCTGGCCGTACTTGTCCGTGAAGAGGCGGTTTGAGGTCCTATTTCTAGCCCTAGTTAGGAGCTGTCTAGCAAACCTAGGTGACCCTAGATCTAGGCCTGATTGTGCATGTGTGGTTGATGCATTTGTGTCACGAGTCTCTTTTCAAAACTTCTTTGCAAAACTCTCACATAAAAAGAAAAAAAAATCTTTTCAAAACTTGCAACTTGTCGATAAGAAACCTTGCAACTCACTTCCATCACTTCCCTCCATTGACGTTATCTTACCCCCACATTCTGTTTTTCTATTTTTTCTGACTACACTACTCCTTTAGTGTATGTCACTTTGGACTAGGGATACTAACGCCCGATTAGTCCGTGTTTCGTTGGTACCGACCGACGAACCCTTCGTCGAAATTCCCTCCATTTCCTTACCTCCACCTTTAAATTCTTCTTTCGAAGGTATGTCGGGACACGACCCCAACGATACCTTACCGACGGGAATGATTCCACCTCCGTTAGGTGCGAATAACCCGAATCTTCCGCCTGTTGTAGCGCCCGCACGAGTTGCGCTCCAGGATCTCTTCTACCCCGTCCGCACTTCTTTACCTACATGTCTTTCACCCCCACCGGCAAATGGGGACAATTTTGAAATAAAACCACATTTCATCAATATGCTGCCAAAATTTCATGGCTTGGAATCCGAAGATGCGTATATTTTTATTAATAAATTCCAAAACGTTTGCGCCATGATGAACACAACCCAATTAAGTGATGACGCAATAAGGCTAAGGGTCATTCCTTTCACCTTATGTGACCTAGCCGAGAAGTGGCTATACAGCACCGCATCACATTCTATTAGAAATTGGGATGAGTTTGTAAGAGCTTTTCTGAAAAAGTTCTATCCTCATCACAAAACTGCTAGAATCCGAAACGAAATTATACAATTTTCACAGCTTCCTTCCGAACCATTTTGGAAGTGTTTCGAGAGATTTAAAGACCTACTTGTTCAATGCCCTCATCATGGGATCGAAAGTTGGCAACTTTGCCAAATATTATACGAGGGATTGAACGCAGCAACGAAGCAGTTGTTAGAAACAATATGTCAAGGTCATTTTCTCTCCAAGTCTAGCGACGAAGCATGGCAGTTTCTTGAGGATCTTAGTGAGCAAACAATTCAGTGGGAGAGTACCAAGACCATATCATCTTCTTCAGTTGGTCAATCTAGGGCAGGCATACATCAAATAGATATGTCGATTGCTATGAAGGCCGAGATGGCCTCACTTATGAAAAAGCTAGAAGCCATTGAGACCAAAATATCATCGTCTTCTCCTGCCCCTACTCTACCCACACGAACTGTTTGTGCTTGTTGTTCGAATCCGTCGCACCTAACCGAAGAGTGTCCTTATAATGCACCTATTCAAGGACAGGATCAAGTCAATGCTGCATTCCAGCAACGACAAAGAAATGATCCGTACTCTTCAACATACAATCAGGGGTGGAGGAGTCACCCAAATTTCGCTTGGAACCAAAATCAACAAGTCCAAGGAAATAATAATTTTCAAAGACCTCCTCCTCCACAACAACAACAAGCACCTTTACAAACTCAAAACCAGCAACCTTTCCAACAACAACCTTATACAAATCAAACGAACAATTTAGTTCAACCAAATGATGATAAGGTTATCTCGCTCGAGAAAAGTCTAGAAGCATTTCTCAAGCAATCTACAGAATCCGCAGCAAGATTTGAAAGTTATGTTCAATCTTTAATGAATAACAATGCCTCACACGATCAAAGTATCAAATCTATTGAGGCACAAATTGCACAATTAACTGCTGCGTTGAGCGAGAGAGAAAAGGGAAAGCTTCCATCTCAACCATTGCCAAATCCCGGTCACCCACAAAACGCATATCATAATCACAATGTGAATGCGGTGACCACGTTGAGATCCGGAAGAGTGTTGCAAAATAATGTGGGAACTAGTGATGACATCCCCGCCGGTGGTTCTTCTTCTTCTTCTTCTTCTCCTTCGTCACCTTCCCCTGCTTCACTTTCTTCTTCACCTTTTTCTTTAGAGCCTATTCTCCACCCTTCACACGGCTCTACTTCTTCCAGCTCGAACGGACCCATTTCTCACAACACGAACACATCTACACCGGGATCCGTTCCTAATCCACAGTCTACTCCACAGACATTTGACTCAACTAATTTTCAAAATGCACCATTTCCAAACAGGTTGAGTCCTAATAAACCAACTGCACAAGTGGAAAAGATTGTGGAATTATTTAAGCAGGTTAGCATAAATATACCTCTCTTGGATGCAATCCAACAAGTCCCTTCATACGCGAAAATCTTAAAGGGTTTATGCACCTCAAAGAGAAAAGCTTCTCAAGTACCCAAGAAAGTGCTAGTGGTTAGTGCAGTGAGCAATGCTATTAACCACCATCAAACCTTACCCCAAAAACGAAAGGACCCCGGCTGTCCTACGATTTCCATCACAATTGGGGATAAGAAAATTAATCGAGCACTTTTAGACCTTGGGTCTAGTGTTAACCTGATTCCCTACTCCGTGTACGAACAATTAGGGGTTGGAGAGTTGAAACCCACTCGTTGCACTCTCCAAATGGCTGATCGATCAATCACCCATCCAAGGGGTCAACTAGAGGATGTGCTGATCAAAGTCGGGGAGTACATATTCCCCGTTGATTTTATCGTTATGGATACACAACCTGTTGCTAACCCAAGAAACCAAATTCCGGTGATTCTCGGTCGACCATTTTTGGCCACTTCCAATGCTGTGATAAACTGTCGCAATGGCTCCATGACTTTATCCTTTGGGAAAATGTCTAGTGAGTTCAATATTTATAAGATGGGAAGTCTGCCCCCCGTACCTAAAAGTAGTACACGAGAAGTTTGCTCTATTCACGAAATCACGCAGGAGGACTGCGAGCTTGAAAGATTCTTGTTTGATGAAAACAGTTTTGACGCCACTAGTGCGTCCCTCCTTGAGCCTACCACCGTTGACACAACCGATATTGATTATGAATGTTTTACTTTTTCGGATGATGACGACTCACAGCCCGAATATGAGGCTTTTGAATTTTTGGATGAGTTAGTCGAGCCATCCGAATCGGTTGTTTGCAGTGATTTCGAACCTGTGTTGGAGTCCTTTGAGTTCGAGGTAGATTCCGAAATGATTCTTTCGCCTCCGAAACTCGAACTCACGCCCTTGCCGTCTCACCTTAGATTTGCTTACATAGGTGAGAATGAGACCTTTCCCATATCGGCCTCTCTAGCCCTCGAGCAAGAGAACGCCCTCTTAATAGTCTTACAAGATAGGCGGCAAGTTTTCGATTGGACTACGGCGGACATCGAGGAGATAAGTTCCCTCATAATTGAATATCATATACAATTGATGGATGATGCCGAGTCAATAGAGGACCCACAGGAACATCTTGGGGATATTGTGGTGAGTCAACCTCCTTTAGAAGTTGAAATACCCCCATTTCTTTTAATAAGCTACGAGAATGCCAACATTCCACTGATTGCTGATCATTTACATTCTCATTTTGATGCATCACCATCACCTGTATATTTACCTCCACACCTCCCATACCACTACTTCTATCTTCCCCAATTCTTTGTGGAGCGCTACAATTTATTCTTCCACCAACCAATACTCTTTACTGATAAAATTTTCAATTGGTTGGTGTTGGTCTATGCAAAGTTTGGCGGTAATGTCTAACATAGTTTAAATGAAGTTTGGGGGAGGACCTTTTTTGTATATATTTTTGTTAATACAAAATTGTAAATAAATAAACAGGGGAGTGCCGACATTTTGACCCTCTTGGTTTAGTATGACAGTGAGGACACTGTCAAGTTCAAGTTTGGGGGTATGCTCGGTACGTCTTCTTCCTTCGCATTCATTTGTATATATTTTTGCATTTGCATATTTATTTGAAAACCCATAAAAATTGAAAAATTTCAAAAATTATAAAAATTATTGTATTCAATATTGGCTAATTGACTTGAGTTTGACAAATAGGTTAACTGGCTAGGGACAACTAGATCTTAGATTTAGTAAATTTAAAACCCTAAAAATAACCTTCCTTAAAGTTTAACGGTAGAAAGTATATGCCTTGTAGTTTATTTAGAAATAGGAAAATTTTGGGTTCACTTCTTCGGCTAAGTCGAAACGAAGGAAAGATATTGAAGCTTTTATTAGAGTATAAGTTTGAAAAATAGTTCCTAGCTTAAGTCTAGATTCTGAAAACGTATACCCTACAATTCGCACAATCACGCACCTTGAAACTTGGAATAGTAGAAGAGACCTTGAAATGCTCTTGTCTAAAGTCCTTAGTACGAAGAAAATAAAGAAAAAAGAGTGAATAAAGATAAGAAAAAAATGAACACTGGTTTTTGTGATTACTTAAGGATGCAAAAATAGAAAAATATTTAGCGAGGGTGCTTCATCACCTAGTGCCTTAGACCAACTGGTTTGGGAGTCACTGCTAAAAGCCTTGGGTGTTGCAAAACTAGGAATTATGCTTTAAAGTGCAAACGCATCTTGTAATCGGTCGTTGGTACCTCAAGAAGTATTAACGGTCGCATGAAGGATGTGTAAGCAAATTTCATTTAAAAAAAATCACTAATTAATAAGTGCTTTGGACAATGGACGAGAGTACGATTGCTTGATTTGAATTTCCAAGTGTAGGGGTGATATTTACACACACGTGGGGATATGTGATTAGAGTTTAGATGAGAGAAAGGAATGAAGAATAAAACTTGTATCTTTAGTAGGGTTGATAGAAATTCCTGAGTGGAGATGTAACCCTAGAAGGAAAACTTAGGAGATGCCGAAAGCTAAGTAGGTCTACATAACATATATAATCTTAAGTTAAATAATGAGGAAGTGTGAAAAATATGGATGGATAATTTGCGAGTCAAAAGATAAGAGAATTCCTTGTTAGAAAACCTTATTGGAGAACAAAAGTCAATGGGCCGAGTTGATAGGATTTTATGGGTGTAATCCGCTGAAAACCCTCAGGAGACAACACTCCTCCTACTAGGGACACCAAGAGGTTTAACGGCTTGTTGCACGTGCTCAGTGCAATCGCGTTTCCCTGCGAAAGTGCGGTTAGAATTTTAGTGAATAAAAAAATAAGTTTGCATGAGGACGAGCAAAAGGTAAGTTTGGGGGTATTTGTTCAGACCATAATATTGCATTTTTCATTTCCCTATTCTTATCCGTTTTATAAGTAAACAGGTACTCTTGACGCACGTTTGTTGCATGTTACAGGATACAGGGCTTGGATGCGAATACAGTGAAAAAGACGAAAGCTGATACAGAAAAGGGATTTTTGACCAACAAGTAGACGGATCCTAGTCGAGCCTAGACGAAGAACGGTGCAAGGTCCAAAATGTCAAGTGAACGGTTAAAAGATCGCTACAAGTATTCACTGAAACATCTGGAGGAGAATAAGAAGCCCAACAGAGAAAATACATATGAAAATAGGAAGCCCAAGATATCCTGAATCCAGCCCAGAAATATAGTGAGCCAAGCCCACCAAAAGGCCGCGGAACCGCGGCCCAAGCGCCCTATTGCCGCGGTTCCGCGGCCATTCCAAGCCCGTGTCGGTGCAAACTTAGGGTGTCGGTGCGTCGGTGCGGGTGTTTGGATTTTCCGTGGGCAAATCTGTAATTTCGCATGTGCGAGAGTCTGTAACCCTAGGTTTTCTGTTTTCCTATAAATTGTATTTCCAGATCTGTAAAAACTCATGCCTCTTTTCAATCAATAAAATTCAGAATTGCTGGGAGTTTATTCAGATCTGTTCTATATTGCTTGGAGGGAGCCATCAAACTAGTAAGTAATTTTATTTCTTTGCTTTTTATTCTCTTTTAATTAGTATGTTTGTTCATCCCCTAATGAGCGAGTAATCTCCTCGCTTGTTAGGTTTAGCCTTAGGGAAAGGATTGAGAGATGAGATCTCTCACCCCTTTCAATACCACATTCACCTAATGAGTTAGAACTCCATGCATACGCGCACAACCGCTCCCTACGGCACCCTACCCTGCGAGGTAACGGTGAACCGTAGTATAAAGGGCCGGTTGCGCGCGTTTTCCATGGGGGTTAGGGTAATTATCAACAAAGGAAGGATGCGAATCTAGAGGAAGAAACATCTTCCCAAAAGATTCGGATCCACTTTATTGATAATTACCGTAATATCTAATAGATCTAAAAAAGAAGGCATTGAAAGCGGTGAGGAAAACGTTTATCTCCAAAACTTCCCCTAAGCCTAACCCTAGCAAGAATTTAAATTAGATTAATTAGATCCAGTTTTCATAGATTTTTATAAACCAACCAAAACGACACTTTGAATCAACTCGTTAAAACATATTAAAGAAATTTACCCATCTCTGTGGATCGACCCGTACTCACCGGCTAGCTGCGAAGCGACGCCGTTTCTGATTGCGGTAAACTTACAATTTTTGGACTCAAATCAACACCCTACGGTCTACATCAAGGTCTGACCACAAATCTAAATACTAGTTGCTCCATGACAAGTCTATACGGCAGTTGGACACAGGGTCATCATCAAGCATGTCTCGACTGGTATATGAAACAAGTTGACAGTCCTCGATATCTTACCTATGACACTAATATAAGCGTTTCTATACCCGTCCTATACCAGTTATAATTACACTTATATAAGTCTCATAGACATCAACAATGCAATAACTAAATGATTCCACTGATTGTGTACAAGTACGTGTCACTCCACCATTCAATCGCGCTTTTACACTAACGTACTTGCCACAATCCAATCGCTAACACTTATCATTCGGTAATGTAAAAAAAATCATTAAGGTATCGATGCAAATGATCACTAATCACTGAGAGTATAACAGTCACGCAATTATAATATAAATGCAGTAAACTATACGAGTAAAATATAGGTAGCCAACATCATTTGGGTTAGAAAATTCATAGTAATTTATACGTGCAGAATCGAGCGAAACAATATAAAAGTAATAAATAGTAGACTCAATTATCTAGACTGTAAAATTAGTTTCATACCAATCGAGGTAATGGTTAGGGAGATACGATCGTTTTAAAACAGATATTCACTGCTGGAATTCCAGTTTCTGAACTGAAGTCCAATTTCGAACGCATTTTTCCATTAGTTATGTTCAGAATTAGACGTCGCTACAGATCAATAAAATAAAGATCTACCAGTTAAGATTCTAACTCAACATACAGATCAGTAATAGTCATCGTATCTAAGGAGTTACGTTCTGTTTAGTGTCACTGCATATAAACTATTACTGTAGTAAACAAGCAGACATGTCGACAATATAAATTATGTTATAATTATTAAACTTTGATAGAATTTGGTGAAACTAGTGGAATATAAAAGTTAGCTCAATTTTCTACGCATCTATATAGGACTCCGCGCATTTGCATATTTTAACAGAGATTTACAGATGTTTAAAAACGGGTTTTAACAGGGATTACTTCTCTGGACTGCAGTCGAGAGTCGCGTATCTCTCTTCGGTTTGTGCTATTGAAACAAAATAATATTCAGTAACCATCTATAGAGGATTAAGGGTTATTTTGCTGGTTTCGATATGAGCCTTGGAACTTTCATTCCAAGTTATATTCAATTAACTATGAATTTTATGAGACGATATAGACGGTAAATCCCAGATATGACATCGCCTATTGGGGACGTCGTTTCATGTGCGAAATTCAATTGTTTCGATCCTAAATTTTTATACATTACTCATTAACAGTAAAATGAGCAATTGATTAAGAAAATGTGTACTTTCATTAAGGTTTTAAGTCTGGTAATAGTATTGAACACTTGCTATGCATATATAAATGCTATTACGATTAACATTTATCAATTAATATATATATATATATATATATATTGGTCGCTGAATTGGAAGCGATACGGACATGGAGATCGTCTCGACTGTGCCATTTCAGAAAATATAAAATAATATTTTGGAATTTAAATAATAAAATAATAAATTTTATGAATATTATACAAGTATGAATTTGAGTTTTCATAGAATAGTATAGTTATATACCTATATTTTTGGAAAATAATTGAAAATTTAAAATGAATTATCATTTATGAAAATATTTATTTGATTTGGGCATTTTACAAATTAATATATATTATTTATATACAAGTTGAATGTTAAACTTGATTAGTATATTATCAATTATGCATTAAACCAAAATCCATTTTGTTAACCATGTTTTGAGTTCCATGACACATTTTGTTGTGATATATGGTTTTATGTTTTGTTTTTAAAGAAAAGAGAAAAGAAGAGGAAAAGGAAAAGAAAATGAGAGAGGAAGACATGAAGTGACAATGTGCACTTAATAAGAGAGTAAGAAAGAGAGAGAGAAGGAGCCATGATCATAACCATGGCTAGTTTTCTTCACTTCATCCTTTCCTCCTTCTCCTTCACCTCCTTCTCCTTCACCTCAAAACCCCCTTAAACCTTCATAAATATTGTTCACAAGATCATCCTACATATCATGGTAAGATCAAGCTTGAGTTTTGAACACTTATGACCAACAAAGAATTTTCTTGAGTTGCTTCTACAAGGTAAAACTCTCATTTTTAGTCAAGTTTTATGTTTCCTAACCTTAAGTATTAGTTTAGAGTTAAGAGGTTTAGCTTTGGTGAACTCAGAAAATTCTAGGATGATGATTAGTGGATAAAACTTATAATAGAAGTTAGTAGATGTTTAGTGAGTGTCTACTAGCCTAGTAGTGGTGGTAGGCTTGACTAAAATGAGTTTAGAAGGTTCAAAGACGAACTTAGAAATTTTTGATATCGGTTTTTCATTGACTTTGTATGTTCAAACGGAATCTGGGATGATTTTAGAACTCTGAAAATTTATTAGCAGATACAGTGAGATGTGCAGACACATAGGAAACCACCCTAGAAACCCGAGCTAAATCCAAATGTTGAGGCCGCCGTTTTATTCAATTTGGCCGCAATTTTCCATCCAATTTTGGAGTTAGGGTTTTAAAATTGGTATGTAGCTCACTCATTAGATAACTAGACCTACGCTATATACAAAAACTTTAATTTCACATTAGGTAGAATCTGGAGTCGTTTTACTTGTTTTCTGTCGATATTTTCCGACTTTTGAAACTTGGTTTTTTGAGTTTTGACTCGGTTGGTTGACGTACGTACGTCAATGTCGGGGGTTGTTTTGTTGTTTTAGCACGCGTTGATCATTGGTTCTAACTTATGTACGTTTCGCTTGTCGTATCGGTTTTGGATATGGATTTCTATGTAATTCGATTCGGGTTTTCATTAAATTTTGGTTATGAACTTGATTTGTAGGTACAAGCATGTAGACTTCTGGAACAACGAAGGAGGGCAAGACATCCATCGGGATCGACTAGAGCAAGGCGTAGTAGGTAAGTAGATGTTTATTTATGGGGAAAGTCGGGTGGATGGTGTATAGCACCCCCGCAACCGTAGTACTGGGATACTAGAGATATAGTATATATAGATATTTTAGATGTGTATACTTAGTTAATAGGGTTCTAGGATACTATAAACAATAGTAGTATACTGTTCACCGCCGGAAACCGGGCCAAGACTGTTCCCCTCCGAATGGCGGCGTGACGCAGAGGCGTCTTGCCTGAGATTCGGGGCAGATGCTATTTGGTTTTATCCGTCCACCTCTCCGAAGATGCCAAGTTGATTTATGGCGCCGTGTATCGAAGGTTTAGACGGATACGGCCGATGTAGCAGACTTCGTCAGATTCCCCCTCGCTTGAGGGGTTTTTGATTGTGGGGACGCTCTTCCCTGCAGGCGCAATCCCCTGCAGTTAATTACGCTACCGCATCACGGTAACAACTTTCTCCTTCTCCAGATGTTCACTTCGTGTCGTGGGTGTTTGTTTTGTTTGTGGTTGCCCGTGGATTGTATACGGAGACTAATTTATGTCGTCGCCCTAGGACGTGGATTAGTCCAAATCCGTATTTTCTTAGATTTGGTTTTGGGTTTTGGTTTAAGGATACGTTAGCCATTTTTGAGGCTAAGATCGACTTAAACGTCTGTTAAGGATACGTTAGTCTAATTTGAGACTAAGATCAACTTAACGGGATCGTTTAGATCCAACAAAAGAGCATTTGGGGGCTCTATTGTTCCAATTTAGGGACATAGTGGTTCATTACCAGTTTAGGGACATAGTGGTCCATTTCCAGTTTAGGGACATGGTGGTCCAACATTCCCATTTTGGGGATGAATGTTGGTTTAAGGACGCATTAGTCCATGAGTTTAAAGACCTCACAGTCCGTATTGCCAGTTTAGGGACATGGTGGTCCAACATTCCCATTTTGGGGACGAATGTTGGTTTAAGGATGCATTAGTCCATGAGTTTAAGGACCCTACAGTCCGTAGCAATATGTGGTTGTCGGGACCCGTCACCTCTCTGACGACGTTGAAGGATTACAACGACGAATATCAGAGGAGTTCGGAGATGTACCCTTGAACCGGGTGTAAATTGATTTGAAAGAGCAGTTGTGCTCAGTTCAATTTAATTTGAGGACTTACGGCCAGAATTGGGTTAAGTCCATTTGAAAATGTTTAACATTTTATTTGTCTTTAGCCTGTCAGGCCTTTATTTGGGCTCTGCCCTTTTTAATAATGCACTGCATTTTTTTATTTGGTCTGATAGACCTTTTAATTGGGCTATGCCCCTTTTTTTAAATAATGCATTGCATTTTTATTTGGTCTGATAGACCTTTTTATTGGGCTCTGCCCTTTTTAATAATGCACTGCATTTTTATTTGGTCTGATGGACCTTTTAATTGGGCTCTACCCTTTTTAATAATGCACTGCATTAAATGTTCTGACAGTGCCCCACGTGGCTTGTCAAGCGCTTTACGCCAATTGAGGAGCGCAAGGCGCAATTCATGTGGAGGTGACACGTGTCACGCGCTGATGAGCGCAAGTCTGTTAGCGCAGTGCGCTGCGCCAGTGCGCTGCGCTAGTCGCTGCTGACACGTGGCGCTCTCTGGTGACTTGCGCCAAACCAAAAGAGCAGCGCTCTGTTTTTTCAGAAGCGCAAGGCGCAGTTGTTCTGTGATTGACACGTGACGCTCTCTGGTGGCTTGCGCCAATCCAAGGAGCGCAACAGTGCAAATTTCAAAAGTGCAAGGCACTGTTTAATATCTTGATCAAATTTAGATCAAAGAAAACAAGTTTTTCTTTTTCCAGAGAGGTTCTACCTCAAATTTCAAGAACCGGTGGTTCATCAAAAAGCAATACCTTTATATAGATCGAAAGATCTAATAAAGAAGTAAAATTACTTCTTTCTTTTTTTATTGGACCTTTTTATTGATCTTTTTTAGAAGAAATTCTTCTTTTTTCTAAAGGTTTTACCTTTTTTCTTTTCTTCGAGTTCTTCTCAAAGTTGTAGAACAGTTCTGTATCTCTATCTCTGTCTATCTTAGACTTGGAGTCTAGTGGCCTTTATATAGGGCCAATGAGTTTGTTAGGTTGGTTACAGAGATCTTTCTCTGATTGATCTGGGGATATTTCCCCACCGTCGGATCTTTGATCCAAGTGCTCTGTTTTACAGAAAATAATCTTCTTGTTTTAACAAGATTAAAAAGATCATTCTAGAATTTTAATTCTGATTTAGTGCTGGCACAGTTGGCGCAAGTGCACCGGCGCTTGATACGCGTCGCGCAGCGTAGAGCGCAGCGCAACTGCGCTGCGCTAGCGCAACTGCGCTGACACGTGTCGCGCAGCGCACCTGCGCTAGCGTAACTGCGCTGACACGTGTCGCGCAGCGCAGAGCGCAGCGCAACTGCGCTGACACGTGTCGCGCAGTGCACAGCGCAAGTCATCTGAAGCGTTGCTTCCTTTATTTTTTAAAACAGAGCCTTGCTCTGATTGGGTGCGCTGTCTTGGGCGCAGCGCTGGCGTGTCTGTTTTTGACACGTGGCGCGTTGCACGCAGTGCAAGAAATCTGAAGCGTTGCTTCCATTTTTTGAATTTTTGAAATTCAAACAGAGCTTTGCTCTGATTGGGGGAAACAAATGCCCCCCACCGTTGCTCTCACGCGGCGCACACGTGAGTGCAGCGGTGGCAAGATCTGATCCATTGGATCAGATCAGAATCTGAAGATGCGCTTAAGCGCCTATAAATAGGACCCTTGGTCCTCAGCAGATGATTATCATCTTCAAGAATTTTTATTTTCAAAACCTCAGAGCCTTGCTCTTGTTTTCAAGAATCTTAAGAGTTAAACTCTAGAAAACTTTTAGGTAAAATTAACTTAAATCAAATTAAATTAATTTTAATTGACAGAGCCTTGCTCTCATAGATCTTTGATCTAAAGAAAACCCTTTGGGGTTTCACCAACAGAGCCTTGCTCTCAAGAATCCATAGATCTAAAGAGATCTTGTTTCAGGGTTTTTAACCCATGAACAGAGCTTTGCCCATGGACAAAATATAGATCTTTTTGATCTTTTGATGATGAATTCTTAAGAGTTTTCATAGATCTTTAAGATCCCAGATTTTTAATTTTTAGGGATCAATTTTCCTTTGATGGATTTTTTTATCCTTATTATAGAGCTAGGCTCTTTAAGGAATTTTATTCCCTTATGACCAGAGTTTGACAAGTGTCACTCTGTGACAGAGCTTTGCTCTGAAAAGGGAGATTTTCTCCTTGTTTCAAGAGATTTCTCATTTAATGAGAATATTCTTTTAGGGATCTCCTCATTAATTGACAGTCTCATCCAATGATGAGGCTGTCTTATTAACTGATGCATTGTCATCTAGATTTTGTGGGCCCCCTTTGGTCTCCTCTCCACTGCATTGCAGTGTGGTATAAATTTTAAAGTATTAAGTGTCAGAAATTAAAATTATAGCACTGACGGTTGACTTTTGTCTTCCTTTTTTTTGCAGGCAATATGTCTTTCGATTCCTCGTTCCCATTCGTTCGCTCGGAGGGAGGATTCCCTGGAGCACCCGTAGACCGGGAGGTCCTAGCTTTGATCAGAGACCATGATCCGGAACATAATAATCTTCACCTTTGGGGATCATGGTACAATCAGATTATCGGGGGTCGACAAAGCTTTTCATGCGCGGTGCCTTCGGAGCCTATTACGGCGATCCATTATGCCGACTCACCTCCGGTGAAGTATGCCGTGGAGATGGTCGATTGGACTTCAGAAGGCCTTCTTCATCCCGCTATAGAATCAATTCCCGTTCAGCCTCCCATGGTTTTAGATATCTTAGGACGCCGTATTTGTCAAGGCGAAGCATGACCCTGGGGGCAACCATATAATATAGGTCTGATCCCCCGTCATCCGATCGGTTATCTGCCATGGGCTTGTTACATTTTGTCAGCGAAGAAGTCGCAGTTGATGAGGCTTGGGTTGTATACCGCCGTTTATGCCTCTCTCTTCCAATACCCTACGCTTCCTACCTAGTGGGTTAAGGCTTTTCTGGAGCAGTGGAATATCCCTACTCACACTTTTCTCGCACTGGACCGGGAAGTGTCGATTTCTTTAGAGGAGTTCACAGAAGTTTCCGGTTTACCGGTCATAGGGGAGCATTATGAGGAGCTGCTTCCCACGGACGAATATGTCTTCGGTGCTAAGCCAGTGATAATGGGCCTTACTCCGGCGAATGCTGTTCAACACCAGTTTCCTAGTCTGATCAAAGTGTTGAAAATCTAAGAGCACCTTTTTCTCGAATCTGGGAATCGCGGGGTTAATTTCGAGAATTTCATCGCTCGCTTCCTTCACCTGAAAGTCCTCTCGGCGGAAGCTGCTAAGTTTGCCACGCTCGATGACCCTTTCGGTTTAGGTTTGGACAACCTGCCAGCGACGGAGGTAGATCAGAAGGGTTTCTTCCTTCTTAACTCCCCGGTTGTTCCTTTTGCGGAGGTTGCAGTCCCTGGGATGGATGAGAACGCATTTTTCTTAGGATTTCTTGGGCTATGGCTGAGCTGGTTTGCGCTCCCGATGCATCTTCGCCGTATGAGGCCATCTGTCTTTTACCCAGCTCACCGGATGACCATTGGGGTAAAAGTGGCCGTCGGGGTCGCCGGCTTAGCCCACCTGCATCATGGCCTTAGTCAAGCGGCGGATGCTAATGAACCTGGAGTACCGCACATGATCTTCTCGATGCATTACTTCATGTCATGGCTTGAGCTACATGCACTTGGCGTTTTTGGTATGCACAAGAGGCCTTCGTTCTATGACAGGTGTAGCTTCCCTCGGATTATGCAATTGGTCGGCGTCTAAATTGTAACTCCGTCGCCACAGCATGCCAGAGGTTTGCCCCTTCGTCCCCGCACAGTTGGAGATGGGATAACCTTCACCGATAAAGTGTTAACCATCGGAAAGGCGTCTACTACCACAGTGCGGTCATTGCAAGATATTTTCAAAGATGGGGCCTCAGTTCTGACAGCCCGGGAGACCCTCCATTTATATTCTATCAGACTGGGTTTCCTGGTGTTTAGGCAAAAGGATGCGGCACTTTTCATGAGATACAACCCGCATCGTTTTGCCCAGCAATTGAGCTATAATCAAGAAGTGCCATTGGAGGCTTTCTTGCTGGAACCTGCTGCCACTGAAGAAGGGATGCGGAGCGCGCTGCATCACTTCATGCGTCTAAATACGAGTTCTCACTTTTTCATCAGCGAGCCGACTTGCGTCCCACGGATCCTCAATATATATACGGCGTGGTACCAGCATTCGACGGGCGCCGTTATTAAGGAAGAAAGGCGGTTATTGGTTGACCGCAAGGGTGTGCCTCCGGCAGCGACCGCAAAGCTCCCTTGAGGCCAATAACTCCTGTCGTTCCTCCACTGAGAGATGCTGGAGCTGAGCCACCGCGCGTGCTGAGCCCTCCGCGCGGATTGCCCCGTACTACTGCGGACGTCCGTCCAGCGCCCCGTGCTCCAGTGGAGATGGTGAATGTAGTTTCGCCCGAGTCTGGCGTGGGCTCGGACATCGGGACCCGCCGTCCTAAGGTGCCTGTGAAGCGTAAACTGATCTTGGCGGCGACCGGGGTCCGCGAGCAGAAGAGGAAAAAGAAGTCCGTTCTTTCTCTCGATGCCATCCTCGGCTTAGAGCCTCAGGCCCCTCTCACCGAAGGCCTAAGCGAGTACGAAAGCAATGAGGGTTTCTTTGTAGACCCAGCAGACACCGATATGGCGGCCGCCATCGCGGCTTCTGAGCGATCGGCAAGGCTCGAAGCGTGGTTGGCTAAAATCGCGCAATCGGGTAATGACTCGTTGTATTTTTCCGTCATTGCATCATACTTTTATCATTGTCTTTGACTAACGCTTTCCCCCTACCTTTTTTTTAACAGGCGTTACCACCGAAGAAGTTATCGCTGCTTCCCTCAAAACTTTCCAGGAGGAGGAAAGGAAACGCGCTCTGTCGGCCGTTGGTATGTCTCGGCTCATTGAGTCTTTATTTTCCTTTGTTATGGCCAATCTAATCTATTCTTTGTCTCTTTGCAAGGGCCATGGGATCTACTGCGCAGGCCGATGCGGGAAATCTCCCCGAGCCAGCTACCGAAGTCCCGGCCTCTTCGGAGCTGCCGCGAGAGACTCGACTCAAAAAGCCGATGATGGATGCCTTGAAGGCTCTAGAGGCAACTCTGAATGCGGACGACGACACCTTGCTGGAGGCTTCCAAGAGGTCCATCGTGACGGCCCGGGAGGAGAGGAAGCGTTTGAGGCGCGCAGCGAAGGAGCGTAGCGCTGCTTTGGCCGTTGGAGCGAGCCCAAGTGCTGTTACTCCCGCCGCTACCCCTCCAGAAGAGTCCCCGATCGCCTTGTCTACAGCTTATAGACGGGCGATGCATGCGGTTCGGGAGGCCAACGATCGATCCACTTCAGGTAATGTGTCTTTTAAGACTTTGTTGTAAGAGTTGTAAAACTATCGGTTCTTATACATCTTGTCCTGCAGGACCAAGTCCAATTGGAGGAGCGACGGAAACCGTCGAGCCTAAGGGGACGGTGGAAAAGGTAGCAGCTGACCCCGAGGCGACGGTAGGTGGTGCAATTGTAGTCGCCGGGTCTGAGCTAGTGGCTGACGAGACAGTCACGCCTACTATGCCCGAGAAGGTTGCTGATGCCGAGCCCGAGGTAGCGTCCAATGAGACGGCTGCTATAACCGAGCCTGGGGAAGCAGCGGATGGAGCGGCTGAGACCGACGACCCTATGGCAACGGTGGACGAGACGGTCGCGACCGCTGAGCCCGAGGGAGTAGCGGGTGAGACGGGCATGATTTCCGAGGACGAGCTGGCCGCTCTTTCTTAAGAGTCTGGCAATGCTCCGATCATTGCTCTCCCCGCCTACGGTCCTCCGTCGTCTCCTGGCCTCACGAGCACAATGACGGCTCCCGTAGAGTCTGGCGATGAAGCAACGGGGGGTGGACCCGTGTCAATGGAGGAGGGAGACGCCTACGTTTCGGCTGGTGACTCATCAGGTAAATTTTGGGTTACTGTCCTTTACTTTATTCTGCAACCTTTCCTGACAGGGCTTATCTTGTTTCCAACGCAGGCACGGCCAGTGCTGATGCCCCTTTGCTTGAGAGAGCACCGTCAGTTACTGCCTAGACGGTGTCCACCTCTCTACCTTCTCTCGCACCGTCGCAAATGTTGGAAGGTATAGATTTGTGACTTATCAGTCTTATCTTGGCTGCATAATTTATGTACTGATATCGTACTATTGCGTCTTTGCAGGAGTACTTTTTGATCACCTTTACCAGGTGCTGCACCCGCACTTCTCCTTCCCATCAGAGCTTGCTTCCTCCAGTGGCGCTGGTGAGTATAGTTTTCAATTGATGCCTTTTCTTTTTCCGATAATGCAATTGTCTCTGATTCTTCCTTGCCCTGATTGCAGTGCTACAGATCAAAGGAGGAGATAAGAGATTGATCGCGCCACCGGTCCTCCCGGCTTTGCCACCTCCTGCGGCTGGTATAGTAGACTCCATCACTGATGACTTTCTCATATTTCTTTGAATCGTCATTTGATTGTGTTTTGTTTTTTAGCTGTTGTTCTGATTCCGACGCCCTTCGAGTCTCGCATCACGATGCCGGCAGGCCCGTTCTCCAGACGTCCATCCTCAAAGGGTGCTGCGATGAGTTTGAGTATGCTGAGCGGATGCATCGAAGAGCTTGACGCAGAAGCTCCCCCATCTGTCGCAGATTTCGTTGCGGAGGTTAATCCAATGCTGGCGACACTTGCAAATTTTCATAATGAAGGCGTCGTCGAGTGTTGGGTTAATCACTGCAGGGAGATCGAGGCCCGCCTGCATCAGCTGGAGCTTATGTGTCCTGCCCCCGAGATTTTGGCCGTGAGTACTCAATGGGCGGCATGGATCGAGCAGAGCGCTTCTTACTTCCGCAATCTGGAGCAAGAAGTTGCTTTAAGGCGTAAGGAGTGCGGAGAGACTTCGAGCAAATCTGCCCGACTGCATACTCAGGTGGATGCAAATGCTGCACAGTTGAAGGTTATCTTTGAAGGCCTTCTGCGATGCATCTCTAACGGGTTAACACTGAGGCAACAGTTTGACGTCGTCGAGCGGGATGCACCAAATCAGGAGGCAGCCCAGCAGGCAGTTAAGGAGCGGCTTCCATCCTTCCTGCAGCAGCGGGCCCAGGTGGAAGCAGAGTTGGCTGCGGCAGCCACTCAGGAGAAGGCATTGAAGGAAGTGCGCGAGCAATTGATGGGGCTATTTAAGACACTTCCTTCTCAGTAGCTGCCTTTGTATCAATTATACACTTGTAATCTTTGAATAATATGTATACATTCTTTATTCTTTTATACGATTCATCTTGTACTTAATTGAATTCATGAATAAAGATACACATATTTTCTTTTGCAACGTCTTGTGTCATCTCTGCGCTTTCTCTCTTCTTTTATTATCAGCATGCTACCTTAGTAAACATGGTCGATAGATGATAGAGAGAGCCTCCTGTCTTAGTTTCTTCAAGAGGTAGTGGTGGCTTAGGCCGCAGGTTCAGATCTGCTGCCTAAGATTTTTCAATTCTATGAGCCGTGAGGGTCTCATAAAGACTTTTCTCCCTACGGATCGAGAGGATCTCGTAGGTGTATTTTCTCCTTAGGGGCCGTGAGGACTCCTAAGTGTGTTTTCTCTTGAGAGTCGTAAGGATCACACAAGAGAATTTTCTTCCTTACAAGTCAAGAGGACTCGTAAGTGATTGATGAGTTGATCTACTCCCGAGTTAATGCATTGCTTCAACAGGGAGTCGAGGGTTGACTTTGGGTTGTCTGTGCACCACCGAGTCATGGAACTGGGAACTTTGCCGCGGCTCCGCTTTGCTGACGTTGTATATCCCTGCAGAGACACTGATTCCTCTACGGGTCGGCGCGAATCGAGATATTCTCGTCAAGGACGCTAATTTTCCTGAATCAAGGTATTTGCCAAGGACACTGATTTCCTCGGAGTTGAAACGAATCGAGATATTCCTGCAAAGACACTGATTTCTCTGCGGGTCGACGCAAATCAAGATGCTCTTGTCAAGGATGCTAATTTCCCTGAATCAAGGTATTGCCAAGGACACTGATTTCCTCAGAGTTGAAACGAATCGAGGTATTCCTGCAAAGACACTGATTTCTCTGCGGGTCGACGCGAATCAAGATATTCTCGTCAAGGACGCTGATTTCCCTGAATCGAGGTATTGCCAAGGACACTGATTTCCTCGGAGTTGAAACGAATCGAGGTATTCCTGCAAAGACACTGATTTCTCTGCGGGTCGACGCGAATCAAGATGCTCTCATCAAGGACGTTGATTTCCCTGAATCGAGGTATTTGCCAAGGACACTGATTTCCTCGGAGTTGAAACGAATCGAGGTATTCCTGCAAAGACACTGATTTCTCTGTGGGTCGATGCAAATCAAGATGCTCTCGTCAAGGACGCTGATTTCCTTGAATCGAGGTATTTGCCAAGGACACTGATTTCCTCGGAGTTGAAACGAATCGAGGTATTCCAGCAAAGACACTGATTTCTCTGCGGGTCGACGCGAATCAAGATATTCTCATCAAGGATGCTGATTTTCCTGAATCGAGGTATTGCCAAGGACACTGATTACCTCAGAGTTGAAACGAATCGAGGTATTCCTGCAAAAACACTGATTTCTCTGCGGGTCAACATGAATCAAGATGCTCTCATCAAGGACGCTGATTCCCTAAATCGAGGTATTTGCTAAGGACACTGATTTCCTCGGAGTTGAAACGAATCGAGGTATTCCTGCAAAGACACTGATTTCTCTGCGGGTCGACGCGAATTAAGATGCTCTCGTCAAGGACGCTGATTTCCCTGAATCGAGGTATTTGCCAAGGACACTGATTTCCTTGGAGTTGAAACAAATCGAAGTATTACTGCAAAGACGCTGATTTCTCTACAGGTCGACGCGAATCGAGATGCTCTCGTCAAGGACACTGATTTCCCTGAATCGAGGTTGTTGCCAAGGACACTGATTTTCTTGGAGTTGAAACGAATCGATGTATTCCTGCAAAGACGCTGATTTCTCTACAGGTCGACGTGAATCGGGGTGCTCTCGTCAAGGACGTTGATTTCTGTCACGCCCCGCTTCCCGGTGTACGGCGAAGGTGACGCGACGAGGTCCGCTACGTATGAACTCAGAAGTACATACGCTAAGCGTATCTAAGCAATATAAAAGTAAATCACAAGAGATAAGAAATATAGAAATAACAGCAACTTTATTAATAACATTCTTTTGTACAATGCATGAAAAGTAAATACAACTGAAATGAAAAGCGATGCCTAAACAGTGGCATAACAGGAAATGAAAATACTAAATAGAACAAGATACAATATCTAAAGCTCGGGGTCTTCGTGAAACTGCTCCAAGTCTTCACCGGTGGGCTCGATTTCTGCTGGGTCCAAAGCACCTGACGACATTCAAAGAAGAAACAAATAGAATGTCGTCAGCGAACAGGTCGCTCGGTAAGTCCCAAAGATAAGGAAGAATTAGAAAGACAGCATAAGAGTATTTTCTAAAGTATTATGTTGTAGAATATTATGGAATATTGTGTTAACGCTGTTGTTTGTAACTTGGTACAGAAGGATGCCAGTGTATACGAGAGGGGTCTCTATATGCTAGAGACTAGGGCAAACGGAATGTACAAGGAACCGTTAAGCCACAGTACAACAGCAACGGAATATAGGTTAGGTGTCTTAATCTAACCACCTCATGCCACTTTTAACACCTTCCGTACCAATCTACCCCTTAAACCCCGTAGTGTTTTGATAGTATTATTGTTGTATTGTATTGTGTAAGTTGGATGACTGACCAAAACCATGATATCAGTAAACAGATTGTAACTGCATAATCAGGTAAATGGAATAACGGAATAATGGATGTATATCCATGGTTTGATTCAGTCAAGTTGTATAGATTGTTAACTGGATTCTGGGATTCATGTATTCATATTGAGTTGGAATATTAAAGAATATAGATTGACTTGAATCATATTCAAGTCAGAAATAATCAGACTCAAACCCGAGTCAGACTAAAAGAAATGTAAGTCGAAGTTCTATATTTGTTAGGGTCATTATTGTAATTTATAAAACTTGAGGGGGTTTTATATAAAAATACTTTTGTATAGTTTTCAAGATACACCTCAAGTATTTATTATTCGTTTTTATTATTATAATGAGTGTATTTATGATATTTGTAGTGAAAATATCCTAATTACATAAATAAAGGTATTAATTTGTAATATTGACTCAATTGAAATTCATGGTATTTTAATGTAACTTTCAATCTTGTAATTTTTTTAGGAAAAGGTGAAAACTTTATCTTATAATAAAATAGGTGTTCAAATGATAAATATACATATATTTATACAAGAATAATTTTTAATAAATATTTTATTTTCCAAAAATCTCATTTTTCTTAAATGTCGTATTTTAAACCTTTCGAGACCGAATGCTCCTTGCGGAGGTCTGAATCTCGCACTACTAAGCCCGAGGGTGCACGATAAACCGTACTATCCCTAACGAGTTCCCCAAAGGTGGGTTGTAGTGGCGCTTTGCAAAGATTTAATAAATACTAATCATTTAGAAAACGGTTTTATAAAGATAAGGTATTTATTTGTAAAAGGGTGTAAATTTCCGTATTTTAGACTCTAGGGTTTCCTAAGCCAACTAGCCTATTTCTAAATGGTCTAAACGACAAGTCATAAGAAGCCTCAAATCGTCTCTTCACCGCCAATTGCGGCCAGGTAAGAGCCAGGTAAGTGGAAAGCTCTCCACTACAAGTAGTGGCCCTAATTAAGTAACCACTTGCCTTAGACACACTTGCCTAGACACCATAAAATCAGGTTTAGATAAACGATCGATGTCCATAACTTATCGTATTTCCTATTAAAAGATATTGCATTAAAATTGTATACAACTTAGAACTTTTAGAAAATGTTTATAAAGAAAATGGTATTTTAATGTAAAATCTTGTTTTATCGTATTCTAAGTTTTCAAGGTAGCGTGTTATGATTTCATATGAGTGTTTGTGTGGAGGTAGGTCATTACCTCGTGATCTATTTTAAGGTATAGCAATGTTAAAGGGTTAAATGAGATAAACTAAACATGGTAGTATTTAAGGGCGAAAAGACGGTATTTTGCAAAAGTTATCATTTCATGTGAGAAACTTTATCCAAATTGATTTTTAAGTGATTAGTAGTCAACATGAATATGTTTAAGCATTATGGAATTAGTGACAAGTGAGTTTTGATAGAAAAACCGAATCGGAAATCGGTTTGTTCTGATTTCCGTCGGGTTTTAAAAAGTCGTATTTTATGAAAGAATAGAAAGGTAGAAAAGAGGGACTTACGGGTTTTGGACAAGCTAGAGAGTGCTAGGAAGGTAGTGGGTTTGTCGGTGCGTCGAAACGTCGTGAAGAGTCCTAGTATGACCGTTGGGATTCGCCGTCGATTTCGGCAGCGCTTCGCCTTTCGCTCGTTTTCTAACGTACCGAGTTCTTTTGAAATTTTTAGAGAGTGGAATTAGGAATGTAAGGTGAGAGGGTAGAGGGTATGGGGGTTTATATAGGGTTAGGCTAGGGTTAGGGTTTTAATTAAAAAAATATTTAAAAATATATAAAAATTCATTAAAACTCATTAGACCTAGGATTAAAAGGGATTTATTGGCCAAATGATCACCGATCCAAGCATTTAGAGTATGCAGGAGGGTGGACCAGGTCAAGACCCAACTTTTCACTGTTGGTGACTCGGCCATCCGGCCCAGTCCGGCCGGCGGCGCCGGACCGAGTCGGCCGAGTCGCGGCGCCGAGTCTGGCCGAGTCAAGGGTCCAATGGCCGGGGATTTTTCGGGGGTACAATGTGGTATATTATTTTTTGTTGTCCAGTACATATTTTGGGAGTTATGGCCTTTTTACTGTTGACTTCCAAAAGAAATTAAAATAAAATAAATACAAAAATAATGTGGGGCATGGGATTTGAACTCTGGTGGCTTGGTTCAGCAATATTAGGTATTACCAATGAGCTACAAGCTCCTTCTTGTAATTATAGAGTGAAATAAATACTTAAATAGATATCAGTCGCAATAAATACTCCAAGTATACATTGAATTTAAATCAATTCTCTGTACATTAAAAATGGAGTTGTTACAATTTCCCTGAATCGAGGCTTTTGAGTTGACTTTGATTCGGAGACGGAGTGTTGATCCGGCAGGGAGGTCATTGGTTGACTCTAGGTTGTCTGTGGACCATAGAGTCTTGGAACTAGGAACTTTGTCGTAGTTCCGATTTATGGTGAAACATCTGTGTCCTGCTGGATGGAGGAGGCACACCGTTGTTGGTCTCCATGCTGTAGATGTGGCCATTGAGATTTGGAACTAGGGACTTTGCCATGGCTCCGTTTCGTTGCGACTCTGAGGTCGGTTGTTGACGTCACGTCTGCAACTGGTTGGAGTGAAGAGAAACGCCGTTGGTGATCTCTAAGTTGTCGATATTGACGTCGAGACCCTGAAGCTAGGGATCTTCCTTTGCTTCGTTTGTTGACATTGTGTCTGCAATATTGCGACAAATGTCGAGGTTGTCTCTAGATTGTCTATGAACCGTCGAGATTTGGCTTCGCTTTCTGATGGAGCCTGTTGGGAAGGCATGGTTCCCTCTTTATTTGTGCCCCTGGATTGTATACAGGGATCGATGTGATCTCACCTGTAGGGCAAAAAGTTTTACTTTTTTCATTTTCTTTTTATTTCTTTCCGCGATGCTCCATCATTTCAGCTTTTATATCGCAAAAGTCGCGATTGCCCAATCATTTCGGCTATTTTTCGCGGTGCCCAATCATTTCGGCTATTTATTTTATTTTTACTCGTTGCTTTTTATTGCGAGTTGCCCAATCATTTCGGCTATTTTGCATGCATACATTTTTACTTGCTGATTTTGTTGCAAGTTGCCCCATCATTTCGACTATTTCGTATGCATGTGTGGCTCGCTAGCTTTTTGCCTCAAGCTTAGGATTAGACACCGATTTCGGCATCAGTACCGCTACGACTGGGATATTGCCAGGAGCAAATTATCATTTGCCTCTGTCGATGTTGAACGAAGGTGGCTTAGTAAACAGGGTTAGGATCCTGTCGACTAAGGCTTTTGACTTCATGAGCCGTAAGGGTCTCACAAAGATATTTCTCCCTACAAGTCGTGAGGATCTCGTAGGTGTGTTTTCTCCTTAGGAATCGTGAGGATTCCTAAGTGCATGTTCCCCTGTAAGTCGTAAGGATCTTACAAAAGAGTTTTCTCCTTATAAGTCGAGAGGACTTATAAGGGTCGTTCACCGTATGGACATACCCCTAATCACAGGTGGGACTTTGCTGGGGAAATGTTTATTCGCGCCCGTGGATTGTATACAAGGGTCAGTATTGAGCTCCTTGTAGGGCAATATCGAAGATTGTGGGGGTTGCTTAAGAACAGGTTCAGGTCTCTGTAACTTAAGACTTTCAAATCTTATGAGCCGTGAGGGTCCCATAAGAGAGTTCTCCTTACGAGTCGTGAGGATCTCGCAAGTGTAATTTCTCCTTAGGAATCGTGAGGATTCCTAAGTGTTTTGCTCTTTTGTGAGTCGTAAGGATCTCACGCGGGTATTTTCTCCTTATAAGGTCGAGAGGACCCTGCAAGTGCACAGGAAATTTCTTACGAATCTGCGCCCTTTCGGGTTTTCACAAACTCGCCGGTAGCCCTGCAGTTTTTACTCTCGGAGCCCTTTCGGGTTTTCATCCGTGCCCATTTTGCTTGTGGACATACCGTTTTTTTTATTCTCTTTTTTTTTATTTTTTTTTTATATAACGAGGTTGCGCCCTTTTGGGTTTTCACAAACACTCGCCGGTAGCCCTGCTGTTTTTACTCACGGAGCCCTTTCGGGTTTTCATCCGTGCCCTTTTTGCTTATAGACATACCGTTTTTATTAAATTTTTTTTTTTTTATTTTTTTATTTTATTTTATTTTATTTTTTATATCGGCTTTGGGATGTCGCGATCCACCGTAGTTTATCGACATCTCGGTCAACAACTAGTTTTAGGACGTAGTGGTCCATCATTAGTTTAAGGACGTTTCGGTCATAGGTCAACGTATGATTACGCAGCTAAATTTTGCCGCAAATCTTCACATGTTTTGTGCCGGAGGTCGATTCCTTGAAGAGAGGGCTGAGGGCGATTTCTTCGTCAGACTCGCTTCCAAAGGTGATAACTTGGGATCCCTTGGTGTCGGCTATGTGACAGTTGTCAGCAGCTCTTTCGTGCTCATCTGTCGTGCTTTTCTGTTCCCGACGAGCCTTGCGCATCACTCGTTGAACGTGTCGTCGATGGGCAACATATCCCTGCCACCAGTTTTTAAAGGCTAAACACTCCTCGGTAGGATGTGCAATCCTCTGATGGTATAGGCCGAAGTTAGGATGTATGTCTGCTTCATCAAGACACACATTGCCAGGGGAATTTCCTTTGAGAGAGGGCAACTTCATTCCTATTGCCAGGGCCCTAGCGAATCGTTTCCTTACTTTAAACTTGCTTTTCTGGTGATAGGGATGCTTTATTCCATTCAGGATGTTTCGACCTTTTCCTCCAGTCGTTGGCGTTTGGCCTTTTCAAATATAGCCAGTTCACGCTCTCGATTGACTTTGCTTTTCTGACGGACCTCGTTTAGGAATGCATCAATCATTTCGTCTGATGGTCCTAGAAATTCTTGTTCGGGACCTGCCCCCAGTTTCTCTGTGCAAGAAGCCTTTTCATCGTCTGTAGACGAGCGAGAGATCATATGACGACTTGCCACGTAACCCTCAGATTCATCCGACGAGCTTTCTCCATCATCTTCCTCCTGAAGGATGTGACTGAGGAACTCTTGGAGCGTGATGGGAGTCCGCGCTTTCTGGTTATACTCTTCCAGCGCGTCGATTTGTTTCTGCAGGTCCGTGCGCTTGTCGCCAGGCTTCACGGGCTTTTTCGATTTCTTCTTCTTTTTCGAAGATTTCGACGGCTAGGTGTGCGAGCTTTGGCTATCACCACTGATCTTTGGAGTTGGGCGCGGCTTTAGCATCCTTTCTACGACCTCGGGTTCTAGTGGATTTTTCCACCTGATTGCTGGGCACGTTTGGAGATCCTTCAGCATTCTTTTAGTTTTAGCCGAAAGAGCGATCTCCCAAGGAGTTTCTTTTATAAGAGAGCACGATGCCCCCGGCGTGTCCACCTTTTTAGGAGCATGAGGTTGTGGCGGGCTCACCTTCTAATTTTCGGATAATGCGAACTTGCCTTGTTGGTATTGGTCATCAATCCAGCCTTTGAAAACGAAGCAATTTTCGATTGGATGGCTTACTGCTTGGTGGTAAGGGCAATAATTAAGATCGTTGACATCGCCTGGCTGTAACGGACGTTTTGGACTCGGAAGATTGATGAGTCTGTTGCGCACTGTCAGCTCGAACAGTCTCCTTGTTTTATTCCGAGAAAACGAGTAAGGACGTCCCAGACTCTCCTCAAGGGATGGGCGTGGACGCACGTTGTTTTGGCGAAAAACCGGCTTTGAGTTGCTCGGCTGTTGTTGAGTATTGGCGATGATGATCGCTTTCCCTTTTCCTTTCTCAATTCGAGAGTCTGGCTTTGGAGGGGATGATTTATGTCCCATCTGATCTATTTGGGCCAACTTGTCGATCAAGGCCTGGAAAGTAGTTGGCTTGAAGAACATTATGAATTGTGAGATGGTCGCTTCCGGATCAAGAATGCCCGCAAACATGCTCACCGCCGGCGCTTCTTCGATCCGCCGTTCGCATTTCGACCACAGATTCCGCCATCGTATTGCATATTGAACCCACCTTTCGCCTGGCCTTACCCTGGCATTGATCAATGCGGTGATCGGGGTGTGTTCACTAGCACTCGCGAATCTTTGTGTAAACAATAGCTCCATCTCCGCAAATGTTTTGACAGAGTCGTTAGGTAGCCCTGAATACCATTCAAACGCCGTCTCTGCTAAGCTGCCGACGAATTGGCGAAGCAATAATTTATCATCGCCTCCAGTGCTGCCACATAAGGCTCTGAATTGAGCGACATGCTGATGTGGATTCCCCGTCCCTTTATATACATGAAACTTAGGGATCGTATATCCCGGCGGGTAACTTATTCGGTCATACCAGCTCGGATAGGGTCGTCCAGTCTTGACAACTTGGCTGGCCGCTTCATTCTCCTGGTGAGCTCGTATTTGCTGAGCTATATAGTTATCCAGTGCGGCCTTGGAAATGGTTTCCTCCTTGGCTGCTGAAAGAGCCGGAGGAGGATTAGGTGTCTCCCCTCTATCATCTTCACTAATGATCGAAGGGTCTTCAGCTGGAGGATCCAGCTGTAACATCATCCCTACCATATCTTGGAAGAGAAGCGCCATTTGCTTTATGTTAGCCGCTTGCTCTGCGGCTTCTTTGTCCTTCTTTTCGAGGACTCTGCGTAAGAAGTCAGCATCGGTTTCTTACTCGCGACGCTGCTCTGATGATGCCTCCGGGCTTTCTTTTGGCCCGGTAAGTGCAGCCATTGCAGTCATTATTTCCTGAAGCTTCTGTTGCTGCTCCTGGGCTTTTGTCACGGATCGGGTGAGCGGTCGGTGACTCGTCGAAGCACGACTTTCCTCTTTTCCGGATGCCATATAAACAGTGTGCACCACCATGCCCTCAGACTTGGGGCATTTGTGTTCAGCGCTTTTACGGTTTGCCATGTTCACAGGGGCTTTTTGTGGCCTCCTTTTCTTTTGAGTGATTGACGTTGAGGGAGCCGTTGCAATGGGCACCCAGCCAGCTGTTGCTTTTTCTGGCTTGACAGAGTAGTCCTTCTCCTGCCGAACCTTCATTTTTTTCTGTCGGCGGAGATAATCTTGATCAACTACTGAGTCTTGGACTTGACGCCAGACCTTATAGATTTTAGAGGACAGCCGTTGAGGGGGCTGCTCCAGCTTCTTCTCTGTATCATTCCACACAGGTGAAGGAGTTCTCTTCAGCATTGCAGTAGGAGAGTTTCTGCGCACCTTGTTGAGCAGTTCAAAGTTGTTCTCGGTTGGAACAGCAGCATCGATCCACACCATTGGAGCCGGTGGAGTAAATCCAGAGGGAGAGCTGCCCCGAGTCTTCCGTACTCGGTGCCAGTGACGACGGCGAGCATGTCGCGCGATTGGAGTTGGTTTAGCCGTAGGGGTGACCTCCTCATGCCCCCTGTGTTGGTTAAAATTTGCTGGTACCAGCCTTTTAAAGACCAACGTCCGTTGAATGGGGACGGCCAACCTATCAAAAGTAGACTTCCGAGTAGGGGAAGCAACCTTGGTGATTTCGCCTGGAACGGGAGCAGGGATGGCTATCCGCTTCGCGATAACGCCTTCTGGTATTGCTGGCTTCTTCATGGGCCCGTTGGAGCTCTGGCCTAGTCTGTTAAAAACCGAGGTAGTAGAGTTAGGCGACCCGTTGAGAGGGGCCGCGGTGGTTGTAAGCCGATCAAAGACCGACTTCTTTGGAGCTTCTTGCGACATCATTGGGGCATTGAAGCTCATCGGTGGGAGCATGGTCCCGAAGAATAGTCCAGTGGTGGCTTGAGTTACCTGTTCCACTGGCATCTTGAAAAGAAAGGCCGCTTGGGGCCCGTAAGTCACTCTCCCAGCAAGGACGAAGTGAGAGTTGCAGTTGCAGGTAGTGCAGTTTGAAGCCATTGATCTTCTGTTTTCTGCACGGAGCAAGACACCAAATCTTAGTACCTCGAATCCACAGGCAACCATAGCAAACCGCGATTCGTTCGCGAACACGACACACGAAGTGTGGAGTGGAAAGAGGAAGAGGTCCCACCGGGCGTGCCAGAATCTGTTCCCCTCCGAAAGACGCGATAGAGACGCAGCGAACGTCTTTGCCTGAAATTCGGGGCAGATGCTAATAGGTGCTATCCGTCCACCTCTCCGAAGATGCCAAGTTGATTTATGGTACCGTGTATCGAAGGTTTAAACGGATGTGGCCGATGTAGCAGATTTCGTCAGATTCCCCCTCGCTTGAGGGGGTTTTGATTGTGGGGACGCTCTTCCCTACAGGCGCAAGCCTCTGCAGTTAATTACGCTACCGCGTCGCAGTAACAACTTTCTCCTTCTCCATATGGTCACTTGATGTCGTGGGTGTTTGTTTTGTGTTCGGTTGCCCGTGGATTGTATATGGAGACTAATTTGTACTGTCGCCCGTAGGACGTGGACTAGTACAAATCCATATCTTTCTTAGATTTGGTTTGGGGGGTTATGTTCAAGGATACGTTAGCCTTATGTGAGGCTAAGATCAACTTAAACGTTCGTTAAGGACACGTTAGTCTAATTTTAGACTAAGATCGACTTAACAGGATCGTTTAGATCCGACAAGAGAGCAATTGGGGGGCTCTATTGTTTAGTTTAGTGACATTGCGGTCGATAGGTAGTTTAAGGACATTGCGGTCCAATGTTAGTTTTAAGACGTTGCGGTCAAGGTTAAGGACGTCATAGTCCGTGAGCTTAAGGACCTCACAGTCCGGTGTTAGTTTTAAGTCATCACGGTCGAGGTTAAGGACATCATAGTCTGGTATTAGTTTTAAGACATCACGGTCGAGATTAAAGACATCATAGTCTATGAGTTTAAGGACCCCACAGTCCGTAGCAGTGTGTGGTTGTCGGACCCGTCACCTCTCTGACGACGTTCAGGGTTTATAACGACAGATATCAGAGGAGTAAAGAGATGTACCCTCGAACCGGTTGTAAATTGATTGAGAGATCAGTTGTGCTCGGTTCAATTTATGTTGAGGACTTATGGCCAGAATTGGGCTAAGTCCAGTTGAAAATGTTCAACACTTTATTTATCTTTGGCCTGTTAGGCCTTTGCTTGGGTACTGCCCTTTTTATCAATGCACAGCATTGGGCTCTGTAATTAAATGCATAGCATTTATATTTGACCTGTTAAGCTTTTACTTGGGCTCTGCCCTTTTTAGATAATACACAGCATTTAAATTGGTCTGATAGACTTTACTTGGGCTCTGCCCTTTTTAAATAATAATGCATAGCATTTTAGTGGTCTGACATTGCGCCACGTGGCTTGTCAGGCCAATTAAGGAGCGCAAGGCGCCAGCGCATGTGGAGATGACACGTGTCACGCTCTACGCCAAGCGCAAGTCAGTTAGCGCAGTGCGTTGCGCCATTGCGCTGCTGACACGTGGCGCGCTCTGGTGCAGTGCGCCAATCCAAGAGCGCAGTGCTCTGTTTTAGAAGCGCAAGGCGCAGATTGTTCTGTGATTGACACGTGGCGCTCTCTGGTGACTTGCGCCAGTCTAAGGAGCGCAAAGGCGCATTTCAAAAGTGCAAGGCACTATCCAATAGCGCAGAACGCATCTTGATCAAATTCAGATCAAAGAAACAAGTTTTTTCTTATTCAAAAGAGGTTCTACCTCAAGATTCAAGAACCAATAGTTCATCAAAAGGCTGTGCCTTTATATAGATCAAAAGATCTAGGGATGAAGTAAATTACTTCTTTAATCTTTTATGATTGAATCTTTTTTGATCTTTTTCTTTTTTATATTGAAGATCTTGATCTTGTTCTTAGATCTTTGATCTTTTTAGAAGAAATTCTTCTTTTTTAATGAGATGGTTTCATCTCTGTTCTTCAAGAATCAAATTCTTTTACCTTCAAAGATGAAGAAGATGATCTTCTTTTCTTCAAAGGCTTGCCTTTTCTCTCTTTGAATTTTTCTCAAAATTTTTAGAGGATTCTCTCTCTTCTGTATGTCTATCTGTCTATCTTTTTTTTATTTTAGAAAGAAAGATCATTGGTCGTTGGGACCCACCACCTCTCCGACGACACTGAGAGATTACAGTGCCATATATCGAAGGTGTGGTGGGATATACCCTTTGAACCATGTCTCACTCATTAGAGGGGAAGAACAGGCTGGAGCTTAAGCTTCTCGCTGCTGAAAAAAGCTTCTTTACGTTCGCACACGTGCGTCGCACGTGTTGGGCGCACGTGCGTCGCACGTAGCGCACATGGAGCTTGCGCATATGCGCATTATGGAGGGAGCAAGCTCCTATGGAGAACGAGTCTCCTTTTAATATTATTGAATATTCTCATGTGGTGCGCACGTGCGTTGCACGTGGTGCGCGCGTGGCGGGCACACGTGCGTTGCACGTAGCGCACATGCGCATTATGAGGAGAAGCAGAGCTTCTATATATGGAGAACTAACCTCCTATGGAGAACTAAGCTCCTTTTAATATTATTAAATGTTCTCATGTGGTGCGCACGTGCGTTGCACGTGGTGCGTGCGTGGCGGGCACACGTGCGTTGCACGTAGCGCACATGCGCATTATGAGGAGAAGCAGGGCTTCTATATATGGAGAACTAAGCTCCTATGGAAAACTAAGCTCCTTTGAGTATTGAATCCTTTGAGGATCGAACTCTCCCTTTCTAAGAGATATCCCCTCTTATTTATATGGGAGTGGTAGAGAAGCCATCTCTTCTTTTCCCGATGTGGGACTAAAAATGCATTCCCCATGTAGTAGAGCATTACTTTAGATTACACGTGTATAGCACATTTGCTCATAACTTTTGATCTCGGATGAATTATGAGGCCCATAATATATCAAATCGAAGGATTTTTCAAGACACTTTCGACACCATCAAAATTTAGCTGTTCTCATTCCGGAATTTGTCAAAATATAGCTCGGAAAATACTGGTTCGCATCTTCTTCCTTAGATCACATGTGCATAGACATTTGCTCATAACTTTTGATCTCGGATGAATTATGAGGCCCATAATATATTAAATCGAAGGTTTTCTCGAGATACTTTCAATACCATCAGAATTTAGCTGTTTCTCATTCCGAAGTTTGTCAAAATACAGCTCGGAAAATACTGGTTCGCATCTTCTTACTTAGATCACATGTGCATAGACATTTGCTCATAACTTTTGATCCCGGATGAATTATGAGGCCCATAATATATCAAATCGAAGGTTTTTTTGAGATTCTTTCAATACCATTAGAATTTAGCTGTTTCTCATTCGGGAGTTTGTCAAAATACAGCCCGAAAAATACAGGTTCATATTTTCTTAAGCGTATCGCTGCCATTTGATGCCTTGGGCTCTTTTGTGCAGAAATTTTTGGCGGGAACAATGATGTTGGGATGTCTGGCCTGAATTCTAGGGGCATATGCTATTTGGATCTATCTATCCAACTCTTCGAAGATACCAAGTTGATTTATGACACAGTATATCGGAGGTTTGGACAAACACGATCGTTGCAGTAGACTTTATCAGATTCCTTCTCATTTTATAAGGGGTTTTTGATTGTGGGGACGCTCTTCCCTGCAGGAGCAAGCCCCCGTAGTTAATTACGTTACCGCATTGAGATAACCACTTTCTCCTGCTCCAGAAGTTCATTTTGTGTCATGGTGTTTTTGTTTTATTGGTTGCCCGTGGATTGTATACTAAGACTAATTTATGTCGTCGTCCGTAGGGCGCAGATTAGTCCAAATCCGTATATCTTAGATTTATGTTTGTTTTATTTAAGGACCATTAATCTAGTTTGAGATTAAGATCGACTTAAAACATATGAGTATTTGGGCCCAATTATTTTAGTTTAAGGACATCATGGTCCATTATTGCCATATTTGAGGCGAAATTTTAGTTTAGGGACATTTCGGTGCATTATCGCCATGTTTGAGGCGAAATTTTAGTTTAGGGACATTTCGGTCCAACATTCCCATTTTGAGGATGAATGTTAGTTTAAGAATATTTCGGTCCATTATCGTCATGTTTGAGGTGAAATTTGAGGTGTGCACGTCAAATTGGAAGTGCATAAATGTATGACGAAAGGAGTTGTTGGTTGTCGAGACCCACCACCTCTCTAAATACATTGAGGAATTACAACGGCATATATCAGAGGTGTGGAAAGATGTACCCATGAACCAAATCCCGTATTTGAGGGGAAAAGGGGTTGTCGTGGACTTAAAAATCGTTAGTCATATTTGAGACTAAAATCACCTTAGGAGATATTGGATAAAGATCAATTTGGATATCATCATTGAGAGATCATTTATGATGTTTGAGACTAAGATCAGTTTAACAATATTTTGTAAGGATCATTTTTACTTAAGATCCAGTAAAAGAGCATTTGGGCTCAGCTGCAAGAAAACTTCAGAGACTTAGCCAATTTGGGCTTAGTCTGTTTATTCTTTTTCTTTTTTATTCAAAAGTGCTAATCACTTATTTGGGCTCTGTTTGTTCAGCCCTTTTCATTTTTATGTAAAAGTTCTAAGAACTTATTTGAGCTCTGATACTCACATATATGTCATATGAAGCATTCGGTCATGGGCGCTGCCCAATAAATGTTGAACACTTTAGTCCTTTTGACTAAATGTTAAGTGATAATCACTACCTATGGCGTCCACGTGCGGCGATGGGCGCTACCCAATTAGTGCTAAGCACTCAGCCGTTTTGGCTGTATATGGAGTGCTTAGCACTTTTATTCAACGCCCACGTGTGTTTCACGTGAGGCGCTGGCCTTCTGTTTTGGGCGCTCGCATGTTTTTCACGTGAGACGCTAGTCTCTCTCTTTTTTTATATGGAGATTTAATCTCTGTTGATATTTTTTAGAGAACTTAAATCTCTGTTGATGGTATTTTGACCATTAACGCTCGCCAAAATCACTATTTTTTTTAGGATCTCGGGTTGAGTTTTTAAAGAACTAAGTTCTTGATTTGTACGAACTGAGTTCCTGGAGTATTATGGACTCCATCTTCTTTATCTTTAAATTTGTTCTTTTCTGAATCATTGATTCTCAAGTACAAGATCTTCCCAATGAGAATTAAATTCTCAACTTATGGAAGACTTATCTTGTCGATCTCAGATCCAGAGAAAGAACTAAGTTCTTTTTAAAAAGATTAAACCCTTAGATGTGATATCACATGTAGAGGAGATATTTTGATCACTTTTCTTTACCTAGGGTTTTGAGAAGGAAGATCTTCTTCTTTGAGAATTGAATTCTCTGTTCTTTCTATCTGTGGTCTCTTCCCCTCTCCGTCTGTTCTTTGAGACTTGAAGTCTTAGGTCCTTTATATAGTGGAAGCAGATTATTAAATAGTTTTGAGAAAATCTCTCATTGAGAGATTCCAATTGATTTATTTGGTCTCAAAATTGATCTGGGGAATTTTACCCACCGTTGGATGTTTGATCCAAGGACTTCTGTTTTACAGAATATGTTGTTCTTATTTTTAACAAGATTGGGGAAATATTCTTCCATATACAAAATTTATTCTGTCAAGTGGTGATTTTTAATCACCATTGGATTTTTAATTCAAGAGTTCTCTGTTTTACAGAGAGCAATCTTTTTTTGTTTAGAAAGGTTGATGGAATATATTCCCAAAATAGAATTTTATTCTATTATTGGATTATTGATCCAACCGAGAGTATCTTTCTTATTTAGAAAGATTTGGGAGATATTTTCTCCTAATAGAATTTGATTCTATATTTTGATAATTTATCATCTCCATTAGATCTTTGATCCAACGGCTCTGTTTAACAGAGGATATCCCAACTTTTGTTAGAAAAATATAGAATTTAATTCTACTGATATGAACTTGGCTGCTGGCGCTCACGTGTTATGCATGTAGGCGCCACTTAAGAATTTAATTCTTATGATAAGTGTTTATGTGCTTTGCACATTGGCGCCCACGTGAGGAGCATATACGGTGCCATCTAAGAGTTTAACTCTTATGTAATAAATTCTTCTGTGCTGTGCTCATTGGCGTCCACATGAGGAGCACGCGCGACGCCATCTAAGAGTTTAACTCTTATGTAATGAATTCTTCTGTGCTTTGCACATTGGCGCCCACGTGAGAAGCACGTGAGGCACCACCATAGGATTTAATCCTATAAGATTGGCTCTGGCGTTGGCGTCCTCGTGGAGAGCACGTGAGGCGCTGCCTCATTAATGAAGGTTTCTTTTCACCTTCTTTCTCTGTTTTTCCTGAGTCAAACTTTTTTCCAATGCCTTCTTTTGTCAGTGTTTGGAAATAGTTTCACAATGCACAACATTTTCTGTGCCGAGACTTAAAGGCCTCCTTTTATAATCTAAGCAACGCTCATCTTCTCTCTCACTTTCAGAGAATCATTTTAACAAAGAAGAGTCTTGGCTTGTAATCGTCCGCATGCTAATCAAGAGCCATGGGAGGTGCCTATTGAGGAAATTGTTCCTCGCTTTGTTACACGCTTGGTGAATCCCGCTCTCACGGATGAACAATGTGATACGGCGTTGCACGAGCTCTTGACTCGTAAAGGATCTCCTATCCCCATCGGCTCCATTTGGCTCAGGATGATCTTCCTATTCGTGCTCGACGACATTCCCCCTCATCCAGCGGAGATAACTCCGGCGATGCTCAACGCAGCAGAGGACAAGATCGAGTGTTTTCATGAGGCACTTTTGATTACCAAGCCTCTGAGGGATCGTTCTGTTTAGCTGCTGAGCCAGATACGGGCTCAGCGGGCCATCATGTCGGCCTTCATAGATGGGCATGGCATTAACCGATGGGGAGCAACTCCTCGCGAAGATCGTCGCTTCGACATGGTGGAGAAGGCCGAGAGGGCTTTAGAAAACTTTATTCATAGTTTTGTTAACCCTTATACTTTTGATCCCGTGTTTGGTGATCTATTTCCTGTAGCATAAAATGTTTATTTAAATGCTTTTCTTTTATCATTGACCACCGAGTACTTCATTTCTAACACCTTTTCTTCGTCTGATCGTATTGTTGAAATATACGTGCAACATACATGTGTGCACGTGCACTTTACCCTTAGGGATTTTTGCTAAGCGCAAACGCCACTGATGTGCTCGTGTCATGCACTAACCCTCCACACGCGTATATGAATGAGCCTGCTTTCATACATATCTATAAATGAAATTTAAACCGGTGCAAACAAATGCCCCCCACTACTTTACTCACGGAGGTATACACGTGAGTGAAGTAGTGTAAAGTAATACATAGCATACGACCAGTTTTGGGCTGGTGTATTATACATAACTTTTAGAATCTCGATCTGAGAAGATAGCTTGCGGACACAAGCGTCGTCATCGATCATTAACTCAAATCTCAACTCTTAAAGGATATAGTTCTAAACCCTGAGACCCATGAGCTACACCATTTTGTTTCTTTATGTTTTAATCTGGCGCGAAGTAGTTTATGTACTCATTTCGGAGTTTCTAGTTTATTTACTTGTTTCGGAGTTTCTAGTTTATGTACTCGTTTCGGAGTTTGTAGTTTATTCACACGTTTTGAAGTTTCTAGTTTATGTACTCGTTTCGGAGTTTGTATTTTATTCACTCATTTCGAAGTTTGTAGTTTATTCATTCATTTCGGAGTCTTTAGTTTATGTACTCGTTTCGGAGTGTTTTTAGTTTACCTCCCTTAGGTTTACAAGCAAACTTGTCCTAACGTTATATGCAGATAACCCCCATTCTTTACGATAAAGTTCCGCCAGGTTTGTGGTACTAGGGTTTTAGTCCGCGGTACCGTCGCGTTGGCTGATATATTCCTCGATATGCAGTCTTTAAGACATTGTTCGAGTAGCCCCGCGACTGTCGTGTCTCTGATCCCATCGGGAGCTGGACAAGACGTCTTCAAGTAATCTCTTTAGATCATATTACTGTCGGAAAAGAAAACGTTAGGAATTTTCCATGACGCCTTTTACTTGAGGTTAGGCTCGGTTTGGAGCCCCAATGAGTCATAACCACTCCGCTCTGGTGAGTGATGATCTCTGATAGTCTTTTAGGCTTTATATGAGTTGCCTTCAAGACCCGAAGATGGGAATATGACGTTGCTTCATTTTTTTGTTTTAACGATGTCGTGGCGTTCCTTTGCTGAAGTAGGGTAGACATTCTTAGGACTTTTATGCTGTATATATTGCAATTGAAGTCCAGAGCTAGGAATATGCCATTGCTCCAATTTTTTTGATAGCCGCATTTGCATCCTGCTGAAATGAGGGGGAACGTCGGGATGGTCTCTAGGTTGTATATGTGCCATCGAGACTTGGAATTAGGATTTTGTCGTTACTCCATTTTTGGTTTCGACCCTTGGGTTTTTTGTTGACGTTGCATCTGCGTCCTGCTGGAATGAGAAGGAAAGCTGGGATAGTCTCTAGGTTATATACGTACCATCAAGACTTAGAGCTAGGATTTTTGCATGGCTCTATTTTTGCTTTGACCCTTGGGTCTTTTCTTGATGATGCATCTGCATCTTGCTGGCATGAGAATCACGTCGAGTTGGAGTTAAGATTTTGCCATCGCTCTTTTTTTATTTGGCTCCTTGGAGCTTTGTTGAAGTTATGTCTGCACCCTGTTGGAATGAGGAGAGCGTCGAGCTGATCTTCAGGCTGTAAATGTTGCCATCAAGATCTAGTTCTCCCTTTGATGGAGTCTGGTAGGAAAGTATGGTTCCCTTTCTTTCATTTGTGCCCATGGATCGTGTACAAGAATCAATATGGACATACTTGCATGGCAGTGGATTTTTTTTATTGCCGTGATGCTCTATCTTTTCAGCTTTTCATATCGCGAAAGTCGCGATTGCCCAATCATTTTGGCTTTTTATCCGCGGTGCCCAATCATTTCGGCTATTTTCTTTATATTTTTACTCGTTGTTTTTTTATTGCAAGTTGTCCAAACATTTTGGTTGTTTTTATATGCATATTTTTTGCTCGCTGATTTTTATTGCGAGTTGCCCTATCATTTCGGCTATTTCATATGCATTTTTTTGCTACTCGCTGCTTTTTTATTGGGAATTTGGAATCTGATACCAACCATGGTATCAGCATCGCTATGACAGGAATATTACCAGGAGCGAATCATCATTTGTCGTGAAACGACTTGGAGTTTGACACCTGTTTAGGCATCAGCATCGCTGCAACTGGGATATTTCCAGGAGCGAATCATCATTTGCCTTGAGAGAACTTGAAGTTTGATACCTTTTTAAGCATCGGCATTGCTGCAACTGGGACATTACCAGAAGCAAATCATCATTTTCCTTTGTTGGTTCGAACAAAGATGGTTTTGCAAACAGGGTTAAGATCCTGTCGGCTAAGGCTTTTGACTTTATAAGCCGTAAGGGTCTCATAAAGGTATTTCTCCCTACGAGTCGAGAGAATCTTGTAAGTGTATTTTCTCCTTAGGAATTGTGGGGATTCCTAAATGATATTTTCTCTTGCAAGTCGTAAGGATCTTTCAAGAGTGTTTTCTCTTTATAAGTCGAGAGGACTTACAAGTGTCATTCAGCATATGGGGACATTTCTCACCATTGGTAGAACTTGGTAAGGAAATATTTATTCGTACCCATAGATTGTATACAAGGATTAATATTGGACCACCTGTAAGGTAACTAGGAGGATGTGGCGACTTAAGAACATGTTCAGATCCCTGTAGCTTAAGACTTTTGAATCTTATGACCCATGAGGGTCTCATAAGGGAAATTCTCCTTACGAGTCGTAAGGATCCCGTAAGTGTAATTTCTCATTAGGAATCATGAAGACTCCTAAGTGTGTTGCTCCTTTGTGGGTCGTAAGATCTCACGCGGGTATTTTCTCCTCACAAGGTCGAGAGGACCTTGCAAGTGCACATGAATATTTTATTTTACGAGTTTGCGCCCTATTCGGGTTTTCACAAACTCGCCGGCAGTTCTACTGTTTTACTCACGGCGCCCTTTCGAGTTTTCATTCATGCCCATTTTGCTTGTGGACATATCGTTTTTTTAATTTTTTATTTTAACAAGATTGCGTCCTTCCGGGTTTTTACAAGCTCGCCGGTAGCCCTGCTGTTTTTACTCACGGTGCCCTTTCGGGTTTTCATCCGTGCTCATTTCGCTTGTGGACATACCTTTTTTTATTGGTGAAACTCTCGAAAGTAGCTTCGTTGCAGGTGACCCATCTGTTTGCCGGTAGGTTTTGAGGGTGGCTTCATCGCTGGAGTGGCTATGTAGCCAGTGAGACTTGAGTTGCAACCTTCGCTGTTAGGATTTAGATTGCAATATAGATCTCAAGGGAGCATATCACCTTATTTGGGGGCGATGTGCTAGTTTAGGGACATTCCGGTCCATTATCGCCATGTTTGAGGCGAAATTTTAGTTTAGGGACGTCTCGGTCCATTTTCACCGTGTCTGAAGCGAAATTTTAGTTTAGGGACTTTTCAGTCCAATGTCGCCATATTTGAGGCAAGGTTCTAATTTAGGGTTATCTCGGTCCGTTGTTAGTTTAGAGACTTCTCGGTCCATTGTTGCCATATTTGAGGCGAATAATTAGTTTAAGGACTTCCCGATCCTTTGTCGTTACTTTTGGGACGACGGAGCTTTTTTGTATACTATTCTCAGAGTTCTGACTCAGGAAGCTAGCGAGCGGACATGAGCGTTGTCATCTATCATAGACCTAAGTCGTGACTCGTCAAGCGTAGTATTTTGAGGAATCGGCCGTTTATTGGCCGGAATGGTCTTTCGCCATGCATATCCATGAGCAGGTAGGCTCCACCTTGGTAGACTTTATCTATAATGTACGGGCCTTCATAGTTCGGCTCGAACTTCCCCCGTTTTGCACGATTGGCGATCATGGGTCTTTTGACGACTAGCACGAGTTCTCCTTGGCGGAATGTTCTCGGCCTGGTCAGTTTTTCTTAGGCGGGTCCCTTACTGCGAGCTTTTTGACAACTCCACCATCGAGGGTAATTTCCTCAGGGATTTTTTCTTTCCCTTTGTCTTGTTTGCTCGAACCTTTGTTTGTAGGTCCGAGGTTCTTTTTAGGCAGCGTGCGGTTACGCAGCTGAATATTCTCACAGTTCTTCTCATCCACTTCTTTTTCGGAGGTGGAGTCTTTGAATAGAGGGCTGAGGGGTATTTCATTCTCATAATCGCTCCCGAAAGTAAGAACTTGGGTTATCCCCTTCCAAATTGGGATCAACCATATGACAGTTGCCAGTCGTTTTTTCATGCGCTTCTGTCGCACTATTTTGCCGTCGACGAGCTTCGCACTTCACCCTCTTGAAGTGTTTTTTATGGGTAACATATCCTTTCCACCACTTCTTGAAGGCACTGCATTCCTAGGTGGGGTGGATAACTTTCCGATGATACAGGCAGTAGTTTGGATGTGAATCCTCTCCGTCGAGGCATATGACCCCGGGAGCGTTTCTTACTAGAGGTGGCAGCTTCATTCCCATTGACAGGGCTTTGGAGATTCGCTTCTCTGTCTTGATCCTGCTCTTATTGTCGCAGGTATGCCTTGGTTTGGTTGGAGTATTTTACGACTCCACCTTGCCGCAACTTCTTCATCCTAACGCTGATGCTTAGTATTTTCGTATATGGATGTTTCGCATTCTCGGTTAGATTTTCTTTGTCGAAAGGCTTCGTTTAACAGCCTATCGATCAGGTCTTCTGGCGGTTCTGGGGATTTTAGCGCCGATCCTGCCCCCAATCCTTCCGTGTTGTTTTCTGATGCTGAGAGAGTTTCTTCGCCATTTAACAACAAATAGGAGACCATGTGGCAACTTGCTACATAGTCTTCAGTTTCTTCTGATGAGTCATTTTCCTCATCGTTGTCCCCATCTTCATTCTCAAGAATATGCTTGTGGAACTCTTCAAGCGTGACCGGTTTCCATGCCTCCTGGTTGTACTCCTCCAGCGCGTTAATGAACTTTTGTAAGTCTGTGCGCTTGTCGTCATACTCGGCAGGTTGCATAGGCTTCTTGGTCTTCTTCGTTTTCTTCGAAGACTTCGAAGGCCTGACTTGGGGATTTTGCCCTTTTTCAAAAATCTTCGGTACGGGACGCGCTTTCAACATCCCTTCGATGATTTCAGGTTCAAGTGGGATTTTCCACCTGACTGCCGGACATGCCTATAGATCTTTCAACATTCTTTTGGTTTTAGCTGAAAGAACGACTTCGCATGGAGTTTCTTCCAAAAGCGAGCATGATTCCCCGGGCATCCACCTTTTTAGGAGTGTGCTTCTGTGGCGGGTTCACCCTCCAGTTCTCAGACAGCGCGAACTTCCCTAGTTAATACTGGTCCTCGACCCAGTTCTTGAAAACGTAGCAATCCTCAATTAGGTGGCTCACCATTCTGTGATAGGAGTAGTAGTTGGGGTTGTTGACGTCGCCGTATTGGGGTGGATGCCGTGGGTCTGGCAATGTGATGAGTTTGTTATGCATTGCCAACTCAAATAGTATCCTCGTCTTATCGCGGAAAAACGAGTAAGCGCGTTCTAGCCTTTCTTCCAGAGATAAACGTGGACGTGCGTTGTCTTAGCGAGCGGCCGGTTTTGGACCACTCGGTTGTTGTTGAGTGTTGGTAAAGAAGGCCGCTTTCTCTTTACCCTTGGCGTTTCGAGGGTCCTTACTTAAGAAGGAAGGCCTATGAAACATCTGGTCCATTTGGACCAGTTTATCAATCAGAGCCTAGAAGGTTGTTGGTTTGAAGAACGTTATGAACTGGGACATAGTCATTTGAGGATCAAGGGTTCCGATGAACATGCCCATGGCGTGGGATTCTTCGATGCACTGTTCGCATTTTGGCCATAAGTTCCGCCACCGGATCGTATATTGGACCCAGGTTTCTCCTGGCTTTACCCAGGCATTGATTAATATCGTGATCGGGGTGCGCTTGCTTGCGTTGGCGAACCGCTGTGTGAACAGCAGTTCCATCTTTGTGAATGTTCTCACGGAGTCATTTGGGAGCTCCGAGTACCATTCAAAAGACGTCTCTGACAAGCTGCCAACGAACTGACGAAGCAACAGTTTGTCGTAGCTTCCAGTGTTGCCGCACAGAGCTCTGAACTGCGCGATGTGCTGGTGTGGGTTGTCTGTTCCCTTGTATACATGGAACTTAGGGATCGTATATCCCGACGGGTATTTAATTTGATCATACCAGCCTGGATAGGGTCGTCCAGTTCTGACGATTTGGCCAGCCGGTTCATTTGCTTGATGAGCTCTTATTTGTTGAGCTATATAATCATCAAGGGTAGCCTTAGAGATTGTTTCCTCTTTGGCTGCCGATAAAGTCGGAAGAGGGTTCGATGTTTCCCCTCTGTCATCCTCGATGATTATCGGCGGATCCTCGGGTGGGGGTTCTGGCTGGATCATCATTCCAACCATATGCTGGAACAAGAGAGCCATCTACTTTATTCTAGCAGCCTACTCAGCAGCTTCCTTGTCCTTTCTTTTAAGCACCCTTCGCAGGAAATCTGTATCGGTCTCCTACTCCTGGCGTTGTTAAGCTTCTTTATCCAGACTTTCTTTCTGTCCAATAAGTGCTGCCATTTTGGTCAGCATTTCTTGGAGCTTTTGTTGTTGCTCCTGAGCTTTTGTCAGCGACCGAGTTTGCGGTCGATGTCCTACGGAAGCACAGCTTTCTTCTTTCCCGGAAGCCATGTAGACCGTATGTACGATCATGCCTCCAGACTTGGGGCGTTTGGGTCCATCACCTTTGGAATTTGCCGCAGGCGGTGGGATTTTCTCCGGCCTCATCCTTTTGTGGGAGGTCGAAGTTGAAGGAACCATTGTAACAGGCACCTGTGTAGAAGAAGTCCCTCGCTGTATGATGGAGGGACAGTCTTTCTTTTGCCGAGACTTCGATTTTTTCGATTGACGAGAGTAGTTTTGATCAATCATGGAGTCCTGGACTTTCCGCAAGACCTTGTCAATTTGGGAGGAGAGTCGTTGATGGGGGCGCTCCGGCTTTTCCTGCACTGTAGCTTCTGCAGGCGGGGGCAATTTCTTTAGCACCGCCGTTGGAGAGTTCTTGCGTACCATCTTGAGCAGATCAAAGCTATTTCTGGTTGGAACAGTAGTGTCAACCTCCACCATTGGAGCTGGTGAGGTAAGTCCAGAGGGGGAGTTGCCCCCAGCTTTTCTCACTCGGCACCAGCGACGACGTCGAGCGTGTCTTGCAAGAGGGACCGCCTCAGTTTTGGAAGCAGCTTCGTCGTGCCCTCGGCTTTGGTGAGGGGCTGTTGTTGGTGTCAGCTTGTTGAAGACTGACATCCTGATTGGAGTTTAGGAAGGGCTGGCTAATCTTTCAAAGACCGTCCTTCTGATGGGGGAAGCGCTTTTGACGGCTTCACCTGCAAGAGATGGGAAGGCTATCCGTTTTGAGGCATGTCATGACCCAAATGTGGTACGTGACCGGCACTTAAATCACGTGACATCTAAAGACGTCGACGCGGTTCAAGTAAGCCGAAACCCGGAATCTAAACTCTTTTAAAAAATATTGGAGGTGAGTTTAAAATAGTCATCAAATGGAATCAGTTTAAATAACATTTAAATTTAACTAAGTATGTTTGAAAAGCATCTATGACGATTTGAAATTCGACAGCACATCCTTTGCATTTTTGTATAACCGGATACAACATAATAATATAAATAGCATCCCAACGGGAGCTAGCCTCCACGTCCAAACGACGGATCGGCTAAACAATCTATATCAGAAATCGACTCCAATGAGTGCGACCTCACAATTTCTAAGTCTCGCTTCTAAGTCCACAATATACCATTACTAAGTTGATGGAGTTTTCACTAGATACAAGAATATATGAATAATCAAGTGTGAGTACGATACAATAGTAACCCACTTACCAATCAATCACCGAAAGGAATGTGTGCCCAAGCCGCTGATAATCCAAGTGGTAAAACCTGCAAGAAACTGTGGCACAACAAGGATGAGTTGCCAACTCAGTGAATAAGAGTACATATAAAGGTAGAAATCGAAATGCTCGACGATACCTAGGTCATAAGTATAGTACTACCATTACCTGTACTAATATAATATGATATGCGTATGGATCATAATGCAACACTAACTATCATGCAATCCCAAGTAGAATATCAAACATTTCAAAATAATGAGTACATAGCTCCTGTTTGAATTCCCTTTTGAGTATATGAATGCCCGTACAATATATATAGGTACTGTCCTCCGGATCAGTCCTGGTTGGTTACAATAATTGTAATCTAACGTGCACCTCATGATAGCAATCATATCAATATATATGGATGTCCAGCATCGATATCCGAAATCAGAAATCTCTCGTGTCCATCACCGATACGTAAATACAGATATCGTCGACACCATCTCAACAGATGATCGCCACCCGATATCCCTGGCCCCGGTCAGTATTCCCTGGATATCAGCTGTGTCCAATCGAACCCCGATCGGTATCCCCGGGATATCTACTGTGCTCATCTCTATCTCCGGTATCGAGTATCCTCGCTAGGCTCCCCGCCTCATATACGGCTATCCTGCCCCTCGGTCTCAACCGGATCCACCATATATCCGACTGTATAGCCTCCCACTCGGTCTGGATAAGTATCAAGTCCGAAACTATATAGCCCACCCACTCGGTTCGGAATAAAAAAATCAGAAAAACATTAAGCTCATGGTGGACGTCAACTCATCATATCCAGAAATATCAAGTAAAGAATGATAATACTTACATAGATCATTATGATGATATATTATATATATACATATATAACAGTGTCCCATACCACTGATATATATTGTTTCCCCCAATTAAAGCAAAGCACTGTTTTAAAAATGAAGCGACGCTTCTGCTTCCCCCAATCAGAGCAAAGCTCTGTTCAAATTCTAAGATTTGGAATGAAGCGACGCTTCCTTACCCCCAATCAGAGCAAAACTCTGTTTTAAAATTCAAAATTTAAAAGTTGAAGCAACGCTTCAGATCCAACGCTCTGCGCTGCGCGCCACGTGTCAAACACAGGTGCGCTAGCGCGATTGCGCTGCGCTCTGCGCTGCGCGCCACGTGTCAAACACAGGTGCGCTAGCGCGGTTGCCGGGTGCGCTAGCGCGGTTGCGCTGCGCGCCACGTGTCGAACGTAGGTGCGCCAGCACTGGGATTAAAAATTCCCCACCGTCAGATCAAAAGATCTACTTATAATAAATTATTAATTAATTAGAACTAAAGTTCTGTTATGGAAAGATTTTTCAATCTTATTGAAACAAGAAAATTATCTTCTGTAAACAGAAGCCTTAGAATCAAAGATCCAACGGTGGGAAATATTCCCAAATCAATCAGGGAAAGATCTCTCAAAACTGATTTAACAAATCATTTGGCCCTATATAAAGGACCGTAGACTTCAAGTCTAAAAGGGAGAGAGATACAGAAGACAGAAGAAAAGAGAAAAAAATCCCTCTGCAAAAAAGAGCCAGCTCTTAGAAAAAAAAGAAGATTTTTCTTTATCTTCAAGGTAAAAAGAACTATGTTCTTGAATAATAGAGATGAAAACCATCTCGTAAAAAGAAGAATCATCTTCTAAAAAGATCAGAGATCTAAGAAAAAGACCAAGGTCTTTAATAAAAAAAAAGATCAAAAAGATCTAATCATAAAAAACTAAAAGAAGTATTTTACTTCATTCACAGATCTTTTGATCTATAATGGCAGAGCCTTTTATAAAAACAAGAACTTTTGTTCTTGGATCTTGAGGAAAAAGCCTCCTTTGAAGAACATTAATTTGTTCTTTGATTTTAAAATTGATCAGATGTGCCTTGCGCTATTGAAAAGTGCCTTGCACTCATGAATTGCGCCCTTGCGCTCATTGGACCGGTGCTCAGCGCCAATACCTGCCACGTGTCAACCAGAGACACAATCTGCGCTTTGCGCTTCTAAAACAGAGCACTGTGCTCATGGGCTGGCGCTCAGCGCCAAGCGCGCCACTTGTCACTCACTGGTGCGCCAACAGACTAATGCAACGCGCTCATAAACCAAAAGCATAATGCGCTAATGAACTAGCGCTTAGCGCTAAGCGCGACACGTGTCCTCTTCGTGTGCGCTACCCGACAGAAACGCAATGCGCTATTTGACTGGCGCAAAGCGTCTAGCGCGCCACATGGCGCACTGTCAGAACACACTTTGTTTCTGATGAATGCTATGCATTCAATACAAGACAAAAATGTCAGAGCCCAATACCTAGCATTATTAAAAGGGCTGAGCCCAAATAAAGGCTTAATAGCCAGAACAAAAATAAAATGTTAAAACATTTTATTGGACTTAGCCCAATTCTGGCCATAAGTCCTCAACTTATTTTGAATTGAGCACATCTGCTCTTTCAACCAACTCACCTTAGTTCAAGTGTACATCTCTTCACTCCTTTGATATTTGTCGTTGTAATTCCTCAACGTCTTCAAAGAGGTGACGGGTCCCGATAACCACACATAACACGGACTGTGGGGTCCTTAAACCCATGGACTATGATGTCCTTAACCTCGACCGTGATGTCTTTAAACTAACATCGGACTGTAGGGTCCTTAAACCCATGGACTATGATGTCCTTAACCTCGACCGTAATGTCTTTAAACTAACATCGGACTGTGGGGTCCTTAAACCCATGGACTATGATGTCCTCAACCTCGACCGTGATGTCTTAAAACTAATAACGGACAATGAGGTCCTTAAATTCATGGACTATGATGTCCTTAACCTCCACCGTGATGTCTTAAAACTAACAACGGATTGTGGAGTCCTTAAATCTACGGACTATGATGTCCTTAACCTTGACCGCGATGTCTTAAAACTAACATTGGACCGAGATATCCTTAAACTACCAATGGACCGTAATGTCCTTAAACTAATTATCGATCACAATGTCACTAAACTAAACAACAGAGCCCAATTGCTTTCTTGTCGGATCTAAACGATCCTGTTAAGTTGATCTTAGTCTGAAATTAGACTGACGTATCCTTAACAAACTTTTAAGTTGATCTTAGTCCCAAATGAGGCTAACATATCCTTAAACCCAATCCCCCAAACCCAAATCTAAGAAAGATACGGATTTTGACTAGTCCATGCCCTACGGGCGACAGCATTACTTAGTCTCCGTATACAATCCACGGGCAACCAAACACAAAACAAACACGACACGAAGTGACCATCTGGAGAAGGAGAAAGTTGTTACCGCAATGCGGTAGCGTAATTAACTGCAGGGGCTTGCGCCTGCAGGGAAGAGCGTCCCCACAATCAAAAACCCCTCAAACGAGGTGGAATCTGACGAACTCTGCTACATCGGCCGCATCCATTTAAACCTTCGATACATGGTGTCATAAATCAACTTGGCATCTTCGGAGAGGTGGACGGATAGCACCAATTAGCATCTGCCCCAAAATTCAGGCTAGACGTTCACCGAGTCTCTGTCGCGTCTTTCGGCGGGGAACAGATTCTAGCACGCCCGGTGGGACCTTTTCCTCTTTCCACTCCATACTTCGTGTGTCGTGTTCGCGAATAAATCGCGGTTTGCTAATGGTTGCCCTTGGGTTTCGAGATACTAAGATTTGGCGTTTTGCTCGGTGCAGAAAGCAAAGGATCAATGGCGTTCACTTGTGTAAAATGTTCCGGCTGCAACTGCAACGTACGTTCCGCCTCATCTGGAGGCATAGCTTACGGGCCCCAAGCGGCTTCCCTATTCACGATGCCGGTGGAACAGGTCACTCAAGCCACTACTGGATTGTTTTTCAGGACCATGCTCCAGCCAACGAGCTTCACCGCTCCTGTGCCAACGCCGGAAGCTCCCAAGAAGTCGGTCTTTGATCGGTGATCGCACGCCAAAAGCGTGTCGGATATTCAAAAGTTCTAAAGTTTAACCGCGATGAGCGCGGGTCGATTCACAGGGAGATGGTAAGTTTTTAGGCTTGTTTTAACGAGTTAACAACGTGGCGGATTTGTTCGTTATCTAACCTATTTGTTATATCCAAGTATAAGGCTTGTTAGGAAACAATAAGATAGTGTAAGTTAATGGATTCCGTATTCAAGTACCTTGAGCCGAACTTAACCAATGAAGCTAGAACAATCGGCAACAACGTGGATTAGGGGACTTAAGCACGGTATTCATGGAATCCGGCTTATTGACCCTTGTCCATCCGTTCTTGTCTCTTTCTTTCGTCTCCGGCCAAACCGAATGCAACCGGTCACGGTTAGGAATCACCTTTACCTTGGTAGGGTAGGGTGCCTAACGAAGCGCTTGCGTAGAGGGTGGACGGAGTTTCAAATAGAAAAGACGGGAAAAAGAAAAGAAAAACGAAACGTTAACTTACAAAATCTTTCTCTTTTCCTAACAACAATATTCACACCATTCACAAAACAAACCAAAAAAAGATAACAAAAGAGAAGAACAAAGAAAAGAAAAGATTACAAGCAAGTAATTAAAGTGCATGGAATTTAAGTGCGAGAATTAAAAGAGCAAGAATAAAATGCAAGTAAAAGACTAGGAACCAAAGAACATATTGCAAGACATGGGTTCAATAACCCAAACTTAAACTTGCAAGCTCAATAAAGAGGTTGCAAGATCAAGAGAGGGCAAAGAACTCATGGTGAAGGAAGCACAAAAGAACACTTTATTAAACTTCAAGAATGATACAACCCCTTGAGATCAATAACCAACCCTTAAACTTTCAAGCTCAATGAAGAGGTTGAAGGATCAAGAGAAGGTTAAGAACTCAAGGGGACTAAGCTATTTACATGAAAGGAGAATAGAAAACTTGGACAAAGAATGACAATCCAAGACTAAAGAATGACCTTTGAACCTTTGCCCCATGGTCTGTATTTATAGGCTCCAAAGAATGGAGGGAAATTCTAATTTTTAAATCAACACAAAATCTTTAGCATTGAATGCTCATTACTCCATTCCCACATGTGGCTTGATTCATGGCTGCCCCATTATGGCTCATGCTGATTTGTTTGATTCCTTTTGATTTGAACACATGCTTTTTAGTCTTGAATGCATATAAAATCATATGCATATAAAATCATCTCCTTGAATGCATATAAAATCATATCCACATGTCCTTAAAAGTCTTGTGTACACACTTGTTGTGTTGGACCATTTAGATAAAAAAAAATGTGTACACAACTTGTTGCGTAAAGGAACTCCTGAAGTATTGGTCGGTTTGCGTTTCTGGTCGCAGTGTCTTCCCTCAAGTGATATATCCGTTCTTTTGGATGCAGTTGCAGTATTTTGTCATGGATACCTGTAATCTGTAATACTGAGTAGACACTGGTTAATAATACCGATAAATACAACAAATAGATAATGAATGGGCGGTATTAGAATGCAGTTTTCTGATATGAACAAATACCCCTAAACTTATCTTTTGCTCGTCCCGAGCAAAACTATTTATTCACAAAAGAAAATCCTAACCGCACTTTTGCAAGGAACGCGATTGCACAGAGCGTGTGCAACAAGCCGTTAAACCTCTAGGTGTCCCTAGTAGGAGGAGTGTTGTCTCCTGAGGGTTTTCAGCGGATACTACCCACAAAATCCCGTCAATCTAGTTTTGCGAAATGACTATAATTCAAACCCTAAGGTTTTGTTTAAAAGATAACAATTCTATTATCCTAAATTTAGAACTATCAAACCTTTATTTTTCACACCTCACTTCTCTTTTAACTTAAGATTTTATATGTCTTTACGTGTAGTGCAAATAGTGTCGTTAAGTTTCAAAAGGATCGATTAAAATCATCATGTCACAAAATAAAGCCCAGATAAAAATTTAGAAAGGATCACATAAGTTTTATAAAGAGTTAAGTATTTCTCAAGTTTCATTTTCCAATAAGGTTTCAAATTCCGAATTTCTATCTTACTTAACAGGAAACTAGGTCTTATTTTTCACTCCACCTTTTTCTTGTTTTCATTTCATACACACCTCTGTGAACGTGCAATAGTCTTTATCATAGAATAAAACCTTCATATCTCCGCTAGAAATACTTTTTTATAAAAACCTGTCTTTTGTCAAGATTATTCTCACACAAAGAACCGTTAGGAATTTTAACTCGGAGAGAACACTTGCTTGACTTTATTTTAATCTGGACTTTCTAGGCTTCTTAGCGAGCTTTGGGCCAATGCTCCCAAACCAGTTGGTTATAGGGCATTAGGTGTAGACACCCCAGCGGACTTAATTACTCAAGTTATCTAGGCCCAAAAACAAAAGACAATGATGGTTTAATGCGAACGGAGATTTAACCGGTAGTTCAATTATTTTTTTGATAAAAGACGTGTTTAGTGGGTTAGGTGTGTAATCATTCCAATCAAGATTCAGATGGGTTATTCTTCAGAATTAGTTCCAATTAAGGTATCAATAATATCCCTTCATATCCACCTCTCTTTATAAACTAGTCTTGATATTACTTATTTCAGAACAAACCTATTTGATCCTCAGAAAATAATTTATCCATTTAAAAGTTTTCAGACATAATAGACTTGTCATCTAATTTTCAAAACTCACGACACGTGTAGTGTGATGTAAAGACGTATATTAGCTATAGTTAACTTCAAAGGAGAGTTATCTTTCAGGTTTTCAAAATCTAAAAATAAGATTTGGTTTTTCCTATCTTATCAAACAAAACCGTCGAAATATTGAATCTAAGTTCTCCCACTAGCTAACTTGACGACAAAGTTTTTATATTTTTAGAAAACTTTCTGATTTTTATGGGTTTTTAAGTAAGTATGCAAATGCAGAATATACAAATGAATGCGAAGGTAGAAAGCTTACCGAGCACACCCCTAAACTTAAACTTGACAGTGACCTTACTGTCAGGCTACACCAAGAGAGTCAAAATTGTCGGTGCCTCCCCAAAAACAATTTATATACAAAAATAAAAACAAAAAATATGTACACCAAAAGGTTCCCCCCCCCCCAAACTTAAGTAAAACAGTGTTTCCACTGTTAAGCGTTGAAGTTCAGGATTAGGGGGGAAAGAGAACAATATCAATATATACAAGGCCTTACACAGGCCAAAAGTGAGCACCAACCATTCAAAAATCTTATCGCTATTATGTGCAGGTTGGTGAAAGAATACGGTGAGGAAAGAAATGGAGAATACGCGGGACCGTATGGAGGTAGAAGTGGTATATGGTCTCGGTGGAGGAGAAGAATGGCGGAAGGGAGAAAGAAATGGAATACGAACTTGAGGGTGAAAATGGAGTGAATAAATTAGTACAATTTGTAATGACCGATGTGTAAGAAGTGTTTGTACTAATGTATTAACCCGTCGAGAAATGGGGTCAAATCCCTCAAGATTCGTGAGAAATGGGTACGCCGAACTTGGTAAACCAGACACAAGAAATGAAAGTGATACGGTTTCTTGCAAGGTCGGAACGATGGAAGGGACGAAGGGGAGTGATTTAGGGATAGTCTTATTCTAACCTAAGTAAACTGTCTTGAACTCGAAAGATTCCATCAATGGTTCGAAATGACTGTGAGCAACCGAGTTTGATGGTTCAACTAACTTATCTGAAAATTCAAAGGACTCAAACTCGGGCGGTGAGCCTTCAACATCATCCAAAAAAGTGAAACACTCGTAATCGTTATCGACTGTGAGAAGAGTGTCAGATTCAAGGAGGAACGCACTAGTGGCGTCAAATGTGCTGTGATTGAACAGAAATTTTTCTAACTCACAGTCCTCTTGCATGATCTTTTGCGTGGTCGGAACGATGGAAAGGATGGACGGTGATTTATGAAGTATAACAGTTAAAAGTTCAGGAGAATGAATTGGAAAATCCGACACATCAAACAAAAATGGTTCATCCTCAATACTCTCCTCAATACTATCCTCATAATTCTCCTCAAAAATTATCCCATCCATGCAAATCTCATCAAAATCAAGACGCATATAAAGTTCGAGAGAAATATTTAATGACTCGGGATGATGAATTGGAGAGAAAATTTCAGTCAAATCTATGGGTTCATCATCCAAAATACTCCCTGCGTCAATATCCTCAGTCAAATAAAAATTAATATTCTCAGACTCCTCATCAAAAGCATGGATTTCAATCGATTCTGGTTCTAAGATGGAAGTGTAGAGGTCAAAAGGTTTAGAATTGGTTTCACTTGGAATGGACCCTTCACAATCTGGTAAATCAAACACTACAAAATCACACAACTCATTAAACGTTCTATATTTAATCGGTAAATCTTTTGGGACACTAGATAGACATTCAAAACTGGAGTTGTGTGATTCAATTTGCAATGGGCAGGTTTGATTAGGAAGGGTGTACAGTTTACTTTCACTACTCAAATTCTCATCCTGTCCTACCGCCTTATCATACATTGTAAAATGTGGAGCTAGTTGAAAACTAGCTACCGGGTCACTAGGTTGTATGAGGGCGGCCATACACGCATTCAAATCCATCATCTGTTGGCATGACGCTACCCTAAAGTCTTCCAACAACTGGTCTAGACTAGACATAGGTTGTGAAGGGGTTTCAGTAAAAGATTCAAAGTTGTTTTGATACTGGAAACTCCCAAAAGGTTGTTCAGAAGCAATGTCTAGGGCAGGTGCAAAAGTTGGGTAGGACTCATAGGAATTGAATGGTTAGACAGGGTGATAATCAACATTTGGATACGAAGGTGAATGGAATTGTTGATCAAAAGAATTGGAAGTGGTGAAAGGAGTGAAAGATCGGCTACGAGATTGTTCAATACGTTCAGCGATGGACAATGGACGACTCGCAAAAGGGGTATCAACATAAGAGGGTGGTGAAGGTTGAAACGGTTGATACAAAGTAGATTGTGGAGTGCAAGTGTTTGTCCTAGACGCGTCTATGCGATCTTTCAATGAAATTTTAGGCATGGAGGGGTCGTTCGACGTTCGGCCAAAGCAAGAACCGTGGGAAGTTATGTCTGGTTGTGGGTACCAAAGTTCGGCAAGAGTTTTTCGGGGTGGGTTACCCATGTTACGAAGAGAGAAAGAAGAATAAGAGAAAAGGAGGGAAAAAAAGAATGTGATTTTTTTTTATTTTTTTAGTTAGTTATTAACAAAAGAATGAAATATATACATAAAAAGAATCTGGACCAAAAACAATCACGACACAAAAATACCACACACCTAATTGTTCTAGGGATCACCTAGGTCAACTAGACTTGCTCAAGAACTTGGTTGTCGAGATAAAACTGTGTCGAGAAACAGGCTCAAAATATACTGATCACGAGGCCAGATAAGTGCAAAGATAAGGGGAGGTTTTCTGACGCTTTCGCGAAGGTCCTTAATTAAATAACCCTTTCTCTTTTGGCGGTTTCGCCGTTAACACTTTCCTAGACACCCGGTAAACAATATACCGTCAAGCGGTGTTCTAAACATAGTTATCCTCTCCTAGTGAGCGCGAAGTCCTTAAGGCTTAAAGTCTAATTTCTTTTAAAATTTGTGTAGGTAAACGTTATGCTCAAGTTCATGATTTGTGGGCCACGGAAAAGGTGATGAAATCCTTTACCGTATGTTGTGAGGTTCGCTTGCCCTTAAGTCCGTATTAATATATGCAATGCGCAATTCAATGAAAAAAATTTATTCAAAGAATTAAACAATCGTTTTTTAGTTTAAGCTCGGCACTGCAACAAATACAGGTTAGTCAATTTTATTTTTTTTTGCGTTTGCTAGCGAACTTGCAAAGAATCCTGCAAAGATATTATATTGGAAGCGTCGGATTTGAGAAAAAGGTGTTAGTAAAGTACGTACCGTTAAGTTGTGGGTTAAGAAACCCCCGTTGAATCGAATCCGGTAAGCTTGAAAAGTTCGCTTGCGCGGGTCAAACTACCCGGATTTTTGGCACTGTACTTCGTAACCACCTTAACTTTGAATGTGCAATTTGCTCCCCACGCTCGCTGTTCGCAAATCCGCAAAATCTGAAATGTCGGAAAAAATGGATATTAGTGCGAAAAAACGATACGAATGCCCAAATACCTGCACATTAAAAATTATAAAAAACAAACAATACAAATAAGACAAAAATAGAACACTGGAGCTCAGAGGAGAAATTGGAGGCAAGAGGTGGTAAAAGGGCCGGCGTCGCCGGATTTGGTGATGATCTCGCCGGCCAACTTGATGATGTAGGGCTCCAAATTTCAACAGTAGTCTCAGTGTTCCACTAATGCCACACTGGTATTGTTTATCTTTTTATTGAGATCCAAAGTGCTTGCAGGTTCAATTTCCACAGAACAAAATGAGTTAGTTTAGTTATTTTCTTTTTGTTTTGGTTTTGGTTTTTGGTTTTGAAATTTTTATGTTGTTTTGAAAAATAGGGTTAGATGGGTATTAACAATATTAACCCGAAATAACAAAAATAAAAACGTTACCGTCTCCCCGGCAACGGCGCCATTTGATCGCACGCCAAAAGCGTGTCGGATATTCAAAAGTTCTAAAGTTTAACCACGATCAAGACGGTGTCGCTTTGCAGCTAACCGCGATGAGCACGAGTCGATCCACAGGGAGATGGTAAGTTTTTAGGCTTGTTTTAACGAGTTAACAACATGGCGGATTTGTTCGTTATCTAACCTATGTGTTATACTCAAGTATAAGGCTTGTTAGGAAACGATAGGATAGTGTAAGTTAATGGATTCCGTATTCAAGTACCTTGAGCCGAACTTAACCAATGAAACTAGAACAATCGGCAACAACGTGGATTAGGGGACTTAAGCACGGTATTCATGGAATCCGGCTTATTGACCCTTGTCCGTCCGTTCTTGTCTCTTGCTTTCGCCTCCGGCCAAACCGAATGCAACCGGTCACGGTTAGGAATCACCTTTACCTTGGTAGGGTAGGATACCTAACGGAGCGCTTGCGTAGGGTTTGGGCGGAGTTTCAAATGGAAAAGACGGGAAAAAGAAATGAAAAACGAAACGTTAACTTACAAAATCTTTCTCTTTTCCTAACAACAATATTCACACCATTCACAAAATAAACCAAAAAGAGATAACAAAAGAGAAGAACAAAAAAAAGAAAAGATTACAAGCAAGAAATTAAAGTGCATGGAATTTAAGTGCGAGAATTAAAAGAGCAAGAATAAAATGCAAGTAAGTAAAAGACTAGGAACCAAAGAACATATTGCAAGACACGGGTTCAATAACCCAAACTTAAACTTGCAAGCTCAATAAAGAGGTTGCAAGATCAAGATAAGGCAAAGAACTCATGGTGAAGGAAGCACAAAAGAACACTTTATTAAACTTCAAGAATGATACAACCCCTTGAGATCAATAACCAACCCTTAAACTTTCAAGCTCAATGAAGAGGTTGAAGGATCAAGAGAAGGTTAAGAACTCAAGGGGACTAAGCTATTTACACGAAAGGAGAATAGAAAACTTGGACAAAGAATGACAATCCAAGACTAAAGAATGACCTTTGAACCTTTGCCCCATGTTCTGTATTTATAGGCTCCAAAGAATGGTGGGAAATTCGAATTTTTAAATCAACACAAAATCTTTAGCATTGAATACACATTACTTCATGTCCATGTGTGCCTTGATTCTTGTCTTTTCCATCATAGTCCATGCTGATTTGTCTATTTGAATTTGATTTGCACTCAGTTTTGGAAGGAAATTTGAATCTTTAAATCACACACATAATCTTCACTATTAAATGCTCATTACTCCATTCCCACATGTGGCTTGATTCATGGCTGCCCCATTATGGCTCATGCCGATTTGTTTGTTCCTTTTGATTTGAACACATGCTTTTTAGTCTTGAATGCATATAAAATCATCTCCTTGAATGCATATAAAATCATATCCACATGTGCTTAAAAGTCTTGTGTACACACTTGTTGTGTTGGACCATTTAGATAAAAAAATGTGTACACAACTTGTTGCGTAAAGGAACTCCTGAAGTATTGGTCGGTTTGCGTTTCTGGTCGCAGTGTCTTCCCTCAAGTGATATATCCGTGCTTTTGGATGCAGTTCCAGTATTTTGTCATGGATACCTGTAATCTGTAATACTGAGTAGACACTGGTTAATAATACCGATAAATACAACAAATAGATAATGAATGGGAGGTATTAGAATGCAGTTTTCTGATATGAACAATCGGCTTGCAACTACTGCGGCCCCTCTTAACGGGTTGTCCAGCTCCAGCGCCTCAGTCTTCGCCAGATTGGGCCAAAGTTCCTGTGGGCCCAAGATGAAGCCTGCAATTCAAGAGAAGGTTATTTCGAAAAGAGTAACCAACCCTGCTCCCGAAGTTGTCAAGGCGGCTTCTCCTGCCAAAGGGTCAGTCTTTACAAGACTGACTGTTCCGGCTCCCACTACGGTTCATGTCCCTTCTCAGAAGTCTATTTTTGACCGGTTGGATACCGCTTCTCAACGGACATCAGTCTTCAAGAGGCTGACGCCAGCAACAGCCCCTCACCTGGATAGAGGGCAAGACAAAGCCATCTCCATCGCCGAACCAACCCCAACAGCTCGACACGCTTGACGCCGCCACTGGCGCCGAGTAAGGAAGGCTAGGGGCAACTCCCCCTCTGCTAAGTCCACCAGCTCCAACAGCGGAAGTTAATGCTGCTGTTCCAACCGGGAACAGCTTTGAGCTGCTGGGCAAGGTGCACAGGAACTCGCCTACCGCCGTACTGAAAAAATCTTCGCCACCGGTGGAGACTGTCACAGAAATAAAGTCGAATCAGTCCCCTCAACGGCTTTCCTCCAAAGTTTACAAAATCTGGCGACAAGTCCGAGAGTCGGTGGTCGATCAAGACTATCCTCGCCGGCAGAAGAAGCTGAAGGTCCGACAGGAAGAAAACCGTCCTGGTAAGCCAAAAAAGGCGACGGCTACTTGGGTGCCTATTGCAACAGCCCCCTCAACTTCGACCGCTCATAAGAGGAGAAGGCCGGAAAAAATCCCCCTGTCTACGACAAATGTCAAGGGCACCGAGCCTAAACGCCCTAAGTCTAGGGGCATGGTGATGCATACCGTCTATATGGCATCCGGAAAAGAGGATAGCCGTATCTCCACAGGTCATCGACCGCTTACGCGATCCGTGACAAAAGCTCAAGAGCAGCAGCAAAAGCTTTAAGAGATGATGACTGCGATGGCCGCACACACCGAGCCAAAAGCAAGCCCAGAGGAATCCTCGGAGCAACGCCGTGAGCAGGAAACTGATGCTGAATTCCTTCGGAGAATACTTGAGAAGAGGGACAAAGAGGCCGTGGAACAAGTGGCCAATATAAAGCAAATGGCCCTTCTATTCCAGGACATGGTGGGCATGTTGATCCAGCCGGATCCCCCAGCCGAAGATCCTCCAATAATAATTGAAGATGATAGAGGAGAAACATCAAATCCACCTCCGGCTCTTTCAGCAGCAAAGGAGGAAACTATTTCTAAGTCCATCCTGGATGATTACATCGCTCAACAGATACGAGTTCACCAGGCGAATGAAGCGGCTGGGCAAATTGTTAGAACTGGGCGACTGTATCCAGGCTGGTATGATCAAATAAAGTACCCACCGGGCTACACGATCCCCAAATTCCATGTGTACAAGGGGACAGGCAATCCCCATCAACATGTCGCTCAGTTCAGGGCTCTTTGTGGCAATACTGGTGGCGATGATAAGCTCTTGCTTCGCCAATTCGTCGGCAGCTTATCGGGGACGGCATTCGAGTGGTACTCCGAACTTCCAAATGACTCCGTCAAAACTTTCGCGGAAATGGAGTTGTTGTTCACCCAGCGATTCGCAAGTGCTAGTGAACGCACCCCAATAACGGCATTGATCAATGCCAGGGTGAAGCTGAGCGAGACGTGGGTTCAGTACGCAATCCGATGGCGGAACCTGTGGTCGAAGTGCGAACAGCGCATCGAAGAAGCACCAGCGGTGGGCATGTTCGTGGGCACCCTAGACCCTCATGCAACTATTTCACAGTTCATGAAGTTCTTCAAACCGACCACATTCCAGGCTTTAATTGACAAGCTAGCCCAGATGGATCAGATGGGTCATAGACCATCTCCTCCGAAGCTGGAACCGCGGAACGAAAAGAGTAAAAGGAAGGCGACCTTCGTTGCAAACACCCAACAGCAGCTCAGTGCTCCAAGAGTAACGGATCAATTGGAAGAGAGACGGCGATATTATAATGAGAATATGAAGCGCCCTTACTCGTTCCCACGGGATAAAATGAAGAGGCTGTTCGAACTAGCGATGAGCAACAGGCTTATCAATTTGCCGAATCCAAGGCGACCATCGCAACCCGGCAAAGTGAATAATCCCAATTATTGCCCTTACCACCAAACGGTAAGCCATCCAATCGAAGATTGCTTCGTCTTTAAGGGATGGATTGAGGATCAGTACCTACAAGGCAAGTTTGCGCTGTCTGAGAAGTGGAAAGTACACCCACCACAACCGCACACCCCTAAGAAGACGGACACACCGGGGGCAACGTGCTCTTTTGTTGAGGAAGCTCCATGGGAGGTGGCTCTTTCGGCCAAAACCAAAAGGATGCTGAATGATCTCCAGACATGCCCGGCAATCAGGTGGAAGAATCTGCTGGAACCCCAGATCATCGAAGGGATGCTGAAGCCGCGCCCAACTCCAAAGATTGGTGGTGATAGCCAAAGTGCTCACACCCAGCCGTCGAAATCTTCGAAAAAGAAGAAGAAATCCAAAAAGCCCATGAAGCCTGGCGACAAGCGCACGGACCTGCAGAAACAGATCGACGCGCTGGAAAAGTATAACCAGAAGGCGCGGACTCCAATCACACTCCAAGAGTTCCTCGGCCACGTCCTTGAAGGTGGAGATGATGGAGAAGACTCGTCGGATGAATCGGAAGATTACGTGGCAACTTGCCATATGATCTCTCATTCGTCAGTAGACGATGAAGAAGCTCCTTGCACCGAGAGACTGGGGGCAGGTCCTGAACCGGAACTTTTAGGGCTATCAGATGAAATGATCGACGCATTCCTAAACGAAGCTCTACTGAAAAGTAAAGCTGACCGGGAGCGTGAGATGGCCATATTTGAAAAGGCCAAACGCCGGCGACTGGACGAAAGAGTCGAGACACTCCCACCGAATCAAGGGACATTTGTCGCGAATAAAAACAAGTTCAAGACGAGGAAAATATTTGCTAAAGCCATATCAATGGGAATGAAGCTACCACCCTCCGAAGGAAACACTCTCGGTGAAACAGAGATGCACCCAAAGTACTGCCTATATCATCGAAAGATCGCACACCCCATCGAAGAGTGCAACGCTTTTAAAAGAAGGTGGCAGGGGTATGTTGCTCATAGACAACATTTTAAGCAAATGAAACGAAAAACTCGTCGGGAGAGAAGAAATACGACCGAGGAGCTTGGAAGAATTACCGACAACTGTCGCACGGTCGGTGCCAGGGGATCGCAGGTTCTCACCTTCGGGAGCGACTCCGACGAAGAGATGACTCTTGGCCCTCTCTTCAAAGAATCCACCTCGGGAAAAGAGGAAGAACCGAAGACCTGCGAAAATATCCAGCTGCGCAATCGTACACTTCCAGAAAAGAATCTCGGACCCACAAACAGAAAAGATAAGGGAAAAGAAAAGGTCTCTGAGGATATCGCCTTGGATGACCAAGTCATAAAAGAGCTGACCGCCAAGGACCCTCCAAAGAAAAGTAAGATAGACTATAATGTTCTGGCGCACTTAAGGAAGTTGCCCTCGCAGCTCAACATTCTCGACGCTCTTTTACTATCAAAAGAAGCAAGAGATTCTTTAGTCAAGGTGCTACAAGAACCAGAGCAATTTCAAGCTTCTTTCGCCGAAGAAAAGATGAAGGACAAGCTGGAAGAAGTACACACAGCCGATATCACCTTCGGCGATGAAGATCTACTCCTTGAGACGTGCGAACACAACCGTCCCCTATATGTCTCCGGATACTGTCATGATGTCAAGATAGGCAAGATCTTGGTCGACAATGGGTCCTCCGTCAATCTCCTCAACGTGCGAGTGTTGAAAGAAATCTGCATGAGCGTTCAGCACCTCGCTCGTGATAAAATCACCATCTCCAGTTTTGACTCCCAGTCATCCCGGACTCTCGGGTCCGTGATACTAACACTGCGCTTCGAGCTACTTGTCACGGATATTAAATTTCACGTCATTGATGCTAAGACATGTTACAATGCTTTGCTCGGCCGGCCTTGGTTACACGAGTACAACATCATCCCTTCTACACAACATCAGTGTATGAAATACTTCAAGGATAGTCTCGAGTACACTGTGACGGGGGAGCTGTACCCATTCTCCGTGAACGAAGTTCGAAAGTACGAAGATGCAAAATACTTCTTACCAGATTTCGAGGACATGGAGAGATGTCACCAACTGAAAGACAAAGCTATCACCACTATTCCAGTCTTCGGGAGTGATACCGAGGAGGAAGAAGAGATAATTTATTCGGGGCCACCTCAACGCAACAACCTGGGATCATCCATCCCCATGTTGATCTTCGGCAGCCACTCGGAAGACGAGGTTAACGCTATATTTTCCGCTCGGCCATCAATACAAGCTTTCGCGAGCGATAATCAGAGTTTGCAAATTACTATGGTTCCACAAGAACATTACAAAGATCTCGATGCACTTGAAACTTATAGTGTACAAGAGCTGCAAACATTTTATGTCCCTCCCAGGCGAAAAGGTGAAAAGGCGATCCTATTTTACCGATCCGGGGAAACCAAAGTGGAGAAAGAAATCTGGCATGGCACGGATTCTACACTCGACAGGCTCCAGCCCATCCGTTTGCCCAGATATTATACGAACGGACTAAAAAGGCTGTTAAAGCGCCAAGGCGTACCTCTCAAACAGACTGCTCGACAAGCACGGTTCTATAACAGGATCTAAAACGTCCCTGAAACTCAGCGGAAATTGCCCAACGGGAAAATGGAAACGACCGGGCTTGGGTATGTTCAATCCAAGAAACGGGAGCTACTCCGCGACTGCTACGTCGTACCTGACTTTGATGAAGAAGGGGATGCTCTATGGGAAGATGCTAACCCTGAACCAGAAAGAGCTCCCGACGTGAAAATGCCCAGTCCGTCGTTCGAAGAACAAATGGACAAGCTTATAAGGGAAGCGGGTCAAAAGGTTCGAGACGACCATAATCGCGAAATGGCCATTTACGAGAAAGCCAGGACGCAACGCCTTCTTCAACAAGCTGCGAAAGATGAAAATGCTCCTCCCTGTCAACCCGTTGTACAAAAGTTACGACGCAGAGGCAAAAACAAACCAAAGAACAGGAAAGGCGTTCGACAGCGATAAAGCGGGTCCAAGAAGCCACGCGATCAGGATTCAAGCAATCCGAATTCATCTCTTATAAAGAAGATGGGTCGAGCATACTCTTTTGCCCAAGATAAGACGAAGAAAATACTTGATCTTGCCATAAAACATCAACTGATTACACTCCCGGAGTCCAAGCACCCCGAGCAAGCAGGCGAAGTCTCTCATCCGCACTATTGCTCCTATCACAGGGCAATAGGACATTCTATTGAAGACTGCTTCACTTTCAAGAACTGGGTCGAAGATCAATATCGACAGGGCAGATTCGCTCTATCCAGCAGCTGGAGGGTAACCCCGCCGCAGAAGCATGAACCCAAATCCACGAGGGTAGGCCCAGATCCACATCGGTCTTGGAAGCGAGCTCGTACCTGTCATATGATAATATCATCAAAAGAAGAACCAGGGAATATGAATGACTTCCCCTGGTGCTTTGAAAACGATGATAACGAGGTGAACTTGGAGTTTCCGCCAGCGCCGAAAGAGCTGGAAGATGGAATACATACCACTGCAGATGATCTCAAGAAAATTGATTTGGGTACGGCAAGTGACCCACGACCGACGTTCGTCAGTGAGCTGCTGTCTGAAGAAAGGGTGACCGCACTAAAAGACGTGTTTATGCAGCATAAAGATTGCTTCGTATGGAACTATTCCGAGATGCCAGGATTATATCCAGAGATTGCTGTCCACAAATTGGCAATATCTCCAGACGTCAAACCGGTCAAACAAACACCAAGAAGAATGCGGCTCAAGCTTGAGATGAGCATCAACGCCAATGTCAAGAAGCTGATCGACTCTAGCTTCATCCAAGAAGTTCAGTATCCTGACTGGATCGCCAACATCGTCCCGATGATGAAGAAAAATGGGGCAGTGCGCATATGTGTGGACTTTCGGGATCTCAATAAAGCCTGCCCGAAAGACGACTTCCCAGTACCAGTCACCGAGCTGATGATAGACAATACGTCCACTCACGAAGTTTTCTCCTTCATGGACGGCTCGTCAGGATACAATCAGATAAAGATGCACCCTGAAGACCAGAAGCACACCACTTTCCGGACCCCCATGGGCATATTCTACTACAAGGTGATGCCTTTCAGTCTAAAGAACGCCGGTGCCACCTATCAGAGGGCCATGACGAAGATCTTCGATGACCTCATACATGAAATCGTCGAATGCTATATCGACGACCTCGTGGTGAAAAGCAAATCATACGAGGAACATCTAGAGTATCTGAGAATCATGTTTCAACGCCTCCGGCAATACAACTTGAAGACGAACCCTCTCAAATGCGCGTTCGGAGTTTCCTCGGGCAAATTCCTGGGATTCATCGTCAGACACCGAGACATCAAGATAGACCTGTTGAAGATCAAGGCGATCATGAAAATGCCTCCACCAAGGACTCTCAAGCAATTGCGGTCTCTCCAAGGAAAGCTCGCATACATCCGGCGATTTATAGCCAATCTTTTGGGCAAATACCGTCCTTACAGCCACCTGATGAAGAAAGGAACCCCTTTCATCTGGGATCATAAATGCCAAAGCGCGCTGGACAAAATCAAGCAGTACCTACAGAATCCGCCAGTACTGGCCGCTCCGGTCAAGGGAAAGCCTCTCATTCTGTATACAACCGCCCTTGAAGGTTCCTTAGGCGCATTATGGGCACAAGAGAACGACCAAGGGAAAGAGAGAGCCCTCTACTATTTGAATCGAGTTCTACTGGGGGCAGAAAGCAATTATTCTCCCATCAAAAAACATTGCCTGGCATTGATCTTCGCGATAACGAAGCTTAGGCACTATGCGTTGGCGCATGAAGTCTGTCTCATATCGAAGGTGGATCCTCTCAAATATTTGATGTCAAAGGCCATATTGACGAGACGACTCGCTAAATGGGCCCTGCTCTTGATGGAGTTCTCAATAACCTATCAGCCTCTTAAGGCAGTGAAAAGCCAGGCCATCGCCGACTTCCTCGCTGAGCATCCGATACCTTCTGACTCTCCCTTGAACTGCGAATTGCCGGACGAACACGCGTTTGACACGATTGACGGTAATGGCACCCGATGGGAACTTTATTTTGATAGAGCATCTTCCATGAAGAAGCGCAAGCAAAGCACTCCTGTAATCAAATCAGGGGTAGGTCTCATCTTCGTAACTCCATAAGGAGGGATAATGCACTTTGCCTTCTCCTTAACAGAGCCGAGGACAAACAATGAAGCCGAGTATGAAGCTTTGATAGCAGGTCTTGAGATCGCTATCGACATGGGGATCGAGAACCTCCTCATATACGGAGACTCCCAGCTGGTCGTCAGTCAAGTAAACGGCGACTATCAAACGTGCAAACCAGAGTTGGTGAAGTACGACGAGAGAGTACAGCAACTGCTGACTCAAATTCCTTCCTACATCTTGGAAAGCATACCGCGTGCGGAAAATAGCAAAGTGGATGCATTAGCCAAGCTCGCTAAAGAGCTAGCTGACGAAAACCTCGATGACGTAAGAATCGTGGTACAAAGCCGTCGGGTTCTCGCACAGCAGAAATATCTCCAGAGTCGTCCGAGGAAAAGGGAGCGACCGAGAAAATGACTCTGCAAATAAAAGACCAGGAAAAGGCTGAGAATTGGAGAGGAGTCTTTATAGACTACTTCAAATCCCGTCGAACACCTGAAGATGCGTCCTCAAGACATCAGCTTATGAAACGAGCTCTGTCTTTCGCCTTCGTCAATGATACTCTGTACAAGAGATCAATTGCTTCTCTGTGGTTAAGATGCCTGGGACCTGAAGAAGCAAAGAGATTCGTTCAAGAAACTCACGACGGACTCTGTGGTTCTCACCAAGCCGGGCCGAAGATGAAGCTGAAGATCAAACGGATGTGTTATTATTGGCCTACGATGATTCAAGACTGCCTCGAGTATGCGAAGCAATGCCACTCGTGCCAGATCCATGGCGACTTTATCCACCAGCATCCAAATCCACTACATCCAACAGTGGCTAGCTGGCCGTTCGAAATGTGGGGGGCTGACATAATCGGCCCCATCGAACCAATATCGTCCAGAGGACATCGATTCATTTTGGCGACAACTGATTACTTCACCAAATGGGCAGAAGCAGTACCGCTGAGGGAAGTGAAGACGGAGAATATACTCCATTTCTTCAAGACGCACGTCATTTATCGATTCGGCACTCCGCGACGGATTATCTCCGATAACGGGCCAGCCTACAGAAGGCACAAAATCAGTCGCTTCACACAACAACACAACATAGACTGGAGATACTCATCAGTCTATAATCCCCGAGCTAACGGTCTAGCTGAAGCTTTCAACAAGACCTTGACAAAGATCGTGAAAAAGACGGTGTCATGAAATAAGAAAGACTGGCACGAGAGACTGCATGAAGCTCTTTGGGCATACCGGACTACGTTCAAAACGGCCACGAACACAACGCCGTATGCATTAGTATTCGGTACTGAGGCGGTGCTTCCCCTCTAGATAGAGTTACTCTCTCTACGAGTGGCATTTCACTACGAGCTAACGGACGAAGAGAATGCTCATCTTCGGCTTGAGGAGCTCGACGCCCTTGATCAAACCCGACTCATAGCACAGCAAAATCTGAAAGCTTATAAAGCAAAGATGACGCGCTCATATGAAAGGTTGACTAGGCCGAGGACATTCCGCCAAGGCGAACTCGTGTTAGTGATCAAAAGACCTATGATCCCTAATCGCGCTAAGCAGGGAAAATTCGAGCCGAACTATGAATGCCCGTATATCATAGACAAGGTCTACCAGGGTGGAGCCTATCTACTCATGGACATGCATGGCGAAAGGCCCTTCAGGCCAATAAATGGTCGCTTCCTAAAGAAATACTACGCTTGACGAGTCATGTCCGAGGTCAATGATAGATGACGAAGACTATGTCCGCTCGCTATCTTCCTAAGCCTAAACTCTGTAAGTAGTAACCAGCTTCCTTTACAGTGGACCGAAACGTCCTTAAACTAACAGCGGACCGAAACGTCCTTAAACTAACAGGGGACCGAAATGTCCTTAAACTAACAACGGACCGAAACGTCCTTAAACTAACGAAGGACCGAAACGTCCCTAAACTAACGACGGACCACTACGTCCTAAAACTAGCCATTGACCGAGATGTCAATAAACTACGGCAGACTGCAGCGTCCCAAAGCTGATTTACAAAAAAAAAGAATAAAAAAAGAGAAAGAAAGAAAGAAAAAAAACGGTATGTCCATAAGCAAAATGGGCACGGATGAAAACCCGAAAGGGCTCCGTGAGTAAAAACAGCAGGGCTACCGGCAAGTTTTGTGAAAACCCGAAAGGGCGCAATCTCGTTAGAAAAAAAAAGAAAAAAAAAAGAAAAGGAAGAAGAAAGAAAAAAGAAAACGGTATGTCCATAAGCAAAATGGGCACGGATGAAAACCCGAAAGGGCTCCGTGAGTAAAAACGGCAGGGCTATCGGCGAGTTTTGTGAAAACCCGAAAGGGCGCAATCTCGTTAAGAGACACTTGCAAGGTCCTCTCGACTTTGTAAGGAGAAACCACCTGCGTGAGATCCTTACGACTCACAAGGGAGCAACACACCTAGGGATCTTCACGATCCCTAGAGAGAAATTACACTTGCGAGATCCCCACGACTCGTAAGGAGAACCCTCTTATGAGACCCTCACGGCTCATAGGATTTGAAAGTCTTAAGCCACAAGGATCTAAACCTGTTCTTAAGCAGCCCCCACAACCTCCGATACTGCCCTACAAGCGGCTCAATATCGACCCTTGTATACAATCCACGGGTGCGAATAAACATTTCCCTAACAAAATTCCATCCGTGACTAGGGATATGTCCGTATGGTGAACAACCCTTGTAAGTCCTCTCGGCTTATAAGGAGAAAACCCTCTTGTAAGATCCTTACGACTTACAGGAGACCATACACTTAGGAATCCTCACGACTCCTAAGAAGAAAACACACCTACGAGATCCTTACGACTAGCAGGGAGAAATACCTTTATGAGACCATTACGGCTCATGAAGTCAAAAGTCTTAGTCGACAGGATCCTAACCCTGATCGCTAAGCCACCTTTGTTCGACATCGACAGAGGCAAATGATGATTTGCTCCTGGCCATATCCCAGTTGTAGCGGCGCTGATGCCGAAACCGGTGTCTAATTCTAAGCTTGCAGCAAGAGGCTGACAAGCCACACATGCATACGAAATAGCCGAAATGATGGGGCAACTTGCAAACAAAATCAGCAAGTAAAAAAATGTATGCATGCAAAATTGCCGAAATGATTGAGCAACTCGCAATAAAAAGCAGCGAGTAAAAATAAAACAAATAGCCGAAATGATTGGGCACCGCAAAAAATAGCCGAAATGATTAGGCAATCGCGACCTTCGCGATATAAAAGCTGAAATGATAGAGCATCGCGAAAATAAAAAAAATGATGAATGAAAAAATGAAATTTTTGCCCTACAGGTGATATCACATCAATCCCTGTATACAATCCAGGGGCACAAACAAAGAAGGAATTACACATTTTCCCCCAGGTTTCATCAGAAGAAGAAGCCAAATCTCAACGGTTCACAGATAGCCTAGAGATCATCTCGACATTCGTCTCATTACAACAGACACAACAAAGCGGAACAGCGGTAACCCCCAGTTCCATGACTCGGCGGTGCACAGATGATCGAGAGTCAAATCCCGACTCCGTGAAATACGGATAAAGTCAACCCTTCCTGGCTACATGGAACGCGGATTATGTCACTCCTGACCCCATAGAAAACGTCCAGAGGGGATCCTGGTCCTCGCAGAGCACGGCAATGACCCCGTGTGAAGCATCCAGAGTGGAGCCTAGTCCTCACCGAACACGGCAATGAACCCGTGGGAAGCATCTAGAGCAAAATTCCTGGCTATGTGGAACGCGGATTATGTCACTCCTGACCCCGTGGAAAACGTCCAGAGCGGAGCCTGGTCCTCGCCGAACACGGCAGTGAACCCGTGGGAAGCATCCAGAGCAAAATTCCTGGCTACGTGGAACGCGGATTATGTCACTCCTGACCCCGTGGGAAACGTCCAGAGCGGATCCTAGTCCTCGCAGAGCACGGCAATGACCCCGTGTGAAGCATCCAGAGCGGAGCCTGGTCCTTACCGAACACGGCAGTGAACCCGTGAGAAGCATCCAGAGCAAAATTCCTGGATACGTGGAACGCGGATTATGTCACTCCTGACCCCGTGGAAAACGTCCAGAGCGGATCCTGGTCCTCGCAGAGCACGGAAATGACCCCGTGTAAAGCATCCAGAGCGGAGCCTGGTCCTCGCCGAACACGGCAGTGAACCCGTGGGAAGCATCCAGAGCAAAATTCTTGGCTACGTGGAACGCGGATTATGTCACTCCTGATCCCGTGGGAAACGTCCAGAGCGGATCCTGGCCCTCGCAGAGCACGGCAATGACCCCGTGTGAAGCATCCAGAGCGGAGCCTGGTCCTCGCCGAACACGGCAGTGAACCCGTAGGAAGTGTTCAGTTGATAAAACTGCACATTTGTATTACATTTTTCCTACCATTTTCATATTAAAAAAGGACTTTATTATAATATATCATACATATGGGGGTTTATGTGTTAAGACACCATTTTCCATGTGTTAATATATTTTAATTTGTATTTGGTAGAAAAATGTATGCAAATAAATTCATTGACCAAATCCTAGTAGAACTAAGTCTACTAAATATTATTTGAGATTATTGTGCAGAATTTTCCAAGTTGTTATGCAGAATTTATCAAGCAAATCAAGTTGTTGAAGAAAACTTACCAAATTAAGAAGCAAAACTTAGAGACCAAGTCTGGAAGCAACCGAGAGAAGATTTCTGAATGATGAAGGTGCCTAGGATTGCCACATGTCACAATCACAAAGCCCAAGAAAACTCATCAAGAGATCTTCACCTTTGGCCGCGGAACCGCGGCCAAACCCCCCTGTTGGCCGCGGATCCGCGGCAATCTAGAAGGATCATTTGCCAAAATTTTGGGGCATGATTCTCTGCTATATTTTACCAACTTTGGAAGCAAAAGATTCTGGCTTTGCACTATAAAAAGGCACCGAGAGCCTCTTGGAAAAATCATCAAGCCGAAGAGATCACGAAGTCCAAGACGGCTCACGCATCCAGGCTGATCATCAACTGTTCATCTACCTCCTTCGGAAGAGTTCGAGAAGCAAACCAAGTTTTTATAATCATTTTCTAAGGAATAAAGTATAGATTGTTCAAGTTGATTAATAAAGGTAGTTGTTTTATTCTTTTGCATTTTACATTATGTTTTCCCTCTCTGTCTTTTCATCTTTTTTTCCCAACATGCGCGAGTAATTCTCCGCTTGTTAGGGTTCATAAGATTAGGATAGATTAATGGATGATGAAAATCCTTAAACTCTTTTTACGTCCTATAAAGTTTATAAACTTTACTAAAAGAATCATTAACATCCTAATCGGGCGCGCTACCAATTTATTGTTAGTCTCAACCGCGATTAGAAATTAGATTAATGATTGTTTTGGTAAAGGCTAGATATGAACGGAGTTCCATGTCGAGATAGGGGTTAAGAGTGGGAACCCTTTTCCCTCCAGAAACCCTAATCTACATGCATCTCTATCGTTCTAGTTTTAAATCTATTAAAGGATAAAAAGAGTAATCTTTAATTAACCATCCATAACTACTAAATCCTAATGAACCATATAAGCCCTCTTATTATATTAACTACATCCCTAAAATAATCTAGATCTATATATTTTGCATTCTTGCTTAACGTGGATCTAGAAACCTTTCCACAAAATTCTTTATTCCTCCTCTCTCTCTCAACACATCTAAACTAAGATTAAAATATTCAACGTTTCCCTGAGGACGACCCGTACTCATCTCGGTCTAGCTACACGCAACACCGTTATTGATTGCGGTTATTCTACAAACACACTTTTTTCACATCAATCAAATGGCGCCGTTGCCGAGGATACGTGCGTAATTTTTTATTCTTACTATTTGTGTTGAATTCTTAGACGATATATATCATTATTAAAACAAAACTGCAAATTGCATATTTAACGATTTGTGTGTGAATTTTGCGAGGGAATCTGGAGTCACGGACTTGAGGAAACAGGAGATCGAGGGTTTCACACTTCTCTGGTATCTTTCTTAACTCTTTCTCTCTCCTCTCAAATCTAATAAAATCTATTTTCTGCAGGATTCTTTGCAAAATAGCGCCGCTCAAAAATCTTTTTGCAAAAGTTTTGTGATTGGTTTTGTTTTGCATATTTAATACGGACTTTAAGGGGCAAAGACCAAATCAAGGTTAGGTGGGGATTTCATCACCCTTCCTAAGCCCCACAAATCACAAACTGAGCATATAGATCAACCCTTCATTAATTTAAAAAATATCTAAACCAGACTCTAAGGACTGTCGCGCTCAATAAGGACAGAGGAAGGTCATGGGTAATCTATCGTTTATCCGCATTACTTTTGTAGTGCCTAGGCAAGTGTGACAAAGGCTAGTGGTTTTTAATTAGGCCCACGACGTGGTTCCTTCCCACTTACCTGGCACTTACCTGGCTACAAGGGTAGTACGGAGGCGGTAGAGGATTGATCCTGCGGCTTGTCCTTTGGAAGTCTAGGAGCGGTCTAGAGACTGGACCTAGGTGACCTTAGTTCTAGGGTTACTTGTGCATCTTAGGGTGATTTGTCTTGAGTCCCATTTTTTCAAAAACAGGCCAATTTTAAAATCACACACACGCTGCCACTTGCACTAAACCCGCTTAGTGCATGCTCGGCTGGACACGGGATCCTAGTGCCCGTCTTGTCCGCGTTCCTGCTATCGACGCCGAAGTCGGTACTTCTTCATCTTCTTTTCCCCCACCACACACCACATCAACAGAGATGGACGGCACTCCATCAAAATATAACACCACGCTGCCACCGCCCGTAGATGCGCAGAATCCACCGCGCATCTCTTTCCAAGAGAGATGCTATCCTATCCGTGGTCCCCTTCCTACTTGTCTATCTCTTCCACCACCTAACGGGGATAATTTCGAAATTAAACCCCACCACATCAATCTGCTGCCCAAATTTCACGGGCTTGAGTCGGAAGACGCGTACGTTTTCATCACCAAATTCGAAAACGTATGCGCAATGATGGGTACTTCACAATTGACTTTAGATGCTATGCGCTTACGTCTTCTCCCATTCACATTGTGCGACTTGGCAGAAAAATGGCTTTATAATACTGCTGCACACTCTATCACTAATTGGGATGAATTCGTCATAGCATTTCTTAAGAAGTTTTACCCAAATCATAAGACTGCCCACATTAGGAGCGAGATCAACCAGTTCACCCAGCTTCCCAATGAACCATTTTGGAAGTGCTTTGAACGTTTTAAAGATCTGCTTGTCCAATGCCCCCATCACGGAATACAAAGATGGGATTTATGTCGGATTATATATGAGGGCATTAATCCAGCGACAAAGCAGATGCTTGAAACAATGTGTCGATGCAATTTCATATCTAAAGATGACGGTGAAGCATGGAAATATCTGGAAGACCTTGCTGAACACACGTTGCAGTGGGAAAGCGTAAGACCGCCTTCAACTAAGGGAGGTATTCACCAGCTCGATATTTCTATCGCAGTAAAAGCCGAAATGGCAGCGATACAGAAGAAACTCGATGCTATTGAGAACAAATTTTCATCATTCTCCCTAAATCAGGTCACGCTTCCTAAGACCGTCTGTGGTTGCTGTTCGGATCCTTCACACTTAACGGAAGAATGCCCTATGAATGCATCGTTTCAAACTAATGCTGCTTTTCAGCAGCGACCTAGAAACGATCCTTATTCTTCCACATATAATCAAGGATGGAGGAATCATCCTAACTTTGCTTGGAATCAAAACCAACAAAGTAATTATCAAAGACCTCCTCCACAGCAACCACAACCACAGAATCAGCTCCCCTTTCAGTCACAGAATTTCCAAAATCCGGCCAACATTTCTACACCACAAGTGGCCGGTACTGACAACTCACTTGCACAAACTTTGGATATGTTCATGAAACAATCCATGCAATTTTCGGCTGAGATGAAGTCTTCTATTGATACCCTAACGAAAAACTCCTCCTCCCATGGTGAGAGTATTAAATCAATAGAAAACCAAATCGCACAGTTAAACGCCGCAATGAGTGCGAGAGAGAAAGGGAAACTCCCATCTCAACCCCTACCGAATCCTGGCCATTCACAAAGTCATAATGTGAATGCCATTACTACGTTGAGATCGGGGAGAGTGCTGAATAACCGAGTGGGTGAGCAATTTGATGATAGTGACACATTTGATACCCCAGCTTCTTCTTCTTCTTCCCCTAATTCGTCTAGTCCCTCACCTTCATCCGAGCCTATTCTCCGTTTTCCCTAAGGCTCGAACCCTTCGCCCATTTCGCCAAATCTATCTAAGTCGATTCCCACTCCAGTTTTGGGATCGAATCCGTCCCCACAATCCTCTCCAATGTTGGACCAAACCCTTATTGATAAAGCACCTTATCCAAACAGGTTAAGGAGCAACAGACCAAGTCCACAAATGGAGAAGATTGTGGAAATTTTTAAGCAAGTTAACATAAACATTCCTCTCCTAGATGCTATTCAACAAGTTCCGTCATATGCGAAAATCCTAAAGGACTTGTGCACTAGGAAGAGAAAAGTTCAAGTACCCAAAAAAGTTTTCCTTGCGAGTAATGTGAGCACAGCTTTTACACAACAACTACCCAAGAAACGAAAGGACCCCGGAAATCCTACAATTTCAATTTCTATTGGGGGTAAAAATATCAATCGTGCTCTACTCGATTTAGGTGCTAGTGTTAACTTGCTTCCGTATTCTATTTATGAGCAATTAGGGATCGGAGAGTTAAAACCTGCGCATTGCACTCTTCAGATGGCCGATCAATCTATCACCCAATTTAGGGGTGAGCTAGAGGATGTGTTAATCAAAGTCGGGGAATTCATATTCCCTGTGGACTTTATCGTTATAGATACACAACCTGTGGCAAACCCACGCAATCAAATCCCGGTGATACTCGGTCGACCCTTTTTGGCCATTTCCAATGCAGTAATCAATTGTAGAAACGACTCTATGACCCTATCCTTTGGAAAGAAGTCAATTGAACTTAACATTTACAAGTTGGGAAGTGAACCCTCCGAACCCTATGCTCATGTGTGTTCTGTCGAATTAATGGATGTCGACAGCAGCGAATGTGATCAACCTCATGATATTGACTCTTTTCATATGTTGTTGTTTGACCCAACCATGTATTATACATACACGGACTCTTCCACCGAGTTGTCCGGGTCAACATCTAACGCTGATGAGGAACTTTTTATAGAGTCTGACGATCACCCCATTTTTTCTGATGACATTATTCTTCGGGGTATCGATGAAAGCTTTGAGGAAATTTTCTCTGATGAACTCGCATTTTAAAAGATACGGGTGTTGAGATAAATCAACTCCAAGATGCAGAAATTGGACCTCCACCCCCTCTTTTGGACAATCATGATAATGCGAGTAATCCATCATTACTATCACTGGGTCGTCTCTCCAAATGGAGACGCGGTCCTTTTCCATTACACCTCTTGTCACCTCCTCACTTTTTCACGTCAATAGGTGACATGTTCTTCCACCAACCTTGGTGCTTCATCGATAAAATTTTTGAATGGTTGGTGTTGACCTTCGGTCTTTGCAAAGCTTGGCATTGACCAATAATCTTGACCCCCTCGTGTGATTTTAAAAAGATTAAAATTGTTTAACTCAAGTTTTGAGGGGGTGGTATATTTTGGCTCTTGAAAGAAAATGATTTTTACAAAATTGTGAGCCTAAAATAGGTTTAGGGGAGGATTTTCACTTTCATATATTCTTGCCCCCGTTAATAATTTCCTTCCAAGTCTACAGGTTTTTTGAGCTTAACGGATGACATCAGTGAGGACACTGCTGTAAACAGGTTTGGGGGAGGTTTGTGCTTATTTACACATCAATTTGCATCATATAAGCACAACATTTTCAAAAAATTTAAAAAAAAAATTTAACAAAAGAGTAGAAAGTGAAAAATTACATCCAAAAGATAGAAATAGTTTAAGAAAACCAAGAAAATTAGAAGTTTTCTTAAACGAACTAGTAATAAGTAGTTATGAGCTGTTGTCCCAAGGGCTAGTAAGATGAAGGAAGTCACTAATCTGAGAATAAAAATAAGTCTGAAAAATAGTTTCTATTCTGAAAACCAAACATTTGAATGTTGATACCCTACTATATACACTTACACACGTCTTGAAACTCGGGATAGTAGAGGATACCTTGAAATGCTCTTGTCTAAAAGCCAAAGTATGAAGGAAATAAAAAATGAAGAAAATAAAAAAATGGTGAAAAGAAAAATGAACACTGATTTTGTTATCGCCAAGGCAACAATAAAAAGAAATAGCGAGGGTGCCTCTTCACCTAGTGCCCTAAAGCCAACTGGTCTGGGAGTCACTGCTAAGCCTTAGGTGGTGCAAAACGAGGAAAATATTATCACCTAATCAGCAAGCACATGAGTAATCGGTCGATTAGTACCTCAAGAAGTATTAACGGTCGCATGAAAAGGTGTGAGCAAACCTAAGTATTCATCAAATTAAAAAGTACTAAGGTAGATGGACAAGAGTATGATAGCTTGAATTGAATCCTCCGAGTGTAGGGATGTTCTATACACACACGTAGGGGTATATGATCAATGTTTGGAAGAAAGATAGGAATGAAGAATAAAGACGATGTTTTATTGAGAGATGATGTGATTTCTAACATTTTTTCATGACTATTAAGATAGGGCTCATGACAACTAAAAAGCTAGTATAGTTGGAAACTCTTATTTTCAAAGTCTTTCTTTTATGGTTTTTATCTTTATATGTAAATTTCACCATCGCTCTTTTGTTATAGGATTTTGTGGGTGTAATCCGCTGAAAACCCTCAGGAGACAACACTCCTCCTACTAGGGACACCTAGGGGTTTAACGGCTTGTTGCACGTGCTCAGTACAATCGTGTTTGCCTACGAAAGTGTGCTTAGTTTTCTCCTTTCTTTTTCTCCTCTTGAATAAACTAGTTTGCTCGGGACGATCAAAGATAAGTTTGGGGGTATTTGTTCAGTTGATAAAACTGCACATTTGTATTACATTTTTCCTACCATTTTCATATTAAAAAAGGGCTTTATTATAATATATCATACATATGGGGGTTTATGTGTTAAGACACCATTTTCCATGTGTTAATATATTTTAATTAGTATTTGGTAGAAAAATGTATGCAAATAAATTCATTGACCAAATCCTAGTAGAACTAAGTCTACTAAATATTATTTGAGATTATTGTGCAGAATTTTCCAAGTTGTTATGCAGAATTTATCAAGCAAATCAAGTTGTTGAAGAAAACTTGCCAAATTAAGAAGCAAAACTTGGAGATCAAATCTGGAAGCAACCGAGAGAAGATTTCTGAATTATGAAGGTGCCTAGGATTGCCACATGTCACAATCACAAAGCCCAAGAAAACTCATCAAGAGATCTTCACCTTTGGCCGTGGAACCGCGGCCAAACCCCCCTGTTGGCCGCGGATCCGCGGCAATCTAGAAGGATCATTTGCCAAAATTTTGGGGCATGATTCTCTGCTATATTTTACCAACTTTGGAAGCAAAAGATTCTGGCTTTGCACTATAAAAAGGCACCGAGAGCCTCTTGGAAAAATCATCAAGCCGAAGAGATCACGAAGTCCAAGACGGCTCACGTATCCAGGCTGATCATCAACTGTTCATCTACCTCCTTCGGAAGAGTTCGAGAAGCAAACCAAGTTTTTGTAATCATTTTCTAAGGAATAAAGTGTAGATTGTTCAAGTTGATTAATAAAGGTAGTTGTTTTATTCTTTTGCATTTTACATTATGTTTTCCCTCTCTGTCTTTTCATCTTTTTTTCCCAACATGCGCGAGTAATTCTCCGCTTGTTAGGGTTCATAGGATTAGGGTAGATTAATGGATGATGAAGATCCTTAAACTCTTTTTACGTCCTATAAAGTTTATAAACTTTACTAAAAGAATCATTAACATCCTAATCGGGCGCGCTATCAATTTATTGTTAGTCTCGACCGCGATTAGAGATTAGATTAATGATTGTTTTGGTAAAGGCTAGATATGAACGGAGTTCCATGTCGAGATAGGGGTTAAGAGTGGGAACCATTTTCCCTCCAGAAACCCTAATCTACATGCATCTCTGTCGTTCTAGTTTTAAATCTATTAAAGGATAAAAAGAGTAATTTTTAATTAACCATCCATAACTACTAAATCCTAATGAACCCTACAAGCCCTCTTATTATATTAACTACATCCCCAAAATAATCTAGATCTATATATTTTGCATTCTTGCTTAACGTAGATCTAGAAACCTTTCCACAAAATTCTTTATTCCTCCTCTCTCTCTCAACACATCTAAAGTAAGATTAAAATATTCAACGTTTCCCTGAGGACGACCCGTACTCATCTCGGTCTAGCTACACGCGACACCGTTATTGATTGCGGTTATTCTACAAACACACTTTTTCACATCAATCAGGAAGCATCCAGAGCAAAATTCCTGGCTACGTGGAACGCGGATTATATCACTCCTGACCCCGTCGAAAACGTCCAGAGCGGATCCTGGTCCTCGCAGAGCACGGCAATGACCCAGTGTGAAGCATCCAGAGCGGAGCCTGGTCCTCGCCGAATACGGCAGTGAACCCGTGGGAAGCATCCAGAGCAAAATTCCTGGTCATGTGGAACGCGGATAATGTCAACCCTGACCCCGTGGGAAACGTCCAGAGCGGAGCCTGGTCCTCGCAGAACACGGCAGTGAACCCGTGGGAAGCATCCAGAGCAACCCCTGACTCCGTGAAATGCGGATAAGGGCAACTTCACCCATCACTTGCGGGTCCTCACGACTCATAAGGGAGAAAATTCTCTTGTGAGATCCTTACGACTTTCAAGAGAAAACACACTTAGGAATCCTCACGATTCTTAAGGAGAAATTATACCTACGGGATCCTCTCGACCGGTTGGGAGAAAATTCTTTATGAGACCCTCACAGCTCATAAAGTTGAAAAGTCTTAGGTAACAGATCCTAACCCTGTTTTCTAAGCCATCACCACCTTATAAAGAGCACAAGATTGACAGCTATATAATATGTACAGACCGCACTTGCTAAAATCACATGGCAACAACACAGCAAGGAGAAGAAAGCGACAAGGAGAACATTTGATTCGCATTTAATTAAGCGTCCGAGGCATACCTGTTCATGCATGTGCAAAAGATTTAATATGAAAAATAAAACAAGCTGAAATGAGATTCTTGCCATTCATACTGCGAAAAAGTTCTTACAATTATGAAAGCAGTAAACAAAAACATTATCAAAATAATTACAATGGCAAAACCTCAGATCCAGGGCATGGATTGAGGAACTCAAAAGTGACTTTGTCAAGAATTTTCCAAGCTTGGCGAACCATCCTAGTAGGCTTTATTTCGCGATCATAAGCGTCGGGATCCCCACGAATGTCCTCCACCCTCCGATAGGCAGCAAGTATGGCCGACTGTTGAAAAGCCTGGTGCAGGAGATCGACAAGATTGCCTCGCCTTCTCTTTGAGATTAGGCTCATCAGATACACCGAGTGTACCTTATCCTCGGCGGCATCCAACATCCTAAGCGGCACGCCGGTACAGAATAAAGGAAGCGCTTCCCAGATTGCTCCCACAATAAGCTTCAGGAGAGAGGAGCGTCGAGGAAGCAGCCAACCATTGTATGCGTCAAAGAGACCCATGATTTCGGCACACTCGGCATTTGTGAATTCTCGATTCTGAGAACGGCCGAGTGAGCGGAAGTTTCCGTAAGAGATAATTTCGTCGAGATCATACATATGAGCGTCCATTACTCCTGAAAAAGAAAATCAACAAAAATCAGCGGACAGACTGATTAAGCGAATTCTTATTAAAACAGGCACAGGGAGTTAAACTTCTCGAGAGCAATGCTCTGCAGACAGGAGTGACACCTGTCAAAATCAATTATGAGGGGAATTTAAAGAAATTCCCCGAGAACACTGAGAGCCTTGCTTTGAAAAGGTGATATAATTCATCAAAAAATAAAATTCCAATTTTAATCTTCAAGATCCATGAAAAAACTCTTAAGAGTTCTTCTATATGATTTGAAAGGAGCAAAGCTCCATTAATGAATTAAGAAATCATAAGTAAAATCCTTCTAGAGGGCAAAGCTCTATTAATGGAACCCTAAAAGGGTTCTCTTTAGATCTCTTTAGATCTATGGAGCAAAGCTCTGCTAGTGAAACCTTAAATGGGTTTTCTGAAGATCAAAGATCAATTAAGAGCAAGGCTCTGTTAATGGGTAAACCCCTAACTCATTAAGATTTATTAAAATTTTACCTAAGTTTGGAAAGAGTTTCTTTTTTGAGTTTGAAAAGTTCTCAAACAGAAGAGCTGTGCTCTGAACAAAATTCTCAAAGAAGATGATGATCATCTAGAGGACCAAAGGTCCTATTTATAAGCGTTAAGCCGCCTCTTCAACTTCTGAGTTAATCCAAAGGCTCAGATGTTGCCACTGCTGCGCTCACGTGTGGACCACGTAAGCGCAACGGTGGGGGGGCATTTGTTTCCCCCAATCAGAGCAAACCTCTGTTTTAAAAATGAAGCGACGCTTCTACTTCCCCCAATCAGAGCAAAGCTCTGTTCAAATTCCAAGATTTGGAACGAAGCGACGCTTCCTTACCCCCAATCAGAGCAAAGATCTGTTTTAAAACTCAAAATTTAAAAGTTGAAGCAACGCTTCAGATCCAGCGCTCTGCGCTACGCGCCACGTGTCAAATACGGGTGCGCTAGTACGGTTGCGCTGCGCGCCACGTGTCAAACACGGGTGCGCTAGCGCGGTTGCGCTGCGCTTTGCGCCACGTGTCGAACATAGGTGCGCTCGCGCAAGGTGCGCCAGCGCTGGGATTAAAAATTCCCCACCGTCAGAGCAAAAGATCTACTAATAATAAATTATTAATTAATTAGAACTAAAGTTCTGTTATGGAAAGATTTTTCAATCTTATTGAAACAAGAAGATTATCTTCTGTAAAACAGAAGCCTTAGGATCAAAGATCCAACGGTGGGAAATATTCCCAAATCAATCAGAGAAAGATCTCTCAAAACTGATTTAATAAATCATTTGGCCCTATATAAAGGACCCTAGACTTTAAGTCTAAAAGGGAGAGAGATACAAAAGAAAAGAGAAAAAAAAACCTCTGCAAAAAAGAGCCAGCTCTTAGAAAAAAAGAAGATTTTTCTTCATCTTCAAGGTAAAAAGAACTATGTTCTTGAATAATAGAGATGAAAACCATCTCATAAAAAGAAGAATTATCTTCTAAAAAGATCAGAGATCTAAGAAAAAGACCAAGGACTTTAATAAAAGAAAAGATCAAAAAGATCTAATCATAAAAAACTAAAAGAAGTATTTTACTTCATTCACAAATCTTTTGATCTATAATGGCAGAGCCTTTTATAAAAACAAGAACTTTTGTTCTTGGATCTTGAGGAAAAAGCCTCCTTTGAAGAACATAAATTTGTTCTTTGATTTTAAAATTGATCAGATGCGCATTGCGCTATTGAAAAGTGTCTTGCACTCATGAATTGCGCCCTTGTGCTCATTGGACCGGCGCTCAGCGCTAAAACCTGCCACGTGTCAACCAGAGACACAATCTGCGCTTTGCGCTTCTAAAACAGAGCACTGCGCTCATGGGCTGGTGCTCAGCGCCAAGCGCGCCACGTGTCACTTACTGGTGTGCCAACAGACTAGCGCAACGCGCTCATAAACTAAAAGCGCAATGCGCTAATGAACTAGCGCTTAGCGCTAAGCGCGACACGTGTTCTCTTCGTGTGCGCTACCCGACAAAAGTGCAATGCGCTATTTGACTGCCACAAAGTGCCTGGCGCGCCACGTGGCGCACTGTCAGAACACACTTTGTTTCTGATGAATGCTATGCATTCAATACAAGACAAAAATGTCAGAGCACAATGCCTAGCATTATTAAAAGGGTTGAGCCCAAATAAAGGCTTAATAGCCAGAACAAAAATAAAATGTTAAAACATTTTGATTGGACTTACCCCAATTCTGGCCATAAGTCCTCAACTTATTTTGAATTGAGCACATCTGCTCTTTCAACCAACTCACCTTGGTTCAAGGGTACATCTCTTCACTCCTTTGATATTTGTCGTTGTAATTCCTCAACGTCTTCAAAGAGGTGACGGGTCCCGATAACCACACATACCATGGACTGTGGGGTCCTTAAACCCATGGACTATGATGTCCTTAATCTCGACCGTGATATCTTTAAACTAACATCGGACTGTGGGGTCCTTAAACCCATGGACTATGATGTCCTTAACCTCGACCGTAATGTCTTTAAACTAATATCGGACTGTGGGGTCTTTAAACCCATGGACTATGATGTCCTTAACCTCGACCGTGATGTCTTAAAACTAATAACGGACTGTGAGGTCCTTAAATTCATGGACTATGATGTCCTTAACCACGACCGTGATGTCTTAAAACTAACAACGGACTGTGGAGTCCCTAAATCCACGGATTATGATGTCCTTAACCTCGACCGTGATGTCTTAAAACTAACATTGGACCGAGATGTCCTTAAACTACCAATGGACCGTAATGTCCTTAAACTAATTATCGACCGCAATTTCACTAAACTAAACAACAGAGCCCAATTGCTCTCTTGTCGGATCTAAACGATCCCGTTAAGTTGATCTTAGTCTGAAATTAGACCGACGTATCCTTAACAAACGTTTAAGTTGATCTTAGTCACAAATGAGGCTAACGTATCCTTAAACCCAACCCCCCAAACCCAAATCTAAGAAAGATACGGATTTGGACTAGTCCACGCCCTACGGGCGACAGCATTACTTAGTCTCCGTATACAATCCACGGGCAACCAAACACAAAACAAACACACACGACACGAAGTGACCATCTGGAGAAGGAGAAAGTTGTTACCGCAATGCGGTAGCGTAATTAACTGCAGTGGCTTGCGCCTGCAGGGAAGAGCGTCCCCGCAATCAAAAACCCCTCAAACGAGGGGGAATCTGACGAAGTCTGCTACATCGACCGCATCCGTTTAAACCTTCGATACATGGTGCCATAAATCAACTTGGCATCTTCGGAGAGGTGGACGGATAGCACCAATTAGCATATGCCCCGAAATTCAGGCTAGACGTTCACCGCGTCTCTGTCGCGTCTTTCGGCGGGGAACATATATCATGAGGAGTAAAATATCCAGAAAATCCATAAGAATCAATTACAACATCTATAGTACTAATATTTACAATACACAACAGGTTATAAAGAAAGACTACGAAATTAAATCATATAGGCATAACGATGTCAATTCTACTGTGTCATGGCACTACTAATGATGTATAGTGTAACATACGCGTCTGTGCTCGTGCAGCATGGCAATCATTAGTATTTGTGCAAGTATTCTAAAAGTGTAATAGCCTATTCATATCAACATCTACATACGCAGTATATATCATAACAGTCCTACAGTGACATGGCAGTACCAATGAGGTGTAGTGTCACATATGTATACGTGATTGTGCAGCATAATACTCATTGATAATTGTGCAGTATTCTATCAGAGTGTTTGTATTACGGAAACGTATAATATCGATAGTATAACACGGACATGTAAAGTAATCTAAGCATATCTATTAATTGTAATTACTTGCTAACACGGAATAAAATATAACGCTATTAGTCTAAAGGAAACTTGACCGTTATTCGGCATACTGATCTAGTCATTACAAGTACAGTACGATTCTTCGTTCAAAACCCATATTATCTCAAATATGGTATGATTTCTTATACAACTATACTAACCCATGAATATACTATATGCACATGGAAAACATACTAGATGCAACATCATTCTAATATCATAAACTTAATTAACTATATATCATAGTATCATATATATATAAGGTTGCGGGGGTGCTATACGCCATCCATCCGACTTCCCCCGTAGATGTAAATCTACTCACCAACTTGATGAGCTCGCTGAAATCCACGCCGCTATGTCCGCCAACTCCGTCTCGAAAACCTTCGCCATCGAACCTATAATCGTAGTTATGAATATCGGCGTAAAATATCATATCAAACTCAAAATAAAAAGATAGGCACCCATAGGTTAGAACCTACAGCAAACTAACCCAAAAACGACAATATACCCCTGAAATTAACGTACAAACGTCGATATTTCAATCGCAGTACAAAATACGAAAAAAATCATATCGGAATATCGGAAATTTGATAAGACCTTTACTAATCACTCCCAGATTTTTCTGTAAGAATACTGGAACAACTCAAACAATACCATAGCTTATAAAATACCAAAACAAAGGTACAGGAGAAAAACCAACACCAAAAGCCAAAGGGGGGCCGGAGTCACCGGAATTGTGTTGAATGTCGCCGGCCAAAACATAGAGTTGGGGTCTCGGGCTTTAATTGTAGTCTTCTAGTGGTCTCATGATGCTTATGGTGTTACTATTTGTTCTAGTGGTTATACCTATTGCTTCCAGGTTGAATATTAGTATGCTACATATCACAATTCTTCCCAGTTTATGATACTACGCATACTAAACATGCTAAGTGAGGATATTGTGACTATCTAACATTTATACTAATCGAAGTTAACCCTTCGCTGTCTGTAACCGTAAAAACAGAATCGTATCACGAAGCATCCGTGTCGTATTTTTGAATTTTAACCCCAAAATAAATATTAGCTTCCAGATTTCATATACTGATAAACTAGCTTAAACTAGCAATACCAAACATCCTAATACATGTACATAGAGCCACCCTAAAAATCCCAACACCCAACTCCCATAAAAATCCGGCGAGCTCGGATTTTTGGCAATTGTCGCCGGCTAAAATCTGAGGGAATGGGTCCGTCTTCCTATGGGTTATTCTAAGTCAAATTAATAAGATGAGGGTACTGTTTGGTTATGTTAATTATTATCTAAACTACAGCAGATTTTACACAAAGCATATATTTACCAAAATACGATATTTCCAATATCCGATTTCTACATTTAAACTTTTCAGAACTAGAATTCTATAGAGTTTAGAGATTATATCTACAGAAGATTACTGAAAATGATTCCTCCAAGATGCACAACTCAAAGATCCTAGCTTGATGGTGGTGGTGAAATCCTTAGCACCTAGTTCTTCTTCTCTTCTCTCTTTTCTTTTCTCTTCTTTGTTGTTCTAAGATTTCCTTTTTTCTTTCTTTTTGCTAATTAACTGATTTTAAATTAATTATATGAATTGAACAATTGTAGAAGATAAGGAGAGTAAGTCATGAGTTGTAGGAGGAGGTGTCACAAAAAAGGATGTGAGGTTTTCATGCAAGGATGAGATGTGTGCATGGGCTGTACATGCAAGAAGGAGGTGTATACATGATGTTATGATACACTAAGGGTATAAGTTAACTTTAACTAAATCCTACCCCCTTTTTGCATAAAAACCCTCATACAATTCTAATTATCATAAAGAAACTAACATTTTCACATAAACCTCTCATTACACATGTTATTATATAAACACTATTTTCTTTACTAATTTATTTCCACTTTAATTTAAAAAGCCCTCTTTACTACAATAAAAATTAAATAAAATTATCTATTTAACTAAATAATTTAATTAATTATCTAAAATATCTCAAAATGTTACAATATTCCCCCTTAAGAAAATTCGGTCCCCGAATTTAAATTTAACCCCCTTCTTCAAACATTTTCCTTAATCCAATCTGCTCAAATTCAAAACAATTTTCCGGGGTCCAATTTAAAACATACAATGTCTGTGCAAATAATGGAACTCCAAAGTCCCACATGAGCTAAGACACATCATATCGCAACTGTGTGCGTAAAAACTCAAAAGATACACTTTCATATAACTGTAACTCTAGCGGTTGCTATGAGAATTACTCCAGTTATTATGCAAATTGCCAAATACGAAAACCATTGTGTATCCTAAATACACGATAATTGCCACAATCGTAGTGCAATATGGATGCACACGACCAAGCGAAATTTTTTATATAAATCAAATCTATAATATATCCTATCAAGCGCAAAGCACGAAAACAAAATCAACCCTAACGGTTTGCATGCAAATCTCAATTCACACGTCATGGTGTGCATGAAACTAAGACAATGCTAAGTACAACAGGCGTGCACGACACGATATCCACTGCATCTGCTGTGCATGGAACAAAGTGTACAAAATAGTAGCAAGTGCATCGGGGTGCACAAAATCAAATCCAAGTGTATCAGGGTGCACAAAATAAATCTCAAGTATATCGGGGTGCACAAAATCAAAATCAAGTGCATCAAAGTGCACAAAAATCAAAACGTGCAACTGGTGTCCACGAAATCATACCAAGTATACCTAGGGTGTGTGTGTGTGGGTGTGGGTGTGTGTGTGTATAATCTTTTAACCACGTGCATCTGATGTGCACAGAAATATCAGTGTAGTGCATCCGGTGTACACAACACTTCCAATCGATTGAAATCATCTCGCACGAAAATCTCAACAAGTGCGTCTGGTGTACACAAAACATAAATCGAAGTGAAATCACTATGCACGAAAATCTCATCAAGTGCACCTGGTGTGCACAAAACATAATATGACCCTCAAATCCTCGAAAATACATATGTCAAAATAACGAACATTGAGTTTTCATTTCTTCAATGTTGAAAACAAAATATCTGGAACAATAAAAACGCAAATCGTACCCAAATGATATCGAAGTATATCCTCTTAAATGTCGAAAGGTGTTTATACGTCCTGAATTGGTAGAGCAAGGATTACTACTTGCCATCTGCCACGATCTAATGTTCTCTGTCTCTTAATTCTGGTTCTTCTTACGGATCTCTAACGTCAGGGTCTATTCATACAATCGTTTGGTGAGGAGCAGCGACACAATCAGTCCTACTGCTGTTACCTCTCACCACATCTCCTTGGCTAGTAGTCCAGTTTCTCGTAACGCGACATGTTGATAACAGCGATCTCTAATCTCTGCGTGTGTGCCAACAACTGATCCTGAGTCCAATCTTACTTATTATCAGCTTCTAGAAAGAACCCCTTCAAGTCTCCTGCTGATCTCAGGTATCCAGCTTGCCGGAAATAGTACTCATTACTGAATCCACTTTCTCTTTACTAACAACTGTCATTTCCTTAAGATTTCCCTCCTGAAAGTGTAGTCGTACGCATTTAAGTATATGCATCAAATCTTCAATATCAATGGCGAAGAACAACTGTCCACTGAAACTTCACACCAATGTCCTGTTCCATAAATTTCCAATATCAACTACTTAAGGAGCGTATCTCGATTATCCGGCGAGTTGCAAGTCATAGTCGACTATGAACATGCCCGGAGCCTTACAAGACTTCCAAAAACACGAATCCGACATCTATGATACTCTGTAGAAGAATCTGACTAAGCTCACCTTTGAAAACTAGTCCCTATTCATCGGAGGAAAACTTACTGCACGATCTCTTTCTCGAACGACTTGCATCAGGTCTGAGCAAGATCCATCGGAAGAAACTAATCAATTTCACCGATCTCGTATTGGAGCGCAACAATGGATTAAAAGCCCTAACCATTCCACATCTGGACGACTATGAATCCTTCTGATCCATCTACACTTGTAAAGATCGTCAACCTTTAACTTCATGAACTCTGGAAGCAACATCCCGATAACCTCAGCAATGATTAGTATCGCTGTATGAACAGTACGCAACACTACGATCTTCGGAGAGGGGAAAACATCACGCCTCAAGTCCGGCTGATCTCCAGCAATGACTCTACCATCTGGTGCGGATCCCGAAGAAACTCGCTTCAATATTAGAACTCGATCGGTATCAATAAACGACGTGTCTCTATATCATTGGAATGTCATCCTGGTCAGTCCTTTCCCCAGATAAGTCTGCTCTGACTGTATCTCTAACCGCAGCCCTCTCGTTTCCCATAAACATGGTGACCGAAACAATCAACATGCACTTACGAGGATAGATTAACGGAATGAACAGAAGGGAGATCTCAAGATATAAATCCTAAGGTAACTTTGGCGGAGTATCGTATGTAAATATGCCGCGGAACATATATACGGTACGTCACTCTACTTAGTACCTACTCCATCAACAAAGGTCATCCTATATAACAAAAGTTCGGGTATAAGACCCCCAAAGTCAAGTCTAAGTCTTATAAGGTCAAGCCTAGGTAACAAAATGTATGCCCAGACTCCATATAGTCAAACCTAGACTCGAACAAAGGTTAAACCAAACGTTCTGATACCAACTTTGTCACGACCCAAATGTGGTACGTGACCGGCACTTAAATCATATGACATCTAAACACGTCGACGCGGTTCAAGTAAGCCGAAACCCGGAATCTAAACCCTTTTAAAAAATATTGGAGGTGAGTTTAAAATAGTCATCAGATGGAATCAGTTTAAATAACATTTAAATTTAACTAAGTATGTTTGAAAAATATCTATGACGCTTTGAAATTCGACAGCACCTCCTTTGCATTTTTGTATAACCCGATACAACATAATAATATAAATAGCATCCCAACGGGAGCTAGCCTCTACGTCCAAACGACGGACCTTCCAAACAATCTATATCAGAAGTCGACTCCAATGAGTGCGACCTCACAATTTCTAAGTCTCACTTCTAAGTCCACAATATACCATTACTAAGTTGATGGAGTTTTCACTAGATACAAGAATATATGAATACTCAAGGGTGAGTATGATACAATAGTAACCCACTTACCAATCAATCACCGAAAAGAATGTGTGTCCAAGCCGCTGATAATCCAAGCGATAAAACCTGTAAGAAACTGTGGCACAACGGGGATGAGTTGCCAACTCAGTGAATAAAAGTACATCTAAAGGTAGAAATCGAAATGCACGACGATACCTAGGCCATAAGTATAATATTACCATAACCTGTACTAATATAATATGATATGCGTAAGGATCATAATGCAACACTAACTATCATGCAATCCCAAGTAGAATATCAGACATTTCAAAATAATGAGTCCATAGCTCGTGTTTGAATTCCCTTTTGAGTATATGAATACCCGTACAATATATATAGGTACTGTCATCCGGATCAGTCCTGGTCGGTTACAATAACTGTAATCTAACTGTGTACCTCATGATAGCAATCATATCAATATATATGGATGTCCAGCATCGACATCCAAAATCAGAAATCCCTCATGTCCATCACCGACACGTAAATACAGATATCGTCGACACCATCTCAACAGATGATCACCACCCAATATCCTTGGCCCCGGTCAGCATTCCCTGGATATCAGCCGTGTCCAATCGAACCCCGATCGGTATCCTCGGGATATCTACCGTGCCCATCTCTATCTCCGGTATCGAGTATCCTCGCTAGGCTCCCCACCTCATATATGGCAATCCTGCCCCTCGGTCTCGACCGGGTCCACCATGTATCCGACTGTATAGCCCCCCACTCATTCTGGATAAGTATCAAGTCCGAAACCATATAGCCCTCCACTCGGTTCGGAATAAAAAAAATTAGAAAAACATCAAGCTCATGGTGGACATCAACTCATCATATCCAGAAATATCAAGTAAAGAATGATAATACTTACATAAATCATTCTGATAATATATTATATATACACATATATAACAGTGTCCCATACCACTGATATATATCATCAGGAGTAAAATATCCAGAAAATCCATAAGAATCAATTACAACATCTATAATACTAATATTTACAATACACAACAGGTAATAAAGGAAGACTACGAAATTAAATCATATAGGCATAACGATATCAATTCTACTGTGTCATGGCACTACTAATGATGTGTAGTGTAACATACGCGTCTGTGCTCGTGCAGCATGGTAATCATTAGTATTTGTGCAAGTGTTCTAAAAGTGTAATAGCCTATTCATATCAACATCTACATACGCGGTATATATCATAACAGTCCTACAGTGACATGGCAGTACCAATGAGGTGTAGTGTAACATATGTATACGTGCTTGTGCAGCATAGTACTCATTGGTAATTGTGCAATGTTCTATCAGAGTGTTCGTATTACAGAAACGTATAATATCCATAGTATAACACGAACATGTAAAGTAATCTAAGCATATCTATTAATTGTAATTACTTGCTAACACGGGATAAAATATAACGCTACGAGTCTAAAGGAAACTTGACCGTTATTCGGCATACTAATCTAGTCATTACAAGTACGGTACGATTCTTCGTACAAAACCTACATTATCTCAAATATGGTATGATTCCTCATACAACTATACTAGCCCATGAATATACTATATGCACATGGAAAACTTACTAGATGCAACATCATTCTAATAGCATAAACTTAATTAACTATATATCATAGTATCATATATATATATAAGGTTGCGGGGGTGCTATACGCCATCCACCCGACTTCCTCCATAGATATAAATCTACTCACCAACTTGATGAGCTCGTTGAAATCCACGCCGCTATGTCCGCCAACTCCGTCTCGAAAACCTTCGCCATCGAACCTATAATCGTAGTTATGAATATCGACGTAAAATATCATATCAAACTCAAAATAAAAAGATAGGCACCCATAGTTAGAACCTACAGCAAACTAACCCAAAAACGACAATATGCCCATGAAATTAACGTACGAACGTCGATGTTTTAGTCGCGGTACAAAATACGAAAAAACCATATCGGAATATCAGAAATTTGATAAGACCTTTACTAATCACTCCCAGATTTTTCTGTAAGAATACTGGAACAACTCAAACAATACCATAGCTTATAAAATACCAAAACAAAGCTACAGGAGAAAAACCAACACCAAAAGCCAAAGGGGGGCCGGTGTTGCCGGAATTGTGTTGAATGTCGCCGGCCAAAACATAGAGTTGGGGTCTCAGGCTTTAAGTGTAGTCTTCTAGTGGTCTCATGATGCTTATGGTGTTACTATTTGTTCTAGTGGTTATACCTATTGGTTCCAGATTCAATATTAGTATGCTACATATCATAATTCTTCCAAGTTTATGATACTACACATACTAAACATGCTAAGTGAGGATATTGTGACTATCTAACATTTATTCTAACCTAAGTTAACCCTTCGCTGTCTGTAACCGTAAAAACAGAATCGTATCATGAAGCATCCGTGTCGTATTTTTGAATTTTAACCCTAAAACAGATATTAGCTTCCAGATTTCATATACTGAAAAACTAACTTAAACTAGCAATACCAAATATCTTAATACATGTACATAGAGCTACCCTAAAAATCCCAACACCCAACTCCCATAAAAATCCGGAGAGCTCGGATTTTTGGCAATTGTCGCCGGCCAAAATCCGAGGGAATGGGTCCGTCTTCCTATGGGTTATTCTAAGTCAAATTAATAAGATGAGGATTTATTTGAAGTTGAATGTAAATAAAGATTTTTGTTGAAAAATTTTACAGTCTCCAATTATTCTTGCATTATATATTATTGTTTCTGTAACAACTCCAATTTCAATATACAGAAAATTGTTTAAAAGTTAATGTACAATTAGGGTATTTGTAATGCTGTGTATACTATAGGTATTTGTTTTAATTTAGAACAGCAAGAAAGTACTTTTAGCACATTGGTAAAATCGTGCACTGCTGTGACATAGCCCCTGTGTTCAAATCCCCCCAGCCACATTAACTTTTTATTTAAATTTTCTTTTGATCTTTTAGAAGCCCAAGAGTTTGCACGTGCACTACACGTAGAATTTTAAGTTAAAGATTAATCAAACATGTGCATGAGTGTATATGAGACGACGGGGACACGTGGCGACGATCCAAGCATCAACCGCCGGAAAATGACCAGCGAGATGGTCTCCAAAACCTGTACTACCGGTCCTCCCCCCGTCAGGAATGGTCTAAATTTTTTCCCCTGGCACCGTTTGACCTACCCCACTAACCCCATATTGTTTGTGTACTCTGAATTTATCCAGAGAGCAATAAAACACCATTTAAATTCAAATTTTAATGCATTTTTTCACCCGCTAAACCTTAATTTTTTCTATAAATACCACACCCTATTTTACTCATCCTCACTCAGAAATTCTCTGCCAAAACTCTCAAAAATTCCCGAGTCCTAATAGTGTGCAAGTGGAGTTAGCGAAGGGTAAAGTTCCGGCGACGTTCCAAGGAGATTCCGGTGATGAAACGACGCCCCGAAGCCTTACTTAGTTTCCTCTCTCCTTCCCTTGTCCAAAAGCCAGTAAGTTTTCTCTCCCCCTCTCATCTTTTATCTTAAAAAACATTCATTTCTAAAACTCGACGGAAGCGGAGTTAATCTAACTTCCGATTCGGTTTTTCTTTAAAACTCTATTTTTCTTAATCAACAAAATACCATACTCTCATATAATATTTAAAAAACATTAACAAACACTTTAAAACAAGTTTCATCTCAAAATATTCTTTTATACAATTTTTATTGTATTTTTACGGTAAAATACCACATATTTCATTTCCGATATAAAACAATATAAAACTTGTATTACCTTTAGATAAATCATGAGATAATGACCTACCACATCACAGCACACATCTTTAACATAGCACGATAAAGTTTTGGGAAAATATTCATGAGATAACACGACTTTACAAAAAAATACCATCAACTTGCAAAACCATTTCTTTAAAAAGTGTGTTAAACAATTCCTTATAATTACGCCTCTACAACACATTTTGGGGAACCCATTCAGGATGGTGCGGGTTATCGCACGTTCTCGGGCCTAGTAGAGTGAGATGCAGACCTTCGAAAGGAGCATTCGATCTCGATGGAATTTTTAATGCATTTTTCTTTAAAAAATTAGATTTCTACATGAATAAATGAAATTTATTATTATAAAATATATAATTATTATCAAAATATCTATTTTAATTATATTATATAAATATTCCAAGTTTTCCAAATCAAAGGAATCAACATTACATGAAAATATCATCCAAATACAAAATAATTCCAATATTTCAATAAAGTACCATATACTATGAAAACTAGGTTTTAATCACTAGAAATTTCACTTTTATAAAATATACATCTATGAAAACCCTAAAGACGATAACTAAAGTCTTGAGGTATATTTTGAAAATTATATCAAATTATTTTTACATAAAACCCTCTCAAATTATACTAAATTATAATAAGGACCCTAGTAAATATAGGTTTAAGCGGGACCAGTCTCTTGAGCCTCAGAGAGCCGGAGAATATAGGTGCTTGCCTATCTAAGATATAAAATCTAACAAACTGTGTTATCAACACGGTAATTGTCTTGGAAAAAGGCATAAATCCTGCCGTCCATATACAGCAGTTACCGATAATATCAAAACTAATTCAGGACTTCAATTTCTTTTCAAAGTGTCTGACTCGGACTGAGTCTCAATCTAATCAATCTGATTTGAATATGATTAAAGTATAAATTACAATTCAACATGAATCCGTCTACTCAATCTATATATTGACTGAACCGAACCATGGATATACTCCGTCTACATGACTCTCCATTTATATCCATTCCGTTTACTGATATCATGGTTTCGGCAAGCCATCCATTTATATAACAAACAATACAATCAAGATATCGCGGGATTTATAAGGGGTAAATTGGTACGGAAGGTGTTAGAAGTGCACAAGACGGTAACCATAATACACCTAACCTAAATATCCATTGCTGTTGTACCGTGGCTGAACGGTTCCTTGTGCTCCGTATACCTTAGTCTCCGGAATAGTAGGACTCCTCTCGTATACACTGGCATTTTCTGTACCAAGCTACAAACTAACGCGTTAACAATATAATCAAACATTATAATATATATTATTTTTCTGTCTATTCTATCTCTACTCATCTTTGGGACTTACCGAGCGATTGTTCGCTGACGACATTCCTTTTCTTCTTTCTTTGGAATGTTGTCAGGTGTTTCGGACGCTTTAGAGACCGAGCCCAGCACTGAGGATTTGGAGCAGTTTGCTTTTGACCCGGAGCTTTAGACACTTGTACATATTTATTTTATTTCAGTTATGCCATTATTTAGGCATCGCTTTCTACTCATGTATTTACATTTCAGTTATACCTATAAAAGAATGTTTAATAAATAAACTTGTTGTTCATTTACATTCCTGTCTCTTGTGTATTTTACTTTATATTACTTAGATACGCTTAGCGTGTTTACTTCTGAGTAAATACGTAGCGGACCTTGCCGCGTCCTCTTCCCGTACACTGGAAAGCAGGGCGTGACAAGTTTTGTTGGCGGCCCATGCAGGTCAGCTCTGTATGGACATGCGGGTCAGTTCTGCATCGACATGCGGGTTAATTCTGCATGAAGTCCTAAGTAATATAACACAAGAACCAGCAACTAAAAACATTCTTTATATATTTCTTGAATCTTCCAATTTCATATATTTTGAATCTGTCCTAACTCAAATTTTTCTTTCAAGATTATGGATTCCCCAAATAACACTAACACCAATTTCAACAACACTCCACCACCTCTACCGCTTACACTTACCATCGCTGCTCCAATCAATGAGCAGACGGTACTGCTTGAGGCAATCCTAACCTCCTGGAGGGACAGCAGCAGCAGACTGCTATTTTGATGAACCGCCCAGAAGCGGAAGCCCCGGGAGTAAAGCAATTCCGGGCTTTGCATCCCAAGCAATTCTCTGGAAAAGAGAGTCCTCTAGAAGCTGAGGAGTGGGCTCAAAGTATTGAAGATGATCTAGCAGTGGTACAAGTGCCAGAGATAGCTTGGGTTCGAGTTGCAAAGCTGCAGCTCACTGGCAATGCATGGGTTTAGTGGAAGGCGGAAGAAAGCCGTCTTGACCAACCTATCGAATGGAGGACGTTTCGCGATATGTTCAACATGAAATACTTCCCAGAGACTACCTGATTCGACATGGAGCAGTAATTTATTCATCTACAACAGGGTTCGATGTGGACCAAGTCAGTAGATGAGTATGACGCTGAGTATACCATGCTCAGTAGGTAAGATATATCTCAATATTCGATTTTCTAATATCACATATTACACAGCTAACACAATACCTTAACAGGTTCACGGCACATTTGATACCAACTGCTGAGATCCGATCCAGACGGTTTCAACAAGGGTTGGATTCGGAAATCCAAGCTGCCTTAGCTACAAGGGATTTCCCAACCCACGAATTGGCTCTGAAAGCTGCCCGCCGATATGAGGCAGTGGTGAAAATGAGGGGCAGACCTCAATCTATCGGGATGAAGCGCCCTGCCACTCAGATGGCAGGAGGATCCTTTTCAAGGCCACCATTTGTGCCCAGGAGACCGGGAGTACCGAACAACTGGCCCAACCCGGCCTTTTGCACTTACTGTAGGAGAGATGGACATTTGGTGAAAGACCGCCGGCGTGCAAATCGCCTTTGCTTAGTCTGCTGCTCAGCTACTCATGATATTAGGTCTTGTCCTCATAGACACAACCCACATGCTGCACCCAGACCAGCAATCACTTGCCAGCAGCGCCCATCCATCCAGGCACCTGCTCCACGACTCGCACTACCTGCTCCACCTCCTCGTGGACCGACTGCACCTCCTCCTCGTCGGTTCCACCAAGCTCAATGGAACGTACCTCAAGGACCAAAGAACAAACAGAGGAATGCTCCTCCAGCAAGGAGGAATGTGCCGAGGCGACAGGCTTTCATAATGACTATGGAAGAAGCCGAAGCTACCGGCCAAGTCATTACCGGTAACACTTCCCCATCAAGCTTTATTTTCCATCTATACATACCCATATATTTTTCCTTATACCTAAACCCTATCCCACATAACTTAGGTACAATCTTAGTAACCTCACTCTCTGCACTAGCACTCTTCGATACTAGAGCATCTCATTGCTTTATGTCGCAACGGTTCGTCCGAACTCATATGATTCCAGTCAAACCCCTCGTATCCAGCTGGAATGTCAGTTCAGGGAACGGCGTTCTAAAGGCGGTAATGGGATACGATCTGTGTCCGGTGGTCATCTGCAGCAGAGAATTCTATGCTGGCTTCAAGGTGCTGGACATACCGAATTTTGATGTCGTCTTAGGTATGGATTAGCTCGGAACATTCTATGCTACCATTAACTGTCGTCAAAGGAGGGTAGGATTCGAGATTCCATAGCATCCGGTCATCTATTTCAAAAGAGGAGACCGTACCCTGGAACCAAGTACATACAAAGCAAAACCAAAGAAGGCAATGATTGCAGCAATTCAAGCGGAGGAAGGATCAAAGCCAGAAATAGTTCGAGAGTTTGACGATGTGTTTCCTGAAAACATATTAGGTTTGCCTCCCGATTGAGCTCTTGAATTCAGCATTGATTTAATACCTGGAGCACAACCAGTGATCAAAGCACCGTATCGATTAAGTCCGGAAGGTTTGAAGGAAGTTCGAACTCAGTTGGACGAATTATTGGCGAAAGGATAGATTCGTCCCAGCACTTCAAGTTGGGGATCACCGGTTCTGCTTGTAAAGAAGAAGGAAAGTTCATATTGAATGTGCATTGATTATAGAGCTCTGAACGATATAACTATAAAGAACAAGTATCCACTCCCACGCATCGACGATCTGTTCGATCAGCTAAGTGGATATTGCATTTTCTCCAAGTTAGATCTTCGTTCGGGTTATCATCGGGTGAAGGTCAAGAAATCTGATATCCATAAAACGACATTCAGAACTCGCTATGGTCATTACAAATTTCTTGTGATGCCATTCGGAGTGACCAACGCACCAGCTATATTCATGAACCTAATGAATCAAGTTTTCCGAGAGCACCTAGACTGGTTTGTCGTCCTCTTCATCGACGACATCCTGATGTATTCTAAGAGTCGGAAAGAACATGCCGAACACCTATGAATTGTCCTGGAAACTCTACGACAGCATCAACTTTATGCCAAGTACAGCAAATACGAGTTTTGGCTAGATCAAGTCAGTTTTCTCGGACATATTGTATCAGGCGATGGAATCTCTGTAGATCCGGCTAAAGTATCAGCAGTAAGCGAATGGCCGACACCGAAGTCAGTGAAGGACATTCGAAGTTTCTTGGATCTAGCTGGATATTACAGAAGGTTCATTAAAGGATTTTCGAAGATTGCAACACCCCTGACTAAGCTCACACGTAAAGATGAAGAATTCGTGTGGTCAGAAGCATGCAAACAAGATTTCGTAGAACTCAAGTCAAGATTGACATCAGCGCCTATTCTCATCATACTGGACCAATCTGGAGGTTTTGTAGTTCATTGCGATGCATCCATTAACGGATTAGGATGTGTTCTACATCAACACGGAAAAGTTATGGCTTATACTTCAAGACAGCTGAAGATTCATGAGCGCAATAATCCGACGCATGATTTGGAGTTGGCGGCCGTAATTTTTGCTCTTAATATTTGGTGCCATTATCTTCTTGGTGAACGAGTGGACATATACACAGATCACAAGAGTTTGAAATATGTGTTTACTCATAAGGAGTTGAATATGCGGCAGAGAAGATGGTTAGAACTCATGGCGGACTTTGACATCAACCTGCAATATCACTCAGGGAAGGTGAATGTAGTACCTGATGCACTTAGTCGCCAACCATTAGCACTGAATCTCACCGCACGGTGGAAGTTTCAACAAGACTTGTATCAAATGGAGATTGAAGTAGTCATGCCAGGTAACGCTTCAAGTTTGATGAACTTACAAGTTCAATCTACCATTGTCAATCAGATCAAAGCAACTCAAGGAAGTGATGCTAAGTTGCAAAAGATCAGAGAACAAGTGGAAAGTGGACTTCAAACAGACTTCATCATCTATGAAGACGGGTCTTTAAGATACGGCAGTAGATTGTGTGTACCAAAAGATTCTGTGCAAAAAGAGTTGATGAAAGAAGCTCACGGCTCTCCTTATTCAGTACACCCTAGAGGTACAAAGATGTACAAAGATCTGCGTCAAAATTACTGGTGGCATGGAATGAAGCGTGAAGTAGTCAGTCGCTAAATGCTTGGTGTGTCAGCAAGTAAAGGCTGAACATCACAGGACAGCTGGATTACTTCAATCGTTACTTATCCCAGAATAGAAGTGGCAACACATCACAATGGATTTCGTGACTGCACTTCCTCGCAACACAAAGGGTAACGATGCGGTATGGGTTATTATGAATCGACTTACAAAGTCGGCTCACTTTATTCCATTTCGAGTTGGCCAATCTACTAAGACACTAGCAAAGAAGTATATGGAGGTAAGAATCTAAGTAAGATTTAAAATCTTCAAATATGTACTATCTCTGATACCTATGAACTCATGCAGGAAATCGTGAGATTACATGGAGTACCAATCTGCATTGTCTCCGATCGTGACAGCAGGTTCCGATCGCAATTTTGGCAAAGTCTGCAAGCTAGCTTGGGAACAAGTCTAAATTTCAGCACGGCTTATCATCCACAAACAGATGGTTAGTCTGAGCGAACTATTCAGATCTTAGAATATATGCTTAAAGCGTGTATGCTAGATTTCGGAGGATCATGGGAAGATCACCAACATCTTATGGAGTTTTCATACAACAACAGCTATCAAGCAAGTATCGAAATGGCACCTTTTGCGGCACTTTATGGAAGGAAATGTCGATCGCCATTAAGTTGGGACAACATCGGAGATAAAGAACTTTATAGACCTGAGATAATAGTAGCAACTGTCGACGTGGTTCGTACTATCAGGGAAAGAATGCGCATAGCCCAAGATCGACAGAAGCACTGGGCTGATGCAAAGCGCCGTCAATTGGAGTTTCAGCCGGGAGAACATGTATTTCTGAAGATATCTCCAAACTGTAGAGTGATTCGTTTTGGAAGATGGGGTAAGCTTAGTCCAAGGTGCATTGGACCGTTCAACATACTCGAACGAGTCGGTAAAGTGGCTTATCGCTTGGCACTTCCACCTTCATTGGAAAGAGTGCACAATGTGTTCCACATATCCCAACTCAGAAGGTATGTGAGTGATCCCAGTCATATTCTTGATCATTCCGAGCTCACGATACAACCAAACTTATCCTGTGAACAACAACCTGTTGAGATCCTAGATAAAAAGGTGAAGTCACTTCGGAATAAGGAAGTCAACTTGGTTCGAGTGATGTGGAAAAAAGACACACCAGGAGAATCAACATGGGAAAGGGAAGATGAGATGCGTGTAAGATACCCTCATTTATTTGTAAACCAGTCCTTAAATTAAATTGTAAATTTCGAAGACGAAATTTTTGTAAGGAGGGTAGACTGTAACAACTCCAATTTCAATGTACAAAAAATTATTTAAAAGTTAATGTACAATTGGGGTATTTGCAATCATGTGTATACTATAAGTATTTGTTTTAATTTATAACAGCAAAAAAGTACTTGTAGTACATTGGTAAAGCCTTACACTGCTGTGACATAGCTCCTGCGTTCAAATCCCCCCAGCCATATTAACTTTTTATTTAAATTTTCTTGTAAACTTTTAGAAGCCCAAGGGTTTACACGTGCACTACACGTAGAATGTTAAGTTACAGATTAATCAAACATGTGCACGAGGGTATATGAGACGACGGGGACACGTGGCGACGATCCAATCATCAACCGCCGGAAAATGACCGGCAAGATGGTCTCCAAAACCGGTACCACCAGTCCCCCCTCTCCCGTCGGGAATGGTCTAAATTTTTTTCCCTGGCACCGTTTGGCCTACCCCACTAACCCCATATTGTTTGTTTACTCTGAATTTATCCAGAGAGCAATAAAACACCATTTAAATCCAAATTATAATGCAATTTTTAATGTATTTTTTCACCCTCTAAACCCTAATTTTTCCTATGAATACCACACCCCATTTCACTCATCCTCACTCAGAGATTCCCTGCCAAAACTCTCAAAAATTCCCAAGTCCTAATAGTATGCAAGTGGAGTTAGCGAAGGGTAAAGTTCTGGCGACGTTCCAAGGAAATTCCGGCGACGAAACGACGCCCCGAAGCCTTCCTTAGTTTCCTATCTCCCTTCCCTTTTCCAAAAGCCAGTAAGTCCCCTCTCCCCCTCTCATCTTTTATCTTAAAAACATTCATTTCTAAAACCCGACGGAAGCGGAGTTAATCCGACTTCCGATTCGGTTTTTCTTTAAAACTCCACTTTTCTTAATCAACAAAATACCATACTCTTATATAATATTTAACAAATATTAACAAACACTTTAAAACAAGTTTCATCTCAAAATATTCTTTTGTGCAATTTTTATTGTTTTTTTACGGTAAAATACCACATAGTTCATTTCCGACATAAAACAACATAAAACTTGTATTACCTTTAGATAGATCATGAGGTAATAAGCTACCTCATCACAGCACACATGTTTGACATAGCACGATGAAGTTTTGGGAATATATTCATGAGATAACACGACTTTATAAAAAATACCATCAACTTGCAAAATCATTTCTTTAAAAAGTGTGTTAAACAATTCCTTACAATTACGCCTCTACAACCCATTTTAGGGAACCCGTTCGGGATGGTGCGGGTTATCGCACGTTCTCGGGCCTAGTAGAGCGAGATGCAGACCTCCGAAAGGAGCATTCGATCTCGATGGAATTTTTAATGCATTTTTCTTCAGAAAATGAGATTTCTACAAGAATAAATGAAATTTATTTTTATAAAATATATAATTATTATCAAAATATCTATTTTAATTATATTATATAAATATTCCAAGTTTTCCAAATCAAAGAAATCACCATTACATGAAAGTACCATCCAAATACAAAATAATTCCAATATTTCAATAAAATACCATATACTATGAAAACAAGGTTTTACTCATTAGAAATTTCACTTTTATAAAATATACATCTATGAAAAGCCTAAAGACGATAACTAAAGACTTGAGGTGTATTTTGAAAATTATATCAAACTATTTTTACATAAAACCCCGTCAAGTTATACTAAATTACAATAAGGACACTAGTAAACATAGGTTTAAGCGGGACCAGTCTCTTGAGCCTCAGGGCGCCGGAGAATATGGGTGCTTGCCTATCTAAGGTAAACAATCTAACAAACGGTGTTATCAACATGGTAATTTTTTTGGAAAAAGACACAAATCCTACCGTCCATTTGCAGCAGTTACCGATAACATCAAAACTAATTCAGGACTTTAATTTCTTTTCAAAGTGTCTGACTCAGACTGAATCCCAATCTAATCAATCTGACTTGAATGTGATTCAAGTATAAATTATAATTCAACATGAATCCGTCTACTCAATATATATATTTACTGAACCGTACCATGGATATACTCCGTCTACATGACTCTCCATTTATATCCATTCCGTTTACTGATATCATGGTTTCGGCAAGTCATCTATCTATATAACAAACAATATAATCAAGACATCGCGGGGTTTATAAGGGATATATTAGTACGGAAGGTGTTAGAAGTGGCACAAGACGGTAACCATAATACACCTCCATTGCCGTTGTACCGTGACTGAACGGTTTCTTGTGCTCCGTATACCTTAGTCTCCGGAATAGTGGGACTCCTCTCGTATACACTGGTATTTTCTGTACCAAGCTACAAACAACAGCATTAACAATATAATCAAACACTGGAAGATATATTCTTTTTCTGTCTATTCTATCTCTACCCATCTTTGGGACTTACCGAGCGATTGTTCGCCGACGGCATTCATTTTCTTCTTTCTTTGGATGTAGTCAGGTGTTTCGGACGCTTTAGAGACCGAGCCCAGCACTGAGAATTTGGAGCAGTTTGCTTTTGACCCGGAGCTTTAGACACTTGTACATATTTATTTCATTTCAGTTATGCCATTGTTTAGGCATCGCTTTCTACTCATGTATTTACATTTCAGTTGTACCTGTAAAAGAATGTTTAATAAATACAGTTGTTGTTCATTTATATTCATGTCTCTTGTGTATTTTACTTTATATTGCTTAGATACGCTTAGCGTGTTTATTTCTGAGTAAGTACATAGCGGACCTTGCCACGTCCTCTTCCCGTACACTAGGAAGCGGGGCGTGACAGTATCAATACGCTTAGTATATTTATTTAGGGAATGTCCTTCTCTGGATAAATATGCCGCGGGCTTGCCGCGTCATCGTTTCCGTTTACTGGGAAGCAGGGCGTGACACTAGTCAACACGAGTCTGGGCTTCGATGACCAAGCCCATCAAGCGCGGTAAAACCGCCCCATGCGGCTGGGAACCTAGTTCGGGCGGCCAGACTTAGGCCAAACGTGCCCCGTCCGTGCTCATTTGTCGCTTAGGCTGGCGTCTATTCATTTCTCTAGCCTGAACTGCCCAATTAATTAAAGAATTTCCCTCTTTTCATTTTCCCCATTAAAAATATTTTTAAATGCCCTTTTAACACATTTTTACACCATCTCTTCATTGCGTTTCTCCTGTAAAAACCTAAGGTTGTCACAAAACTTTTCGCCTCTGAAATTATTCTAAAATTCCATCCAAATCACTTGAAAATCTTATCCGGGCTCTCGAACGATGAAGCTCCGCTCAAACATACCCTATTTTCCTTGTAATCGGTGAATCGGTTGTTAGACCAATTCACACCGCGAGTAAGTCTCATCTCTTTCTCTCTCTTGTCCTGTCTCCTTCTTGAATTCGTTATCCTCGTCCCTCCGTATTCTAAAATCGAGAATTTAAAACTTAGATGTACGGACGTCAATGAAAATATTAACCTGTTTATTGTTTGTCTATTTATATACTCTTGTATGCTCTAAATAATTTAACTTACTTTCATTTAGCCATTTCTTTTTTTGTAATCCATATCAAGTATCAGCAACCCCCAACTTATATATGCAAAAGGTTATGATAATTTTGAACACTTGCATCTTCAAAACTCTTTTTTTTTTTTTACTCCTTCATGTTAATTTATAATCTATATGTTAAAAATTATTCATCGATATCGCAGGGGATAATGACATATCCCACACACACTTTTGAATCCTAATCTACTAGAATTGTCATGCTTATATTAATTATCATGTTCAATTACCATATCACACTCGTTCACTGTTTCATGATTTCCACTTCCACCTATATAACTTGGTGTTATACATTTATGATATAATCTGAACTTTTTTGGGGACTTACCGAGTGCAAGTTTGCTGACGGGCATTCCACCCTATTTCTTTCTTTCCTTACTTGAAATGTTCGTCAGGTGACTAAGAGACGGAGGGGATAGAACCGATTGAGGAGGAGTGTTCTCAACTTGTATCACAAACGGACGGCTAGTACTTCGATTTAGCTTTTCATTTAATTTCAGCTTTATTTCAGCATGCCTCTTGTTTAAGGCTTCCTTGATATTGTATTTTTGTTTTAAGACATCATGTATCAGTTTGAAACTCTGTGGAATTTTGAATGTAATATATAGTAGTTGGATTTTATTTCACTTATTACTTCTTGTCGCCATATATTGTCTATATACGCTTAACGTTTTTATTGCGAGAAATGGACTTCTCGGAATAAATACGTCGCAGATCTCGTCACGAGCCTGCTACCTTCTTTTGGAAAGCTGGCTGTGACAAACAGTGATACAATTGAAGGGTAGTTGGAGCGCACACAATGGCTGTGCCGTTGGAGATGGCGTGTATGACCCTTGTTCCATTCAAATTGGATCTTGAGGGTGTAATAAACTACATATTTATCTATAGAAAAACAAAATAATTTTTGGGTTTTTTATATGCTAATATTCAAATGTTATTATCCCCAATCTTATTGACGAAAATGGCCTGAGCACGTGCTTGGGGCTGTCACCCGAGAATGCCGCGGAAGCGAGACGAGCGGGTCCCATCCACGCGGAGTGGGACCCACCTAAGGGGAACAAAGCGGTGCCGAGTACAAAATTATAAAGGAAGAAAACAAATTAAGTCTATATAATAAAAATCTACGCTTCTTATAGAAAATTAAAATAATTTGATGTTGATAATCTTAACTAAAATTCTACAAATTTATTATCAAAACTAAAAAAATTCAATAGTCATTTTAAATATTTTTGTTATGATGCTAACATATAACCACTTGAGATGAGCGTCTTAAAGTAAAGGATTTTAATTTTCTCATTTTTCTAAATATTAAAGTTGAAAAAAAATATGGGAACGACATGCGTCCCTTCTTTTTGCATTACTATAGTAGAGATAATACACCAAGTATCTCTACCCCAAAAACTTATTACATACCAGCTGCTAGAACAGAAACAAATTACCGCAGATTGTCGTTAACAGAAAGAGGGCAAACCAAACTAAATTGCAAAACATTTGGTATCAACGTGAGGCATTGAACGAATCGCCTTTCAGCGTTTCTTTAAGTTGTATCGACCTCCTCTTCAACGAGAAAGGTGGCATGTTCCATCCCAGAAATATTTAAAAAGAAAAAAAATAATTTTAAAAAAAATAGCTGGTTCTTTAGCAGCAATTTCAACTTTCTTATTCTTTTTAGAGCAGCACCTAACCATGATGTGAACAAGAATGCCCACTTGAGGAACAACTAAACCAGAGGAGATGGAAAGTCCTCTGTGTTGGTTTTAAAATTTATCTTGCTCCAAAGAAGAAGCCACAAAAATAAAACTTGAATCTTCAAGGGAGCAAGAGATTTCCAAGTAAATTTAGCATAGCATCTTATTTTATTGTATCCAGCGTGGAACTGAAAAATGAGCATTCTCATTTCTATGTTTGTTTGATAGCATTCATATTTTCCGGTTAGCATAGAATTCTCATTTCTCTATTTGTTTGACATGAGTAACGACAGCAGAATAGAAGCATGTTATATTCCATTATTTGGTGGCTCAAAACTCAAAAGCAATATGAAAATTGGTTTCTCATGAATTGTGTCTTGTATTTCCAATTTTCAAAACCAATTTCCATTCTAACCAAACAGAATCCTCCACAAGGACACTTATTGGGTAAAGGATGCAATGCCCTCTGCAGCGGATATCATACATATTGTTTATCCAATGAGAATTCATGTAGTCTATATGGATTCCATGACCCTAGCAGGAAAAGTTTTTTCATAACTTTCTGTTCGGTAATTAATATTGCACTTTTTTGGTATGCTAACTAGCCTATCAATTCCAAAAGTAGATAAGCCTATGAATATAAAGTTATAAATGCTAGGATATAGATGATGGCTACACCAGGATTCCCACCCAATTCCGAGACTGCTATTTTTTTGTTGCTATTCTTAAATCATGGTCACACATCTTTCATAAGAAACAAAACACAAACCATGGGCTCTCGTGTTTTACGCAATTTCCACCGCCCGATCCACTAGTGAGGAATAGCATAGGAATAAAAATAGCAACCATCCTGAATTCATGAGTTTGTGCCTGTTTTGCAGGCACTGGATCTGGGGAGCTCCACAGGCTAAGTAATCTCTAACTATATACAGTAAGTAGCGAATATTGATGAAATTGGTTCAATATTTATATCACTGTTATGAAATTTACTAAAACTTATGATAAGAAAATTATAGAGAAAAGAGATGTTTATTTCATCTCTTGTTGTTCACCTCATACATGTGTTACACAAAAATTCTATTTATAGGCTCATGAAAACAATACCAAAGGACATAAGTTATAATATCTCAAAGATCACAAGTTACAATTATTGAATTCACAAAATAAAGAGTGCACATAAAATAAATGTTCATCAATTATTTATAATACTCCCCCTTGGATGTCCTTCATGCAAGAAAATGCCACGTAAACTATTACTAAGAAAAACCTATGGGAAAAAACCTAGTGAAGGAAAAAGAGTTCATGGCTTCTTGCATTAGATAATACATATTAATAACTGTCTCATTAAAAACATTTCCATGAAAACACAGTGGGATAAAACATGGACAAGGGAAAAAGAGTACAGTATGTATTATCTTCCCCTGTTAGAAACATTATTTAAGATTTTTTAACATGCGCATCGCAATTTTGTGCACCAATTTCTCAAACGTTGAAGTAGGCAACGCTTTAATGAATAAGTCTATCAAGGTTATCACATGAACGAACATGTTGAACTTCAATTTCACCATTCTTTTGAAGTTCATGCGTGGAAAAGAATTTTGGTGAAATATACTTCGTTCTATCTCCTTTGATAAATCATTCTTTCAGCTGAGCAATGCATGCAACATTATCTTCATATAATGTTGTTGGAATCTCTTTCTTGAAAAATAAACCACATGTTTTTTGGATATGTTGAGTTATTGATCTTAGCCATATACATTCCCTGCGTGTCTCATGAATTGCTAATATTTCTGTATGATTTGACTAAGTAACAACTAGAGTTTGTTTTGTAGAATGCCATGATATAGCTGTATTACCATATGTGAATAAATACCCTGTTTGAGATCGAGATTTGTGTGGATCGGATAAATACCGTGTATCTGCATACCCAACTAGTTGTGGTATAAATTTATTTGAATAAAACAAGCCCAAATCTATTGTTCCTTGAAGATATCGAAATATCTACTTAATTCCATTCCAATTCTTTCGTGTCGGAGAATAACTATATCTTGCTAATAAATTTACAAAAAATTCTATACAGGTGGTGTATTATTAGCAAGATATATTAGTGCACCTATTACACTAAGATATGGTACTTCAGGACCACGTAGTTCTTCATTATCCTCTTAAGGTCGAAAAGGGTCATTTTTCACATCAAGTGATCGAACAACCATTTGGGTACTCAATGGATGTGATTTATCCATGTAAAATCGTTTTAGGACCCTTTTTATATAAGTTGTTTGGTGAACATGAAATCCATCTGGTAAATGCTTGATGTGGAAGCCGAGAAAAAAATGTCTTCCGAAGGTCCTTCATCTCAAATTCTTTCTTTAAGTAATCAGCTGCTAAGGCGCCCAAAGGTCACGTGTGCGCCACGTGACCTCGGGCGCTGAGGCGCACATCGGTCACGTGTGCGCCACGTGACCCCGAGCGCTGAGGCGCACAATGGTCACGTGTGCCCCCACGTGACCCCGGGCGCTGAGGCGCACAATGGTCACGTGCGCGCACGTGACCCCGGGCACCATGCGCCCATGTGCCACGCACGCGCATTCAAGACGCTTCCCCCCTCCATTTTTTTATGCACTCCATACTAAATGTGTCTCCCCCGTTAGAAAAAATTTCTAACGTAACGCTGCCCCGCACCCCGCAAGAGGGCTGCTAGCCCCTTTGACCCCCGGCCCGCTATCCGGGTAGCGGGAACCCCGTAAAAACTCTGTGGGAACCCCGTAAAAACTCTGTGGGGCCCCCGATACATCCAGAACTCCCCTTCAAAACATAACACTGCATATTGAGTTCGCATGACCAGTTTAACCCGTCAATCGGAGGTTCCCTCGCTCCAAGGGTGAGGGGTAATTAACGGCAGCTTAGTCCGCGGCTGCCGGAGATTCGGATTCTCACAATCAATAAACCCCAGCCTACCCTACGCAGGGGGAATCTGTAGTACGCCTGACAAGCGCGCGCGTATTCCTATCTCAATGGGGTGACGAAAAACACCCTATAAATTCTGGCACCCCCGGTAGGACGAATCTCTCCTCCCATATTTCGGGTTAAATGTTCATGCGCACTCAATCAATATACATATCTATATTTATACTAAAATAATGCTCTTTCTTGCAATTTTCCAAGCAATCACTTTTCAACAATGTCTCCAAGGACGATCTCAGCTCTCATCACGGCTCCCATCTCCTATACGATGAAGATGGATGCCAGGACAGTCCTCCCGGCCAGTCTAGGGCGACAATGGGAGGAGCCGCCGCTACCGTTTGGCTCTATTATGTTCGTGTTGGCTAACGCCGTCCCAGCTCCTCAAGCTCCGGTAACAGACAAACCTGTCTCAAAAGGGAAGAGGCCAAATATGGTGGTCTCAAAGATGCCCCAACTCAAACGCAAGTCGGTGTTTGAACGACTTTCCTTGGCCCCAGCCGGGGCAAGGCCATCAACACCAGTAAAGCAACAAGGCATCTCGGGCAAGATCCAGCGGCGCCTCTGACAACTGCTCAATTGGGTGTCTTCTCAAGCCTCCCCATCACTCAGCCTATGACGTCTTCCCGAAGAGCAAAAGCCTGCCAAGCGCTCAAGGCAGAGAAGCTGAGGCAGAAGCGGCTCGGATACAGAGCCAACAAAAGGGTTAGGGCTCTGACCATGTTAAAATTTATGAATTTCCAAAGCCCGGACCGCTCCGCGAAATCAGCCGCCGAAGATAAAGAGATGGCTGAGTATGTGGTTCGCACTGTCTGCATGGTCGGACATGAAGAAACGAATCCTCCTCTTTTTCACAGCCATGGTGATGATATGATTGACGCTACCCAGTATCAGCTCGATCTAAGTGATGAAGAGCCCGCTCAGGCCAATAAGCCAGAGGGGCCCGTGGTTCCTGCGGAATTGAGCTCAGGCAATAAAGATGACCCGGTTGTCATGGCCGGAACTACAGAACAAGCGTTATTCCGATGGCTTCAGAGGCAGCTTCAGGACAGGGACGAGAAGTTAGCCAAGGTACAGCCCAAGGTCGACGAATTGGCAAACGTCGCGGCAGATCTCGCGACCCAAGTCGCCCAATTGCAATTACAGCGGAATCAAATTTTGGTTCATGAGCCAGGGATTGATACCCGGAGGCAGCCAACTGATACCCCCTTCAACCTAAGAGCGGAGCGCCTTCGCGGAAAACGGCCGCAATCAGCCTCCAGTCCCTTCGATACATACGCCGGGGGGGAATCGCCTCTGAAAGAGAAACTGGAAAAAATCTATTCCTTCAAAAGGGAAAAAGTCCACAAGATATTCAGGGACGCCCTAAGAAACGGTCTACAACTGCCAGAATCAAAGAGTCCGCAAGAAGCGAATATGACCGACGACCCAGAACATTGCCCCTATCACAGAGTGATAGGTCATGCCATTGAGGACTGCTTCGTCTTCAAAGATTGGGTCGAAAGGCAATACAAGACGGGAGAGATATAACTGTCTAAAGGTGTGTTAGCAAACAGTCAAGCTACGACCGCCGATTTCATGCAAATGGAGACCGAAGCCTTTCGGGAACCTAATCCTCCCAGATATGTGCCATTATCTGAAAAGGGCGAACCAAATACTGATCGGCCTCGAGGACCAGCATCAGTAAAGGCACCTACTCCAATGGAGAGAAAGAAGAAGGTATACTCTTTCAGGAGAGATGAAGTCCGCAAAATATTCGCGGATGCCTTGAACAACGGTTTGCAACTTCCCGTTCCAAAGAGGCCACATGAAATGAACAGGAAACAGATGACCTCCACGTCGTTAAACTGGAAACAGATGACCACCGTCGTTAAACTGGAAACAGAGGACCACCACGTCGTTAAACTGGAAACAGATGACCTCCACGTCGTTAAACTGGAAACAGAGGACCTCGACGCCGTTAAACTGGAAACAGAGGACCTCTACGTCCTTAAACTGGAAACAGAGGACCTCCACGTCGTTAAACAGGAAACAGATGACCTCCACGTCGTTAAACTGGAAACAGTTAAACTGGAAACAGATGACCTCTATGTCATTAAACTGGAAACAGAGGACCACCACGTCGTTAAACTGGAAACAGAGGACCACCACGTCGTTATACTGGAAACAGAGGACCACCACGACTTTAAACTGGAAACAGATGACCACCACGTCGTTAAACTGGAAACAGAGGACCACCACGTCGTTATACTGGAAACAGAGGACCACCACGACTTTAAACTGGAAACAGATGACCACCACGTCGTTAAACAGGAAACAGATGACCTCCACGTCGTTAAACTGGAAACAGATGACCTCCACGTCGTTAAACTGGGAACAATCGACCACCACGTCATTAAACTGGGAACAACCGACCTCTAAGTCGTTAAACTGGGAATGTAAAAAAAAAAATATATATATATATATGTAACTAAACAAAAAAAAGTGTAAATAAAAGAGAAATAAAGAAAAGCCGAAATGATGGGGCAACCGCGAATAAATAGCCAAAATGATAGAGCAATCGCGGTAAAAAAAAAAAAAAAGCGAATGATGAGTCGCTCCTGGTACCATATTCCAGTGCAGCGATGCAGACGCCAACAAAAATTCAAATTTTCAAAATTCTCCCAGCCCTACGGCCAGTCCCCAAATTGACTACCGTATACAATACACGGGCTCAAATAATTCTCATCATACCTATGCCCCACAGCAATCACCAGTTACGCGGCTGGTCTCCGTCTTTGGAATTATGCTCCACTGAGAAGACCCACTCATGTATCCTCACGATGCATGAGGAGTACAAACCTTCGTGGGATCCTTACGACTCACAAAGGAAAAACACACTTGGGAGTCCTCACGACTCCTAAGGAGAAAATACACCTACGGGATCCTTACGACTCGTAGAGAGAAAATGCTTTTATGGGACCCTCACGGCCCATAAAATTGAAAAGCCTTAGGTGAAAGGGACATAAACCTGTCTCCTAAGCCATTGCTTCCCAATCCCCAAGTGGCGAATAATGAGTCGCTCCTGGTACCATATTCCAGTGCAGCGATGCAGATACCAACCAAATTTCAAATCCCATACCCCAATGGCGAATGATGAGTCGCTCCTGGTACCATATTCCAGTGCAGCGATGCAGACGCCAACCAAATTCCAAATTCTATACCCCAACGGCGAATGATGAGTCGCTCCTGGTACCATATTCCAGTGCAGCGATGCAGACGCCAACCAAATTCCAAATTCTATACCCCAACGGCGAATGATGAGTCGCTCCTGGTACCATATTCTAGTGCAGCGATGCAGACGCCAACAAAGTCCCGAAATTTTTCCGGCCCTACGGTCTGGATCATACATCCTGCAAAACCGTATACAATTCACGGGCGTAAAACGATCTCAATCTCTCCCAAGTCCTGCCGATGAGACTACCTTTAAAGTCCCACCAGTGGAAAAAAAAAACGGTATGTCCACAAGCAAAACGGGCACGGATGAAAATCCGAAAGGGCTCCGTGAGTAAAAACAGCAGGACTGCCGGCGAGTTTGTGAAAACCCGAAAGGACGCAAACTCGTGAAAAAGAGATGAAATGCGCTCGCAAAGTCCTCTCGACTTTGTGAGGAGAAAATTCCCGCGTGAGATCTTTACGACTCACAAAGGAGCAACACACTTGGGGGTACTCACAACTCCTAAGGAGAAAATACACCTACGGGGTCCTTACGACCCGTAGGGAGAAAATGCTTTGTGAGACCCTTACGGCTCACAAAAATTGAAAAGCTTTAGGTGATGGGGACCTAAAACCTGTCTCCTAAGCCATCGCTTCCTGATAAGCAAGCGCAAATGATGATTCGCTCCTGGTACCATATTCCAGTGTAGCGATACTGATGCCAAGCAAAACCCAATTCCCAAATCCTCTCGGGAAAAATGATGAGTTGCTCCTGGCATTATTCCAGTGCAGCAATGCTGATGCCAAACCAAAACAAAATCCCTAATTCCTCTCATGGAAAATAATGATTCGCTTCTGGTACCATATTCCAGTATGGCGATGCTAATGCCAACCCAAATCAAACTAACAATCTCTACGGCGGAATCATGCTTCGTCCCAGAATATACCCCGTGTCGAAATCATGCTTCGCCTCGGCGTATCTGCCTTCCCTGTCGGAATTATAATTCGATTCGGAATCAACAAGTGACACTCCGTGCCGGGGACAAGTCGAACATCAGCGACGCTCCGTGCTGGGGAAAAGTCAATCAGCGACAATCCATGCCGGGGACAGGTCGAACATCAGCGACACTCCGTGCCGGGGAAAAGTCGATCAGCGCGATACTCCGTGCCGGGGACAAGTCGAACACCAGCGACACTCCGTGCTGGGGACAAGTCGAATAGCGACACTCCGTGCCGGGGACAAGTCGAACATTAGCGACACTCCATGCCGGGAACAAGTCGAACAGCGACACTCCGTGCCGGGGATAAGTCGAACATCAGCGACACTCCGTGCCGAAGACAAGTCGATGAGCGACACTCCGAGCCGGGGAAAAGTCGATCAGCGACACTCCGTGCCGGGGACAAGTCGAGCGGCGACACTCCGTGCCGGGGACAAGTCGAACATCAGCGACACTCCGTGCCGGGGAAAAGTCGATCAGCGACACTCCGTGCCGGGGACAAGTCGAACATCAGCGACACTCCGTGCCGGGAAAAAGTCGATCAGCGACACTCCGTGCCGAGGACAAGTCAATCAGCCGGGGACACGTCAACCAACAGACACTCCACCTCGGGGAAACGTCGACCAGCGACACTCCATGCCGGGGGCACGTCTACCAAATCACTCTGGGCCAGAGAAACGTCTACCACAGACACTCCATCTCGGAGACGCGTCAAGCGTTGACCGTCTATATCATAAAAAGGGCAATGCATCCCAAAAAGTGGGGACCAAAGCAAGTTGCCTCCACGCGAAAGAAGATCCATCAATTTCATGCACACGACTCACATGTGTGGTGTGCACTTATTGATAGGGGGCACTTTGTTGAAATCAAAATTTGCACCGCGGTTGACCAAGTCAAGGTCAAGGTCAACCCTAAGCCAGGTGGGCCCAAGCCCAAGCAAGTGGGCCAATGCCCAGGTCGAGCCTAAACATGAAGCGTCCGGCCTTCCGCCATACCAAAATAAAAAAAATCATGTAACAAATAATTTTGATGTAATTTTTGTGCATGAATGTATGCAAAATGGGCATAAAGCCAATTTTTTGTAAGCCCATGACTTATGTACAAAAAGAGATGGCACATGAGCCATGGGATGGGTAAAATGCCATTTTGTAAAGCCCAAGGGGCTATATGTAAATATGTAAGCCTATAAGAGGCAACATGATGAAAATATCTAATATACTTTTCATTCCTCCCAAAAAAAACTAGGGTTCTTTGTACCTCCTACTCCTTCTCCAAGGTTCTAAACCTTCTCATTTCTTTTGAATTAAATCAAGAGTTTAACTCTTCATTTCTCAAAAATAAATAGTTTTTCACCACAAAACCCACGAAGGGGAGCTCGAATCTCCGATCAGATCTCGAAAAGGGGAGACTTTCAAATCTCACCCACTTTTCCTCCAAGATCCCGCCTATCAAAAGAAGGAAGAAGGAGACCCATCTCCAAAAATCTAACTTTGGACAGATCCAAGGCTTAAAAGAAGAGCACTAAATCCCCAGGAGTTTAACTCCTTTCTGGATCTGTTGGAGTTTAACTCCATAAATTAGTTTCTGTTGGGAGTTCAACTCCAAAAACTTCTTGGAAGTTCAACTCCCCAGCCTAGGGGCTAGGCCCTTTCCGCGGGTGTTTCCCGCGGTCACGTGTGCGCCACGTGACCCTGGGCGCTAAGGCGCCCATCGGTAACGCGTGCGCCATGTGACCCCGGGCGCTAAGGCGTCCATCGGCCACGTGTGCGCCACGTGACCCCGGAGAGCTAAGGCGCCCAAAGGTCACGTGTGCGCCACGTGACCCCGGGCGCTAAGGCGCCCATCGGTCACGCGTGCGCCACGTGACCCCGGGCGCTAAGGCGCCCATCGGCCACGTGTGCGCCACGTGACCCCGGGGAGCTAATGCGCCAAAGGCCACGTGTGCGCCACGTGACCCCGGGCGCTAAGGCGCACAATGGTCACATGTGCCCCACGTGACTCCGGGCGCTGAAGCGCCCAATGGTCACGTGTGCGCCACGTGACCCCGGGCGATGAGGCGCCCAATGGTCACATGCGTGCACATGACCCTGGGCACCATGCGCCCATGTGCCATGCACGCGCATTCAAGATGCTTCCCCCTCCCCCCATTTTTTTATGCACTCCATACTAAATGTGTCTCCCCCGTTAAAAAAAATTTCTAACGGGACGCTGCCCCGCACCCCGCAAGGGGGCTGCTAGCCCCCTTGACCCCCAGCCCGCTATCCGGGTAGCGGGACCCCCGTAAAAACTCTGCGGGGCCCCCGATACATCTAAAACTCCCCTTCAAAACATAACACTGCATATTGAATTCGCATGACCAGTTTAACCCGTCAATCGGAGGTTCCCTCGCTCCAAGGGCGAGGGGTAATTAACGGCATCTTAGTCCACGGCTGCCGGAGATTCGGATCTCCACAATCAATAAACCCCAGCCTACCCTAGACAGGGGGAATTTGTAGTACGCCTGATAAGCGCGCGCGTATTCCCATCTTAATGGGGTGACGAAAAACACCATACAGGTTCAAGATATCTTATTATAGAAGGGAGGGGTCATATCCAACATATATTCTCAATCTTCTTTGAGGATCCATTTAAGTGTGTTGTGGTGGTGCAATTGGAACATATACTGCACATCCAAAAATCCTTATATAGGAAATATCCGATTCCTGACCAAGAACCAATTGTAAAGGGGAGAACTTATGATAATTTGTTGGTCTGATGCGTACAAGTGTTGCTGCATGCAAAATAGCATGTCCCCAAACTGAAACTGGGAGTTTTGTTCTCATAAATAATGGTCTAGCCATTAATTAGAAGCGTTTAATTAATGATTCTGCTAAACCATTTTGTGTATGAACATAGGCACCATGTCGTTCAATGGTTATTTTTATAGACATACAATAGTCATTTAATGCTTGAGATGTAAATTCACCAGCATTATCAAGACAAAATCTCTTAATAACATAATCTGGAAATTGTGCTCGTGATCGAATTATTTGAGCGAGCAATTTAGCAAATGCAACGTTGCAAGTTGATAATAAACACACATGTCACCATCTTAAAGATACATCTATTAAAACCATAAAATATCTAAATGGTCCACATGGTGGATGAATGGGACCACATATATCACCTTGAATGCGTTCCAGAAATGCAGGATATTAAAGTCCAACTTTAGTTGGTGATGGTTTAATAATTAATTTACCTTGAGAACATGAAGTACATGAGAATTCATTAGATTGAAGAATTTTCGGATTCTTCAATGGATGGCCATTTGAATTTTTTATTATTTTTCGCATCATTATTGATTTGGGATGCCCCAACCGATCATACCAAATAATAAAAGTATTTGGATCAGTAAACTTTTAGTTTACTATAGCACGTGTCTCAATTATATTAATACTCGTATAGTATAAACCGAAAGAGAAGGTTGGCAATTTTTCCAATATTTGTTTCTTACCCGAGACAATGGTTATAATGCAAATGTATTCATAATTTTTCTCATTTACAGTTTCAATGTGGTATCCATTTAGACGAATATTCTTGAAACTTAACAAGTTTCCTTGAGACTTGGTGGAAAATATTGTATTATTTATAATTAATTTTGTTCCTCTGGGTAATAATATATTAGCTCTTTCAGAGCCTTCAATTATTTTCGTACTGCCAGATATCGTGTTGACATGAGCATGACTCTTTATTTAATGAGAAAAATACTTTTTATCTTTAAATATGGTATGTGTTGTTGCACTATTTGCGAGACACAAATCTCTATCATTGATCTTGAATCTTGCTAAAGACTGGGAAATATTTATATTTTTCTTCAATAAAACAAAACACGTTATAAGTGATATTGCAAACTAACAGAAAAGAAAATATTACATATCAATCGAGTCATACTTTAGAAAACACACTACAAACACCAAAACAAACATACTTAAAATATTCTAATAGAATATTAGAAATAGCTTCAGTTATCTTGGATCATCTCATTACCAACTAAATCGAATCAATTTTTTCTTCTGGGTTTTCAAAGAAATCTATTATGTCCTAATGTGTTATATCAAAAGGATCATTAATGAAATCGCCAATTTGAGCTGCAAAATTTGCTTCCATGTTTTTTCCATTTTCTTTCAGTCATGCTTGATAAAGTTCAACAAAATATTTCGACCAATGTCCTTTTGTCCCACACTTGTAACATACATTATCTGAATTCCTATTTTGTCTACCCTTATCTTTTTCTTCATTTTCATTATTATCCCACTTATGTTGGTGATATTTGTTCTTATGATTAGCATAGTTAGGATTATAACCACCGCGGTCATGATAATTATTTTGACCTCGGCTGCGTCCACGGCCACAGCCACGACGATAACCTCGTCCCGTCCAAAAATTTTAAACATTGTCGCATTCACTTCAGAGAATGGAGCAGAACCAGTTGGACGAGATTCATGATTTTTCATCAATAGCTCGTTATTTTGTTCAGCCACAAGAAGACATGAAATCAATTTAAAGTATTTTTTGAAACCCTTTTCTCGATATTGTTGTTGCAAGAGCACATTCGAAGCATGAAAGTAAGTAATGTTTTCTCTAGCATATCATGATCAGTAATATTTTCTCTGCATAGTTAGTTGAGAGTTTATCCTAAATATTACAGAGTTATACTCACTGATTTAAAATCTTATAGGCGGAAATGCATCCATTCATAACGAGCTTTTGGAAAAATTACAGTTTTCTGTTGGTCATGCCTTTCTTTCAAATTTTTCCAAAGTTGAAGTGGATCTTTTATTGTAAGATATTCGACTTTTAATTTTTCGTGGAGATGATGGCAAAGGAAAATCATTGTTTTGGTCCGGGATCGTATTGATTCTTTATTTTCTTCTTTGATTGTATTTTCCAATCCCATTGCATCTAGATGAATTTCAACATCTAGCATCCATGATAAATAATTCTTGCATGTAAAGTCAAGAGTCACAAATTCAAGATTTGCGAGATTGGACATGATAATTAGTACTATAAAAATAAAACGCTATATGTCAGATTTATAGATCTAAGATGAGATTTACATGTAAAGATCAAGTATATACGAGTTTGCATATAAAAGTAAAAAGAAAAAAAATTATCTACACTTACACAAGAAGGAGAAATGCTAGCTCGAAAAATTGAGAAAATCGTAATGATAACGTGTTATGAAATTTACTAAAACTTATGATAAGAAAATTATAGAGAAAAGAGATATTTATTTCATCTTTTGTTGTTCACCTCATATAAATATTACACAAAGACTTTATTTATAGGCTCGTAAAAGTAATGTCAAAAAACATAAGTTATAATATCTCAAAGGTCACAAGTTATAAGTATTGAATTCACAAAATAAAGAGTGAGCGTAAATTTTGAAAGTTTAGACAAACCAAGAGACAAGAAGTGGAGGAGAGAAAAGTACATCCACCATGTACATCAATTATTCATAATAAGTGCCGAGATGACCACCTTATTTACTATATCATTTTTGTTAATTAATACATTTTCTGCCACTTTCCAATGCTTCACTCCCTTTGCTAAAGAAAATATATTATAGGAAACATGATCTATATAATATAGACGCTGCAAGCCCAAACTATAGTGGTCTTTCATATGGATCAGTGAGGCCTACTGGCTTTTTTACAGTTAGACCCTTAAACCTCACTGAATCCCCGTTTTCTCTTATATAAAATCCCCGTTTTCTCTTATATAAAATCTAGCGAGGATATAATATTAAATTTCCCAGCAACTTCTTTTTCAATTACAATAATAATTGGTTGTGGATCAGGCTCTACTTCCGGAATATTATATTAGTTAGGTGAAAGATATCTTTTTTAATTCCACATCAATCTATGGATCACTTAAGCATCACTTTTTTGGAAAAAACTTCAATACAAGGACATGTATGGTGCAAGTCACTTATAAGCTCTTGGATAGCTGAACAAATCTCAAACCCATCCAAAGGCTTGCAAATGGCTTGCATGATGCAAGCGCTTCCATACTAGTTTTTTCCACTTTTTTTTATTTTTTTATTTTACTAGCCTTGAAAGCTACCTAGCAACAAAACTTCACCAATGATATTCGGATGAGATTACATTCATTTTTCTGAATATTTTATTTCAATCAAATGTTGGTGCCGCACGGCCACCCTTCATTCTTGTAGTAGAGATAAATAGTATTTTGCATGTGCTATACATTTGTGTATTAAAATAAAGTTTTGATGCCCATATCTTGGACACCAATTTAAAGTCTCTAAAATATATATTATCTCAGCTGAAAGTCCTCAAAATTCTTTTGAATACACACACACTTCCCTTGCCTCATCCCCATTTTCCGCAAAACAGGCAAGAAAAAATGCAAATTATTATCGCAACTTCTTATTCAACCAACATAATTGGTTGTGATGAGGTTCCACATCCATGATGTGACACCATCGGCATGGTTTTGTGAACACCCGATCTTTTCTTAAATTAATAAGTCATAACCATATGCAAACCGGATTTAAACCTAATCTTTTTGTTCAACTACAAAAGACGTTTACCACTGAGCTGTCATGACCCTCGCTTTACAAATCCGGAGTGGCTGGTATTATGGGAATAACATCCATGCTATTACATCTAGCAGTCCAGATCCATCCTACATAGAAATGAATGGTCAAGATTTATGTAAAATCCTGCATGCTATACACGGAGTGGGTGTGGACAAGATCCCCTCAGGACATGGATGCTATTATTTCCAACGCAGCCACTCTTTTTCCTCAGTTTACAAGCAATGATCAAGTGGTGGATGAAAGAGACACTTCAATGGTTCCAATAAAATATCATGAAAGTTTGATAAGTTGCATATTGTTATATTAATCTATAATGTTGGGTCCAAGCTTCATGGTTACTTGGTCCACCACGATAAGTTTCATATCACATCTTGCTTTACAATCTTCAACCATGTGACTTGGATCCATTCAAGGGGTTTGAAGAGGAATATTATAGCTTGGCTGAAACGTCACTATATTCATGAGTGGGGATGCGTGGGCAAGATCCAGCCCTGAGCGTGGCCCCATCCCTACACTCATGTTATTTCCTTTTTAAAGCTTTGAGTCCTGTTTTTTCCATAAAGTTTCTTCTTCCGGACGTTACGGAATCTACTTCCTCTTTTACTCACTACAAGACAGAGATCGAGAGCAACTTCTTCTTTCTTTTATAATCTAAACTTGAAGGCATTGTACTTGTGAAGTTGATTAATAAAGGTAGATCATTAGATTAATTTTATTTTCTGTATTTACATCATGATCTCTATCCGTTCTTCTTCTATCTCCATCATGCGCGAGTAATTCTTCGCTTGATAGGGTTCGTAGGATTATGGTAGAACAATAGATGAGAAAATACTTTAATTTCTTTTAAGTCTTATGAAATTTATAAACTTTAGCAAAAGAACCGTTGGCATTCTTATCGGACGAGCTACCAATTTATTGGTAATCTCGACCGTGATTTAAGATTAAATTAACAATTGTTTTGTTAAGAGCTAGACATAAATAGATATCAATGAAAGGGCATGGGTCAATAATGGAAACCCTAGATTCTTTCAAGAACCATAATTCTCATTCATCACTATCAATCTAGTTTTAAATCTATCAATAGATAAAAGAAGTCATCTTTATTAATCATCCATGATTACTAAATCCTAACGAACCCTACAAGCCTTCTTATAAAATCTACATCCGTATTTAAACTAGATCTGTATTCTACATCCGTATTTCGACGTAGATCTAGAAACTATTCTTTATTTTTCTATTCTTCCTCTTTTCAATCAACACGGCTAAAGCAAGATTAAAAGATTCCATATATCCCTGAGGACGACCCGTACCCATCTCGGTTAGCTACACGCGACACCGTTATTGATTGCGGTTATTCTACAAACACTTCTTTAAAATAGAATCAATCAAATGGCACTGTTGTCGGGGATACGTGCGTAATTTTTTATTCTTATTATTCGTGTTGAATTCTTATTCGATCTATATCATAAAACAAAACAAAACCGCATCTTGCATATTTAAAGATTATTGTGCGATTTTTGCGAAGGAATCTGGAGTCACTGTAGCGAGGAGATAAAGATTCAGAGACATTCATCAAGAACCAGAAAAGCAAAGAAGGCCACCACAGCAAAAAATTTCAAACGATCCCTCAACTGCGCGGCGGAACCGCGGATAAAAAAGCATTTTGGTGACGGAACCGCGGCAGTCTTGAGAGCTCGTGCATCCAAACTTCTCTGGTATATTCCTCAACTCTTTCTCTCCCCTCTGAAAATCCTATAATATATTTTTCTGCAGGATTCTTTGCAAAATATCGCCGTTCAAAATTTTTTTTACGTGTTTTGTTTTTGCATATTTTAATACAGATTTTAAGGGGAAAGACCAAATTCAGATTAGGTGGGAATTTCATCACCCTTCGTAGACCCCACAAATCACCAAACGAACATCCGCATCACCCTACATTAATTAAAAACATATCTCGACCAAGACTCTAAAGACCGTCGCGCTCAAATAGGATGGAGGAAGGTCGTGGGTAATCTATCGCTTATCTGCATTTCTTTTGTGGTGTCTAGGCAAGCGTGACTAAGGCAAGTGGTTACTTAATTAGGCCTACTATTTTCGATGATTCGTATAGCGTATACCTCCTACTTACCTGGCGTATACCTCCCACAAGAGTTATAAAGATATGGTAGAGAATTGATCCTGCGGCTTGTCCTTTGGAAGTCTAGAAACGGCCTAGTGCTCGACCACGGTAACCTTAGTTTTAGGGTTTGCTTGCGCATTTTGTGATTTGTCGAGTCAATTCTCAAGTCCTACTTTTAAGCAAAACAATCCAAATAGAGCTTAAATCTTCACCCTCTTTTCTTTTCACCTTTTTATAATGGATAACCCAAATAAAAGAACGCTTGCCGAGCTTTGCTATCCAGAACCAGATATTTCTTGTTATCGTAATCGTTTCGGTATACCATCCGACTCCACAATGTCTTTAAGAGATCGGATAGAGCAAGCGAAAAGAACCAGTTGGCCCCCTCACTTCAGGTCTTATCAACCTCATCAAAATTCTACATCTTATGTTGATACTCCATCTAACACGTGTGAGGAAACTTCTAAACGCATGTCCATCGCTGAGTATATAGCGATGACTAATGGCCAAAGTTTCAATCCGGTCAAACCGTAAGGCCAACAAACACCACCACTTTCTAAAGAAGATTTTACTGCTCGGTTTGTGGCGTATATGACATCTATTGACAGTCACCAACCAACCAACCAATATCAATATTTTTCTTATCACAATGTTGATCCTACTCCTGCTCAATTTTCACATCCATTCGATTCCTATCAATCCTATCCGATTTTTACACCTCCTCTAGACATTCCTTATAATCAGTCATTTGGGAGTTTTACTTATCCATAAGAATTTCAATCTTATGTTGAAACCCCTTACCGACCCATGTCTAGTCTTGAACGGATCGTGGAAGAATATCGGATAGCGACACACCGCCACAAAAAGGAATTAAATGAGTGCATGGCCATTCTCAATAAACAAAACGAACAAAACGAACGAGCAATTAGTTTCGAACCAGCTCAAAATTTTCCAACGTATGATACGGCCATAGGATAATTAGAGAATTTGGATAGTGAGAGAGCAGTACATCCTTACAGATCAAACCTATTCATCCCAAATTGAAATTCACAACTCCAGTTTTACAGATCTATCGAGTACACCAAATGATTCACCAATTGAAGATAGAATGTCTGATGAGTTGTGTGACTTTGTAGTGTTTGATTTACCCGATTGTGAAGGGTCCATTTCAAATGAAGCCACACCCAATTCTTGTGATCTCTACACCTCCACTCTAAAACCTTAAATTTTAAAATTTAACATATAACTCCTGTTTTCTCCATAAAGTTTCCTCGGAATCTATGCCAACAAACAGCAAAATTTTACCAGTCGAACTCATATGAGATTATATTCCTTTTTGAAAGGGAACAAATTTTAATCTAATTGTATGAAAAATCAGTATTGGGGAAAGTTAGTTCCAAAATATACCCTTTAATTTTCCGTCAATGTTTGCATGCTCTGATGTATCATCCAAATTGTACCTGATGCAATGACAGAACAGAGAAAGGAATGAAATTTTCCGGGCACCTCCCTGCAGCTTCATGGGGCCCATTATATTCATATATTTATCTCCCATGACCATGACCGGACACATGCACCCGATATATTGAATGAAGAATTTTTCCATCCTAAACAAAGTGTTCATTCTCTAGTGTGATGATGACTACAAATTATGATGGAAACCTAATGGTATAAACATGTCAGAAGCATGCATGTTTAGATAAATTCATTTTTATAACAAACAGCATATAGACTTAAAAAGGATGTTTTCTTTGAAGACGAGAACAAAATCTTGTGCAGAATTCAATTTAAAAATCCAACAAAAATAGATTGAAAGAAACAGGAAAAATTCAAAACCTGTATCACCGCAAATGAAGAAATTAAGCCCACGAAGCTTTTATCCAAGTTGGAACAAAAATCCAAATAGTATTCATATGCCTGTCCTAAAAGATAAAAAAAAATAAAAATCTCTAGACCAACAATGCCACATGGTGTTTTTCATGGATAGCTCTATATGTGACTTTGTATTCTTATCTCACATCTAGTTCCAAATTTTTATAAGAAACTGATTCAAACAGACAATATACAAAATCCAAAATTAATACGAGAAGTCAACATGTATTATTCGATCGATATCTTAGCAATGAAACCATTAGGCCCGCTTTAGCAACAGGATTACAGTTTTTGAAACCCCGGTTTCGTTTGGCTTCGATGCCAAACTCCAAAAATTGAAACCGTCGCTCACTCGGTGAGCAAAATAGGGCTTTCCAAACCGCTGTTTCAATAGGAACTAAAAGCTCGAGGCTTCATTTTTTTGAACTCCAAAACGAATAGATTTTCGTAATGTTTCTTGTCGTCACTATCACTATTTACCCCCGTATTTTAAGAAAAAGGTAAATGGGTGTTATTAAACTTGGATTCTACTAAAGTATGAATTGGACAATTGTCACGGTTAGACAATTTTTTGGATTTGGATTTGGACCCACACTTGCATTCTAGATTTGGGTTTGGCCTCGGACTAAGTGTTGGATTTGGATTTGGACACTTGCCAGATTTGGATTTGGACTCGGACGACTTGGTTTTAGATTTAGACTTTTGGTATGGAGTTCTTGCATAATTTGTATCATCACTTTTATTTCTATGGGGTTTTATGATATAAAATTTTTATTATCTAATCTTATAAATGTGTAAATTTATCAAAATTAATTAATTGTTGCTTCTAATATTTTAATAAAAAAATTAATAAGAAACAAGAAGTTCATTGGAGTACATACGAACCAAAAAATTTAAAATGTCAAAATTGTATATTATCAAATTTTAATATAGTTTTTTCTGATATTTGCTCGATATATGATATTGTTATCAAAGTGAAAAATAAATATAATGCCCAATCTTGTCAACGCATTGAAAAATTGAAAGAGAAAAGATAAAATCTTATAAGTACTCAAAATAAAAATAATAAAGAGTAATACAAAATATGAAATAATCTTCTATAAAGAAACTGTAATAAATAATTTAATAAACAAGTTTGACGCCAAAACACTTTTTAGGGTTTTATGAAGATGTTATAAAATATAATCTAATTAATTAAAACATAAATAAAAATAAGATGAGATGTCGAAAAAGAAAAATTATTCTAGGATTTTATGAAAAAAATTGCAATTTATAATCTAATCAATCAAAACATAGATGAGAATGAAATGAAATCAAGGGGGGAAACATCTTTTTAGGGTTCCATGAAAAAGTTTTTAAAAAAATAATATGATCAATCAAAATATAGATAAAAGCGAGATGAGATTAAGAATAAAAAGAAAATTAAGTTTCCTAGGATTTGAAAGAGTAGTGAAGATGGAGATGTCTCAAAGTCTAAGCACAAAAAGAAGTCTCCGCATTTTTTAATTGGACTTTATTTTCAATTTTTGTAGCTTTGCTTTATATGGTTGGGCTTGAAATTTGGACTTTTGGAGTCCAAACCGAGTCCAATAAACCAATGACACAAAATTTTGAAATCCAAATCCGAGTCCAAAACCAACAACGCTAGACTTTAAAATCTAAATCTGAGTCCACAACCAAGAAAGCTAGATTTTAAAATCCAAATCCGAGTCCACAACTAATAACAACATAAAATGCAGTCCAAATAAAAGTCCAAATCTAATCAAAGAATCCAACTTCAATACCCCCCCCCCCCCCCCCCCGAAACTTTAGTTTCATAAACCATGCCGCCAAACAACCCCAAACTTTGAGAAACCCTGAATTTACGAAACAACGATCAGCACCCTTGCAAAGTGTGGTTTAGTTTTAACTTGACGAAATAAGGCTTCAGATACCTTGTTGTCAAACTAGGCCTCAATGAAGAATTTGAAGACTACATTAAAACTCCAAAATTCAACATCTTTCAAGTCAGCCACTTATTCTATGTACAAATTTGTCTGGAAAAGAATAGGATATCAGATGTTAGACAGTTTCTATCCGAAAACAGTGGAAAACACAAAGGACCCGGGTAACTAAAACTGCATGAATTCTACAGGAAATATAATAAACATTATCAGTCTATTATCTCATATTATTCGTCCATAATTTTATTTACCACATTATTCATCAACGAATTCTGGAAGATTTCTAAAGAGGCACAAAATGGCGATACACAGATAATTCTCCGTCAACCACTAAAAAGAAACTTCGGACTATAAAAGCAAAGCATATTTACCTGAATTTTGTCAGAATGATACAGACCAAGCAGGATGAACCTTTCGTACTTTCTTTTACTTGCCTTAAATTTCTACTGACGGAAATCCGCAAGGAAGAAGCAACAGATGATGATGATGACGCATGGCGCGCTTGAAGCAGCTTTTTCAATGAGAAGAGTTACCTGAAGAACTTAAACATATCTAATATTGAGAAGCTTCAGTGTGCTTTAATTTTGACTGTAGTATGATGCAGCTTAAGACAATGAGACGACTATGAAGCCCAGATGTAGAAATTCATTTCGGTCATTTAAGGAGAAGAAGGTGAACTCAGAAGAAGCCTGCCGTTACTAGGGCTCATAGCAGAACCGCACCTCAGAAAAAGTAAAACACACAAACACACATATTTCTGTAAGACATTCCAATTGTATCAACATAAAGCAGAAATAAGGTCAGGTATTCAAAGAAATACACCACTATATATAGGATACAGAAATAGATTTAAAAGACAAAGGCATTGTAGTTAAGTTGGAAAATAACCTCTCCAAGTGCAAGAAAGCTGCGGAGAGAGTGTTCTGAGGAGTTGAGATCTCCACCATGCACACGAACCCACTCATATGGTTGAAGTCTACAGCTTTATCAAAAAGAAGGGTCTAACAAGCCAAAGTTCATGCGATACTTGTATATAACACAGAGATCATATCCATTCTTCAGAGGCGGGTATTGCAATAATTCAGCTCCGGCGCCTGGCCCTGAGGAAATCCAGGGAATACAAATTTAAGAAAAATGAAATTTAGAAAGAAAAAATAAACATTATGAAAAAGAATTTTCTGCACGTACCCATTAGCATAATAAGGTGAGACACGCCTATATGGAGGTGATCGACTATAGCTCCGACCAAGCCGAGGAGGGCTGTAGCTCCTGCCCAACATAATTTCCAACAGAAAAGGACCAACTTAAGAAATCACTCCGTAATAAACTTGGGATATGTTTGTCAATGGCATTATGTTGATGTATTTGGATTGATGGAAGATTTCTGGAGTTTTGGACAATTGCTTCGAAAAGAAAAGAGGTTTCTTCAATATGGGATTGAATTATTACTGACAATGGACGATGGAATATTAGCATTGAATCTTCAATCTAGCCAATTGCTATCTACCTTTTTCAAAGGGTGAACCATTGTGAAGTACTTATTGTGTATTCTCTTTAACTAATTATTGTAATTTCTGTCATTTCATACTTCTAATGAATCGTTTTATTTGCTATGGTATATTGACTCTGTTCATGTTCCTTTCAAATAAAAAAAGAACTTGGGGGGGGGGGGGGGGGGGCATATCTACATCAAAGAATCTTGCTTCAAGATTGACCAAAAGCTATAACCTAAGAAAGGATATTGGCTGATCGAGAAATTGTACCTGTGTTCATAGCTTGGGCTTCTATGATAATAAGGACTTGGGCTTCTGCGATATCGAGGACTAGGGCTTCGGCGCCTACCGCTACCAAATCCTCTAGAGTCAACACGGAGGCGACATTCCCGAGCAAAATGACCAGGTTCACCACACTCATAACAATTCTTGTTCCCATCACCACCACGTGATCGTCCACTATGTCTATCCCCACCCCCTTCCTTCGAGTTGTGAGAGAGCTCTACTCGCCAACCATTCTTCCCTAATAAAGCATATAAAAAAATATAGTTTATATTACTAATTTAGTCATGGTTTAAATCTTGGCTGATCCCAATCTGAGACAGCATCTTTCAATCCCAAAAATGCATGTCTGAGTTCCTATATCGAGATTTTTCAACATTGGTTGTAGGTTAACTAATTGCTTATTGCGGTTCGACTGCTTCAGTATCAAATTTATTAATTAGTTAGTAGGTTCATTAATGGGTATTAGTTTAATTAACATCATTAATTATTTAAAAAGTATCAAAAAGTTCGCAATCGCCTTTACAACATGTTTCAAAAATCATTCTCGACACCTTTTGTCACTAAAAGGATGCCACATCGTTTATAGTAAGTATTTACTTTTTAGTCATTACTAATTGTTAAAAGTCAATTTAGTCAAACAATACAAGTGGCCACTGCTCCCAAGAAGACCAATTCCAATAAAAATATGACTGTCCGATACAAGTAGCGATATCAAGATTTAAATCATGTCTGAAGACTGAAGGTATGACATCAGATAGTTTTTGTCAACAAGGCACTGACTGATTTTGGAATAGGCACCTATTGACCGTCCAAAGAAATTTGAACCTTATAGCCAAATGTGCTCGAGCATTTACTAGACAACATATATCATCGGAGCAGTGGTTGCACTCCTGTAAGGTATCTAAGTAATGATTCCAGATGCAGCATTATTTTGTTAGAGACTACATTCTTTTGGGTGTAGCTGCCAGGTGAAAAGGTAAGATTTTGCGACCGTGAGACAGTAGGCCATGGCCGCCATACACCTGAAATTCTAGACTTTTCTGTAATGTACACTTTCATTAGCCACATAAGTCAAGCTTTAAGAATGATAAATAGTTGGTGGTTCTTGATGTACTCTCATGTCATGTTTAGTTAATAAGTATTTTTTATGTCTTACTAAATATGTTTGCATCCATTGCACTCAAGTACTCAACCTTCGCCAAAAAGGAAGAGCAAATTTCACTTCATTAAATAAAAAATAAAATTCACATGTCAAGTCTGGATGAATACAAGTGCCCGGATTGACATTGAAGGACAGAAAAATGTCAAACACGGACGATACCATTTGATATAACAAACAGTCCATGTACTGGCCTCAGAGAAAGTTTGCAGTACATCAGAAAATTAAATTTAAAACTGAACTCTGATGTTTTGTACGAGAGTACATATAATTAACTGAATCCATGACTTCGTGTGAAGCGAATAAAAATCGAATTCTAACAACAAATTAGACTAGTGGAGTAGATGGGCCTGACATTAAGAGAGTAACAGCAAGAAGCATGAAAAACTTATCCAAAACCGAGGAACATAATTAACTTTCAGAAATTAAGCAACAAGGGGAAAAACAGTAAATTACAAAAATAAAAGGTACAATTCCCATACCGTCTAGTACTCGAATAGCATCTAAGGCATCCCTTCGGTCATCAAATTCAATAAACGCATAACCAGGAGGTCTTCGGGCAACCCAAACACTGCAATCATTTTCAAAAGACTCAAAAGAAGCAACATTGTAATGCACTTGTTAACATACTCAATGACAATCATTTTCCCACAAACAAAGTTTTTCAGGAAAAAATGAGACACCGATTTGAATGATAATAGCAGGTATTGGTGCTTGCATGATGCTGAGGTACTTTTGCAAATCTTTAAAGCAAAACATAATAATCCTACAAACCTAATTGAAAGAACCCATATATCGTTACCTCTTTAGGATTAAAGAAAATTACTTAAAGAACAAAATTCCAAGATAAGGGCGATTATGGTATCACATGAGATGCATGGCTTCGGTAGATCAACATATTACAAACACCCAAAGAAATGGGAAGCACGCAGATATGACTCGTGCCCACTTGCCTAGATATGTGTTATATTAAGCGACCTAGTCCATCAATCTAAGATGGCCAAGTGTTGTTAGACTGACATGACCGCCACTGCTCCTTCAGGGAGTTTATCAAGCCATGTGCTAATATAAGATAAATGGTTTGTAAAAGAGTTTTGTCTACTGGTGATTACCATACTATTATGTGTTGTGCTGTCATACCAATATAAAATATCAACATTTGATCTCTTTTATTAGTGTAAGAATTCACATAGCATGCATCCACATATGAACCTTCGATTATAGAGTTTAAGATAATGAAGCTTGGAAAACACTTCAACAAAAATGATATGGCTACACTGATGCTTGCATCTGGCACACAAAAAGTTGCTAAATTGAATAGATGGCCCTAGTTAATGATGATTTTGCATTCCTTTCACCAATTATTTGTGCAATAATCCTCCTCGCTGCTAGGTTACAACCCATCAGAAAGTAATGATGTAAACACCTATGTGGCCTGAACACTAGTTTTAGGTTTTTAGCTTTCTTATAAGCTGAATTGAAATCTATTAAAGAATTCAGTTGAGAAGTATTGTTGATGCGAAAACGATATGAGAATATCAATCAAGCTAGTCAATTGCTCAAGATCTAATAGAACTCACAAGATTAAAACACAAATCTTACAAAAAGAAACAGACAAAGAGGTATGATTGCCTCCTCCAGCCAAAAGCCTCATCTTAAATGTTTACAGGCTGTTGCCAAAAAAAAGCCTCATCTTTTCATTAGCAATAAATAAACTCCAAACTACGATATGATATTACAAATAAAATATAGAACTCCTAATAGGAATATGATTCCTTTCTTTATTCATGCTCCCACATCAATAGTCCTGATACTTATTCAGGGTCGACACCTGCTTCAGTACAAGGTTGATCAAAACTTGTGAAGGAATATCTAGCGAGCATAAATTATTCAGGTGTGCCCAAGGTTATGGAATGCGACATGCGTTTTCATGCGTCCGGGGACTGCATAATGCATAAGAGAATTATGCGTCGGATATGCGATTTGCATTATTTAAATTTAAAATTTTAAAATTTCAAACAAATGTATATAAATGATAAAAACCTGAGAAAATATTTAAAAATACTAAACATGTGTTCAAAATATATAGTGTTCATAATTCAATGTGATGAATATTATTGGATTAGTAAGCCATCAACCTATTTTAAATATACAAAAAGACTGATATCATGATAAATAATAATGCAATGCTAAAAAGAAGAATGTGCCTCAACCATGTGTAAATCCATAGTTTGTAAATAAATATACTGTGAGTGTTAGTTCGAAAAAAATAGTAAATATACAATGTTTTGTAGTGGTGCCTCTGTAAGATTGGCCTTAAAGACTATTTCTTCGAATTATTAAGTAGGTATCATCTTGAATTTAGGTTTTACTCTCTGTTTACATGTTCCTTGTATGTTTGTAGGCCACATACTTGTAATTTTATTATGTGTTTTTCTTAAATAGCACCCGAAAACTACTATTTTTTCATACATCGCCCTATAAATTTCATAAGTTCATATACCAACACCTACTAGCTAATTTAAAACCCGCCCTCTGATTTTGTGAACAAAAAATATTTAATAATAGTCTGCAATAGTTGCAATTACTGTTAATATTCGAACGGAAAATAATAATGAGCATTTCTCTTTTCAATTGTCAAAAGTGAACAATTTATAGTTTCCTATCATGGTAAACAGCAGTATGAACCTACGAGTCTTGGTTTTCAAAAAAGTTATAATTTAAGCAATTAAACTACTAAGATAAGTTAATAATATATCATTGGTAGCGTGGGCTTATTTTAAGAACGAGGTCTTGGAGATGATGTATGGAAATATCAAGTTTTAATAGTGCTATATGAAAATAACTATGTTTTGTAGGTGATATATGAGAAACACTTTTTTATTTTACTTGATTATGCTTTTGGCACGCAACCATATTTACTACTTTATTGAATAAGGAGATATCACCAAATCACGAATAAAACAAAATGAGATATATGTAGTGTAAATCATGCAAATGAAAGTAATAATTTAAGAAATGTAACTGTTCCCCCAAAATTTGGACGTAACTGAAGAGCTAAACTCTGTTAAAATTTAATGAGGCAACGCCTCACGTGCTATCCACGAGAGCACCAGCGCCAGCGCCTTAGGATTAAATCCTATGGAGACGCCGCACGTGAAGCTCACATGGGTGCCAATGTGCAAAGCACAGCAATACCTATCATATATAAGAATTAAATTCTTAAGTGGCGCCCACGTGCATGACACGTGAGCGCCGACGTCCAAATTAAAGTCGGTAGAATTAAATTTTACAGGGGGATATGTCTCTAAAAACTGGGATACTCTATGTTAAACAGAGTCATCGGATCAAAAATCCAATGGAGATGATAAATCATCAAAATATAGAATTAAATTCTATTAGGAGAAAATATCTACTAAATCTTTCTAAGTGAGGAAGATACTCTAGGTTGGATCAAAAATCCAATTATAGAATAAAATTCTATTTTGGAAATATATTTTCCCAATCTTTCTAAATAAAGAAAGATTGTTCTTTGAAAAACAAAGAGCCATTGGATTAAAGTTCAATTGTGATTAAAAATCACCGTTTTACAGAATAAAATGATATACATGGAAAAATGTTTCCCCATTCTTGATAAAAACAAGAAAATATATTCTGTAAAAACAGAAATCATTGGATCAAAAATCCAATGGTGGGTAAAATCACCTGAACAAATTGGAATCTCTCGATGAGAAATTTTCTCAAAACTAATTAACAATTTACCTCTACTATATAAATGACCCGAGATTTCAAGTCTCATATTGAGGGAACCCCATAAGCTTCTGCAAAGAATACAGAAGGCTCTAAAAAACAACAGATAATTTAATTCTCAATAGAGAAGATTTTCCTCCTCTCAAACCCTAGTTAAAGAAACCGCATAGATCAAAACATCTCCTTTACCTATCAGATCACATCTAAGGGTTTAACCCTTTTCAAGAACTTAGTTCTTTCTCTGGATCGAAGATCCACGAGACAAGTCTCCCACAAATTGAGAATTTAAATCTCATCGGGAAGATATTAATCTTGAGAATCAAAGATTCATAAAAGAACTAGAAAAAAGGAAAAGAACATATCCTATGGGAATTTAATTCCTCAGAAAATAGGGTTTAACCCTAAAAGAGACTTAACTCTAATGAAAGCATAAGAACTTTAGATCTTGAAGAAAACTTGATCTCAGATCTTCAAAACAAAGATTTTGGTGATCATTTATGGTCAAAATGCCATTAACAGAGATTCAATCTCTTAAAAGAAAGGAAAAAAAACTTTGCGTCTCACGTGCTTCCCACGTGGGCGCCTCCAATAGATTCCCAAAACAAAAGGAAAATCAGTGCCTCACATGAAAAACACGTGGGTGCCCAAAATAGAAGACCAGCGTCTCACGTGAAATACACGTGAGCGTTGAGTAAAGTGATTAGCGCTTCATACGCAGCCAAAACGGCTGAGTGCTTTGCTCTGATTGGGCAGCGCCCAACGCCTCACATGAAACACACGTGGGCGTCCAACAAAATAAAAGGGATAGCGCCGCGCGTGCTCCTCACGTGGACACCTATAAAAAGTGCTTAGCACTATATATAGTCAAAATGACTGAGTGCTTAGCACTGATTGGGCAGTGCCCATAACTAAAAGCCTAACATGATACCCATGTGAGCGCCAGAGCTCCAAACAAGTGTTTAGCGCTTTTGCATAAAAAGGGGCTGAACAAATAGAGCTCAAATAAGAGCTTAGCACTATTGAACAATAAAAGACCAAGCAGACTAAACCCAAATTTGGCTAATTCTCTCTGAAAGGTTTTCTTACAGCTGAGCCCAAATGTTCTGTTGTTGGATCTTAAATAAAAATGATCCTTAAAATTTTGCTAAGTTGATCTTAGTCTCAAATAAGACTAATGTATTCTTAGCTAGAATAAATTGAGCCCAAAATGCCCATATATTTAAGTTGATCTTAATCTCAAACTAGATTAACGGTCCTTAAATAAACAAACCCAAATTTAAAATATACGGATTTGGACTGATCTGCGCCCTACGGGCGACGACATAAACTAGTCTCCGTATACAATCCACGGGCAACCAAAACAAACAAAAATACACACAACACGAAGTGAATTGCTGGAGAAGAAGAAAGTGATTATCGCAACGCGATAACATAATTAACCACAGGGGCTTGCGCCTGCAGGGAAGAGCGTCTCCACAATAAAAAAACCTCATAAATGAGGGGGAATCTGATAAAGTCTGCTACAACGGTCACATCTATCCAAACCTCCGATATACGGTGTCATAAATCAACTTGGTATTTTAGGAGAGATGGGTAGATATGCCCAAATAGCATCTGCCCCCAAATTCAGGCCGCGGTCCGGTTTTTCGACGGTGAACAGATTCTAACACGTCAGGTGGGACATTTTCCTCTTTCCACTTCACACTTCGTGTGTCGTGTTTCGTGAACAAAATCGCGGTTCGCTATGGTTACCCTTGGATTCGAGATACTAAAAATTGGTGTCTTGCTCCTGTGCAGAAAATCAATGGCTTTCCTCTGCACCTCTTGCAACAGCAACTCCCGCTCCATCCCTACTGGAGGAGTGACCTATGGACCCAACGCGGCCTCTATTTTCTCAATGTCAGTGGGACAAGTCACGCAAGCCACTACTGGATTATTCTTCGGCACCATGCTCCCACCGGTGAGTTTTAGTGCCTCAGCGCCACAACAAGAAGCTCCTAAAAGGTCGGTCTTCGATCGACTAGCAACCACAACAGCCCCTCTCGACAAGCCATCCAAATCTGGCGTCTCGGTCTTCAACATGCTGAGCAAGAACTCAAAAGAGCCCGCAAAAAAGCTCGTGATACCTGAAAGGGATACCCTAAAACGGCTAACCCTCCCTACTACTACAGGAGAAGCCGTCAAAAGTGCTTTCCCTATCAGAAAATCGGTCTTCAAAAGATTGGCCGGCCCTCCTCAAACTTTAATAAGGACGTCGGTCTTCAACAGACTGACGCCACTAAGACAGTCCTTTCAACAAGGAACGCTCGACATCGCCACAGGCGCCGAGTGAGAAAGTGGAGGCAACTCCCCCTCTGGACTCACCCCACCAGCTCCAATGGTGGAAGTCGGCACTGCTGTTCCAACCGGGAACAGCTTTGATCCGCTTAAGAGGGTGTGCAAAAACTCTCCAACGGCGGTTCTAAAGAAATCACCCCCACCTGCAGAAATTACAGTGCAGGCAAAACCGGAACGGCCTCATCAGCGGCTCTCCTCGCAAATTCATAGGGTCTGGCGAAAAGTCCAGGAGTCTGTGATTGACCAAAACTACCCTCGTCGACCAAAAAAATCGAAGGCTCAACAAGAAAAGGACCAATCCTCCGCCATACAACGGGGGACTTCTCCTAAACAGGTGCATGTCATAACGGCTCCTTCAACTCCAATCTCTCATAAAAGAGCGAGACTGGAGAAAACTCTACCGCCCACGGCAAATTCCAAAGGCAATTGGATCCAAACGCCACAAGTCTGGGGGCATTATCGTCCATACGGTCTATATGACCAATGGGCAAGAATGGAGCCGTGCTTCGGTGAGTCACCGACCGCAAACTCGGTCGTTGACAAAGGCTCAGGAGCAACAACAAAAATTTCAGGAAATGTTGAACAAAATGACGGCACTCACTGGACAAAAAACAAGTCCGGTCAAAAAGGCCGAACACTGCCAAGAGTAAAAGACCGATACAGAGTTTCTACGAAGGGTGCTCGAAAGAAAGGACAAAGAGACAGTTGAACAAGCTCCTAGCATGAAGCAAATAGCTCTCTTGTTCCAAGACGGTTGAAATGATGATCCAGCCAGAACCCCCGACAGAAGATCCGACGATAATCATCGACGATGACAGAGAGGAAACATCAAACCCTCATCCGGCCTTTTATCAGCAACTAAGGAGAAAACAATCTCCAAGGTCACCCTTGATAATTACATTGCTCAACAAATAAGAGCTCATCAAGTTAATGAAGCTGCGGGCCAAATCGTCAGAACCGGAAAACTGTATCCAGGCTGGTATGACCAAATTAAATACCCGGCGGGATATACGATCCCCAAGTTCCATGTATACAAAGGGACATGCAACCCTCACCAGCACGCCGCGCAGTTCAGAGCTCTGTGCGGCAACACTGGAGGCAAAGACAAACTGTTGCTTCGCCAATTCGTTGGCAGCCTGTCAGAAACAGCCTTTGAATGGTACCCAGAGCTCCCAAACGACTCCATGAAAACATTCACAGAGATGGAACTGTTGTTCACACAGCGTTTCGCCAACGCGAGCGAACGCACTTCAATTACAGCATTGAACAATGCCAGAGTACAGTTGGGAGAAACCTGGGTTCAATACGCGATCCAGTGACGGAACCTGTGATCTAAGTGTGAACAGTGCATTGAAGAGTCTCCCACTGTAGGCATGTTCATCCTCAAACGACTGTGTCCCAGTGTATGACATTCTTCAAACCAACCACCTTCCAGGCTCTGATAGATAAACTGACCCAAATGAATCATATGGGCCATGGGCCTTCCTCATCAAATAAGGACCCTCGAAATAATAAGGGTAAAGAGAAAGCGACCTTCATTGCCAATACGCAACAACCGAGTGGCCCAAAACAACGCGCATCCACGCTCATCCTTAAAGAAAAGACTGACGTGACTCGTTTCCCTATGACAAGACGAGGAGACTATTCGAATTGGCGGTGCGTAATAAACTCATCACATTGCCAGACACAAGGCGTCCACCGCAGCCCGGCAACGTCAACAACCCTAACCACTGCTCCTATCACAGAATGGTGAGCCACTCAATCGAAGATTGCTACGTCTTCAAAAACCGGGTTGAAGACCGGTATCAACATGGGAAAATCGCGTTGTCTGATAACTGGAAGGTAAACCCATCACAGAAACGCACTCCAAAAAAGGTGGATGCACAAGGGGCATCATGCTCACTCGTGGAAGAAACTCCATGGGAAGTCGTTCTTTCAGCAAAAAAAAAAAAGAATGCTGAAGGATCTACAAGCATGTCCGACAGTCAGGTGGAAAAGCCCACTTGAAGCCGAAATTATCGAAGGGATGCAAAAACCACGCCCCGCACCGATAATTGTTGACGAGAAAAACAGTCAAGCCTTCGAAGTCTTCGAAAAAAAGAAGACCAAGAAGTCTGTGCAGCCTGCCGAGTATGACGATAAGCGCACAGATTTACAAAAATATATTGACGCGCTGGAGGAGTACAACCAGAAGACGCGGACACCGGTCACACTCGAAGAGTTCCTCAAGCATATTCTTGAGGACGAAAATAGTGACATCGATGAGAAAAATGACTCATCAGAAGACACCGAAGACCATGTAGCAAGTTGCCACGTGGTCTCCAATTCGTCGTTGACGAAGAAGCTCTCTCGGCGTCAATGCAAAGGAACTGAGGGCAGAATCAGCGCTAAAAACCCCGGAACTGTCAGAAGACCCGATCAAGAGGTTGTTAAACGAAGCCTTTCAAAAAAAACAAAATTGACCGAGAACGCGAGACAGCCATATACGAAAAGACTAAGCGTCAGAGTCAGGACAAAGAAGCTGCGGCAAGGATGAGTCATAAAGTACTCCAACCAAACCAAAGCATACCTGCTACAAATAAGAGCAGGATCAAAACAAAGAAGCAGTTCGCCAAAGCCCTGTCAATGGGGATGAAGATGCCGCCTCTCATAAAGAACACCCCCAGGATCATATGTCTCGATGGAGAAGAATCACATCCAAGCTACTGCCTATATTATCCGAGGGTCACCCATCTCACCAAGGAATGTAGTGTCTTCAAGAAGTGGTGGCAAGGATACGTTGTCCATCAAAAACATTTCAAGCAGATGAAGTGCGAAGCTCGTGCTCGTCGACGGCAAAATAGTGCCACAAAAGCGCATGAAAAATGACTGGCAACTGTCATATGGTTGGTACCAGTTCAGAAAGGAAAACCCCAAGTTCTTACTTTTGGGAGCGATTCTGAAGACGAAACACCCCTCGGATCTCTCTTCAAAGACTCCACCTCCGAAAAAAAAGAAAAGAAGAACTGCGAGAATATTCAGTTGCGTAACCACATGCTGCCTGAGAAGAACTTCGGACCTACAAACAAAGGTTCGAATAAAAAAGACAAAGGAAAAGGGAAAATCCTTGAGGAGATCGCTCTAGATGAAGAAGCAGTCAAAGAGCTCGCAGCAAGGGACCCCTCGCAACTGAGGTAAAACAAAGATGGATTACAATGTCCTAGCATATCTGAGGAAAATACCCTCGCAACTGAGCATATTGGACGCCCTCCTCCTGTCCAAAGAGGCACAAGATTCACTGATCAAGGCATTGCAATAGCCCGATCAGTTCCAAGCTTTCTTCGCAGAAGAAAAGATGAAGAATGGGCGGGCAGAGATCCACACGACTGACATTACATTCAGTGGTGAGGATCTCCTCCTCGGTACATGTAAGCATAATCGCATGTTATACGTCACCGGATACTGCCATGATATCAAGATAGGAAAAATTGTTGTCGACAACAAATCCTCCGTTAACCTTCTCAACGTGGGAGTGCTGAAGGAGATTTGCATGAACGTTCAGCACCTCGCCCGAGATAAAATTACCATCTCCGGGTTCGAATCACAGTCGTCACGGACGCTTGGGTCCGTAATACTGACGCTACGCTTCAGGCTGCTCGTCACTGATATCAAATTTCATGTCATTGACGCCAAGACTTGCTATAACGTTGTGCTCGGCAGGCCCTGGTTACACGAGTACAACGTCATCCATTCTACACATCAGTGTATATGAAATATTTCAAGAATGGTTCGGAGTACACCGTCACGGGAGAGCTAAATCCGTTCGCCGTAAACGAAGTCCGGAAATACGAAGACGCAAAATACTTCCTGCCAGACTTCAAAGATACGGAAAGATGTTATAAACCGGAGAATAAACAGAAATCCGTCGCTAGTATCCCGATCTTTAGGAGCGATACCAAGAAAGATAAAGAATTAGTCTACTCGGGACAACCGCAGAAAGAAAATAACAAAGCTCGGACCATCTACTCCTATTTTGGTCTTTGACAGCGACTCAAAGGACGACGCCAACGCAGTATTCTCCGTCCGCCCATCAATGCAAACTTTTGCCGGAGCAGATCAGAGTCTGCAGATCACAATGGCTCCGCGTCGGCATTACAAGGAACTTGATACGCTAGATACATACAGCGTACAAGAACTGCAAACTTTCTACATACCTCCCAGACGAAGAGGTGAAAAAGCGATCCTCTTCTACCAATCTACGGTAAATAAAATAGAAAAAGAAGTCTGGCATAGTGCCGATTTTGCACTCGACAGGCTTCAACCAATCCGTCTGCTAAGATGCTACGCGGAGGGATTGAAAAGGCTGTTAAGATGCCAAGGTACACCCCTCGAACAAATTGTTCGACAACCCAAATTCGACAAAAAGATTTGGGATAGTCCCGGGGCTCGGCAAAAGATGCCTAACGGGAAGATGGAGACAACCGGGCTCGGATACGTTCGGTCCAAGAAACGGGAGCAGTTCCACAGTTGTCGCGTCGTAAACAACTCAAGTGAAGCGGAAGACGCTCTTCCAAATAGCCATGACGTAAAATCGGAGCGAGATCCCGCTCTAAAAACGTTAAGTCCGTCGCTTGACATGTTAATAAAAGAAGCTTGTCAAACGAGCTGGGACAATCACAGCCGCGAAATGGCCATTTATGAAAATGCCAAAATGCAGCGTCTCAGTCAGCAATCTGCGGAGAAATTAGATTATAATGCTCTTCATTCCCAGCCCAACATATGTTCTCACGCAAGGGGAAAACCCCGAAATGGAGGCAAAATCAGGACAAAAAACGCGAACAAGGTTCAAAAACAACAAAGCGGACCCAAGACGCCATGCAATCGAGAAAAACTCGATTGGAGCCCGATCTTTCTAAAGAAGATGGGTCGGGAATACTCTTTCCCTCAATGCAAGACAAGGAAAATATTCAACTTTATCATGAAGCACCAAATGATGACACTTCCGGAGTCTCGGCACCCCGAACAAATAAACGAGGTCCATCATCCGGATTATTGCTCCTACCACCGAGCAATAGGTCATCCCCTTGAAGACTGCTTTACCTTCAAAGACTAGGTAGAAGACCAGTATTGACAAGGTAGATTTATGTTATCCGACAGTAGGAGAGTAACCCGCCACAGAAGCATGAGCCGAAAAGAACCTACAACGTCAGGTTAGGACCGGCTCGACAACAAGAATGAAAACGAACTCGTACCTGCCATATATAACACTCTCAAAAAAGGAGGGGCACGAGACTATGAATGACCACATATGCTTCGCAAATGAGGATGAGGTGATCTCAGAGTTTCCACCAGCACCAAAAGAGCTGGAAGATGAGATACACACCACGGCGGACAACCTAAGAAAAATTAACTTGAGGACGGAAAATGATCCAAGGCCAACGTTCGTCAGTGAACTGCTATCTGAAAAACAGGTAGCCGTGTGGAATTATTCTGAAATGCCGGGTATAAATCCAAAAGTGGAAGTACACAAACGGGTTATATCCCCGGAAATAAAGCCAATCAGACAGGCACCGATAAGAATGCGACTTGAACTTGAGATGAATATCAACGCTGAGGTCAAGAAACTAATCGATTCCGGCTTCATCCAAGAAGTTCAATATCCTGACTGGATCGCCAACATCGTTCCAGTGATGAAGAAAAATGGGACGGTGCGCATCTGCGTGAACTTTCGGGACCTCAACAATGCTTGCCTGAAGGACGGCTTTCCGATGCCCTTCACCGAGCCTATGGTCGATAACACGTCCACACATGAGGTCTTCTCCTTCATGGTTAGGTCTTCAGGATACAACCAAATAAAAATGGATCCTGAAAACCAAAAGTATACTGCCTTCTGAATCCCGCTGGGCATATCTGCTATAAGGTAATGCCCTTCGATCTGAAAAACGTTGGAGCTACCTACCAGAGGGCCATGACAAAAACCTTCGATGACTTCATCCATGAGATTGTCGAATACTACATCGATGACCATATGGTAAAGAGCAAATCTCAAAAGGAACATTAGGAACATCTAAAAATAGTGTTCCGATGTCTTCGGAAATATAATCTGAAAATGAATTCTCTAAAATGCGCGTAATTAGTTTCCTTAGGCGGATTCCTAGGATTCGTCATACGCCACCGAGGTATCGAAATCGACCCCTCAAAAATCAAGGCGATTATGAAAATGCCCACGCCAAGAACTCTCAAAGAATTGCAGTCTCTCCAAGAAAAGCTCGCGTATATCCGGCGGTTCATAGCCAACCTTTCCGGAAAATGTCGTCCCTACAGTCATTTGATGAAGAAGGGGACCCCGTTCGTCTGGGATCAAAAATGCCAAAATGCACTGGACGAAATCAAACAATACCTGCAAAATCCGCCGGTATTGACCGCTCCGGTTAAGAGAAAACCCCTTATCCTATATACAACCCTTGAAGGTTCTTAGGGTGCGCTATGGGCACAAGAAAACGATCATGTAAAGAAGAGAACTCGGTACTATTTGAGTCGGGTTCTCCTGGGGGCAGAAAACAACTGTTCCCCCATCGAAAAGCATTGCATGGCACTGATCTTCGCAATAACGAAGCTCAGACATTACGCCTTGGCACATGAAGTCCATCTCATATCAAACGTGAATCCTCTCAAATATCTAATGTCGAGGACCATACTAACAGGAAGGCTTGCCAAATGGGCTCTCCTCCTAATGGAGTTCTCGATAATGTATCGTCCCCTCAAAGCAGTGAAAGGGCGGGTCATTGCTGACTTTTTAGTGGGGTATCCGATACTAGCCGACTCTCCCTTAAATTGCGAGTTGCCAGACGAACACGTGTTCGATGAGATTGAAGAAGAAAATAATTCCCAATGGGAACTCTACTTCGATGGAGCATCTTCCACGAAGCAGCGAAAGTAGAACATCCCTATAATCAAAGCCGGGATAGGCCTTATCTTCGTGACTCCGCAAGGAGGGATATTGTGTTACGCCCTCTTCTGAAAAGAGCCAAAGACTAATAACGAAGCTGAATATGAAGCTTTGATAGCAAGTCTCGAGATCGCTATCGACATGGGAATCAAAAACTTCCTTATATATAGAGACTCTCAGTTGATCGTTAGCCAGGTAAATGGCGACTATCAGACATGCAAGCCAGAGCTGATAAAATATGGCGAAAGAGTACAGCAACTGCTGACACAAATCCCTTCGTATATCCTGAAGAATAAACCGCGTACAGAAACTAGCAAGGCGGATGCATTGGGCAACTTGGCTAAGGAATTGACCGATGAAGATGATGACGCATGGATCATTGTGCAAAACCGCAAAATTCTCGCGCCAACAGAAATATCTTCGGATGACCTAATAAAACCATCTGAATGAAAAGAAACGACCAACCAAATAGCCCTTCAAATAGAGGACGAAGAATAGGTTAAAGACCGGAGGGAAATCTTCATAGACTACTTTAAGTCCCAACAAACGCCCGAAAATGCGTCGTCTAGACATCAGCTCATGAAACGACCATTGTCTTTCGCCTTCGTCAATGATACTCTATATAAGAGATCGTTTGATTGTTTATGGTTAAGATGTCTGGGGCCAGAGGAAGCAAAGAAAGTCGTCCAAGAAACTCGCGACGGACTCTGCAGTTCTCACCAAGCTGGACTAAAGATAAAACTGAAGATAAAAAGAATGGGTTACTACTGGTCCACAATGATTCAGGACTGTCTCGAATATGTGAAGCAGCCACTCATGCCAAATTCACGGGGACTTCATCCATCAACATCCAAATCCACTACACCCGACAGTGGCTAGCTGACCGTTCGTAATGTGGGGAACCAGTATAATTGACCCTATCAAACCGGCATCATCCAAAGGACATCGGTTTATATTGGCAACGACTGATTACTTCTCTAAATGGGCAGAAGCAGTACCACTAAAGGAGATGAAGACGAAGAATATCCTTCATTTCTTTAAGACCAATATCATCTATCAGTTTGGAACTCCGCGACGGATAATTTCGAATAATGGGCCAGCTTATAGAAGCCATAAAATAAGCTGCTTTGCCCGGCAACATAAAATAAATTGGAGATACTCTTCGGTCTATAATTCTCGGGCCAACGGTCTAGCTGAAGCTTTCAACAAGACATTGATAAAGATTATAAAGAAAACAGTGTCCAGAAACAAAAAAAAAACTGGCACGAAAGGCTGCATGAAGCTCTCTGGACGTACTGAACAACGTTCAAGACAGCCACGAATACAACACCATACACGTTGGTGTTCGGCACCGAAGCAGTGCTCTTGCTGGAAATAGAACTCCCCTCTCTATAAATAGTGGTTCGATACGAGCTAACAGATAAAAAAAATGCTCATCTTAGGCTCGAGGAGCTCGAGGCCCTCGACGAGACTCGCCTTATAGCACAGCAAAACCTAGAGACTTATAAGGCAAGGATGACACGGTCATACGAAAGACTGACCGGGCCGAGAACATTCCGCCAAGGCGAACACGTACTAGTCGTCAAAACCAATAATCCTCAATCATGCAAAACGGGGAAGTTCGAGCCAACCCATGAAGGTCCATACATCATAGACTGTCTATCAAGATGGGGCATACCTGCTCATGGATATGCATGGCGAAAGACTCTTCCGGCCAATAAATGGTCGATTCCTCAAAGAGTACTACGCTTGAAGAGTCATGACTTAGGTCAATGATAGATACGACACTTGTGTCCGCTCGCTATTTTCATGAGTCAGAACTCTGAGCGTAGTATCCAAAAAGCTACATCGCCTCAAAAACGGTAATAACGGACCGAGATGTCCCTAAACTAATAACGGACCGAGATGTCCATAAACTAAAACTTCGCCTCAACATGGCGATGATAGACCAAGACATCTCTAAACTTATGCGTCGCCTCAAACAGACCACATCACCCCAAATATGGCGGTGTCCTTCATTGAGATCTATATCGCAATCGAAGTCTCAACGGTGAGAGTTGCAACTCAAGTCCCATCGGCAAACAGATGGGCACCTGCGGCGAAACTACTTTCGGGAGTTCCATCGTTAAAAAAACGGCATGTCCACAAGCGAAATAGGCACGGATGAAAACCCGAAAAGGTGTCGTGAGTAAAAACAGTAGGACTACCGGCGAGCTTGGGAAAACCCGAAAGGGCGCAATCTCGTTTAAATAAAATATTTAAAAACATGTGAGATCCTCACAACTCACAAAGGAACAACACACTTAGAAATCCACACGATTCTTAAAAAGAAATTACACTTGCAGGATCCTTACGACTCGTAAGGAGAATTTCCCCTATGGGACCCTCACGGCTCATAGAATTCAAAAGCCTTAAGCAACAGATCTAAACCTGTTTCCTAAGCCATCGTTTCCCTATAGGCGGTCCAATATTGACCCTTGTATACAATCCACGGGCATTAATAAATATTCTCCCACCAAGTTCCACCAATGAAAAGAAATGTCCTCATATGGTGAACGACACTTGTAAGTCCTCTCGACTTATAAAGAGAAAACACTCTTGGAAGATTCTTACGACTTACAAGAGAAAATATCACTTAGGAATCCCCACGATTCCTAAGAAAAAATACACCTACGAGATCCTCACGACTCGTAAGGAAAAACACATTTATGAAACCCTTACGGCTCATAAAGTCAAAAAGCCTTAGTCGACAGAATCCTAACTCTGTTTGCTAAGCCACCTTTATTCAAATCAACAAAAGCAAATGATGATTCGCTCCTGGCAATATTCTAGTCGTAACGATGTTGATGCCTAAATAGGTATCAAATTTAAAGTCCTCTCATGGAAAATGATGATTCCAGATGCAGCGATGTTGCTGCCACAATGGATATCAAGACCAAGTCCCCAACTCGCAATAAAAAAGCAGCGAGTAAAAAAAGCTGAAATGTTTGGGCAACTCGCAATAAAAAACAGCGAGTAAAAATAGCCGAAATGATTAGGCACCGCAGATAAGAAGCCGAAAAATTGAGCCATGGTAAAAACCTAGCTCCAAGTCTTAATGGAACATATACCACCTAGAGACTATCCCTTTGTTCCCCCTCACTCCAGCAGGGCGGACACAACAATCAAATAAAATGAAGTGACGGCAAAATCCTAGCTTCGGATCTTAATGGCAACATCTACAGCCTAGACATCAGCTCGACGTACTTCTGATGCCAGCAGGATGTAGACGCAACGTCAACAAAGACCCAGGGATCAAATAAAAATGGAGTAATGGCAAAATCCTAGCTCCAAGTCTTGACGGTTCATATACAACCTAGAGACTATCTCGGCGTTCCCCCTCATTTCATCCACAATCAAAAATCCCTCATAAATGAGGGAGAATCTGATAAAGTCTGCTACAACGGTCTCATCTATCCAAACCTCCGATATACGGTGTCATAAATCAACTTGGTATATTCGGAGAGGTGGGTGGATATGTCCAAATAGCATCAGCCCCCAAATTCAGGGCAGAGACGTTCCAATGTCTCGGTCCTGAATTTCGGCGGTGAACAGTAACCAATACATGAAAAGTTATGTAAGAAACTATGTTATTTCTCAAGTTAAATGCAACTAACCAGTAGATATAGTTTTGTATTGTTTAGCACAATATATAGTCTATATAATTGTTCTTAAGTTATTGGGTTTGGATACGGGTATAATAAAATCCTCAATCTGGTTTCATAAACTACTCAATCTTAAGTCGTTATGCACTTTATGAGGCCGCATAATGCAATATGTGTTCGCATAACAAATTTTATGCACCAAGGCAAACCTTTTTACCGCATACACCAAGAAAACCGCTTGTTTTCAAGCGCCAAGGTGGCGCATACGTATATGCGGCCGCATAGAACGCATTTTTTCAACACTGGGTGTGTCACAATGGTTGACATAAATTTAATTATATGTTTAATTAAATCCTTCCTAGGCCAGTAGGCCCTTCTCAACTTGAAGTTATTTCCACTGGCAAAACCAATTCGGTAAGATAAGGCTTAAAGGGTAGTTTGATTAATGAAGCTGGAAAAACTCAAAGAAAGTTCCGGCGGAATATACCAATAAGAATTTTCAATTATAAGTAATCTTAACAAAATGAAATCATTGTTGGTCCTCAAACCATTGCATAACACTGCTAGTCCAACGGTAAAGCCATAGCGAGAGTCAACTTGACATCTAGGTATGGCAAGACCTAACATTTCAAGTGTTTACACCACTCTACCAAAATGGTTAGACTAGGGGAAACGTTGAAAGTTAATAAGTACCCTATTGGGTGCATGGCAATATGGTTATCTGCATTAGGCCACACACATCTGCGCAACTTTTAACATCTACAATCAAACTGAAATAGTACCAGCATTCTCATATCATGATAATTCTTGTTGTGTCAGTATACAGTACTTGAAGACCCAAAATACTTCGCTCAAAAACCAAAAATATCTTTTGCATTCTTCGGGTTTTTAACATAAATAATGCGTAGAGTTGCTCATTCAGTCCAATAAAATTTACAACTCATTTCATATACTAGCAAGTACAGTGGAAAAGGAATGATCAGGTGGAGAAAAGTCATCATGAAAGATAAACTAAATAGAAATACTGTGCCACAGTTATGGTACGACTTATATACACCTGAGTCTAAAACATTACCTTCGAATTACACCGAATACCCGGAATTCATCTTCAAGGTCCCTTTCTGTGACACATGGATCCAGATTACCAACATAGACCCGAACCATCCTTCCACTTAAACTAATCAAAAGAGAGAAAATTAATAAGAAATATGAAGAAAGGCAATACTGTCAAAAATTAATCAAAGGTTACAATTTGTATTTTGCAACATTTAAGAAGATGAGAGTAGCCATAACAAATTGTATCTAATATATCTAAAGAAAGAATCATGGGTTACACTACGATGGCAAAATAAGACCATTGAGCTGTACTGAGGCAAAGCATTTGCTAGATTTGAAGAGCCACTAAAAAAAATTTACAACATATGAAGTGATTCCCTTTCATCATTTTGAAAATACAACAGAGCTTATTGAAACAATCAAAGTATCAAACTATGCATGGACAGAACAGCACATGGTGAAAAGTTACATAGGATAGATATCTAGGTGAAGAGTTATCATATCCAAAACAGCCTCTAGAACAAATAAATTATTTCCGAAGTCCACAATTGGGAGAAGAAAACAAATAGCCTAGCAGTTAGAAACTTAAATAGTCGAAACCCTAATTTCAGAGGATAAATAACCAAGGAGAAAATATTCATTTTACTCTTCAACGTCTTGAATAAAAACAAACTTCCCAAATCCATGATTAGGAGAAGAAAACAAGTCCACTAACACTTGCAAATTGTGAAGTTAGAATTTCCTAGATTTCCTCGTTACCCAAAACCATTACAGTATGAGGAAAATGTAATTCAATTTCCAACAAACATCAAGTTTACGGAAGATAATTGCTTGGGTTGTGTCGGATGGCCGACATGAAATTTCAGTAATAAAGGTTCAAGATACCTCAGACGCCAACTGATAATTTCTGCAATGGTAATTGCAAAAGCACAATCAAGGAACATGTAACGTAATGAAACATGGAGGTGAATTAACAACAGTAAAACAAAACTAATTTAGCCAAGCAATTCGGGTGGGAAAAGAAACTTTAGTGATTGCAAAATGATAAGAAAGACCGATCTTTGCCACTAATAGTAATAAACACTGAACTTAGAAGAGCTTCTTAAGTAAGCAAATAATGAATATGAAAATCAATCATCGAGGTTGATTTGTCTAATCTTAGTAGTATTACCATTTTGTACTCATCGAACTTCAACATGTTGTAAGCTGCAATCAAGAATTCACAAATATATCCAACAAAAGAGCATATTTTTGGAATCTATACCTTCATAATTAACAAAAAATATTGCAAGATGACATATTTGATATATATAAAAAACAATTTTTCTAAAACAAATTCGCTCAATTTCTATCCACCAAAAATCTTATCACTCAAAAATAGCGTTTGCATCCGAAGCCAAGCACAAGATTAAACCTTTTTCGTTGTAGAATAAATAACATGACAATATAAACAAGCTTGCATAGAAAAAACCAAAATTGAATTATTAATCGCGTAACCCTAATCGTCATATAAAACCCTAGACCTAGCCATGAGCAAGAAAAAGGATTTACAGCAAATTGAGTGAATAGACAAGGACTAAAGCGTAATTAGACAAGGCGAAAAGGGATCGGAGCTTACTTTGAATCGGAATCGATCGATTGAGGGAAGGAGATCAACGGCAAAGCTCTCGAAACCCTAGATGCGAACAAAAGAACCCTTAGTATGAGTTTGCCTGTGCCTGTATAAATTATATTAAAATACCCTTAACTATCGCTCTTTGCCGCTAACATACTTTAAATATTCTAATTGCATTACCAATGAGCAATAGTTTACGGCGCTTCAGGCTTTAGGGTGAATGTGGGGTTTCTATCCCCAGTGGGGAACTTTCGGGGGCAAATTCATGGGTCTCCTGCTGTGTATGAGTCATGTATGTCAACACCGCATCAAATATCTTTTTCATGAGATGGGAGAGTCATGAGAGTTGGGACGGTTGGAGTAAAATTTGAAAGAAAATTTACGGTATCAAGAAGTCTGCAAAGGAAAGGTAAGACAACATAGATGGTCAAGAAGGATATGGTAGCCGTTGAGTAGAGAGTGGAGGAGAGGAGGTAGCCAACAAGGGGGCTAATGGACGAGACCATGGGGTAGAAGAGAGGAAAGGAGTGGCGGAGTGGATGGCAGAGGACGAAAGAAGAGAAATGGTAAGTCTCCGTCTTGTCACCGAAAAATTCACTTGCTACATGGAATGCACGAGGAGGGTATTTGGTGAAAATTTCGATAATGCCTTAGGGTAGTTAACCGTAAGTAAAATTGTTTAAGGTATATTTGTTTGTGTAGGAGCGGCTACTTTAATCTCTTGGTGTAACTAAGTTGGTTACACCAGATGCAAAAACAATATGATAGATCATTTTTTCAGATGATCGTCTCCGTTCATCTTAATTTTCATATTCCAAATTTTCATATGATTTGGACACTTTTTGACCATTGATCTAGGTTTGTATAATGTTATGTTGTCGGAAAACCGTTTATTTTGGTACCATCCGATGAGCAAGTAGAAAGTGTCCAAGCGCGATAAAATTTGTTATCCACGTATATTGAAACATGGAGATCGAGATGAACGCCAACGATCATCCCCAAAAATGATCCATCATATTGTTTTTATACAAGGTGCGGCTAAGTTGGTTATTTCTGAGGAGTAAAATTATGTCTATATATTGTATATATGGCGGTAAAAGTAAAAGTACAGGAAGGCACATTAAATTGTTGTTTAGTTTTTCAAGAAAAACATTTTGAGAGAGATAGAGATGTAAAGTGTGATATCTTTTGATGAGAAGTGGAGCATTTAAAAGGATGGAAAACCTTTCTTAATTTTTATGAAATTTGCATTAGGAAAAATAAGAAACAAAGCTCGTCATGGACCCTCTTGAGAGTTATTACAGCAGAGGTTTTTCTTACAGATGATGATTAAGAAGTCAAATGTAATTATTTGCTGCGATATTGTAATTTTAAATGGCGAAATGTTAAAAATATAAGTTTGCTATGGAAGAAAGAGAATTATCAAAAATAAAATAAAGCAAAGTAAAACTAGCGTCCTTTCTAATAATTCCAATAGAGAGTGTTCGATTTGATCTATTTTCGTAGCAAACCAAAAATGATAATGGAAATAAACATTTTTATTTTAGGATTATAGAGTGAAACACTAAAATCATTCTATTTACAACAATCCAGTACTTATTTTCACAGAGTGCTTTTCAATCCTTTTTTTTTCATTCCATTCCATTGATGTGTGTATTTCATTCTCAATTATTTTAATTTAAACAGAGAGGTTTTGAAAAAAAAAAGAGGAGACGTGCATTTAAGTGAAAAGTATGTTGAAATTATGGAGAAACTTCAAACACAAAGCATATCATATTTTATCAAAACCAAGATTTCTTAGTTAAGTAGATGGCAGAATCTTAGTTGAAATAGGAGGAGTATTCTTAACTATAGTGGTTACTTAATTAAGTAATTGGTTTGTGTATAAATAGAGACTTCTCATATGTATTTTGTACACCAACACTATACCCAAATAGAAAAAAGAACATTATATCAGAGGGTAAAAGTTGAGATTTAGAGAGTTTTGAAAGAAAACTCTTAGGATTGAGATTTAGAGAGTTTTGAGATAAAACTCTTAGAGTCGAGTTTTAGAGAGTTTTGAGAGAAAACTTATAGAGTTGCTTGTGGTGTACTTAATTCAAGATTATAGTAGACGTCTGCAGATTCCGCTTTTCCAGAGACTATCCATACGGTGGGTGAATCTTGTTAACAAATCTCCTGTCTCTCTGTATTTGATTTCCTATTTTTATTCTTGCATATTAATATTGTTTATCGTCATTTAATTGCGTAATTGTGTTTGCGTGATTTGGGCGTTGTTGCGAGCATTGTTCTGTACATCGGCTTCTTCCATCCCCAACAACCGGTATCAGATCTTGGTTAAGGAACCCAGAGTTCTTCAATTTTACAATCTCGGTTAACGGTGGGTAATGACAATTACGTTCTCTTCCCCACTTTCTTAGATCGTCGTTTTGAAGGCATTGGTTCAGTTCAAGGGAGAAGTGAAGTTTGCTGCGAGTGAAGAAAGATGATGGAGGATAAAGTGAAAATTGAAAAGTTCAATGGTCAGAATTTTGGTTAGTGGCGCATGCAGATAAAGGACTACTTATATCAAAAAGACTTGTTTCTTCCGTTGCTTGGAGCCGCGAAGATGTCCGATGATGGCCGATGAGGCGTGGAACCTTTTGGATAGGAAAACCCTGGTGACAATTCGGTTGTCGTTGACTTCGCAGGTGGCCTTTAATATCTCGAAAGAGAAGAAAACCTATCACGCCTCGCTTCCCAAAATACGGAATACGAGGGGTGACTAGGCCAACCATGCTCCTACGGCCAGGGAATAACCCCGCCGCAGTCACACTTCGGCTTTTAGTATTACATGGTAGTCAGTAAACAATACACGAGTAAAGGAAATCACAGTTCACAACTTTATTATATTACGATAAAAGGAATAAAATAACTAACCAATGAAAAACAATGTGCTCAAAGCAAAAGGAATGGCGCTGATGTTGCGGTCTAGACCTCTGCGATCTCGAAAAGCAGGTCATGCTCCTTGACTGGGTCCACTTCCTCCTCTGAGTATGCATACGTAGGTCGTCAGGACGACACATATAGTAATAAATATATATAATGGATACAATACTATTAAACATGAAAGGTACAACAGAATGCAGATAATGAGAATAATGAACGTCAAATGAATATGAACAGTGCGATATAAGTATCATGTTGGTAAACCAGGCAATATGTATGTCACTACTTATCGGTCACTAAGTCAATGAAATCAATTGGTGGAAATGATGCCTGTATTTAACAAGGGTCTTGTGCATACCCGAGACTACGGTCCACTATTGTCCGGAACATAACCCTGCAGCCGTGCCGCCAGTCCGACCTAATGTGTGTGTGTGTAATATCGAATAATCATCCTCTAAATCATTGTACCTCGCTAAATACGAGTTCAATTCCACCTTGATTTCCCCATTCTCCCGTTTATAATATGAATTCAGGTATTAGATAGGTTGTGAACAAATACGTACCGCTTCACTTTCAATCACATTTCCACTTATCAATACCACTTTCGTATTTGCCACAACCCAATCACTAACACTTATATATCGACAATGCACAACAGTCGCTAAGTCTCAATGTAAACAATCACTATGCAGAACGTATAAAGCAAGCACAAAAATAGGCAAAAATGTACTGAACGGATATTCACTAAATTATGGCACCCAACGCCATGCGACTTGCAAAATCACTATAAATCACGCGTATAGAATCGACCAAAACAATATAAAAGGCGTACAATGTATACTTGATTATCTACGCGGTAAAATTAGTTTCATGTCAAACGGAATTCAGATCAGGGACTTATTATCATTTTAAATCAGCGATCAGTTGCTGGAATTTCTGTTTCAGAACTGCAAGTCCAATTTCGCACGCAGTTTATTAGGGATTGTGTTCATATTCAGGTATTTCCCCAGTTGAATAAAATCTAGTTCTATCTGTCAGGTTTCCGGCGCATGAAACGGATTAACCATAGCCTTTCTGTACTAGAAGTTATGTCCTGATTACTATGAAGGTGTAAGAAATGTCGCTGCAGAAACTGCAGAACACGTCGATACTCTAAAATACAAAGTAAATATCAAACGACTGTAAAACTACACATGACTAGATTCATGTATTTGATAACTAAATTATCTACGCGAATATATAGGACTCAGCACATTTTAAGTTTTATGTAGGGACGTGCAGGTATTTAAATTCAGGTATCCTCATGGAATGCTGCCCAGACTACAGTCCGGAACCGCATTCCCAGTCAATTCTCATTACAATGGCCTGTCAGTTTCTAAGGGTAAACTATAGAGAGTTCTAACTTATCGAGTCGGCTTCGATAAGAATCCTAGAAAATCAGGTTTTTATTTGTGCTTAATTTACAATGATTTTAATAATGCAACATGTGCGGTAAAATTTCAGATTTGACGTAGCTAGACGGGGGTATCATTTCATAGTGATGAAGTCAATATTTTCATCTCAAATTCTTACAAGTTATCTATTATCATTAAAGGAATTCATGGGCCATAAATTACGTCATTTTAAAACAAGTTTTAGTTTAGGTTTTGCATCGAGCGGTTAGCACAATATATCAAGGATTTTCGGGATTTTATTCAATCTAGCCAACTCGAATATGATATCGATCCCTATAGTATCTATCCTTTAACACTTGATTCTAAACTTAGTCCCAATCGTTCACGCATATAAATCCAAGCACTACTTTGTCATTGTAATACGAATGTCCATTTACTATAAATATATAAATGTATATATCGTTTAGATAAACACTTAGCCCTAATTAGTATAATATTAGCATGTATGAGCAAGTGAGAGGTTCACTTGCCTAGCGATAGACGACAACACGGCATGCATGACATGTTAGGAATATATATGCCCTAGAGGCCATTATTGTACATGTGATGTATATTATAGTGGATGCTTGGACATACATATAGATGACTTTCTTACTCGATATGATAGTATACTATCTGATTACTCTTTATCTTAACATGTTGAATGATATTCTTTACCGTCTTGCTCTCACATGTTAATAAAGCCCTAAGGATATGTACTTGACTACCAGGACTATGATGAGATCATACTAGTGGGGCCAGGATGGTCCAAAAGTACATCTTTTAATCAGTTCCTAGTCGAGGGAATATCGAGACAAGGGCATCGATATTCCAGAGTAGACTAGTGTCTACGTTTCTTGTCCCTTAGAGGGCGGTGGTTGATCCCACAACCATTGGTGTGTGACATCAAAGATTGTACACATGTGCTCATTGGAGAATGGGTACACCGAACAGGACTCGCTGATGACTCATATATGGTAGTATACCTATCGTCAGATAGCAGTTCTCTGGTGACACTGGTACAGGTTAGTCTGTAGACCCGAGATCGTCATAGAGTCTTGTGTGGCTCCCACCGTGCTTTGATTTCCTCCCTACTACGGCTCAAAGGAGTCGTGCAAACAAGTGGATTTTGGGTACAGTCCCGAGTCACATGAAGGAAATGAGCGATAGGAGGGGTTTCGTCTCTCCCGGTATTGGGGATTGATGTTGGGATATGCTCGATTGGCTATAACTGGAAGTTCCTGGCCAGGGCTGCTGCTGAAATTTACTGATAAGAGTTATCATTAGTTTCTCAACCCATTATAGGCTAGACATCGGCATGACTTATCACATAACCGGGGACTGACGTTTACCACCCCTAGACATGATATGCGACATATCAGACGAAGAGACTGGACCGTACGGTAGTGTTACTGATAGGCTTCATAGAGAGTATGGACGAGCTTGTCTGTTGATCTTCATATCACTCAATACTCGGGTAGCCGTTATGTCCAGCTAGTACCGTTGACGGCTTGTAGGTGATTGATGTGATCATCACCCTACTGCTGGCGTATTGATGAGTCTTTAGAGTCTCATACAGAAGTTTCCCGGTTCAAGCGAAACGAAGTAGGACACATATGTGATATGTGTGTGGGCCCGATTAAATACGTGTATGTGATACCGTATTATAATCTGGCAGTTATCTGTTATCGGTTCGGTTATATGTAATATAATCAGATTGTCGAATCAAGTGTTGATTCGATAATGTGATATACAGATATATGATATTGGTCGGTCATATGTGATATAACCGAATTATTAAATCAAGTGTTGATTTAATAATGTGATATACATTATATGTGATATAATTATATCTTAACTAATATCATTAGCTCACTAATTATTCTTCATAATATATATATATATATATATATATAATGAAGCATGACATGATTTCTATTTTTGAGAAAAATAGAAAAAGAGGTGGAAAATGAGAGTATGGTTGCAGGCATGGGCTTTATTCATAGTTTATTCATCTTGACTCACTATTCAAGCATGGTTGCAATTTTATATTGCAAAATTCTATGCTTGAATGAGTGGGGGTCAAGAGTTGCTATTCATTCTAGTCTCATTCTCAACACTTTGTCATTTTTCTTAAGTTGCTCCCATGGTTGCTCTCTAACTTCATCTTCTTCCTCAATTGTCATGGTTCAAGTTTCAACTCTCACAAGAGATGTGAATCATGAAACTTGAATACAAACTTGTGAGCTTTTCAAACCCCCTACTTCACCATCCCACACCAAACTAGCAATTTGGTGTGGTGTGTTTTCTACACTAAAGAAGTTTAGTGTAGAGTTAGCTTGAGCTAGAGGAATTTCGGGTGGATCGTCTTTGGCACGAAGATCACGAAGAAGGTTCGTTCAACTTGAAGAAGTGCCTAGTAGAGTCGCGTGGACTTCAACCCGGAGCTATTTAAGAGGACTCGAACTACAAAGGTTGTATGCTCACTTCTTCTCTTGAGTTCATTACATCACAAAGGCAAACCCTTAATAATCTAGTAAAGATCTTGTTAGTTTAGCTTAGCACCTAATAAAATTAAAATTTGGCATGCTTGATACCTCTAGAAGCTCATGCTGGTGCTAAGGTAGACTTTCATGGTATCAAAACCAAGCTAGAATATTAGGGTAACTTGTAGCGACGTTAGAAATCCGCCGTTTTTCGCGCAAAAACTGCCGATAAAAATGTTTTGAAATTGATGTTTTAAGTTGCTAGCACACCCCGCGGGCTCATGGTTTGAACCGTGAAGCCGCGGGGTAGAGCGTGCGCACCCCGGGGACACTCCGGGAAGGACCGAACGGCTGGGCCCTGTAACGTTCTGAAAAATCGTTTAGGTGAAATTTCCGATAATCGGTAAAATAACTGGTGTTTTCCGTAAAAACCAAGATATAATTATTTTTTTTCAATATAGACTTAAATATACCTATTCTAGCTATGTAATTGCTAGTATTTGGTATTTAACCGGTCACTTATAAATTACGAGTTTAATTAAATATTTTTCTTAATTAATTATTTTAAATATTATTTCACGCTTTCACTTATACATTTTATTAGTGATAATAACAAATTTTAATGGGTTAATTATACTTTAGTGAACCATGACACATTAAACCAAAGTGTAACATATTGTTTTTGAAATGAAAAGAATTGTCAAGATGGTTCTTGAAATTTAAAGAAAAACTTAATAGAAAAGAAAATTAAAAGGAAATAAGTAAAGAAAAGAGGTATGGGTTTAAATACCTGAGGTATGGGTTTCTTGACTTGGCCAAACACACCCACATCCTCTCTCTTCCCTCTCCCAATGACTTGGCCGAGCCCCTTTCCACAGCACCTCCCCCACTTCCCCACTTCATTTCCCTTCAAAAATCTTCAAAAAAATGCATCAAAAATCAACACAAAACATCATTAATTCCTAATTAAATCTTTACCCATTATTCCTTGGCCAATCTAGCATGGATCTTGGAGCAAGGAAGCAAATTTGGGGGGCTAAGTTTACATGTTAGATCTACAAATCTTTGAGGTATAAATCCTAACCCCATGTTTAATTTGTTGCTAAATTACTTTAAATCAACTTAATTAGGTATTTAAATGGTTCTAATTGCAAGTTTTGAAAATTCAAGAGAAGGGTTTAGGATCAAGTTAGGGTTTTTACCACTTGATTATGGTTGTAATGAGTAGTTTAACCTTTTAAGACATGCAATATCTAATCTAGTTGTCAAGTTGCTAATTGTTATTTTTAAATTGTCTTAATTATATATTTTGCAAACTAAGTTTTTAATTAGTGTGTAATTAGGTGAAATTAAAATTTAGTTAGGGTTTGTATGGCTTAATTAAGTTATTAAGTGATTATTGTGGCCACTAGTTTTGTTAAAATATCAAGATTTGAACCAAAATGGTAAATTGATGCTTACTAGGTTTTTGGAATAAACCGATTTGAATTAAGTTTGGGGTTTTGATGGGTTACTACCTATTTCATATAAAATTTAATGTGCTGTGAACGCGCGATTAGTGCGATTGGGTTTTTGGTTTGGTAGTTGCCACGTATAGCGACCCTAGTTATGTTTTGTGGCGTTGTCGCGAGCGCGTTTTGTGCACCAAGTGCGTGCGCGTTTAGTTAGCGCGCGTGGTTGACTTGTATTGTTTGTGTCCGCGACTATTTATATATTTATTCTTCTATTTACTTGTGTACGTTTCTAGGATCGGGTGCAGAGGCGTCGGATGTGGCGCGGAAATGGCAGAGCTGAAATTGGATCAGATTAGCCGAGGCGTCTCGGTGAGTAGATATACACATCTACGGGGGAATCGTCTGGATGGCGCGAAGCGCCCGATAGTCAGAACTTCTAGTAGTGCTTGTATTTATATGTATAGTCTCCCAGTCATTCATCTCATCATCATAAATATATATGATATTATCTCATAGGACTTTTGCACCGTTATCATTGGTTCATGCTGCATGTGCACTATTCATGCGAACACACACACCTTTGATAATTGTTATGCCACGAACACTATAGAACTTGCTTAGAATCGGCATCAGCGCAATTGCATCATATATGATCTGTAGACTTGTACTTGTATATTCATTTCATCAGGATGGATACGTATGATTGTTAGTCATATATGCATACCATATTGCATCATGATTCATGCATAGCTTCTGGCCGTACTTTGCATGGTATATACTATCGTATCATAGACATCCATCATCACCGACATGTTTATATATTATGATTCTTCTCGAGAATTTCAGTATTTATGAGATTTATGAATTTGGACAAACCACAAGGATTTTAAGAATGTATTACCATTTTAAAAAAATGTAAGTTGAGGTTTTCTCGTGATATGATATACGGGCGTCCACCATGTGTTTTCTCGGTTCTTGAGCGGTATCATATACCCGATTCGAGGAGGGGGATGCATCGTCTGCGGGTACATGGTGGACCCGGTGCGGTACTTCGGGGCAAGAAGATCACACAGATGGCGTTGACCCCGGCGGGGGAGCACTACCGACCGGTTATGTTTGACGCGGCGGATATCCGGAGGATACCGTCGCAGTCGTGAGATTTGATGATATGGGTCGATCCGGACTGACGGAGCCCGAGATATTGAGACATCGAGATATTGAGATATTGAGACATCGAGATATTGAGATATTGAGACATTGAGATATTGTGATATATATATATATATATATATATATATATATATTGTGTCGATGCTTGACACGGATTTTCTGTTGATTTCATTGATGATACTTCAGTTTATTGCACAGAGATTTTTCTAAGATAAGAACAAAGATTTTCTCATACCAGACTTGTTCAGGTTTCATAATTGATTATGCATTCATATTGCATGCATGTTAGTACATCGTATTATATCAATATGCGTAGGTTGAGACGCATTTGCGTGCATGCTTACGATAGCCTTATTAGATATTACTTACTATTCATGAGTTGGCAACTCGCCCATGTTGTGCCACAGTATTTTGCAGGTCCGACCCGTCAGCACTGTAGCGGCGGGTGTACTTTCTCCTTTTGCTTCATTGTATCGACTTGCGGCATTGCTCGTAGGTGGGTTGTGAAGATATTTTATTCTGTCGTGTATATTATATTGTATCTAGTATACTCCATCTACCCTTGTATATTGGACTAGACAATGAGACACGTGAGATTTGTATATGTGGTGTTTGGTGTCGATACTCACTTGAGCCGACGTAGTATTTTCTTATTTCTTGCTTTCAGATGCTTATTGTGCACTTTTGATATACATATTGCATGTGGTTGTGATTCCACCATTGGCGAAGAGCTGGCTCCCGCTTGGGGATGCCTTATTCATTAGTTATATGTATTTCATGTGTTGTACCCGTTTGTGGGCCAGTATTTATAAAGGAGACTCTGTCGAAATTTTTGGGAAAATATGATGTTGCTTTTAAATGTTTAATGCCACTTATTTTTACTTCCACTTGCTTTAAAACAAGTTTTCCTTCACTCTAATTGTTAAACGGTTTAGTTTTCTGGGCTTTGGCTTACTTAGATTACGTTGCGTCTTGAGACGTTTCGTAGTTTAAGTGCCAGTCACGTCCTACCTTGGGGTCGTGACAAAGTTGGTATCAGAGCGATAGGTTTTACCTTTCTAAGTGCAGGATGACCCTTGGTAGATGGAGTAGGTAACTTAAGCAGAGTGACGTAGCGTCGGTATGTTCCGCTGCATACTTACGATACGGTACTCTGCCTAAGTGGCCTTAGGATATATATTTATTGTATTTCCTTCCTTGATTCCAGAATTCCTTTGATTCGATCGCAATGTTCCTATCAAACATGTTTCTTGTTCCAGCCACTATGCCGCCGGAGACTACGAGGGCCAGAGGGTTGTCGCCAGGGATGAGATTAGAGCAGTCTCGTTTGAGACAATGACTGATCAAAGCGGTACGCCGACCCCTCAGGGATAGAGTGATCCGTCTTCTCCAGGACAGATAGCTAGGATGGAGTCGAGTATTCGGGACTTGCGATAGATGGCTTGATTGTTAGTTAAGGTTAGCCGAGCTCCGAGAGCCAATGATATCCCTCCTGCTATAGGGACTGTGATTGTACATGCTGCTCAGGCAGCTGTTTCTGTTGTTACCGAGACTATTTCTGTAGCCTTATAGGAATTTTTGAGGCTGAAGCCTCCAGTTTTTACCGGCATAGATGCAGCGGAGGATCCGTAGACAACCCTCAACAGGATGGCTAGGATTTGTCGTTCACAGAGATATTCTGACGAGATAGGGTTTGAACTTGCGAGTTTTCATCTAGAGAGGTCTTGCTCAGACATGGTGCGAGTCAATTGAGAGAGGCTGAGCTGCAGACCTACTTCCTATGACTTGGGAGGAGTTCACAGCTGTATTTCTTGCTCGTTTCCTTCCGTGGAGCGTTTGAAATGTCCGAGCTCGTGGTTTTGAGTCTTTGCGCAAGACTCCAGGGATGACAGTGTCCGAGTACGATATTTAGTTTACTCAGCGGTCCGATATGCTCCTTACCTGGTGGACACTGAAAAGAAACGGATGAAGAGGTTCGTGTGGAGATTGGATATGCATTCGCGATGGATGCAGCCTTACTGCTAGAGGAGCGCATTTATGAGATTTCGGTCGTTTTTGGATCGAAACGGATTTGTACCGGTATGCCATCTCAGAGGCGATTAGATAGGCGCAGTTGTAACAAGTATTCTTTCGGTGTTTTCTTCCGATACGTATTTCTTTTTGGTGTTGTTTGAAATGGTATCCGCATATTTTGTATCGAAGTCTAGCCGATAGTAGTCCTTGCTAAATCAGCCGCTTGTTGTGATTTCTTCCATAGGCTAGTCTTTTGTAGCTCTATGTGTTTCTCATTCGTGTTTGTTTTGTTCGTATCGGAGATAGGGATTTTTCTGTCAATTTGATACTTCTCGATATGTTTGATTTCGAAGTTCTTCTGAGCATGGATTGGTTAGCCACGTGTTATGCATTCGTGGACTGCCGTAAGAGGGCAGTCGGATTTAGTTTTCCCGGTAAGCCAGTTCTTGTTTGTTTTTGGGGAGACCGTAGCGTCGTCTTTCCCAGTTTGCTTTCTTCTTGTTGTGCTAGTCAGCTTTTGAGAAAAGTATGTCAGGAATTCTTAGCGTATGTTTGTGATGTTAGAGCCGCAGAGGTCCCGTTGGACCAGGTCCCGATTGGGAGAGAGTTTCCAGATGTTTTCCTGACGAGTTGCTTGGTTTGTCACCAGAGCGCGATATTGAGTTCTGCTTTGACTTGATTTCCAGCACGGAGTCTTTTTCTATGCCACAATATCGGATGGATCCGGCGGAGCTTAAAGAACTGAAGGATCAGTTGCAAGATTTGTTGGATAAAGGGCTTGTTCGTCCGAGTGGATCACTTTGGGGAGCTTATGTTCTGTTCGTCGAGAAGAAAGACGGCAGTTGTGTTTGTGCATCGATTTTTGTCAGTTGAATCGGGTTACTGTGCGGAACAGATATCCCTTACCTCGTACTGAAGATTTGTTCGATTAGCTTCAGGGTGCGGGACATTTCTCGAAGATTGACTTGCGATCAGGTTACCATTAGTTGTGGGTTCGAGATAATGATATTCCGAAGGCCACTTTTCACACACGATACGGGCGTTATGAGTCTTGGTGATGTCGTTCGAGCTCACCATTGCCCCAACAGCATTTATAGATTTGATGGACCGTATTTCAGGCCATTTCTTGACCAGTCTATCATCGTATTCATTGAAGACATCCTAGTATACTTTTGGAGCCGAGTGGAGCCTAGGCAATAATTGAGGATTTCGTTGCAGACCTTGAGAGAGCGCCAATTATTCGCTAATTTATCTAAGTGTGTTTTCTGGTTGGATGGTGTTGACTCCTTGGGTCACGTAGTTAAGAGAGATAGTATATGTATGGAACTGAATGAGATTGAGGCCGTTCAGCATTGGTCCAGACCTGTATCAGTGATGGAGGTTCGCAGCATTTTAGGTTTGGACGGATACTATTGATATTTTGTACAGGATTTTTGCATATAGCTGCAACGTTGACCGGGTTGACCCGGAAGGGAGTTCCTTTTTCTTTGGACCGAAACATGCGAGCAGAGCTTTCAGCAGTTGAAGACTCGTTTGATTACGCGGCCAGTATTATCTTTGCCTTTAGGATCAGGCAGTTTTGTTGGTTATTGTTATGCTTCTCGGCAGTTGAAGAAGCACGGGCAGAATTATTCCACACATGACTTAGAAATGGATGCGGTGATTTTTACACTTAAGATTTGGAGACACTACTTATACGGCGAGTCGTGCCAGATATTCACGGACCACAAGAGTTTAAAGTATATTTTTTCAGCAGCAAGATCTGAATTTGCGACAGCACAGATGGATGGAGCTAGTGAAAGATTATGACTGTGAGATTTTTTATCGTCCGGGCAAGGCGAATGTTGTGGCAGATGCTTTAAGTCGGAGGCCCGGGTGTAGCTTTTCTTGTTTAAGCACAGTTCAGAGACAGTCGACGGCAAATTAGTAGATTCTATGTGACAGCCGAGGACAGTTCGAGTTTATGTTGACCGGGGGATAACTTGTCCGTATCCGTGCACATCAACAGTTATTTGATCATATTCATGAGGCATAGTCCGATGACGTTCGTTTATCAGAGATCTTGGAGCAGGTTCGACAGGGCAGAGATTCAGAGTTTGTGATTGACGATCAGGGAATACTATGAATTAGGACTCGACTATGTGTGCCAGATTCCGAGGGATTGAGACGCGAGATCTTAGAGGAGGCGCATCGGTCAGTATATAGTATTCATCCGGTTTCTACCAAGATATATTATGATTTAAGAAAAGTCTACTGGTGTGAACGGATGAAGAAAGATGTCACAGATTTTGTTTCGGGATGCCGACTTGTCAGCAAGTCAAGGCTGAGCATCAGAGGTCAGCAGGAGAATTGCAACCTTTGCCCATTCCAGAGTGGAAATAGGAGCGGATTTCTATGAATTGTATCGTGGGTCTACCTGGGACCAGTAGAGAGTATGGCTCTATTTGAGTGATTGTAGACCGATTGACGAAAGCAGCTCACTTTCTGCCAGTGAGGACCATTTTCAGATTCGTTCAGTATGCTCAGACATATGTTGATGAGATTGTGCAACTATATGGAGTTCCGACTTGTATTGTATTCAACGGAGGCACTCAGTTCACCAGCCGAGTATTGTAGAAACTTCAAGAGACTTTGGGCACCAGTTGGGTTTCAGTGTGGTTTTCTTTCCGCAGACCGACGATCAATCAGAGCGGACCATTCAGATTCTTGAGGATATGTTCTGAGCTTACGGTTTAGATTTCAGTGGCAGTTGGGATCACCACTTGCCCTTGATAGAGTTTTTCTATAATAACAGTTTCCAGGAGGAGATTCGGATGGTACTCTTCAAGGCGTTATATGGGAGGAGATGTTGATCGCCCGTTTGTTGGAAAGAGCTCAGTGACAGTAGTATTTGGGGCCACATATTGTGCAGGAGACGACCGAAAAGATTCAGTGGATTCAGAATAGCGGCCCAGAGCAGGCAGAAATCTTATGTGGATGGTCGTCGTCGCAAATTTGAGTTCGCCGTTAGAGATCATGTTTTTCTGGAGGGTTTCTCTGATGAAGGGCGTGTTGAGATTCGGAAAGAAAGGGAAACTTAGTCTCAAATATGTGGGTTCTTTGAGATTCTCGAGCGTGTTGGCACGGTTGCTCATCATTTGGCTCTTCCACCCAGCTTTCCAGATATTCACCTCGTGTTTCATGTATTAATGCTCTGCAAGTACCTTCTTGACCACTCTCACGCGATTCAGTACCAGAAAACTCAGCTGGAGCATGATTTTTCTTTCACAGAGCAGCCGATAGTCATTCTAGATCGGCAGGTGAAGAAACTGAGGTCCGAGGTCATACCGTCCGTATAGGTTCTTTGACGTGGCCCTAATGGCGAAAAAGGTCACGTGGGAAACCGAGAACGGGATGTAGAAGAAATATTCCCATCTCTTCGAGAGTATGCGTAGTTAAAATTTTAAATTCGGGGACCGAATTTCTTTAAGGAGGGAAAATTGCAACGTCGTGAAAAATCGTTTAGGTGAAATTTCCGATAATCGGTAAAATAACCGGTGTTTTCCGAAAAAACCAAGATATAATTATTTTTTTCAACATAGACTTAAATATACCTATTCTAGCTATGTAATTGCTAGTATTTGGTATTTAATTGGTCATTTAAAAATTGCGAGTTTAATTAAATATTTTTCTTAATTAATTATTTTAAATATTATTTCATGCTTTCACTTATACATTTTATTAGTGATAATTACAAATTGGAATGAGTTAATTATACTTTAGTGAACCATGACACATTAAACTAAAATGTAACATATTATTTTTGAAATGAAAAAAATTGTCAAGATGGTTCTTGAAATTTAAAGAAAAGCTTAATAGAAAAGAAAATTAAAAGGAAATAAGTAAAGAAAAGAGGTATGGGTTTAAATACTTGAGGTATGAGTTTCTTGACTTGGCCAAACACACCCACATCCTCTCTCTTCCCTCTCCCAATGACTTGGCCGAGCCCCTTTCCACAGCAGCTCCCCTATTTCCCTACTTCATTCCCCTTCAAAAATCATCAAAAAAATGCATCAAAAATCAACACAAAACATCATTAATTCCTAATTAAATCTTTACCCATTATTCCTTGGCCAATCTAAAATGGATCTTGGAGCAAGAAAGCAAATTTGGGGAGCTAAGTTTGCATGTTAGATTTACAAATCTTTGAGGTATAAATCCTAACCCCATATTTAATTTGTTGATAAATTACTTTAAATCAACTTAATTAGATATTTAAATGGTTATAATTGCAAGTTTTGAAAATTCAAGAGAAGGGTTTAGGATCAAGTTAGGGTTTTTACCACTTGATTATGGTTGTAATGAGTTGTTTAACCTTTTAAGACATGCAATATCTAATCTAGTTGTCAAGTTACTAATTGTTATTTTTAAATTGTCTTAATTATATATTTTGCAAACTAAGTTTTTAATTAGTGTGTAATTAGGTGAAATTAAAATTTAGTTAGGGTTTGTGTGGCTTAATTAAGTTATTAAGTGATTATTATGGCCACTAGTTTTGTTAAAATATCAAGATTTGAACTAAAATGGTAAATTGATGCTTACTAGGTTTTTGGAATAAACCGATTTGAATTAAGTTTGGGGTTTTGATGGGTTGCTACCTATTTCATATAAAATTTAGTGTGTTGTGAACGCGCGATTGATGCGATTGGGTTTTTGGTTTGGTAGTTGCCACGTATAGCGACCATAGTTGTAGTTTGTGGCGTTGTCGAGAGCGCGTTTTGTGCACCAAGTGCGTGCGCGTTTAGTTAGTGCGCGTGGTTGACTTGTATTGTTTGTGTCCACGACTATTTATATATTTATTCTTCTATTTACTTGTGTACGTTTATAGGATCGGGTGCAGAGGTGTCGGATGTGGCGCGTAAATGGCAGAGCTGAAATCGGATCAGATTAGCTGAGGCGTCTCAGTGAGTAGATGTACACATCTACGGGGGGATCGTCTGGATGGCGTGAGGCGCCCGATAGTCAGGATTTCTAGTAGTGCTTGTATTTATATGCGTAGTCTCCTAGTCATTCATCTCATTGTATTGCATCATCATAAGTATATATGATATTATCTCATAAGACACTTGCACCATTAACATTGGTTCATGCTGCACGTGCACTATTCATGCGAACACACACGCTTTTGGTAATTGCTATACCACGAACACTATAGAACTTGCTTAGAATCGGTATTTATGCAATTGCATCATATACGATCTTGTTCCCGCTAAAATTTTTGGCCAAGAGCTACTTGTCCCCTTACGAAAAAGGGGAGAATCCTCAAAAAAGAAGGCATCACGTGCTCACACGTGACCGGGCCTCACGTGCAGACAAGTGAACTTTTATGATCAGAGTTTATTCGCACCTGAAAGCCTAATTGATGGGGTCATGTGCCAACACGTGATGGGCCTTTAAATCCACTGAAAAGAATTAAAGGTATAATAAAATAACAAGAAAAACCCCAATGGGGCATCACGTGCCCACACGTGACCAAGGGTGACGTGCTGACACGTGATAATTCCTGAGTTCTTTAAAACAACAAAATTAAATTCTGGTTAAATCCTTAATCAGGGGATCACGTGCTAACATGTGATGGGTTCCTAAAGATCTCTAAGCTAATAGAATTAAATTCTAATTAATTGGTCAATCAGTGGGGTCACTTGCTAACACGTGATAGGCTCTTAAACCCTCTGAACTAATAAAATTAAATTCTAATTAAGGGAAATCAAAAACCCCAGTTGAAAAAATATTTCCCTAAATCTTTCTAAATAAAAAAGATCGTGCTCTATAAAGTGGAGCACCGTTGGATTAAAAATCCAATGGTGATTAAAAATCACCAATTTATAGAAAGATTAAGATTTCCCTGAAATTTGCCAGGAATAACCGATAAAAGATCTTTTAGATTAAAAATCCAAGGGTGAATAAAATTCACTGAGTGATCTAAAAGATCATGTTAGTTACAAAATCAATTAAAATCTTTCAATAAAAGATTGACTAAACAAACTGATTCTTTTCTTTCTCTTATAAATAGGAGCCAAGAAGAGAAGGAAAAAATGGGAGAGACAACAACAATAGAGAGAAAATAAAAAAGAAAAGAGAATTTAATTCTCCAGAGAGAAAAGAAGATTTCTTCAGAAGAGAAAAGAAACCCTAGATGAGAAAGGGGAAAGAGATCTAAGCTCCATAAAACAAAAGAGAATTTAATCCTCAAATTAAGAGTTTAACTCTTCTGAATAAGAACTAGTTCTTCCTTTGGTTGAAAATCTGCAGAAGCAGATCTCCCCACAAGTTGAGAATTTAATTCTCATCGGGGAGATTCTGCCATGCAGATCCAAAACTTAGAGAGAGAATTGAGTTTAAGAAATTTAATTTCCCCAAATACTTAAGAATTTAATTCCTCCAACAGAAACATGGTTTAACCCTTAAAACAAGAACTTAGTTCTTTTTCATGGTTGAAGATCTTCATAAGCAGATCTCTCCACAAGTTGAGAATTTAATTCTCATCGGGGAGATTCTACCATGCAGATCCAAAACTTAGAGAGAGAGTTGAGTTTTAAAGAATTTAATTCTTCCATATACATAAGAATTTAATTCCCCTAAATGAAACTAGGGTTTAACCCTACAAAAAATTTAATTCTTAAAACAAGAGGCTTGAAGCTCTCCATGCACGTAAAGATTAAGTATCCGACATGATCACGTGGTAACACGTGACCCTTCATCCCAATGAACAAAAAGGAATGAATAAGGCATGCTCACGTGCCCCTACGTGACCCTTTAATGGACTGCTCAAAATAAGAAGGAATTAGCCCAGAGGCAATGCCTCACGTGCTCCCACGTGACCCTTAAAATAAAAGAGAACAAAACCAAAGGCAATACTGATCTAGGACGCCTCACATTTCCCCACGTGATCCCTGACAAACATCCTTTCCAAAAGAATAAAATAAGGGAAGACAGAGGAATTGATGCCCAACGCAGAGGCATTGTCACATGTCCACATGCGATGATTCCAAAGACTAAGTGTTTAACACTTATTGGCAGATCTTGAGAGAAAAATAAAGGAAGTGTGGCCCAATTCTCTGGCGCCTTACGTGACCCCACGTGACCACCTCATTTTTAGGGTTTAACACTATTTTGAGTGTTTTGTCCCGAGTGTCTAACACTGTTTTAAGCATATCACGTGGGAATACGTGATCGCCAAATATTCTCTAGTGTTTAACACTATTTTAAAAACCAAGATTAGCCCAAATTGGCTATGTTTTCCAGAGGCAAATCTCCCCTTCAACTGAACCTTAAAATCCAGAGCTATAATGAATGGTTAGTGCTCAGCCAAAGACAAAATGTTGTCATAGCCCCCCCCCCCAAAACCCCTGTTTAGCATTGCTAAATAATGGGGGGACTGAACCTAGACAAATAATTCAACAGTCCAAACAAAGGTCCAACATTTCAGACCTAATTGGACTTAGCCCAAGTTGGCCATAAGTCCTCAATTCAGATTTAACTGAGCCCATGTGCTCATAATCTAATTAATTGATCTTAGTCCCAAATTGGACTACAGATCTCCCAATCAACTTTGGTTCAAGGGTACATCTCTTCACTCCTCTGATATTTGTCGTTGTAATTCTTCAACGTCTTCAGAGAGGTGATGGGTCCCGATAACCAGACATTCCATGGACTATGATGTTCTTAACCATGGACCGTGGGGTCCTTAAACCCATGGACTATGATGTCCTTAACCTCGGACTGTGGGGTCCTTTAAACCCATGGACTATGATGTCCTTAACCTCGGACTGTGGGGTTCTTAAGCCCATGGACTATAATTGTCACGCCCCGCTTCCCAAAATACGGAATACGAGGGGTAGACAAGGCCAGCCATGCTCCTACGGTCAAGGAAATGTCCTGCCGTAGTCACACTTCGGCTTCTAGTTTTTCATGGTAAACAGTAAATGATGCGCAGGTAATGAGAAATGCAGTAACTGAATGAAACAATGTAAAGAACTGAGCTGAGGGGAAATAAACGAATATAACTTTGGATAGCAAGTCGAGGTGTGTCTCACTGTACAGGTCACTAAGCCTATCGTCACTCTTTAAATTAGTAAGGGAATTTAGTTTAATTAGAAGAGAAATAGGGTTTGGGGTTTAAAGAAAAGGTTTTAAGAAGTAAATAATTTTATAAATAAAACACATAAAATTATAAATAAAAATAAATGGAATTCTAAAGTAACAAAATACGGACTTTGGTATAAAAGGGGCCGGGTGTTACAATAATGTCCTTAACCTTCACAGACTATGATGTCTTTAAACTGGACCACCATGTCCTTAAACCGGTAATCGACCGCAAAGTCCCTAAACTAAAACAATAGCGTTCAAATGCTCTTTTGTTGGATCTAAATGATACTGTTAAGTAGATCTTAGTCTAAAATTAGACTAACGTATCCTTAACAAACTGTTAAGTTGATCTTATTCTAACATTAGGCTAACGTATCCTTAACAAAGGTTTAAGTTGATCTTAGTCTCAAATGAGACTAACGCATCCTTAAACCCAACCCCAAACCCAAATCTAAGAAAATACGGATTTGGACTAATCCACGCCTTATGGGTGACAACATAAATCAGTCTCCGTATACAATCCACGGGCAACCAAAAACAAAACAAACGCACACGATACGAAGTGACCATCTGGAGAAGGAGAAAGTTGTTACCGCGATGCGGTAGTGTAATTAACTGCAGGGGCTTGCGCCTGCAGGGAAGAGAGTCCCCACAATCAAAAACCCCTCAACGAGGGGGAATCTGACGAAGTCTGCTATATCGGTCGCATCCGTTTAAACCTCCGATACATGGTGCCATAAATCAACTTGGCATCTTCGGAGAGGTGGACGGATAGCACCAATTAGCAGCTGCCCCCAAATTCAGGCAAGATGGACCTACGCGGTTCCGTCTCTGTGTTTCGGAGGAGAACTGATCTATAGACTTGTACTTCTATATTCATTTCATCAGGATGGATACGTAGGATTGTTTGTCATATATACATACCACATTGCATCATGATTCATGCATAGCTTCTGGCCGTACTTTGCATGGTATATACTATCGTATCATAGACATCCATCATCACCGACATGTTTACATATTGTGACTCTTCTCGAGTATTTCAATATTTATGAGATTTATGAATTTGAAGAAACCGCAAGGATTTTAAGAACGTATTACTATTTTTAAAAAATGTAAGTTGCGATTTTCTCGTGATATGATGTACGTGGCGTCCACCATGTGTTTTCTCGGTTCTTGAACGGTATCATATACCCGATTCGAGGAGGGGGATGCACCGTCTGTGAGTACATGGTGGACCCGGTGCGGTATCTCGGGGCAAGAAGATCGCACAAATGGCATTGAGCCCGGCAGGGGAGCACTACCGACCGGTTATGTTTTACGCCGAGGATATCCGGAGGATACCGACGTAGTCGTGAGATTTGATGATATGGGTCGATCCGGACTGACGTAGCCCGAGATATTGAGATATTGAGACATTGAGATATTGTGATATATATATATATATATATATTGTGTCAATACTTGACACGGATTTTTTGTTGATTTCATTGATGATACTTCAGTTTATTGCACAGAGCTTTTTCTAAGATAAGAACAAAGATTTTCTCATACCAGACTTGTTCATGTTTCGTGTTTGATTATGCATTCATGTTGCATGCATATTAGTATATCGTATTATATCAATATGCGTAGGTTGAGACGCATTTACGTGCATGCTTACGATATCCTTATTAGATGTTAATTACTACTCATGAGTTGACAATTCACCCCCGTTGTGCCACAGTATCTTGCAGGTCCGACCCGTCAGCACTGTAGCGGCGGGCGTGCTTTCTCCTTTTGCTTCATTGCATCGACTTGCGGCATTGCTCGTAGGTGGGTTGCGAGGATATTTTATTCCGTCCTGTATATTATATTGTATCTAGTAAACTCCATCTATCCTTGTATATTGGACTAGAGGATGAGACACGTGAGATTTGTATTTGTGGTGTTTGGTGTCGATACTCACTTGAGCCGACGTTGTCACGACCCAATTTAGGCACATGATCGGCACTTAGACTACGCAACATTAACAGGCGTAACGCAATTTAAATAAGCCGAAAACCCAGCAATCTAAACCATTACATGAAGAAAAAGATAGAACACTTTTAAAAATCTCGATGCAAAACTTTAAACTTAAGTTTATTTTCATAAAAATTTCGGCAGCACCTTCTTTGTAAAAGCTAACCCCGAAACGGGTACAAACATAAGATAACAATAAAGTATCCCCAAACGGGAGCAAATCTCTCCCAACAGCTGGTACAACCACCACAACAGATATACGACTCCGTAGCGAAGAAATGAGATAATCTACATATAAAAAAGGCCGGCTCACATGAGCACGACAACCAGAGTCATAAGAATATACAATATCGATCCTCACAACCCGTCTCTAAGTCAATACATGAAGGTGGTAGATGAAGAGCACTAGATACAAGAAATATACAATGTATATCATCGGATAACCGCAACCCACTTAAAGCAAAAAAGCCACACAGCCAACCGTAGTGGTATCCGCAAAAGTAGAGATAATATGGCGCTCTGCCGTGACTACTCTAAGGATCAGACCTGCAAAACACTGCGGCACAACGGGGGTGACTTGTCAACTCGTGAATAGTAAATAACATCATACTGTAATTGCAAGTATACACGAACAGCGATAATCTATTACATGTAATCTGATAGCATAAGTATGGCAATATGAATATGCAACTATTGTTCTCCGCTGAAAGACCGGGAAGACAAACGTCTTGCCTGAATTTGGGGGCAGATGCTATTTGGTTTTATCCGTCCACTTCTCTGAAGATGTCAAGTTGATTTATGGAACCGTGTATCAGAGGTTTAGACAGATGCGGCCGTTGTAGCAGACTTCGTCAGATTCCCCCTCGTTTGAGGGGTTTTTGATTGTGGGGACGCTCTTCCCTGCAGGCGCAAGCTCCTGCAGTTAATTACGCTACCGCATCGCGGTAACCATTTTCTCCTTCTCCAGATGGTCACTTCGTGTCGTGTGTGTTTGTTTTATTTTTGGTTGCCCGTGGATTGTATAAGGAGACTAATTTGTGTTGTCGCCCGTAGGGCGTGGATTAGTCCAAATCCGTATTTTTTTAGATTTGGGTTTTGGGTTGGGTTTAAGGATCGTTAATCTCATTTGAGACTAAGATCAACTTAAACGTTGTTAAGGATACGTTAGTCTAATTTTAGACTAAGATCTACTTAACCATTTGTTAAGAATACGTTAGTCTAATTTTAGACTGAGATCTACTTAACAGGATCATTTAGATTTAACAAAAGAGCATTTGGGCTCTATTGTTTTAGTTTAGGGACTTTGCGGTCCATAAGTTTAAGGACATCATAGTTCATGGAGTTTAAAGACGTCATAGTCTGTAAAGTTTAAAGAAATCATAGTCTATGAGTTTGAGGACCTCACGGTCCGTGGTAGTTTAGAGACATCATAGTCTGTAAAGTTTAAGGACATCAAAGTCCATGAGTTTAAAGACCCCACAGTCCGTGGTAGTTTAGAGACATCATAGTATGTAAATTTTAAGGACATCATAGTCCATGAGTTTAAGGACCCCACAGTCTGTGGAATATCTGGTTGTCGGGACCCGTCACCTCTCTGAAGACGTTGAAAAATTACAACGACAAATATCAGAGGAGTGAAGAGATATACCCTTGAACCAATATTGGTTGGGAGATATGTAGTTCAATTTGGGACTAAGACCAAAGATTTATGAGCATATGGGCTCAATTAATCTGAATCAGAGATCTGTGGCCAACTTGGGCTCGGCCCATTCAGTTAAAATGTTGGACATTTAATTTTGCTCAATCTTTTTTCATTTAACAATGCCGAGCATTGGTCCTGACAACTTTTTGTCTTTTATTGAGTGCTGAGCACTCATTATGGCTCTGGGCTTTATTATTAAAGAACAATTTATGTTCTCTCAGCTTCTTATGAAGCAGCGCACACGTGAGGAGCACGTGGCGTGCTAGGCGCTCAACGCCAGTCAATGAGCGCAGAGCTTCTTGTGAAGTAGCGTACACATGAGGAGCACGTGGTACGCTTGGCGCTGAGCGCCAGTCAATGAGCGCAGAGCGCTTCTTTAAATTTGGAGCTCTAAGGCTCTGCAGCGCTGTGCGCTAAATTTGGAGCGCTGAAGCGCTTCGTTTAATTGGAGCGCTAGGGCTCTGCAGCGCCATGCGCTAGGTTTTGGAGCGCTGAAGCACTTCTTTTAATTAGAGCATTGAGGCTCATTCTAGGCAACTCTGTTATCTGAGAATTAAATTCTCTCTTATAAGAGACTTTGTCTCGTGGATTTAAGAACAAAGTTCTTATTTTATAGGAGATGTTTCAATCTCTTATGTTTTTGGTGAAAAGCTTTGCCTTTATGGATCTGTGATCCTAAGAGAATTGAATTATTCTCCCCCTTTTTATAATGAGATGTTATAATCTTTTTTGTGAAAGACAATTTGTCTTATAGATCTGTGATCTTAGAAAAAGAAATAGGTTCTTCTTCTCTTATGAGACGATTTCATCTCTCTGTTTTATTTACCTTGAAGAAATTCTTCTCTTTCTGAGAGCTTGCTCTTCTCTTTAAACTTTCTCAAAGTTTGGGGGGGGGTCCCTCTCTATGAGACTTGAAGTCTTGGGGCCTTTATATAGGGTAGGCTAATTTATTGAATCGGTTGAAGAGATCTCTTCTCTAATTGATTTGGGGATTTCCCCACCGTTGGATCTTTGATCCTAGGGTTTCTGTTTCACAGAAGGCAATCTTCTTGTTTTTAACAAGATTGGGAAATCTTTTCCCATACATATTTTATTCTGTATTTTGGTGATTTTTAATCACCATTGGATCATTGATCCAACGGTGCTCTGATTTTCAGAGCATAATCTTTCCTGTTTGGAAAGATTCTGAGGAATATTTCTTTAACAGAATTTTATTCTGGTTAATTGATGATTTTTAATCATGTTCGTTGGATCTTTGATCCAAGGGCCGAGAACATTTTGTTCTATCGCTAGCGCTCACGTGTTTTGCACGTGGTGCGCTGCTTAGAGTGCAACGCTCTTAGCGCTGCTTAGAGTGCAGCTCATGTGCTTTGCACGTGAGCACTGCCTCAGAGTTTTTCACTTTCAGTGCTGGCACTGTTAGCGCTAGCGCTCTCGTGCTTTGCACGTGAGCGCTGCATCAGAGTCTTTGACTCTTAGCGCTGGTGCTGCTATGAAGCGCTGCTTCATTTCAAATTTCAAAATTTGAACAGAGCTTTGCTCTGATTGGGGAAACAACTATCATGATTAAGGCACACCACCAGGGTACTATATCTACATGAATCAAATGCATATCAACTAAATGCGGAGTATGGGATAAAACATGTCATCCTCACGGAATCCTCATCGCGGCAGGACCAGTGCCCATCAAGACAATTTAAATCACAAATTCCTCAAATTGGCCCTCATAACTTGTAAGTCTCATGGAACCTGAGTGTCAAATATCGACACCCGAAAACATCATGAAAACTAGTGTCCGGCATCGACACATAAATACTCATATCCATACGTTCCTCGAAACCTAAGTGTCCAACCTCGACACTCGTATTCCACGTATCGATTTTCTAATATCCATACGCTCCTCGAAACCTAAGTGTCCAACTTCGACACTCGTGTTCCACGTACCGGTTTCTAAATATCCATATATCTCTCGGAACATAAGTGCCCAACAACGACACTTGAAATCCCCAAATCGCATGAAAAACATATCTCAATGCGTAAATTCATATAATATGACATATGCAATATAGAACAACAATATGAGCATATCAAGAAAAAATCCGCTATTTAAATGCATCAAGTTATTAAATATATCATGCGGTTCTCAATTATCCAAATCCAATATCATATATATATACATATATAACAGTGTCCCAGACCACTGATATATATCATATAAAGCTGAACATATAGCTATAGCAAAGTATATGTGTAAGCATGTAGGTGTACAGATATGCTATATTTCATATGCGCCATCGCACAAGAATCAATGCCTCAATGTCGCTAACCAATAGCAAGATATATCATATGAATATTTGTGTTGTGCGTATCATGGCAATTACCGACAGTGTGTGTGTAGCATACAATTAGTGCTCGTGCAACATGGACTGTCAATAATAGTGCAGTATACAATGGTTACAAGTTCAGGCACAACAAGTAACTATTTGCAATGATTTTCGTGCACCATCTCTATATGTGTATATAAACATGCGGCTAATATCATATCATATCTAGCCCTGACGCTTAACGCCATACGGGCGATTTCCCCGTAGATATTAAATCTACACACCGACAATCGCGGGCTAGGTAAATCTAATCACCTGCTTCCCTTTCTTCGCAGCGTCCGAAGTCCCTGCCTACGATCCTTGTCACGCCCCGCTTCCCAGTGTACGGCGAAGTGGACGTGACGAGGCCCGCTACGTATGTACTCAGAAGTACATACGCTAAGCGTAACTAAGCAATATAAAATAATCACAAGAGACAAATGATATTGAAATAACAGCAACTTTTATTAATATCATTCTTTGTACAATGCATGAAATGAAAATACAACTGGAATGGAAAAGCAATGCCTAAACAGTGGCATAATAATAAAAGGAATTACTGGAAAGAACAAAGTACAATTATCTAGAGCTCTGGGTCTTCTTGGAACTGCTCCAAATCTTCACTTGTGGGCTCGGTCTCAACTTGGTCCAACGCACCTGACGACATTCAAAGAAGAAAGAAATAGAATGTCGTCAGCGAACAGGTCGCTCGGTAAGTCCCAAAGAAAAAGAATGAGAATGACAGAGGAACAGTATTTTCTAAAGTATTATATTGTTGAATATTATGGAATATTGTTTAATGCCGTTGTTTATAGCTTGGTACAGAAGGATGCCAGTGTATACGAGGGGGATCTCTATATGCTAGAGATCAGGGCAAATGGAGAGTACAAGGAACCGTTATGCCACGGTACAACAGCAACAGTATTCATGTTAGGTGTCTTAATCTGACCACCTCGTGCCACCTTTAACACCTTCCGTACCAATCTATCCCTTAAACCCCGCGATGTCTTGTTTGTATTGTTATCTTGTAAAATTGTATTGATTGTAAGATTGATTAACCGACTGTCCGAAACCATGATATCAGGAAACGGTTATAACCGTAGAGTCATGTAAATGGAATACTGGGAAACATGTAAAAGGAATATCCATGGTTCGGTTCAGCCAAGTTATATAGATTGTTAACTGGATTCAGGGATTCATGTATTCATTTTGAGTTGGAATATAAAAGAATATAGATTGACCTGAATCATATTCAAGTCAGAAATAGTCAGACTCTAAGCCGAGTCAGACTAAAAGAAAGATAATTGGAAGTTCAATAATTGTTAGGGGCCTTATTGTAATTTATAAAACTTGAGGGGGTTTATTGTAAAAATACTTTTGTATAGTTTTCAAAATACAACTCAAGTATTTAATTATCGTCTTTATGTATATACAACAATTTAATGATCAAGATAAATATGTATACATGTTCGAATAGCATGAAATGAGTCAAGTATATTATACGAGTAACTACCAAAAACAATGCTGTAAAGAAATATTATGTACGACTAATTAATCAAGTCAAACAAATGCGAGAACATAAACAAAAATATGTCTCTAAGTGTTTTGCATCCGTGAGTTCCAGTTTCACCCAAATACGACTATCGGTTTGAGAGATATATATGTTTTCGTATCGTTGCGCAAAACAGATCAGAATCTGTTCAGCACCGTCACATATTTTTAAAACGCAGTTTGAGTTAATTTCTATCGGTTTTTAGGTTACAAAAATTATTATAAAATTATAGGTATTTCTATGAAATTATCGAAAACACCAAGATTCACATGATTTGGATTTCTGAAGCTCTAGTTATGATCATTTTAATATCAGCGTTTAAAACAGAAATTCAGATTTCTGGACAGCAACTATATATTCTATTGCAAAGCCTATATCAGGTTGTTTCATGCATTCCTAAGTAATATAATATACATAAAATTATAGTTCTATCAATGGTGCATCTACACATCTAAATTTTTTCACAAACGGACATCGGGTGTTCGAGTTATGTCCAATTTAAAAACAGTGTGCGAATCGGAACAGATTCTGTCCAAATCCGTCACTTAATATTGTAACGCAGTTTTCTTTATCTTAGATGGGTTTTCAATAAAACTATAAAACTATGAAAATCTAGATCATTCGATGTAGATATCAAAAACACCTGAGTTTGCTTAATTTGGATACCGGTATACCAAGTTATATGTCCTAGAAGTTTACCGATAATTGCAGTTTTCTGTTTTACGATCAGTGAATAAATACGATATAATTCCTAAACCGTTATGCGGATCGATCTAAAATTTTTACAGCGTGTACAAAATAATATATCCTAGAAGTTCGTTTTTTCATGGCAATATAAAACAAGAGAAATATAAAGAGAAAAGAAAGAGATGGAGGAAGGAAAAAGTGAAGGGACTTACATGCACAAGCCGGTATTGTCACCGGGCTTGTCTATCCGCCGATAGCCTCGCGTTAGTAGCGAGACCTTCTTGAAGACTTCTTCATGTTCTTCTTCTTGGACTCTAGGTGAAGAGGAAGAAGTGAGAGATAGAAAAATATGAGGAAGGAAAAAATGGAGGAGGACAATAAAGGTGGTGTAATGGTGAATTATGTATAATAATATATGCATTCAACATGAGAATTAAAAGAGAAATGAAAGGTCACCATTCATTTTAGAAATGAAAGGTCTCATTTGTAGGTTATGAGAAAAATAAAAAATGATAAAAAAAATAATTGCAAGAATAGGGATTTGAACATGTGACTTATGGAATAACAATGCAAGGACTTATCCAATGAGCTATAAGGTTGTTCATGCACATATTTAATTAGAATTAAATATATGATGTTGCTTAAAAAGAAAATGGGCTTTTTAGATGGGCTGTAGAGAATAAGAATAATGGATTTGGGTTAAATATTTATGAAAGGAAAAATAAGAATGAGAAGTTAAAAACTTAAATATAAGAAAAAGAAATTTTACCTAGAAAAAAAATACATAATAGATTGAGGAATAAAATAATAATAAATTTAATAGAAGAAGGAAAATACCAAGTACAAATAAATACGGTATATTATTGAAGAAGGATAAAACAAATGTATAAAAATTTTGGGGTTGTTACAATCCTATTAACACAAAACATAACCAGTGCAAATCTCAGAAATCGATTAATATCACGTACACAATACGTTTGACCAACGCACCAACTCCAATCCAACTCAAGTGTTCTTCTAATGGCTAACGTGTGTTGCGACACCCTAAAACCAACCCCGGTGTAACAGCTACACAAGATCACGAACCGTGTCGGATAACTTAACGCGCGTATTCAAAACGCAAATTATAGCAAAGTGATCCCAGATTTTTCTACACAGACAATTAGTGAAAGTTGCAAGTACTACGACACTACATACAACCCCAGAAACCCCAGGTCAAAAAACCAACACCCCAGCCCTCACTCCGGCCGCAATTTGCGGCCAGAACCATTAAATTTGCGGCAACTAATTGAAGGGGTGGTCTCAGGTTTTTATGGTGGGTTCCATAGCTCAACACTAGGTCACTGTGATGGGAACTTCTAAAACAACAACCCGGATCAACAGCAGATTCACAGAGACTTCGATTTGACACTAAAAATATGATATTTCACAAAACGCCACCTATAGTGTTCTAAACCATAACTACAAGGCAATACAACAATATAAACTCCTAAGTAACAGTTAGAGGTCATTACCTAGCCACTCTTGCTCAAAAATCCTAGCTTTCCAAGCTCCAAGGCAACCAAGTGGCTAAATCAAGACATAGAAGTGTTTTAATGGGATTTTTGTGAAGTTTTTGCTAGGTTTTGGTGATGGGATAGTGAGGGTTTCGGTTTGGGAGTTGAGAGAATGGCAAAAAATGAAATGAGAGAAGAATGAGAGAGTAGGGGAAGGATAATGAAGAGAGGTGAGTGTAGGGTGAACCTTTACCTTACACTCACTCTCCCCCCTCACATCATTAATGCTCTCATTAATTATCTCATGACTCATTAGCCACCTTCCTCAATACAAACAAAGATATTTCTCACGCAAAAAAATATCTTGGGCAAGATTAAGGCAAGGTTAATTAGGACATGGATTAATTAAAGTGTCTTGGTCATATAATAAGATTAACACTAACCAACCCTCACATTAACATGCACTTGTGTGTGCAGGCCATATCAATTAATAATAAAATATCAATTTATTGATATAAAATGTGAGGAACCCGATTTGGTAAGCTTTTTACGAAAAAACCGCAATAATGCTTATTTAACACTAACCGCATTTCCAAGGTGTTACAGACTTAGTATTTTCTTATTTCTTGTCAGATGCTTATTGTGCACTTTTGATATACATATTGCATCTGGTTGTGATTCCACCATTGGCGAAGAGCTAGCTCCCGCTTGGGGATGCTTTATTCATTAGTTATATGTATTTCATGTGTTGTACCCGTTTGGGGGCCAGTATTTACAAAGGAGACTCTGCCGAAATTTTCGGGAAAATATGATGTTGCTTTTAAATGTTTAATGCCACTTATTTTTACTTATAACCACTTGCTTTAAAACAAATTTTCCTTCACTCTAATTGTTAAATGGTTTAGTTTTCTGGGTTTTGGCTTACTTAGATTACGTTGCGCCTTGAGACATTTTGTAGTTTATGTGTCGGTCACATCCGTGTTGTTCTCCTCCGAAACACGGAGACGCGACCGCGTAGGTCCGTCTTGTCTGAATTCGAGGGGCAGATGCTAATTGGTGCTATCCGTCCACCTCTCTGAAGATACCAAATTGATTTATGATACCATGTATCGAAGGTTTAAACGGATGTGGCCGATATAGCAGACTTCGTCAGATTCCCCCTCGTTGAGGTTTTTTTTATTGTGGGGACGCTCTTCCCTGCAGGCGCAAGCTCCTGCAGTTAATTACGCTACCGCATCACGGTAACCACTTTCTCCTTCTCCAGATGGTCACTTCGTGTCGTGGGTGTTTGTTTTGTTTTTGGTTTCCCGTGGATTGTATACGGAGACTAATTTATGTTGTCGCCCATAGGGCGTGGATTAGTCCAAATCTGTATTTTCTTAGATTTGGGTTTAGGGTTGGGTTTAAGGATGCGTTTGTCTCATTTGAGACTAAGATCAACTTAAACCTTTGTTAAGGATACGCTAGCCTAATGTTAGACTAAGATCAACTTAACAGTTTGTTAAGTATACGTTAGTCTAATTTTAGACTAAGATCCACTTAACAGGATCATTTAGATCCAACAAAATAGCATTTGAACTCTATTGTTTTAGTTTAGGGACTTTGCGGTCGATTACCAATTTAAGGACATTGTGGTCCAGTGTAAAGACATCATAGTCTGTGAAGGTTAAGGACATTATAGTCCATGGACTTAAGGACCCCACAGTCCGAGGTTAAGGACATCATAGTCCATGGGTTTAAAGGACCCCACAGTCCGAGATTAAGGACATCATAGTCAACGGGTTTAAGGACCCCACAGTCCATGGAATGTCTGGTTATCGGGACCCGTCACCTCTCTGAAGATTTTGAAGTATTACAACGACAAATATCAGAGAAGTGAAGAGATGTACCCTCGAACCAAAGTTGATTGGGAGATCTGTAGTCCAATTTAGGACTAAGATCAATTAATTAGATTATGAGCACATGGGCTCAGTTAAATCTGAATTGAGGACTTATGGCCAACTTGGGCTAAGTCCAATTAGGTCTGAAATATTGGACCTTTGTTTGGACTGTTGAATTATTTGTCTGGGTTCAGTCCCTCCATTATTTAGCAATGCTAAACAGGGGTTTGGGGGGCTCTGACAACATTTTGTCTTTGGCTGAGCAATAACCATTCATTATAGTTCTGGATTTTAAGGTTCAGTTGAAGGGAAGATTTGTCTCTGGAAAACTTAGCCAATTTGGGCTAAGCTTGGTTTCTAAAATAGTGTTAAACACTAGAGGATATTTAGCGATCACGTGTTCCCACGTGATGTGCTTAAAACAGTGTTAGACACTAGGGACAAAACACTCAAAATAGTGTTAAACGCTAAAAATGAGGTGGTTATGTGGAGTCACGTGAGGCGCTAAAGAATTGGGCCAGACTTCCTTTATTTTTCTCTCAAGATCTGCCAATAAGTGTTAAACACTTAGTCTTTGGAATCATCGCGTGTGGACACATGACAATGCCTCTGCGTTGGGCATCAATTTCTCTGTCTTCCCTTATTTTATTCTTTTGGAAAGGATGTTTGTCAGGGATCACGTAGGGACACGTGAGGCGTCCTAGATCAGTACTGCTTTTGGCTTTGTTCTCTTTTATTTTGAGGGTCACGTGGGAGCACGTGAGGCATTGCCTCTGGGCTAATTCTTTCTTATTTTGAGGAGTCCATTAAAGGGTCACGTGGGAGCACGTGAGCATGCCTTATTCATTCCTTTTTGTTCATTGGGATGAAGGGCCGCGTGTTACCACGTGATCATGTCGGATACTTAATCTATACGTGCATGGAGAGCTTCAAGTCTCTTGTTTTAAGAATTAAATTCTTTTGTAGGGTTAAACCCTAGTTTCATTTAGAGGAATTAAATTCCTATGTATATGGAAGAATTAAATTCTATAAAACTCAACTCTTCCTCTAAGTTTTGGATCTGCATAGCAGAATCTTCCCGATGAGAATTAAATTCTCAACTTGTGGAGAGATCTGCTTATGCAGATCTTCAACCATGAAGAAGAACTAAGTTCTTGTTTTAAGGGTTAGATCCTGTTTCTGTTGAAGTAAATAAATTCCTAAGTATTTGGGGGAATTAAATTCCTTAAACTCAATTCTCTCTCTAAGTTTTGGATCTGCATGGCAGAATCTCCCCGATGAGAATTAAATTCTCAACTTGTGGGGAGATCTGTTTCTGCAGGTCTTCAACCAAAGGAAGAACTAAGTTCTTATTCATAATAGTTAAACTCTTAATTTGAGAATTAAATTCTCCTTTGTTTTATGGAGCTTAGATCTCTTTCCCCTTTCACACCTAGGGTTTCTTTTCTCTTTTGAAGAAATCTTCTCTCTCTCTGGAGAATTAAATTCTCTTCTTTTTTCTCTCTGTTGTTGTATTTTTCTAAAAAAAAATTCCCAGGATTCTTCTCTTCTCTTCTTGGGTCCTATTTATATGAGAAAGAAAAGAATCAGTTTGTTTAGTCAATCTTTCATTGAAAGATTTTAATTGATTTTGTAACCAACATGATCTTTTAGATCACTCAGTGAATTTTATTCACCATTGGATTTTTAATCCAAAAGATATTATGTTTATTATTCTTGGTGAATTTCAAGGAAATCTTTACTTGTATAGAATCTTTCTATAAATTGGTGATTTTTAATCACCATCGGATTTTTAATCCAACTGTGCTCTACTTTACAGAACATAATCTTTTTTGTTTGGAAAGATTTAGAGAAATATTTTTCCAGTTAGGGTTCTCGATTCCCTCTTAATTAGAATTTAATTCTATTAGTTTAGAAGGCTTAAGAGCCTATCACGTGTTGGCACGTGACCCCCATGATTAAGTATTTTAACCAGAATTTAATTCTGCTGTTTTAAAGAACTAAGGAATCATCACGTGTCAGCACGTGACCCTTGGTCACGTGTAGACACGTGATGCCCCATTGGGATCTTTCCTCGTTATTTTATTATACTTTTAATTCTTTTCAGTGGGTTTAAAGGCCCATCACGTATGGGCACGTGACTCCTGTTGATTAGAATTCAATTCTATTATAGCATAGTCCCCAGGAAACCATCACGTGTGAGCACGTGATGCCCCATTGGGTTTTTTCCTGATATTTTATGAGGGAACAAATGCCCCCACAGCGTTGTTCTCACGTGTTTGCACGTGAGTGCAACTCTGTCATTTTTTTGTGGCCATTGGATCTGCCTAGAGAAGGGGGGAGATGAACCGTTTCCCATCACATCCTATAAATGCAGGGGTCCCTTCAGAAGCGCCTCCAATTTTTCCATCTTTTTCGTTGCTCGTTTTCCTCTAAGAATTTAATTCTCTTTCCCAGAGCTCAGTTCTCTGTTTCAAAAATTTCCAGAGTTTAACTCTGTCAACAAAAGATTTCCTTTTTTAGGTAAGGATCTTGAACGGCTGAAGAACTTCTTGTAGAAATTTTCTTTAGATTTTAAATCCACACCAAGGGTTTTTCCCTTTAACAAGAATCCATCTTTCCAAGTTCTTTAAAATAATGTCCAATCTTTAAATAAAAACTCCTTTTGTTAGGGCTTCTCTGATCTCAGGGATCGATGGTGATACTTGTCTTCTCTCTGAAATTTAATTCCATTCCAAAGAGCTTTAGCTCTGAAAATGTTTTCTGGGAATTTAATTCCTCTATTCAAAAGGAATTTAATTCCTCTAAAGAACTCAGTTCTTCACAGAGAACTTCTTGGGATTTTCTTGCCCTGAGTTGTTCTTTGCAAAAATGCTTCCAGAGAGACCCTTCATGATTTGCATAGAGTTCTTGCAGTGGGTTTCCTCCTTGGGGAATGTGTAGAGTTGTTTGCAGTCCACTGTTCATTTATTGAGAATCTTCCTTTTATTCTTATAATGATTACCCTGCCTCATCATTAGTGAGCCGCCATTTTGATTTTGTGGGGCCCCTGTGTTTTGTAACCAATGGTCCCATAAAATAAGTTGTTTATCGTTTTCTTCCACTGTCCTTTTTTGTATATATATATTTATAAATATATATACACGTGTGGGCTTCATTAACGGTTTCCTTTCGTCTGTTTCAGGAACAATGGCTTCTCTTCCGTACTTCCCTTTCACCCGCTCGGAGGCTGCCTTTCCTCAGTCACCGTCTGATGAAGAAGTGATGGCGATGATTAGAGCTCACGACCCTAATTGTACCAACTTGCTTTTATGGGGGACCTGGTACAGTCATATCATCCGTGGTCGCCGCGGCTTTCTTTGCGAGATACCAACAGAGCCTACCTACCCATTTTTGCTGATGGAGCGTTTACGGACCGTCTTTGCTGTAGAGATGTTGAACCGGACCCCTACGGGACGGCTCGAGCTGTCGACAACTGGGATTCCAAACCACCCTGTGCCAGCTATAGACATCTTAGGGCGTCATATCTGCCAAGGTGAAGCCCAGCCCTGGGGACAGGTTTACAACATATGGCTTACTCCTCGACAACCCATGGGTTACCTTCTCTGGGCTCGTTATATCCTGTCTGCCCATCGTGCGCGACTGCAGAGGGTCGGGCTCTATCAGGCGGTGTACGCGTCTCTCTTCCACTATCAGTCCCCCCATATCTGGTGGGTTAAGGCTTTCTTAAATCAACGGAATCTTCCCACCAACACCTTCTTGCTAAGGGACCGTGAAGTTTCAATTTCTCTGGAAGAGTTTCGCGAGATCTCGGGGTTGCCGATAAGGGGGACGCTCTATGAAGAACTGCTGTCTCCTGATGAGTATGTTTTCGAAACTGAGCCTGCTATGCTTGACGTCCTGTCGATTGAAAATGCCGTCCGCCACAAGCACCCAAGTCTAATTAAGACTCTGGGCATTTTTGAGAAGCTATTCACAGAGTCAGAGGGGCAGGGCGTCACTTTCAAAAGCTTTATCGCTTCCTTCCTTCGCGGAGACGTTCTATCAAAGGCGGCTCCGAAGTTTGTGAGTATCAATGACCTCTTCGGGTTCGGTTTAAATAAGCTACCGGCTAAAGAAGAGGATTTGCCGCAGTTCTACATTCCAATCCTGTCGGTTGTACTTTTTGAATCAATCGCAACTCCTGGCATAGATGAAGAGACTTTCTTCGTGGGTTTTATCAGCGTCTGGCTCAGCTGGTTCGTTATTCCAACGCACCGTCGATTCATAAGAGCTTCGGTCATTTACCCTGCTCATCGCATCGCTGGAGGGACGCGACTAGCCGTGGGCATTACGGGGCTAGCGCATCTGTATCATGGGCTAAGCGCTGCAGCCAATACCTCAACACCAGGCATGAACGGAGTGAGTTTCTCTCTTCATTACTTTACGTCATGGATTGAGATGGATGTGCTAGGGGCATTTGCCGCGCATCAGAGACCCAGCTTTTATGATGCATACACTTTTCCGCGGCTTATGAGGTTGGTGGACGCCTCTGCTCCTGATCCAACTCAGTCCGGAGCTATTCTCATGCTGCTTAATCCCTATGCCAATGCGGGCGGGATGGTATTCAACGATCGAGTCCTCTCTGGTCCTTCAGGACCGATTCAACAGCCTTGTGACTCGTCGAAAGAGGGAGCACCCTCCCTGAAGCCCAAGGAAGCCATGCACTTATATTCGATCAGACCGGGTTATCTGGTATTTCGTCAAAATGGTACGGCCCTTTTTATGTGGTACAACCCACACCGCTTTGCTCGACAACGTGTCCCCTTTGAGGCGTTTACAGTGGAGCCCAGCCTGTCGTCGGAAGTTGTTCGTGACGCCGCTCATCACTTCATGCGGCTGAACACCGGCTCTCGCTTCGTGATTCCTGAGGCTGACTACATCCCTCGATGTGTGGGGGCTTTCACGGGCTGGTATCTCCACCAAGTTAGTCCTATTATTATCGAGGAGAGGAGGATGCTCCTTGGATATAAGGTTCCTACTCCGATCCAGGCTATGGGAGTCCCGCTGTGACCACGGGCAGTGGTTCGCCCTCCCCTGAGAGATGCTGGTATTGTGCTTATTCCTGAGACGGCGGAAGTGGATCCAACTCCCACAGCTGGTATGCCGCCGCGCACTAGAGCTCAAGTAAGGGCCAATAAGGCGCCAATAGCAGTATTTTCAGCTGCGGCGTCAGCAATGGCAGTGTCGTCATCAGTAGCACCGCCGAGTGAGGATATTGAAGGCGAAGTGGGCCAACGCCGCAGCAAAGCACCGAGGGGAAAGAAGCGACCGTCTTCTGGTGCTAGTTCTGGGTCAAAGAGGAGAAAGAGGACGGTCACCAATCTGCTTGATTTTTAGTAGAATCAGAGCCTATCCTTCAAGATGAACCACTAGCCATGCAAGAATCGGATGGCGGTCTACTTTTCCCGGGTTCATCTGCCGAGGAATCCGCACAATTGACTGAGGCTATAAGACACTCACAGGATGAATATGAGAATGTAAGGATCCCGAAGAGGCCTTACTCTGCCGTCATCTTTTACGAAGATCCTCCATCGATACGGTAGGTCCTTTGGAAGAGGGAGAAGAGAGAGCCCTTAAGCAGCCTATCTCGGCTGATGCCGAAGATGCATTGTCGCTGTGGATTGGTGGCCACGAGTCTACCCCTGCACCCTGACGAGCACGAATTCTTGAGAAGGAACGCCGGCTTGAAAAAGCCATACTAGAGGCTCCTTTGCACATTGGTATACTCATATATCTTTTTGTAATATTTTGCACTGCTCGTATATATATATATATATATATATATCCTTATCTTCGCGAAAACTTCGCAGGGACTTCGGCAATGGCAGAGGATCAATGTTCGAGTCGCGCCTTGGCTATGGACTCCGCAAATATCCCCGACGAGACACTAGTAAGTGTGGAGGGGGTCGATACAACTGTTGTTCCTGCCACGGAGCTCCCTTTGGTGACCCCCGTTCCCCTGGTGATTGCTCTCCCGGAAGAGGCATCTTCGTTGGCCGCGGATTCAATGGATCTTTCTGGGGACGGCCCGGAGGCTAGGGGACAGGTAGTCGAGGCTACCGTCCTTTCATTGGAGCCCGCAGGGGTGGCCGCCGCTCCTCAATTGGAAGTTGTTATACCAGCCCATGTTCCCGATGATGTGCCTGAGGGCATGGAGGAGGCCGCCGAAGCTGCTATCCCTCCAGTCTAAAGCGGGAGGAGTATCGAAAGTATCCTTCTATATTTTATTTTAATAATCTCTCCATTATCTGAACCTTTTCGTCTTTTCAGAATTGCACGGGTTGGCGGCGTCTATTGTTGATCTGTCTCCCAGAAAATCCTTTCAGCGTTTGCTAGAGATGGCCGCTCCGCAGGCGATATCCCCTCAATGCATCGTCCTCTCTTCCGGGCAGGGTTAGTGTTATTTGCCTTCTCCTCACGGCCTTATTATTATTTTGTAAAACGATATTGATGCCTTCTGCAGTTTTGGAAGCTGATGATGAAGTTGAGATTCTTGACGGGCATGGGGATCCTTCAGACCCTTCTTGCATGACCGTGGGTAAGTAAAGTTTCAATGTTGTTCCACCCGCTCTTTACTTGCGAGTCTCGCTGATCGTTTTCTATGAATCTTAACGGCTTTGCCAGTTCTTACCACACTGGAATCTCGCATCGTGATGCCGCCCGGCCCCTATGCTCTACGCGCCTCGGAACGGATGGCAAAGTTAAGCCTTCACTCCTTGTCAGCTCTGATTGAAGAGCTTCATGCTAGCAGTCTGATCATGGCCGAAGCATTTGCCGCTGAAGCCAACGGTTCTCTTCCCTTTCTCGCTACTTACCATAGTGAAACATTGGTGCAAGTCTAGGTTGAGTTCTGTCGTCAGGTGGAGGCTTGCTTGAATACTCTTGAATATACACGCCTTCCTTCAGAGCTTGTGGCTGCAAAGGCGAGTTTACGGGGGCTGATTGAGTGGTGCGCTGCGAACATGCTATCATGCGAGAAGAGGCTCAGCCGAAATTTTTCGGAGAGGGAGCTGGCTTCCAAAGCGCTGAGGGAACTTCAAGCTAATCTTACGGCCAAGACCACTCGGGCATATGAACTTTGGCGGGTGCTTCAAGAAGCTATCAGGGAGGTGGTAGCCATTGATAAAGCCGTCATTTTCACTCGCGAAATGGTCGAAGCTCATAAGGTTACCGAAAAGGAGCTTGAAAGTCGGCTTGCCTCGTACCAGGCCCAACAGGCTCAAACGGAGGCCCGTCTCTTAACGATAATAAATCATGAAGCTGAGGCCCAGCGGAAAAAGGATGAACTGGCAAACCTATTGAATCGTCTGCCGGCTTGAAGAATTGTATATTTTTTATTCTTCTTTTGTACATACTCCTGAATGAGAGTATTTTTTTATTCTTTCATAAATTGTACTTTGTATTCATTTTGATTCATGAATAAAAGACATATTTTATTTCATGATGGTGTGTCCCTTTTAGTAAATGCATTTTGTGGATAATCTATTTTGATCTCCTTGTAGGACATCAATGGCTTAGGAGTCAGGTTAAGATTTGCCTCCGAAGTCTTTCCAAATTTATGAGCCGTGAGGGTCCCATAAAGGTATTTCTCCTTACGAATCGTGAGGATTCCTAAGTGTATTTTCTCTTGAGAGTCGTAAGGATCTCACAAGAGAATTTTCTTTCTTACAAGTCGAAAGGACCCGTAAGTGGTTATTTCTTTTCTTGTCGGAGAGTGTGGCCTGTAGAAAATCTACCTTGACCTCTCTGCGAAGCAACGATGGCTTGGGAGACAGGGTTAGAATCTGCCTCCTAAGACTTTTCAACTTCATGAGCTTTGAGGGTCTCATAAAGAATTTTCTCCCTACAGGTCGAGAGGATCCCGTAGGTGTAATTTCTCATTAAGAATCGTGAGGATTTCTTAGTGAGTTTTCTCTTGAGAGTCGTAAGGATCTCACAAGAGAATTTTCTTCCTTACGAGTCGTGAGGACCCGTAAGTGATGGATGAGATTGACATTATCCGCATTTCACAGAATCAGGGGTTGCTTTGGCCATTTCCCATGGAGTCAAGCTTGACTTTAGCCATGTTCTATGAGACCAGGATTTGCTATGGATGCTTCCCACGGGGTCAGGATTGACATTAACCGTGGTCCGCAAGGACCAGGATCCGCTCTGGACGCTTCCCACGGGGTTAAGATTGACATAACCCGTGTTCCACGAAACCAGGATTTGCTCTGGGTGCTTCCCACGGGGTCAGGATTGACATAAGCCGTGTTCCGCAAGGACCAGGATCCGCTCTGGACGCTTCCCACGGGGTCAGGATTGACATAAACCGTGTTCCACGAAACCAGGATTTGCTCTGGGCGCTTCCCACGGGGTCAGGATTGACATAAGTCGTGTTCTACGAAACCAGGATTTGCTCTGGACGCTTCCCACGGGGTCAGGATTGACATTAGCCGTGTTCCGCAAGGACCAGGATCCGCTCTGGATGCTTCCCACGGGGTCAGGATTGATATAAGCCATGTTCTACAAAACCAGGATTTGCTCTGGGTGCTTCCCACACGGTCAGGATTGACATAAGCCGTGTTCCGCAAGGACCAGGATCCGCTTTGGATGCTTCCTACGGGGTCAGGATTGACATAAGCCGTGTTCTACGAAACCAGGATTTGCTCTGGGTGCTTCCCATGGGTCAGGATTGACATAAGCCGTGTTCCTCAAGAACCAGGATCCGCTCTGGACGCTTCCCACGTGGTCAGGATTGACATAAGCCGTGTTCCGCAAGGACCAGGATCCGCTCTGGACGCTTCCCACGGGGTCAGGATTGACATAAGCCGTGTTCTACGAAACCAGGATTTGCTCTGGACGCTTCCCACGGGGTCAGGATTGACATTAGCCGTGTTCCGCAAGGACCAGGATCCGCTCTGGACGCTTCCCACGGGTCAGGATTGACATAAGCCGTGTTCTACGAAACCAGGATTTGCTCTGGACGCTTCCCACGGGGTCAGGATTGACATTAGCCGTGTTCCGCAAGGACCAGGATCCGCTCTGGACGCTTCCCATAGGGTCAGGATTGACATAAGCCGTGTTCTACGAAACCAGAATTTGCTCTGGGTGCTTCCCATGGGGTCAGGATTGACATATGCCGTATTCCGCAAGGACCAGGATCCGCTCTGGACGCTTCCCACGGGGTCAGGATTGACATAAGTCGTGTTCCATGAAATCAGGATTTGCTCTGGGCGCTTCCCACGGGGTCAGTATTGACATAAGTCGTGTTCCGCAAAACCAGGATTTGCTCTGGACGCTTCCCACGGGGTCAGGATTGACATAAGCCGTGTTCCGTAAGGACCAGGAACCGCTCTTGACACTTCCCATGGGGTCAGGATTGACATAAGCCATGTTCCATGAAACCAGGATTTTCTCTGAGCGCTTCCCACGGGGTCAGGATTGACATAAGCCGTGTTCCGCAAAACCAGGATTTGCTCTGGACGCTTCCCACGGGGTCAAGATTGACATAAGCCGTGTTCCGCAAGGACCAGTATCCACTCTGGACACTTCCTACGGGGTCAGGATTGACATAAGCCGTGTTCCACGGAACCAGGATTTGCTCTGGGCACTTCCCACGGGGTCAGGATTGCCATAAGCCGTGTTCCGCAAAACCAGGATTTGCTCTGGGCGCTTCCCACGGGGTCAGGATTGACATAAGCCGTGTTCCACGAAACCAGCATTTGCTCTGGGCGTTTCCCACGGGGTCAGTATTGACATAAGCCGTGTTCCGCAAAACCAGGATCCGCTCTGGATGCTTCCCACGGGGTCAGGATTGACATAAGCCATGTTCCACGAAACCAGGATTTGCTCTGGGCGCTTCCCACGGGATCAGGATTGACATAAGCCGTATTCCGCAAAACCAGGATTTGCTCTGGGCGCTTCCCACGGGTTGGGATTGACATAAGCCGTGTTCCACGAAACCAGGATTTGCTCTGGGCGCTTCCCACGGGGTCAGGATTGACATAAGCCGTGTTCCGCAAGGACCAGGATCCACTCTGGACGCTTCCCACGGGGTCAGAATTGACATAAGCCGTGTTCCACGAAACCAGGATTTACTCTCGGTTGTCTGTGCATCGTCGAGTCATGGAACTGGGAATTTTGCCGCAGCTCCGATTTGTTGCGTCTGTTGTAATGAGATGAATGTTGAGATGATCTCCAGGCTGTCTGTGAACCGTCGAGATTTGGCTTCTTTTTCTGATGGAGCCTGGTGGGAATGAATGGCTCCCTCTTTGTTTGTACCCCTGGATTGTATACAGGGATCGATGTGATCTCACCTGTAGGGCCAAAAGTTTTATTTTATATATTTTTCTTTCCGCGATACTCTATCATTTCAGCTTTTATATCGCGAAAGTCGCGATTGCCCAATCATTTCAGATATTTTTTCGCGGTGCCCAATCATTTCGTCTATTTGTTTTTATTTACTCGCTGCTTTTTATTGTGAGTTGCCCAACCATTTCGGCTATTTCATATGCATACATTTTTACTTGCTGATTTTGTTGCAAGTTGCCCCATCATTTCGGCTATCTCATATGCATTTATGGCTTGCTGGCTTTTCGCTGCGAGTTTTGGGATTTGACACCGATTTCGGCATCAGTATCGCTTCAACTGGGATATTGCCAGGAGCGAATCATCATTTGCCTTTGTCGATGTCGAACAAAGATGGCTTAGTAAACAGGGTTATGATCCTGTCGACTAAGGATTTGAACTTTATGAGCCATAAGGGTCTCATAAAGGTATTTCTCCCTACGAGTCATGAGGATCTCACAGGTGCGTTTTCTCCTTAAGAATCATGAGGAGTCTTAAGTGTATAGTCTCTTATAAGTCGTAAGAATCTTACAAGAGTATTTTCTCCTTATAAGTCGAGAGGACTTACAAGTGTCGTTCGCCATATGAGCATATCCCCGGTCTCTGATGAGATTTTGTTAGGGAAATGTTTATTCGCGCCCGTGGATTGTATACAAGGGTTGATATCGAGACGCTTGTAGGGAAATGCTGGAGGTTGTGATGGCTTAAGAACAAGTTCAGATCCTTGCAGCTTAAGGCTTTTGAATCTTATGAGCCGTGAGGGTCTCATAAGAGGGTTCTCCTTACGAGTCGTTAGGATCTCGCAAGTGTAATTTCTCCTTAGGAATCGTAGGGATCCCTAAGTGTGTTGCTCCCTTGTGATTCGTAAGGATCTCACACAGGTATTTCTCCTCACAAGGTCGAGAAGGCCTTGCAAGTGTCTTTTAACGAGATTGGGCCCTTTCGGGTTTTCACAAAACTCGTCGGTAGCCCTGCTGTTTTTACTCACGGAGCCCGTTCGGGTTTTCATCCGTGCCCATTTTGCTTATGAACAAACCATTTTTTAAATTTTTTTTTGTGTCAGCCTTGGGATGCTACGGTCCGTAGTAGTTTATCGACGTCTCGGTCAATAGCTAGTTTTAGGACATGGTGGTCCATCGTTAGTTTAAGGACGTTTCGGTCCGTCGCCAGTTTTAGGACATAGTGGTCCATCGTTAGTTTAAGGACGTTTCGGTCCGTAGCCGGCTACTACTTATAGAGTTTGGGCTTAGGAAGATAGCGAGCGGATATGGGCGTCGTTATCTATCGTTGACCTAGGCCGTGACTCATCAGGGGTAGTATTTTTTCAGGAAGCGGCCGTTTATTGGCCTAAAAGGTCTTTCACCATGCATGTCCATGAGTAGATAGGCTCCACCCTGATAAACTTTGTCTATGATATACGGGCCTTCATAGTTCGGTTCGAATTTCCCCCGCTTGGCACGATTGGGGATCATTGGTCTTTTGACCACTAGCACGAGTTCGCCTTGGCGGAATGTTCTCGGCCTAGTCAATCTTTCATATGAGCGCGTCATCTTTGCTTTATAAGCTTCCAGATTTTGTTGCGCCATGAGCCGAGTTTCATTAAGGGCATCGAGCTCCTCAAGCCGAAGGTGAGCATTTTCTTCGTCTGTTAGCTCGTAATGAACCGCCACTCGTAGAGAGGGTAACTCTATCTCAAGAGGGAGTACCGCTTCTGTGCCGAATACCAATGCATACGGCGTTGTGTTTGTGGCCGTTTTAAACGTAGTTCGATACGCCCAGAGAGCTTCATGCAGTCTTTCGTGCCAGTCCTTCTTATTTCGAGACACCGTCTTCTTTACGATCTTTGTCAAGGTCTTGTTGAAAGCCTCAGCTAGACCGTTAGCTCGGGGATTATAGACCGAAGAGTATCTCCAGTCTATATTATGCTGTTGCGCAAAGCGGCTGATTTTATGGCTTCTATAGGCTGGCCCGTTATCGGAGATAATCCGTCGCGGAGTGCCGAACCGATAAATGACGTGTGTCTTGAAGAAATAGAGGATATTCTCCATCTTCACTTCTCTTAGTGGTACTGCTTCTGCCCACTTGGAGAAGCAATCGGTTGTTGCCAGTATGAACCGATGTCCTCTGGACGACGCTGGTTCGATGGGCCCGATTATATCAGTTCCCCACATTTCGAACGGCCAGCTAGCCATCGTTAGGTGTAGCGGATTTGGATGCTGGTGGATAAAGTCCCCGTGAATCTGGCACGAGTGGCACTGCTTCACGTATTCAAGGCAGTCCTGGATCATCGTGGGCCAATAGTAGCCCATTCTTTTGATCTTTAGCTTCATCTTGGGCCCGGCTTGGTGAGAGCCGCAGAGTCCGTCATGAGTTTCTTGGACGACTCTCCTTGCTTCTTCAGGTCCCAAGCATCTTAACCACAGAGAATCAAATGATATCTTATACAGAGTATCATTAACGAAGGCAAAGGATAGAGATCATTTCATGAGCTGATGTCTTGAGGACGCATCTTCAGGAGTTCGATGGGATTTGAAGTAGTCTATAAAGACTTCTCTCCAATCCATAGCCTTTTCCTGGTCTTTTACCTGTAGGGTCGCTTGCTCGGTCGCTTCTTTTTCTTCGGCCGACTCCGGAGATATTTCTGCTGGCGCAAGAACCCGACGGCTTTGCACAACGATTCTTACGTCATCGAGGTTTTCGTCGGCCAGTTCTTTAGCGAGTTTGGCTAATGCGTCCACTTTGCTATTTTTTGCACGCGGCATGCTTTCCAGGGTGTAGGAAGGAATTTGAGTCAGCAGTTGTTGCACTCTCTCGCCGTATTTTACCAACTCTGGTTTGCACGTTTGATGGTCGCCATTTACTTGACTAACGACCAGCTGAGAGTCTTCGTATATGAGGAGGTATTCAATCCCTAAGTCGACAGTGATCTCAAGACCTGCTATTAAAGCTTCATATTCGGCTTCATTGTTCGTCCTCGGCTCTGTTAAGGAGAAGACAAAGCGCATTATCCCTCCTTATGGAGTTACGAAGATGAGGCCTACCCCTGATTTGATTACGGGAGTGCTTTGTTTGCGCTTCTTCATGGAAGATGCTAAATCGAAATAGAGTTCCCATTGGGTATCATTCTCCCTTCTCTCTCCGTCGATCGTGTCAAACGCGTGTTCGTCTGGCAATTCGTATTTCAAGGGAGAGTCGGCAGGTATCGGATGCTCAGCGAGGAAGTCGGTGATGGCCTGGCCTTTCACTGCCTTGAGAGGACGATAAGTTATCGAGAACTCCATCAAGAGCAGGGCCCATTTAGCGAGCCGCCCTGTTAATATAGCCTTTGATATCAAATATTTTAGAGGATCCACCTTTGATATGAGATGGACCTCATGTGCCAATACATAGTGTCTGAGCTTCGTTATCGCGAAGATCAACGCCAGGCAGTGTTTTTCGATGGGGGAGTAATTGTTTTCTGCCCCCAGAAGAACTCGACTCAAATAGTAGAGTGCTCTCTCATTCCCTTGGACGTTTTCTTGTGCCCATAACGCGCCTAGAGAACCCTCAAGGGTGGTTGTATACAGAATGAGAGGCTTTCCCTTGACCGGGGCAGTCAGCACCGGCGGATTCTGCAAGTATTGCTTGATTTCGTCCAGTGCGTTTTGGCACTTGCGATCCCAGACGAACGAGGCTCCCTTCTTCCTTAGGTGACTGTAAGGACGGCACTTTCCTGAGAGATTGGCTGTGAATCGCCGGATATACGTGAGCTTTCCTTGGAGAGACCGCAGTTGCTTGAGAGTCCTTGGCGGAGGCATTATCATGATCGCCTTGATCTTCGACGGGTCTATCTCGATGCCTCGGTGTCGGACGACAAATCCTAGGAACTTGCCCGAGGAAACTCCGAACGCGCATTTGAGAAGTTTCATCTTCAAATTGTATTTCAGAAGGCGCCGAAACACGATCTTCAGATGCTCTAAATGTTCCTTGTATGATTTACTTTTAACTACGAGGTCGTCGATATAGCATTCGACGATTTCATGTATGAGGTCATCGAAAATCATCGTCATGGCCCTCTGATAGGTGGCACCGGCGTTCTTTAGACCGAAGGGCATCACCTTGTAGCAGAATATGCCCAAAGGAGTCCGGAAAATAGTGTGCTTCTGGTTTCGGGATGCATTTTTATCTGATTGTATCCTGACGAGCCGTCCATGAAGGAGAAAACTTCGTGAGTGGATGTATTATCTATCATCAGCTCAGTGACCGGTACTGGAAAGTCTTCCTTTAGGCAAGCTTTGTTGAGATCCCGAAAGTCCACACATATGCGCACCGTCCATTTTTCTTTATCACCGGGATGATGTTGGCGATCCAATCAGGATATTGAACCTCTTGGATGAAGCCGGAGTCAATTAACTTCTTGACCTCGGCATTGATGCTCATCTCAAGCTCGAGCCGCATTCTTCTCGGTGCTTGTTTGATCGGCTTGACGTCCGGAGATATCACCAATTTGTGGGCGGCTATCTCTGGATCTAGTCCCGGCATCTCGAAATAGTTCCATGCGAAGCAATCTTTATACTGTATGAGCATATCTTTCAGCGTAGCCACCCTTTCTTCAGACAACAGTTCACTGACGAACGTCGGCCGTGGGTCATTTGCCGTTCCCAAGTCGATATTTCTGAGGTCATCTGCAGTATTATGTATCCCATCTTCTAGCTCTTTTGGCGCTGGTGGAAACTCGGAGATCACCTCGTTATCATCGTTTTCGAAGCACCAGGGAAGGCCAGCCATATCTTCGCATATTCTTTCTCCAGATATCGTTATCACGTGGCAGGTGCGAGATCGCTTCCAAGACCGATGTTGATCCGGTTCTACTCTCGCTGCATACGTGGCTTTCGGTTCATGCTTTTGCGGCGGGGTTACCCTCCAGCTGCTGGATAGAGCGAACTTTCCGAGTTGATAATGGTCTTCAACCCAGTTCTTGAAGGTGAAGCAGTTTTCGAGAGGATGTCCTATTGCTCGGTGATAGGAGCAATAGTCTGGGTGAGAGACCTTGTCTGCTTGCTCGGGGTGCTTGGACTCCGGGAGTGTCATCATCTGATATTTTATGACAAGATTGAATATCTTCTTTGTCTTGTCTTGGGGAAAAGAATATTCTCGACCCATCTTCTTTATAAGAGACGGATCCCGGCTGCTCGATTCTTGATCGCGTGGCTTCTTAAATCTTCTACGCTGCCGTCGAACGTTTTTTCCGTCCTTTGGTTTATTTTTGCCTCTGCGTCGGGTCTTTTGTATGACAGGTTGGCAACGAAGAGCATTGTCATTCTCCGCGGCCTGTTGAAGGAGGCACTGCGTCCTGGATTTCTCGTAAATGGCCATTTCGCGGCTATGGTTGTCCCGGACTTTCTGACCCGCTTCCCTTATTAGCTTGTCCATCTGTTCTTCAAACGACAGACTTGGCATTTTGATGGCGGGACCTCGTTTTGGTTCAGGATTGGCGTCTTTTAACAGAACATCTCCTTCTTCGTCAAAGTCAAGTATGACGTAGCAGCCATGGAATCGTTCCCGTTTCTTGGATTGAACATATCCGAACCCGATCATTTCTATTCTCCCATTGGGCAATTTTCACTGAGTTCCGGGGACGTCCCAGACCCTGTTGTAGAACTGAGCTTGTCGAGCAGTCTGTTTGAAAGGTACGCCTTGGCGCCTCAACAGCCTTCTTAATCCTTCTGTGTAATATCTGGGCAGACGGATGGGCTGGAGCCTGTCAAGTGTAGAATCAGCACCATGCCAAATTTCTTTTTCCACTTTGGTTTTCGTGGATTGATAAAAGAGGATCGCCTTTTCATCTTTTTGCCTGGGAGGGACGTAGAATGTCTGCAGTTCTTGCACACTATAGGTATCAAACGCGTCAAGCTCTTTGTAATGCTCCTGCGGGACCATGGCGATTTGCAAACTCCGATCATCGCCAGCGAAGGCTTGTATTGATGGCCGAACGGAAAATACGGCATTGACTTTGTCTTCCGAGTCACTGCCGAAAATTAACATAGGGGTGGACGGTCTCGGATTGTTGCATTGGGACGGCCCTGAATAAACTATTTCTTCTTCCTCCTCGGTATCACTCCCGAAGACCAGAATAATGATGATAGCTTTGTTCTTCGGTTTGTGACATCTTTCCGTGTCCTCGAAATCTGGTAAGAAGTATTTTGCATCTTCGTACTTTCGAACTTCATTCACAGAGAATGGGTCCAGTTCCCCTGTCACGGTATATTCGAGACCATCCTTGAAATACTTTATACACTAATGTTGTGTAGAAGGGATAATGTTGTACTCATGTAACCAAGGCCTGCCGAGCAAAGCGTTGTAGCAAGTCTTGGCGTCAATGACATAAAACTTGATGTCCGTGACGAGCATCCCAAAGCGTAATGTCAATATCATAGACCCGAGCGTCCGTGATGACTGGGAGTCAAACCCGAAGATGGTGATTTTATCACGAGCGAGATGCTGAACGCTCATGCAGATTTCCTTCAACACTTTTACATTGAGGAGATTGACGGAGGATCCATTGTCAACCAGGATCTTGCCTATCTTAATATCATGACAGTATCCAGAAACATAAAGGGGACGGTTATGCTCGCACGTCCTGAGGAGGAGATCTTCATCGCCGAAGGTGATATCGGCTGTGTGCACTTCTTCCAGCTCGTCCTTCATTTTTTCTTCGGCGAGGAAAGCTTGGAACTGTTCGGGCTCTTGTAACGCCTTCACCAAAGAATCTCTCGCCTCTTTTGATAACAATAGGGCATCAAGAATGCTTAGCTGCGAAGGTAGCTTACTCAAGTGTGCCAGAACGTTGTAATCCACCTTGTTTTCTTTGGCAGGTCCTTGGCTGTCAGCTCTTTGACGACTTGATCATCCAGGGCGATGTCCTCAGGGATTTTTTCTTTTCCCTTATCTTTTCTATTCGACCCACTGTTCGCGGGCCCGAGATTCTTTTCGGGCAGCGTACGATTGCGCAGCTGAATGTTCTCACTGGTCTTCATTTCTTCCGTTTCGGATGTGGGTTCTTTGAAGAGAGGGCCAAGGGCTATTTCTTCATCAGAATCGCTCCCAAAAGTGAGAACTTGTGATCCCTTACTATCAACCATGTGACAGTTTCCGGTAGTTCCTTTGCGCTCCTCGGTCGTATTTCTTTGTTCCCGACGAGTTTTGCGTTTCATCTGCTTGAAATGTTGTCGGTGAGCAATAAATCCTTGCCACCAGTTTTTAAAAGCGTTGCACTCTTCGGTGGGGTGCGCATTCTTTCGATGATATAAGCAGTAGGTAGGATGTATACCCGCTTCATCATGAGTGTTTTCTTCGGAGGGTGGCAGCTTCATTTCCATCGATATGGCCTTGGCGAACCTTTTCCTCATCTTGAGCCTGCTTTTATTTGCGGCGGATGTACTTTGATCTGGTGGGAGTCTTTTAACCCTTTCGTCCAGTCACCGGTGTTTGGTCTTTTCAAATATGGCCACATCGTGCTCTCGATCAGCTTTGCTTTTCAAAAGAGCTTCGCTTAGGAACGTATCAATCGTTTCGTCTGATGGTTCTAGAAGTTCTGGCTCAGGATATGCCCCCAGTTTCTCTGCGTAAGGAGCTTGTTCATTGTTTATCGACGAGTGAGAGATCACATGGCAGCTTGCTACATAATCTTCAGGCTCATCCGACAAGTCTTCTCCATTGTCATCATCCCCGTCCTCAAGGACATGGCTGAGAAATTCTTGGAGTGTGACTGGGGTCCGCGCCTTCTGGTTATATTCTTCTAGCGCGTCGATATATTTTTGCAGGTCCGTGCGCTCGTCACTAAGCTTCACAGGCTTTTTGGTCTTCTTCTTCTTCTTCGAAGACTTTGACGGCTGGGTGTGAGCGCTTTGGCTCTCACCACCAATTTTTAGAATTGGGCGCTGTTTCAGCATTCCATCGATGATCTCGGGTTCCAATGGATTTTTCCATCTGATTGCTAGGGATGTTTGGAGATCCTTCAGCATTCTTTTCGTTTTGGCTGAAAGAGCGACCTCCCATGGAACTTCTTTGACAAAAGAGCACGATACTCCCGGTGTGTCTCCCCTTTTAGGAGCATGCGGTTGAGGCGGGCTTACTTTCCAATTCTCAGACAGGGCGAATTTGCCCTGTTGCTATTGATCTTCAATCCAGCCCTTAAAGACGAAGCAATCTTCAATTGGATGGCCTATCGCTTGGTGATAGTGGCAATAATTAGGATTATTAGCCTCACCGGGTTGCAATGGGCGTTTCGGATTCGGTAGATTGATGAGCCTGTTGCGCACCGATAGTTCAAACAATCTCCTCGTTTCATCCCGGGGAAATGAGTAAGGGCGCTTCATTTTCTCATTATAAAATCGCCGTCTCTCGTCTAGGCGATCAGTTAATTTTGGACCACTAGGCTGCTGTTGAGCATTGGCGGTGAAGGTAGCTTTCCCTTTCCCTTTCCCTTTTTCATTCCGCGACGGCTTCGAAGAGAAATGCATGTGGCCCATCTGGTCCATTTGGGCCAGCTTATCAATCAAGGACTGGAAAGTGGTTGGCTTGAAAAACATCATGAATTGGGAGATGGTCGCTTGAGGGTCGAGAGTACCCACAAACATGCCTACCGCAGGCGCTTCTTCGATGCGCTGCTCGCACTTCGACCATAAGTTCCGCCACCGTATTGCATATTGAACCCATATTTCGCCTGGCTTTACCCCGGCATTAATCAATGCGGTGATCGGGATGAGCTCGCTAGCGCTTGCGAATTTCTGTGTAAACAGCAGCTCCATCTCTGCAAATGTCTTAATAGAGTCATTTGGAAGTTCAGAATACTACTCGAACGCCGTCTCCGACAAGCTGCCAACAAATTGGCAGAGCAGAAGTTTATCATCACCTCCAGTGTTTCCGCACAAGGCTCTGAATTGAGCGACGTGCTGATGCGGATTTCCCGTCCCCTTATATACATGGAATTTGGGGATCGTATATCCTGGCGGGTACCTTATTTGGTCATACCAACCCGGATAGGGTCGTCCAGTCTTAACGATCTGTTAGCCGCTTCATTCGCCTGGTGAGCTCGTATTTGCTGAGCAATGTAATCATCTAGAGCGGCCTTGGAGATGGTCTCCTCCTTGGCTGCTGAAAGAGCCTGAGGAGGGTTTGATGTCTCTCCTCTGTCATCTTCAATGATAATCGGGGGGTCATCAGTTGGAGGTTCCGGCTGTAACATCATCCCGGCCATGTCTTGGAACTAAAGAGCCATTCGTTTTATATTGGCCGCATGTTCCGCGGCCTCTTTTTCTTTCCTCTCGAGCATTCTTCGGAGGAATTCAACATCAGTTTCTTGTTCCTGATGCAGCTCTGAGGTCTCTGGATTTTCTTTCAGCCCAGTGAGTGGCCATTGCAGTCAGTATCTCCTGAAGTTTTTGCTGCTGTTGCTCCTGAGTCTTTGTTATCGACCGGGTAAGCGGTCGATGTCCCGTAGAAGCACGGCTTTCCTCTTTTCCGGAAGCCATATAAACGGTGTGCACCACCATGCCCCCAGACTTGGAGCGTTTAGATTCAATGTTCTTGCAATTCGCCGCAGACACAGGGGCTTTCTCCGACCTCCTTCTCTTGTGAGCAGTTGAAGTTGAGGGGGCCGTTGCAGCGGGCACCCAGACGGATGACATCTTCTGTGGTACCACGGGATGGCTCTCTTCTTGCCGAGCTTTAATCTTCTTTGGTCGGCGAGAGTAGTCCTGGTCAATCACCGATTCCTGGACCTGTCGCCAAACTTTGTAAATTTTGGAGGACAGCCGCTGAGGGGGCTGCTCCGGCTTCTTTTCTGTAGCAATCTCCATAGGTGGAGGAGATCTTTTTAGCACGGCAGTCGGAGAGTTCTTACGAACCCTCCTAAGCAGTTCAAAGCTGTTCCCAGTTGGAACAGCAGTATTGATTTCCACCATGGGAGCTGGTGGAGTCAGTCCAGAAGGGGAGCTGCCTCCAGCCTTCCTTACTCGTCGCCAGTGACGACGGCGAGCATGTCGTGCGGATGGGATTGTCTCAGCTGTAGGGGTGACTTCATCACGCCCCCTGTTTTGGTGAAGGGTTGTCGCCGGTGTCAGCCTCTTAAAGACCGATGTCCGTTGAGAAGCAATGTCTAATCTGTCAAAGACAGACCTCTGGGCAGGGGAAACAGCTTTGAGGACTTCACCTGGAGCGGGAGCCGGAACAGTCAGTCTTGTGAAGACCGACCCTTTAGCAGGAGAAGCCGCCTTGACGACTTCATGAGCAGGAATGGCTATCCGCTTAGGGATAACCCTTTCTGGTATCGCGAGCTTCTTCATGGGCCCAAATAAGCTTTGGCCAAGTCTATCAAAGACTGAGGCGTTGGAGCTGGACGACTCGTTGAGAGGGGCCGCAGTAGTTGTGAGCCGATTAAAGACCGAGCTCTTCGGAGCTTCTTGCAATGGTACAGGGGCATTGAAGCACATCGGTGGGAGCATGGTCCTGAAGAATAGCCCAGTGGTGTCCTGAGTTACTTGTTCCACTGGTATTGTGAAAAGGGAGACTGCTTGGGGCCTATAGGTTACACCTCCAGATGAGGTGGAACGGGAGTTGCAGTTGCATTTGGAGCAGTTAGAGGCCATTTCTTTTTTATGCATGAGAGTAAAACCCAATCTTATTACCTTGAACCCAAGGGCAACCATATTAAACCGCGATTCGTTCGCGAACATGACACACGAAGTGTGGAGTGGAAAGAGGAAAATGTCCCACCGGGTGTGCCAGAATCTCTTCTCCTCCGAAACACGGAGACGCGACCGAGTAGGTCCGTCTTGCCTAAATTTGGGGGCCAGATGCTAATTGGTGTTATCCGTCCACCTCTCCGAAGATGCCAAGTTGATTTATGACACCAAGTATCGAGGGTTTAAACGGATGCGGCCGATGTAGTAGACTTCGTCAGATTCCCCCTCGTTGAGGGGTTTTTGATTGTGGGGACGCTTTTCCTTGCAAGCGCAATCCCCTGTAGTTAATTACGCTACTGCATCGCGGTAACCACTTTCTCCTTCTCCAGATGGTCACTTCGTGTCGTGGGTGTTTGTTTTGTTTTTGGTTGCTTGTGGATTGTATACGGAGACTAATTTATGTTGTCGCCCGTAGGGCGTGGATTAGTCCAAATCCGTATTTTCTTAGATTTAGGTTTGGGGTTGGGTTTAGGGATGCGTTAGTCTCATTTGAGACTAAGATCAACTTAAACCTTTGTTAAGGATACGTTAGCCTAATGTTAGACTAAGATCAACTTAACAGTTTGTTAAGGATACGTTAGTCTAATTTTAGACTAAGATCCACTTAACAGGATCATTTAGATCCAACAAAAGAGCATTTGAACTCTATTGTTTTAGTTTAAGGATTTTGCGGTCGATTACCAATTTAAGGACATGGTGGTCCAGTTTAAAGACATCATAGTCTGTGAAGGTTAAGGACATCATAGTCCATAGGCTTAAGGACCCCACAGTCCGAGGTTAAGGACATCATAGTCCATGGGTTTAAAGGACCCCACATCCGAGGTTAAGGACATCATAGTCCATGGGTTTAAGGACCCCACAGTTCATGGAATGTCTGGTTATCGGGACCCGTCACCTCTCTGAAGACGTTGAAGGATTACAACGACAAATATTAGAGGAGTGAAGAGATGTACCCTCGAACCAAAGTTGATTGGGAGATCTGTAGTCTAATTTGAGACTAAGATCAATTAATTAGATTATGAGCACATGGGCTCAGTTAAATTTGAATTGAGGACTTATGGCCAACTTGGGCTAAGTCCAATTAGGTCTGAAATGTTGGACCTTTGTTTGGACTGTTGAATTATTTGTCTGGGTTCAGTCCCCCCATTATTTAGCAATGCTAAACAGGGGTTTGGGGGGCTCTGACAACATTTTGTCTTTGGCTGAGCACTAACTATTCATTATAGCTCTGGATTTTAAGGTTCAGTTGAAGGGAAGATTTGCCTCTGTAAAACTTAGCCAATTTGGGCTAAGCTTGGTTTTTAAAATAGTGTTAAACACTAGAGAATATTTGGCGATCACGTGTTCCCACGTGATGTGCTTAAAACAGTGTTAGGCACTAGGGACAAAACACTCAAAATAGTTTTAAACACTAAAAATGAGGTGGTCACGTGGGGTCACGTGAGGCGCCGGAGAATTGGGCTAGACTTCCTTTATTTTTCTCTCAAGATCTTCCAATAAGTGTTAAACACTTAGTCTTTGGAATCATCATGTGTGGACACGTGACAATGCCTCTGCGTTGGGCATCAATTCTCTGTCTTCCCCTATTTTATTCTTTTGGAAAGGATGTTTGTCAGGGATCACGTAGGGACACGTGAGGCGCCCTAGATCAATACTGCCTTTGGCTTTGTTCTCTTTTATTTTGAGGGTCACGTGGGAGCACGTGAGGCATTGCCTCTGGGCTAATTCCTTCTTATTTTGAGGAGTCCATTAAAGGGTTACGTGGGGGCACGTGAGCATGTCTTATTCATTCCTTTTTGTTCATTGGGATGAAGGGTCACGTGTTACCACATGATCATGTCGGATACTTAATCTTTACGTGCATGGAGAGCTTCAAGTCTCTTGTTTTAAGAATTAAATTCTTTTGTAGGGTTAAACCCTAATTTCATTTAGAGGAATTAAATTCCTATGTATATGGAAGAATTAAATTCTTTAAAACTCAACTCTCCCTCTAAGTTTTGGATCTGCATGGCAGAATCTCCCCGATGAGAATTAAATTCTCAACTTGTGGAGAGATCTGCTTATGCAGATCTACAACCATGAAGAAGAACTAAGTTCTTGTTTTAAGGGTTGAACCATGTTTCTGTTGGAGGAATTAAATTCCTAAGTAATTGGGGGAATTAAATTCCTTAAACTTAATTCTCTCTCTAAGTTTTGGATCTGCATGGCAGAATCTCCCCGATGAGAATTAAATTCTCAACTTATGGGGAGATCTGCTTCTGCAGATCTCCAACCAAAGGAAGAACTAAGTTTTTATTCAGAAGAGTTAAACTCTTAATTTGAGAATTAAATTCCCTTTTGTTTTTTGGAGCTTAGATCTCTTTCCATTTTCTTACCCAGGGTTTCTTTTCTATTCTGAAGAAATCTTCTTTTCTCTCTGGAGAATTAAATTCTCTTCTTTTTCTCTCTATTGTTGTATTTTTCTAAAAAAAAAATTCCCAGGATCCTTCTCTTCTCTTCTTGGCTCCTATTTATATGAGAAAGAAGAGAATCGGTTTGTTTAGTCAATTTTTCATTGAAATTTTTTAATTGATTTTGTAACCAACATGATCTTTTAGACCACTCAGTGAATTTTATTCACCATTGGATTTTTAATCCAAAAGATATTATGTTTGTTATTCTTGGTGAATTTCAGGAAAATCTTTCCTTGTATAGAATCTTTCTATAAATTGGTGATTTTTAATCACCATCGGATTTTTAATCCAACGGTGCTCCACTTTACAGAACATAATCTTTTTTGTTTGGAAAGATTTAGAGAAATATTTTTCCAGGTAGGGTTCTCGATTCCCACTTAATTAGAATTTAATTCTATTAGTTCAGAAGTCTTAAGAGCCTATCACGTGTTGGCACGTGACCCCCCTGATTAAACATTTTAACCAGAATTTAATTCTGCTGTTTTAAAGAACTAAGGAATCATCACGTGTCAGCACGCGACCCTTGGTCACGTGTAGACACGTGATGCCCCATTGGGATCTTTCCTCATTATTTTATTATACTTTTAATTCTTTTCAGTGGGTTTAAAGGCCCATCACGGGTGGGCACGTGACTCCTGTTATTAGAATTAAATTCTATTATAGCAGAGTCCCCAGAAAACCATCACGTGTGAGCACGTGACCCTTGGTCACGTGTGAGCACGTGATGCCCTATTGGGGTTTTTCCTGATATTTTATGAGGGAACACGTACCTTCAGGTCATGACAGACCCACTCCCCAAGACCACCACAAGGTAGTCTTGGCGGTGGGGACCCGAAACTGCCCCACCTTAGGCAGTTTCGGGTCTTCCCCACCCTCTGGCCATCTCATGGTGGCCTCGGGGGTGGGGTACCCCCTTTAGGCCACCCATTCGATAGTTAATTTTGGGATCTTTGCCCCCGCGAAGATTCAGACGGGTTTCGAGTTCGTTTCGACTCCCGGATTGGCTTAAAACGATCGGTTTTGGAAGTTTAGCTCACTGGATTTTTCATTTCTTGGAAAAATTGGTTAAGTTTGCTAATTGCGTGTGGAATTATAATATCATGGTTACTTTACAAGCTTTGTGATGTGCATGATACAATTATTAGAATCCGGATTAATTAGTATTATGAAAACTAGTTAGTATATTGTAAAGCTAGCCGTTTAGTCTCAATTGATCGATTGCCACGAAGTTTTGATTCGGATCAAAACTCCGTTGCAATTGTGTATTGTACGCAATCACTAAGTTGGGAATCTTGTTGAATTATCCGAAAACCAATTGAAAAGAGTTTTCAATTTGAGACTAAAATGCAAGTTTTATAAGTTAGGCATGAAATCCGGAATATGAGATATTCCGGGTTTATGATGTCTAAGAAAATTGCGGATTCTAATTATTGTAGTTTTCTATTTCTTTTTCTGCGACCGAAAGTGTAATATGTAGGGTATCCCAATCTCGTTGTTATATGTCAACGAGTTTTAGAGATACACATATTTGCTTACGTTGATGATATGTGATATCATGTGTTGCTGTTGATATGATTTATTGGATCGTCGTGAAATAATAGCCGGGGGTTTTCATGTGAGATGGGGGTTTTTATTTTCATTCATATAAAATCTGCATGTAATATTCTTTTATTGGGGCACTTCCGGGTTGAGAATGATGTCACCATTGCTGTAAATTATTTGATTTTCCGTATTAGGATAGACCCAAGGCGAGGAGCACAAGTAATCGGGTTCTAGAGTCCAGTGGGAGACCATCTCAGGGAGTTGAGACCAGGTCTCCTAACTCTAGAATTGGCAGGATTACTTGCCGCTCTCGTAGGGGTCTAGAGATGTAGGTTTGGCTATTCATCACGACTGTGGAATCCATGTTTTACATTATTGGCTAAATTTAAAACACGGACATCCTAATATATCCAATATTTCATATGTTGCTTCTGCTGCTTGATTCTGTGATATTGATCATATAACTGCGTGAGATGAATGTAATATTATATATATAATATATAATAAACGTTGCTTATGTTTTGCACCCGCGCTAGTCCAGCCCCCGCTCTTCTAGTAGTTAAGTAACCTAACAGTGCATGACGGGGCCCTGTGGCGAATACGGATGGCATAAGCGTACATTCTATTTTCGTTTCATTTTTCTGTAATGTTTAGAAAACATTAATTGATGGGATTTCATTAATGAGATTAATGAAAAGAAAGAAACCAAAAGATGTTGTAGAATCAAATTTTCAAAAAGGGCAACTCTAGTTTTTGCTTTGTATAGTGGTATTCCTTGATGAATATCCAGCATCTCATTCGATGAGGAAAGAGCCGAGATCCCTTCACCGGGAGTGACCTCTTTAGTGAAACTAGAAAATACTACAACCCACTCGGTTTTGTCGTTTGACTACTTCTCTAGTTCTTGCTTTTCATAGTGGTATTGCTGAATATCCTGCACCTCATTCGAAGAGGAAAGAGCCGAGATCCCTTCACCGGGAGTGATCTCTTTAGCGAAATTAGCAAAAGTTTCAAAAACACTCATTTTCAAAATCACTAGATTCTACAACGATATCAAGTTCATTACGCTCATGGTTTTCTTAAAAACCTGCGTAGCCCTCCGTCGTTTCAGATAAGTACTATTTAGTATTTGTGCTGCGTTTGTTGACCATAGCCAAGGCGTAGTGTGCGGTAGTTAATTAGCGCTTGTCTGTAGCATGTGATGCGATTGGATTAGGATAGTCGTGCGGCTTTGTTGACCTTAGCCATGGGTCGCACGGGTGGGTTTGATTCAATCAAGAAATGACGGGTTGAACTTGGCTAGCACTTATGATTTGTTGACCATAGCCAAGGTCATAAGTTGCTAGGGATAAAAACCATTATCGGGAATTTCAAGTGTTGAAATTTGCAATGAGATTGCATACCTTGTATATGATGGTTGGATCCCGATACCCACTGCGAGTAAGAGTTACTCTTGAGAGAGTTTTACACTTTACAATTTGTTAATCTAGTAGGTGTCTAGAAAGGTATCAACGGGGTTATGCCTCTAGGGAAACGGGGTTTATTTTAATTAGGTCCGTCCGAATGCACGGGGAACCTCCCTCGGAGTATCGATACCTGCCTGGCCGAACGATTGGCGAACTTGTAGGGTGTAATTAAATCCCGGCTAATCTTACCTTTTAGGGTTTGAAGGAAGATTTGATAAAAACAGTGGGAGCTATCCTGATTAGATAAAACAACCAATCTAATCTTGCAAAGAGCGCACACAAAGTGATTATCCTTCTCTCTCTCCTGATAGCGACCAATTACATGCCTTAATCAAGATAATAATATGGACGTTTTGACCGAACCTACTTATTATGCTGCGCTAGGTTCCGCTCTATGATTGTTATAAGTCCGAGCAAGGAATAAGGGAATATTCGGATTCCTACGCCACCCAAACGAAAAATTGCATGTTGATGCATTGTCTTCGGGTGTGTTCGTTACTAAGAACTGTTTCTCAGTTTACTCTACGTCCTGGGTATGGGATACCGGATCAGGATCCCACACATATAATTTGTTACATGGGCTATAGACTGGTGGAGAACTGGAAAAGGGTGATATGTCTCTAAGTAGTGGAGAATGGTGCAATTGTTGCAACCAAAGCAGTTGACAGATATTACCTGGTGTTACCAACTGGTAATACATTGATTCTTAGCGACTGTTATTTCGTACCAATAAATATTGTGAATATTTTCCTAAATCAAGTGTTGATTGGGTAAGGTATGCTGTATAACAGTGTATACGTTCTGAATCAAACTACAGTTCTAAACGTATACACACAAGAGGAACAGTTCAGAAATGAACGAAGTTTTCTTGTGGCATTGTAGAATGGGTCATATCGATGAAATAAGACTAGCTGAAGTTCCATAAGGATGCATATTTGAATCCGTTCGAATTTACATCTTATAAAACTTGCCAGTCATGTTTCAAAGACCAAGGTGACCAAATCTCCGTTTACTGGAAACGGAGAAAGAGCTACTGAACTCTTGGACAGATACATAGTGATACATGCGGTCCTATGTCTACACATGCCAGGGATGGTTCCACGTACTTTATTACATTCACCGATGTTCTCTCAAGATACGGACATGTGTTCTTGTTGAAACACAAATCTGAATCTTTTGAAAATTTCAAGGAATATATGTACGAAGATGAGAACCAGATGGGTAAAGGTATTCAAATCCTTCGATATGATCGGGGAGAAGAATACTGGAGCACGGAATTCCGAGACTATCTAAAAGAGAATGAGATTATCTCTCAGTTTACTCCTCCGTATACACCACAACACAACGGTATATCGGGGTGGAGGAATTGCACCCTATGAGATATGGTGCGCTCTATGATGAGTACTGCTGAGTTATCTATTTCTTTTCAGGGACATGCACTTGAGAAGATGCATACCTATTGAATAGAGTTCCGATCAAATCCGTTACCTACCACTCCATATGAGATATGGAATGCGAAGAGACCATCTCTTAAACGAGTTAAGATATGGGGTTCTCCGGCCTATGTTGAAAAGCAAAATCCGGACAAGCTCGAGGCAAAGTCAGTTCTGTACAAGTTTGTAGGTTATCCCAACCATTCGCGAGGGTATATCTTCTACCACACCGAGGAACAAAAGATGTTTTGTTGCTCGACTTGCTACCTTTTTAGAAAAGGAATTTCTTGTGGAAGAAATTAGTGGCGATGAGGTAGAACTGGAAGTAGTTCTAGCAAACAAAAACTATAACTGACGATTTGTTGGAACCGGAGGATTCAATAGTCCCCGACGAACCGCAGCCATTCCGCAGATCTAGTTGGGTTCCTCATCCATCTGAGAGATACTACGGTTTTCTCATAGACGGTAGGGAGCGGGGATTGCATCATGGAGATGATGACCCAACTAGTTTCGTACAGACCATCACGAGTGGGGACTCTATGAAATGGCTGGATGCTATGTGATCTGAGATGGAATCCATATACACCAATAAAGTGTTGACTTTGTATGTTGCTCCTGAAGGGGTAAAACCCATTGGGAACAAGAGGATCTTTGAGAAAGATAATTTGGTGTAGATGGAAAAGTTGAGACTTTCAAAGCTATGCTTAAGTCCATCTGGATCCTACTTGCTATTGCTGCATATCATGACTACGATATCTGGCAGATTGCACGTCAAAACCACTTTTTCTAAATGGTAATTTAGAAGAGAGCGTGTATATGACACTGCCAGAGAGCTTCGTAGACAGTGGGGGCAGCGGAAGCATGTTCAAACTGCTGAAATCTATCTACGGGTTGAAGCAGGCATCGCGGAGATAGAACATCTGTTTTAATGAAGCTGTCAAAGAGTTTGACTTCATCAAAAAGATAGATGAACCATGTATAAATAAGAAGGTTGTAGAGAGTATGGTAGTCTTCCTCGTATTGTACGCGGATGACATACTCTTGATAGGAAAGGGTATTCCTATGCTATACTCGGTCAAGCATCTCTTATCATACAGGTTCTCCATGAAAGATCTAACCGATGTCTCCTACATCCTGGGGATATAGATCTAAATGGATTTAGGATTGTCCCAATCCAGGTACATAGACACCATGCTAAAGGGGTTTAGTATGGATGATTCTAAGCGTGGTAATGTACCCGCTTGTTCAGGAATCACTCCAAAGAGATGTCTCTCGAGACTGATTTGGAGAGGGCCCGCATACAAGGGATACCTTATGCTTTCGCAGACGGGTCAATAATGTATGCGATATTATGTACCAGACTAGATATAGCTTACTCACTAGGTGTAGTGAATAAGTATCGAAAAGATCTTTGGAAAAACCACTGGACAGCTGAAGAACATTCTTAAGTGCTTGAAAGGACTAAAGAGATGTTCTTGGTGTATGGTAACGGTGAACTCCAGATAGAGTCCTTTACCGATTCGAGCTTTCAGAGTAATAAGGACGACTGAAAGTCAGTCTCGGGTTTTGTCTTCACCCTCAGTGGAGGGACGGTATGTTGGAAGGGTTCCAAGTTATATACCGTAGCAAACTCGTTGATAGATGCTAATTACATCACTACCAACGATACTGCCAAAGAGGTTGTCTGGATGAATAGAGTTCATGAGATGAACTAGGTTCCTACCATTGGGCATCCAATACCTGTGTATTGAGATGGCAATGGAGCTGTGGGTTTGGCCTAAGAACCCTGGTCCCATCAGCGATCCAGACATATTCTTAGACAGTATCACCTGATCAGGGAGATAGTCGATCTCCGGGAGATCGAGATCAGGAGAGTTGACACAGAGGATAACACAGCGGATCCACTCACCGAGGTCATCCCCCAGATGCTATTCGAGAGACTTTTAGGACGTTGGGTATGAGGTACTACAACAACCGGCCTTAGTGCAAGTGGGAGATTGTTGGGAATATGTATGCCCTAGAGGCCATTATTGTATATATGATGTATATTATAGTGGATGCTTGGACGTACATATAGAGGACTTTCTTGCTCGATATGATAGTATGCTATCTGGTTACTCTTTATCTTAACATGTTGAGTAGTATTGTTTACTGTCTTACTCTCACATGTTGATAAAGCCCTTAGGATATGTACTTGACGACCAGAACTATGATGAGATCATACTAGTGGGGCCAGGGCGGTCCAAAAGTACATCCTTTAATCAGTTCCTGGTCGAAAGAATATCGAGACAAGAGCATCGATATTCCAGAGTAGACTAGTGTGTACGTTTCTTGTCCCTTAGAGGGCGATGGTTTATACCACAACCATTGGTGTGTGACATCAAAGATTGTACACAGGTGCTCATTGGAGAATGGGTACACCGAACAGGACTCGCCGAGGACTCCTATGTGGTAGTATACCTATCGTCAGATAGCAGTCCTCTGGTGACACTGGTACATGTTAGTTTGTAGACCCGAGATCGTCATAGAGTCTTGTGTGGCTCCCACTGTGCTTTGATTTCCTCCCTACCACGGCTCAAAGGAGTCATGCAAACAGGTGGATTTTTGGTACTGCTTCCCCCAATCAGAGCAAAGCTTTGTTTGAAATTCGAAATTCAAAAATTGAAGCAATGCTTCAGATTCAGTGCCAGGTGCGCTGCTCCCTAGGCAGCGCACCATGTGTGCGCTAGCGTTAGGCGCGCTATGCGCCACGTGTCAAATACGGGTGCACTAGCGCAAGGCGCACTGCGCTCTGAGCAGCGCACCACATGTCAAATACGGGTGCGCTAGCGCAAGGTGCGCTGCGCTCTGAGCAGCGCACCATGTGCAAAGCACGAGCGCGCTAGCGCTGGAATTAAAAAACTCCCCACCGTTAGATCAAAAGATCTAATTATAATGATAAATCGTTAATTAATCAGAATTAAATTCTGTTATGGAAAGATTTTTCAATCTTGTTAAAAACAAGAAGATTGCCTTCTGTAAAACAGAAGCCCTAGGATCAAAGATCCAATGGTGGGGAAACATCCCCAAATCAATCAGAGAAAGATCTCTTTAACTGATTCAACAAATCAGCTTGCCCTATATAAAGGCCCCAAGACTTCAAGTCTGATATAGAGAACCCCCCCTAAACTTTGAAAAATTCAAAGGAAGAGAAGCATAGCTCTCAGCAAAAGAAGATTTTTTCTTCAAGGTAAAAGAATGGTGATGAACACAGAGATGAAATCATCTCATAAAAAGAAGAATTCTTTTTATTAAAAAAATCATAGATCTACAAGACAAAAAGTCTTTCACCAAAGAGATCAAAAGATCTCATCATAAAATAAAAGGACATAGTTCTTCTCACAGATCATGGATCTATAAAGGCAAAACCTTTCATCAAAATAAGAGATTGAAAATCTCTCCTGCAAAATAAGAACTGTTGTTCTTAAATCTTGAGACAAAATCTCTTCTAAAAGAACATAAATTTGTTCGTAGATCATAAAATTGATCAAATGATCAAATGCGCCTTGCGCTCTTGAAATGCGCTTCTGCGCTCTCTGGACCGGCGCTTAGCGCCAAATGCGCCACGTGTGCTCCAATTAAACAACTTGCGCTTTGCGCCTCTGAAATAGCGCACTGCGCACATGAACTGGCGTTCAGCGCCAACCGCACCACGTGTCACTCACGTGTGCGCCACTAAACTGGCGCTCTACGCTCATAAATTGGCATCATGTGCTCGTCATCTGGCGCAAAGCGCCAAGCGCGACACGTGTCAACCATGTGTGCGCTACTTGGCAGAAGCGCATTGCGCTCTTTAACTGGCGCAAAGTGTAAGTCCATGCTACCTCTCCCGGTACTTTTGGGCATGCGGAATTTGGTGAAAAACAATTTTCTAGAGGTGGTAACATGGACTCAAAACCGGATCTTTGTTAAACATCTAACTAACAACCTAACTAGGAGTTGTTAACTACTCGGTTAGGGGGTTATACCTTTCTTTCTTGAACTCCTTCTTCTTCAAGCCTCGATGGTTGTCCGGATCGGTTTCACCCCGTCGTCTCCTTGCGCCGAAAATTGATCCACCTGAAAGCTTCTACCTTTGGCTTCTTCTTCGGTCTTTGAAGAAACTAGTTCACTTGGTTTGCTAAACCTTGTGAACTAGAATGAGTAGAGGAGAGTATGATGGGATTTTCTCTATGGTTCTTACTTCTCAACACATGAGACAAGTGAACCATAGACAAGAGAGAGAGCAAGAGGAAGAGGGTGAAAGCAAAAGGAAGAGGGAGCTCAAAACCAAGAGAGAGAAAGATAATGAAAGAATGAGCCTCTCTTTTCTCTTTCACCCTCTCATAATCCAATAGCATCATGAGCCATAATGTTAATCAAGTATTATTATGTGATGGTTCAAATCATGTCAAAGGCAATATCATTTCCATGCACTCATTTTGCAAACCACAACAAGCAAGCAAAATTCTTTGCATGAAAATGACAACCATTGTGATGATGATGGTCAACTAGTCCAACCTAGTCAACCGATCAACAAAGTCAACAAGTCAACAAAATCAACCCCTCAACAACCATGTCACTATAATACTTAATTAATATTATTGCTAATTATATATCATATTCTCATTAGGGTTGAGCAAAAAGTCAATAGTCAACAGTCAACGGTCAACGGTCAACAACCCTAATGAGAATCCTCTGCCTCTGTCTCTCCGTCAACTGTGCATACACACCCGCATCCGCGTTCCGAGGAACACGAATACATACTGGATAAAACCAATCCCAAAACGTACACTAGGATTTGGCTTAAACCAAAGCCCTCTAGTGTAAACTGTCCGGACACTGTACGTGCACAAGTGCACGGATGTGACCAGACTTTGTCGCAAAACCATGCGACCTCTACTCTTTTGCCTAAAGGCTAATAGCTTTCTGTGTGGGACTCTAAAGACTCGACACTACGCTGGCAGTGGGTTTAACCACAGACCGCAAGCGGCACTAGCTGTGCGTAACAGTCCCCAGGTAGATGCCGACAAGAAGACTGACGAGGTGAAACCCATCTGAACTCCTACTGAGCCTGCATGTGACAATCTCCGTACAGTCCAGTCTGTTCGTCTGATACATCGCATGGTGGGCCTAGGGGGGCGGTAAACGTCAGTCCCCTAATAGCGGTACAAGTCATGTCGGAGTGAAGCCTAATACACCCTGAGATAACACTGGAAGCCTACCAGTATATCTCGCTTGCCCTGGCCAGGGACTACTCGTGTAATGGCTCTCCTAGACACAGCGCGATGTCAACCCCCAATACCGGGAGAGACGAATCCTGTCTAACCGTCACTGCCTCCAAGTGCTTCGGGACTGCACCCAACTACTACCTGTTTGCACGACTCCTTTGAGCCGTGGTGGGGTAGTAACCAAAGTACAGTGGGAACACACTCGAGGTGAAGTGACAGTGTCAAGTCAGCGGACTAAGCTGTACTCATGTCACCTGGGAACTGATAACTGACGATAGGTATAATACCAACCGGTCAGTTCCCGACGAGTCCTATCCAGTGTACTCGTAACCTAACGAGCACCCGCATACTATCTCCAGTACGACGTACTGATGGCTGTGGGACAGACCATCTCCCACTTTGGGATGAGAAGCGCATGCGCCAGTCTACTCCGGAGTATCGATGCCCTATCTCGAGAGTCCTGCGACTAGGACCTGCATAAGGGTGTGCTTATAGATTACCCAGCCCCCACTAGTGTAACTGCCATCACAACGCTGGTAATCAAGCAAAGATCCTAAGGGCTTCACTAATGTGTATAGGTGATATACTAAAATAAACACATGTACACATTGAAGCAGAAACAAACTAAGTAACATACTACTATTTTGAGCAAGATTGTCAATACAAGGTGAATATCCCAAGCTTCCATTAAGTAATATACATACTAGTATTATACAGTAATGGCCTCTAGGGCATATACACTAACAATCTCCCACTTGCACTAAGGCCATGTACTGGCGTATCGAAGACCTATTATCTCGATCAGCCGCTCGAACTGAGTCTGGGGTAGGGCCTTCGTGAGTGGATCTGCAGTGTTATCTTCTGAATTTACTCTCTTTACCTTGATCTCCCGTCGATCAATGATCTCCCTGATCAGGTGGAACCGCCTCAAAATGTGCCTGGACTTCTGATGGGACCTGGGTTCCTTCGCTAAAGCTATAGCGCCGTTGTTGTCACAATACAGCGGTATTGGATCAACACTGGTAGGAACCACCTGAAGTTCCGTGAGGAACTTCTTCATCCAGACAGCTTCCTTTGCGGCATCGCAAGCAGCTATGTACTCCGCTTCCATAGTTGAGTCAGCAACGGTTTTCTGCTTGGAACTCTTCCAGCAAACCGCCCCTCCATTGAGGGTAAAAATATAACCCGACATGGACTTGGAGTCATCCTTGTCACTCTGGAAGCTGGAGTCAGCAAAGGCCTCAATCTGGAGGTCTTTTCCGCCATACACCAAGAACATCTTCTTAGTCCTTCTCAGGTACTTGAGAATGTTTTTTACTGTTATCCAGTGTTTCTCCTCTGGGTTCGACTGATACCGGCTTACAACGCTCAATGCGTATGCTACATCTGGTCTGGTACATAACATCGCATACATAATAGAGCCTACCGCAGATGCGTAGGGTATTGATGACATGCGAGCCCTTTCCAAATCAGTCTTGGGAGACATCTCTTTAGAGAGGGTGATTCCGTGACAAGCCGGTAGATTACCGCGCTTGGAATCTTCCATACTGAATCGTTTCAGTATGGCGTCGATGTACCTTGACTGTGAAAGTCCCAACATCCTCTTAGATCTATCACGATAGATCTGGATCCCCAGAATGTAGTTGGCATCGCCCAGGTCCTTCATGGAGAACCTCTGCGACAAGAATCCTTTGACTGACTGTAGCATAGGAATATCATTTCTTATTAGGAGAATGTCATCGACGTACAAGACGAGGAATACCACATTTCTCCCTACAATCTTACTGTAAATGCATGGTTCATCTGGGTTTTTGACAAAGTCGAATTCTTTGACAGTATCATCAAAGCAGATGTTCCAACTCCGCGATCCCTGCTTAAGTCCATAGATGGACTTGAGTAACTTGCACACTTTACCGCTGCTCCCACTCTGAATGAATCCCTCTGGCTGATCCATATAGACGCACTCTTCCAAATTTCCATTTAGGAAAGCCGTCTTTACGTCCATCTGCCAGATCTCATAATCGTAGAAGGCAGCAATGGCAAGAAGGATCCGAATGGATTTAAGCATGGCTACCGGAGAAAAGGTCTCGTCATAGTCCAAACCAGGCCTTTGACGAAAACCCTTTGCAACGAGCTTAGCTTTATAGGTTTCCACCTGCCCATCTACACCAATCTTCTTTCTGAAGATCCATTTGTAGCCTACGGGTTTTACCCCTTCTGGAGCAAAGTCCAAAGTCCAAACTTTGTTGGTGTACATGGACTCCATCTCGGTCCGCATTGCATCCAGCCATTTTACCGAGTCACCGCTCTGAATGGCTTGCTAGAAGCTAGTAGGCTCATCATAATTAACTGTACAATCCTCTCTATCCCCGTCTATGAGAAAACCGAAGTATCTCTCGGGCGGATGAGACTGCCTACTACTTCTGCGGAGCGGCGTAGGAATGCCCGGTTCTCCTGAAACGTCTGGTTCATCCAAGCTTTTAGTAACAGCTTGTGGTTCTGGAATTTCTTCCAGTTCTATTGCGCCCCCACTTATCTGATTTTCCAAAAATTCAGTTTCCAAGAAGTGGGCATGCGGAGAAACAAAAACTTTTTGTTCTTTTGCGGAATAGAAAAGATACCCCCTGGAGTTCTTTGGGTATCCCATAAACTTACACAGTACTGAGCGTGCCTCGAGCTTGTCCGCATGCTGCTTTTTTACAAAAGCTGGACATCCCCATACCTTAAGATACTTAAGACAGGGTTTCTTCCCACTCCACATCTGATATGGGGTGGTAGGCACAGTCTTGGTTGGAGCTTTATTCAAGAGATATGCAGCTGCTTCTAGTGCATAACCCCAGAAAGATCGCGGTAACTCAGCCTTACTCATCATGGAACAAACCATATCCAATAGGGTCCGATTCCGCCTTTCCGATACACCGTTGTGTTGTGGTGTGTATGGAGGAGTAAGTTGAGAGAGAATTCCATTCTCTTTTAAGTAGCCCAGAAACTCGGCACTCAAGTATTCTCCACCTCGATCCGATCTTAGAATCTTGATACTTTTGCCGGTTTGATTTTCAACTTCATTCTTGTATTCTCGAAATTTCCCAAAGGCCTCGGATTTGTGCTTCATTAAGAAGACATGTCCATACCTAGAGAAATCATCTGTGAAAGTAATGGAGTATGAATAACCACTTCGCGCATGTGTAGACATTGGACCACACACATCACTGTGTATGAGTCCCAAGAGCTCGCTCGCTCTTTCTCCGCGTCCAGTGAACGGAGTCTTTGTAATCTTTCCCATGAGACAAGATTCACAAGTGGCATAAGACTGATACTCGAACGGATTCAAGTACCCTTCTTTATGTAACTTAGTTAATCGTGTTTCATTAACGTGACCCAGTCTACAATGCCATAAGAAAGCCTGATTTGTTTCCGGAGACTTTCTTTTAAGTGTGTTCTGGACACTGAAAATCTGAGCTTGATTTAACACGTATATTCCGTTCTGTAATGTACCTGACCCAATCAGAACTTGATTTAGGTGGATGTTAACTACATCGCTTACAAAAGTAAAATCATATCCTTCCTTAGAAATTAAGGATACAGATATGATATTACAAGTTGCATCTGGTATATACAAACAGTTACGCAAAATCAATATCTGCCCAGTTGTCAGTCCAAGATGATATTCCCCTACGGATTCAGCATCCGTGCTCATTCCGTTAGCAACCCTGAGAGTCATATCACCTTTCCTGATAACCCTACGGTTTCTCAGAGCCTGTAACGAATTACAGATATGAGATCCTGATCCGGTATCCAATACCCAGGAAGTAGGGTTAACTGACATACAGTTCTCAATTACAAACACACTTGAAGCTGAAGCCACAACATACTTCGAATTCTGGCTACTGGCTTTGCAAGCCCTGCAATCTATCTGCCAATGTTCATTCCCGTTACAATAGGAACGTCCCTCTTTGACCATATCCAGTCCCGAAATTTTTGCCCTTCCCTTTCCTTCTTCTTCCCTGGTTTCCTTCAGGGTATATGTAGAGGGCGGGGACTGCAGAATTAAGTCAGTACTTGACCCATTCTCCAACGTGGTCTCCAGGTCCGTGAGCTCAAAATAGCTGGTCTCTGTAAGGACGTTGCCCCCCTACAGATGACCCGACAGCCAACCTCGCTTGAAGCAATTCGTTCGAGATCTCATATCTTGCGATACGAGATTGCTCTCCATATAAACCTTTGTTATGGAGGAAGATAGAAACTGAGTCCATCTTCTCGTGCTGCCTCTGGTTTGCACCATCAACTGAGGCTAACACGAGGCACTTGGCTTTCGCACAATCCTTTTCCGATGTCCTGCGGATGTAAACATCCGTGACAGGGGAAACTGGACCTGAGACGGCGGGGGTTTGATTAGTTAAGAGGTGTCCCAGCTTGTCATGGGCAATGGACATCTGGACAGACCTTTGCCAGTCATAACAGTCAGGTTCAGTCATCTTATTATCTAGATGTAACCTAGGTGTGGTCACAGGGTCGCTGCAATTAAGAGAGAGAGAAGAATACACTCAGCATGATGCTCTTACAAGTTTAGATTAGTTTTTAATTTGTCTAAACAGGATGGCTCCCACTGTCTCTCGAATCCCTCCTCAAACCAAAAAGGAAGAATTAGTCAGGATCAATCTCACCGTACAATTCTTGCTTAACCGTTCAGCCAGGCTGGTGTCGGTACTTCGAGGGAGGTTTTCCAACGCTTTCGCGAAGTTCCTTAATTTAAGAACCTCTTTTCCCTGGGGGCGTAGCTCCGCTAACACCTTTCTAGACACCTACTTGGTTTATAGCATTGATCGTTAAGTGAGAAATTTTCCGAGGAGTAGCATATACTCACAGTAGGACCGGGATCCAAATATCATTGCGTGACAAAACTGAAGGAATCCTACCAGAATCATCACACTCCAAATGGTATGCAGTGCTAGCAAGTTTCAGTTCTTTTGAAACTCCCGATGTGGATTTTTGCCTCATGCTCTTATGATCTTGACGAAGGTCAACAAATCATAAGTCACATGTCAAGTTCTACCCGTCATTATCCAGGTTAATTTGAACCCACCCGTATATACCCTTGACGAAGGTCAACAAGGTAATACGACTGTCCCAAACCAACGCATCTATCTATGCTACATATGAACACCCAACAGCTACCAATCACTATGCCTTGACGAAGGTCAACAAACATAACTTGAATACTATTGAATATTCATACGAAACGACGGAGGGCTACGAATGGTTTTGGCGAAACCTTGAACGTAGTGAACTTGATATAATCGAAGGAACGAAATAGTTTTTAAAAGGAGTGGCTCAAGCTCCGCATTTAAAAGTTAGTTTTGAAAAGAACCGAGTGGTTTTTGAAAGTGTTCCAATGACTTTTACTTGGTTTATTTTCTTGCATTAGTTCTTTTAATGCGTGTTATTCTTACATTAGTTCTTTTAATGCGTCCCATCATTTAATCCTACCATTGCAGAAAACAACCAAAATATGACGTACGCTTATGCCATTCGCATTCGCCACGGGGCCCCGTCATTACCCGTTAGGTTACTTAACTAACGACAGAACGGAAGCTGGGCTACCGCGGCTGTAAAACATAAGCAACGCCTAAATAATATCATATATAGATATATTGCAATGATGGCCATTTCAGATCACAGATGAACACATTGGATATACTAGGAATCCGCAATTCGTACGAGCCTGTAACGAAAAGCAGATTACACGGTCGCGGTGAATAGCCAATACCCCACCCAAGACCCCTACGGGTGCGGCAAACTACCCGCCAAGTACCCGAAGCGAAGCAACCTCCCTCAACCCCGTGAGTAGGCCACTCGGCACTTCGGCATACCCGGTAGTTTGTGCACCCCCTCCATGGGTCTATCCTAGGAGCAAAAACAGTAAAAAGAAATTATACAATGACGGCTACAACCCCGACCCGGTTGTGCGGCCATACAAATAATTATTATATCAATTTATAAATTTACATGAATGGAAAGAAAAGAAAACTCTCGTCTCACAACCCCCGGCTATTCACCCGCGACAATCCAATGAATTCATATACACAAACCAATAACATTACAGATCACAGATTTGTATAACCCCACTAATCGACATATAGCGATTAGCAGACGTTCAATACAAATATCACATCACAGAAAAACCCGTCAGCTTAAGTGTTTTAGAAGTTCGGTCAAAAATACGGATTTAGGCCCCAAATTCAAAATTTTCGTTCTGGAAAATCTGAGCAGAAAATACATATTCCAAAAATCCCAAAATACCCTTATGAACAAACTGCAAAAATAAAACCCCACGACCGAGTCAACTCGGCAGCGGTTCCGCGGCGGGAGCAAGCTTCCGCCGCGGAAACGCGGCGCGTTGATCGATTCAGTGGGTCGAATTTTTGCAGTTTCTTCTAAAAACCCTGAATCGATTTTTGGTATATCTCAAATAATTTTTGCAGCACTTTGAAAATCGACAGAAAGTTTGAAATCCGGGTGTATTTCGCGACTTTTTCTCCGATCGAATTTCTAATTACTATGCTAACATGTTAGGTAGTGTTTAACTAGGTTCTGATATCACTGTAAGTCCATGCTACCTCTCCCGGTACTTTCGGGCATGCGGAATTTGGTGAAAAACAATTTTCTAGAGGTGGTAACATGGACTCAAAACCGGATCTTTGTTAAATATCTAACTAACAACCTAACTAGGAGTTGTTAACTACTCGGTTAGGGGGTTATACCTTTCTTTCTTGAACTCCTTCGTCTTCAAGCCTCGACAGTTGTCCGGATCGGCTTCACCCCGTCGTCTCCTTGCGCCGAAGATTGATCCACCTGAAAGCTTCTACCTTTGGCTTCTTCTTCGGTCTTTGAAGAAACTAGTTCACTTGGTTTGCTAAACCTTGTGAACTAGAATGAGTAGAGGAGAGTGTGATGGGATTTTCTCTATGGTTCTTGCTTCTCAACACATGAGACAAGTGAACCATAGACAAGAGAGAGAGCAAGAGGAAGAGGGTGAGAGCAAGAGGAAGAGGGAGCTCAAAACCAAGAGAGAGAAAGATAATGAAAGAATGAGCCTCTCTTTTCTCTTTCACCCTCTCATAATCCAAAAGTATCATGAGCCATAATGTTAATCAAGTATTATTATGTGATGGTTCAAATCATGTCAAAGGCAATATCATTTCCATGCACTCATTTTGCAAACCACAACAAGCAAGCAAAAGTCTTTGCATGAAAATGACAACCATTGTGATGATGATGGTCAACTAGTCCAACCTAGTCATCCGGTCAACAAAGTCAACAAGTCAACAAGTCAACAAAGTCAACCCCTCAACAACCATGTCACTATAATACTTAATTAATATTATTGCTAATTATATATCATATTCTCATTAGGGTTGAGCAAAAAGTCAATAGTCAACAGTCAACGGTCAACAACCCTAATGAGAATCCTCTGCCTCTGTCTCTCCGTCAACTGTGCATACACACTCGCATCCGCGTTCCGAGGAACACGAATACATGCTGGATAAAACCAATCCCAAAACGTACACTAGGATCTGGCTTAAACCAAAGCCCGCTAGTGTAAACTGTCCGGACACTGTACGTGCACAAGTGCACGGATGTGACCAGACTTTGTCGCAAAACCATGCGACCTCTACTCTTTTGCCTAAAGGCGAATAGCTTTCTGTGTGGGACTCTAAAGACTCGACACTACGCTGGCAGTGGGTTTAACCACAGACCGCAAGCGGCACTAGCTGTGCGTAACGGTCCCCAGGTAGATGCCGACAAGAAGACTGACGAGGTGAAACCCATCTGAACTCCTACTGAGCCTGCATGTGACAATCTCCGTACAGTCCAGTCTGTTCGTCTGATACATCGCATGGTGGGCCTAGGGAGGCGGTAAACGTCAGTCCCCTAATAGCGGTACAAGTCGTGTCGGAGTGAAGCCCAATACACCCTGAGATAACACTGGAAGCCTACCAGTATATCTCGCTTGCCCTGGCTAGGGACTACTCGTGTAATGGCTCTCCTAGACACAGCGCGATGCCAACCCCCAATACCGGGAGAGACGAATCCTGTCTAACCGTCACTGCCTCCAAGTGCTTCGGGACTGCACCCAACTACTACCTGTTTGCACGACTCCTTTGAGCCGTGGTAGGGTAGTAACCAAAGTACAGTGGGAACACACTCGAGGCGAAGTGACAGTGTCAAGTCAGCGGACTAAGCTGTACTCATGTCACCTGGGAACTGATAACTGACGATAGGTATAATACCAACCGGTCAGTTCCCGACGAGTCCTGTCCAGTGTACTCGTAACCTAACGAGCACCCGCATACTATCTCCAGTACGACGTACTGATAGCTGTGAGACAGACCATCTTCCACTCTGGGATGAGAAGCGTATGCGCCAGTCTACTCCGGAGTATCGATGCCCTGTCTCGATAGTCCTGCGACTAGGGACCTGCATAAGGATGTGCTTATAGATTACCCAGCCCCCACTAGTGTGACTGCCATCACAACGCTGGTAATCAAGCAAAGATCCTAAGGGCTCCACTAATGTGTATAGGTGATATATTAAAATAAACACATGTACACATTGGAGCAGAAACAAACCAAGTAGCATACTACTATTTTGAGCAAGATTGTCAATACAAGGTGAATATCCCAAACTTCCATTAAGTAATATACATACTAGTATGATACAGTAATGGCCTCTACGGCATATACACTAACACAAAGCGCCAAGCGTGACACGTGTCCACATGTGCGCTACTTGGCAGAAGCGCATTGCGCTCTTTAATTGGCGCAAAACGCCTGGCGCGCCACGTGTTGCGCTGTCAGAACATAAATTATTCTTTAATAAACCAGAGCTCTGATGAATGCTCTGCATTCAATACAAGACAAAAATATCGTCAGAAGGGCCAAGCTCAAATAAAGGCTCAATAGCCAGAATAAAAATGTTAAACACTTATGGGACTTAGCCCAATATTGGCCATAAGTTCTCAACTTATATTTAATTGAACCCATCTGCTCATGAATATCTAACAGATCTTAGTCCCAAATTGGACCACAGATCTTTCAACCAACTCACACCGGTTCGAGGGTATATCTCTTTACTCCTCTGATATTTGTCGTTGTAATCCTTCAACGTCTTCAGAGAGGTGACGGGTCCCGACAACCACACATTTCACGGACTATGGGGTTCTTAAACTCATGGACTATGATGTCCTTAAACTTTATAGACTATGACGTCTTTAAACTACGGACTGTGGGGTCCTTAAACTCATGGACTATGATGTCCCTAACTTCGGACTGTGGGGTCCCTTTAAACCCACGGACTATGATGTCCTTAACTTTGGACCAAGATATCCTTAAACTAACATTGGACCGAGATGTCCTTAAACTAACATCGGACCGAGATGTCCTTAAACTAACAATGGACCGTAATGTCCTTAAACTAACTGACCGCAATGTTCCTAAACTAAACAATAGAGCCCAATTACTCTCTTGTTGGATCTAAACGATCCCGTTAAGTTGATCTTAGTCTAAAAATTAGACTAACGTATCCTTAACATACGTTTAAGTTGATCTTAGCCCCAAATGAGACTAGCGTATCCTTAAACCGAAACCACAAACCCAAATCTAAGAAGATACGGATTTGGACTAATCCATGCCCTATGGACGACAACATAAATTAGTCTCCGTATACAATCCACGGGCAACCAAAAACAAAACAAACACCCACAACACGAAGTGACCATCTGGAGAAGGAGAAAGTTGTTACTACGATGCGGTAGCGTAATTAACTGCGGGGGCTTGTGCCTGCAGGGAAGAGCGTCCCCACAATCAAAACCCCCTCAATTGAGGGGGAATCTGACAAAGTCTGCTACATCGGCCGCATCCGTTTAAACCTTCAATATATGGTGTCATAAATCAACTTGGCATCTTCGGAGAGGTGGACGGATAGCACCAGTTAGTATCTGCCCCGAAATTCAGGGAGACGTCTATCGCGTCTTCCCCCGTGTTTCGGCGGGGAACAGGTACAATCCTGAGTTACATGGAGGCAATGAGCGATAGGAAGGGTTTCATCTCTCCCGGTATTGGGGGTTGATGTTGCGCTATGCTCAATTGGCTATAACTGGAAGTCCCTGGCCATGGCTGCTGCTGAGATTTACTGATAAGAGTTATCAGTACTTTCTCAAACCGTTATAGACCAGACATCGGCATGACTTATCACGTTACTGGGGACTGACGTTTACCACCCCTAGACATGATATGCGACATATCATACGAAGAGACCGGACTATACGGTAGTGTTACTGATAGGCTTCATGGAGAGTATGGACGAGCTTGCTTGTTGATTTTCATATCGCTCAATACCCGGGTAGTCGTTACGTCCAGCTAGTACCGCTGACGACTTGTAGGTGATTGATATGATTATCATCTACTGCTGGCGTATTGACAAGTCTTTAGAGTCCCACACAGAAGTTTCCTAGTTCAAGCGAAACGAAGTAGGACACATATGTGATATGTGTGTAGGCCCGATTAAATACGTGTATGTGATACCGTATTGTAATCTGGCAGTTATCTGTTATCGGTTCGGTTATATGTGATATAACCAGATTGTCGAATCAAGTGTTGATTTGATAATGTGATATTCAAATATATGATATTAGTCAGTCATATGTGATATAACCGGAATATTAAATCAAGTGTTGATTTAATAATGTGATATACATTATATGTGATATAATTATATCTTAACTAATATCATTAGCTCACTAATTATTCTTCATAATATATATATATATATATATATATATATATATATATATATATATATAATGAAGCATAGCATGATTTCTATTTTGAGAAAAATAGAAAAAGAGGTGGAAAATGAGAGTATGGTTGCAAGCATGGGCTTTATTCATAGTTTATTCATCTTGACTCACTATTCAAGCATTGTTGCAATTTTATATTGCAAAATTCTATGCTTGAATGAGTGGGGGTCAAGAGTTGCCATTCATTATAGTCTCATTCTTAACACTTAGCCATTTTCTTGAGTTGCTCCCATGGTTGCTCTCTAGCTTCATCTTCTTCCTCAATTGCCATGGTTCAAGCTTCAACCCTCACATGAGATGTGAATCATAAAGCTTGAACACAAACTTGTGAGCTTTTCAAACCCCCTACTTCATCATCCCACACCAAACTAGCAATTTGGTGTGGGGTGTTTCCTACACTAAAGGAGTTTAGTGCGGAGTTAGCTTGAGTTAGAGTAACTTCGGATGGATCGTCTTTGGCGCGAAAATCACGAAGGAGGTTCGTTCAACTCGAAGAGGAGCCTAATAGAGTCGCGTGGACTTCAACCCGAAGCGATTGAAGAGAAGGACTCGAACTACAAAGGTTGTATGCTCATTTCTTCTCTTGAGTTCATCACATCACAAAGGCAAACCCTTAATAATCCAGTAAAGACCTTGTTAGTCTAGCTTAGCACATAATAAAATTAAAATTTGGCATGCTTGATGCCTCTAAAACCTTATGGTGGTGCTAAGGTAGACTTTCACGACACGGGCACGATCACGGTACGGAGGCGTCACGACACGATACACGCGCGACTCGCATGGCTTGGGTGAGGACTTGGGGCTCGGCACGATGCAGTAGGTTGCAGTAGTGGCGGCAACAGGGCAGTGGGTAGTCAGCGAGTTCGCAGTGGCTCGGGTGAGGCATTGTGGAGTCGATGGAGGTAGTGTCAGCGGTGTCGAGCTCCGGTGGCGGTTGCAGCGAGGTGGGACGTGCTCGGGTGAGGAGATGGAGTTGAGGAGATCATGGCTCATCGGCGAGATGGAGCTGGTGGTGGCTGCGGCGATGGATGCAAGGTCTCGGTAGGTCGTTGGAGGCGGTGAGGTGGCAGGGGGTTCGTGGCGTTGGTGGGCTGATGGTGAGGGCGGCGAGAAGAGATCGCCGACGGTTGGAGTTAGGTGGTGATGGGGTGGTCGGTGGTCGCCGACGAAGGAGGCCGGTGGTGCAGTGGTAGAGTGGGGAATCTCGGTTTTTGGGGAGGGAGATTGAGAGAGGGAAGGTGATCAAGAGGTGAAGAGAGCGATGGAAAGATAGTGAGAGAAAGCGGTTGAGGGTTTAGAGAAGTTAGGCGAAGGGGTTACGGTGACCGTTGGCGAGGGGACGAGGTCGCCGTTGCCGTTGGGGAAACCAGTCTCGCGGAGGCGTCGACGAGAGGGAGAGAGAGGGGAGCGGTGAGGATTTTGGGGAGGTGATCTCGGGGAGTTGGCGAGTAGGGCACGAGCCTCACGGAGGTGGATGCGGTCATCGCAGAAGTGGGCGCAAGTCGAGGGGAAACGTTAGAGAAAAAGTGACGGGAAAGAGGAATGAAGAAGAGGGAGATGGGGTCGAGTCGGGGTTGGGTAGGGTTAGGATTTGGGTTTAGATTTAGGTAATTAAAATAGAATAATAAAATATATATAAAATGAAAAAGGAGAAAATCTGGAAATATACGAAAAAATATATACGGGAACTGTGGATTTACACAACCAACGCGCTAATGAAGACGTTAGCGAAGTTGTATGAGAAGCCGTTTATATCAAACAAAATCTTCTTGATAAAAAAACTTTTCAACATGAAGATGGCTGTTGATGGAGCACCTGAATGAGTTCAACATCGTGACCAGCCAACTCGAATCGGTGGAAATCGTCTTTGAAGACGATATTCGAGCACTTCTATTCATCTGTTCGTTGCCAGAGAGTTAGAAGAACCTAGTGATAGCGATTAGCAACTTAATCTCGTAGACTCTCACGTTTAATGGTGCGGTGAGTTGAATATTAAACGATGAGATGCGGAGAAAGGCCGGGAGTGTGAGTTTGGGAACTTTCGCGCTTTTGATGAAAAATCGCGGTAAAACGATAGAAAGGGGGAAAAGGGAAGAAGAGCAAGTCTAAAAGCCGAGAAAAATCATAAGGAAAAATCTAAGTCGTGTGTTGGAATTGTAAGAAGAAAGGTCACAGGAAAAGCGACTATAAAACTCCAAACAAATACTCGAATGAGAAGGCAAATGGAAAGAAAGCTAATATGGTGTCCACACAAGAACATGGGGAACAAAGTCTTTGTTTATCGGCGAGTGAGAGCACAAAAGCGCATGCTTGGTTCCTAGATTCGGAAGTATCCTTCTATTGCACTTCGGGACGACATCACTTCAGCGATTATGTTCAGGGGGGCCTTAGGCATGTGACGGTGGGAAACGGTCAGCCGTGTAAGATCGTTGGTAAAGGGACGATCATCTTGTAACTGTCAGGAAGTGATCAATTAAAATTGAAGAATGCTCGGCATTCCAAATTTGAAGAAGAGCATGATTTCTACTAGTCAGCTTGACAACGAAGGTTTTATTACGACATTTGGGAATTTGCAGTGGAAGATTACCAAGGATCGTTAGTGGTTGCTAGGGGCAAGTTGAGCGGTTCGTTGTATTCCTTCAATAGGAGTAGCGGAGGTTCGGTTGAATTGGCAACGGGTTCGATGTTAAATTCGGAGACTTCATTGTGGCATAGGAGATTGAGACACTTCAGCGAGAAGAACATGAAAATTCTTCAAGGAAGGGGGCTTCTTTTGGGGGGCTGAAGAAGGTGGAGTTAGGGCTGTGTGGGAGTTGTGTTTGCGGGAAGCAAAACGCGCTCAAATTTCAGATTGGAGGCATAGCAAAGAAGAACAAGAAGTTAGAGATAGTGCATACAGACGTATAGGGTATAGTCTCAGTGGAGTCTTATGGAGATAATAGGTAATTCGTGACGTTCATCGATGATGCAAGCCGGAAGACATGGGTGTATGCGATGAAGAAGAAGTCCGATGTGTTTGGTATCTTCAAATACTGGGTTGTGCAGGTGGGAACCAAACGGGACTGAAAGTTAAATGCCTAAAGTCCGATAATGAAGGGAAATACTGCACACAAGAGTTCAAGGCATTTTGCTCGCAGAAGGGTATTCGTTGGTTGAAGATGGTACCGGAGACGCCATAACAAAATGGCATCGCTGAAAGGACGAACAGAACGATTTTAGAGCGAGTGCGGAGCATGATCTTAGATACGGATGTGCATAAGTTCCTATGGGCAACGGCGGTTGATACTGCTGTGTACTTGATCAACAGAAGTTCGGCAAGTGCATTTGATGGAGGCATTCTAGAAGAAAATTGGTTAGGTAAATCGGTTGATTGTTCGCACTTAAAAGTTTTTGGCTGTGTTGCGTATTCTTTGGTTGATAAGACAGAAAGGAGTAAGTTTGACTCCAAATCTAGGAAGTGCGCTTTCATCGGATATGGCGGGGATGGGTTCGGATATAACCTGTAGGATTACACAAGTAAGAAAGTAATACGAAACCGGAACGTCATCTTTGATGAGTAACACTTGTACAAAGAAGAAAAGTAAGGCAAGGAAGGTGCAATACGCTGAGTTCGTTGGGGTAGATGGAAACCTCATAGCCTTGCGTGTGGTGTACTTGATTCAGAATAATAGTAGACGTTTGCAGATTCCGCTCTGCCGGGGTCTAGCCATACGATAGGTGAACATCGTTAACAAATCTCTTGCCTCTCTGTATTTGATTTTCTATTTTAATTCTCGTATATTTATATTGTTCTATCGTCGTTTAATTGTGTAATTGTGTTTGCATGATTTGGTTGTTGTTGCGTGTATTGTTCCTTGCATCGGCATCTTCCATCCCAACAAAGTATTCCTTCATGTCTCACAACTTACGAGCATCACAAGGATATGAACCGAAACAGATATAAAAAACTTACTCGAAGAAAACTATTTTCAATCTATACGATCCGACCGATTTTATATATCAAGTTCCAGTCTCAAAACCATTTTTACTAATGAGAATCGAATTATTTGAACATATGCATTGTACTTGGAACATTGTCTTTCATTTCCTTTAATTTAGAGCACTAAATTAGGATTATTTTTCTATTATTTGCTCTAAAAAATAATGACCTGTCTCTTAAGTTTATATTGATTGACACCGGCCAAAGGTGATCTGTCCACTAATCCAATATTTTATATTAGGTGCATGTACCATTAAAAACCTGACTTGCAAATACGCTCTTTGGTGAAAAGAAACAATACTGAAGCAAGCAAGCACACTTTCTCATGCTTTTGTGCGCCAAACTTTCTTTTCTTTCCATTTTCTTCTTTTTATGGCAAAAACTTGTATGCATTCACCAAGTTAAATAGAAGCAAACCAAAACAAATTCTTTTAACAATTAATAAAAGGAAAAAATGGATTTAAATCCTTAGGCTTGAAAAGCAACATATTTAGGTCCCTGGCCCCAAAGAAAGTTGTGGAAAACTCCCTAAACTTAAAGATTGTTGTGTTTTAGTCCCTATAGTACATTTACTATCGTTTTACGCCAATACTGCATTTGCGTTAAAATACTACATTTGACATGAAATTGTTACATTTTTTTAGTAAAATTATTATATCTTTTACATTTGACATGTTTCAATATAAATATAGCATTTTAAAAGATTAATATAGTACTTTAAAAGATAACTACAGTAATTTAAAAGGTAAATCCAGTAGTTTACCTGAAAGTTCAATGCAGGCATAAACAATAGTAAATGTACTGTAAGGATTAAAACACAAGAATTTTTATTCAAAGCTACATACTTAAATCCATTTTCCCTTAATAAAATTATATGGCCAAAAGTTGACAAGCTGAATGTGCCTCCCTCATCTTCCACTAGGATATGATATACATTAATCAATCATTGATGTATTAGATTATTAAAATATGGAAAGCAAATCATGAAAAGGATCCCATGTCCCAGCTATTATTGTCCGCTATTATGGTCCAAGCTTGAATTATCGAAGCCCTTCATCAAGATCAAGATATACACCGAGATAGAGAATAATAGCATCACGATATTATTATATCATAATATATCCCATGGAAGCTTCCTTAAATTTATTTTTCTCACCAATATTGCCACAATTAATCGTGAATCTACAATTCTTTTAACTCTCTAAATTTCATAATAAGAAGGGCATCCACCAACCAAAAAACCAAACCAAAAAACTCTCCTCCAATGTCTTCTGCTTCTCTTCCTCACATTGTCATCTTCCCCTTCATGGCCAAGGGCCACACCATCCCCCTCCTCCACCTTGCCCGCCTCCTCCACGGCCGCCGTCTTGCCGCCACCACCTTCATCACCACCCCTCTCAACGCCCCCTTCATCCATAACGCACTTCCCGAAACCGACATCGTCGAACTCCTTTTCCCCGGGACTCAGGACATCCCCCTCGGCATTGAAAGCACCGATAACCTCCCTTCGATGTCCCTCTTCCTCCCCTTTGTCGAGGCCACCAAACTCCTCCGACCCAGATTCACAAGTGCGCTGTCCGACCTCCCGGAAGTCGATTTCCTTATCTCCGACGGGTTTTTCGGATGGAGCCTGGATGTGGCCACAAGTTTCGCGATCCCGAGGCTTGTGTTTTACGGAATGGGGAATTTCTCCATTACTGTTAACGACATTGCACGTAGGCTTTCGCTGCATGCTGGGGTATCGTCTGGTTTCCAAACCTTTTCAGTTCCCGGGATTTCGGATCTTCGGATCTGTAAAGATGACCTGAGTCCTCCTTTTGATGAGGTTGATGGAGACACTACTCCTTTTTCGGAGTTTGTTATGGAACTGAGGAAGGCTACTAGAGCTAGCCATGGGATTGTGGTTAATAGTTACTATGAACTCGAGGCGGAGTATGTGGAGAATTGGAACCGGGAAATTGGACCGAAAGCATGGTGTGTAGGCCCGCTCTGTCTGGCTCAGCCTGCTGATGCTGGGGCGGCGACCAGCAGAAAGTTGATGCAGTGGCTAGACTTGCGGTTGGAAATGGACAGGTCTGTAAATTTTGGCTGAATTGCACTAAACCTTTCTCAATTTTGTTTGTGAGCAGGATATTATCACTGCTTTCACCTGCTGCTTTCAACAGGCCGGTCCTATATATTGCCTTCTGAACGCAGGCTAACATATCAGAAGCCCAAATCGAAGAAATCGCTATCGGATTGGAACAATCCAGGTTAGATTTCTTGTGGATCCTAAGATCAACCAAATCTGAATTCATCAAAGGATTCGAAGAACGAGTATCAGACCGAGGAAAAGTAGTCAAAGAGTGGGTGAATCAGTTGGAGATTCTCCGCCATAAGAGCATCAAAGGGTTTGTGAGTCACTGCGGATGGAATTCGGTGCTGGAGAGCATCTGTGCAGACGTGCCGATCCTGGCGTGGCCGATGATGGCAGAGCAGCATCTGAATGCGAAGTTTGTGGTGGATGTGATTGAGGTCGGGATGAGAATCAGAGCGAGCGATGGGACGAGGGACGGGCTAGTAATAAATGAAAATATATCGGAGATGGCGAGAGAGCTGGTGTTGGGAGAAAAGGGTAGGACTGTGAGGGACAAGGTTAAGGGTTTTGCGGATTTAGCGAAGAAGGCGATGATTGATGGTGGATCATCGAGAAAGACGTTGGAGGTGATGATCGAAGAGTACTGCAGAAAAAGAAGGGAGTTACAAAATAGTCGAAATATGGCTACTGTATAATTACAAGGTTGTAAGCTCAATTGCTATATATGTGACTCCAAAGGTGTACAATAATTGATTGAAATTAATGTTTCTATAAATACTGCACAAGGCCTAGTCTAAATTGCCAAGTTAAGCAACTTGTATTATGGTGTAAAATTGTAACTATTAACAGAGTCACTGTGTTTGTTTGACATGAAGAACAAGCAAGTATCTAAAGAAGGTCTACTTAGATGGTTTGGCGAATTGGAATTCCGAAGTTACTTAACCTCCGTCCGTATCATCCAAGCTTTTAAAGGAATCCGATCTAGGCTGAAGGTTTGAATTTCCTGTGAGTGGTGAGAGTGAATCCAAGGGAATCCGAATCCAGTCTAGGGTTGAGAGAGGGGGGGAGTAGGGGTAGAGTGAAGAGAGTGGGCATGCTAGATGGAGATTCCAAGACACGAGAGCATCAAAGGGCATGTGACAGTGTCGGAGAAGGCCGTGGCAGCATGGTGTATGGTGGTTCTTCTCTAGCGCCGTTGATGCTGGTGACAATGATCGACGAGGTAAGCGGACGAAGATCGGTCTAGAATGGCGCATTGCATCGGTCTAGAATGGCATTGCTAAGCTGATATTCGATAACAAGATTTAAGGTAATTGTTATGTCAGAACAATCATTGTTCTATTCGGATTAAGTACCGAGTACTTGGTATTTCCTTTCAAGTTCAGATAGGATCAACATATGTTAGTAAGCAGCTAAATTTGATTATAGATATGAAAGGGATTTATGTTAATTAGCTTTATTTGAACAAATAATTTCTAATAAACCTCACTAGCTACACTTGTAAGTCATAGTAACAAGATAATGGCAGCACAATCATACATATGATCATACATAACTCATAAGTAAGATAAAGCCTCACACCACCAATGTTAACTAAGAGATGAAATATTAGATTTCATCACGCACAATGTCAAGGCATAATAATACGCTTTGTAGCAATATAGTCGCACATATACGATCTCATAACCAACTATAAGTAAGATAATGCATCATATGTATGTAAACAAAGAGATGCCACATATGTAATGAAATACAAAAGCTTGACAATGAAAAGCCAATTTAAACCTAAGCAATTCCATGATAACATTTCATTTTATTGATGTATTAAGACTCCATATTTAAAAACGAGAGAAATATTTGAAATTTACCAATGTATGCTTCAATTCTTGCTAAGCTCCATTTCAAACATCTCCATCCTCTAATGGCAATAGTGGCTGAACCAGCAGCTCTTCACATATCCGAACCCCCCTTCATCTTCTCCTCTGCTATGGATCCACCACAACAGATTCGAAAGCGAGTTTCCGTCGTCAAACCCATCCAACCCTCTTATCTTCGTCAATGCCGTATCCTTATCGTAAACCCCTTCCATCGCATACACGAACCCTTTCCACCCTACACCAACCCCTTCTCTTGACAAAGCAGGCATGGCCCAGTTCACCAAATCTCTCACAAAGCCGGTATCCCTAAACAAAACCTCCGTTATCGGGAGCAACGGCAAGACTTGAATCCCGAGCCGGCACTCTTTCCATTCCGCAGGAGCGAACCACAGCCCGCTATCTCTTTTGTTGTTCCAGAGAACACCGACGACTCTGTTGTTTCTACTGAAATCGTCTTCATACATTCCGTTTCCTTCTTTCACATGCCACCAGGTTTCCGCCCCCCGGATCTCGAACGCGGCCAATGTAGATCCGATGGAAACAAGATGAGCGTCGCCGTAGCTCAACCCCATCAGAGCCGCAGAGTAGTAGGCGTTCACCGCCTCGCTCGTGCTTTCTTGATTCCTTCCGTCTCCGAATTCGGTTAAACCGCCTGCCCACGAATGCAATTTCCACAAATCGAAGCACCTCAGTCGAGTATAATTGGCTCCTTTCCGACGAGACAATGTCATTATATCCGCCATCATCGCATAGGCCTGGGGCCTATATTTTCTTCCCCACGCAGGGTCGAATTTCGATAGAACCGCGATCGCATACAAGAAGTAACCCAAATGGTAATGGTGATCATTGTAGATACCGAACCCGAAATCAGCTCCGGAGTCTAACGAGCCTTGCTTCGTCACAACGCCGCCCCATTTCGGATCATAAAGGAACCCGTTCGCATTAAAGCTTCCATCCAGCCATGGAGTAATAGCATCCTTCAGGAACTGCTGAATCGTCGGGATCACATCTGTATACCCAACTTCCTCAGCAATGAGAGCAAACCTAGCAGCTCGAGCGACGGCTTTCCCATAGAAGTACGAAGAAGCGGTGGTAACCGGACTAGAACTCAATCCGTCAACATCTTTCAACAACGCGGAGACAATCTCGGCATAACCCTCTTCATTGACACCTTTCATCGAATGCCAGGTGACCGGAAGCGGGTCCGTCTTCAAAAGCCAAGAATCCCCCACAACTCCAACAAGCTCCCCGTCGATACTAGCATACTTAAAATCCTTCAGCACACAAACAGCCCGATCAGGATCGGGATCGGCCTCCTCCGAGAGTAGGCGGGCATGCAAGGGGTGCGCGAGCATCAACAAATCCCCGGGCCCTCTCTTCTCCCATCTGTACTCCACAGAGAAGGGCCTCCGGAGAACCGCCTCCCCGGAGACAGGGTAGCACGAGCTGAAGCGATCAAGGAGCGGCCCATGGCTCGAATCGGGAACATAAGCGATCCTCACAACCCCGAAGAAGTCGTCCTGTGTGACCAAGCTGGAATTCCCCTGCTGGGAAAACCGGATGGGCGAGGACGAGTAGAGGGCATAGGTCTGGCCGTTGTTCATGGTGAGGGCATGTTTGGTGAAAGCGCGGTCGGGTTCCACAGTCAGGAAGGCGTGGACGGAGGTGAGGGACAGGCGAGTAGAGGACAATGTGGTGAAGGTGACAAAGGGGCTGCCGCGGGCGAGGAAGAAGCGGAGGGATGGGGGGAGATCGAGGGTGAGGGAAAGGTCGCTGAAAGAGGTGATGAGGTGAGGAGAGGAGGAGGAGGGGGAGGGGGAGATCGAGACGGTGAGGTCAGGGGTGAAGGTCTGGTAGATGAAGGCAGGCGTGGAGAAACGCGACGGGTAGGACAGGGAGAGGGATGAGGAGGAGGGTTTGAGGAGGTATGGATGGATGTATTCAGGCTGGTCGCCATTCTTGAGGGTGAAGTTCTGGAAGAAGGAGTTGGTTGGGAGGGGGGAGGAGAGGAGGTGTGGGGAGAAGAAGGGGGAGGGGGAAGGGATCACTTGGGAGTTTGTTGTTGGGAATAGATAGGGTTTCTTGTTTTGATGATCTTGATCTTGATCTTGATCTTGATGCTGGTGGTGGTGGTGGTGGTGGGGATGCATTTTGGGAGGAGGAGGAGGAGGAGAGATTGAGGATGGAGATGGAGAGGGTTTTTGATCTTGTTGGGGTTTGTTGGCCTTCTTTTTGAGGAGGGTGGTGGCTAACAGAGAGCTTGAGAGCCTTGAAACCCTCCTCTTGAGTTTTATAAGCATTTTTTGATTATCTGTTTGTTTGTTTCCTTCCTGCCTTCCTTGATTAGTGATTGAGATGGCAATGGTTAATTGAATTTGGATATAGATTAAAATAATTTTGTGAGTATACTAAGTTGATTTGAGAGAATGATTATGTGATATTCAGTAGAAATGATGACAAATATCTAGAGTTTTAAATCTAATACATTTCTTTAGTTAAGAAAATACACCGATAATTCAGCCGGACGTGAGATAAGTATAAAAACTTTTTCGATCAGAATATACACTAATAATTTTGAAGCTGAAATATGAGAAAATTATATCTAAAGGTTGGCAGATAAATGTTTACTCGATAATAAACCTACCATCTACAATAAATTTAGGTTGGATTGTTAGAGGTCGTGATTTTTTTTTAAATTAACGATAATGATGGATAACCTAATATGATTATTAATCATGAACTTATCTTACCTCCAATTTTTTCCTGTCTTTCTTCTAGGAAAGGGACGTGAGGAAATAGAATGGAAAGAGAGATGGTGGAATATTTTTGATTAGCTAGCAAGGAACCAAAGGAGAAATTTATGGCAAGCTAGTTGGGAATGTGTGGACCTGCTCCAGAACAAGATTGGGGAATGAGCACAGCAATGTGGGCATTTGAAGAGGTTGCCAAAGAATTAAGGTTTGTCTAGAGGCAAGGAAAAGGAATGGGAACATGGCCAATATTCAAGAAAAGAATTATTTTGTTTTGCTTAGTTTACAAGGCCAAGACAAGAGAATACTTGCTTTGAGATATTTATACTTCAAGTCAGGGTGGCAATAGGGCCAGCCCGGCCCTAAGCCGACCGGGCTTGGCCGGTCTTCAGGCCGGGCCGGGCCCTATTTGACCATAATCGGATCGAGCCTCGGGCCAGCCCGAGAGCTTCTTCACTGTCACGTCCCGCTTCCCAGTAGGCAAAAACGGTGACGTGGCAAGCCCGCGGCATATTTATTCAGAGAAGCTCATTCTCTAAATAAATATACTAAGCGTATTGAAACAATATTACACAATACAAGAATAAATGAAGACTGTAAAATTTTTCAACAAATATCTTTATTTACATTCAACTTCCAATATTTGCAAGTACATGAGTTTCAGCTGGAAAGTAAAATATAATAAGGAAAATATCTAAACAAGTGGCATACATAAACTGAAGAAAAGTGAAGCTGAGCTAGCCCTGAGCAGCGATCTGGTTGTAGTCCTCCTTTGTGGCTTCCACATCCTCCGTCTCGACTGTATCTGACGAACATTCTAAGAGAAGAAAAGTAAGTGGAATGCCCGTCAGCGAACTAGCGCTCTGTAATTCCTAAGGATAAGTAAGAATAAGAAAATGACAATTGTAGAATATTTATATGACGAGTAGGAGTATAAGATCATGGGTAAATATATTCTATATGTCTCTATATGGTCACTATGTTAACGTTAAGTTCCAAATGTGAATGTTGCAGCCGTAGAAGTATTCACGAGCTTAATAGTGGGACACCAGGAGCAAGAAAACACGGACCCATTTTATGTGTTAGCATGGGGGGTTTAGGCTGTGGATGAGTCAACCCGACTGATATTCAAGTAAAATTAAAAAAAGATTAATACGGGACTCTTGAAGCTCCGTTGGATTCAGACAAGAAACTATCCCAAACACCCCGAGTATAAAATATATTATAACTGGTTAATATACTTAATTGATTTGATTGATTAATTAACATATCTTGATCGAAACCATAGATTGCAAAAGGTATAGAATGTAGTCGAGTGAGTCGAGTAATATGCGAGTCATAACAATTGCAATCTTAGTTCGAGTCAAGTCGGTTCGAGTAGATTGGGTTCGAGTTCATGTTCAGATTTAGATTCGAGTTGGGTTAGAGTTCGAATTCGGATTCGAGTTCGAGTTCAAGTTTATGTTCGAGTTTAAATTCAAGTTTAGGTCTTTTCATGTGGATTGATGTAAATTGTTAAAAATCTTATGTTCGGGAGAAATCGGCAGCTGCTGCACATGGATGGCAAGATTTGTTTCTTTTTCTAAGACAATTGTCATTGATAACTCCGTTAAGTTGTCTAACATAAATAGGCAAGTACTCACTTTCTCCGGCTCTCAGGGGCTCAAGAGAATTGATCCCGCTTAAACCTATATTAATCTGAAGTCCTTAAGTATTGTTTACATAAATACTTTAATATTGTTTAAAATAAATCTCGAGGGTAATTTATAATATTTAGGGTTTTCATGAACATGTATTTTAATTGTTGTGGTATTTTGGGTGATAAAACCTAGGTTTTAGAAGTTTACAGTGTTTTTATGAAAACTAGCTCTTTTGGAAATTTGATGGTATTTTATAAAAATTCTAATATTTCATTTAAAAAAAATATGGGTTCATAATATGTTTTTTTATTGAAAATACTGATTCATAGTTTTATATAATTTTCCAAAATTTAGTTTGTTTAGAAAAATCGTATTTCTTAAAAAGACCGTATTTTTATTTCCTTTCGAGACTGAATACTCCGTGAGGAGTTCTGTATCTCGCTCTACTGTCCTCAGGATGTGCGATAATCCACACCATCTATTAGCGGGTCCCCAAACGAGAGTTGTAGAGGCGTAATTGCCAAGCATTCCAAAAATACCGATTAAAAGAAATCCATTTTGAAAAGGTGTGGTATTTTAATATAAAACCTATTCTTTAAATAAACCATATATTGGAATACCGTGCTATGAAACCATAGTGTGCGTGTAGGGTATGTCGTTACCCCGTGAAGTTTTCCTAATAGGTAGATAAACTAGTTATCGAGAAGGGCTATACTGTTTCCCCCAATCAGAGCAAAGCTCTGTTTGAATTTCAAAAATTGAAGCAACGCTTCAAATTCCTTGTGCTGCGCGCAACGCGCCACGTGTCAAAATCTGATACGTCAGCACAGCACCCGAGGCAGCGCGCCCAATCAGAGCAAGGCTCTATTTAAAACAAAATTAAAGGAAGCAACGCTTCAGTTACGCTGCGCTGTGCGCTGCGCGACACGTGTCACCGCAGTTGCGCTACGCTGTGCGCTGCGTGACACGTGTCAAGCGCTGGTGCATCTACGCCAAACAGAATTAAAATTTCAGTAAGATATTTCTGTTCTTGTTAAAACAAGAAGATTGTCTTCTGTAAAACAGAAGCTCTTGGATCAAAAATCCAACGGTCAAATCACTCAGAGAAGGATCTCTTTAACAAATTTAATAAATTAATGGGCACTATATAAAGGCCCCTAGACCCCAATTCAAAAGGGAGAAACACAAGACAGAGAAGAGAGAAATTCAAGAAACAAAGAGAGAACTCCTCTAAAGAACTCTGAGAAGAATTCAGAAAGAAGAAAAAAGGTAAAACCTTTATAAAAAGAAGAATTTCTTCTGAATAGATCATTGATCTAAGAACAAGATCAAGAATTTTCAATAAAAAATATAATAAATAACAAAAGCATTGCTTTTTTATGAACCATTGGTTCTGGAATTTTAAAGATTCTTTTCTTGGATCAAGAAATTAAAATAGTGCCTTGCACTTGCAAATCTGCACTGTTGCGCTCCTGGGTTGGCGCAAGCCGCCAGAGAGCGCCACATGTTAGCTTCAGAACCACTTGCGCTATGCGCTTTTAAGATAGAGTATTGCTCTCTGAAGTTAGCGCAACGCACTAGAGCGCGCCACGTGTCAGCAGCGCAACAGCGCAGCGCACTGGCGCAGCGCACTGCGCTGTTGCGCTTGTGCTCACCAGAGTGTGACGCGTGTCACCACCATAAGCGCTTGCGCTCAATAATTGGCGCAAAGCGCCTAACAAGCCACTGTCAGATAATTAATGCACTGCATTATTTACAGAAGGGCCAAGCCCAATTAAAAAGGGCCTAACAGGCCTAATAAAATACTATGCATTATTTTAAAAAAGGCAGAGCCCCAACAATGACAAATGCTCTGCATCATAAATAAAGGGACAGGGCCCAAATCGAAAAGGCCTAGCAGGCCAGAATAAAATGCAGTGCATTATTAAACAAGGGCAAAGCCCTAGCACAGGCCTAATAGGCCAAAAATAAAAACGTTGAATATTCTCAACTGGACTTAGCCCAATCATGGCCGTAAGTCCTCAAATTAAATTGACTGAGCAAAATTGCTCTCTTAAATCAATTTACATCCGGTTCAAGGGTACATCTTTGAACTCCTCTGACACCTATCGTTGTAATCCTTCAACGACGTCAGAGAGGTGACGGGTCCCAACAACCACACAACAATACGGACTATGGGGTCCTTAAACCCATGGACTAATGCGTCCTTAAACTAACATCCGTCCCTAAAACGGGAACAATGGACCACCATGTCTCTAAACTGGAAATCGACTGCAACGTCATTAAACTAAACAATAGAGCCAATTGCTCTCTTGTCGGATCCAAACGATCCCGTTAAGTCGATCTTAGTCTCAAATCAGACTAACGTATCCTTAACAAACGTTTAAATTGATCTTAGTCCAAAAATGAGACTAACGTATCCTTAAACCAAAACCCTAAACCCAAATCTAAGAAAATACGGATTTGGACTGATCCACGTCCTACGGGCGACGACATAAATTAGTCTCTGTATACAATCCACGGGCAACCACAAACAAAACAAACACACATGACACGAAGTGAAATTCTGGAGAAGGAGAAAGTTGTTACCGCGACACGGTAGCGTAATTAACTGCAGGGGCTTGCACCTGCAGGGAAGAGCATCCCCACAATCAAAAATCCCTCAAGCGAGGGTGAATCTGACGAAGTCTGCTATATCGGCCGCATCCGTCTAAACCTCCGATATACGGTGCCATAAATCAACTTGACATCTTTGGAGAGGTAGACGGATAAAACCAAATAGCATCTGCCCCGAATCTCAGGCAAGACGCTCACGTCTCGGCCGCCGTTCGGAGGGGAACAGATTCCGGCACGCCCGATGGGACCTTTTCCTCTTTCCACTCCACACTTCGTGTGTCGTCTTCGCGAACGAATCGCGGTTTGTTAATGGTTGCCTTTGGGTTTCAAGTTACTAATATTTGGTTTTTTTCCTGGCGCAGAAATCAAGCATCAATGGCCTCCAACTGCTCGAAATGCAGGTGCAACCGACGCTCCACCTCACCTGGAGGTGTAGCTTATGGGCCTCAAGCGGCCTCCATCCTTGCCATGCCGGTAGAACAAGTGACTCAGGCCACCACCGGTCTGTTTTTCGGGACCATGCTCCCGCCATCAAACTTCACTATTCCAGTGCCCGCACCAGAAGCGCACAAGAAGTCGGTCTTCAATCGGCTCACTGCTACAACGGCCCCTTTCAACGGGTCGTCCAATATCAAACCGGCAGCCTCTGTCTTTACCAGGCTGAATCAGAACTCTGATGGGCTCGCCAAGAAGCCCATAAACCCTGAAGTGATCGTCCCGAGGAAGATAGCCACCTCTGCTCCTGAAACCGTCAAGGCGGCTTCTCCTGTTAAAGAGTCGGTCTTTTCAAGGCTGACTATCCCGGCTCCTGTTCCTACTCGAGGGTCTGTCTTTGACAGATTAAATATCGCCACTCAAAAGACAACATCAGTCTTTAAAAGGCTGGCACCGGCACCGCCTCATTCGGACAGGGGACAAGACGAAGCTGTCCCTATCACCGAGCCAGTCCCAACGGCTCGTCATGATCGACGTCGCCACTGGCGCCGAGTAAGGAAGGCCGGGGGCAACTCCCCCTCAGGGCTAACTCCACCCGCTCCAGTGGTGGAAGTTAATGCTGCTGTTCCAACTGGGAACAGCTTTGAACTGCTAAGGAGAGTACGCAAGAACTCTCCGACTGCCACGCTAAAAAAATCTCCTCCACCTGCGGAGAGGGTTACAGAAACAAAGATGGAGCAGCTCCCTCAACGGCTGTCCTCCAAAATTTATAAGGTCTGGCGAAGGGTTCAAGACTCGGTAGTAGACCAAGATCACTCTCGCCGACAGAAAAGGACGAAAGTGCAGGAAGAAAAGAACCGTCCTGTTAAACAACAAAGGACGACAACCGCCAGGGTGCCCGCTGCAACGGCCCCTTCAACTTCAATGGCCCACAAGAGAAGGAGGCCGGAGAAAATTCCCACGCCTGCGGCAAATGTCAAAGGCGGCGAGCCCAAACGCCCTAAGTCCGGGGGCATCGTAGTCCATACTGTATACATGGCGTCGAGGAAGGAGGACAGCCGTGCATCTATAGGTTATAGACCGCTTACACGGTGAATGACCAAAGCTCAGGAGCAACAGCAGAAACTCCAAGAAATGATGAACGCGATGGCCGCACTCACTGGGCCGAAAGAAAGCCCCGAAGCGTCCTCGGATCAACGCCAGGAGCAAGAAACTGACGCTGAATTCCTTCGTAGAGTACTGGAAAAGAAGGATAAAGAGGCTGCGGAACAAGCAGCCAATATAAAGCGAATGGCCCTCCTGTTCCAGGACATGGTGGGAATGATGATCCAACAAGATCCTCCTGCTGAAGATCCTCCGATCGTCCTTGAAGACGACAGGGGAGAAACGTCAAATCCTCCACCAGCTCTGTCAACAGCCAAGGAGGAGACAATCTCCAAACCTGACTTGGACGAATATATAGCTCAGCAGATACAAGTTCATCAGGTGACTGAGGCAGCCGGCCAAGTTGTCAAGACGGGACGACCGTATCCAAGCTGGTACGATCAGATCAAGTACCCGCCGGGCTATACAATACCGAAATTTCATGTCTATAAGGGGACGGGCAATCCCTACCAGCATGTTGCCCAGTTCAGAGCGCTTTGCGGCAACACCGGCGGTGATGATAAATTGTTGCTTCACCAGTTCGTCGGTACCTTATCGGATACAGCATTCGAGTGGTACTCCGAGCTCCTAAACGACTCTATCAAGAAATTTGCGGAGATGGAGCTGCTGTTTACCCAGCATTTCGCAAGCGCCAGCGAACGCACCCCGATAACGGCATTGATTAATACCAGGGTGAAGCCAGGCGAAACATGGGTTCAGTATGCGATACGGTGGCGGAACTTATGGTCCAAATGCGAGCAACGCATTGAAGAAGCGCCGGCAGTAGGGATGTTTGTGGGAACCCTCGATCCGCAGGCGACCATATCCCAATTCATGATGTTCTTCAAGCCGACTACCTTCCAGGCTCTGATCGACAAGCTAGCTCAAATGGATCAGATGGGCCATAGACCCCCCCTCCAAAGCCGGACTCTCGAAATGAGAAGGGGAAGGGAAAAGCAATTGTTGTCGCTAATGCTCAACAACAGCCGAGCAACTTGAAACCGGCTGTCCGTCAAAATAATATGCGTCCGCACGTACCCTTTGAGGAGAGGCTAGGACGTCTGTTCAGTTGATAAAACTGCACATTTGTTATTATATTTTTCCTACCATTTCCATATTTAAAAGGTTTTTATTATAATATATCATACATATGAGGGTTTATTTGTAAAAATACTATTTTCCATGTGTTGATATATTATAATTAGCATTTGGTAGGAAAATGTATGCAAATAATATCATTGACCAAATCCTAGTAGAACAAAGTCTACTAAATATTATTTGTTAAGTTGTTGTGCAGAATTTGCAGGTCTAAAATCAAGGAAATCGAGTTGTTAAAGTAAACCTGCCTAATTAAGAAAGCAAAACTTGGAGACCAAGTCTGGCAGCAACCATGAGAAGATTTCCATGATACAAAGGTTCCTAAGACCTCCAAATGTCACAAAGACAGAAGCCCTGAAGATTGATCAAGGGAGGAGATTAAACGGCCGCGGATCCGCGGCATGATTGAGGGATTAGATGCTGAAATTTTGGGAAATGAATCTCTGATAAATTTTACCTAATTTGGAAGTAAAGGTTTCTGGATTTGGACTATAAAAAGGGACTGAGAGCCTCTTGGAAAAATCATCAAGCCGACGAGATCACGAAGTCCAAGACGGCTCACGCATTCAGGCTGATCATCAACGGTTCATCTACCTCCTTAGAAGAGATCGAGAAGCAAACTAGGTTTTTGTAATCATTTTCTAAGGAATCAAAGTGTACTTGATCTTATTGATTAATAAAGGTAGTTTATTGCATTTTCTCTCCATCTCTTTTTCTCCCAACATGCGCGAGTAATTCTCCGCTTGTTAGGGTTCATAGGATTATGGTAGGCTAATGGATGATGGACATCCCTAAACCCTTTTTAAGTCCTATAAAGTTTATGAACTTTATCAAAAGAATCATTAGCATCCTAATCGGGCGCGCTAACAATTCTTTGTTAGTCCCGACCGCGATTAGAGATTAGATTAATGATTGTTTTGGTAAAGGCTAGATATGAACGGAGTTCCGTGTCGAGATAAGGGTTAAGAATGGGATTCCTTTTCCCTCCAGAAACCCTAATCTACACGCATCACCGTCGTTCTAGTTTTAAATCTATTAAAGGATAAAAGGGTAACTTTTAATTAATCGTCCATAACTACTAAATCCTAACGAACCCTACAAGCCCCCTTCTTATATTAACTACATTCATAAATAATCTAGATCTATATTCTGCATTAATGCTTAACGTAGATCTAGAAACCATTTTTCAAAATTATTTATCCCTCCTCTCTTTCTCAACACATCTAAAGTAAGATTAAAAGGTTCAACGTTTTCCTGAGGACGACTCGTACTCACCTCGGTCTAGCTATGCGCGACACCGTTCTGATTGCGGTTAACTACTACAAACACACTTTTTCGTATCAATCAACGTCCTTACTCGTTTCCCCGAAATAAAACGAGAAGATTGTTCGAGCTGGCCTTGTGCAACCGACTCATAAATCTGCCGGATCCAAGACGTCCGTCGCAACCAAACGACGTCAATGATCCCAATTACTGTCCTTATCACCGAGTACTGGGTCATCCAATCGAGGATTGTTACGTCTTCAAAAATTGGATCGAGGACCAGTACCAACAGGGCAAGTTCATGTTGTCCGACAGATAGAAGGTGAATCCGCCGCAGCCTCACACCCCTAAAAGGGTGAATACGCCGGGGGCAACGTGCTCCCTCATTGAAGAAGCTCCATGGGAGATTGTGCTATCAGCCAAAACAAAGAGGATGCTGAACGATCTTCAAACATGCCCAGCAATCAGGTGGAAGAACCCGTTGGAACCTCAGATCATTGAAGGGATGTTGAAGCCGCGTCCAACTCCAAAGATCGATGGTGGTGGCCCAAGCATTCACAACCAGCCGTCAAAATCTTCAAAGAAGAAGAAGAAGAAATCCAAGAAGCCCGTGAAGCCTGGCGACAAGCGAACGGACTTACAAAAGCAGATTGACGCACTGGAGGAGTACAACCAGAAAGCACGGACTCCCATCACACACCAGGAGTTCCTCAACCACGTCTTTCAAGAGGAAGATGAGGGAGAGAGTTCGTCGGATGAATCCGAGGAATACGTGGCGAGCTGTCATATGATCTCCTACTCGTTTACAGATGATGAGGAAACTCCTTGCACTGAAAAGCTGGGGACAGGTCCTAAACCGGAAATTCTAGGGCCATCGGATCAAACAGTTGACGCATTCCTCAACGAAGCTCTGTTGAAAAGTAAAGCTGATCGGGAACGCGAGGCGGTCATATTTGAAAGGGCCAAGCGCCAGCGACTTGACGAAAGAGTTGAAACACTCCCGCTGGAGCAAAATACATCCACCGCAGATAAAAGCAAGTTCAAGACGAAGAAAAGGTTTGCTAAAGCCATATCAATGGGGATGAAGCTACCACCCTCTGAAGGAAACACTACCGGCAAAGCAGAAATGCACCCTTCCTACTGCTTATATCATCGAAGGATTTCGCACCCCACCGAAGAGTGCAAAGCTTTCAATAGATGGTGGCAGGGATATGTTGCTTACCGACAACATTTTAAGCGGGAAAAACGCAAAACTCATCGGGAGCGGAAAAATACGACCGAGGGGCTTAACAGAATTACCGGCAATTGTCGCATGGTTAGCGCCGGGGAATCGCAAGTGCTCACATTCGGGAGCGATTCTGACGAGGAGCTGGCTCTTAGCCCCCTCTTTAAAGAGTCCACCTCGGGAAAAGAAGAAGAGCCGAAGGTCTGTGAAAATATCCGGCTGCGTAATCGGACGCTACCCGAAAAGAATCTCGGTCCCTCAAACAAGAAAGATAAAGGGAAAGAAAAGGTCTCTGAGGATATCGCCCTAGATGACCAGGTCATGGAAGAGCTAGCCGCCAAGGACCCGTCCAAGAAAAATAAGGTGGATTATAACGTTCTAGCGCATCTGAGGAAGCTACCATCGCAGCTCAGCATTCTTGACGCCCTTTTACTATCAAAAGAGGCGAGAGATTCGTTAATCAAGGCACTACAGAAGCCAGAGCAATTCCAAGCTTTCCTGGCCGAAGAAAAGATGAAGGACGAGCTGGAAGAAGTGCACACGGCCGATGTCACTTTCGGTGATGAAGACCTTCTCCTAGGGACGTGCGAACACAATCGCCCCCTCTATGTCTCAGAGTATTGCCATGATATAAAGATAGGCAAAATCCTGGTCGACAATGGATCCTCCGTTAATCTCCTCAACGTGCAGGTGTTAAAGGAAATCTGCATAGCGTCCATCACCTTGCTCGGGACAAGATCACCATCTCCGGGTTCGACTCCCAATCATCAAGAACTCTTGGGTCTGTGATACTGACGCTACGCTTTGGGCTACTCGTCACGGACATTAAGTTCCACGTCATAGACGCCAAGACATGCTACAATGCTCTGCTCGGCCGACCATGGTTACACGAGTACAACGTCATCCCTTCTACACAGCATCAGTGTATGAAATATTTTAAGGATGGTCTCGAGTATACCGTGACGGGAGAACTGAACCCGTTCTCCGTGAACGAGATCCGCAAATATGAAGATGCCAAATACTTCTTACCGGATTTCGAAGATACGGAGAGGTGTCACAAGCCGGAGAACAAGGATAACGCCACCATCCCTGTCTTCGGGAGTGATACCGAGAAGGAAGAGGAGATGGTTTATTCGGTCCGCCCCAATACAACAAACCAGGACCATCCGCTCCTACGTTGATCTTTGGTAGTGACTCGGAAGATGAGGTCCATGCTGTATTCTCTGCTCGGCCTTCAATACAAACGTCCGCTGACGAAGAGCAAACTCTACAAGTCGCCATGGTTCCACTTAAATATCATAAAGAACTGGATACGCTCGATACCTACAGGGTAGAAGAGCTGCGGACGTTCTATGTCCCTCCCAGGCGAGAAGGCGAAAAAGCAATTCTATTCTACCGCTCTGAAGAAACCAAAGTGGAGAAAGAAATCTGGCACGGTATGGATCCTACGCTTGACAGGCTCCAGCCCATCCGTCTCCCCAGATATTATACAGAAGGCTTGAAAAGGATGTTGAAGCGCCAGGGGATATTCTTCAAACAGACCGCTCGAAAAGCCAAATTATATGACAGGGTCTGGAACGTCCTCGAAACTCAACACAAGTTGCCTAGTGGGAGGATGGAAACAATCGGGCTCGGATACATTCGGTCCAAGAAACGAGAGCTACTCCGTGATTGCTACGTCGTACATGACTTCAATGAAGAAGCGGATGCTCAATGGGAGGACGCTAATCCTGAACCAGTAAAAGTTCCTGATGCAAAAGTGCTCAGTCTGTTGTTCGAAGAACAAATGGACAAGCTTATAAGGGAAGCTGGTCAAAAAGTTCGAGACGACCACAATCGCGAAATGGCCATTTATGAGAAAGCCAAAATGCAACGCCTCCTCCAACAGGCCGTGAACGATGAAATTGCCGCTCCCTGTCAACCTGTTATAGAAAGGGCTCGACGCAGAGGTAGAAACAGGTCGAAAAGCGAAAAAGGCGCTCGACAGCAACAAAGCGGGACTAAGAAGCCACGCAAGCGGGAATCGAGCGGTCCAGACCTGTCCCTTTTAAAGAAGATGAGTCGAGCATACTCTTTTCCTTGGGACAAGACGAAGAAGATACTTGACCGAGCTATAAAACATCAGATGCTTAGACTGTAATACCCAGCCCCTTTCTTCACCAATATCCATATTTTTATAAAAAGGGTTAATTACAAATTTATTTATTTATATCTATAAACTAATTTAAATATTTTAAACTCCCAATCCATTTTATTTTTCACTCTCTCCTTTCTCAAACCCTAATCCCAATTCCCCATCTCTTTTTTCCATTTATATAAACCTCTATTTCCCGGCCCATCTTTTTTCTATTTTTATTTAAAACCCAGCCCACTCCCCTATTTCTTTCTCAAACTTCCCGGCCCGGCCTTTCACCTCCCAAGCCCGGACCCTTTCTTTTTCCCTTATTATTTTATCTGCTTTGGCCCTAGTCCAACAAATAATTAAAAAGGAATTTATTTTAATTAAACCCCAGGCCCTTTACCCAACTCCTTAGCCCGGCCCAAAGTCCCTAATCCCTTTTAATTATTTTTTCTAAACTCCTCCGGCCCAAACCCCTTGGCCCGCTCACCCAAACCCGACCCGCTCCCTAACACTCCTTCTTCCCCAACGGTAACTTCCCTGATCCACTTTCTTCGCCTCCTCTCGCGCCCACGCCCACGCCCGCGCCCTTGCCCCACATCGCATCAGATCTCAAAAAAGGTGTGATTTTTAAAATCTCCTACTTCTTGATCTTCAAGATCCGGCCAAACAACAGGAGGAAGAAGAAGAACCCCCTTCATCAGCTTCAAAACATCCTAGGAGTTTTAACTCTCTCTCTCTCTATATATATATATATAACAACAAATATTTCCTTTCTGAAGCATAGCTTCTGTTTCTGGGACTAAAAGCCCCTTTTTTCTCGCCGGCGCCCAAGTGCTCAAGCGCCGAGCGCCCACGAGCCGACATGTGGTGTGCTAGCGCTCGAGCGTAAAGCGCCCACGTGCCGACACGTGGCGCGCTTGCACTCCAGCGCCCTACACTCGCACTCCAGCGCCCTACGCTCGAGCGCAAAGCGTCCACGTGCCGACACGTGGCGCGCTTGCGCTCCAGCGCCCTGCGCCCGAGCGCAAAGCGCCCACGTGCCGACACGTGGCGCGCTTGCGCTCGAGCGCACTGCGCCCATGCGCAAAGCGCCCACGTGCCGACACGTTGCGCGCTTGCGCTCGACCGCCCAGCGCCCATGCGCAAAGCGTCCACGTGCTGACCCCAGCGTTCGAGGCACTGGCCCCCACACATCCTTTGGATGTCTTCCCCCCCTCTTTATATATATATATATATATATACATACATACATATGCATACATATGTACACATACACATACTCCACGACACTGCCCCTGTTAGAAAATAATTTCTAACGGGGCGCTGCCCCGCACCCCGCACCCCGTAAGGGGGCTGCTAGCCCCCTTGACCCCCAGCCCGCTATCCGGGTAGCGGGACCCCCGTAAAAAACTCTGCGTGGCTCCCGATATATCCAAACCCCCTTTCAAAACACAACACACATACACTACACATTGAGTTCACATGACCAGTTTAACCCGTCAATCGGAGGTTCGCTCGCTCCAAAGGTGAGGGGTAATTAACGGCAGTTTAGTTCGCGGCTGCCGGAGATTCGGATCCCCACAATCATTAAAGCCCGGCCTACCCTAGGCAGGGGGAATCTGTAGTACGCCTGACAAGCGCGCGCGTATTCCCATCTCAATGGGGTGACGAAAAACACCCTACACCAACCCCAACCCGAACCGAACCCTAACCCCAACCCCAACCCCAACCGCAACCGAACCCTAACCCTAACCCCAACCCTAACCGAACCCTAACCCTACCCTAAACTGAACCCGATGCCTAACCCTAACCCTCACCCTGAACCCTAGACCTAACATCATCAAAATTATAAATAATTTGAGATTTACTAACCTGTAGCGGGCGGTGGAGGAGATGACGGAGGAGACCGGTGGTCGACGACGCAATCGGCGACGAGTCGCGGGCGGTGGCGACGAGAAAGTCGACGAGGAAGTTTTGGAAACGATCGAGGAAGGTGGCGACGAGGCGCGGAGGGCGGCGGCGACGAGGCGCGGGAACGAGCGATCGAGACGCGGGAGAGAGAGAGAGAATTTTTGGAAATGATCGAGAACCTTTCTGTGCTTTTTTTTTTTAATAACTCATTTATATGTCCCTACGGACCTAACCGTAGGGCCATCGTTTGCGGCTCCGTAAGGCCAAACAACAAATTACGATTTAATATTTTTAAATTAAAACACCGTAGGGACAACCATGGAGACTTACGGATTAATCCGTTAGGGCAATAAAAAGTTGCCCCTACAAATTCCTGTACCCGTAGGGGCAACCCTATATTGTAGTAGTGATTATACGTGCAAAAAGGACACATATTAGTATATGCCTATATCAATATGGATGCCTAAACGCTATAAGCTATGTATGTTTTTTAAGGCTACATTAGCACGTACGAGCCTTGAACAAGAGGAGCTTCAGCCAAGTTCGAGGCAAGCCCAGAAGAGCCCTAATTGGGTCGAGCTTGAATATGAGCGGAGCTCGAGCTCGTCCATAGTTACGTCCATTCATCTATTTCATCGAGCTTCGATTTAGGTTCAAGCTCGGGCTCCCTTAGCTGTCAAACGAGCCGAGCCTCGAACTTTGAGCTTTTAATAGCCCTACTCCAAAGCCGGTAGAAATTTTCAAAAAAAAGTAAGGAGTTAATTAATTTGCATCCATTGTCCACACGTAAAAAATGCTAAATGAGGTAAATATCAAACAAATACTTTTATATCAAATTAATTTAGATATTTTTATTCACTTAACATTGTATTCTAGGTTGTTATATAAAAATCGTACCATATAAAGAGAGTGTAAATTATCCGCTTTATAATAGACATGCACTTGGAACAAGTATTGCAACATATAAAACCTGAAAGCCTTATTTGGTAATCTCAACCTTCATTCATTGTTATTTTTAATAACAATGCATTTCAATGATTTTATTCTCTATTTGCTATAATATGTTGGTTAAAATCAGCTTAGAAGCTTAAATGTTTATTAAATTTTCGTATTTAAGGTGTAAATGAAATAATTTGTCTTCATAAAGTAGACAACTTCTACATAAAGATTCCAGAAAATAATCAATAGTTTTCTTAAAAGTATAATAATCAAAAGTTATTTAACAATAGGAATGAGCAAGAATTACCATCTAATTACCATATAATGCTAATGGCAAGTTGTTTTCATAAATGATCTTGAAGAGAGAGAAATTTTAATATATCACCCCCGGTACTGCGAAAAATTGTTCCATGTGCCGGCCGTATACATCCAGACAAGAAAGAGAAGAAATAAAAATATGAGCTCCATACACTACCCAAAACAGGATACCCTCTTTTAAGTACCCCTCTCTTAGCTTTCTCGGATCCTACATCAATTATACAACTTCAACAAATAATATACATAAAGCATTTTGCTCTATAACTGATTATCATTTTATAATTAAATGAAAACCTACATTAGATTTTCTCAAAAAATATCAAAATACAATTATCATGATCATCGCATAAGAGTTCATTCTCATTTTTCAAATCCTAATAACATATTCAACAAGAAATCGTTCCATACATCAACCGGACCGGGCAGATACCAATGCACACAGTCATTATACAGCGTCACGTTTTCCTGAGCCCAATGCCCATACTTGCTCGGGTGCCCGTCCGGCCTCAACAACATCGCTTCAGTTGTATCTAACAGCCTAAACCCTAACCCTCTCTTCCTCCCCTCAATCTCCGCAGCCCTAAACTCTTCAATCTGGTCTTTATAGAACTCTAAACTCATACCCTCCAACTTCACCTCATCGTTTCGAAAAGGCCTTTGCCTCACACAATTCCCTCCTCTGTTCCATTCTCCGTTCTCAAAATGATCCGGTGACACGGTCCTTAAAATGACCTCCCCTGTAAAGTTCGTCAATCTGTTTATGATTGTTCGAAACGCGGTCCGAAAAGCCATTTTATGAGAGTAATATAAACTTAAATCGGTTAAGTTGCTAATTTGACAATAGTGACATCCTACAAGCTTTCTATTTTCATAGAACAATGATGGTCTAGTGAACCAGTTGCCTCCGGAGACGATTACGTAGTCGAACTCGTCAATTTTAACCGACCATGCGTCGTCTGGTTCGTCTAGGTATAAATTCCAAAAATTCCTTTGCTCATCCAGATTGTTGGATTTTACTAAAAATGGGGACCAAGAGATTGAAATGGTGAAGTTGTAGCAAGCGTAGAACATGCGTTTGAAGTTTTTATCAGAGTTTTTGGATATATCTTTCGGATATTCAACCTGTGTGAAACATAGTTATTATTGTTATATATCATTATAGAATAAAGGGAACAAAAACTAATATTTGGAAAATACTTTGTAATAAAAACGAAAAAGCTATGTAAATTAATCAAAAAAATAGAGCAGATAAATTTTAATGAAAAGGTTACCTTAGACAAAAGGCACATCAAAGACTGCATCTGGTTTCTTGCCAAAGAATCACCTACAAATGCTAATGTCTTTCCCTTAACCAACTCCAAGAACCGAACCGGATCGAACCGAACCAACTCGCAACCCTTAGGCTTCCACCTCCATTTCAAAAAATCCAAGTCTGGCCTCCCATACTTCATGCAATTTTGATGCTCTTGGATCATCCAACATGTGTTGTTGGTGTAGTACGGTGCATCGAAGTCGCGAATCCATTCGCCTTTCGAGATATCGCACTCTTCTTTCACCTTTTCGCTCGCGAAATTTCTAAACCTCGAATTACTATCAATGTTGTAGGAGATGATGAGGACGAGGATTGAGAGAAGGAATAGAGTTGATAAGAGAAGTGTTATCTTGGAACGAATTGTTTTAATGTTGATAATACAAGGGCTCATTGATGAAGTTTTGGAGTAAGAGGCGGAGATTGGTTTGAAATGAGTTGTGGGGGTCTTGAGAGGGAGTTGTTAGATGTTTTTGTTATTGATTATGTTTTTCTTTTATTTATTATATAATGTTATGTATTTGTTGGTTTGATACGAGCTGGCCATGTTATCTTCAAGCAATTAGCTTAGTTTGATGATGGCAGTTAATTAAGATACAAGTACTTAATGAATAAAATCTAACCAGTGGTTTCAAGTGTTTATGTTTTAGGATTCAATTAGAGTCGCAGTGATGCCGGAACGGCGAGGGGTGCGGAAAGTTATGAAATGGAACTCGAATAGGGGGGAGGATCGATTGCTCTTTTTAGAATCACACCAAAGAAAACCGTCGATATTATCTATAAATCTACAGAATCACACCACAAAATCAAAGGCCCGTCTCTCTCTTCTAAGGAATCACATTAAGGAATAAAAAGAAACTATAGGATCGATGGAATCACACCAAAGAACAAAGAGGGTAAAAGCACAAAAGGTTATATTTCATTAAACAATTTATCAATGTCAATGTCATTCTTCATAATCATAGCTTTATATAGGACTCGAAACATAGTAGGTCAAACCAAAGAGTCGTTACATTTATCTAGATTCATTCATTCATTAAGGTTCATGCATTCAAGTCTAATTCTTTGAAACTTTTCAGGAGCGAATGAGTGGAAACAGGTGTGAATGCTCAATAGCTCAGTTGGTATGACGCTTCCCCTCCTGGTGAGAGTGTGGGGTTGGGGAAGTGACCACAAATTAACGCTCTCGGGAATAATTCGTGGGTCCTCTAGATGCGTGTGTGCAATATGCTTGTGTGCTTGGATGAGTCTTACGAACCGGACCAGTTTCAAAAAAAAAATTAATTAGAGCCAGGGCACCTATTTAAAGTTTTAGATTGTGTTTCTAAAACATATGAGGTTTTGGGTTCCAATATCAAGAAAACCTTCCTATTGTCTTATTTATGTTTATTTTGAATTTCAACATGAATCCAAATCTAATGTTGATAAAGATATGCTTAACTAATGTGGGATTATATATTTTGATGATCATGTATGATTTGGTGGTACAAATTAGAGACCAAAAAGGACTCTATCAATGTTAAGAGTAGTTGGGATTAGGTATTTGCTTACGAGATGCGACAAGCACTGCCAATCTTCCTTCAGGCTTTCTTAACTCATATTATAATTCCGGCCTGCACGTTAAGCTATTTGGTATACAGGATGCAATATATTTATACATACCAGATATCGAACTTGCTTAAATGAATTCATGATACTATGTCTTTCATTTTCATAATAGGACAAATATGAACCAGGTTACATGGTAGACTTGAGAGAAAGAACCCGAATGAATGTTAGATTTTTGGCAAGATCCATTTGATGCACCAGAGAGGGCATTTAATCGGACACCATATTCCCAGTAACATGCATTGTAGATATCAAGTTTAGTAAAACAAAAGGTTTTGTTGTGTTGAGAACTGAGATAATCTATACATTTGTCAAATTCTTCGTTTTCATATGACAAAAAAAAGAGTGGCACCCGAAACAATCCAAGATATAGCAACCGAGGCGAAGCGGCATCGAGAAAGGTAGATAGCAATGATGCCCATGATCGAGCAAACAACGATGGTAGCTGTAATGGAAACAAATGAGGTCAACCATGATGGCATGGCGACGATGAAGGACATTCATAGTTATCAACGTGTTGAAGCCGCGGCTATCGTCGCGAAAATGGAGCGGTAAGAACGGCATCGAAAGCGATCGTAGAGGTAAAAGATAGCAACGGCGATGCTGATAATTGTGATGATTGCAAAGTATGGAGAAGACCGGAGAGTGCAGCAAATTAGCATAAAAGAAAGAAGAAGAAAAAGACAGAAGCTAAAACTTTTTGTCAAGAAATAATCTCTCTCACACAATCTAAATTTGTATTTATCTTTTTATGCACAACTTTCTAATTTCCATATGCAAGCATGGCACATGCACACATCACGGATCATTTCTGTATTTACATCACCATTTGACACGGTTTCGAACATATCGGATACATCGAAACTAGATATGTCACCACCAGTATAAAATTTCTCCTAAAGGCATGTTTAGTAACTAGAAAGGAAAGATAATTCCTATCAGAAGCAAAATGGAAAGTGGATGTCATTTTTATGCACATGGGATTATCCTCTCATTGCACTTTCTCGTAAGAAACTCAGAAACTGAAATTGAATGGGGGAACATGCTGCTTCCTATTTTTCTTTTGTAATTTGTTGCTTCATATCGGTCCAACTACACAATCCAAGCTGTCTCTCTATTCCCGCATAAGCATCGTCTTAGTTTTCCCATTTCTCAACAAAACAACTAAGGGTTTGTTTCCACCAACCCTTCCTATATACTTCAATATTTTTCTCTATCTTTCCTCCCTTTCCCATAGTTAGTATTTACCCGTAGCCCCCTAAACTTATTATAAGTTGCTCATGTTACCCCTTCAATTGACAAAAAAAACACCTTTTTAGAATATTCTGTTAACACCGTTAGCGATTAACGACAACACGTTGGAACCCCCAAAGCCTATTTTATAAGTTTCAAAATATGCTATATTGACCATTGCAGAACTTCCTTGCATTAACATTACTTTAACCAAAAAAAATAAAACTCAGATACATTTTTATGGCACTAGCACACGTAAAACACAAAAGCAAATGTACAAATGCCTACAAGAAGTAGAATTTTTCCATTAATTTGCCAGTTTCCACTTGTTGCTTCCAACCACCTCTCCAAAATTTTCATTTTATGCATAATCGCCACAAAATCCCATTTTAAAGCTTCAAAATACTCGCACCAATTTTTCCCTTCATCTCAGAAAAAATTCTCTTTAATTCAGGGTCTAATAATTCTTTTCGTCTCAAATGCAATGGAATTCTTGGTGAGGTTCTTCTCCCACACAACATAGTCGCAACCCATCAAATGTGGACCTTTATAATTCTATGCATAAGGATGTGGAACTGAAATTTGAAGAGAAGCCCTAGATTAGAAAACCTTGATTTGGAATATTTGGAAAATATGAGGATTTTGAATAAAGAAAATAGGCTTTGAAAGTAATATGTATCCCCTTCCAATGTGTTGTCGTTAATCCCTAAAGGTGTCAACATATTCTAAAAAGATACTCTTTTATCAACTGAGAACGGTAACAGAAGTACCTTATAAGTTTAGGAGGGTTACAGCTAAATACTAACTATAAAGAGACAGAGAAAAATACTGAAATATAAAAAGGTTAGCAGGGAAAAACCCAACAAATAAAGATCACTATTTTTTCTTCATTTTCTTCCCATTTCACTCTCGTACTTATTTCTTATTTTCTTTCCCCTTTCCAATTTTGAAGCATGCACTTGGTTGTAATTTTTCAAACAGGTTAGTTAATATGCAATCATCAATGCTAGTAAGATTTTAAAACTGATAGCGGTCTTTTATGAACAATTTGAAAATGCTTCGATGTTTCTATTGTCTTTTTTTCATTTTTAAAGAAGGGTTCATTGCCCCTAAGTTCCCTATTCCACAACTTAAGGCTTTCTTATTTTACTTCAGGATTTTTTATTACCTCTCTCTTCAAATTTTCTCTTACTTTAAAAATTCTTCTGTCAATCTTGATGTTAATATATTTCTCCCTTGGACCTCTTAGGATATTCCACATGGCTCCTTTCAAAATTTTCCATCCACAAATTTAACCTGACATTATGCTAACCGAGGTTGCTTTTTATCATATTGTCATCATTAATCGACAAACTTATAGAGAGATAGATCAAAAATTTATTTCGAAAGCAACATCGGTTAGTAGAATGGAAGGCTAATTTTTGAACGCATAACTGTTAAAAGAAGAAATATGAAATAACATAAGAAATATAAAGAAAAAATTGAAAAACATTAAGATTAAAGGGAATTTTATTATTAAAATAAGGATAATAGAGAAGTTAAGAAGGGATATAAAAATAGCCCTGTATTTTATTTTTTTAATCAAATCAGTTTTGATAATTTCCTACAAACATGAATTCTATTTTAAATTTGATAATTGTTAAAGAGGATATGACATATAGCTATATTGAATACACAAAAGAAAAGATCAACAACATTTAAGATGTAGACTTGGCATATTATTAAGTGTCTAATGTGGCCAGGGTACTCACAGTCTGATGGCCTCACTAACTTAAACTCCAAAGGGCTCACCCCCTTGTTACCCTATTTTTGGATACCGACCACAACAAATTAGCTGTGTCCAACTCCATATACATATAACTCTTTATTTAAAAGATATTGACCTTGTTATTACTTATATTCTTTATTTCGAGATATATCTCCTCTTATATTTATCCATTGCTACCGTCACTCTTGCTTATTTATATATTTATATAATGAATATCCCTGAAAATTTCATCGAATGTGCATTTTGGTATATTCGCTTATATATATAATGAATATCCCTGAAAATTTCATCGAATGTGCATTTTGGAATATTCGCATTTTTCAGGATTTCAAAGAGCTTGCATACAATTCTTTAAGAAGAAAAAAAAGCAAGTAGAAAAAGATGTGAACAGTTTGACCATTACAATCCAACCAATAGCAACATATAAACTGATAAATCAACATTATAGCATTTAAACAGATAAGCAATTATGTCATGATCTTGCAATTCAACCAATAGCAACAAAAAAATTGATTAAACAACTTTAACATTGAAACAAATAAGCAATTATGTCATGATCATATATAATAACAATCTAGTTATTTAGTGGGCTCAAGATGAGAAGATCCAAAGGATGCTGCCATCAAATAGCTGTTAATTTATATGCTAATAAAATTCACTGTAGTCAATACCAATCAGAACCATTAACAATACCAAAACCCAAAAAAAACACGGAAAGAAAGAATGAAACCAAAAAATTCCATTTTTCTATTAAGTTAAAGAAAGTTGGGTCTAAAACTCGAAAACAAAAATATAATTAAAATTAAATAGTGGTACTTAAATATATAAATATAATCCTACATGCTATTATAAAATAAAGGATGCAGAGCAGGAATTTCTCCTACAATGGCCAGGACACACGCCATCAACCTATTCATTAATCCATATCTCTTTGCCTTCTTTCATTCTCATCTTAAAGATTCTTATATTTGCATGTTAAACCTGCACATGCATTGATGAATAATGTTATGCCATGTGAACGAACAATAGCTTAGTCCTAACCGTAAGCTTTAATAGTCCAAAACCCAATAAATGAGCAAGTGGGTTAACCTAAGCTGAGGACAAGAACCTAGCCATCACTAGTGACGATACTTAATTATGGTAATAATACATCACAATCTGTGATATCAGCCTTTAAGTAATTCTCTAACCACATGTCTTTTTTTGGGGTGACCCTCATTAATTTTGGTGGCTGAAAATTAGACTTTCCACTATCAAAACAAAATTTTGATTCCCACCAGTGGCTCTCCATTGCCGTCACAACTACTATATAAAGAGCCCCCCGCCCCGCCCCACCCCAAACAAACATATGCTCTTCTTCTTCTTCTATTCAAAATGGTGATCAAGGTAATGGTTAGCAGCTTGAAGTCGAAGTTCAAGTGGTTAAAGACGAAGAAGCCTAATTACTACGATAAGGTGGACAAGACGGACAGCATGAGGGTCGAGATAAAGAGCAACAAAGCCAAGAAGCTCATCGCCGACACACTCAAGATCGCCGACTCTCCTGGTCACAAGAGTTTCGTCTAACGATGTATATTTATAGAAATATGTATGCATATCCATCACTATGATTTTATATGGTGCTGACGTGGGGGCGGGGGGAGGGGGTGTTTAACTAGGAACATCACATAAGACTGTGATCTTTTACATATTTTCTATGGAGATTTGAGTAGGAGAGTTTTCCATAGCTAAGTTGACTCATGTAATTGCAGGAATAAAACCCTGGGAATCTTAAAGGATGTCATTGATAGTACCTTCTAAGTAACTCATTTGTTTTCCTGCTTTTTAATTTGAGTTGATCGTACAAAACAGGTACTAGAGTTAAATTAGACCCTTCTTATTTCTTTATTAGAATTGGGCTAAAAATGGCATAAAAAAGAGATGAGCTATGTAACTGTGAAATACAGAACTTGAAAAACCATCACTTAGATAGCAGAAAGAAATATCTAATGCTCATACCATGGGAGTCTAATTCATGCAAAATAAAAGTAAGAAGCTATACAGAACACAGAAATGGTTTCAGCTTTGGATAAGAACAGTGGAAGGATTAGTCACAAGCTAACAGGGAAAGAAAGTCACAGAACAAGTTCGATTGAAAGCGTCTTGTACCTCATGTAAACTCAAATTGAATTCTAAAAGAGGAATCACTCAGCAGGCTCATCAGGATTTCCTTTGCCTGATGGAGTATCTGCCCCCATCTCGGATTTGAGGTCATTGATGCTCTTTTCCAGCTCGTCGATTCTGTTCCCCATCTCGTCTAGTGGATTGTAGTTAAGGAAAAAGTAAATGCTAAAATGAAATCAGCGATGCACAAAGATATGAAAACATGGAGATGTAAAGATGATTATATTCAGATTAGAAGACTTTGCCAAAGGGAATTAGATAAGTTTTAGGCAACCATATGTCTGAAAATAGTCTTCACAGCCCTCCCAGAAAGTAGCAAATAAACCATGTCGGGGGAAAAGGCAAAAACCAGATGTGTTCTGGGAGGGAAAAACAAGTTGACAAAATTGGGGGAGAGAAAATTAACAAATGTTAAACTAGGGGGAAAGGTGCGGCTTTTAAAAAAAGGGGAGAGAAAAAGGTTTCCAGCAATTTAGTAAAAAATTTAAAAAATGAATCCATTGATGTGAAGACAATACCAACTCCTCAGATAACTTAATCCTGCATACATAGTGGAAAGTTACTAAAAAGATTAATAAACTACACAAAACAGAGAAAAGAAGACACCAGAGTTAAAACAGAGTCGACCTGGATATAGGCAAATGGTTATACATCAAATGTCACTGAAAATAAGTGGGAAACAACACAAGTTTCCACCATGCATGCAGGATTAGGTACTGGTTAAGTTACTTAAAAAGTGGGAAACAAGTCCACCTTCCACTATGCATTTATTCAACGGAAAACTGGAAAAGAAGGTGCCGCAGCAGCACTGAACAAAGTAATTGAAAGGCAGAAAGGATATTCTTCGTAATAATACCATCAGACATAGTCTGGAACCTGGTTTGCTGCAAATAAATTAAACGTTCAGTATTAAAATGTACCAGCTATACTTCAGTTCGAAGTGAAAACCCTTTCACGTAGAAACATGGACTCACCATCTGAACAAGGAGATTTTGGACCTGGGATTCATGCAAAAGAGGAGATAAGTTGAAGAAGTAGATGACATAACATAATATTTTAGCTTGAAAGGGGAAAAATGCTATACGAACAACAACAACAAAATATTGCAATTTTTAGGGTTAGTGAGAATAGTATGCTACTGAGAGAACTGAAGATGATGTATAGAGATGATGTTTTCAGGATATGAAACCAAAACAAATTTAAATGGTAGAACACTTCAGCTTTTCTTTCCAATGAATAAAATCATTACTTGTAAAAATTAAAAACAGGCCAGACTTTGAAGGATCCATATTTATAATGAAAAAGAAAAGTATAACATGTATTTTCACACTTGAATTATAAATGGCTGCAGAGTAATAGAACTCACAAATGCAGTCATATCAGCGGTGCTTTGTGGCTCATCAGATTCGGGGTAAGCCTGTAACAAGATACAAGTAAATCAAGTCATGCAAACAGCAAGCAATACAATATATATTGAAATTTGTGTAAAAGAAATGCTGATGGAAAGTTGACATCCCCTCCAAGTCAATTTAAATGATTTTAGGCCTCTTACACGCTTATTACGGAAAGTGTAAATTTTATATAGAAAAAATGATAGGAATGTAAATACTCTCAACTACCCTCATGTTAGGATTTGGGAATGAGTAAAGAATTTCTTGCTTCAAAACTTATAGGGTTTCTTTTGGTATTCAACATCTATAATGCATTGGTTACATAGGCATATTCTACAACATTTTTCTTGATATTGTGAAGGGATAGGTAATTTGAGACAAACTTAAGAGTAAGAAAAGCCAATAAAAATGAAAGAGGGAGTATATTACAATAAAAAAAATTATAAATCAAAACTCTGTGATATTTAATTGTGCATGTTTCAATCCATGGAGAAGATTTCAACCGACAACCAGTGTTACGATTGGGATGCACTCGAATGCATAGAAAAATATACATACGGTTCTTGGGCAACCGGGTCTTGAGCCATTGACACAATGTCCGCAAAACCTCAATGCGGGTCGGATATCAAAATCATCAATGTATTCATTCACTGTATTTAGTATTGACAAAGGTTTGAGACTCGGTTTTCAGAATCAGTTCTGGCCTTTCCAAAGTTGACAAGTTTCGGTAGGTTTCATTTTGGGTTCTAGTCTCAGTATCAGTTACATACATACATATGTAGGTACATACGTACGTACGTATGTACCCCTCCCAAAAAACACTTGGACATATTTTTATAAACCCAAAAATCTAGCCCAATTGACCAAACTCAATAACCTTTCATGCAAACCAAAACCAAACCGAGTAAACTAATGCCCAAACCCAATAACCTTTAATATAAATTAATAGCAAACCCCGTAAAACAATACCTAATAACCCAAATCACCATTTAATATAAAGTCGATAACCTAACAAAAACTTAATCCATTAATCTCTAAACTGAGTCGCCTCCTCCTTTCTATTGGGAGCGATTTCAGACCTATTCGAGTTTTCCAATGCTTTATCGATAAGATTGTGTTTCCTCGTCTCTACGCGTCTTCTCCAACATATTCCCCTCTTACAAAGGTATGTGATGCATTTTGAAGTTTCAAGTTATGTTGAAGCCAATCCCTACCGAGACTGAGAAAACAAGCAAGTTTTGGACATTTATATTGACCGTGCAGAGTCGAATTTTACAAATATGGATGGGGATATTGTGTGGAATGCTCTGTTAAAAAAAGCAGGAAAAAATTTCGTACGTGTTAGCAGAAGGAGAAAGTTTAATTTTCCGAGATAATTATAAATCATAATATTTTAAGAGATGTGGGACTATGTAATATGTTAAGATGGTGCATTAAAATTACATTTTTATGGAGAAGTTTCTTGTTTGGCTATTTCCAATAAGTAATTGGATATACTAAAAAGTGTATTATAACATGACGATGAATTTGATGGGGTTATTTTAACAAAGGTTCGACGATGGGTTATATTTTGAAAGAAGCTTTTCATACGATTGGACTAATCTATTCAAATATTTTGAAAATGAAGTTTATAAGTAGACAACGGAAAATGAGATTAGTGTTGCACCTTATGATCTAGACTTTGATAGCCATATGTTGCCTACGTTTAAAATTAAGTTTGAAGATGGCAGAGAGCTTGTTGCTAAAGAAGGGCATTTGTTTAATAAGAATAGGAAGCGATTGATGTGTTTTGGTTTTAGCCACTTAATGAAAAGATTAAAATGTAAGCGATTTGTAGTGTGATGCAGATTGGTAGTTTGATGAAAAAAGGCTTTTCTGGGAGTTTGATGTGAAAAGATAGTGGGTTTGCATATCTTGAAGACCAAGAGGATAAATTTTTTGTTGGCTGTAAAGTTGATTTACTTTTTATTGAGGAGAAAGAGTAAGCAAGTTTTAGATTAATTTTTTAACCTTATTTGTTGACTTTATTTATTGAATTGGATGAGTTTAATTAGAAATTGATCAATCTTCAATGAGCTTTCAAGCAATAGTTACAAGTTAATAATGTCAATATTCTAAATGTCAAATATCGATATCGTGTCAGTCCAAAAATTTTAATATCGAATACCGGATATCGTAGAAATTTAGGTGATATTTGTTAAATATCAGTTGTACAGTTTTGTATTATAAATGACATTGATATAACTTATATTTTTAACAAAAATATCATCATTATAACTTAGTATAAATTGTTAGTTCTATTAAATGAATTTATTCATCAATAGCTCAATGGTAGAATGGTCGCCTACAAAACGAAAGATCGTGGGTTCGAACTCGAAATCCCTTGTCGAGGACAAACTCGAAAGCTCTTGTCAACAACCTGCAGTTGATATCAAAATCAAACTCCAACTCGAAACCCTTTAAGATATAAAGTCGAACTCAAAGCCTTTGTCGACGAGGATCGTCTTGAGTTGAGAGGACGAAGTCAAGCTCGAGTCGACGATTATTGCTTTCGCTGAGAAGTTGAGCTTCCTCCTTTTGAGGGATCGATTTGTCCCTTCAGATGGATCTGATTGGGGAAATAAGACTAATTATAAAACGGGTCGGGTAAATTGTAATGGTTTATGACTTGAGGTCCCAAAAAACTCATAATAAATTGTTTTGGCAAGCAAACTGAAATTTCCCCCAATATCTCAAAATTTCACCGACACACGGAAATATCGGCCGATATGCAGAAATTTCAGCCGATATATTCTCAATTTCATAAAAAGAAATAATTTTATAACTTTGTGTCGATTATTCACCAAAACCGAAATTTCGAAGATATATATCAGATTTCGGCCGACATTTAAAACACTGAATAATGCTAAAAAAATTCCCTTCTATTTCAAACAATAATCCATTAAATTACAGGATTAAAGAAAAGAAAACAAAAACACACCGAAACAAGAAACCCAAAGGAGCTATAAACCAAAAAACAACCTAAAAATAGGAGAAAGAAAAAACCAAACCCCGGAGCCAAATCAACTAGTGTAAAGTGATCATCAATAATGCTAATTCGATAATTTGTATATCATGAATCTTCAAACTTGAAGAGTTTAAATTGTAGGTTCCATTTTCTTTGCGTTGTTACTTCCTATTTGATGTTGCTTGAATTTAATGTCTCCATTTATATCCAATAATTAATAGTTTCAAAAACCAATTAAAAGGATAATTGATTGGTGTTTAATATGGTGCAACTTGGATTTTGCGAATATATATTATCAACATTATATTGACATCTGATTGTTTGAATCCCATTTTTAGCAAACGATTTATTTTCCAAAAAACGATGAAGGGCTCTTAACCACCCCCTCCATACTGACAACTAACATATCTTTCTTTTAGCCACTTCAAATTATCTCTACTCTTAATATGCTATTACCTTAGTCACGACTCTTAAATTCTCGCATTTTCACGATTCTTTACCATCTTCTTGTTCCTAATTTCTTATATACATTCTCATAACCATTGAGTTTAGGTTCACTGCAAGCGTTTTTAGCTACCTTCCATACTACTATATTGCTAAATTTCTTAAGGTTTTCCCATTTATACACTATACCAATCTTACAAAATGCCCACTTTGCTTCAATTACCTCTTGGGATTTCTCCATACCAAAAATAACTCTCGTAGGTAGAAAATCATTTATCTTTCAATTCCATTTCCTTTGCAACCTTTTTTTATACAACTAGACATGAATATATTCTCGTATATATTTAGACTACCATTTTTCAAGTTTTATCATTCTATACCTAGGTATCAAGATCTCTTAAGTTTCATTAATTCCTAATCTGTTATCAATTTTAGTTCTTCTCTTTTACTTCTTAATACAAATGTCTAATCTCATCAATCTATGCCGGTCAAGCTCCTCGTATAATTTTACAATCTTTGGATGTCACTTAAACTAACCCTCTATTAAGAAACACAAAATCTATTTGACAATTGTTTGACATTCTTTTTAAAGATACCAAGTGTTACATATTTGCTATCATATGACAATAAAAGAAAATCCAAATCCGAATCACACATCTCATTTCATTCTTATATCCTTGACCTTCATGCACCATCTCATATCTACCATCTTGTTAGATATGCATGCCCCAGAGACCTGTATTGTATAGGATACTAGTGATATGTATGTATAGGACAATTTTACTCAGTTATATATAGTATATTATCTGAGTTGTCTTTGTCTTAATATGTGTATTTCTTTCTTCTGTTGCTTTATATTGTTTACACATATTGATAAAGACTCGATACAGTAGTATACTATTATGGTTTGTCTTTATCTTAAACATGTGCATATGTTATACTCGATATAACATATGGCGGTTACATGTTGATAAAGCCCGTATGATTTTGCTGACTACCAGAATTATGATGACGATCATGCTTGTGGAAGCTGGGTAGTCCATGAGCACATCCTTAAAGGTCCCAGGTCGCAGGAGTATCGAGACCGGGCATCGATACTCCAGAGTAGACTTGTGTATACGTTTCTAGATCCCGACGATAGGAGGTGGTTGGTGCCACAACCATCGGTATGATCACCTAAGATTGTATACAGGTGCTCACTGGAGGTGAGTACACTGGACGGACTCGCCAAAAATCTCTAGATGGTATTATACCTATCGTCAGATGGCGATTCTCAGATGACATGAATACAGGTTAATCTTAGGACCTGAGATCATTTGTCTCATGTGAGTTCTCACTATGCTTTGACCACTACCCTACCATGGCTCTACTGAGTCGTGCAAACAGGTTTTGGTTGGATACAATCTTGAGCCACATGGAGACAGTGAGTGATTATCAGGGATTCGTCTATCCCGGTATTGGAAGTCGATATCGCACTGTGTCCGGTTGGCCAGAACCATAAGACATTGGCCAAGGCAGTTGAAATTTACTGATTGTTAAATCAGTAGTTTCTCGGATTGGTCATGAGCCAAATCGACACGACTTATCAGGTTATTAGGGGTCTTACGTTTTCCAACCCCCTAGACCCGGTATGCAATACTCTTAGACGAAGAGACCGGACTGTACAGAGATTGTCACGGATAGGCTCAGTAAAGGTTCGGATGAGCTTGCTCATCGGCCTTCTTTTCGACAGGTACCTGGGTAGCCATTACGTACAGCTAGTGCCGCTGACGTGCTTGTGGTTAAACCCACTGCCAGCGTACTGTCGAGTCTTTAGAGTCCTCCACAGAGGGTTTCTCTTATTCAGGCAAAACGATGTGGTGGTTGTATGTTTATACGTGTAGGGTTTCGATCGAATGATAATACTAGCTGGCTTAGGATTAAGCCAGATTATTAAATCAGGTATTGATTTGATAATTTACATATACACATTTCGATGTGTATATTTTCGTGTCATCTAGGTTTTCGATCGAGCAGGATTCCGATCGAATGATAATACTAGCCAGCTTAGAATTAAGCTAGATTATTAAATCAGGTATTGATTTAATAATTTACGTGTACATATTTCAATATGTATATTCCAGTGTTATCAGATTTTTGATCGGACGGTTGATAATACTGGCGAGCTTAGGATTAAACCGATTTATTAAATCGGATATTGATTTAATACTAGTATTATCTTAGTGATATTATTCTATCTCTTGGGTATTCGTATTTTGGTACAGATACGGGTATGTATATACGGTAGAAAGTATTTGTATTTATACAAAATATCTTCTAGAAGATGACATCTCATCTTGTATTTTTTCTATTTTGTTGAAAATAGAAAATGAGGTGGAAAGGTAAGGCATGGCATGAAGCATGGCTTAGCTATTTATTGCTAATACTATTGAAGTATGATGGGATTTTTTGAAGAGGAAATTACTTAGCCATTCTCTTGAGATAGCCATCATTCTTCTCATGCCAAAGTGAGTTATTCTTTACTTGCTCTCTCACACTCTTCTTCTTGAGTTCATCTTCATTTCAAATTCTTAACTTTCTTATGTGTTGAGAGCCAAAGAATTCGAGATAGAAAATTACCACTAAACATTATCACATCACCTAAGAAACTACTTTAGCAAACTAGTTTGCTTAGTTTACTTCATTTTGGAGTAGGAGCTTGAATCAAGAAACTTTAGGTGGATCATCTAGGACCGAGGAGGCTGGCCATCAAGGTTGATCAAGGAAACCTTTAGGAGCTTAAGAAAAGGAGTGAAGACCCGAAGGACACGAGTCTCTAGTTATAGCTCCTTATCACAGTAGCTAGATCTCTTTAGCCAGCTAGTTTCAGTGTATGGTTAGATTCTAGGGTAGTGTTTTCTAGCGCCGGATTTTTAAAAGTGAGTTTTTCATTCCACAACGGCCGCGGTAGACGGCCTGGGCACTAGGAAACCCGACACATCTTTCATATATACTATATCTATAACTGAAAAATAAAAACGGTATATATGACCACGAAAGAAACTAAATGTATAGATAAGATACAAGATAGAGTAAATAATCGGCATTGCCTATTTGCCCAAGAAATTTTGAATCGGCCAACTTCATAAGGTTCAGTGTTGCGATGAATGCACCCTCAAACCCCTTTTGTGCAAAAGAATCATACAAAACATCCTAACAAATCTAACTACAAATACAAAACCAGATCTAAAATAACCTAACCCCCAAAATGTAGCAGATTCTTGCAATAGGATCAAAGAAGCAACAGGCATTCATCATATGAAAGCTTAAAATCAAAGAACCAACAACCAATTCAAAAATCAGAATAATTTATAGGGGATTAGAGATCGCATCCATCAAGAACCATGTCATCGGTCCCGAGATTCAAATGGGAAATGACAACAATTGTTCAATAAGGGATTCAATGCAAACAAGAAAGCGCTATGCGATTAGGGTTTAGGTTTCGAATTGGGAACTGACCTTGTTGGCCCCCGAATTGGGAGGAGCTGCCATGAGAGCGAGCAAGAGAGATAGAAGAAACCCTAGGTTTTTTTGAGAAATAAAGCGAGAGAGTGAATGAGAGAGAGAGAGAGGTCAAAAGGCAGCAGTAGGCAACAAATGGTGTAACGATTCTCTCAGAGAGGGGCCCACCCTATACGATTTCATTGGACCATTGGTCCTTTATCGCTTCCCCCCTCCAAGTTTTCCTTTTTGCATTTCAAATATTTTTCCCTCCTCCAACTTTTAATATGTTTCTAATTGGCACGGCGTTTCATATTTTACACTATAAGACGCCACTTTGTGTATGGTAATCTAGGAATCTTATTTATTCACATATAAACTGGTGTCTATCTAAATGATCCTGTAATAAACTATTCAATCCGGCTCTACGGTTCACCACCAGCAGAGAATAAACAGTCATTTGATACAACTAGTGGATAGATTATTTGTTGGTGTTTATCATAGTCGATATATTTTTGCCTTGTTCTGTAACTTCTTCCATGGCGTTTTTATTTTTATCATTTTTAACATTGTACATGCATCATTTCGAGAAAAATTTATCACAACAAAATTGTCAAGTCATATGTACAGCTATACTGGGAAATATTCAGAGAGAAACTTATGAATCAATGGACAAATGGCACCAAGAATTTGATCATGGGAACATAAATTACAGCAGATGGTAAGGACCACGGAAATTTGCACAGCTAAATAGTCATTATGAATGATGTGTAAAATATCATATAATCATCAAAACAGCTTCCTTTCTTATAGATTATAAAATATTTGAATATAACCATATTATGGTTATATAAATCAGATCAGTTTTCATTTATATTGTTGAAATTATAATTAACATGTTAAGTGTGTTAGGATTACTAGTTACCACTTAATTATGTTATGAGATGTATAAATTAAAATAATTTATTACTTAATAAAATTAATCGAGTTTATTACTTTCAACTTTCAAGCTCCAAATAATTCAAAAATGCACAACTTTCTTTTTTTCCACCCTACAAAAACCGAAAGGCCTTTCTTTTGGATTTCGTTCTCCACTAGAAGCACCTGAAGCACCTTACCGCCCCCAATTCATATCACAAAGAAAGAATCAAGGATAAACAATACAACACATATGCTAATGACCCGACTGTCAATGTAAAAATGAAATTGATAAATTACACAACAAAGAATCAATCATAAATTTGAAGACCAATTCATTAGCTTAGAACTTTCTCCACTGCTTTCCTCTGCGCATCTGTTAAACTCTGTATATAAAACAAGCGAAAAAGAGTCATCTTCAATGGAACCATAAGCCCAGGAAACCCGAAATATGAGATGCACGCTTACTAACCTGGGAGAGATAATTAAAAAGTGATCTATCTGTATTGTACAAATTCGCAAGGAAGTTCTTGAGAAAATCCCCAAGCTTGATCTGCCAAATGTTTTAAGAGCATAATGGTATCAATGAAAAAGCAATGCAAATAGAATAGAAGACAAATTTTGAAGGCGAACCTCATTTAATGGATCAAGTTTCACAAGTTCATCTTCAAAATCATCATCCTCGCTCTTGGAAGTTAGCAGTGAGAGGAAAGAAGTCAATCACTACACAACTCATTGCATTTTGGAGCTATGAATGAAAGATATCTAAGAACTTTATTTATTAACTTACCTCATTAAAGACTTTAGCCATGGCATCAAGATGTTCTGTTGAAGGATTAACATTTGATGGGACTATAGATGGATATAATACCTGAGGAATTCCACTTTCCGAAATTTCTTCCCAGTCACTATCCTGTCATAATAAAAGGTCCAGAGTGCTAAGCAGAAGTTATTGAGCAGTTCTATATGAAAGGCAAGCTGTCATAATTTAAAGCTACCTCTTCATCATCATCCAAAACTTGCTCTTGAATCTCTACCAATGTTTCTGATAACGATGAAAATATCTGCACGGCCAATAAAACAGTATCTGTTTAATTTCAAAGATATAATAGATAAATGAACCAAGAGCAGAGAAGTTAGTGAGACGGGGAGGCATAGAAAGTTCCTTACTTAATTCATCTTCATATTGAGTGGGAAACAATTCATATCTTTAAGCCTGGTCATGGAGGAGGATTTATTTGTTATTTAACGGATAGCATCAATATGATGCTGGATGAATAATACCTTCAGTGCAAGTTTTCAAACACTTCGGCATTTTTAAAGCTGTGCTTTGCAGTTAAACAGGCGGCTATGAAATGTGTGGTGTGCTTTTTTTTGGGTCTTTATAAGGTTAGTGGGACCAGGTCTCTTCTAAATAGATAGGATTGGTTTTTTCTCCCCTTTGTTGGTTGCATGCCTTGAACTCATGACCGTCTTGTCACAATTCTCATGCCCTGCCAACTATCCCACCCCTTGAGTATCGAAATGGCAATGTTACAAGACTGCTTTCCTCATGAGATGTATTGGCTTCCAGCTTTATAAATGCAGCCTAAAATTGATTGATACTACTGGGAAGAAAAAGAACATCTAAAACAGATTTGGCTAAGCACTATGTTTAAACAATACAAGTTCTCAGAACCTTTTGTACGAAAATAAATGCATTTTTGCCACCCTCACCATAATTCCAGGACCTTGGTGCAGTGGTATGGACTTTTAAGTTGGTAACAAAGCCACCCAAGTTATTTCCAAATAAGCCACCAAAGTTCAAATCCCACTGTGGCACATTAGACAGCCAAGTTATTTCCAAATAAGCCACCAAAGTTCAAATCCCACTGTGGCACATTAGACAACGGATTAAAAAATTATTGTTGAACGTCCGGATGACTGTTAGAGAGTGCTCAAACTCTGATAATCTTTAGAATTCACAAATATCATCCAGTGATAGGAAATCTTAAGTCCTTTAAAGGCCTTATAATAACAATCGATGATGGCATTATACCTTGAAGTAATATTCAACTGTTCACAAATTATCAGAAATCATACCTTTGCAGGAAGTGGAACCACAGTCCACTTTTCAGGGGCTAGCTTTGCTTTCGAACGAGTTGTTATACCTGCATCAGACTGGTTATCCATAGTATGTAAGATTGTGAAGGGAGTAGTTCCTACAGATAACAAAATTTATACAAACACCTATGAACCTTTATGAGATGGCCTTGAACATTAACTTTTCCCAACTCCACATGGCGTGTGGACAACAAAATAGCCAGCGCAGTTGTTGTAACCTTGATCTGGTAGGCTCCCTGAATTTCACCTACAAAGTATGTCCAATTTGCAAGACAGATAGAAAATGCATGTGAAAACAGTATCAGTATATGAACAGTCTTTATCTCCATTTTGCAATGCACTGGAAGTCTATAATTCAGCGTATACCATCAGCAACCAGAACGAAAGCAGTTGAAAAGAAGCGATTGCATAAATATTTTTATAATTACTGTAATTTATTTCTAAAGTTGATGGCTAGACAAGTAAATTTAAAACATCCAGCATAGTAGCTCTGGTAGAGGATAAAAGTGAGGGGAACCAATTGAAATGGTATGGACGTGTGGAAGGAGGCTGAGATATGTAGCCAGTCTGAAGTTGATAGCAGTTTGTGGATCCTCAATAGATAATCATGCATAAAAGCATACTAATGCACCCAGTAAGCAACAGTACAGGCAAATCCTATTTGACAAAATCTCTATTTAATAAAATTATTCATCTGAAATACTTCCAAGATTCGCTGATCAATAAAAAATTGCTAAACACCTGATGCAGCTCATTAAAACTTATGTTTACAACTTACAAGGTTAATACTCATGAATGCTTCAGCTATGGGGAGTTTAGATTTAGCATTAGTGTTGCATTGTCAGGATATCAGAGAGAACTCTGAGGGAAAACTTAAAAAACAAGATATACGACAAATGAAAAGTTGCACCTTTTTCCCCATGCTTATATATTTCTTGCATAAAAACAAACATGACAGATAACTGATAACACAAAATTACTTGTATACAAAATATAAAATCATGAGATGAATAAGCTAATGTGAGATTCGTAAGATGTTTGCAAAATTTCTCATATGACACTTGATTGTTAAATAGAATCATACAAGCATCTGCAGAGAAATGCATACCCTGCAGTTTCATCCATTCTGACATCACATAAGACAATGAGTTTTCATAACCTTCAGCAGGCACACTAAGCAGCATATTAATGAATTGGTCAACATCTGGGGAGCTGAAATGAACCTGTTAAAACAATTATTCAGTAAATAATGGCTAAACATTTATTGAAGAAGAGAAAGAAGAGGAGGCTCAATCTTTTCTCACTGATAATCAAATATTATAGGACATGCAAGACTATACATAGAAACTAATCTGCTCAATAGTAGAGTTGAGTTTTATTCTAACTACAAACAGGCCAGGCGAAACAATAATAGGAGCTGAAACCTATATCAACTACAAGGAAGTGACCGACCCAAGGACTAAAAGAGGTTAGGTCATATTCCAACTTAAAATAGACCAACATAAACCCAAACCCTCAACGGTATAAATCAACTATAAGCAGCAAAAGGGGGAAAAACAAGGTTCACATACTTTACTGCTGAAGCTGAGACACCATGAACTGGCATATCCTTAAAGCTTACTGGATATATACCAACAAAGTAAACGAATTTTACAGTTATGAAAGAAAATATGCAAACACGTTAAAGGTAGTATCTAGAGATGTTTGCTTAGATTCTCTGAATCCACACTAGGTTCACTGTAACTTGCTTAACCTACTAATCTCACACCTGATTTGTCTTTCTATTTTCACTTTTCGTTGTTTTGGTTACCCTACATGGACAGCATGCAATAGTTTATGGTATGTCCAACTTTCGATTTTTAGTGTCGGTTGTTTTGGCTGCTTGACATGAAGATTGAAGATCATGCAATAGCTTATGCTGATAATTTTATAAACATATCCATCCGAACCTTATATAACTAGCTAGCATGTGCCCGCGTGCTTGCGCACGTGGTTATTTTAAGTCACAGATGCATTATTTTGAAAATACTGTCAGTTTACATCACAAATGAATTCAATTAAAAAATATATCTTATTTAATTCTATAGTTGATGGAATGCTCCTGTGTCTATATTCATGTTTTTTTATCTAAGACTTGCGATCTAAATTTTATGATGTTCTACAGAATTATTCATATAAAATTCAACCATAGTATTTTCCTCTAAGCTTTTGATATTGCTCTGTGCTTCTAAAATATTGCTGACACGATACATTTAACATTATAAAGAGTATTTCATCTTGCGAAGACCTTAAAACATCCATAAGTATAAAATGTTGAAAATTTAAATATAATTAGCACCAAACCAACATACATGACAATTAAAGAATCAGTCAAAAGAACATTATGAAAAGTGAAAGGTGAGCCCTACTGATTAAATGGCTACAGTTTATGTCTTGGATTTGGATCACATCCAGTGCTCAAAATCACTGGCGACGCCAGTAATTAAACCCGGGAAAACGGCTGGGATTACTTCAGGTTACATTCATCCTAACCGAAATTAACAACTTCATGGCACAACCCGAACTAACTCTCCTATAACTCTACACATGTTTCTTCCCAAATCTCTATGTTAGCAATATAAATATATTTCTATCGTCATCATTGTTCCTTTAAAGTCCATGATTGCATCAATCTGTACAAGATTGATTCAATAACTCTTGAGGATTGAGTCTAATCTTTAGGAAGAAGGGTATTGTGTGTCAATTAAAGATACTGGGGGGGGGGGGGGGTACTAGCACTACTGCATCAGAACATAGAAAAACAACCAAGAGTCGACTTTATATTTCCTATTGCTACACACAGAAAGAGTAAAAAATGCTCTTCATATTTTATATTTTTTGTAACTTGATTATGAAGTGAAAGGGGGTGAGAGGAAAGGAGATGGGTTCAGAGTTCAATTTGCAGGAGAGGACAGAGAAATAGATTTGGATATATATTTGTTGAAAGTATTCATTCGAGTATGTGAGCAAAGGAATTCAATGGTGGGTCTGACATCACTTGAGTTGTGATTAATCTGAAACGCTTACATGCGGCAATCCAGGTTGAGGTTGCTTCACTTGGTGGGCCCCATTACCCATGTGCATGAGCCTACCTAGGACATCTAAGTAATTATCCCCAAAGTAGTGAAAGATTACGCCATCTATCCTTTTCTGACGAAAAATTACACGATCTATCCTTGTGCCCAGCTTTAGTATATAGATAGATAGATAGATAGATTGTTGTTCTAAAACTGCGATATTAATCAGACATTTCATCTTAGAACTTCTCATTTGTGCCTAATCATAAACTCTATGCCAAAGATTTGCTGCTATGATTGTTAGATAACTTGCAATTTTTATTTTAAACTCACTACATCTGCAAATTTTGAGATAAACAATATCCAGAAGTAGTTCAAACAACTCATGCTCCGTTGCCCACACAAGCCTGTTTAATTTAGTGAATACCGTCCGAAGAATTATGATATACTACTGAAGTATAAAGTCGAGAAACAACCTAATTTGAATTCAAGTGAATAAAAAACCATGCACAAAGCAAAGGAGATACCAGTCTAGTTAGAACAACAACTAGCGAACTTTTCAATCCTGCTATTTCAGATGACTGCATGCGCCTCACAAGAGCAGAAACAAGCTCACGCATGTGAGGAGACATTTGAGATGGCAAATGTAAGATGAGTTGCAAAATATAACTACCAACAAAGAGAGATCCAGAACTTTCCAGATGAGGATCCAGAAGCCTGCAGAAAATTTGTCAAAACATAAATACAGTTCTGGTATAGCTATCTACAAAATTGCAACCTATAAAGGTAATCATCAATATGTACCTAGAAGCTGCATCGAGAAACATTTTCATTGTGAGCTCTGAATTACCACTCCAGTTAAGTAATTCTTGTCTTCCCCCTGATAAAAATGCAGCCAAACATTCTGTTGCATTCTGAATACCAAAAGGCATAGTTATGAAAATTGAGTATCATGATAAAACTATAAAATACTCTCTGCATGCTGAAAAGATGGTGCACGAAAAAGATACCTGCATCTTGCCATGATCGTCACTTTCAAGGATAAGTCGGATTATAGGGTTAAAGCAAACATCAAAGATTGCTTTCATAACATCAACAGGAGCACCCTGTTATGTAAGAAGAGCATTGTCCATGGCTAACATTTTATGCAATCATAAAACATATCTTAACTATGATAGTTAATTTCACAATTCGTAAACATACTTTCAATATCATAGTCAACAGATCTAATGAACCAGCGACTAATCCAGTAGGTTGCAGTTGCGGCTGGTGAAGGAAACAATAAATATGTAGATAAAATGTCACTGTGGAATAGTGAAATCGTTTAGCTGTAAGAAAATTGCACAAGTGGCTCCAATTAGCGAACCTTTTCCAATATAGCTCGAAGTGATGGCAAAATCCGAGAAACCAGAGGCCTCATACATCCAGGAGCATTCTTGATTGCCTGAAAAGAGAAGTTAGCCATAAAATTTGATCGTTTAGTGACTAACCCAGTTGCCTAGCCAACTTAAAATTGTCTCTGCAGCATCGGCTTAACACCGCATCACCATAGCTTCATTAAAATGTCTCAGGAACATCTATTAGAGTCCCACTTCTCAAAAGATTTTATGTCAAAGCTATTTAGATATAAGGATGCTCAAATAGGAAACACTTATATAGTAACTGCTTACCAATAAATTTAGGGTAGATTCTTGATTATTATAACCATTTCCTTTATTTTTAACAACAAACTAGTAAATGCCAGAATACACATGACAGTCGTCATGAGGAACTCATCATAATAGGACCAAATGACAGGATCAACCAAACCCAAGTTATATTTTGTCAATTTTTTGAATAATGAGCCATAGCATGATGCAACCCCCCCCCCCAAAAAAAAGAAAGAAGAAAGAAAATGAAGCCGTATGTGCTGATCTCCTCTACCAATTTTGTCTACTCTAGAAAAACTTCAGTCTCACGAAAGGATCCATTCCCCATATACATTTTGATCTATTGCTTTACCTATTGGTCGATCAAACTCAAAATCAGTAAAATAATGGATCCGAAGATTCTCCCATCTTAAAGAAAGTTGGCCAAGAATTTGGGATAGAGGAGCTACTCTCAATGATTATTGCTCTCTTGAGGCAACACACACACACAATATATATATATATATATATATATATATATATATATATATATATATATATCCCAAGTAGCGCCTTCATTATCAGTGCAAACTCTAAACTAGCTAGAGACTGAGCAGAGCTTTTTTTTCCTGCCGTAGGTGCTATTATCTGATTAGGCTCGGCTTAATCCCCATATGTACCCAAACTTGTAGCTAACCCCTCTCCACCCTTATTAGCCACTCTTTTAATAGAGGAAGAGGCACTAAACATGTTATCAAACTCACATGAAAGAGCTGAATCAGCTAATAAACATGTGCAGACAGCTAATACAGTTGTTAAATTCAGGGCCTAGCCATGTCTTGGTCAAATTCATATATGGTTGGTGTCTCTTGGCTAGCACTAAACCAGTTGCACATGCCAACTTCTTAATATTTTTGGACCGACTTGATGGAACAAGTATGTAGTCTAAACATTCCCACTTAGCCTGGTCGACCCAACACTTTAGCTTCCTCTAAAGAAGCGAATTCTGGTAGCTAGACTCACTATCTCCAGCATCAGTGGCATTATTGAAAACATCTTATAATATAAATGAATGAATACCTAAAGAAAATAATGTTATATAGAAGAACACATATAATCAGCTTCCAACATCGAATTCTAGGTCCTCTATGCTTCTTAATTCACAGAAGTAAGTAAATATAATGATTCGTTCATATCTCAAATCACTACCCAAGCCAAGTGACATTAGAGCGCATTGGCCTCAAGTTTGGGCTATTTTCCAAGAAAATACTATTCACAAATGAGGTGAATAAAAAATTTATAAACCGACAACTGCTGGACTTCCTAGCTTATCAATGTGGGGAACCATACTTGACAACGGAGAGGTAGATTTGGTTAGACATAAGTATTATAATGTCATACACTGAACAGACAGTCATAAGTAAAAATGTCTGGCAGTCCTATCCTAGGTAGCAATTACTCATGAAAATTTTGGTGAGCTGAGGGACCTTTATCCTCTCTGCAAGTTTATGAATAATCACCCACCCATGCTGATCATTTTCTGCAACGTGTGTAACTAGACATGTGCTAGGGTGGTAAACATATACTTCATCAATATATGCAGAGGCTCCCTAGAGAGGAGAGCTAAACAATATGAATAATAGAGGTGACACCCGCCCCTCCTATATTCCTAATGCCATATGTATCTTCCTTCAACTCTCAAAACACAAGACTCGCACTCGTAAACCACTACATACTTCCAGCATAGTAATCGTAGTATTAACTTAAACGACTCAATCTTTGTGAACCATATTCATCGCACAGGTACCATAAAATGATCTCTCGTACTCACAGTAGGTAAAGACGTACTAACACAATCAATCAAATAAGATATAATGCAGATTTTTAATACAGTTCCAAAAGATACAAGGATCATATCAACAGAAATAGCATCATGGTTTATTTCTATAGGTCTTTACTATTGTTCTATCATTCAAAATATATAAAAGATCAAAATCTCTTAGACTTCACATATAATTACAGTAAGACTTGCCTCCAGGACGTCGACTGCATCAATACTAAGGAATGGATCTGAAACATGCTGCACCCACACATCAAGGATAACAGGAGATAGAATTGGCTCAATGGACATTGATAGTTCATGACCTGGTATTGAAACTCAACCATAAGTCAAAGGAAATACATTAAAACACATTAATATAATTCTCGATTTCTAAGCTTTGTTCACCATGAGAAACATGGTAGAGACAAAGCTACTTGCTGGGTACGAACCTGCCTTAACTGCAGCTTGAAGTGTTTCTAGCACAAGACGTAGTGTTTCTTCAGATGCCTAAGAAGAGATTGGAATACAAATGATATTTTATAACGAATAGCCAAATGAGATGCTAATAATCATCAAGCCAAAATACCTGCTTAAGAAGATCTGTTAGAGATGAAAATAAACCAATAGCATGAGGTTGAATAATCTCCTGATTCGCTTCAGGTAGTAATCGAGATAATGCCTGACAAGCACCAACTTTAACTGGAGGGGGGCTGTCAACAAGCCGTATGACCGAGCAGTCAGCACTACCAATCAGAAGCAATGGATTCACAATAAAGAAATCTTTCTTACACATCTAGTGATAATGCTTGAATAGCAGCATAGAGAAATTGTTGGCTAATTCTCTTACTAATCTGCATAGTTACTCAGAATATTGGTCATTCATCAAAGTTGAACACAAGTCTTATTCACATATGAGGAAATTTTTTGTTTACCACAGGAGAAAACTTGGATACAGCTGAAAATACTCATGCATGGAGAAATGGATATTCATGTATCCCTACGAATCAGGATAATAAGAAGTACTTAGTATTGGGTAACACAACACATTAAGTGATAGTTAAAAGGATAATAACTACCTAGTCCCATGTCTTCAGTGATCATGTCATCAAGAAAATTTCCTAGATTTGTTTTTATCAATCCTGAATCCTGGAAATTATATATAAAAGAACAAGATGCATGATTAAGGTTATAAGCATAAGAGCAAAATGAATAACAGGTCACATGTGGTTACAATTGTGAGATTTTGCATTCATGCATTTTTATATGCCTAAAAATGCAATTCTATCATCAAATCGAAAAGAAAACCGACCTGTGCTTCAAGCAACTGTTCTGATATACAAACCAGAGCAAAGAGAGATGCTTCGCGTAACTGCAATGATGAATTTTGCAAGTTACACTAAGATGTATGTTATATCAACAAGAACCATACTGATGTATTTTTTAGGGAAAAAAAGTAAAAGGGACTAAAGAAATACAGATAAGGACTAGAACCAGATTAAACAATATGTTACATATGTGAATATGGAAATAGAATTAACCATTGACAAACAAGAAGAACGACAAAATCATTATCCAGTGAATTAGTGATAGTGAAAAAAATTGAAATGTTATTTTGAAAATGGCTACATAACTGGAATTAGAATCTTACAGGTAAAAACAAGCCAGAAAACTATGACCAGCTAACTACAATTGTGTTTTAGGCCCATTTGGTAGAATTTTACTTCTTTAAGAAACTACAAGGAATCTCACTGAAGTGAGTATTGTCTCAGAGGCAAATATCGACAGTTAAATGTGATGGCTGCCCAGCAAGCGTACAGAAGAAAAAGATTTTAAAAAAAAGAGGGGGGGATTCATTTCCCTGAGGGGTTCCCACAATTGATTGGTAAGGTTCACACATATCATGGGATCCTTTCCCCGTCAGGAAAGGCACGCCTGCTTGCCTCCTGAATTTTTAGACTGTCCTGGCACCCATCCTAAACATAATAGATGTAATATATGTGTGTCTTCTTGATTTAAATACAAAAGTAATTTAAACAAAAAGTGACATATAGGCAGATGCTGAAGGCAACCAAGGTAAAGAGTGCATCTTGTCAAAACAAAAACAAAAAAACTGAGTTAAAATCAGAAAGCATACTCCTTTCACCTTATATTGCTGAGCATGTTTCTTTTCCATAATGCTGCATGTGTACAAAGACGGGCTTACAGTATCCATAGGCTCATGTTTTAGAGAAATTATATATTTCTCCTTATTTTTTGTGTACCTTCCCAAATGGCAATATGCTTTATAATCATCTATAGATTATACTTTTTCATCGGCTAGTGGTTAGAGGAAACTAAAATTACTAAATAGTTGACGAGTTATTGTAACACCCTAGCACGATCATACGATATTATTCAGTATTTTTTTTTAATTTTGTTTATTTATTATTTGGGTTGTGATTGGTTCGAATGATAGATGTGGTTATCCGACCAGACCTGCTTGCGTAAAATCCGTTATGGTGCTAGAGTATCTTTTATTGATATTTATCCGTAAACTAAATCTACATGAATCTTAAATAACAGATATATAATATTTAAATTATGTGTATATATTTTCTGGTAGCCATACGTTAGGTATATTTTCATATATTAATTGTCAACATGTTTTATCCTATTTAAATATCTCATGATACTATATTGACAACTATCTATTGCAGGTAAATCTTAAACATCCTAAAATATTGTTAGATTAGAATTTTTTTTTTCTAAACCATTATATTTATGGGTTAAATGGGCTACGTATGTGTAGATAATTTCTAGTGTTTTGAGATTTTGTGGAGGCGGTTTCGAGTTTGTAATATCTTTTATAATATTATTAATTATATACAAAACTATATATATATATATATATATATATATATATATATATTACATATACTATATAAACATAGTATATTTATATTTTCCTATTTAAATTAAAAACTCTCTTTTTTTCTCCGTCTCCCCTCTCCGATTCACCACACCCCAACTCCTTTCGTCGAGCTGAGCATCAAAGCTTGGATTTTTATATCGTATCATCGTGTTTTATCCGTCTCCGAGACAAGTATTCAATACATGCTTATACTGCTAGGTACGACGACGATTACGTATCGTAATATTTTTACTATATCTCTTGCATGGTGTACACATTAGTAATTATATGTCATACATATGAAAATCTCATATATATTATACATTATGCTTACTATGAATAACAAATTAATTATTATGGATATATGTAGTTCATGGAACAGTAGCGATCATGTTAGGTACTTTAAATAACAAAATTATAGTACACATTTTGGTGTTTAGGTTTGTAGTTAGTTCATATGAATTCTCTAATAATAATAAGTTTAATTAATAATATTTTATGTAGACAATATCTAATTAAAAATATTTAATTATCGTAACAAAAGATTATTTTTACTACGGTTGAAATAATATAATAACTTGTAACAGTTGATAGGATCGCATTCGCTATTTCATGACTATTTAGAAATAAATATCCAATACGCTAATCTCATTACCTGAAAATCTACATGATCTGTTTAACAGTACTATTCACTCATTTGATCAATACCGATATTTAATGTCATTACCTATATTAACAATAATAAGTTTCACTAATAAGAATAAGTTAATTTATAATAGGTAAGTCCAATTAATATAGTTTAGTTTATATAATAATACTTGATAATCTTGACAGCATTATATAAAATACGGTCATACTAATCTATTGCACAAGTAATAGTCGATACATCATTTTCGTCACATCATGTATCGTATCTAGATAACTGTTATAACTATATTCCTGCTATTCATCATGACTCGTTGTGTGATATTATTGTGATATAAACGCTTCACCTGTTTTAGTACACTATCCCTGACATGCTTGTATCCTACTATCTTGTTACCGTTATTGCTATAGCTGTATTGTCTATACATGTTACCTGTAATAGCTACCGATACCAACAATATTGAATTGTTATCATGATTGATCTGACTTGTTGTCTTGCTAAACAAGTTCTGCACATGATTGTCCCGGTATTGGTATTAGGTAGACATTCTATTGATACTTGACTTGACCATGAAACCTAAGAAAAAAAGGAAAATCAAGAATATAACCGAAACATAACTCGAGAGGATATTATTGTTGCCGTGATTCCGGAAGTGTACGAAATAACCATTATTTATTGTACCGAGGTCCCGTGGGGAATGAACGGGATATATTGTACCGTGGTCCCGTGGGGAATGAACGGGATATATTGTACCGTGGTCCCGTGGGGAATGAACATGATATATATTATTGAGTTACGATGAGTAATGCATTAATTAGTTTCAAATACCGTTAGGATAGATAACCTAAAAACACAGACTTTAAGATACACGCGAGATACCTATAACCCGCTGTTATATCACTGTGATTGTTTGTTTATAATTATACATTATATTGTATATGACACCCTATATAGTGCATTGCTCGGTTATTATTATTATGATATTTATGACGCACTGACGTCTGGGTTTTGCATGTCCCAGATACTTGACTTTAGCACATGAGAATCATGAATATTTTAACAGAATCGCCGATCAATGAGAATCGTTCTACTGATATAGTTCTTATTTATGATTTAGGTATTCTCTTATTTCCTTGGATTTTTACTGCTTCTGCTATTGTTTCATGTTATCGTTTGTGGTTATTTAGATATGTTTGGAGATAAATAGTTATAATATTATTCTTGATTACTGATTGAAAGCCGTAATGTGACTGTGAGAGAATATTTCCTTACCATAGGTAGCATGGTTGGCTATGCCATGTACCGTATTGACGTATTTTGAGAAGAGGGACGTGACAACGTTTAGTTGGTATCAAAGCATAGGTTTTAAGTTAGCTGGGCTCGGTTCAATTTGTAGTTGGGTATGGTACCCAATACATTATACTCAAGACCCAGAATTTTAAGAACATGTCCTGCCATATTATTATCTTGTCATTCAAATTCTTGAATCTTATCTTTCTCTTAAACTCTTTTATCTCGACGATATGAAAATGACATTGCATCTCAACTTAGAATCCTCTTAATTCCTTATTGTTTCTTCCCTCTTATTCTCTCGATTTTAATAGTAGAATTTGGACGGCTTAGATGAAGTTAAGTGATCGTAACTATGTACCGCGGTATGGTTACAATACGGTACTCTATTTAGGTAACCTGAACTCCTATTTCGATTCATTTTCTTAACTTTTGTTCGTTGTACTACTTTGTTTCTCTCAATTTCATTGCTTACGAATTTATTCCTTATCGCGAACTTGAATCCAATCACGCTATATCTTTCCCCATGTCCCGTAGTGAGCAATCCGTCTGCGTTTCGAAGAACGAGAAACACAGGGAAACATATGATAATTGCAGTAGTTCGAGATTAACCTAGCGGGAGCTGGTACAGACCACTTCAAGGCCGATCAGATGTAAGATGTTTGATTGAAGAGGTTCTGACGGACCCGTCTCAGTTTATCAGAGTAGCGCAGCGGAAGTGTGCTTGGCTAATAACCCACAAGTTTTAGAACAAACTTGTAAATTCATGATGAAGGGAACTGTTTATGTATGCGCCGAAAGGTGAGGTTCGTGAACAGATTGTAGATGAAGCATCGATAGTTGTTCGGGAATTCATGGAGGTATTCAAGGAAATCTCGGGTGTATCGTCTAAACAAGATGTGGAGTTCGCGATTGATCTTATTCTTGTAACAGCGTCATTCGAATGTTTTTATCCGATGTCACCGGTGGAACTGGAAAAGCTAAAGTGACAAGTTTCTGAGTTATTAAAGAAGGATTGGATTCGCAACAGTGGTTCACCATGGGGAGCTCCAGTTCTTTGGGTCAGAAAGAAAGATGGCACGCGAAGAATGTGCATCGACTATCAAGAGTTAAATCGGGTGACCATCAAGAATAAGTACCAAATTCCTCGCATAGGCGAATTATTCGATCAACTCAGTGGCGCGAGAATATTCTCGAAACTGGATTTACGATTAGGGTATCGCCAAGTTTGGGTGAAAGCTGAAAACATTTGCAAGAGAGTGTTTCGAACTCGATATGGGCATTACGAGTATTTAGTTATACCATTTGGAATTACTAACGCACCGGCGATATTTATGAATTTGATGAACCGGATCTTTTCACCATTTCTAAATCAGTTTGTGGTGGTATTCATTGATGATATTTTGGTCTATTCGAGGAGGAAACAAGAGCATGAAGAACACTAAAGAATCGTATTGTAGACGTTGAGACAAGAAAAGCTATATGCTAAGATGAGCAAGTGCGAGTTTTGGCTCGAAGAAATTAAGTTCTTGGATCATGTTGTATCCGGAGATGGAATTGCAGTTGACCCCGAAAAGATTGCATTTATTCACGATTGGCCAATTTCAAAGAATGTAGGGGAGATTAGAAGTTTCTTTGAGCTTGCTGGATATTATAGAAGACTTGTGGAGAACTTCGCTCAGATAGCAGAACTCTTAACCAAGCTAACACGAAAGGAGGTACCGGTTGTTTGGTCCGAGAAGTATGTGTTAGTTTTTGAGCTGCTGAAGCAAATATTGACAACCGCTCCTATTTTAACAGTGTCAGATGGTTCCGGAAGATTAGTTATTTAAAGCGACGCATCTGGGAAAGGCTTAGGATGTGTTTTGATGCGGCATGGAAAAATTGTAGCTTATACATCGAGGCAATTAAAGACTCATGAGAAAAACTACCCAACTCATTACTTAGAGCTAGCAGCAATTATTTTTGCGCTGAAAATTTGGAGACACTACATATTGGACGAGAAGGTTGAGATGGTTACTGATCACAAGAGCCTAAAATATGTATTCACACAAATAGAGCTCAACATGAGACAGCGTAAATGGTTGGAACTGATGGCCGACTATGAACTTGATCTAAAATACCATCCGGGAAAGTTAATGCAGTACCGGATGTTTGAAGTCAGTTTCCAGCGATACGGATGTTGACTTCACAGGAGGAGATTATAGCGGATTTTCATAGATTCGAGTTGGAGCTCGTACTGCCAGATTCTTCGGGACAGTTAATGCAGTTGCAAGTACAATCATCGTTGATTGCTAGTATTAAGGCAGCGCAGTTGCACGATCCTAGATTGCAGAAATTCCGAGAACAAGTAGAGGCAGGGATTCAAACGGATTTATTAATTCATGAAGATAGTTCTTTGAGGTATGAAAGTCGTTTGTATGTGCCTAAAAAAGAAGTTCGTGAAGAAGTCATGAAGGAGGCTCATAATTCCGCATATTCGGTACATTCAGGAGATACAAAGATGTATAGAGATTTGCAACAGCACTTTTGGTGGAAAGGCATGAAAAGAGAGATCGCTCATTACGTGTCGAGATGCTTGGTGTGTCAGCATGTCAAGGCTGAACATCAAAGGATGGCTGTTTTGTTGCAACCACTTCCAATTTCTCAATAAAAGTGGGAATCTATAACCATTGATTTCGTAACAACCTTACCACGAAGTCCTAAGAGCAATAACGCAGTATGGGTGATTGTCGATCGACTGACCAAGACGGCTCGTTTTATACCATTTCAAGTTGGTCAGTCAACGGAGGCTTTAGCAAAGAGGTACATGCAGGAGATTATGAAATTGCATAGAGTATCAGTGAGTATTGTTTTTTTATCATGACACCTGGTTCCTATCTCATTTTTAAAGGAGTCTACGAAAAAGTTTGGGAATTCGCTTGAAGTTTAGTACGGCCTATTATCCTCAGACAGATGGACAGTCCGAGAGAACGATCCAGACTCTTGAAGATATGTTGCGAGCTTGCATGTTACTTCAAGGGTTCGTGGGAGGATCATTTACATTTAGTGGAGTTCTCATACAATAACAGTTTTCAGACGACTATATAGATGGCTCCATTCGAAGCGTTGTACGGACGTAAGTGTTGCTCACCAGTATATAAGGATGATGTTCGAGAAAGAAGATTGTTGAGTCCAGAACTGATTGTGCAAACTGTGTAGAAAGTTAATTTGATTCGTGATCGTATGAAAGTGGTACAAGATCGACAGAAAAGTTGGGCTAATACTGAAAGATGACCATTAGAGTTTGTTGTTGGTGATCATGTCTTCTTTAAAATATCGTCGAGAAAGGAAGTAATCCGGTTTGGTAGTCGAGGCAAGCTTAGTTCTCGATTCATAGAGCCTTTCGATATCATTGAGCATATTGGAGGAGTGGTTTATCGATTGGCTTTACCACCATTCTTGACGGGTGTTCATGACGTGTTTCATATATCTTAATTTCGCAAATATATTCGAGATGAGACGCACGTCCTAAAGCATTCGGAATTGACAGTGAGGAATGATTTGACTTATGAACAGCAACCGATGGCGATTGTAGATCGACAAGAAAAGGTTCTCAAAAATATAGTGATCCCTTTAGTACTTGTTTCATGGGGAAATCGTTCGTATGGAGAATCTACTTGGAAATGTGAAAACAAAGTTCGACAAAAATTTCCACACCTCTTTCCTTAGATCCATATGTTCATTATTCTTGTCTTTTCTCTTTCGTGAATTTCGAGGACGAAATTCTTTTGTAGTTGGGTATAATGTAACACTCTGGCACGATCATACGATATTAATCAGTACTTTTTTTAATTTTGTTTATTTATTATTTGGGTTGTAATTGGTTCGAATGATAGATGTGGTTATCCAACCCGACCCGTTTACGTGAAATCTGTTATGGTACTAAAATATCTTTTTTTGATATTTATCCATAGACTAAATCTACATTAATCTTAAATAACAGATATATAATATTTAAATTATATGTATATATTTTCTGGTAGCCATACGTTATGGATATTTTCATATATTAATTGTCAGCATGTTTTATCCTATTTAACCATCTCATGATATTAAATTGACAATTATCTATTGCAGCTAAATCTTAAACATCCTAAGATATTGTTAAATTAGACTGTATTTTTTTCTAAACCATTACATTTATGGGTTAAATGAGCTACGTATGTGTAGATAATTTCTAGTGTTTTGAGATTTTGTGGAGACGGTTTGGGGTTGTAATATCTTTTATAATATTATTAATTATATACAAAACTATATATATATATATATATTATACATATACTATATAAACATAGTATATTTATATTTTCCTATTTAAATTAAAAACTCCCTTTCTCTCTTTTTTTCTCCCTCTCCCCTTTCCGATTCACCACGTCCCAACTCCTTCCGTCAAGCTAAGCGTCAAAGCTTGAATTTTTACATCGTATCGTCGTGTTTTATCCATCTCCGAGGTAAGTATTCGATACTTGCTTATACATGCTTGTTACGACGACGATTACATATCGTAATATTTTATAATTACTATATCTCTTGCATGGTGTACACATTAGTAATTATATGTCATACATATGAAAATCTCATATATATTATACATTATGGTTACTGTAAATAACAAATTAATTATTATAAATATATATAGTTCAGGGACTAGCAGCGATCATGTTAGGTAGTTTAAATAACAAAATTATAGTTTACATATTTTGATGTTTATGTTTGTAGTTAGTTCATATGAATTCTGTAATAATAATAAGTTTAATTAATAATATTTTATGTAGACAATATCTAATTAACAATATTTAATTATAGTAACAAAAGATTATTTTTACTGCGGTTAAAATAATATAATAATAACTTGTAACAGTTGATAGAATCACATTCGCTACTTCGTGACTACTTGGAAATAAATATTCAATACACTAATCTCATTACCAGAAAATGTACATGATTTGTTTGACAGTACTATTCACTCATTTGATCAATGTCGTTATTTAATGTCATTAACTAGATTAACAGTAATAAGTTTCACTAATAAGGATAAGTTAATTTATAGTAGGTAAGTCCAATTAATATAATTTAGTTTATATAATAATACTTGATAATCTTGACAACATTATTTAAAATATGGTTATACTAATCTATTGCACAAGTAATAGTTGATACATCATTTTCATCACATCATATATTGTATCTAGATAACTGTTACAACTATATTCCTCCTATTCACCATGACTTGTATGATATTATTGTGATATATACACTTCACATGTTTTAGTACAATATCCCTGAGATGCTTGTAACCTGCCATCTTGTTACCGTTATTGCTATAGTTGTATGGTCTATACCTGTTACCAGTAATAGCTGCAAATGCCAACAATATTGAATTGCTATCCTGATTGACCTAACTTGTTGTCTTGCTAGACAAGATCTGCACATGAATGTCCCGGTATTGGCATTAGGTAGACATTCTATTGATACTTGACTTGAACATGAAACCTGGGGAAAGAGGGAAATCAAAAATGCAACCGAAACGTAATTCAAGAGGATATTATTGTTACCGTGATTCCGGGAGTGTACAGAATAACCATTGTTTATTGTACCGTGGTCCCGTGGGAAAAGAACGGGATATTTACTATTGAGTTACGATGAGAATTGCATTAATTGGTTTCAAATAATGTTAGGATGGATAACCTAGAAACACAGACTTTAGGATACACGCGAGTTGCCTATAGCCTACTGTTATATCTGTGATTGTTTATGATTATACATTATATTGCACATAACACCGTATATAGTACATTGCTCAATTATTATTGTTATGATATTTATGACGCACTGACGTCTGAGTTTTGCATAGCCCAGATACTTGATTTTAGCACATGAGAATCGTGCGTACTTCAACAAGATCGTCGATCGGTGACGATCGTTCTACTGCTATGGTTCTTATTTATGGTTTAAGTATTCTCTTATTTCCTAGAATCTTTACTGCTTCTGCTCTCGTTTCCTGTTATCGTTTGTGGTTATTTGGACATGTTTAGAGATAGATAGTTATAATACTATCCTTGATTACTGAATGACAACCGTAATATGACTATGGGAGGATATTTCCTTATCATGGTAGCATGGTTGGCTTTGTTACGTTCTGAATTGACGTATTTTGGAAAGCGGGACATGACAGTTATAACATATTAAAAGCCATAAACTAGATATAAATAGCCTTCATATCCATTTCAATGCTATATTAGCAAACATTTTTCTCTCAACTTTTCCAAGTTAGTCCCAAATATAATCAACACGGGTATGTGCATGTTGCATGATGCTGATATGGATATGATAGTGTAAATTACATTATGTATACTGTATATGTTTAATGAATAATATTTTCATTTTGAATTCTACCGTTAATTTATTTTTAAACGGACATATAGGGCTACTCAAAATGCAAGATGAAAATGAGTAGTTTTTTTTTGTAAAATATAGGGTATATGTGCTAACCACCCTAAGAGATTAGAGAAGCTCTGCATATGATATCATTTTCTTCTTTTAGTTCTCACCGTTATAAACTCTTCTAACATTTCCTTATGTTCCCTGCCTAATCATGGAGATCCACAAAAATGTGGCATGACACTTTTTGTTAACCGCATCAAACCTATTAACATTTAATTCGTCTTCTTCAATGTCACCCTGCACAAGAACTTTATAAGCCTAGCTGATTAAAGATGTATTCAATCGGATCTCATCCTCACAGAATTTTTAAAAAAGTTTCCATAACATAATTAACTGCATTAAGGACGGCCATATGTGATTTATAAACATGTCTGTAGTTGAAATGAGCGTTGGCTTAAATAAAGGTTAAAATGAAAATGTTGGGGGAAGAATGTGTGGCGAATGCGAAAAGTTGCTACAAAATTCAATTCATTCATAATAACTTGGGAGATGGCTTAGTATGAGATGGTTTGGCATTTCAATAAGACAGGAAAAGTTATCAGTAACCTAAAGTACGATAATATTGAAGAAAAGAAAAACTCTTTGAAGTGATTATAAACAATAAAGAATGCAGGGTCACAGGTCAAAAACAAGGATGGTTTACAAAGACAACTGTTCACTCTTCACAGTCAAGGCATTCCAGTCAGAGCCTTCATTATATCCAGAAAATAATTTCCTTTTCTTCTTCTAAAATATGGTGTTCATTTATATGCATCAGTACGTGGAAACAGAAAATTGGTTGGAAAGTGAGTTGGACAGAGAGAATACAACATGAACAAAATATGTTCTACTCACCCTCCACCAATCTGGAGAACCAGCAGTTTTTGCATGACTAGACTCACTGGAATGCTTTTGAGCACCTTCAATTATAGAATCAATTCCTTGCTCGCCATAAGCATTAACTATCTCCTCCAACAGGAGAGATCCTGGAATTACATGTAGAAAAGTAAGAAATCAAGAATTAACCATCTCCAGCAGTTATTTGCATCTAGAAAAGAAGAAGTTCAAGCTGCAAGTTAAAAGATGTTATGTATCATCAATAAAAACATTGAAGAACATTGTGATTTCCACGTCTGAGGCAACCTTATTTTGTGCTTGTAAACATCCATTAAATTCCACAACTGATCTTTGTCGCAAACAAACATTATTGAAGAAATAAAGAGTTGACTCTAGCCCCATGGCAAACTCACTGGCCCATGCAAAGCAGCTGTGATTGCCTAATTTCATCAACCAATACCAGTAAGGTAGGAATGAACTTGGCAATGTGCATAGATGGAACTAGTATATAGAAACCTATCCGATTGGAAGAAAAATGAAGAAATAGTAGAGTATAAGTTATTAATTAAAATATAGTCATTGCAGTTCAAAAGAAACAGCACATCTGAAATATTTGCTTTGCAAACTTTTAAATTAATAGCAAAATTAAGATAACTATCATAAAAGAGGTATTAAAAAATATGTTCAGTGCTGTAACTAGGATATTTTGTCAAGACATAGAGGTTAGAAAACCTCAAGGTCCAAGTAAAAAGGAAATATAGCTTGTAACATTTTTCTTTCTTCCTAATGTTGCTATGTGATGGGGCGCAAATTGAAAATAATATGAAGCAAACCTCCCTTTCCAATCTATTCTTTAGAATTTCAGGTAATTTTTGTATCAGGTGTAGGTTCCAACATATTGTAGAGAAAACTGCATTACATAGAGCAAACCATATGGAGCCTGGACCCTTATTTTGTGGATGTATCAAGGGATGTACTAGCTATATTATGGTGCTTTTAATTGCTTAGTTGGGCTTATGAAGCAGGGATGCTTATGTTTCATTTCTATGATGCAAGGGATACATATTGTTTTGGTTAAGGAGACTATCTACGTAGGGTTGTATTGTTTTACGTTTCATATTATTCATGAAACTAGGTGGATTACCACTATTCCTATCCCTTAAAACACACACACACACACACACATAAAGAAAGTAAATAAAATCAAGGGAAGACATGTTCCTCCTGGGCAAAAGAACCTAGCCCAACAGACTGCCTTACAGAAGCTTAAATCAAAGGCATGTAGTTTACCGACTCAGGAGCAACAGGAAATTGCGAGATCAGATATTATCAGAAGAACAGCATAGAAGGAACAAAATCAGATATTGCCTCGTAGATGGATAGATGTTTCCTCATATGGGTAGCATGAACACTTAATTGACTTCAACGCGTTATAATTGCAGATATTAAGTGTAAACTTTTTCAAAGCCAATTAAATCTTTACAGGACCTTGCTCAACAAAATATAGGACATTGGCCGCAAAGGCCCACACCCCACCAACTTACCCAAAGCCATAGCAATGGGCATGCTCCTAGTTGTTGAATGTGCTCTTCAATAATGTTCCATAGGGTATAACAGCAACATGGACTTATTTGTTTATATATCTCCTAGGTTTATGCATCTAACGTTGTATTCTTTAACATTACCATCATAAAGTTTTACACTACCAAACCATATACATCAATCGCAATTTAACAGTCTATATACGCATGCAGTTGTGGTCACAATGATTAATGAACTTGGGCACTAATAAGCCCCATCAATTTTCATGGCAAGCTTTACAATCAGCTCGATGCTAGATGGGAAGTTTTTTCAAATGAATTATCGCGCTAGATAAACTCATCATGTATTGAGGATGAGGCTCATAGGAATAGGTTCCCAACCTCTTTGCCTAGTAACTGTTGTATACTTTATGATAACCATTGAGCAAACATCCAATCGGAAGCTTCCGAACATATTAACACAGCCAGCAATTAGCTACCACCCTAAATCAGTAGGTGCAATGAACTAATGCATCAGGAATGGGTAGTTGTATGACTGTATACCTGACACACGACAGCTACAAGTTGTATCATGTTCATCAGCAACGTACTGATTTGCATCCACTGACCAATTGTGCACCTAGATAAGTCGGGATTACAGAATAGTAAATCTGAAGAAACCCAGTAAGAAAGAAGTTCATGAATATAGTGCAAAACAGTAGATGTCAATTATCACAAAAGAAAGAGTGTAAATCAAATCCCAGGATATCCAAGGCCTTTTTGAAATATGGTTTACAAATTACGCTAACATAAAAGGTAAGGCAATGATGTCTTCAAAAATGCATTACTATCACTTCATCAGCATATTATGGAAAAATCGTATCCTACCAATCAATATAACGCCATCAGCAGCTGTTATATTTTGGAATCAAGGCTTGTAGTTTTCCAGTCAAAACTACGCAAAAAATTCACAAGGGAGAGAGTCAGACTAGGTGCTTCTGAAGGAGATCTGACCAATGTGCAAAATTCCTGGTAAGTACTTAAGTTGTAGATCCACACAGTTGATTATGTTTATATGTCATAAGACACACCACAGAAAATCACAACGTTAGATGCTTGTTGGATGGTTAACAAAGTTCGGCTTTAATAAGCTATTTTCGCATTGGTCTGTGGAGTTATTGTGTGCAGTATAATAGCAATTCAAACTCTAAAATGTGTGATTCAGTGTGTTATTTTTTCCCTCTTGTAGCAATACACCCTCATTTTTGAACCCTAAATCACAAACAAAAAATGTGCAATGTTTAGTCCATCTAACAAATGTCCAAACGTGAACTAAAACCCTATTTATTCATTACAGATTCTGGCCTTTGGACCGTAGAACTCCAGACTATCTAAAGCAAAAGCTCTCGCAGAAATTTTCTCTAGAAGTTTTCCCCATCCTTTCATTCAAGTATACGGCCTGTTCAAAGAGGGCTTGTGGCTTGTGCCTCAATGAATTTTATTCTTTTGCAAAACTTGGATTATATCAATTCATCTCAAGGACATTTTTGTGTGTTACTGAACTTACTCGAAAGAACCTGGATCCGACAAAACCGGGCCAAGCCTGTGGAGACCGCTAGGGTCTTGGAATAAATATATATTACTACCCCAAGCAGCTGACCTGATACAATGTGAGCCTATAGGCATAAAGCAGACAAAAACCAGAATCCGATTTGTGCATGAATGGATCTAGCCCAGGTCTAATTTTCAATGACTAGTACTGCGACAGATTCCAGTATGTCTTAATAACCAATCTAGACCTGATGAACCAATACCAACATGCAACATCTACAACACTTTCTTCTTGTAGCTAATTCTCATCAACTGCATATGCAATCCAAAATATAATAGCCTTCTCCAAAAGTCATCTACCTTGACAGTAAAGACTACTAGTAAAACAATAAAATAAAGATATGTAATATATGGCGCATTCACCGAAATTCCATTATTAAAAAAATGGAAATGTAAATGAATGTGGGATACCATATGTAAAAATCAGACAACAGATGATGAAATTTTTTTAGCTTCCTTGATTGCACGTGCTTGTGTGGAGACACACAGAACCAAAGGTAAAATTGGGAACATTTAGAATATATAAAACAAAATAGAATTGTATTTTGTTAATGATGCATCCCTAATGTGTCAACCTTCACGATCTAGAAGGCAACCTAGAAGACATTGCACTTAACCCCAAAAAAAGGTTAGCGCACCTGTTCCTCGGTCATCTGCAAGAAAGCTATAGTACAATACACTAACTCTGTGATGCTCCCTCCAATCACCTATAACAATAAATTTCCAAACATCATTTCTTCTTGCAAACATGAATGCTTACATGACAACAAAAGAAAACGCTGCACACAGCACCAGCACCAGCACCATACCTTTGCCGTTCTGGAGTTGCCCACTATGGTTAGTAAGAACTCGAATAACTAGAATCAATGAAATCATGTCAGCAATGAATCTTTAATTCTTATTGCTTTCTGATGTATTGGGAGATTAAAGCATAAGATACAATGAGCAATAAAGATGAATTATTTTATGTGCTCATAAGCTTTGTAGAGAACATAACAAACCACGAATGATTTGTAAACAAAAGATGCAAATTATCAATCTGTATTAGTTTCAGAGAAATTTAGCAAATATTATATCATATCAATAATTACAATTCTTTCATTGTAGTAATTCAAGAATGTTGATGATACCTCCATGATATACCAACCATTATCGGTTTGTATAAACTAGCGTTTAGATACTGGTCAAGGGCATCGGTGGCACATAAAACTTAAATAAGGATAGTTGATGGTGCAATCCCATTACCAAAACTTACTCGTCGCGTAGTTCAATATCATACAGCCAGAAAGCCACAGCAGCCCTAGGTTATGTCTATAATAGATTGTGTTGAAAGTGCAGTCTAGGGAAAATTGAATCCGTGCACATTACAACATATCAACGAGACAAATTAAACTGCATGGGCATTTCCAATATGACGGATCTTTTAAACATGTAGATCACTCAAGTATGAGCTATGACATCAAGATCTTGATAGTTTTACATTTACATTCCTCTTTGTCAGTTAAATGCTCGCATCATAAAATGCCTACTATATTAGAGGATGAACCCAATTAAATACAGCCACATGGAGAAAAGGTAAATCTCAGGCCATCTATTAAGCTTAGTGCTGCTTAGGGAATGAAAGCGGTAGGTGTTATTAAATTGAGAAAAAAATTAATTTGTAATGGAGAAAAATGTCTATCTATCATCAATCCATAATATCATATTCTTCTTCAACAAAAATAAAGGGAAAAGCAAATCTAAATGTGCGCACATTGTTTCAAGCAACAATGTAACTAATCCTATGAAGATCTAAATGTTCATCAATCCACAATAGCAATGAAAGACAGTTCAAAGTAGTGGCCAGAAAATAAACCTCATGCTGCAAAAAATGTGCTTTGAAAGTTTGGGTTTGATTAAAAGAGAATTACAAGAAGCAATGCTCCTGACTCTGATCAAGTAGACTAAGAATTTGTGGCAGGAGGATCATTAAAATAAGCCCTTGGTTTTGTCATAGCATTCTACTACCTGGATAACAAAGGTATCAAGACTTCTTTGACCACCATCAGAATCATATGTCCCTGAACAGGAATTCTCGCAACCTTGAATTGATGATAGCTGATATACTTCCAAGGAAGAAACAAAGGTCTGCCACAAAGATGCCATGATGACTGGACCAAATCCGGTGTCATTTTTTTGAAGGAAATAAAAGCATCGGAAAAAACACATAAAAGGTCATAAGAGGATTTGTATCAGTAAACTTGAGTGTGCTTACCTGAAAATTGAGCTTCTAAGAGGCTTCGAAAGTTCTGAACAAACTGGAGTAAACATTTCAATACCTGATGTTGAAGAACAGTGCATATCAGACACAAGTATGCTTGACTATATAAAATTATTTTAAAAAATAAAGATCATACCTCCATTCTGATGATCCAGTCATCAGGATCTCCTGCCTGCACCCGAGGTTGTAAGATGGTGGAGAAATGTTCCATCAATGAATTCACCATCGGCATCATTAATGCAACAGTTTCTGTCTAAAGCAGTGCATCACTGAGGTCAGTTCCATATTCATCAACTCCTAATTTCATGAGAGGGTTATGCCTCATTGAGATACTACTACTTATAAATCACGTAAGAGATACCTTATAAACACCACTCATTGACCCAAGAATGGAAATGCAGGAGTGAACAATTGATAAAGCTTTTGCACGCAGAGCTTTTTCATAGAGCTGTAAGAAAATAGGCACACTGATGAGCAAGTGTAAACATGCATGCAAAATAATGAGCATGCTTCTTAACCAGGCACAAGCACAAGTGTGGGGTGGGAGTGGGGGTAGGGGGTGGGGGATTAGGGGGGACAGAAACTAAAATGGAAAACAAATATCTCTAGCGAGCCGAAGACAGATTAGGAATTTGATCCGGTTAGGCTCGAAGTGGACAAGCCATTGGATTTAACAACTCACATGAGAAGATGATATAATTGTGTGCAAGTATGGGAACAGAGTGGGAACTAATTGGAGCACCAACGTATCATCCAAATCATCTGACAGAAGAGCCAGACATTTTAATGCTCCACGTACTGCAAAGGATAACATAACAATATGCAAACATATGAAAACACGAAAAGTGTATATTTACATATTTAGTTTCTAGAGTCGAAATTGAGGGCCAGATGCAATGTTCGACTATGACCTCCGTCTTTAATATTTTTCATGATGAATTACACGTATTACATATAAGATGGTAAGAGTTGAGAGCATGATCAAGTAATACCTCCATCTTTATTGCTCTGATCACTAATCAGATTCAAAAGAAATGGCAACAATTCAGGCCAGTTCTCTGGCCAGTCATATTGAGCAATGGATGCAACTGCCATGCCAATAGCAGTGCGGATTTTTCCATGAGAGTCATCCAGTGATGGAAGCAGTCGTTGGCGTATTACCCCCTGGTAATTTTCAAGAAGAGAGATATGTAATGCACGCTCGAAGCGATGCTACAATGCTTAATATAATGAAAAAATAAGCAGCTCAAAAAAGTAGAGCAATAATCATACATCAAGACTACTACTTGATAAATTATGAGAAAAAGAAATGAATGTTTGCAAAATAAAATTCATATAAAATATAGAGAACATAAAGCATACCTTTTCATCATCCAATGCAACAGGATGTACGAAATTTTCTTCGTCCTCCTGCCAGTGTTTCTTTATAAACTGCTTTAACAAAACAGCTGTGAAGTAATCGCAGTTAAGTACTATCACGAGGATACAACATATACTCATAGCCAGTCTGTATCGTGAAATCACATTGGAAAAAAAAATAACATTTCAAATTAGATTATGACAAGATTAGGATATCTGGCGTAGCCCAAAAGGGACCTCCTTGTTGACGGTGACCTTCACGAGCGCAGTTCCAAACCCTTCATCAGAAAGAGTAATTACGATTAAAAATCAAATATCTCAACGACGAGAAAATGTATTGGTATTAAAAGACAAACATTCTTGGGCTCGGCTACGTGCCTCATTGTTAGTTTAAAATAAAATTAAAAAAAGAGGCTTTTTTTAGCATCTTCTTCTCATTAGAACGAGAATGACAAAATTCAACATTCAACTAATCGCCGCCATTTCAACAACACGGTAGATCCCAACATCGATCGAATCAAAGATCAGCAACACTAGGATATATAAAAAAAATCACAAATTTGGAATCTTTTTCACCTGGTTGAAGCGAGGGTTGGTGGAGGGAGGCCTCGGCGAAGGAGCGGACGTCGTGGCTGACGTCTAGGGTTGCGGTGAGGCAATCGATCAGCCACTTCTGGTCCTGATCCACGATCACCGCCATTGATTTGAATCGAGCTAGGGTTTCGGGCGTCGATTTTTTTTTGGAGGGAAAGCAGCGGAAATGCGGAAGAGAGAAAAGGGGGAAATGGTGTCTGAGGTTTTTAGGGTTTTTAGAGTGCGAAGGGGAGTGGAAGAGGAATCCTGGGGTTTTAGTTATGAGCGCGCCTTATAAATGATGTAAATGTAAATAAAAATGCCTAAAAAAATCTTAATTAGTTTTATTTTACTCTATTCTTGGAAAAAACATTCTGTTCTTTACAATTTCGTCTCATGCCGTGTCTTCTCCTTTTTGTGCCAATTGTAGTATCAAAAACAACTTTTGTTGGGTCAATGATTCCGTGTTCCATTTGTTATGTATATACATGTAATGTTTCATATTTATTAGGTTAAAAAAGAAAAGGGTGTGCAGCTTCGGTATGGTTATGGGTTATATAGGAGTTTCCAAACCGAAGTTCAAAATCGTGCTTATGTCTTAGGCAGCTATTATTTTAGGCTTATTTCAATTCAACTCCAGTTGATCTTTCCCCTTTTGGCAAAAACCACCGAAATTTTATAAATGCTTAAAAAAAAAGGCCATGAGCATATTCCCAAAAAACTATAATGACCGATGGCGTGTTTGGATATGCACTTTCTATTGGATTAAAAGGATTCTATTTTTATCCTGGATTAAACTCACCGGAAAAATTGTTTGTTTGGATGCAGTTTTTTAAGAGTAACCCCGAAAAAGAAGAGCCTCCCGATGGAGGATTGGATCTCCTTCAGTTGTTGTCCTCCGTCAATCTGTCGCAAGCGTTGATGAACGACTGAGATTGGATTTGAGGGTTGCCTCCTTGAACGTATGGATCTCAGTGGGCTTAGTTTGAGGCGAAGCCGAGCTATCTGTGAAAGAAGTCCCGGATGGTTGTACCACCGTGGACCTTCCGACGATCAAGTTAGCCGAGATATTTGGGCAGACTAGCGGCTTATTGGAATAAAATTGCGTTACCTGAGTCGTCTGGGAGAGGGGTTTTTATAGTGGTTACTTGGAGCGAGCTGGCACGGGATCTTCGACGTCAGTTACAAACTGGCGTTACGCCTGCGTGATTGACGAGATCCCCCCCCCGTTAATGACGAGATACGCTCATTAACGGGGGATACGGCGGTGTGGAACACGGGACGTTGGGTGACGGATGTCTCGCTTCTAGAGAGATACGCGGAGCCGTGGCGGAGGCGCTTGGGCTCTGCATTTAATTACGTTACCGCGTAGCGGTGACCACTTTCTCCTGCTCTAGAAGGTCACTTCGTGTCGTGTGTATTTGTTTTATTTTTGGTTGCCCGTGGATTGTATAAGGAGACTAATTTGTGTTATCGTCCGTAGGGCGGGAATTAGTCCAAATCCGTATATTCTTAGATTTGGGTTTGGCTTGATTTAAGGATTGTTAACCACGTTTGAGATCGAGATCAGCTTAAATGTTTGTTAAGGATACATTGGTTTAAGCTTTAGACTAAGATCTACTTAACGGGGGTTCAGAATCATTTTTGATCCAATTAAAGAGTAATTGGGCTCTATCGTTTTAGTTTAGGGACATTACGGTCCATTGGGTTTAAAGTCATCATAGTCCATAGAGTTTTGGGTTTAAAGACATCATAGTCCATAGAATTTAGTTTAGAGACGTTGCGGTCCTTTAGATTTAAGGACATCATAGTCCATCATTAGTTTAAGAAAATTGTGGTCCATTGGGTTTCTATTGGGTTTAAAGACATCATAGTCCATAAAGATTAATTTAAGAACACTACGGTCCATGTAGATTAGTTTAAGAACATTACGGTCCATTTTTAGTTTAAGGACGTTTCGGTCCATAGTCGGTTTAAGAACATTATAGTCCATGTGGATTAGTTTAAGGACGTTTCAATCCATAGTTAGTTTAAGGACATTACGGTCCATGTAGATTAGTTTAAGGACATTACGGTTCATTGTTAGTTTAAGAACGTTTTGGTCCATAGATTGCCATTTTTTGTGTGGGGGTTTGGTTTAAGGACATTGCGGTCCACAGCTGGTTTAAGGACATTGCAGTCCATTGGGTTTAAGGACATTGCGGTCCATTGGGTTTAAGGACATCATAGTCCATAGAGTTTGGTTTAGGGACGTTTCGGTCCATTGGGTTTAAGGTCTTCATGGTCCATGTTTAAGGATATCATAGTCCATATTGTTTTGGCTCATTGGTTTGGGGGTGCGCCAAGAGTTATTGGTTATTGGGACCCTCCACCTCCCTGAAGACGTTGAAGAATTACAACGACATGTATCAGAGGTGTGGAGAGATGTATCCTTGAACCAAATTCCAGATCGAGGGGAGATGTGGGATGAACGTCATTTTAGATGCTATATGTTAGGAGAACATTAGCCATCTTTGGGACTAGGATTGGTTTGGGGAGACCTGAGCATGGGGACTCGGTTGATTGGTGACCAAAAAGGTCTTGGCCTCGGGAGACTTAGCTAATTTGGGTTAAAGTTGATTTCCCTTAGTTACCCCACAGTGCTAAGCACTGAATCGGTGTTACAACACCGGACTTGGGAGGCGCTCACGTGTGAACACGTGAGGGGCCCCAAAGTGGGCGCCGTTCCTTAAGTTTATTCCCTCTTCTATATATAAAAGTGCTGAGCACTTGGTTCACGTGTGAGCACATGAGGCGTCCGAGATGGGAATTGTTCTCTGGATTTTATTTCTCTTTCATTTATAAGTGCTAAGCACTTAGTTCATCAAATGGTCACGTGCGGATACGTGAGGCGCCTTCAAAATGTGAGCACTGTCTTTGGAATTTTCCCCCTTTTTTATATACATCTGTTTGGGGGTCACATGGGAACACGTGAGGTGCCCTAAAATTGAAACTGTTTTTGGGTTTATTCCCTTTTTATGTAATTGTTGAGCGCTCGCTTTAAAGGGTCACGTGGGAGCACGTGATTCAGTCTTAGTCATTCTTTTTGTTCATCAGAGGTGCTCACATAGGAACACGTGAGCATTGTTATGTAGCGTTGAACGCTAATGAATCACCAGACTGTTATTCTATGGATTAAATTATTTCTAAAGGGTCAAACCCTAATTTCAGAGGAATTAAATTCTCATATGTTTTGTAAGAGTTAAACTTTTTTGGATTCGGTTCTTTTCCCCTGGTTTTTGAATCTGCATGACAGAATCTCCCTGATGAGAATTAAATTCTCAACTTGTGAGGAGATCTGCTTATGCAGATCTTAATCAGAGAAAAAACTAAGTTCTTCGAGAAGAGTTAAACCCTTAGTTTGAGAATTAAATTCTCTTTTTGCGGCAGCTTTTGGGAGGGGTTCCTCTTCTTTAGAGAATTGAATTCTCTTCCTATTTTTCCTCCCCTCTCCCTTTGTGTGTATTTTTTCCTCCTCTCCTTACTCCTATTTATATGAGAAGAAAAAGAATCATTTTGTTAAAGGAATCCCTCATTGAGAGATCATGATTGATTTCACGATCTTTTTGATCAATCGGTGAATTTTATTCACCGTTAGATTTTTAATTCAAAGGCTCTCTGTTTAACAGAGAATATTTCTTGTTTGTTTAACAAGATTATGAATATCTTGTTAGTTTTAATAAAATTAGAATTTTATTCTAACATAGAATTCTGATCATATGAATATCTTGTTAATTTAACAAGATCAGGAAAATATTTTCCTATGATAGAACTTTATTCTGCCAGATGATCACCGTTGGATTTTTGATCCAAAGGTCCTCTCTTTAACAGAGAAGATCTTTTTAGTTTGAGAAAAATCAGGAAAATATATTCCAAAATAGAATTTAATTCAAGAATTTGATAGGAGTATTTTAAATTGGGCGCTCATGTGAAAGGCAAGACAGCTCATGTTTTAACACGTGACCCTTGTTGTGGGTTTTAGCCCGTTTATGTTCAGCGCTCATATGCTTTGCATATGAGCTCTCGCGTGTTTTACACGTGAGGCTTGTTTGGCCATCGGTGATTTATGTTCAGCGCTTTGCATACGAGCGCTCACGCGTTTTATATGTGAGGCGTGTTTGGCTCTTTAAGTTTATTTTATTCAGCACCCATGTCACGCCCCGCTTCCCAAAATACGCTAAAGTGGGCACGTGACATAACCAACCATGCTACCTGTGGATAGGAAAAATCCTTCCACAGTCACATTACGGTTGTGCAGATATCAAGAACAGGAGAGTAAACTAACTACCTAGTACATGTCCATAAGCCAGAGTAAAAGAGTCAAGAGATAACAATATGCGGAAGCCAAAAGATACAATAAATGAAACACCTGAGTGAAACTACGTACCGACAGGAACCTCACCGCTCGTCTAACAGCGGCAAAACTCCTAATCAGTCTGCAGCAAGATAAAAGAATCTGGGCCATGCAAAACCCAGACATCAGTGCGTCAAGTCATCAAATAATAACATGATAAACAGGCAATGCGAATATAAACATGAATAAAGCAAGGGTAACAATAATATGAATCGGAGCAGTGCAGGGTAGTGTGCAGTGGGTAAACTAAAATGTTCTATCAGGTTCTAAAGTCTTTGAAACCAAATAATGTAATCCTCATCGCAACTCGTCGGTAGTTATTCCGTAACGCCCGGAAAGACGGCAAACAATGGTTATTCCGTAACGCCCAGAAAAACGGCAAACGATGGGTATTCCGTAACGCCCGGAAAAACGGCAAAATAGGATGGCCCCTGGAGTTACGTTCGGTTACAATACTGATTTTCCCATACCCCCAAATTATATGTGTAAGTCAAGTCAGGTATCCCGTAATCAAGAAACTAATGCCAACACAGGATCAGGTAAACAAGTTTGTCTGGATAGACAACAGGAACGGTCCGTGAGGACTACATGTCAGGTTTGTTGGCATTAGACACAAGATCAGGTAACGGGTCAGGTCATGGTACATCAGATCAAGTCAAGCAGTATACGGTACCATGTCGAGTAAAGCAGTATGTATGTATCAAGTCAGGTCAAGATATAAACAGTATCATGGGTGTACTCGTACTCAGTTACATGACCAAGCATGGTTATCAGCAACATGATCTAAGCAATGAGGTAAGCAATAGGCAGATTCACTGAATTAGCAGTACAGTTGTCAGTTGCGTCACAGAGATGATTTCAATGTTATGCGAATGCAGTATGACAATTATGGCCTTTTAATCATGTTAACAAGTTTAAGAACTTTAGAGGTGCAATGATTTATATAAAGGTTCAATACATCTATTACAGGTTAAAATGCGTACGAGTGTCCGAATGGAACAAAACTAAAGAGATAAATGCCATATGCTATGTCAATATTAAAAATGTGATTAAACAAGTAAATGTGGTTATTAGGTTCAATTGCAAACTGTAGGTTCCAAGTTTAATGATAAAATGATATATAACAATATTGTACATGAAAATGAGAAATAATCGTACCAAAGTTAAATTTACAGGTTTAGGGTGTCATAATATATATGTAAATATTGTATAGCATGTAGCAAGGGGTACTTGCCTCGATGGGTCGCGAATCGGGAAAACGGAACGTTAACTGTCGGCGAGGAAAACTCGCGACGGGCGCACGGTTCACGGAATGAACCCAAACGACGAACAATGGAACCACACGGGTCGGGGTACTACGCTGGAACGTCGGGTCACGCCGTCGGCATCATCGAATTCCGGCCAAGGAATGAACAGTAAACTATCAATACATGTAAACAAGAAGAGAAGAGAAAAGCAGAGAAGAAAGGAAGTAGGATCTGAGAAAGGGTGCTCACGATGATCCGTGGGACGGATGGTAACGGTCGACCTCGTCGACGGAGCTCCGGCGGTGGCCTACCCGACAGCGACAAGAAGTTTCCAGATCAAGAAAATGTTTACAGAGAAAGAAAGAAGAAATGAAAAGAGACACGAGGACGGGGTCATCGGCGGCGACTCACGGCGGTGCAACGGCGTGCAGGGGCGCGCGCTGGCCGCGGTGAAGGTGCAGGGTGCACGGGAACGATGAAGGAGGATGTGGGTGAGACGAGATTAAGGAGGCGAGGATGCTGGTGACGGCGTCGTCGGCGTTGGGGCTGCGGCGGCGAGGAGCACGGTGGCTAGGGTTCGTGGGGTTTTGGGTTATCGTTGGAAAAGAAAGGAGGGGGGAAAGGAGATTTAAAATATATAGAAGAGAGAGAGAGAGGGAGAGATACGGGGGATAGAGAAAGAGAGGAGAGAGAGACGGGGGGGAGAGAGAGAGGAGAGAGAAACGGGGCCCGCGGGGAAAGATTGTTTGTGATAGGTTGAGGAATTTAGATTGAAAGATTTTAGAAATATTTATACGGTTAAAAAAAATATTGGATTGGTTAAAATTAAATATGCGATGGTTTAAAAAATATAAAATTTGGGATTTTGGCGCGAAGTAAAACATTTCCAAATCGCGCCCGGGGCGGGTCCAAAAATTTGAAATTGAAATAATAGAATTTTAAGCGGGATCCAAAAGTGAAAATGAAGTGTTTTAAGATCAAAAAGCATACCCCCAAAACGGACACACGTACGTGCACGCAGCCATCCAAACTCGCCCGTTTCACTGAACGGGACGAGAACACGATGCACGGACGCTACAACAGGGTTAGGGGTGTCAAGCAGACCAAGATGAATATTTTTAATTTTATTTTAGATACCATAAATTGTTATAGGCAGAATTGAATTGACGGAGTAAAATTACAATAAGTAACAATCAAGTAAGATAAATGAAATAAAGGTCACACTCCATTCATAAAGTAACAGAAATTAGTAGTATTGAGCTCGGGTGTTACATTATACCCAACTACAAAAAGAATTTCGTCCTCGGAATTCCAAGAATACAAAGATAGATAACTGCAAGAAAAGGCGAGGGAACTTCTGCCGGATTTCATCTTCTCGTTCCCAAGTGGACTCTCCATGCGAGCGATTACCCCAAGAAACAAGTACAAGAGGGATCACCTTGTTCTTAAGAACTTTTTCCTTTCGATCCACAATTTCAATCGGTCGCTCCTCAAAAGTCAAGTCTTCTCGTACTGTTAGCTCCGAATGATCCAATACGTGTGTTTCATCTCGAACAAACCCATGGAGTTGAGATACGTGAAACACATCATGCACATTCGCCAAGGACTGCGGTAACGCCAAACGATACGCTACCTCACCAACACGCTCCAAGATCTCAAAGGGTCCAACGAATCGAGAACTAAGCTTTCCTCGATTTCCAAACGAATCACCCCTCTAGTCGGTGATATCTTCAAGAATACCAAAACACCCACGGCGGGCTCTAGAGGTCTTTTTGACGTATCTGCCCAACTCTTCTGTCGGTCTTGGTTGCTTTCATATGATTTCTGCTAGTGGTAACCTTCTCAACTGTCTGCACAACCAAATCTGGTCCCAGATAATCTTCGTTCACCGACATCGTCCCAACAAACAGGTGAACGACATTTACGACCATACAAAGCTTCAAATGGAGCCATCTGGATAGTTACTTGAAAACTGTTGTTGTACGAAAATTCCACCAAATGCAGATGATCCTCCCAAGAACCCTTGAAGTCCAACATGCATGCTCTCAATATGTCTTCAAGAGTTTGGATCGTTCTCTCCGACTGACCATCAGTTTGAGGATGATAAGCTGTGCTAAACTTCAATCGAGTCCCCAAACTTTCCTGTAAACTCCGCCAAAAGTGTGATAAGAACCGAGTGTCCCGATCGGACACAAAGCTCACCGGTACTCCATGCAATCTTACAATCTCTTGCATGTACCGCTCTGCCAAAGTCTCTGTTGATTGACCAACCCGGAAAGGAATAAAGTGAGCTGCCTTAGTCAACCGATCAACAATCACCCATACAGCATTGTTGCCTTTTGGATTCCGCGGTAAAGCCGTCACGAAATCCATGGTTATATGTTCCCACTTCCACTGAGGAATCGGAAGTGGTTGCAATAAACCAGCAACCTTTTGATGTTCAGCCTTAACTTGCTGACACACCAAGCACTTTGCCACAAAGCGAGCAATCTCCCGTTTCATGCCTTCCCACCAGAAATGCTGTCGAATATCTCGGTACATCTTTGTGCCTCCTGGATGTACAGAATAAGCTGAACCGTGTGCCTCTTTCATAAGTTCTTCACGAATATCCCCCTTTGGTACACACAAACGGCTACCATACCTCAACGAACCATCTTCGTGGATCAACAAATCTGTTCGTAGTCCGGCTTCAACCCGCTCTCGAAACTTTTGCAGTCTAGGATCCTGCGATTGTGCTGCTTTAATTCTCGATCAACGATGACTGTACATGCAGCTGCATCAACTGTCCCGTAGAATGCGGTAGCACAACCTCCAAGTCAAATCTTCGAAAATCTTCAACAAGCTCCTTCTGCGTAGTTAACACCTGAATTGCTGGTAACCGACTAAGCGCATCCGGCACGACATTAACCTTCCCCGGATGGTATTTAAGATCAAGATCGTAGTCAGCCATCAGCTCCAACCATCTACGCTGCCTCATATTAAGCTCCTTCTGTGTGAACACATACTTCAAGCTCTTATGATCAGTAAAACTTCGACCCTTTCGCCCAAAAGGTAGTGTCTCCAAATCTTCAAAGCGAAAATCACAGCCGCAAGTTCTAAGTCATGAGTTGGGTAATTCTTCTCATGGGTTTTTAACGGTCTCAATGCGTACGCTACAACCTTCCCATGCTGCATCAAAACACATTCCAGTCATTTTCCAGATGCGTCACTGTGAAACACCAATCCTCCGGAATTGTTTGGCACGGTCAGAATAGGGGCGGTTATCAATTTCTGTTTCAACGTCTTGAAAGCTAACGCACATTTGTCCGTCCATACAAAAGGTACCTCCTTGCGCGTAAGCTTGGTTAACGGCTCTGCCAGACGAGCAAAGTTCTCCACAAATCTCCTGTAATATCCGGCGAGTCCAAGAAAACTTTGTTCCCACCAAAAATTTCTGCGCAAAAGAGTCCAAGGTATCAAATGGCAGCGATACGCTTAAGGAAATACGAACCAGTATCTTCCGGACTGTTTTTTGATAAACTCCCGAATGAGAAATGGATAAATTCTATTTGTATCGAAAGTGTCTCGATAAAACCTTCGATTTGATATATTATGGGCCTCATAATTCATCCGGGATCAAAAGTTATGAGCAAATGTCTATGCACATGTGATTTAAGGAAGAAGATGCGAACCAGTATTTTCCGAGCTGTATTTTGACAAACTCCGGAACGAAAAACAGCTAAATTCTGATGATATTGAAAGCATCTCGAAAAGACCTTCGATTTGATATATTATGGGCCTCATAATTCATCCGAGATCAAAAGTTATGAGCAAATGTGTTATACACGTGTAATCTAAAGTAATGCTCTACTACATGGGGAATGCATTTTTTTGTCCCACATCGGGAAAAGGAGAGCTGGCTTCTCTACCACTCCCATATAAATAAGAGGGGATACCTCTTAGAAAGGGTAGAGTAAAAATCCTCAAAGGATTCAATACTCAAAGGAGCTTAGTTCTCCAAGATAGGAGCATGCTCCTCCATAATGCGCATATGCGCAAGCGCCATGTGCGCTACGTGCAACGCACGTGTGCCTGCCATGCGGCACTACGTGCAACGCACGTGCGCACCACATGAGAATATTTAATAATATTAAAAGGAGCTTGTTCTCCATATATAGAAGCTTTGCTTCTCCTCATAATGCGCATGTGCGCCGCGTGCAACGCACGTATGCCCGCCATGCGGCACCACGTGCAACGCACGTGCGCACAACAGATAGTGTCTTGCACTTGCTATGAACCTCTGGTTCTCAGATAAATAAATAAATAAAAATAGTGCCTTGCACTTGCTATGAACCTCTGGTTCTCAGATAAATAAATAAATAAAAATAGTGCCTTGCACTTGCTATGAACCTCTAAAGAAAGAAAAGATTTTCTTTTCTCTTCTTTGATCTAAATTTAGATCATTAAAAAGTGCTCTGCACTCATTTTCTTGAATCCAAAAGATTCTTGGTGCTTTGCACTATTTGAAGGGCCAGGCCCAAATCAAAATGACCTGACAGGCCAAAATAAATTGCAAGGCAATAAATGGGCAGAGCCCAAATAAATTGATGCTTTGCATCCTTTATATAAGGGCAGAGCCCAAATAAAATTGATACCTTGCATCATTCCTAAAAGGGTAGAGCCCAAAACAAATTGATACTCTGCATCCTTTCTGGGCAAGGCCCAAATAAAAATAAAAAAAAAAAAAGAAATGCAATGCAAAAGCAAATAAAATGTTGAACATTTCAACTGGATTTAGCCCAATTTTGGCCATAAGTCCTTAAATTAAATTGACTGAGCAAAATGGCTCTCCTAAATCAATCTACATCCGGTTCGAGGGTACATCTCCGAACTCCTTTGACATCCGTCGTTGTAATTCCTCAACGACGTCAAAGAGGTGACGGGTCCCAACGACCACATATCGATATGGACTGCGGGGTCCTTAAACTCGTGGACCGAGATGTCCCTAAACTAATATCGGACCGAGACGTCCTTAAACTAATATCGGACCGAGACGTCCTTAAACTAATATCGGACCGAGACGTCCCTAAACTAATATCGGACCGAGATGTCCTTAAACTAATATTGGACCGAGACGTCCTTAAACTAATGATGGACCACTACGTCCCTAAACTGGCATCGGACCGAAATGTCCCTAAACTAATGACGGACCACCACGTCCCTAAACTGGCGATGGACCGAAATGTCCGTAAACTAATAATGGACCACTACGTCCCTAAACTGGCATCGGATCGAAACGTCCCTAAACTAATAATGGACCACTACGTCCTTAAACTGGTATCGGACCGAGACGTCCCTAAACTAATAAGGGACCACTACGTCCCTAAACTGGAACAATAGAGCCAATTGCTCTTTTGCCGGATCTAAACGATCCCGTTTAACTTGATCTTAGCCCCAAATACGGCTAATGTATCCTTAAGCACTTAAATGGACTATAAAACCCTCAATCAGCTTTGGTTCAAGGGTACATCTCTGAGCTCCTCTGACACCTATCGTTGTAATCCTTCAACGATGTTAGAGAGGTGATGAGTCCCGATGGCCATAAATTAAATGAATCACCACGTCAGGTTGATCTTAGTCCAAAGCAAGACTAACGTATCCTTGACGAATGTTTAAGTTGATCTTAGTCGCAACGCGACTAATGCATCCTTAAACTAAAAATACCAAACCCAAATTTAAGTAAATACGGATTTGGACTAATCCACGCCCTACGGGCGACGGCATTACTCAGTCTCCGTATACAATCCACGGGCAGCCACAAACAAAATAAACACACACGACACGAAGTGAAATTCTGGAGAAGGAGAAAGTTGTTACCGCAAAGCGGTAGCGTAATTAACTGCAGGAGCTTGCGCCTGCAGGGAAGAGCGTCCCCACAATCAAAAACCCCTCAAGCGAGGGGGAATCTGACAAAGTCTGCTACATCGGCCGCATCCGTCTAAACCTTCGATACACGGTGCCATAAATCAACTTGGCATCTTCGAAGAGGTGGACGGATAAAAACCAAATAGCATTTGTCCCGAACCTTAGGCACGTGACGTCCTAACGTCGCAGGCCGCCTTTCGGAGGGGAACAACGGTGGCTAGGGTTCGTGGGGTTTTGGGTTATCGTTGGAAAAGAAAGGAGGGGGGAAAGGAGATTTAGAATATATAGAAAAGAGAGAGAGATACGGGGGATAGAGAGAGAGAGAGAAGAGAGAGAGACGGGGGATAGAGAGAGAGGAGAGAGACGGGAGAGAGAGGAGAGAGAAATAGGGCCCACGGGGAAAGATTGTTTGTGATAGGCTGAGGAATTTAGATTGAAAGATTTTAGAAATATTTATACGGTTAAAAAAATATTAGAATTGTTAAAATTAAATATGCGATGCCTTAAAAAATATAAAATTTGGGATTTTGGCGCAAAATAAAACATTTCCAAATCGCGCCCGGGTCGGGTCCAAAAATTCGAAATTGAAATAATAGAATTTTAAGCGGGATCCAAAAGTGAAAATGAAGTGTTTTAAGATCAAAAAGCATACCCCAAAACGGATACACGTACGTGCACGTAGCCGTCCAAACTCGCCCGTTTCACTGAACGGGACGAGAACACGATGCACGGATGCTACAACAGGGTTAGGGGTGTCAAGCAGGCCAAGATGAATATTTTTAATTTTATTTTAGATGCCATAAATTGTTAAATGCAGAATTGAATTGACGGGGTAAAATTACAATAAGTAACAATCAAGCAAGATAAATGAAATAAAGGTTACACTCCATTCATAAAGAAACAGAAATTAGCAGTATTGGGCTCGGGTGTTACAATCCATACGTTTTGCATATGAGCGCTCACGTGTTTTACACGCGAGACATGTTTGGCCATTAAATGTTTTATTCTCAGCGTTCATATGCTTTGCATATGAGCGCCCACGTGTTTAACACGTGATGCCAAATTTTGAGGACTCCCCCCCTTTTTATAAGGGAACAAGTAGCTCTTGGCCGAAAATCTTGACGGGAACACCCGGCCTCTCCATCTTCATCCTCACCCTCATCGTCTCTTGCCATCATGTTCATCCCCGCCATGCTCCTTTACACCACCGCCTGCCTCTGTTAGCCATTGCTGTCCTCACCGACATCTAACTATTAATTTATGATCAATTGTTTAAAACACCTCCCAAAAAAATACATTTAATTAATTATGTTTATTAGAAAGACAGAACGGTCATAGACAACACCATTAAGACCGACTAATGTTGGTCGTTAATCATGGCAGTTTTTCGAGTTTTGAAACCTTTTGATAGGTTCTGCCACACCGGAAAAATGAATGGTGTTTTTTTTGGAGATAACCCTTTAGTTTGTGTAAACCATAAGATCCTTGCCATGCCATTATAAGGTAAACTCTAAAAGCTGCTACTCATCTCATCAATTGATAGTCATTCGCCATAATGAAAGAATCTTAAGGTATTTTATAGATAAAACACCAATAATAGTTTAGAGTATTTTAGTATAATTTACTCTAAAAAATCATGGAGCCAAAAAATATATATATGCATGCTTTTCCTTTACAAGAAAATGCGGCTGTCTTCTTTTTCTTTTTGGTTTCCGAACCGGTAAAAAAATTAAGTTCCGGCAAACTTACTATACAATGAATGAAAACAAATTATTTTCTTAAATAATTTATAAAGAAGGGTAAATTATCAAAGCCCTCGTGATAGGTTTTGCCGCTGACAAAAAACCCTGGCCTCGAAACTGTTGTCGTATACCCCGCGGAAATTTTTCATACAATATTTATATAATTGCATGCCGTATCTAATCAGCTCATAAAAATTAAATAAAGCAAGCAACTATACAGGTAGCGCAAGCATGTATTTTTTTGACAACCGAAAACTCTTTTAAGGGGTTTTTGACAACCGCTTCAGGAAAAGTGTTTTTTCATGAGCGTGAAAACCTGCCGGGGTCTTTGACAACCCTAAAAAAAAGTTACACACACAAATATTATATCATATTAAAAAATAATCAGAACTCTAGGATGCCAAATTGCATTTTGTTATTCATCAATAAAATGCTCAAAAATATGTTAAAATTTCTTTATTTATTTCTAAATTCCAGAGGGATCAGGCCATCTCTCTCACTTATCCCAAAAAAGCATCCAAGATGGCCTTGAAATGAAAAAGCGTATATAACCCCTCATTATTTATAAACTTATGCATATTCATTTTCACCGGCATGAAATATGATATTTAACACGCACAGATTCCAGTATTAAAAAACTCAAGGGTATATGTAAATGTAAAGAACTTAGGGGGAGGCATATGAAAAAAATCGTCTCCCTAATTCTCACGTCGCCTCCTCTCTCTGCTGTCCTCCCTCGATCCCCAAAAAAATAAAAGAAAAAAAGAAGAAAAATGAAAAGAAAAGAAAAGGGGAAAAAAAGAGAAAAATCTCTCTCTCTCTTCTCACCACAGGTCGGTTCTCTTCTCTCTCAATTTTTTTTGGATCACCAATTTGATGTCTTTTCATTGATCTGAATCTCAAGTTCACTTCATTGATTAGATTTAAGTAACGGGTTTCCTTGATTCTCTCGAAAATTGCTTGATTTTTCAGTTTAAGCCTCGATTTATGATCTATTTAAGTAAAACCCATTTTACGATTCCCCCAACCAAGCAATCTCCGCACATAAATTTTGCATTTTTATACAGAATATATTTGCAGCTGTCATGATACTCATGCCACCCTGTGTTATTTGGTGCCTTGGGCTCATCTCCTTTGTCATTATTAGTTCTTGTTTTCTACCACCTGTGCTGTTTGTATTATGTCTAATGCTTGAGATTAAGATTTGTCAATTGCTATGAGCCCATGCCGGGCATTTATTGTCGCGAATCCCGTCAACCTCTACCATATGATGCGGTGTTTAGATCTATTTTGATTGAGAGCTTTTGGCCCTTATCGACTACACGATATCTTAGGTGAGGCGAGCCTTCATCGAAGGGCCGTCGATTCTTGTAGATTGACCTACTTGTGGAATGCCAGTGATATATATTTTCGAGGAAACTTTCATAACATGATAACTTTTGCTTCTTTTGGTTATCAGGAGCATCCATTTCCTTCCTTATTGGCGTTGTCTTTTGTTTTTAGTAGTAGAAGCCATTTAGGTATGCTTTGCATTTTTGCATTCTTGTATCGCACTACTGTCATTTAATTGCACGTACAGACCCTATAGGATCTTGGGCTATTCGGATTGTTTATTAAATTGCCGCTTTGCCAAGTTTGGAATGATACTTGCTGATCATGTTCACTAGTTATGCCGATCATCATTTAAACACAAATTTCATAGTTCATGCTCTGCATTTTTTGATAATCGATTTGCTCTATGGATAGGCTTGTGATATAGGAACTACAAATGGGAATCGCTCGTAGACTGTTGACGAAGAGATTATGATAGTGAAATGGAGAAGAGAAAATTGAGCGATGAGCTTGAACCAGGACCAGTTCCACCTCTGAGACCAGTTGACAGGTTTGGATTTGTAAAGCAGGACCAGGCTAGCCCTCAAGAGAGCTCAGCGAAAATCAGACTTGTCAACGAACATGAGAGGTATGTAAATTAATGATATTTTATATCTATTATGGGCATAAATGGCGGATGAAATATTTGATAACAATGTTAACCAGCATGTCAATATAACCATTAGTACTTTGCCTTTTTTAGTGTTGCTAAATGTAAAATCAATCTTAATCATTTGACAGGGAAATTGATGTAATATTTTTTTTAGGTGCATGTCTAGATCTTAGAAGCTTCGCAAAAGATGCATCTTAGACAGAAAATGCATTCGAATTTAATTAAGAAATATTGTTCTCTTATATATATTGCTGATTATTATGGCTAGTCACCTTTTCCAGGAAGAGATGTTCTGTAAATATACGATCACATCAATTCATGACTCATAATTTATAATTACCGTTTGAAGTCACATATCTGAAATTTAAAAAAGAAGAGTTTCTTTGTCTTTTAATGCACACATATTCTACCTGCAAAGATTTTTTTTGGTTATCCAGCAGTCTTGCCTTTTGATATTTTTTTGGTTTCTTTCCTTGTTGCTGGTGCAATCCTTGGCAGAGGAGGATTTAAATCAGTTAAGACAATAAAACCTTTTATAAGCGAATTGAACTTTCTTTCACAAAAAATTCAGTATACAGAGAGGCTCTTTTTATAGCCTTATTACACAAGTATAGGAAGATATGAGAAAAACAATAAAATAAGGAAGTTACAAACAAATTCTGTTACAAACAGATTCTGTTACAAACAGATTCTAACTAATCTGAGAAATATCTTACTGTTGACTATTTTCAACACTCCTCCTCAAGTTGGTGCGTAGATGTCCATCATGCCCAACTTGCTTATGAGTCTCTCGAACACTGCTTTGAATAGTCCCTTTGTAAAGATATCTGCAGTTTGTTTTTTTGTCGGAATGTAGGGGATACAGATGGTACCGGCATCCAGTTTTTCCTTGATGAAGTGGTGGTCGACTTCAATATGCTTCGTTCTGTCATGCTGAACGGGGTTGCGTGCTATGCTGATGGCAGCTTTGCTGTCGCAGTATAGTTTTAGTGGCTGAGTTATAGGTTGCTTTATTTCCTGTAGTACCCGTTGAACCCACAGAACTTCACAAATACCGTTGGCCATGGCTCGAAATTCTGCCTCCGCACTACTCCTTATCACGACACTTTGTTTCTTGCTCCGCCATATAACTAGATTTCTCCACACGTACGTACAATACCCTGAAGTTGACTTCCTGTCTACGATGAAACCTGCCCAATCCGCGTCAGTGAATACTTCAACACAGCGAGTCTCACATTTTTTGAAGAATAAATCTCTTCCTGGTGCGTCCTTTAAATACTTCAAAACTCTATATGCTGCATCAAGGTGCTCTTCTTGAGGTGAGTGCATAAATTGGCTTATCATACTCACTGCAAAGGTGATATCGGGACGTGTGTGTGAGAGATAGATCAATTTTCCCACTAACCTCTGGTATTGTGGAATGTCCATTGACGGGCTCTGTGTAAATTCTCTGAGCTTTTTATTCGGATCTATCGGTGTCTCCGCAGGTTTGCAGTTTGTCATCCCTATTTCTTTGAGAAGATCGAGAATATACTTCCGTTGAGACACGACAATACCTTTCTTACTTCGAGCAATTTTCATACCCAAGAAATACTTCAATTCTCTCAAGTCTTTTACTTCGAACTCCTTGGCGAGACTTCTTTTTAACAGGTTGACCTCTTCCTCGTCATCTTCTGTAACAATGATGTCATCAACGTAAACAATTAGTATTGCAATTTTTCCATGTCTCGAGACTCTGTAGAACATGTTGTGATCTGTCCGAGCCTGATTGTATCCTTGCCCTTTCATAAACTGATGGAAACGTTCGAACCAAGCTCGTGGAGATTGTTTAAGACCGTAAAGTGATCTTTTCAATCTGCACACTTTGGAGCCGAACCCTTTTTCAAACCCCGGCGGAGGTTCCATGTACACTTCTTCGTCCAGGTCTCCATTCAAAAACGCGTTCTTCACATCTAGTTGTTGAAGTCGCCAATCGAGGTTTACTGCAACTGACAGCAAGATCCGGATCGTGTTTAGCTTAGCCACAGGTGTAAAAGTCTCCGTGTAGTCGATCCCGTATGTTTGAGTGAACCCTTTAGCAACGAGCTTCGCCTTATATCATTCTAGGGTTCCATCTGCACTAAACTTTGGTGTGAATGCCCATTTGCATCCTACAGTCTTCTTTCCTCTCGGCAGCTCCTTCATGTTCCAAGTCTGATTTTTCTCAAGTGCATTCATCTCCTCGAAAATCGTCTTTCTCCACTCTGGAGCTCTCAGAGCATCCTGTACAGTTTTTGGAATCTCCACAGCAGACATATTAGAGGTAAAAGCTGAAAAACTGGGTGAGTTTATTTGAGGACACAAATTTGATATTGGATACAAGGGACGACTAGTACATGACCTTGTGGACTTTCGGAGGGCTATGGGAAGATCCAGCTCACTGTGATCCGGTTCTGTTCTCGAGTCAGATTCTTGGTGGGGCAGAACAGAGTCGGCCTTTGCTTCTGGAGAAGGATCTATCTCAATTAAATGCTCCTGTTGCGTTTTTTCCAGACATGTTTCACGTTGTTTCCTTTTGTAAGTTTTAATTTCCACATCAGCTTCTGGTGGATTTAAATCCACGGGGCAAGTTGTTTTAGGAGTCGGTGGTGTGTTCCTATTTTTATGGGATTTTTCCGGATTTTTTAATAAAGAAACCGAGTTTTCAACAGACATATTTTCTGAGTTTTCAAGGACCTTTTTATGAGTGTCCAGTAAATTTTCACTGTTTCGGTTTGCCAGATATTCAAAAGACTGGTCTAAAATGTCTTGATTTAAAAAATCTAGATATTGTGAATTTGTATGTGAGATTAAGTTGGGTATTTTTGGGAGACTATTTTTTATGGAAACCGAGTCTTCACTATTTGTTTCCCCCTGAAGAGGAGGCTTAAAAAAAGATTTATTTTCAAAAAACAACACATCTATTGTGATAAATATTTTATTTGATAAAGGATCAAAGCATTTATACCCTCTTTGATTCGTAGCGTAGCCAATGAAATCACATTTTTTCGATTTTGGATCAAGTTTACCCCTAGTGGGGTTGTGATCGTGAACAAACACGGTACAACCAAAAATTTTCAAAGGCAGATTCGAGATTGTAAGGCGGTTTTGAGGGTAAAGGGATTTTAACAAGGCAACAGGTTTTTTAAAATTGAGAATTTTCGACGGCATTCTATTAATAAGATAGGTTGCTGTTAAAATTGCTTCATTCCATAATGTTTTTGGAACATGGTTGGTGAATAATAATGCCCTAGCAATTTCAAGAATGTGTTTAATTTTTCTTTCAGCCACACCGTTTTGTTGCGGTGTGTTAATGCAAGAACTTTGGTGAATGATGCCTTTCTTTGAAAATAAATCTCCCAAGGTTTCGTTAAAAAATTCTCTTCCATTGTCACTTCTAAAATTCTGAATTTTTGCGTTAAACCGTGTTTCAACCATGGCATAAAAGGTTTTGAAAACTTATTCAACTTTTGATTTCTTCTTTAGCAAAAATACCCAAAGGACTCTAGTATGGTCATCAATAAACGAAACAAACCATTTTTTCCGAAGACAGATAAAACGCGGGATGGTCTGCAAATGTCACTATGGATTAAGGCAAACGGTGCTGAAAGTTTATAAGGTCGAGGTGGATAAATTGCCCTTTTGTGTTTGGCAAAAGCACATACTTCACATTGAAATTGAGAAGGATTTTTATTCCGAAACAACTTTGGAAACAAATATTGCATATAATGGAAATTAGGATGACCTAGACGATTAATTCATTGTCACGAGAAACAAACATGGACCGAGAACACAAACTAGATGCAGATTTATTGAGATGCGATCTTTCTTCAAGCAAGTAGAGACCTCCACTGGTCCTAACATTGCCAATCATCGTCCCCTAGTCTAGAACCTGAATTTCACAATGAGAGAACATGAATTTAACTTGACATTTAAGGTCTTGAGTTAGCTTTATAATGAAAATCAGATTGCAGGGCTTTGGAACATGTAAAATATTAAGAAGGGTTAAGAAAGGAGAGATTGTGATGGTTCCTTGGCCGGCTATGGCATAATACGAACCATATGCAATTTTGATCCTTTTGTTTAAGTTGAAAATAATGTGAAGCAACCGGGCTTGTGATCAGTTGCTCCAGAGTCAAGAATCCAAGGAAGTTGATTGATACATGAAAAAGAGATAGGGTGATTGTTACCGATTTGGGCTAAAGAACAGGAGGGTTGTGTTGACGGGTCTGCGGTGGAGTTAAAGAACTTGTACAGGTGCTCCAGTTGTTCCTTTGTGAATGGATGCGATCCTGAGTTGATTCTTGACTCCTGAGAACTATCGGACTCGATCTGCAAAACCTGTTTTCGTAAAGGACTCTGGCTGGTGTTCCGATCCCCTTGAGTTCCAGACCTGTATGTTGGTTGATACACGGAGGATACTTCAGTCTCTGTGGTGGAGGATTATGGTTGGAAAAAAAAGGAACTGGGATTTCTTTTGATTGAGGAAAAATGGTGATTTTTTATTTTTGGAGAAAGTTTTACCGCTCTGATGCCATATAAGCGAATTGAACTTTCTTTCACAAAAAATGCAGTATACAGAGAGGCTCTTTTTATAGCCTTATTACACAAGTATAGGAAGATATGAAGAAAACAATAAAATAAGAAAGTTACAAACAAATTCTGTTACAAACAGATTCTAACTAATTTGAGAAATATCTTACTGTTGACTATTTCCAACATCTTTCAGTATCCTTCTTTTTCCCCTCATTAATTTTTTGGAGGCGCACAACTTGTTTCCTGTGTATGCTTTTGTAGCACTACCATTGATATCGTCATGACAGTTTTCTCCATTATTTTGCTTGCTTTGAACATTCACCCTCTTTACGTTTTAGCCTGTGAATCTAACTCCTGCTAACTCCAATTCTTTACAGGGAGGAAAGGAGAATTAGGAAATGGAGAAAAATGATAGGTGTTGGCGGTAGTGATTGGAAGCATTATGTTAGAAGAAAACCTAACGTAGTTAAACGGCGTATCAGAAAAGGAATTCCTGATTGCTTGAGAGGACTTGTTTGGCAGTTGATTTCCGGAAGCCGTGACCTCCTGCTCATGAATCCTGGCGTTTATGAGGTATTGTCATTTCCATCGTCACTTGAACTGCATATTCCCTTGTTTAGACAATGTTGTAAAACATGTATTTGTTCTCTATTTGTTTGATCACCGCATAATGTGTAGATGCTTTATATGCTATACACTAGAACTTGTGCACGTGCGTTGCACGTGTAAAAATGTAATATTTCATATTTGTGAAAATGAGTATATATGCAAATTTGTAAATAATGAGGTTTTATGGGTAAATGTGCAAATTTACATAGGAAGGCAACATTTTTCTGTATAGGTGTAAATTTGTAAATATTGAGGGTTTATGTGTAAATTTATAAATATTGAGGGTTTATGTGCAAGGCATGATTTTTTTGTCATCTTCCTTGATGAGGTGGAGGCCCTAAGAGAAAAAGACGATGGGATGGAGGCCCTAGGAGTAGAGGATTTTTCTCCTTTTTCTTTGAATTTTGGAAAAAAGGAGAGGATGTCCATCTCACCATGGGGGTATTTGCATTATAAAGAAGATATCTGGATTACATGGGATTACAGAGATGGTCTTTAACATGTATGTGTAAAAAATTTGAACAAATGAGAGAAAGGAGAGAATTGAATATTCCGATGGGGAGAAAGAGAAACTAAATCTTTATCAAGTGGACACTGAGTGTATCATGGTTTCGATATTTCGTGGGTTATGCACATTATAATGTGCCGATTAAATGGCCTTTTGTCCTCATATTTTGCATATGAAAACTTATGCAATCATTCGACCTTTCAATATTATTCGAAGCGATTGCTAGCCTAAAACATTTATACATTGAAGCCTTTTAACGTTGTTTTACAACACTGTTAACACCCCCCCCCTCCCCAAACCCCAACCCCAACCCCAAAAATACAACTGAATTATCATTATATATGGACACTCAGACCAAATAAATGGAACACATCACTCAGTAAAGATGCATCTCAAGCAGTTACAATGCCAGCTTTTAGCAAATTTCATATTTTTAATATTAAATTATTGAAGCTATGTCAAATATCCTGCATGATCCTTGAACTGCGACCATATTTATATCACTTAATTACTTCTCTACTGCAGTAAAACTGAATGAACCCTTGTTTGTGGACTGGTTTCATTTGTTCTTCAATATGCTTGGTTTGGAGAACCTCCCACGTTATCTCCAGAAGGCATCAATTTTAATCCTTTAACAACAAAAGAGCCTATATTGTTAAAAGCACTATTTCTATATTAGTAATTTTGGTAGTGTATTGCATGATGGGAGATGGTGCTAAATTTATTGTTCAAGAAAATGCTAGGCCATGAAAAGATTTGTCTAAAGATGTTCCTAGGTTTAATATAGCTGCTATGACTAAATTTGTTTTCTTTATGTCTCAATTTCTCTTGAACTGGTTTTGCCGAAACTTATGTAAAGCCTACCATGTGTACTGTAAGATCTGCTTGAAAGGATCAGCCCAAGGTATCTATATTTTCCAAAGAAGCAGAAAATTGTAAATTTTATTCCAAAAGATTTAGCTACAAATAAATGAAGAAGATGGTTTAACAACTGATTATTGCTGAAGTTCTCTTTCTTTCTCATGCAATTAGTCACATACCTTTATTTGTTCTTTGTTTTTCTCATGGCAGACCTAAATTTATGTTCAAGTTCTTTTACTAAGCTATGCGATAAGCTTCTTACCCTATTAACTTGTTTTGCTGCAGCAACTTGTGATATATGAAACATCAGCATCAGAACTGGACATAATACGAGACATATCTCGGACATTTCCTTCGCATGTCTTTTTTCAACAAAGACATGGGCCAGGTCAAAGATCCCTGTACAATGTTTTAAAGGCATATTCTGTATATGATAGGGATGTTGGTTATGTTCAGGTTTGGATAATATCAACCTGATGCTTATCGTTTAATGTTTCATCTACTGTAATGTTCAATTTTTTGGAACATCATTTCATTTTGGTGGTTGAATTGCAGGGAATGGGGTTCTTAGCTGGTCTTTTGCTTCTTTATATGAGCGAGGAAGATGCATTTTGGCTGCTAGTCGCTTTGTTGAAGGGAGCTGTTCATGCACCTATGGAAGGGTTGTATTTGGTAGGCCTGCAATAGTTGAAGTAGTTTAATTCTAATTGCTCTCTTAAACTTGTGTTCTATTCGATGTATATAACAATTGCCTTCTAATCTCTTCAACCTGTATTCTGCTAAAAATTTAATCTGTATGATAGCTAATTGGGTGTTCAATGAGACCTGTTTCATTTTATAGACCTAGTCCGCATATTTGAGTCTAGTTTAAATTTAGGTGTTAATCTCATCTTAATCAATACAGCCATCTTTTTAAACATGAAATCACATAACCTGTTAGCCTATAGAAGTTTTTGGTTATATAAAATTATAAATACTATCTTTGCTTTTGGAACAGGTTGGTTTGCCCCTTGTACAACAATATCTATCTCAATTTGAGCAGTTGGTGAAAGAACATTTGCCAAAGCTGGGACAACATTTTGCTCAAGAGATGATCAATCCAAGCATGTATGCAAGCCAATGGTTTATAACAGTTTTCTCTTACTCGTTCCCTTTTCCTTTGGCACTTCGCATATGGGATGTCTTTCTCTTCGAGGTTAGTGGTTTAATTTTATTGTTATTGCATTTTGTATGCCAAATACCTCCATAATATATCATGATCCTTGATTATGTTTGTACATCCATGTTTCATAGTAATGGAGTTTCACTAGGATTGCCTGATACTCACATAAAATTCTCTTTTTCCTATTTTATATACGAATTTTGATCAGGTTTACTGCTTATAGCTTGGCACAAAATTTAATTTGTAAGTTAATTAAGTCAAGTTGGCCAAATGATTAAAAATATGGAATTACCGTTAGCATACCTCCATTATTTGCACAACCGGGTAAAATATAAATCCGATAATTAGTTTGTCATGTGATCTAGTGCTTTTTCCCCATATTTTCAAAAAGAAATATTTAAGTTATCGTGATTATTTCTTTGTATGTTTGTAATTCAGCAAATCTTTAGTGTTTTTACTGCCTTCAAGCTGCTTCTTATCGTTGCAGGTTTATATACATTTGGGTAGTAGCAATTTTTTATAGCTGTAGTTATTCTTATGGATTTGCTGTTTATGTTGTTTGGCGATAATTATTGCCATTACTAATCAAGGATGTTCATACTTGATGCTATATTGAACATGCCTTGCTTTGCTTCCCTGAAAAGTTCACCTTTTAGTAATGTTAACTTGATGCTATAACCAAAAATATAATCCCACATCTTAATGTAGCCTTCATGTGACATTTTGAACTCACGGTTACTCTTCTATATTTTTTTTAACAGGGTGTTCAAATTGTTTTCCAAGTGGGTTTGGCCCTGTTGACATTCTGCCAAGATGAGTTGGTGAGCTTCATGATTTCTTCTTTGTGCTTTCGATACACTTCTATACTATCTTGTTTTGAGTTTCCTTTTCCTTTGATTATCAGGTAAAATTACCTTTTGAGAAACTTATACATGCTTTACGCAACTTCCCTGAGGAAGCAATGAATCCAAATACGCTGTTACCGCTAGCCTTCTCAATTAAGGTAATGGCAACTCATCATAATGCTCTAGTATAAATTCAACACATGTTATCTTCATGGAATCAGTGATTCTAGTGGCCATTTCCTTGCGTTTGTTGATTCACGCTGTCTTCTTTATCGGACAGGGTTTATGTGGAGTATTTCTATTGTTCTTACAAAATAAGCTGATGTTTTGTTACGGTCATGTTTGTTGACTCAATAATTTTTTGAAGGCTGCTCCAATACAGATTTTAGATGCATTCGCAATATACAAACTCTTTAAGAGTATTGGAGGCGGAAATGTAAAGCTGGCTTGTACTCAAATATTTGCTTACTAGGTCTACTAAGATTGAAACTAAACAGGATTAGTCCAATTAGAATCCAGAACCCCACCCTACGAGATGGAAAGTGCTGTTCTAGCTGTTTCTTATATTACTTTACTTTTGCTATTTCATTTCCGTGTCTGTCACATTTCTTCCGTCCCTTTTCAATCAAGCTTTATGTTCCCATGTTACATTCGCATGCCTTTCAATAAATCAGTTTCGTGCAAAATCTATACCTTCTATGTGATCTGTACCATAGATATTCCTATCTAGTTACGAGAGCGTGCCATTCTCGGAACCATTTATACATGTTCTCCAAGTCCGAGTATACAATTTCTACACCAGTTTATCTTCCAAGCTGAAAAAATGGCCTCACAAAAACTACCAAATTTATTTCTGTAGGTATCGAAACGACTGGAGGAGCTCAATCAAGAGTATGAGAAGAGAAACGAGGGATCAGCTACACAATCGGTATCAAGCAATAAGCCTAAACAGCTCAAGTAGTTAGCAGCATGAGAGACGTCGGCCTTTATGAGCTTGTTACTGTATGTACAGAATGAATAACAATTTGTTGATTGTTCCTGCAAGAATCATCAATTTTGTATAGCCTCAAAAAAAAAAAAATTCTTTAGATTTTTCATAAAATTCCATCAATTTGATGGATGATACACGAGTGTTGTGGTCATATAATGCGAGTAAATAGCTATTTTTGGAAATTTCATTGACAAATATATGAATGAAATGGTCTTTAGAATTACTGAACATGTTTTGAATTATCTGGATTTTAGATTTTCTGTTGAATATCAACGGCATTTTCTTGGTTAGCTAGTCCATGAAAAATTCTTTGATGAATGTTTTCAAGATAGAAAATGACTTACTGAATGCGGCCTTGTTCTCAGAAGAACATATTGAAGGTCACAATTGGAAACAAAGAAACAACTTGCAGAATTCACCATTTGCCTACGAAAACTCTTCATGGTACCTTGTTCATCTAATGCCTTGCATAAACAAAAGTTATAGCTTTTACAAGAATCAGACTCGACATTCAAATCAACAGTGATGAAAGTCAACTTCAAGGTCAAATTACTTGAGAACTCCTAGCTTCAAGGAAAATTACAGACAATAATAGGCCTAACCAAGCATTAATTTAACATGACCAATATCAGGAATATATTCCAGTTAGCCGAATGAAAATTATCTCGAAGATTTCTTTAAATTCTAACATTAGTTGGATGCAAATACTATGGGAAAGCAACAGTTTTACATTGCCCACAAATCATCAATATGCTACTCCAAATTATCTGACAAATATTTTCCTCACCATACCATTCACTAGCCATGTTTAAATAATTCGAACTATTCCATCACTCATCATTATCCTGTTTGAATCTTGCATTCTCTGTAAAACATAAACAATAAGAAACAAATCATTCTCAAATTTATATTAGCAAAGGGAACAATGAACAACTATTTACCTCCAGGATAGAAGTGATCTGGTTCATCGTGTAAGGCACAGAAGATTCTTTGTTAATAAGTTGTTCAACTTCTGCAATAGAGATTTGAAAGATGTGGTTTGCCACTACATGCTGACCCAAAATTGTCTCAAAATTTTGCACCCTAAAATTCAAATGAAAGCAGCGTCAGTATTTATCTCCGAGATTAGATTTTAATGCAGAAAAAGGAAACGGTTATGAATGTGAAACCTCTCTGGAGTAATCTCAGCTTCATCTGCTGCAGGAGTATCATCAACTTCCATGGCGTCCGCAGTGCTGAACAAGATATGATTTATAAGAAAAATTAAATGACTTTCTTATGATACCGAAAATTTAACTTCGGGTGAGTGGCAAAACTGTAATTAGGAAAAAGTTGCTACGGTATGAAGAAAGTGAGGTCAGGTTCATTAGGATGTGGTATACCGGATATAAACTTGAGGGTAGATATATTTTGGACACTAGACAAAAATTCTTGCAATTTGGTTTGCCTCAGGGTCATCATATTATAACTCATTAAAAAATTTTAAGCTCCATACTAAAATGACATGTTGACAACCAATGGGGCCATTTCAAGGCCAAGCCTTTGGATACGATTCAATGGTCTATACAATGGAATAAGGGTGATGCACCATTAGATCTAGTGAAGGGATGAGATTGATCGGTGTATCTTGATTTTAGGCTAAATTTCAACTTGCTACTATGAACTCTACCCGTTTTCTACGAGCACTACCTTCAATTTCTAAAATTATGAAAACCTACCATGAACTTTTCTAGTACCAGTCAGCTCCTTCACTGATTAATTTTTTCGTAAATCAACTGTTTTGCCCGTATCTTTGACTAATTGTTGATTGTCAATAAATTCTACAAGCTCAAAGCTTTTCTGATGCCTTTTAGATTTAATTCACGGTTCTCTTGTTCTTTTTTTTGTTATTATTCACTATGAAGTATATATAAAAAAAAGTCAATCCATTTGTGATTTACAGCTTATCCTACTTATTCTAGCTGCAAGTCTTTTCGATTAATTCCTTGGCACCATGCAAAATTAGTGAGCTGAAAAAATGGGTTTTTCCTTAATGGGAGGGAAGGGAAGGAGAAAAAAAGGAGAAGATGGAGTCATGAGGAAGAAGATAGGGGCGAAATTGTCAAAAAAGGTCACATGTAAGGCATATGGCTGGAATTTGATGAATTTATAACTGGAGGATACTTTACACAAAAAGTTTGTGGTAGGTTTTGTAATTTTAGAAATCAAAGGTACTGTACATGAGAAACATGTATGGTTCATGTAGCAAATTGAAATTCAATCTTGATTCCTATCAGTGCGGAGATTCTTGATTGCTAGCGATTCAGGTGGGTAAAAACTCAATAAATCGTATTCTTATTTATTTATTTTTCTGATGAAATGGTATTTCTTATATCATCTCTACATTACAAGTTAATGGATATTTCTTTTAAATCTGAAGAGTAAAGTTGCTTGTGTTTTGTTAATTGAAGCTGCTCATGCTGTTTAGCCTATCGGAGTACTCTCTCACTTGGTTCTAGTAAGAATATTCAATTAGAGGATGTCACACAATAGTTTTGTCAACTCATAAAATTGCATGAATCAATACGCACAGCATTATAAACAAGGTAAGGTACTAATCATTTGATAATATATATTCACCTTTCACCACCATCCACATTCCCATTGTTTGCTGCATCATGATCAGCTTTTTGTTTCATCTCCACCTCTCTTTCCCTTTCACGATCTTCCATGTCAGTCAACTCTTTGTGATATATTGCAAAATTTAGAACTTTCAGTGCGGCTTCGACATCTGCCTTTCGGACCTGTATCAAGAGACCAAATCTTTAATGTGGAAATTAATCAAACATATGAATTTTTAATTGGAGATAAGGAATAAGAACTGAATCTACTCCACTTAATTTCTGATTGCATGTTTTGAGAATAAAAAATATTCTGTGCCTACTGCACCAAGTCTAGAACAATGGGAAGCCTCAAAATAGGCCCTTTTAAGTGATTACTGCATATATAACCGCGAAATGCACACAGCTTCTCCTATCTTCTGGAACAATTTAGGAATTTCTGCTTGAGACGACTTATAAATTTTCTTAATTTTACCAAGTTAATTGGTTTTGTTGTACTTAGACTTTACTTTTGCTCATATACTTCTGCGGTGAGCTATGGTTCAAATTTAACAAGGAATAAATTTTCTTAATTTTACCAAGTTAATTGGTTTTGTTGTACTTAGACTTTACTTTTGCTCATATACTTCTGCGGTGAGCTATGGTTCAAATTTAACAAGGACAAGAAAAAAGAGAGGAAAAATACGATAATGAGGGTTAGTTAAGAAATTAGTGAAGTCGCCTCATTTGTCAGTGTCATTTTGGCATGAGCAGTTGAGAGCCGGATCATGGTCTCTAAAGTTCTTGCGGTGATTGGAAGCGTGCCTCCTCCAGACTAAAATACAGAAGTTTAATCTATAATAAGAAACCATATAATATGTGGAAAGTAGAGTACAATACTGCTCTTCAAACATCAGTAAATCTACCTTAGCATTTGCACTTGCATCTCTCAGCTCAGCATATGAAGTTGCAATATGATCAGATGCCTGGATCGATACAACTAGTTAGGGCACAAGGAAATATAGGAAAACTTGGTGAGCAAGCATTTGGCAGCTCATTTCACTTTAAACAAACAAATGAAGCCCACCCACAGAATTTCATGAGTCCATAGAAAAAATATTGGCAAGAGTACAATATCAATTCACTAATGAAGAAGCAGTTGCCAATCAATATCAATTTCATGAACCTAAAACAATATTAGGAAAATGTTTCCCTTTCATTGCTCAAATGCTAAGGTTTTACACTAAATTAATGACCATATGCCAAAACGGAAGACTAACCTCATCTGTGAGCTTTGGCTGAATCCTATTTTTGGCATAGTGGATGTACTTCTTAAGAAACTTAATAGTGAGCCTCTCGTGCTTTTGCTTTTTACCTCTTCTCCTTTCCTGACCATGCAGTAGACGATCATATTTGACAAAGATTGGGGCATCAATATCGCCATCATCTTCTTCAGTGTACCTTGAACCTTTGTCAAGGGTGCCCGTCCCTGTGCAATTTTGCCCTACAATAGTTAGAGATGTAAAATTGCCAAGCATATAGAACCAACACAATTGGAGCATGGACTTACCTCCATCATCTGCACAATATCTATGCATACGAGCTACATGCTCTGAAATTTGACGGTCTATTTCAGGATTCATTTGATCGAGAACAATAAATAGCAAATCAAAGCGAGAAAGCAATGAATCCGGAAGCCCAATATTTTTTGTAGGCGTCAACGAACGATCATACTGTAACGATTCACAACAATTTGCAATCAGATTGAAGAGAGAAACTGAAATTTTACTTCCCAACTAAAGTGAAAAGTTTATGAATCAGATGTCTAATTATTATGAGTCGTTTTCATTGTTGAATTTTCCTTTCTGGAGATACTTCTTGTACATATAACACTTCTATTTTGTAACACTCTTATTTAATAATTTCAATGGAATATCTTTTTGGCTTATAGTTGTATTGACTCTATCCTGTTTCTTTAGGAAACACAAGTTTAAATTATGGAAGTTCATACTGCTCCACTAGATAGCTAAAGGTGAAAAAAGAATGGCATAGCTTACAGTTCCATATATAGGATTTGCAGCCGCGACCACACTACATCTAGCATTTAGAGATGCATGAATCCCAGCCTTTGCAATTGTTACTGTCTGCTGCTCCATAACTTCATGTATGGCGACACGGTCTTGATCATTCATCTTATCAAACTCATCAATGCAAACAACCCCTCGATCAGCAAGAACCATAGCCCCAGCCTCAAGCCTTCTTTCTCCTGTAGACAAATTGATGAGACTGTTGAGAAATAGATAGTAAAGAAAACATAACTTTGATTAAAATAAAAAAAAATGTACCAGTTTCTTGGTCAGAAGTAACAGCAGCAGTCAACCCGACACCAGAGGAACCACGCCCAGTGGTTGAGATAGCCAAGGGGGCGATATTCATCACTGCTCGCAGGAGCTGGGACTTGGCAACTGAAGGATCGCCAACCATCATCATGTTTATGTCACTGAAGAAGGAAAATTGATATTGAAATGAAATAAATTCGACACACCTAAAATTAGGATTTTCGCTAAATTCTGTATAGCAAGATATCAATCTTCTATCTTTTTCTAAAGCTGGATTATGCCTCTACTTTTACATATGATAAGTTTCTTTTTTCTGTATCCACAACTATTCTTATTCCGAAACTATTGCAGTTCTTTTGCCAATTATCTACCACTTTCCAACAGCACATTGCATATTTTGGACCATTACCAAGGGATTTTTGGGGAAGAAAGGTTTTGAAAACATAAATAACATGGGTTAAATTGGCTGAGAAGTGCAGCTCTTGAAAAGGGAGAGCAGCATTCTCCTGTATAGGCAAAATTGACGAAGATTAGACTATGTTTGTTACAGTACAAAGATGAGTGTAAAGGGAATAGTTATATACCCCCTCAAATGGGTACCATTCTTCAGGTTCTTTTCGACCCCACCAAGCATCAGTAAGATGACCGCTTTCTTTATCCACAAATGGCCATATATTGAAGGTGCTAGCGAATAACCCAGAAGATCCAATGTGTCGTTTCTCTTGGCTATTTCCTTCATTCTCTTCAGGTCTTTTAAAGAATATATTGGTGCATTTGCCTCTTTGTTCAACAAAGAAACATTGTTGGCTATAAGAACGGTCCTGACACAAAAAAAACATTTTTAGTCAAACACAGAATTATATATTGTAGTATAACCTAGCAGAAGGATGAATTAAAGAGGTAAGTGCCAAATTACAGTCTATAATCTAGCTAACCTGAATACCCCATTCATACTGCCCTTGCTTTTGCCAGGAAGAGCTTTATATACCCCAATAATTGCTACCCGATCCCCAGGCTTACAGGAATCAACCAAGTCGTCTTCAATGATAACATCAACAGTTCTTGGAAGCTGGCCAGGAGCAGAATTCTCAGGCACTTCTTGCATGGATAATGTTTGATGGTCCTTGTATTCACACAATCCGTATTCTGTGACCAGTAAATTACCGTTGTCATCCTGGATGATTGACACACGAACGAAGTATTAAGGAAAAGAAAAGAAAAAAAAATACTCGTAAAATATATCATAGTAAAAAACTGAATATTACCCGTGTTGGATACACTGATCCTGTAGGTAAGCCTATGGCGGATGTAATGTCTCTATATTCACGGGATGTGAAGAGCCCTGTTGTAGGGCAAAAGTGAACACTTTTTACAACCTTTGGTCTTACAAGGGAGCCTGCGGCAAGAGAATCAAATCTGGATATTAGAAACATGGCCGTGGTAAAAGGTTTTAATGATTGAAATACTGATTCAATTCTCATGTGCAGTAAATTGCCAAAAAATTAACACATTAGAGGAAAAAGAAATAGCAAACTTGATTCAAGCAGGAAAAAAAATATTACGAAGATATGAGTCTACGACACAGCATAATGATTATTACAAGTTAGAAGAGATTTCTCATATGTTTCGAGCTTGACAGGTTTGCAGACTACGTATCTGTCAAGAAGAATTTTATACCTCTTTAAAACGGGCAATTTCTTGCCTTCCCTTACATACCTCATCAAAATGGTAGGCATATTATTAAGAAATGCTATATCTAAAGTTTGTTCAAGCATGCAGTAAGCAGCTCCTCTACCATCTCTTGCTAGAACCTGGAACCACATCGAAATGGCAGTAATATTGTAGAGAGCTACTGATATTATTTAGCAACCAAACATGCACAACCAAAGAAACTCCCTACATAATCATCTAGCAAGAAAACTGTATAGACACCCAAATGCAAAATTGAATTAAAGAATCGAACTTTTCATGACTCATCAAATATTGCATGTCCAGAAGAAATGATCGGGAAGATATAACGATGGAAGATGGAAGAGAGTAGTTACATTTAGTGACGATGCCTTCAACACAAACCATGGAACCAATGAAAGAGGACATGAGGTCTCTTGGCGTGCCCTTATGGAACCCGAAAGGTCCACTGAATCCGACAAGCACTCTCTCCCCTTCCTTCAAATACTTTGGGTCCACATTTCTTGTAACATCGGTTAGGGCATCAGAAATTGGCTGCATATATTCCGCAGGGTTGCGAATCAACCTTAAGAGAGAGAAATACCTATAGGTTAGTCAAAGTACTACACAGGAACCTTTCACATTTTATGTCAAGAAGGTAGTTTGACTAACATCTGGTTACATTTTTGATAGTCAAAATAAAATTTGGAAAGGAAAAACCTATGCCTAATACAATAGGCATCCCTGGGTAAGAAAGGAAGGATTTTAAGCCGACAAGGCAATACAGCAAGAAATAAAGCAAACCGAAAAATGAAGTTAATAAATAGAATATTCAAATAAAATTTCAGATTTGTTGGCATTGAGAGGATTTTTCCAGTTAAATTTTTTTTGAATGACTCGAAGTTTCCAATGAAGTAATTAGGATAGATTATGAAGTAAAAAAAAAAACCCAGCCAGACACAAATTTCCTTGGCTTTCTTAATATAAGGCAGAGCATCCTCACATGCTCATATGGTTTGATAGTAGAAAACAATTTATAAGACAGATTTCGATCTTTTTAGCTCAAACCATTTAAAATGATTCAAAATGCCCTTATACTGCAGAAGGGGGAGAAATGTCGAAACTTTACCTCACATATCAAACAAAAAGCTACTGAATGCAAATTTTGTATCGGATTCATATTCAAAATATGAATTTTGACTGGAATTTATCTATAATTACATAAAAAGAGGGGGCATGGAGTAGCCCATTGGTAGGGCTTGGAGTGGCCAAAGGGGAGACCCAGGACCCATTTATGCGGGGTGGCTAATTTATCTCAAAAAAAAAAATTACATCAAAAGGGCTTCCTTCAAATGAATTACTTAGACTGTAACTAATCTAAGAACACCCAACAAAACAAATGGGGAAGAAATGAAAAATTTAGGGAACAGAGAAAGAGACCTTCGAGCGAGATCGAGGCTGAAGTTTCTGAGATCGTCGATGCCGAGGACGAGGCGGCGGCGCTTGTTCCGGATCATGTCCCTGATCGATTCCATGTAGGAACCCTTGCCCACCTGCGGAAAATTTTCAAGTCACATCTCGATTGATTGAAACCAACAAAGAGAAAGAGAGAGGAGGGGGAGATGGGGAAGCTTACATCTTGATCGAGGAAATCCATGAAGGATCGCTTGTGAGCGGCTAGGACGTCTTCGTTGATCTCCATCGCTAGAGAGAGAGACTGTCGAGTGAAGATCCCCTTTCTCTTTTAGCTAGGGCTTGTGGTTTCGTGGCGGGAACTGGAGCTGATTTTGGCGGGGAAAAGCTTGAAGGATGGCGGACAGCTATTTCTAATCGGGCCGTGTCAGGGGAACAGAATTCGTATGGGCCTTTTCCCAGAATTGACGGCCCAATTCGTATATTTTTTCCCGCACCTTCCGGATGGAAACCAACTTCGCATTGAAAAACCTGCACTTTGGCCCTTGTTTTAACGGCTATGAACCTTTTTGGCACAAAACCTGCACTTTGGCCCTTGTTTTAACGGCTATCTACCTTTTTGGCACCTCTTGGTGAGCCAGAAACCACCCTCGCACTGAAAAACTTGCACTTTCGCCCCTTGTTTTAACTTATTTCCAGCTTGGTTAGAATATTATTTATGACCACTTCATGAAACAATGACAAAAATGATCGGAGCTCAAGGGAATTTTGGAATATTTTGAGAACTTTTTTACACCGTCATGGTCCGAGGGAATAAATTGTAGATTTTAAAAAGGATGCCCTCCTGCTAAATGAGGCCTCTTAATAACAAGACGGTTGAAATGGTGATGGCCCGGGCCTAAAATAAGACGGTCCAGTATGATGACAAACCCTAGTTTCACTCAAGAAAAACCCTAGCCCCCAAATTCCGGCCAAACCCCCGGCGCAGCGAGAGAGAGAGAGAGAGAAGGAATGGGGAGCGACAGCGAGACAGAGAAATCGACGAAGGAGAAGAAGAAGCTGATGGGTCTCGTCCCCATCGCCAAGCCCCTCGCTGGAAAGAAACTCTCTAAAAAGACCCAGAAGCTCGTTCGAAGAGGTATAATGCGTGCAAGTTCTTATCTTTTTGGGTTTTCCTTAGATTAGATGCTTTTTATGCGTGCTTCTGATTGAAAAGCTGATTTTTTTCCCGCATTTTTTTGGATTTTTTTTATCATAGGGGTTTATGTGTTTATTCATGTCTTAGACAACACTTTGCTTAAAATGGGTTTTATTTATGCAGCTTTTACCTTTTGTAATGCATTGTTTGTAAACTTGATAATATGTTTATTTGAGCTTTTTTTTCCCAACCATATCTTTAGCTTGTCCATATTGTGAGAAATTACATATTGTGATTTTTTTCTATAATGGTAGGATTGTTGGCATTCTCAGCAATTTTTTTAATAGATTTTCCTCCTTTTCAATTTTCTTTTTTAATGGTCGAGAGTTGAGCTTTAAAAGTTTGCACCTTGATTTGATTCCAGTCTCAATTTTGGATATAGATATACTTTTGCTATGTGGTGCTACCTGTTGTTTGACTTTTCACCATTGTTTATTGTTTCTAAATCACTAAGTATTGATGTTCTCATGGAGCTTTATTTTTAATCAATCTTCGATTTTTATTGGCGACCTTTCTTCATTTTCTTGTATATTGGTATGAGACAATTAATGGCGTGATCTCTTTTAATGTTCAGCTGCTGAATCAAAATGCCTTAAACGAGGCGTAAAGGAAGTTGTGAAGAGCATCCGCCGAGGTCACAAAGGGTTGGCTCCTTTTCTCCATTTACACCAATAAGCGCATCATCATCTAAATATAAAGAACTTATATTGTGTAGTTTATAGTTAATTTTGAACAATTTTTTAAAATTTGAGCAGAAAATTTGGTTTATTTATTTAAGGCCGTTGAGCACCGTCAACCTTTTTTTTATCCTTAGTCTATTTAGCCATTTATGTTTACCATAGTAATATAATGTCATCAATAATTCCCTTTTTGGGAATTGAGTTAAGTTTTCTAAACTAGATTTGCATAAAGTTTGCAAAAGTTAAATCCAAAATGCTAACTTTGCCTTGTCTAGCATTCATTTGGGAGTTTATATAAGTGCAGTAATCTCAACTTTGGAGTTGAAATAACTATAGTTATCTAAACTCCATTCTGATCTAAGTTTTGTAAACTCCATTTAACCAAACATTTCTCTTGTAGCATAACCAAAGTTTATTTATAAATGGAGTTTGGGGCTTGCAAAGTTTGCATCCCCTCTACCTCCACTTAAAAATAAACCCCATTTATCCTAACTCCATACCCAAGCAGGCCCTAAATGGGTGCGATTTCAGTGGAAGAGAGTGCTAAATATCAATACTTCTGATAATGAAATTAAAGAACCAGACCTTGAGTTACCCCGTGGACCTTTTTGCTAGTAAATTAGATATGAACAAATTTAATACTTTTCATGACCAAAGTATGCGTCGGCTGATCTTCGTCTTATACATATTGTCTTCTTATGGTCAAACAATGTGAAAATTTTCAAACAAGCATTCCTTACCTTTTTAGACATCAAATTGGAAGATTTCCATGCCCATTTTCCGCTATGACTTCTTTAGGATCGTCGCTTTAATTTATGTCTAACTAAACATCCATAGACATCTACCAACTTATTATGCCACCATAATTTTTCTTTATCAGACAACTTTCATGGAATCGTAAAAGATTTTGGACAGTGCAAGCACTTTAAGCTTTGTATCTAGAAATATATCATATACGTGAGATATTCACATATAGATCCTCACAAAGGCCTCAAAATTTATATGCTGTGGAAAATACGACTCGTGTCAAATGATATACTGGACGGAATTTGTTATATTAAACTTTTGCCTTTCTCTTTATTTATTCATTCCCAAACTCATTTGAGGGGAAAAAACTAAACATGCAAATTCTTTTAGAAAAAGAATTACTGTTAATTACTTTAGATTTGTAGCAAAATTTGGAGTGATCTATAGAGTTGAGACTAAACCAGATTGCATTGTATAGCATTCTGGCGTACTTTTGATTAGAGGTAACTACCGACGATGTTCATCTTGTTCTTCATTAGTATAATACACTGAGATCTTTCTAAAGACTATTTGAAAATATGTGCACTTATTTTCTCCCTAGATAAGTTGTTATGCTTTATTCTTTGTTCCGCAACTTATACATCCTTTTTGAAATTTGTTGTTGCCTGCAGATTGTGTGAGATTGCTGGAAATATTTCTCCGATTGACGTGATAACTCATGTTCCCATCTTATGTGAAGAAGCAGATATTCCATATATCTATGTTACTTCAAAGGAGGTTTGTTAGCTTTCCAGTCTCCATTATTCTATCTTAAAGTCCGCTTGCAACATGTGATTTATGAATTGGAAATGCCACATTACAATACTAGCCAGCATAAGCTTAACATGACCTTTCTTCAATGCGGTCCAGATTAATCAAGATTTTGGTTAACAACTTCTACACCTGCAAATACTAAACACGGCTAGTGAAGATGTATTTTCTGTGCTCTTCATATGAAATGCTTAGCACAAATTCCTGGAGGCCCTGAAAGTGGACTTTCCTCATAGATTCATTTCATTCCTATCTATTTATATAGCCAAACTAAAATGCCACAGTTCTTGTCAATATTTTCTATGAGGTCGGCAACTTCTTGTTAAATTGTTAAACTATGTTAGTAAATCTTTCATGGAGCCTCGCTAATCGGGTGAAATATTACCCGACACAATCATACTTGATCCAAATCCGACCGAGTCTAATAATCATACCTGAAACCAGCCTGCTTTTATATGGTTTAACCAAGATATTACTCTTGGATCCCATGGATTTATGTAAAACAATTGATATGTTTACTACATAGTTGACCCCATTTGGATGGGAGAAGGCATAGATGATGTTCATGATTATGGATTGATATGTTTACTTCTTTAATGCAAAAGCAAGAGGGTCCAAAATTTAATTACGATTTGACAAGCGCACATAATTTTCTCTTTTTTTATTGCTAAAAAAGAGAACGCAAGGAAAATAATTACTAACTACTCCCTCCATTCTCCTCCCTCACCCCCCTAAAAAAACAAGAAAGAATCTCTTTCAACTAATCCATGTTATATCGTTCACTGTGGCGGATCCTTATCTGGGCAAAGTTAGGAAACCGCCCCATCTAGGGCCAAGATAAATGCATTTGGAAGCGGTTTGGGTCTGCAATCAACAAAATCTTATACCCGCCTAAAGTGACCTTGTTCCCACGTAATACCCGCTTTGCAGCCTACTTAACCTGCTTTAGCATCCTAAAGTAAGTTTGCTGTACGATTGAAATTTCAGGCTTCTCGCCCCAGCTGCAACCCCTCTTTCTCAAATCCTCCCCTCCTCTTTCTCAATCAATCCGATACCACCTTACCTACCACAGCCCTTCTTGTTCTCGGTTGTTTTTAAATTTTAATGCTCAGGACCTTGAGTTGATGTAAGAGGACAAGTTGAGTTTTTTTTATTGTGCCTATGCTCATATATTTGTGAATTATGATTTATGAATTTTTTTTAGGAAATGTATTTGTGGATAATGAATGCCATTAATTTTTCTTTTATTTGAAATAATTATTAATGCAACCTTTGATTTCTCATATGCAAAATTGTTTAAAGATTTGAGGTTATAGGACATGGCTGCTTGTTTAGTATTGTTTCAAGCATTCGAAACTCATCTTAATTCTAAATAACTAGTGTTTTTGGTCATTGTAAGAGAGGCGGTCAACTGTTTTATTTTTTTTCCTTCCCCTCTCTGATGAGATTTTGAGAATGGGGTGAAATTATCCTAAAAACACGAGACTGAGTCAAGAAACAAAAGTAATTAATATATAAAACTCACGATCTATTGCTATCTATGTAAAAGCATTTACATTTACATTTACATTTACATGTTAAATTACCAATATTTATGAAAAAATGTCTAATTATGATTATTGATGCTGTCTTTTTACGGAATTTAATCCAGCAAGTCCTTAGTATAGACCACAGAGGAGCAAATGAGCGATTAGAAAGTTTTTACACCAATTCTTTTTAAGTAAATTCTTATTTATATTTTTGTTAGAGCAAAAATAATTCGGATGATCATCAGTTAAATGATAATTTACATACATGTATTGAGAAGGATATAACCAAAGGATCGTGAATAACTGATAAGGTTATTATGCAGTTCTTTAGGAAGATGATCATGAAGCCTCTATGATTAGATTTATTTTTAGGAAGTTGTTAAATGACAAGAATCATTTGTAAGGGTATATTTCCTGGATGAAATTGAAGTTATTTGAATGCTAAATTTTATTTGTTACATATATTTTGTTCATTATTTTTTTGTTACTTTATTTTTTGTTGCATTTTATGTTTATTCATAAATTCAAGAAAAAACTTTAGTGTAAACTTTCTGATAAGTCCAGGATCCGCTACTGGCTCTCTTGGCATCGCATGTTTTTGTATTTGGTATATACTTAATCTCATCTCTAGATACTCTCTCTTTCTTTTGTGCCTTTCCCTTCTCTTAATCATGTCTCTAGATACTTGCTTTTTCTTTTGTGCATTTGTCTTCTCTTTTGTCCGGAACTTGCAAGTGCCAGAGTCACCAAGAGGCCAACCTGCTGCGTACTGGTGACAACAAAGCCAACAAAAGGGGAGTTGACACCGGAGGTGCAAGAGAAGCTGCAAACCGAGTACGATCAAGTTGTATCAGATGCCAAGGAGCTATCATCTACACTATGCTGAAAAAAATGAAGGAAAAAAAACTTTATAGTATGCAATGCAATCCGATTTTTCAAGCCATGTGCTGTACCGAAAACAAGTTGTAACTGGTAATGCCAGGCTTTTTATTTGAATTAGGTGGATAGCTCCCCTGTGTTTTTTAGTTCTCTATGATGTTTCTAAGGGACAATTTTTACTGGATTCTCACAAAACCTGTGCCTTTTGGCTTATCTAACCTATTTAGTCTTCTCTTTCTTTCTGCCTATTTTATAATATATATGATATCAATTTTTTTGTCTGTTTATGTAAATTTGGGTATCTGTTTTTGTCAATGTATGGAGCTCAAGATAGTAATGGCTTAGTTGAAAGAAGTTTTACCAGTAGTGTTTGTAAGTGAAAAAACACATTGCATGATATTGAGGAGGCCCCCATCCCACTGGCCCGTAAGCTTTAACCACGTATGCACTCAATGGATTCATGAACTTGTCTCGAAAGCGTTAATTTGATGCCACTTTCCCTCCTGAAGTTTCTGGGATTCGAACCCGGGGCTCTTTGCGAGCTATAGCTCACAGATGGTTCAATGCTTATTAAAATGGCATTTTGTAAAGGTTTGATAAGTAGAATTAATTCATAAAAATATGCCCATACATTACCTTGATACTATGAAATATGCAATGTCACTGAATTTGTATAGCACGTGTAGCGTTTGAATTATAATTTTCTATGCGCACACAATACGTTGAAAACAAAACGACTTCATTTCATGTATGGTGTCTATTTATGCCTAATATCACAAGCATTTCTTTTCTTTAGGTATACTTCTAGCACTTCACAAAGAATCACTCAAACTTCAACCCAACCAAAAATGCAATCCTCATGTGTTCACAAACCTACAATGGGTCCTCACTTCACCACCTTCAGGGTTTGTGATATTCCCCATTTTCACCATAGAATCCGGAAACTGCTTGAAAAACGCGATAGGATCAGCTGCATACTTCTTCACAAGATCGGACGTCTGAAACCCTACAAGGCTTGAATACAACTTCTGATCAGAGTTGAGAAGCCCGTCTCCTTTGATCAGCGACTCGAAGAAGGCATTGTCGAAAAGGGCAGGGGTAATGTAGTCCATCGGGGTTATGTAGTCGTTTCCTCCTGCTACCGGGCAAGTCGATCTGAGTTTGCTCAGGTATAATTCTGATGACGGATTGAGATGTGATGTTAGCTGGAAATCTCCGTAGATCCTGTCGCGGAAGTTCACGCATCGAGCCATGCCGATGGTGTGCGCGCCGATTAGGGCAACCAAGTCAGTGATTGAGAGGCCTTTCTGCATGAATTTGGTGATGTGAGCAACAATCCCTTGATCAGGAGTTGGTATGTCTGCATTTGCCAATTCCAAGCTTGCTGTTTTTGAGTCTTTTCTTCCAACTGGCACATCCCAGTAGGGCCCACCAACCTACACAAATAAGATCACAAGATAAATTTTTTTTACTGAGTTAGTGAAATTCAAGAACCAGTGTAATACCATGCACCTTTTATTTCTCCTTGCATTTGTGTTCATATAGTTATTATTTTAATTTTCAATTTAAATGAATTGGAAAGAAAAAGTGTTGACCGTGAAAATGGATTTTAAAAATCTGTTTTACAATATTTTTTTCTTTTACCAGGATAACTGCATCTCTAGCTGCTATAGCGAGAAGATCGGCACACGAAACGGTTCCAGGGCACTTAGATTCTAACTGATTCTTTATCCGATCCACGAGCTCGAAACCTATCAAAGAATTCAAATTCTGCGCCGCGGCCTTTTCGCCTTTCAGCGTTATCGTATCGTCAAGTAGCACCGATCCATCACATCCCTGCAATTTTCACAAATAAACGTGTGGAACTCGGGAATTCTAAACTACACTAAACCACGTTAACCACTGGCATTTCAGTTAACTACCTTACAATCTTTTTTAATATAATAAGCTCCCTTAAACTTTAGTTTTAAGGGAGTTTTTCTTTGACTAAAATACCCATAAATGTAGAACTTTAAGGGAGCTTACTAAATTTTTTGTTAAAAAAAAACTTAAGGTAGTTTACTGAAAAACAATGATAGCAAAGGGTGGTTTAGTGTAATGTAGCCTCTAAAAATTGCATTACACCAAACAGTTCTAACTAAACCTGTACGAAGCAATCGTGAAAGTGCAGACGAAGAATGGCTGCAGCATTTCGAGGATCTTCACGTACTGCACACTCCATTTCCACCCGCACGGTCTTCTCTGCATCCGGGCAAGACCCAGAGTAGTAACTCAGGCTCAGCTGTGACCGATCCTGGGAAAAAGAGACAATGCTGAGAGATGCAAGCAACAGTGCTGAGAGAACGAGATGAGGTTGATACTGAGAGCAAGAAAATGTCGCCATTGTGATATCGAGCAAATAATATTAATACAACAAGGATACAGGGTTAGTTTTTATATGGTTGTGATATGATGCAAGGAAAGGAAGTGAATTGGAGTCAAGAGGGGATCAACCAATTTTGGTGAGGTTTGGTCGGGAGCTAGCTAGCTGTGGTTGTGCAAAAATGAGTCCATTTTTTGGGCTACGTTTCACTAAAATTCCATGAACTATTAGCGTGTTCGAGTTATGTACCATTAACTTAACAAATTAAAAATTAAATACCATAAACTTAGTCGGATGTAAACAAATACGATAAGCTTTTAACATTTGAAATTAAACATCATATGCCGGTTTGCAATCGGGATTGCTAGCTAAATCGAAAACCAAACATATAATATTAAATTGAAAACTCCTAGTATTTTGCAGTTGATAAAGTTCATGGTGTCTATGTGGTATTTTAGTAAAATTTAGCTCCTTTTCCCCACTATGTTGAAGGGGTCTCTCTCTTGCAATGTAGCAAGAAAGTGTGGTTTGTTTTTATTTTATTTGGTGGTTTAATCTCACCTATCCTGAAGAAGCAAACTAGTATAAGTTTTACATGGGCAAAGCTGTAGAGTTTGTGATTACCATCTTTGTGATGATTTATTTAAAATATTCCATGATGATGATAAAAATGTGTTTCTCAAGTATTTCCAAATGCTGTTTCAAATAGGAAACATCCTGGAACTTGAGAAATGCTTAAAATATATGAGAGCTGAATCAACTGTAGAGAGATTGGCAATCTGAAAAAGGAAAAATTTAAAAAAAAAAGGATGGTCTAGAAAAGTAATTTACTCATCACCACCATCTTCATCTAAGCCTTTTCCCGTCCAAATGGGGTCGGCTATGAAGCAAAGCTCCAGTAAATATCTAACAAAGCCTTACAACCAGCCGTGGGCATAACGTCTGCCCTTTTCAAATAAGTGTCAATTTCTTGGTTTAGAAAACAATGGAAAAACGAGGTTTGTCAAAGCCATAGATGACCAATTGACATTCTTCAAAATACGTAGGGTGTGAAAAAGTCTTAAAGAAAAGGAAAAGATATTACACCTGCAACATGGAATTATGTTCAACTGGAAGGCACAAATAGATCGAAATGGAAGGTATTGCATAAAAAGTAATTTACCAGTTTATGTAAATTTAAAATTTAGTAATAATTAATTATATGAGTTCTACGATTGATAATCACAAGGTATGGATCTATGTTACTGACAATTGTTCTTGTTTGCCAGATTATAAACCATAGATTTTTTTTTTATAGAATGACTTCAAATTAAATAAAACGACCATCTTGGATTTACCAAGTTCTGTAGGATTATTTGCTACTTATATTGTGTTATAAAATCCAAGCAACAGTGATAACCAATATGAACAAGAAATTTGAACAAACCATGTATGAAAGCCAAATTTTACAGATCTGGAGCATAAAACGTTTTCCACACTTCATATAAAGAAATAAATTTTTGGTAATCATTCCTGATGTTATATCATACATATTGTATTCTTGATCAAAACACTGGCCTGCTACTCTAATTACTTATGTTCAAATCTGCTTCTAAAATTGATATACAATGACGAGATTCATAGATTCAAAGAATACAAAAGGGAAAAGTACATAGAGAGCCCCGGCTAGTGAAGCCGAGTTGCGAGATCAAGCTACAGAAATCCGAAGAGGTCGACCGTGCTTGCCATTATCAGCATACAATTTGAGTTCCGGTGGCCAGAACACGCAATAAATCAGAAATAACATGATTTTCGTATATCAATCTTCATGTTCCTCTTCGTCTTCAGAATCTACATCAGCGCAAAAGAAATGAAAATAAAATCACAAAACCTGAAAAGGTTTAAGAATTTGCATATTGAAGATTGAAGGATGATATAATCCTATAACAAAAGTTCTGTGCATCTCTGTGTGCACTGTGAAGGTTATAAATAATTTTTTTGGCTTAGTTTCACGAAACTACCAATAACTTTGTAAATTACAAGAAAGTACCAAACGTGTCATACTAATGTTATCTTTTTTCTAATGAAGTAAACTGATTCTTCACTAAACTGACTTACTGGCACCTAGAAAATTCATAAAACATTGTTATGGTAATTTAGTGAAAACGGGTAGTGATGACACGAAAGTTTGTGGGAGTTACCTGTAATTTATAAAGTTTTTGGTGGTTTAGTGAACAATATCGGTAGTAACTTGTAACTTATAAAGTTTTTGGTAGTTTAGTGAACAATGGGATAATTTCGGATAGTTCAGTAAATGTAAGCCTAATTCTGTATTATAAGAGAATAGCACGTACCAGATCGAACATCATCACCAAGTTGCCCTTTAGCCTGAATTTGTTTTACGAGCATCCGATACATTAAGACCCACCAATAGATATGAAGCACAAGCAAGGAGAATTGAAGCGAATTGAACACGTAATAGTATATGGGACCTTCAAACTTGTGTTTCTCCTTATCCAAAGCCAAGACAACTCCATAGCTGCTCAAAATGAGGAAAAAACGGTTTAGTGGAGACACGCATTCTGGTATTTGTTTGTATTTAGTACATCTAACACTTAATACATGATTTTATTTGTTTGTATGTAGTACATCCAACACTTCGTGCATGATTTTATTGCATAGAATTCCTGCTCCGCGAACCATTCAAACTGGAAGAGAAGATGTAAAATAAACTTACAAGCCTCAAGAAATGGAAAGCAAAAAGAAATCAAACTTCATTATTTAAAAAAAAATGTATATATGCCTTGTCAAGTATTCTTTCTAATTACTAATCAAAGTTAGTTCCAAGTCTCTGGGCAAAATGGAGTGTTATCACTCAATTGAATAATCAACTGCAATTCTAGGTTCTGGCAAAAAAAAAATTTTATTTAAAAATGAACTCGAACGCCGTGACGAGAAAAATCTACACTTCAAAAGTCATAATATAAATTAGAAAAATCAGCTTTGAATAATTCACAAGTATTTTGTGTATTCAACCATTTTGGCCTAGAAAATCAGCTGACATCAACAACTTCCACCATTCAGTTTAAAAAGAAGTAATGGAAAATGTCATATTTCTTAGAATAGACTATCGAGATACAGCAGAAAATTGATTTGCATTAGATGCTCTGTTGATGTAATTGCGATACAAAATCTAATACTTGCGCGTGTTGTACTCACCTTGTACTTCGAAGGATCCAGAACGGGAAGTATATGAGGCGCAGAAATACCCACGACAAAACAAATAGAAGAAATGAAAGTGCAGCAAGCCACTCACAACCACTGTACTTTGACATCTTTCCCAGTTCCAAGAATACATCAGATGAGTCGTGAATCACTAAAACAACTGAACCAACACGAGCAAACCTGTATTTATGGGGGAAATCAAGAAGGTAAAATAATTAAAAGAAAGGGTAGTTTGGGTAATAATGAAAATACAGATACGTATCTTGGTATTGCATATAGTATGGACCTGGCACGTTAGAAATTCTCTCTCTGGAGACTTTGTAAAAACTAGATTTAGAAAAATAACTCCAAAAAATGTGTAAAGATGTGAAGCCAAAGAGACATTTATGGAATTGTTTTCAGAGAGAATTGAGAAATTTTCGAAATTGCTTTGAGAGAATTTGAAACTTTGAGTCAAGCTCGAAAGATTTGCAAGCAATAAAATTGTTGGACTCACCCCGGTACAGTTTTGATTATTGCCAAACAACTCGTTCCATATTTTGAACTAACCATTTTGTAGGACTCTTTTATATCATGGAACAATCAATGGAGGACGGAGGACCGAATTTAAATGCCATATCCAAGAGGAGGATGGAGGCAAATGTTGCGACTTCACAAGCCAAATTTTTAAGATCAAATATGAAACCAATAAGTAACAAGACGGTGATTGACACATCGGGGTTTACTTTTTATTCATTTCTTTTAAGGACCTTAATGTAAAAAGGTTAGGACCTAATGAGCTTGAGAATATACACACATACTTATTTTTCATATCACGTCTTGTGTTTTAAGCCTAAAATTATTTTTAAATTAGTTTCAAGATTAAAGTGTAACTTATTAAGCCCATTACTTTTTTCCCCAATTATTTAACCGTCGCATTTTTAGAGCCGACAAATGAAGGAATATAGTGAGGAGCTTTACTACGTCACATATGTAAGTTTTTCAAATGATTTTTTGGCAAAAATCAAGGAATTTGGCCGTTTGGTTCTATTTGGCATCACAACTCACATTATAACCGTTGGCTCTAATCTGTGCGCATTTCAAACTTGTGCATGCCTTTTATTTTTCAAGGAGCCGTTGAAAAAAATCAAGGAATTTGACCGTTTGGTTCTATTTGGCATCACAACTCACATTATAGCTGTTGGCTCTAATCTGTGCGCATTTCAAACTTGTGCATGCCTTTTATTTTTCAGGGAGCCGTTGAAAAATATTGGAAAATCTATTTTTCTTAAATTAAATAATGAAAACTTATCTATATATACCGCTAGCTTTTCTTATTACAAAAAACCTCATTTTATGCAAAACACTTTCATACATATTTGATCTCAAGCTCAATATTTGTTCATCCCAATAGAAAGATTGTCACGTTCTGTGCTACAATATCTCTCTCATCTTGTTTAATAGAGAAAAACATAATATGCTTGTACGAGATTGTGAGCTTCGTGAGAGAAGCGAAAATCTAAGGGGTTTCTCCGCTCGGTTAAAGGAGAGTTATAGTAAAAAGGAAAACTACTAAGGACAGGGCCTTAGGTAGTGGACTGGACGAAGGGAGCTGAACCACTCTAAATCGACCGTGTCACAATTTGCGTCTCTTAAACTCTTTACTTATATATCTGTGCTACAGTTGTTATAATAGTGCTTAAATTATTTGTATTATTTGAATATTTTGCTCGTGTAATTAAGTCAAAAAATAAATAGTTAAAACCCCTATTCAACCCTTCTAGGGTTTAGCAACTACACTTTCAAAAATTTGGTAAAATGTGCAAGCATATTTCTTAGGCATCTTCCCATGCCTGTGCATATAGTTTGAAAAGCTAGATGGGTTATATAAGATGCCATTACAATCTATATTGGTGTCATGATAATCTTCGCCATGACCTTCTCTAGAATGATGAAACAATTGTATCTCTGATATTTGACTATAACGAATAGAAATATGCATCCAATTATTGCAATGGCTGATATCTGGGTTAACAGCAATGCCAAAACCGTCCGCAACTTCGGCAATTTGTTGTTTTGTGGCGATGCTCTGGTTTGCTCTTCTGTTCCAATGCCAGACCCATACGACCACACGGTTGTTTTTTGCACAAATCGCAACAAAACCAATAAAATCATCGCGGTACAGATACCGACTACTGCGGTCAGGAAAAGCAAGCCGACCTCTTGCTTTTCAGCTAAGCAATTGGATGATTGGTCGAATGATTTTTGTGGGATGATGTAAGCGGCAAATCCCAAAAGAAACAATTTTATAGCATAACCATTTGATTTTACGACTATTTTGATTGATTCCAAATACAATCTCTCATCAAAACTACATGAAATAAAATTGATTAACAATTAGAATCACATTATATCTCCATTAATCTGAATAGTGTTTTTTTAATCTTTGGGCCAAACCTGGCATGAATATTATCAACCCTTCTTTGACCTTAGAAAAATCAAATTAGGTTGAGTTACATCGGGTTCCGATCAAATCTAACCTTTCATCTTTAAAGATGAAATGGTGCTCTATAAGAAAAATGTGCTACTCGGTTGCGGACCCACCTTGAAGATTGTCGGGACTAGAAGTGGTAAACATCGAGATATCCACGTCTGTACTTGGTGAATGATCCATGTCGACCGCCGGAGCAACCACAACTCTGGATGCCGAGTTTGTGATTACTGATGCTCGGATTGTATTTTCTTATGGGGTATTGGCCCGCCACATCATCATAACAAAATTTCCTGATATCGTTATTTTATATGTAATTAAAATCGGAATGACAATAAAATAAAGAAGCTCTTATGCTGGTCCATAGATACTATCAGCTGACGGAATGAGAGCGTTATAGGTATGGTTTCCAGGAACAATGGGATTTGGAGCGCTGCACACCTAGCTGAGAAGAGTAACGTGTGATACTTTCCATTTGAAACCTTGATATAAGTTTTCCGAGACCAATGGGATTTGGAGCGTTGCACGACTGAGAAGAGCATTGTGCGATACTTTCCATTTGAAACCTTGGTATGAGGCTCTCATTCCATCGGCTGGTAATATATATAGACCGCACAAGAGTTTATTTTATTGTCATTCCGGTTCTGATTATGCATAGAATGCAATGGCAATGGCAATATTAGGGAAGTTTGTTATGTAATGTGAGGCGTCTATACCCTACAAAAAAATCTAATCCTAGCACCCACATACACGAACTCGGCATCCAGAATTGTGGATGCTCCGGTGGTGGACATAGATCCTTCATGGGTACAGACATGGATATCTTGATTTGTACCATTTCTGGTCCCGACAATCTTCAAGATGAGTCCGCAACTGAGTAGCGTATTTTTTTTGATATAGCACCATTTCATCTTTAGAGATGAAAGTTAAGTCAGATTTGACCGGAACCCCACGTACCTCAACCCAATTTGATTTTTCTAGAGATGAAAGGAGGGTTAAAATTATTCCTCTCATGTTTGGCCCAAAGATTAAAAAAAATAGAAAGCTAGTCAGATTAATGGCGAGATAGTATGATTCTAATTATTAATCAATTTTGTTTCATGTATATGTAGATATGACCAAGAGATTGTATTTGGAATCAGTCGAAACAGGCAAAAGCGAATGGTTATGCTATAAAAATGTTTCTTTCGGGGCTTGCTGCTTACAATATCCCACGAAAATCATTCGACCAGTCATCCAATTGCTTGGCTGGAAAGCATAATTTCTGCACAATTATCTCAATAAATAATGTTAGTAGAATTTGTTTTTATTGAGATATTATCTTAACCATTTGACATGATATTATAGTTTTAAGAGAATTGGTCAAAGATATTTAATAAGGTAAGTATATTTAAATGGACCAAATATTACATAGATATTTATATGCTTACATTTTCCTTCATAATGTTAATTAGTTCGGCTTGCTTTTCTTGACTACGGCATTCAGTATCTATATCGCGATGATTTCGTTGGTATTGTTGCGATTTGTGCAAGAAACGATCTTGTGCTCGTATGGGTCTGGCATAGGAACAGAAGAGCAAGCCAGAGTATCGCCATAAAAGAACAAATTGCCAAAGTTGTGGACGCTTTTGGCATTGTTGTTGACCCAGATATCAGCCATTGCAATAATTGAATGCATATTTCTATTCGTTGTAGACAAATATTAGAGGTACGACCGTTTCATCTTTCATAGAAGGTCATGGCGGTGATCATCATGACACCAACATTGATTGTAATGACATCTTATATAGCACATCTGGTTTTTCAAATCATATGCATGGACATAGAAAGTTACCTAAGCAATATGCTTGCACATTTGACCAGCATTCCAACTAAATTTCATTGCTCGTAAATCTTTCAAGCTTGACTTAAATTCTCTCAAAGCAATTTTGAAAATTTCTCTTATTTTCTAAAAACAATTCCATAAAAGTCTCTTTGACTTTACATCTTTACACATTTTTTGGAGTTATTTTTCTAAATCTATTTAAATCTAGATGCATATTTTTTTTTTTTTGGAGAAAAAAGCTAAACTAAATAACATGCATAATTTCCTATAAGGTGTATGGCTTATGAGATTTTATCATATATATTTTGAAGTGAGTTAAAGGTCATTTTCACTATATGTGTATGTGTGTGTATAGTCAGTATTCATTTATGGAAAGGGCAAATTTATAAAGGAAGCTATGAGATTCAATTAATGGAAAAGAACAAAGGGCAAATTAGTAATGAGGGACCAAATACAAATATAAAGCCCAAGAAGAGGCTGAAGAAAATTGTGGACGTAATTCCAAAGTAGAGCCACATCCAATTCTGTGGGTGTGATTGTCCAAGAAAAAATATGTTTTGAAACAAAATGTCATTCCATATGGATATTGTGTTTTTATAAGTTAAATCCGAGGTTATTGTCTGATAATAGACTTGATGTTGTTAGATCATGTTTAATTTCTTTTTAGCAATAATGTTGCATATTGGACACCACACATAAGTTTGTTTTTTTTAAATTGAAAAAATCAGAAAGACCATTGTAATCTATTTTTTTCTAAATAAAATAATTTTATGTCCACATCACATAAATAACTATAAAGTAGAAAAACACAATTAAATCGAGATCAACAGTAGTGAAGATTATGGGTTACATAATAATAAAGGAAGAACAACAGTAAAGAATGCAAAAAAATTCCAATTACTAATATTAATACTGTACAAATCATTGCCGGATTGTTCAATATAGGGCCGTATATATAAATGTAAAGAATATTAATAATCAATCATTTATAAGTCTGCTCTATATGTTATTACTTAGGAGGTATATATAAATATGAAGAATGATACATGGTATATACAAGTATCTAAGATTTTAGAATTCAAATTCGGGTTTACAGGTCCACTTATATTGACATTTACGTATATTTTATACCAAAATAGGAATTAAACTGATCTCGCTTAGGTTCTATTTTGTTTGATTTTCAGTTACGGGCAATTTCTAAAAGTTTCTTTTTTCTACTTCTTTTTTGCAAAAAGCGGAATGAGTTGTTTGAATGATCATCAATATTTAACCCAAATCAATCGGCACAAAACATGAACGTGTAGAGGTAGGAAGATCAACACATTTAAACTCTGGAATTGTATCTTTATTGTTGATTGTCTTTTGTCAATATATCTATCATACTTCTTTACATAAAAATGCTTTAATTAATTTCGTGAGATTTGAACATGCATAAAAGAATTCTTGAAACTTAGATATTTATTCTTCCAGTATAAGGTTAGATTAGGAGCTTTATATTTCTAAATGTGTTGGTCAATGAAACATATTTCTTGAAAGCATAGAAGCACAAATAGTGGGGGGAGGGGGGAGATAAAAAGCAAAGCAAAAAAAAGACGGATTTTGAGACATGAGTACAGCAAAATATTAACATGAATAACCAAATAAATCATAAATTACTATGAATATGAGATATGGGAAGTTTTGATTGGTTGAAACTTAATTCCATGAGTATGATTGTGGAGCCAAACTTGGAAGAGACCCTGTATTTTCCTAGGAGTCCACACCTAATTTTACATGTGTACACATAATACGAAGGGCCCAAGTCAAAGCATCACATGAATACATCTATAAAGCAAAGAAGCAATTTGACATTATGAGCAAAAGTCAAGGGTAAAATCGTCAAGGCCAAAAGCTTGATTTCAAGCTCAAAAGCAGGAGGTACAGGTTTCTATTATATACAACAACAACAACAATAACAAAGGTACCAGGGACCTGAGATGATAAAGGCTCTGGTCCAAGGACTGTAACTATTTTTGCCAAAATTATGCTAGGTCAAAAACTACTACTCACCTTTATGAGCAGAAACAGATTGCTTGCTTTCTTACAGTGCATATTATACATATACACATACTTTTAATGCGTATAATTAGTGGCTTGCACAAAGCTTCCATTAGTCTAGAAATGAAAATATTTGGGTCATCTTTATAATCTATTATCTAGCCATGGTAATCACAACAAATAACTTGTTGGTGTTCTAAAATAATGTGTATTGTGGAAATGTTTGATCATCTGAATAGTACTCATCAACGAGCATTAGGATTTGTATTAATCTGCTAAATTAAAAGAAAAAAAGCAATTATGTGTTGGAAGCGGGCAGCGGGAGGAGGCAGAGAGGTTGATCTGGTGCCGGATCAGCTGGTCGAAGAGCTTCTCATAGTAATCAATTGACGGACAGCGGTGGGTTGGAGAGGGCGGAGGGGAGGCAGCGGTGGAGATAGTCTCCGGCAACTGCTGCGGCGGCGGCGGCGGCGGCGCTTCTTTTGGGGGAGGGGGGAGGGGTAGATTGGGAAGGGGAAGGATGGCTGTTTTGGAAAGGGGAAGGCGGAGGGGCATTTTGGGAAGGGGGCTTGTGGGATGATGTATTTCATTATCATCTTTTTAATGAAGCAAAGGTTGATACACCGTTTAATTCCCGGGGGGGGGGGGGGGGGGAGGAAAACTAAAAAGAGAGGAAAAAGCAAGTTTTGAACAAATGAGTCAGCTACAATGCAAGAGACCGTTTAAAATCCCCACTGGCTTATGCTATGATTGGCAAATTGCCCATCTCAAAGATTAAAGAAACTAAACAGGTAATATTTAAAATTATCATTATTGTTAAGCAACAACCAATGTGATACAGCAATCAAACACGAATAAAACTGTCATCAAAATAGTTGGTATTAGAATAATATGCAGTCAAAGTCTTGGAATGTCACAAATTCGGATGATAAAAAAATTGGAATTGGAATTGCGCCCGGTTCCAACGCAACATCAATTATGACAAAAGATACTTGCAATCAAAGGAAACCTTGAAACCAAACACAAGATTACAAAAAACTATAGTTGGAGACAAGTAGCCAACACACCCTGAAAGTAACTGCAACGGATCAGCGCTGTAATGAATTCTTAACTAAACCACATTTTTTTTATCTTCGTTATATCTTCCACCTGTTCCATTTTTCAATATTTGTGTTATCTTTGATGATGCACCTTTATGGCTATGTGCACTGATAAAGAACGGTCACATTGTCATGATTCAGTTAGAGGTGCTCGTGAATTAAAGAGACATGTTATTTGTATTACTTAAGGTGGATATGCAGTTAATATATTAATTGGCATCAAAAAAGAAATTTATTCTCGAATGCGGAGAAAATTCAAATGATTATTCCTTCTTCTTTTTTTGCCGAGATAATTCAACCGGTAAAAGATTTAAGAAGATTTGAGCAGTAAGAAATAAAAAGAATCAAATATGGATTTTGTTTTCAAAATTATGAGAAGTTTTCAAGCCATGCTCAGGAAAAAAATAGAGATATCTATTTTACCCCTTCTCTTTTGAGTTAAAAAAAGAAGAGATTGTATTGGAGTCGGCTAGATCCTACAAGCATAGAGTAAACGATATTTCAAAAGTAGAAGCACAAAAACCCATAAAACATATATGTTATATATGGTGAGAATATGATTCTAACTAATTTCAAGGTAAGTCGGAAACAAACCTTTATACATAAGATAGCATTAATAAGAACAGCAGTTGCAACATGATGAGACATGGACACCCCAAAATCCGACCTCCTTGTTTCCCAAAACACCAATGCACCTATCGAATATGTATAAAATCCAGCAGCATACATGTATGCACCTTTAAGTTTCAATCTGAGGAAAAGAGAAAACTTAATCAGCAGATATTCATAAATCATAGAATAAGTTAATGTGAAGTATGTGAGAGTTAAGCAAACGTGTACTTTATCTTTTGATCAGGCCACACTTGATCATCAGGTCCTACCCAAAAGCATCTCGTATTTTTGAACCATGGCTCGTTGTATGCAACTGATTGAGATAAAATCTCTGCGGAGAGAAAATAGACACATTTCCAAGCTGATTCCTTGAATTTATTAATCTTATTTCTCCTTTCATTTCTTCACAATTGAGATTTTCGTGTCCCTTTCCAAGAACAAGTCTCCCTGCCACTTTCTACAATTAAAAAATGGTGAGTGCGTTAATGAATAACATGCTCGCACATCGTTTGTATATATGATGAGTAATGACATTTTCTATACTTCAGAAGACTGATAATTCAAAATTAAAATTCTAAACAGACTACATAATAACAAGGTGATGGGGAAGGAAATATGTTTCTAATTTACAAGTCAGTCAACATTCAAGAACTTGTGCAGAGTAAGTAACATTTCATGCACTGAATTCAAACCAAAAAATATGATAGAGATGGAATTTGTAGCTTTTTCGTCCACTTAAATGACATCATGACTTAAAAACAGAAATAAAAACCATCTTGTGCTTCCACTTTACATACTTAATTGCAACCTGGAAGTAGGATAATGTAATCTTTATGTGGATGACAGGTGCATATTTTGTAGCTCTAGCTTCAAATCGAATTGTCATACAAACTTTCAAGCATTTTTTGTTTCAATTTACATAGTTTTTTGGGGAAACAAATGTAATCTCCAATTATGTAACTACAGTATCCAAAGCAAACTCACGTATTGGCATGATTCATTGAGATAGATTCATCTGCCCTTAATCACTTATATCTTTGATTTTACCTATTGGATCGCTATTTTGAATACAACCATTATTATCATATTAATCGTTTTCCATTAATTGTATATCAACACTTAATTGAATCTCTTATTCTATTAAATGGGTTTTAGTCAAACAGCACAAAGACATCAAAAACTCAAAACTTTCCACATAACAAAGAGCTTAACGACCAAAAACAAATCGATTACTCAAAAACAGAAAGACCCAAGTTCAAAATCAATAATCCCAACAAGCTACACCAATCAAAATGAAACCTTGAAGACAGAGCATCCATCAAAACCGAACAAAAACGAATCAAGATGAGGTTTTTTTGTTACCTCGGACACGAATCAATCGAGAATGAATCGGACTGCAGGGAAGAAGAGGACGAGGAAGGGGAGAGCGACGTAATCTCTGATAGTTTGGGTAAGATTCCTCTTCCCAGTTTATATTTGATGATGATAACACCTGCAAAGTTCCCATTGAATTTGGAGCCCAAATCCCTCTCTCTCTCTCTCTCTAGAATTGTAATCTCTCATTGATGGCATTGTGTTTTTCGCATGGTTGAATCAGAGACAAAAGAGGAGTATTTTTATTTCCGGTTGACTAGACAAAAGAGGAGTTTTTGCAAATCCCCAACTCCACTTAAACGCGGTTATCCTAACTGTGTTCCCAAACGCGGCCCCGGAGACATAGTCACATAGCAAATTCGTGAATTTTTGATCGACCGATTAATTTTCCGATTTAGGTGAACGCTCCGAATTATGCACGAATAATTCATAAAAACAGCGAATAATTAGCAACATCAAAATTTAGGTCCTCATATATTAATTTCTTTCTCGAAATCCTTTCTGAATATCTGCCGAATCTTTTCCGTATCCGAATTTTTGGTGCCGAATTAATGGCGAATTTATGACTATCCGCACAGATAGGGAAGATCATTCCAGCCCTTTCTCCCCTCTCTAACTTCATTTCGATGTGAGGCCTATATTGCATTACTAGACTGGGCTGTGCTAAATGGCCCACCATGCTTGACCAAGCCTAAATGGAGTTTCTTCTCAATTGAATAAAGGGTAAATTGTCAAAAAGCCTTCCGCCCATTTCAAACCTGTATAAAAATCCTTCGGCTTTTTTCTCATGTTAAAAAACCCTGGGCCCAATCAAACAACCAGTTGCCTATAATATCTAAGCTGCCTGCAATATCTAAACAGATGCAGTTGCCTGCAATATCTAAACAGTTGAGAGAATACGATACCTAAATGAAATACAACCCAGATTTTTTAACAAAGATTTTGAACTGCAGGCAATTCCCAACAATTTCAAAAATTACACGGGTTTTCAGACAATTCATGTGCGGGCCGGGGACTTTTTGACAATTTACCCTTGAATAAATTGCTTAGAGGAAAAAAAATCTGAAGGAAGACGCGCTCTGAATAAAATATTTATGGCTGCATAAAAGCTAAGATTATTTGATTTATATCCACAAAAGAGGTAATGAAAGACATACAGGAGAGTTTCTCTCCTATAACAATGATATAATAATGATCGTCAACTTTTCTTAAGGATCGGTATTGTCCATGTTAATCTTTACGATCTAAAGTGTAAATCCCCAGTTCGTATATATATTTTCTCCGTATTTCCCCCAAGATTTTCCCTATATTTTTTCATTTATATATATATATATATATATATATATATATATATATATATATTATTAATTTAAATAATTATTCCTAATCTAACTCAATATCCTAATCCTCAACCTGCCTGACCTGACCCGACTCATGCCTGACTCGACCCGACTCCCCATGCCTTTCTTCTTCTTCGCTCTTTTTCTTTTCCCGCCTCTTTTCCCTCGTCCCTCCTTCCTCACGTTCACCTCCGCGAGACTCGCGCCCGCTTCCACGACGACTGCGCCCACTGCCAACTACTCCCCGCGATACCCTCCACCAAATCTTCTCTTCTCTCGTTTCTTCTCTCCCTAGCGCTGACGTCTCTGCGAGGCCCTGTTCCCCTCCGAACGGCGGCCGGCGCGTTAGGACGTCTAGGCCTGAGATTCGGGACAGATACTATTTGGTTTTATCCGCCTACCTCTCCGAAAATGCAAAGTTGATTTATGGCACCGTGTATCGGAGGTTTAGACGGATGCGGCCGATGTAGCAGACTTCGTCGGATTCCCCCTCGCTTGAGGGGTTTTTGATTGTGGGGACGCTCTTCCCTGCAGGCGCAAGCCCCTGCAGTTAATTACGCTACCGCATCGCGATAACAACTTTCTCATTCTCCAGACTTTCACTTCGTGTCGTGGGTGTTTGTTTTGTTTGTGGTTGCCCGTGGATTGTATACGGAGACTGAGTAATGCCGTCGTCCGTAGGACGCGGATTAGTCCAAATCCGTATTTACTTAGATTTGGGTTTGGTGTTTTTAGTTTAAGGATGCGTTAGCCGTATTGAGGCTAAGATCAACTTAAACGTTCGTTAAGGATACGTTAGTCCTGTTTGAGACTAAGATCAACTTAACGTAGTGATCCGTTTAATATATATCCGTCAGGACTCATCACCTTTCTGACGTCGTTGAAGGATTACAACGGTAGGTGTCAGAGGAGTTCAGAGATGTACCCTTGAACCAAAGTCGATTTAGAGTTTTATAGTCCATTTAAATGTTTAAGGATACGTTAGCCGTATTTGGGACTAAGATCAACTTAAACGGGACCGTTTAGATCCGGCAAAAGAGCATTTGGAGGCTCTATTATTCTAGTTTAGGAACGTAGTGGTCCATATTCCAGTTTAGGGACGTGGTGGTCCATGTTCCAGTTTAGAGACGTGGTGGTCCATTATTAGTTTAAGGACGTTTCGGTCCAACATTAGTTTAAGAACGTTTCGGTCCACGAGTTTAAGAACCCCGCAGTCCATATTCATGTATGGTCGTTGGGACCCGTCACCTCCCTGACGTCGTTGAAGGATTACAACGAGAGCCGTCAGAGGAGTTCGGAGATGTACCCTCGAACCGGATGTAAATTGATTTAAGAGAGCAATCTTGCTCAGTCAATTTAATTTGAGGACTTACGGCCAAAATTGGGCTAAGTCCAGTTGAAAATGTTCAACGTTTTTTAATTTTTGGCCTATTAGGCCTGTGCTAGGGCTTTGCCCCTTTTTAAATAATGCATTGCATTATTTTCTATTTTTTGGTTTGGGCTCTGCCCATAAATGATGCAGAGCATCAATTTATTCTGGGCTCTGCTCATTTATGAATGATGCTAGGCACCTACTTTATTTGGGCTCTGCCCCTTTTAAAATGCATAGCATTTTTTTATTATTTTGTTTGGGCTCTGCCCATTTATAAATGATGCAGAGCATCAATTTAATTAGGCCTGCTTGGTCTTTTTGATTTAGGCCTGGCCCTTTTAGGAAATGCATTGCATTTATCAGGCGCTTTGCGCCAATCAGAGAGCGCAAGTGCTTGTGGTGCTGACACGTGTCGTGCAAGCGCAGTGCGCTGCGCTAATGCGCTGCGCCTGCGCTGCTGACACGTGGCGCGCTCTGGTGGCTTGCGCCAATCCAAGAGCGCAACAGCGCAGTTTGTAAGTGTAAGGCACTATGATTTAAGAATCTTTTTAGATTCAGGAACCAATGGTTCATAAAAGTGCAAAACACTATTCGTTTCCTTGATCTAATTTAGATCAAAGAAAAAAACAAGTTTTTCTTTTTATTTCAAGAACCAAAGGTTCATAAAAAGTGCAAAGCACTATTCTTTATTTTGTTCTTCTTATTTTAAAGAACCAGTGGTTCATAAGAAGTGCAAAGCACTGTTTTTTTTATCTGAAGATCATTGATCTTGTTTTTAGATCAATGATCTATTAGAAGAAATTTCTTCTATTTTGTGAAGGTTTTTACCTTTTTCTTGAAACTTTTTCAGAGTTCTCTCTGTTTGAACCTCTTGATTTTTTTCAAGAATGTTGATGCCTTTGAATTGAGGTCTAGGAGCCTTTATATAGTGCCCATAAATTTGTTAAAGAGATCTTTCTCTGAGTGATTTGGGGAATTTTCCCACCGTTGGATCTTTAATCTAAGGGCTTCTGCTTTACAGAAGAAAATCTTCTTGTTTTAGCAAGAACAGAAAGATTTCTTTGAAATCTTAATTCTGTTTGGCACAAACGCCCCAGCGCGTGACACGTGTCAAGCAGCGCACAGCGCAGCGCATCTGCGCTGACACGTGTCAAGCAGCGCAAAGCGCAGCGCAACTGCGCTAGCGCATCTGCGCTGACACGCGTCGCGCAGCGCAACTGCGCTAGCGCATCTGCGCTGACACGAGTCACGCAGCGCAGCGCAGCGCTTGCGCAACTGAAACGTTGCTTCCTTTAATTTTACTTAAAATAGAGCTTTGCTCTGATTGGGTGCGCTGCTTTGGGCGCTGCGCTGATGTGTCTGCGTCTGACACGTGGCGCGTTGCGTCCGGGATTTGAAGCGTTGTTTCAAAATTTGAAATTTGAATTTTGAATTTCCAGCAGAGCTTTGCTCTGATTGGGGGAAACAAATGCCCTCCCACCGTTGCGCTCACGTGGCGCGCACGTGAGTGCAGCGGTGGCAAGCTCTTGACCGTTGGATCAAGGGGTGAGCTCAAGGGGCGTAAGCGCCTTATAAATAGGACCTATGGCCCTTAAAAAAATCTTCGCCATCTTTTAAGATTCTTGATTTCAACAGAGCTTTGCTCTTACTTAAGAACTTCAGAGCTTTGCTCATTTTTAAAGCTAGAAACTTTTAGGTAAAAATTAATGTAAATCAAATTAATTTAAATTAATCTCAGCCAAAGAGCTTTGCTCTCACAGATCTTTTGATCTAAAGAGATCCTCATTGGGGTTTCATAAACAGAGCTTTGCTCTCAAGAAACTTATAGATCTGCAGAGATCTTGTTCATGGGTTCTAACCCATGAACAGAGCTTTGCTCTTGGATCAAGAGTGGATCTTTTACATCTGCAAAATGAAGAACTTATTATAAGTTTTCATGGATTTTTCTAAGTCCCAAAATTTTTTAAAATTTTTCAGTGTTAAAGTTTTCTGATGGGTTTTTCCATTATTATCACAGAGCTATGCTCTTTTAAGGAATTTTATCCCCTTGAGACCAGAATTTGACAAGTGTCATTCTGTGACAGAGTTTTGCTCTGAAAGAGGAGATTTTCTCCTTGTCTCTAGGGATTCCCTACTGATGATAATATTCTCTTGGGGATCTTTTCTTTAACTGACAGTCTCACCCAATGATGAGACTGTCTTATTAAAAGAGGCATTTTCTTCCAGATTTTATGGGTCCCCCACCCACTGCACTGCAGTGTGATTAATTTTAATCTAATTAATTTTTAAATTCATTTAATTAGGGATTTTTAAACGCCAAGCGTTGGAATTGTAGCACTGACGGCTATTTTGTTCTTTTGCAGCGATCATGTCTCTCGACACCTCGTTCCCGTTTGTTCGTTCAGAGGAGGGATTTCCCGAGGCGCCCTTGGACCGTGAAGTCCTGGCCATGATTAAGGAATACGACCCGGAATACAAGAGTCTCCACCTTTGGGGGTCATGGTATAATCAGATCATCATGGGCCGACGGAGCTTCACATGCGCGGTGCCGTCAGAACCCATAACGGCGATTCACCATGCCACCCCACCCTCGGTGCAGTATGCCGTGGAGATGGTGGATTGGACCGCGAAGAGCTTTCTTCATCCCGCTATGGATGCGGTTCCGGTCCAGCGTCCTATAGTCTTGGATATCTTAGGACGCCGTATCTGTCAGGGCGAGGCGAGACCCTAGGGGCAATCATATAACATTGGTCTGATCCCCCGCCACCCGATTGGCTATCTGCCATGGGCCCGGTACATCCTGTCGACGAAGAAGTCACGGTTGATAAGGTTAGGACTGTATACCGCGGTCTACGTCTCTCTCTTCCAGTATCCCACGCTCCCCACCTGGTGGTTCAAGGCTTTCTTGGAGCAGTGGAATATTCCTACCCACACTTTCCTTGCCATGGATCGGGAAGTGTCAATCTCTTTGGAGGAGTTCACGGAGGTATCCGGCTTACCAGTCATGGGTGAACATTATGAGGAGTTGCTCCCGACAGATGAGTACGTCTTTGGTGCTAAGCCGATGGTAAGGGGGCTCACGCCGGAGAATGCTGTTCAACATCAGTTCCCAAGCTTGATTAAAGTGTCGAACATATATGAGTCCCTTTTTGTCGAACATGGGAGTCGAGGAGTTAACTTTGAGGATTTCGTTGCTCGGTTTCTTCGTCCAAGCGTCCTCTCATCAAAGGCTGCCAAGTTCGCTACTCTGGATGACCCTTTCGGTCTAGGTGCGGATAACCTACCGGAGAAGGAGATAGATCAAAAGGGGTTTTTCCTTCCGGACTTCCCTACTATGTCTTTTGCAGAAATTGCGGCCCCTGGAATAGATGAGGAGGCCTTTTTCTTAGGATTTCTCGGGTTATGGTTGAGTTGGTTTGCAATTCCAATGCACTCTCACCGCATGCGGCCCTCTGTTTTTTACCCAGCCCACCGGATGACTATCGGGGTAAAGGTGGCCGTTGGGATCGCCGGCTTGGCGCACTTATATCATGGCTTCAGCCGAGCAGCGGATGCTAATAAGCCTGGGGTACTGCATGTGGTCTTCTCGATGCACTACTTTGTATCGTGGCTCGAGCTACACACGGCGGGTGTCTTCGGTATGCACAAAAGGCCCTCATTCTTCGACAAGTGTGGTTTCCTTCACATCATACAGCTGATTGGTGCATCAATCGTGACCCCATCACCACGGAACGCCAGGGGTTTACTGCTTCGCCCTCACACTGTTGGAGTCGGGATGTCCTTCATCGACAAGGTATCGACCATTGAAAAAGCGTCCACCGCTGCGGTGCGACCATTACAGGACTCCTTTAAGGATGGAGCTTCAGTTTTGACGGCCCGGGAGACCCTCCACTTGTATTCTATTAGACCGGGATTTCTAGTCTTCAGGCAGGACGGTGCGGCAATTTTCATGAGATATAACCCGCATCGTTTCGCCCAACAACTGGGCTACGATCAAGGGATACCCTTGGAAGCTTTCCTACTGGAACCTGCTGCCAATGAAGAAGGGATGGAGAACGCGTTACATCACTTCATGCGCCTGAACATGGGTTCTCGTTTTTTTATCAGTGCGCCGGCCTGCGCTCCACGACTCCTTAATGTATATAAAGAGTGGTACAATCATGCGACGGGGGCCGTTATAAAGGAAGAGAGGCGAGTGTTGATCGACCGTAAAGGTGCACCTCCCGGCACCGACCGTAACGCTCCCTTAGTGCCAAGGACCCCGATGGTCCCCCCTCTAAAAGATGCCGGGGCCGGACCATCGCGTGCGCAAAGTCCTCCACGCGGATTGCCGCTCCCTGATATTGCGGATGCACCACCAGCGCCCTGTGCTCTAGTAGAGACAGTGGTTATAGCCTCGCCGGAGTCTGGCGTGGGTGCAGATATCGGGACCTGCCGTCCTAAGGTGGCTGCTAAACGGAAGTCGATCCCACGTGCACCTAGAGTCGGAGGGCAGAAGAAAAAGAAGTCGCTCTTCGCTGCGGACGTCGCGTTTGGTAAGGAACCCCATGCTCCCTATGCCGAGGGCCTGAGTGAATATGGGACTAACGAGGGATTAGTCATGCCACCACCGGATGATACGGACTTGGAGTCCGCTCTCGAAACTTCAGCGTGGTTGGCAAGGCGTGACGCATGGCTATCTAAGCTTGCGCAATCAGGTAACTACTAGTCGTATTTTCTTTATTGCAACATATCTTCCTCATTGCCTTTGACTAACGTTTTTCTTTCTTTTCTTCCAACATGCACCACTGATGAAGAAGCCATTGCCGCTTCCCTGAAGATTTTCCAAGAGGAGGAACGTCTTAGAGCGTCCATGGGCCTTAGTAAGTTTCAATTCATCAAGTTTTCATTTCCCTTGTGTTATGGTCGATCTAACCTCTCCCTTTTTATCGCAGGAACCTCAATGCCATTCCCGCCAAGCGACGCAGATGTTCTGCCAGCTGCCGATGTCCCTGCTTCCTCGGGGTTACTGCAGGAGGTTCGTCTTGAAGAGCCGATGAGAGACGCCCTAAAGGCTCTGGAGGCATCTTTAAATAAGGACGACGACGCTTCGATGAAGGAAGCGTCAAAAAGGTCCGTTGTGACAGCCCGGGAGGAACGGAAGCGGTCGAGGCGCGAAGCAAAGGCACGCAGGGCTGCCTTGGCTATGGGAGCGGGCCCCAGCAATGCCCCTCGTGCTGATACTCCATCCGAAGAGGCCCCTGTCGCCCTATCCACTGCTCGCAGACAAGTGGCGCGCGCAGTTCGGAGTGCAAACGGTAAATCCACTTCAGGTAATATTCCTCTCAGAGTTTTTGTTGTAAAAATTTTAATGCCATCGGTTCTTATATATTTTATCTTGCAGGGCCAAGTCCGACCGAGGGGGAGGCAGAGACCGTTGAACCCAAAGAAACAGAGGAGACGACACCTGCCGAACCCGAGCCGACGGTGGGGAACGTCGCTGAGGCTTCGGAGCCTGAGGTGGAGGTTGAGGGGTCTGCAGCCGAGAAGGTCATTGATGCCGAACCTGAAGTGGCGGCAAATAAAATGATCGTTATAACTGAGCCCGAGGTAGTGGCGGACGAGGCGATTGAGGCCAACGACCTTGTGGTGACGGCGGATGAGCCGATGGAGATCGTGGAGCCCGAGGAAGTAGCGGGTGAGATGGACACGACTCTTGGGGAAGAGTCAGCTGCTCTCTCTCAAGAGTCTGGCAATGCTCCGATCATTGCCCTCCCCGTCTATGATCTTCCGCCGTCTCCTAGCCGCGGGAGCACGACGACGGTCCCCATCGAGTCGGGTGATGAGGCCACGGGTGGTGGCCTCATGTCAATAGAGGAGGGAGTCGCCTCCGTTTCAGCCGGCAGCTCATCAGGTAAATCCCAAGTTACTGTCTTTCTTTACCTTACAATCCTTTCTGACAAGTTCACCCTTTTTCGTAACGCAGGTGCAGCCAGCGCCGATGCCCCACTGCTCGAGGGAGCGCCTTCAACGACTGCTTTGGCGGTGGTCACCTCTTAACCCTCTCTCATACCGTCGAAGATGTTGGAAGGTATGGGTTTGCAATTTATTAATCTTACCTTCCAGACGTATAATTTGTGTACTAAAGTCGCATTGTTATGTCTTTTCAGGAGTGCTCTTTGATCATCTATATCAAGTGTTGCTCCCACACTTCTCCTTCCCATCTAAACCCACTTCTCCCTCTGGCGGTGCTGGTGAGTATAGTCCCCGACTGATACCTTTCTTTTTCGGTGATAGAATTATTTCTAACTCTCTTGTCCTGACTGCAGTGTTACAAATCAAAGGGGGAGAAGAAAAATCGGTCGCGCCACCGGCCCTTCCGGCCTTGCCACCTGCTTCAACCGGTATAGTAAACTATCTTATCAATGATTTTTTCTATATCTATTGAATCATCATCCAATCGCATTTTGTCTTTTCAGCTGTCGTTCCAGTCTCGGCGCCTTTTGAGTCTCATATTACAATACCGGGCGGCCCTTCCCAGAGACGTCCGTCCTCAAAAGGTACGGCGAATAGTGCGCATGTTGAGCGACTACATCGAAGAACTCAACGTCGAGACTCCTACGTCTGCTGAGGACTTCGCTACGACGGTTAGCCCGATGTTGGTGATATTTGCCACCTTCCATGACGAGGGCATCGTCGCCTCTTGGGTTAACCACTGTCGGGAGATTGAGGCTCGCCTTCATCAGCTGGAGTCGATGCGTCTATCCCCCGAGACTTTGGCTGTGAGTACTCAACGAGGAGCATGGCTCGAGCAAAGCACTTCTCATTTCCGTCATTTGGAACAAGAAGCGGCTTTGAGGCTGAAGGAGTGCCAGGAGTCTTCAAGCGAAACTGCTCGCCTGCGTGTTGAAGTTGAGGCGAATGCCGCTGAGGTAAAGGCCGTCTTCGAGGGCCTTCTGGAGCGCATCTCAAATGGGCTGAAACTGAAGCGGGCACTTGATGTCGCCGAGCATGACACTCCAGGCCGTGAAGTGCTCATCAGGCCGTCAGGGATCAGCTTGCATCTGTCTCGCAGCAACGGGCCCAAGTGGAGGCGGAGCTGGCCGATCAGGAGAAAGTGGGGAAGGAAGTGCACGAACAATTACTAGAGCTATGCAGGACGCTTCCTTCTAAGTAATTCTCCTTGTATCGTTTGTACTTGTAAATAAAAAATGTATATATATATTTTTTATTCTTTAGCACAATGTATCCTGTACTCAATCAAGTTTATGAATAAAAGATACACATTTTCTGTAATGTCTTGTGTCATTTCTCCGCCTTTGCTTTCTTTTATTATCAGCATGCCACTTTAGTAAACATGGTCAACAGATAATAGAGCACGCATCTTGATTTTCTTAAGAAATAGCGATGGCTTAGACCGCAGGTTCAGATCTGCTGCCTAAGAATTTTCAACTCTATGAGCCGTGAGGGTCTCGTAGAGATTTTTCTCCCTACGGATCGAGAGGATCTCGTAGGTGGCTTTTTCTCCTTAGGAGTCGTGAGGATTCCTAAGTGTGTTTTCTCTTATAGGTCGTAAGGATCCTGTAAGAAATTTTTTCCTTCTTACGAGTCGAGGGGACTCGTAAGCGGTTGTTTCCCTCCTTGTCGAAACTCGACTTTGGAGAGTGAGACCCGTGAATAGTATGCAAGAGACCGTTTTAGATCGACTTGCAGGGTCCTATTGTTCAGGAAGCAAGTTTTTTAGTCCCTGCTGCCTGAGGCTTCATCTTGCAAGTTGAGACGAATCGGGAATTTCCCGCGGAGGCACTGGATGCCCTGCGAGCCGTCGCGAATCAGGAGGCTCTCATCAAGGATCGTTTGTTTCCCTGAGTCGAGGTATTTGCTAAGGATTATTTGTTTCCCTAGCGCCAAGGATTATTTGTTTCCTTGGGATTGAAACGAGTCGAGAATTTCCCACGGAGGCACTGGTTGCTCTGCAAGTCGACGCGGATCGGGAGGCTCTCATCAAGGATTGTTTGTTTCCCTGAGTTGAGGTATTTGCTAAGAATTATTTGTTTCCCTAGCGCCAAGGATTATTTGTTTCCATGGGGTTGAAACGAGTCGAGAATTTCCCACGGAGGCGCTGGTTGCTCTGCGAGTCGACGCGGATCGGGAGGCTCTCATCAAGGATTGTTTGTTTCCCTGAGTTGAGGTATTTGCTAAGGATTATTTGTTTCCCTAGCGCCAAGGATTATTTGTTTCCTTGGGGTTGAAACGAGTCGAGAATTTCCCACGGAGGTGCTGGTTGCTCTGCGAGTCGACGCGGATCAGGAGGCTCTCGTCAAGGATTGTTTGTTTCCCTGAGTTGAGGTATTTGCTAAGGATTATTTGTTTCCCTAGCGCCAAGTATTATTTGTTTCCTTGGGGTTGAAATGAGTCGAGAATTTCCCACGGAGGCACTGGTTGCTCTGCGAGTCGACGCGGATCGGGAGGCTCTCATCAAGGATTGTTTGTTTCCCTGAGTTGAGGTATTTGCTAAGGATTATTTGTTTCCCTAGCGCCAAGGATTATTTGTTTCCTTGGGGTTGAAACGAGTCGAGAATTTCCCACGGAGGCGCTAGTTGCTCTGCGAGTCGACGCGGATCAGGAGGCTCTCGTCAAGGATTGTTTGTTTCCCTGAGTTGAGGTATTTGCTAAGGATTATTTATTTCCCTAGCGCCAAGGATTATTTATTTCCTTGGGGTTGAAACGAGTCGAGAATTTCCCACGGAGGCGCTGGTTGCTCTGCGAGTCGACGCGGATCAGGAGGCTCTCGTCAAGGATTGTTTGTTTCCCTGAGTTGAGGTATTTGCTAAGGATTATTTGTTTCCCTAGCACCAAGGATTATTTATTTCCTTAGGGTTGAAACGAGTCGAGAATTTCCCACGGAGGCGTTGGTTGCTCCGCGAGTCGACGCGGATCAGGAGGCTCTCGTCAAGGATTATTTGTTTCCCTGAGTTGAGGTATTCGCCGGAGACACTGGTTTCTTCGGAGTTGGAATGAACCGTCGAGATTTGGCTTCGTTTTCGGGCGGAGCCTGTTGGGAAAGTATGGTTCCTTCTTGTTTGTTTACGCCCTTGGATTGTATACAGGGATCAATGTGATCTTAACTGTAGGGCCAAAGTTTTATCATCATTTTTTTTGTTTTATTTCCGCGATGCTCTATCATTTCAGCTTTTATATCGCGAAGGTCGCGATTGCCCAATCATTTCGGCTATTTTTCGCGGTGCCCAATCATTTCGGCTGTTTATTTTGTTTTCACTCGCTGCTTTTTATTGCGAGTCGCCCAATTATTTCGGCTGTTTATTTTGTTTTCACTCGCTGCTTTTTATTGCGAGTTGCCCAATCATTTCGGCTATTTTGCATGCATACATCTTTACTTGCTGCTTTTTATTGCAAGTTGACCCATCATTTCGGCTATTTTGCATGCATACATTTTACTTGCTGTTTTTTATTGCAAGTTGCCCCATCATTTTGGCTATTTTGCATGCATACATTTTACTTGCTGTTTTTTTGTTGCAAGTTGCCCCATCATTTCGGCTATTTCGTATGCATGTGCGGCCTACTGGATTTTTTTTTGCCGTAAATCTGAATTTAGACACCGATTTCGGTATTAGCACCGCTACAACTGGGATATTGCCAGGAGCGAATCATCATTTGCCTCCGTCGATGTTGAACAAAGATGGCTTAGCGAACATGGTTAAGGTCCTGTCGACTAAGGCTTTTAACTTCATGAGCTGTAAGGGTCTCACAAAGGTATTTCTCCCTATAAGTCGTGAGGATCTTGCAGGTGTATTTTCTCCTTAGGAATCGTGAGGGTTCCTAAGCACGTTTTCTCTTATAAGTCGTAAGGATCCTACAAGAGGGTTTTCTCCTTGTAAGTCGAGAGGACCTACAAGGGTCGTTCATCATATGAACATATCCCTAGTCACGGATGGGACTTCGTTAGGGAAATATTTATTCGTGCCCGTGGATTGTATACAAGAGTCAGTATTGAACCACTTGCAAGGCAATATTGGAAGTTGTGGGGATTGCTTAAGCACAGGTTTAGGTCTCTGTAACTTAAGACTTTCAACCCTTATGAGCCGTGAGGGTCCCATAAGAGATTTCTCCTTACGAGTCGGGAGGATCTCGCAAGTGTATTTTCTCCTTAGGAATCGTGGGGATCCCTAAGTGTGTTGTTCCCTTGTGAGTCGTAAGGATCTCACGCGGATGGTTTCTCCTTACAAGGTCGAGAGGACCCTATAAGTGTCTTTTAACGAGGTTGTGCCCTTTCGGGTTTTCACAGGCACTCGCCGGTAGTCCTGCCGTTTTTACTCACGGAGCCCTTTCGGGTTTTCATCCGTGCCCATTTTGCTTATGGACATACCGTTTTTGTTTTATATTTTTTTTTATATTTTCTTCTTCTCTTTTTTTTACGAGGTCGCGCCCTTTCGGGTTTTCACGAACACTCGCCGGTAGCCCTGCTGTTTTTACTCACGGATCCCTTTCGGGTTTTCATCCATGCCCTTTTTGCTTATGGACATACCGTTTTTATCATTATCATTTTTTTAAATTATTTTCTTTCTTTTTTTATTTATCTCGTCAGCCTAAGGATGCTGCGGTAATAGTTTAAAGACGTCTCGGTCCGCTATTAGTTTAAGGACGTTTCGGTCCGCCATGGAGAAGGCCGGCTACCGCTTATAAAGCTTGAGCTGAGGAAGATAGCGGGCGGACATAGTCATCGTCATCTATCATTGACCTAGGCTGTGGCTCATTAAGCCTAGTCATCGTCATCTTCAGGAAGCGGCCGTTTATTGGCCTGAAAGGCCTCTCACCGTGCATATCCATGAGTAGATAGGCTCCACCTTGGTAGACCTTGTCTATGATGTACGGGCCTTCATAGTTTGGCTCGAATTTTTCCCGCTTGGCGCGGTTGGGGATCATAGGCCTTTTGACTACTAGCACAAGTTCGCCTTGGCGGAATGTCCTCGGTCGGATTAATCTTTCATATGAGCGCGTCATCTTTGCTTTATAAGCTTCTAGATTTTGTTGCGCTATGAGCCGGGTTTCATCAAGGGCGTCAAGCTCTTCAAGCCGAAGGTGAGCATTTTCTTCGTCCGTCAGCTCGTAGTGGACTGTCACTCGTAGAAAGGGTAACTCTATCTCGAGGGGGAGTACTGCTTCCGTCCCAAATACCAACGCGTACGGCGTTGTGTTCGTGGCCGTCTTGAACGTAGTTCGATACGCCCAAAGAGCCTCTTGCAGTCTTTCGTGCCAGTCTCTCTTATTTCGGGACACCGTCTTTTTCATGATTTTCATCAGGGTCTTGTTGAAGGCTTCAACTAGACCATTAGCTCGCGGATTGTAAACTGAAGAATATCTCCAGTCTATATTATGCTGCTGTGCGAAGCGACTGATCTTGTGGCTTCTGTAGGCTGCCCCGTTATCGGAGATGATCCGTCTTGGCGTTCCAAACCGATATATGACGTGCATCCTGAAGAAATGGAGGATATTCTCCGTCTTCACTTCCCTCAATGGTACTGCTTCTGCCCATTTGGAGAAGTAGTCAGTCGTCGCCAGGATGAAACGATGTCCCCTGGACGATGCTGGTTCGATGGGGCCGACTATGTCAGTTCCCCACATTTCGAATGGCCAGCTAGCCACCGTTGGGTGTAGCGGATTTGGATGCTGATGGATGAAGTCCCCATGGATTTGGCATGGGTGGCATTGCTTCGCATATTTGAGGCAGTCCTGAATCATCGTGGGCCAGTAGTATCCCATCCGTTTGATCTTCAACTTCATCTTCGGGCCCGCTTGATGAGAACCACAGAGTCCGTCATGAATTTCCTGAATGACTCTTTCCGCTTCGTCAGGCCCGAGACATCTCAGCCACAGAGAATCAAATGACCTCTTGTATAAAGTATCATTGACCAAGGCGAAAGATAGAGCTCGTTTTATAAGGTGATGTTTTGAGGACGCATCTTCGGGCGTTCGACGGTATTTGAAGTAGTCTATAAAGACTTCCCTCCAATCCTCGGCCTTTTCCCGGTCTTTTATTTGCAGAGCCATTTGCTCAGTCGCTCCCTTTTCTTCGGATGATTCCGGAGATATTTCCGCTGGGGCAAGCACCCGACGGCTTTGTACCACGATTCTTATGTCATCGAGGTTCTCATCAGCCAGTTCTTTAGCGAGCTTGGCCAATGCGTCCGCTTTGCTGTTTTCCGCGCGCGGTATGCTTTCCAAAATATAGGAGGGAATTTGGGTCAACAGTTGTTGCACCTTTTCACCGTACTTTACCAACTCCGGTTTACACGTTTGGTAGTGTAAGTCTACGGTAGCGCCCCGGCCGTCTACAGACGCCAAATGCGGAACAAAAACTTTTTAACTGACGCTATCGTATACTTTAACCTAGATCTGCCATTATTGCTAAACTAACAAACTGTAAAGAGAGTAGAAAGGTTATACCGAACGATCCGAGTCCTTCGTTCTTCAACCATCATCCCACGCTCCGTTGCGGCTGCTCCGATCTCGTCGATCTTCGATCTGCTCGTCCAGGTGGCACCACGTCAACGATTCTTTAAACGGGATCCCGCCTCTGACTTGAGGCAACTCGGTCGTCAAGTTTGCTAAAAGAGACGACCAAGAATGATGTAGAGAATGAATAGATTACTTTGTCTCACTTCGTCCAAAGCTGTGGACGATCGGTAAATGAAGTTGCCATTTTTATCGGGTGATGGAATGAAAGAGGCTATGAAATTTCCATGCACCATAAACCATAGTCTTTTTTACCAAAAAATGAAATCAATCTCTCTCTCTCACTCACAAGGGGGCCGGCCAATATATATGAAGAGGGAGGTGATGGTAGGAGCAAAGAGGGTGACCACAAGGATAAATATCATGAACAAATATCCTAAGGTTAAACAAGAATCATTAATGTTAAAGCATGAGTCATTAAAACCTAGTCATCATATAATAAATGCAAAGAAAGATGCATGAATCTAGTCACCAATCTAGAAGCTTCTAGAAGCACGACTCACCCTCATGACTCATCCGAGTGACGGAAAGATAAATCCGTTTTTAACCGAATGTTAAAAGACGGGCGATAGAAAACTGGAAACTGGCAACTTCCAAAAGTGATCCTGAAATGAGTTTCAGGATAACCCCGTAACTGTATAAATACACCCGCATTTGTATTACGACCGAATACAGATGCAACCGAGACAAAGATATTATATCTACTCAATATAATACTCGGATCCGGCTTAAACCAAAGCCGACCAGTATCATCTGTCCGAAAACCGACACGTGCGTAAACGCACGTGCATTCTCCGAACCCTGCCATAAAACCATACGACCTCTACAACGTTTCGCCCGAACTTGGGAAACTGTCTGTGGGGAACTCTAATGACTCGTCAGTACCCTGGCAGTGGGTTTAACCACAAACCGTCAGCGGCACTAGCTATGCGTAACGGCTGCCCATGGACTGACCTCAAGGGAGGCCGATGAGCGAACTCATCCGGAAACCCTACTGAGCCTAACAGTGACAATGTATATACAGTCCGGTCTGTTCGTCAATGAGTATCGCATATCTGCCTAGGGGGCTAGTAACGTCAGACCCCTAATAGCAGTATAAGTCGTGTCGGAGTGTAGCCCAATAACACCCTGAGATACTACTGGAGTACCTACCAGTAAATCTCCTGCCACGGCCGTGGGCTTTGTGTAATGGCTCTCCTAGACACAGCACGATCTCGCCCCCAATACCGGGAGAGACGAATCCCCTGCCGATCCGCTCACGTGCCTCCATATGGCTCGGGACTGTACCCAAAAACTACCTGTTTGCACGACTCCTTTGAGCCGTGGTAGGGTAGAAATCAAAACACAGTGGGAACTCACACGAGACAAATGACGATCTCAGGTCGATGAACTAACCTGTACACATGTCACCAGGGAACTGCTATCTGACGATATGTATAATACCAACTAGCAGATTCCCGGCGAGTCCTTTCCGGTGTACTCATAACCCAATGAGCACCTGTATACATCTTTGGTGATCCAACTGACACCAGTGGCTTGTGAGACCTGCCACCGCCCCTCGTCGGGGTCTCGACCGTACACACTAGTCTACTCCGGAGTATCGATGCCCTGTCTCGAAACTCCCACGACTAGGGACCACAATTAAGGATATGCATATAAACTACCCAACTCTCACATATATGATCACCATCATACTGTTAGTAGTAAAGCAAGATCCTAAGGGCTCTATCAAAGTGTAACATGTAATCAGTCACCTGAACATGTACACGACTGATAAAGGCAAACCAGATAGCATACTATCATCTCGAGTAAGACTGTCCTACCGGTATAGATCCTCCACAATCATTGTAATCACGTACCTGCGATCCAATAATTGACTCTGAGGGCACTATCTCCAACAATCTCCCACTTGCACTTAAGGCTAATTATTGCGATGTAGACTACTCACAGCCCGTGTGAAACCGAACATCCAACTCCTCTACTAATCAGTTTCACAAAGCCCGTTTGTAAAACTATTGTGTTCGAGAAATAGCCTCAGTGAGTGGATCCGCCTAGAAGTTTCTTTCTATATCTCTCTTAATCTCAAGTTCGCGGAGAAAACCATCTCCCGAATTGAGTAATACCTGTCTTAGAATATGTCTGGATATCTGATGGGACCTAGTTCATAAATGAACTCCAAATCCAAACTTCTTAGACTGTATCGATCACTGAATCTAATCAGTATCCGGCACCATGCCTCCCACAGTATTCTCTTGGACCACCTGTCCATAATACTGTCTCTCGTCAGAGGGAAAACTATAACTCTGACAATCACTCTGTCAACCATGTCACCTTTGAAGCTTGGAATGATAACCGTCTCCCGAAGGAGGCTGCCGTCATCTAATCCGTAGAACAAGTACTTATGTTCTAAAACTGCTTCCTTATGTTTTTCCAAGATTGGATTAATACAAACTTATTGCATCTAGTGCAAAAACAACATTTGGTGTGGTACTTGACATCTCATGATTGACTCAATTGCCTAAGCAAGTGATCTGCCAATCATGCACATCCCTCTCCCCTTCAGTCTGTAAGACACCTTTAGAGAGGGTGACTCCATCACCTGCAGGTACACGACCATGCTAGGAGTCATTTATTCTAAAAACCATTAGAATACTGTCAAAGTACCAACATTGGGAAACTACCCAAATCCAGATCTAAAACCATAGATCTAGAAACCAGAATGTCAATATTATATCCATATCCTGTCTGGAGAAACAACTGTGTGACGACCAAAGTACAACCGATCGTAGTATAGGAATTTTACTTCCTACTCTGTGTATGTCATCCAAATACCATGACATCACACCCTACTACCTCTTTAACAGATCCATCCCTTATTCTGATTGAAGTCAAACCTATGACTGTCACATCAAAAATAGATGATCTATCTCCGCTATAACTGCTCAAGTCTATAAATAGATATGAGCATCTTGCCCACTATGCTTCCGATGCTCCCACTGACTACGACAACCCTCATACCGGGTCTCATAGCCTGGAACAACAGTAGTGTCAAGTCTGTGTAGATAAGAACCTCCCTGTCACCGTCCTTGAGGCTACCGAAGTACCTCTCGGGTGTCTGAGGTTACCCACCATATCTGCGGAGTGGCTATTGGAATGTCAAACTTGATTGAATATATAGGTCCTATTAAATTTTCCGTAATCGTTTGCCGTTCTGGAATCACTTCCAGTTCTACCATACTCCCACTATGTTTTCTGAAAAAATTCTATTTTACTAAAACTGTGGCGAGTCAAGAACAATATCACTATTGATCTTCCAAATGGTAGAATATCAACCCTCGTCATAGCCAGGGTCAACCCACAAACAACCATTACAGAAACGTGCCCTGAGTTATCCAGAGTCTGGTTTTAAGCATAAGCTGGACAACTCCCCGTACCTTAACATCTTTTAAGGTATGAACCATTCTATATCCAATATAGAAACTTTGGCACTAATTTAATTAGAACCATATTCAAATCATGCAGCTGTCTCTAGTGCATATCAACTTAATGGAAAGAGGCTAATCAATATTACTCAACTTAGGAATCCATCCAATTATGAGTAAGCTGAAAGAGAAACAAGTTTCTCAAAACCATTACTATCATCTGAATACCAATCACAAGAATCTACATCTTCGATCTCTTTGAAGAATCCCGATACTTGTGACACCTGGTTCTCTACTTTATTCTTATACCCACAACTTCTCAAAACTTAGACCATGCATTTTTACGAAACACTTGTCTAAAAACTAGAGAAGTCATAAGTAAACAGAACATAGTACGAGGACCTACCCCTTTGTCCTGATGGACACTGGACAACATACAATACTCTGTATAAGTCCGCTGAGTTGAATAACTCAAAACCTGTGCGTCGTAGGTGGAAACTGTGCCCTGGCGATTTCCTCAAATATCACCAATTACAACGAATTCCGATATAATAAGGATAATCATCTGATTCCCAATAACTTACTCCCACTCATCATTTGTAAAACCATACAGATATGAGAATGAAACCTGGTAAATACATACCCTTAGAGTAAGTATCTAATCGGGAAAATAGTTTTTCTTTAACAATGCACTGAAACATGAAAATGTTTCGTAGGGGTATCCTGGTATTCATAGCAATGCCACTTCCATAATCCAATTCATGACTTCAACCGTATATTTTATTGCCACCTCTCCAAATCCCTTTATTTGTCTTTAGTCATTACCTTCTGTACACCATCGTTAGGCTAAATGGTTTTCTTCCTTCCCTACAGTTCGGCACCGGCCTATGGTTTGGAAGAAGACTATCCAGTAAGCATAATATGTGTACTCTCCTAAACCAAGGAGTACTCGCATCTTGAGAGAAGGTGATGATAAAAGACATCTGAATAATACCTTATTCTTTTAAAGGTGAAATAGGAGTGGCGATGAAGTACGCGGTTTTGGTCGTGAATGATAACAGTCGCAATTTACTTTGCCCTCTTTCTAATCCCTTTATTTTGTCTTACATATTACCTTCTGCACACCCTACTTAGGCTAATTGGTTTTCTTCATTCCCTACCTTTCGGCACCTGCCTATGGTTTGGAATAAGACTATCCAATAAGCGTAATAGGTGTACTCTCCTAAACCAAGGAGCCCTCGCAACCTGAGAGAAGGTGATAATAAAAGACAACTGAATAAACCAATTCTATTTCTCCTGAACCTGGATCCATCCTCGAAGAAGTCCCTTCGAGTTCGTATATAACCATACGATGGATCTATCCAATGGAAGTGGATGTCCGTAGTAATACGGGTGTTCTGAGAAATACAAAGGGTAAAAGAAGGAGTGGCAATGACTTACGCAACTCAGACAATCCAAAAGCTAGTATTTTAAGAAGGTTCGGTCAACTTGATCACTGAGTCATAGTCTAGGGTCGGTCAAAGGTCGCTGCCAGAGAGAGAGAGAGAGAGAGAGAAAAGAAACACTCTGCGTGCACTCTAACCTAGATCAAAATGGTTATCACTTTATCTAATCCGGAAACCTCCCACTGTCCTGTCAAATTCTCCCCCAAACCTGAAAGAAGAATCAATTGGGATCACCCGAAGAGTAAACCAACTCATCAGTGGGAATCGGGATCCAACTCTCATCGCATGATAACGTGATGGAATGCATCCACGTTACTCATACTCCAGAAGGTATGCGCATACTTGGCAAGTTTCAGTTTCTTTAGAAACCCCCGATATGATTTTTGCCCCATGCTCTTATAACCTTGGCGTTAGGTCAAAATGTCATAAGTCACATGCCAAGTTCTACCCGTCACTATCTTGTTAATTTGAACCCACCCGCACATGCCCTTGGCGTTAGGTCAAAATGGCAGAATGGCTGTCCCAAACTAACCCATCTATCTATGCAGCAATTGAATACCCAGCAGCTACCAAACACTATGCCTTGGCGTTAGGTCAAAATACATAGCTTGAATACTACAGAATACCCAAAAGAAGTGACGGAGGGTTACGGCTGGTTTTTGGCGAAAAACCTTTAACGTAGTGAACTTGATATCGCTGAAGGAACCTGATAGCTTTTTAAAATATAGTGGCGAAAACTTTTTGCTAAAGAGGTCATTCCCGGTAAAGGGATCTCGGCTCTTTCCTCGTGGAATGAGGTGCAGGATATTCCACTGAATACCGCGGTGCAAAGCAACTTGTAATCGACTATAGTGAAGTTATTACCCTGACGCAAACTTCTGCCCAAGGGGTCAGTCCCGGTGAAGGGATATCGGCCCTTGCCCCGTCGAATGAGGTGCAGGATATTCCACTGAATACCGCTATGCAAAACAAAAGGAAACGTCTTTGCAATAACACCTTTTAAATTTGTTCCAACAACTGCAAACAGGTTTGTTTTACTTTGCATTGATAAGAATCAACGCAGTCCCATCAATCAATCACACCAGAAAAGAACGAAAATAAAATGTACGCATATGCCATCCGCATTCGTCACTGGGTCTCGTCATCACCCGTTAGGTTACTTAACTAACGACAGAGCGTGGACTGGACTAGTGCGTGTGTAAAACATATACAACATCTAATAGTATATAAACCAATATATAATAATCGCTCCAGGCGTGATAATATGCAACATTACAGAAAAGTAATAAGTATCACAGAACAATACAGATAATCTGGGATCCCCGGGTTTCACAGAGCCGTTGCTGAAACCCGACGTTCCCCTGTCATATGGATAGCCTGTGCAATGAAACCTAGACCCCTACGGGTGCGGTAAGTTACCCGCCAAAACCTGAAGCGAGGCAGCCCTTTACAGCATAGTGAATGGACCACACTGCACTTCACGGAATCCGGTAATCTTGGGCACCCCTCCTTGGGTCAACCTGTACCCCCTACGAGTGCGGCGAATAGTCTGCCAATTCTAGAGTGAGGCCACTCTGCCTCTCAAAGCCATGAGATGCGGACCCGTTGCCCTCCAGAACCCGGCTATCTGTGCACTCCGTCGCGGGGTAAAACCTAGTACAGTAATGAAAAATAGTACAACAGGTACATCGACCGCAACCTGGTCGTGCCCCAAAAGAATATTATACAACAGGCAGTGACGGCAGTCCACATGTTGGACGCTCGCCCCGCAATATCAAATGTACAAATAAATCCAAACTGCACTATCATTCACACTGCTATCCACCACGACAAATCCGCAACATCACAGCACAATACATAACATCAACGCGAATGTCACGTTCGCAAACCCATCTAAAAGAACTATAGCAATCAGACGCGGTTTACCGATCAAATGACATTCCCGATCGGAGATATAATGTAAGCAATGTAAACTAACATGTTTAAATTTTGATCGACTAAATATCACAAAGTGGGCCCCACAAACAACTGGTGGACAGTAACAAAATCTGGCCCAAAAGATATATACCAAAAACCCCAAATTCCAACAGAGAAGACACTGTGCAAATTTGGTGCACTGATTCAATAGAACGGCCGCGGATGCGCGGCCAAACCATGGGTTTAGCCGCGATTCCACTGCAGTTTGGTGGAATCACGTGCTCAAATTTGGTCGGTGTGCTTCTGAAACCATGCACAACTTTCTGTGATATGTAGAATAATTTTAGGACATCATTTAAAATCGACAGAAACCGTGAACTTGGATTTTGCAGTTTTTGATTTCCGGTTCGATTGATGTTTTAAACGCGTTAGCACAAGTTAGTAAAGCAAAATGGTAAGGCTCTGATACCACTGTAAGTCTACGGTAGCGCCCCGGCCGTCTACAGACGCCAAATGCGGAACAAAAACTTTTTAACTGGCGCTATCATATACTTTAACCCGGATCTGCCATTATTGCTAAACTAACAAACTGTAAAGAGAGTAGAAAGGTTATACCGAACGATCCGAGTCCTTCATTCTTCAACCATCATCCCACGCTCCGTTGCGGCTGCTCCGATCTCGTCGATCTTCGATTTGCTCGTCCAGGTGGCACCACGTCAACGATTCTTTAAACGGGCTCCCGCCTCTGACTTGAGGCAATTCGGTCGTCAAGTTTGCTAAAAGAGACGACCAAGAATGATGTAGAGAATGAATAGATTACTTTGTCTCACTTCGTCCAAAGCCTTGGACGATCGGTAAATGAAGTTGCCATTTTTATCGGGTGATGGAATGAAAGAGGCTATGAAATTTCCATGCACCATAAACCATAGTCTTTTTTACCAAAAAATGAAATCAATCTCTCTCTCTCACTCACAAGGGGGCCGGCCAATATATATGAAGAGGGAGGTGATGGTAGGAGCAAAGAGGGTGACCACAAGAATAAATATCATGAACAAATATCCTAAGGTTAAACAAGAATCATTAATGTTAAAGCATGAGTCATTAAAACCTAGTCATCATATAATAAATGCAAAGAAAGATGCATGAATCTAGTCACATCTAGAAGCTTCTAGAAGCACGACTCACCCTCATGACTCACCCGAGTGACAGAAAGATAAATCCGTTTTTAACCGAATGTTAAAAGACGGGCGATAGAAAACTGGAAACTGGCAACTTCCAAAAGTGATCCTGAAACGAGTTTCAGGATAACCCCGTAACTGTATAAATACACCCGCATTTGTATTACGACCGAATACAGATGCAACTGAGACAAAGATATTATATCTACTCAATATAATACTCGGATTCGGCTTAAACCAAAGCCGACCAGTATCATCTGTCCGAAAACCGACACGTGCGTAAACGCACGTGCATTCTCCGAACCCTGCCATAAAACCATACGGCCTCTACAACGTTTCACCCGAACTTGGGAAACTATCTGTGGGGAACTCTAATGACTCGTCAGTACCCTGGCAGTGGGTTTAACCACAAACCGTCAGCGGCACTAGCTATGCGTAACGACTGCCCATGGACTGACCTCAAGGGAGGCCGATGAGCGAACTCATCCGAAAACCCTACTGAGCCTAACAGTGACAATGTATATACAGTCCGGTCTGTTCGTCAATGAGTATCGCATATCTGCCTAGGGGGCTAGTAACGTCAGACCCCCAATAGCAGTATAAGTCGTGTCGGAGTGTAGCCCAATAACACCCTGAGATACTACTGGAGTACCTACCAGTAAATCTCCTGCCACGGCCGTGGGCTTTGTGTAATGGCTCTCCTAGACACAGCACGATCTCGCCCCCAATACCGGGAGAGACGAATCCCCTGCCGATCCGCTCACGTGCCTCCATATGGCTCGGGACTGTACCCAAAAACTACCTGTTTGCATGACTCCTTTGAGCCGTGATAGGGTAGAAATCAAAGCACAGTGGGAACTCACACGAGACAAATGACGACCTCAGGTCGATGAACTAACCTGTACACATGTCACCAGGGAACTGCTATCTGACGATATGTATAATACCAACTAGCAGATTCCCGGCGAGTCCTGTCCGGTGTACTCATAACCCAATGAGCACCTGTATACATCTTAGGTGATCCAACTGACACCAGTGGCTTGTGAGACCTGCCACCGCCCCTCGTCGGGGTCTCGACCGTACACACTAGTCTACTCCGGAGTATCGATGCCCTGTCTCGAAACTCTCACGACTAGGGACCACAATTAAGGATATGCATATAAACTATCAAACTCTCACATATATGATCGCCATCATACTGTTGGTAGTAAAGCAAGATCCTAAGGGCTCTATCAAAGTGTAACATGTAATCAGTCACCTGAACATGTACACGACTGATAAAGGCAAACTAGATAGCATACTATCATCTCGAGTAAGACTGTCCTATCGGTATAAATCCTCCGCAATCATTGTAATCACGTACCTGCGATCCAATAATTGGCTCTGAGGGCACTATCTCCAATAGGTAGTCGCCGTTTACTTGACTAACGACCAGTTGAGAATCTCCGTATATGAGGAGGTTTTCAATTCTTATGTCAATGGCGATCTCGAGGCCTGCTATCAAAGCTTCGTATTCGGCTTCGTTATTTGTCCCCGGCTCTGTTAAAGAGAAAGCGAAGCGCATTATCTCTCTTTGTGGAGTCACGAAGATGAGGCCTACCCCCGATTTGATTATAGGAGTACTTTGTTTGCGCCTTTTCAAGGAAGATGCTCCATCGAAATAAAGTTCCCATTGGGTATCACCACCGTCGATCGCGTCAAACGCATGTTCGTCTGGCAAATCGCAATCCAGAGGAGAATCAGTAGGTATCGGGTGCTCAGCGAGGAAGTCGGCGATGGCCTGGCCTTTCACTGCCTTGAGAGGTTGATACATTATCGAAAACTCCATCAAGAGCAGAGCCCATTTAGCGAGTCGTCCCGTCAATATGGCCTTTGACATTAAATACTTAAGAGGGTCTACCTTTGAAATGAGACGGACCTCATGCGCCAACGCATAGTGCCTGAGCTTTGTTATCGCGAAGATCAACGCCAGGCAGTGTTTTTCAATGGGGGAGTAGTTGCTTTCTGCCCCCAGCAGAACTCGACTTAAGTAGTAGAGTGCTCTTTCCTTCCCTTGGTCATTCTCTTGTGCCCATAATGCGCCTAAGGAACCTTCAAGGGCGGTTGTATAAAGAATGAGGGGTTTTCCCTTGACCGGAGCAGCCAACACTGGCGGGTTCTGCAGGTATTGTTTGATCTCGTCTAGCGCGCTTTGGCATTTTTGGTCCCAAACGAACGGGGTTCCCTTCTTCATCAGGTGGCTATAGGGACGGCATTTTCCTGAAAGGTTGGCTATAAATCGGCATATATATGCGAGCTTCCCTTGGAGAGACCGCAGTTGTTTGAGAGTCCTTGGCGGAGGCATTTCCATGATCGCCTTGATCTTTGACGGATCTATTTCGATACCCCGGTGTCGGATGATGAATCCCAGGAATTTGCCCGAGGAAACTCCGAATGCACACTTGAGAGGGTTCATCTTCAAGTTGTATTGTCGAAGACGTTGAAATACGGTCTTCAGATGCTCGAGATATTCCTCATATGATTTGCTTTTAACCACGAGATCGTCGATATAACATTCGACGATTTCATGTATAAGGTCATCGAAGATCTTCGTCATGGCCCTCTGGTAGGTGGCGCCGGCGTTCTTTAGACCGAAGGGCATCACCTTATAACAAAATATTCCCAAAGGGGTCCGAAAAGTGGTGTGCTTCTGGTCTTCGGGATGCATTTTTATCTGATTATATCCTGACGAGCCGTCCATGAAGGAGAAAACCTCATGATTGGACGTATTGTCTATCATTAGTTCGGTAACTGGCACTGGGAAATCGTTCTTCGGGCAAGCTTTATTAAGATCCCGGAAGTCTACGCATATGCGCACTGTCCCATTTTTTTCATCACCGGGACAATGTTGGCGATCCATTCAGGGTATTGAACTTCCTGGATGAAGCCAGAGTCGATCAGCTTTTTGACTTCAGCATTGATACTCATTTCAAGCTCGAGCCGCATTCTTCTCGGCGCTTGTTTGACTGGCTTGGCGTCCGGAGATATCGCCAATCTGTGCACAGCAATTTCTGGATCTAGTCCTGGCATTTCGGAATAGTTCCACGCGAAGCAATCTCTATGCTGTAGAAGCACGCCCTTTAACGCAACCACCCTTTCTTCAGATAGCAGCTCGCTGATGAATGTCGGTCGCGGGTCATTTGCCGTTCCCAACTCAATTTTCTTAAGGTTATCTACAGTGGTATGGATTCCATCTTCCAGCTCTTTTGGCGCTGGTGGGAATTCTAAGATCACCTCATCATTGCTGTTTTCGAAGCACCGGAGAAGGCTGTCCATGTTCTCGGGCTCTTCTTTTAATATCGTTATCACGTGACAAGTACGAATTCGCTTCCAATCCCAATGTGGAACTGGTCCTTCTTCCGTGGCCTTGGGTTCGTGCTTCTGTGGCGGCGCTACCCTCCAGTTGTCGGACAGAGCGAACTTGCCAAGCTGATACTGATCTTCAACCCAATTCTTGAAGGTGAAGCAGTCCTCGAGAGGGTGCCCTATCACTCGGTGATAAGGGCAATAGTCCGGGTGAGAGACTTCGCCTGCTTGTTCGGGGTGTTTAGACTCCGGCAGTGTAAGCATCTGATGTTTTAGAGCGAGGTCAAGTATCTTCTTCGTCTTGTCCCGCGGAAACGAGTATGCTCGACCCATTTTCTTCATAAGGGATAGATCAATAACGCTCGACTCCCGTTTGCGTGGCTTCTTAGCCCTGCTTTGTTGCTGTTAAGCGCCTTTTTGGCCTTTCGACTTATTTCTGCCTCTGCGTCGAGCCTTTTTTATAACAGGTTGACAGGGGGCGGCACTTTCATCTTTCACGGTCTGTTGAAGGAGACGTTGTGTTTTGGCTTTCTCGTAGATGGCCATTTCACTGTTGTGATCATCTCGGACTTTTTGACCAGCTTCCCTTATAAGCCTGTCCATTTGTTCTTCGAACGACGGACTGGGCTCTTTTGCATCTGGAACTTTCGCTGGCTCAAGATTAGCGTCCTCCCATTGAGCATCCACTTCTTCATCGAAGTCGTATACGACGTAGCAGCTGTTTAGTAGCTCTCGTTTCTTTGACCGGATGTATCCAAGTCCTTTTGTCTTCATTCTCCCATTAGGCAGTTTGCGTTGAGTCCCGGGAACGTTCCAGACTTTGTCATAGAACTTGGCTTTTCGAACGGTCTGCTTGAAGGATATCCCCTGGCGTTTCAGCAGCTTTTTCAAACCTTGCGTATAATATCTGGGAAGACGGATAGGCTGAAACCTGTCGAGCGTAGGATCCGCGCCATGCCAGATTTCTTTCTCCACTTTGGTTTCTTCAGAGTGGTAGAATAGAATTGCTTTTTCGCTTTCTCTCCTGGGAGGGATATAGAATGTTTGCAGCTTTTCTATAGTGTAAATATCAAGTGAATCCAATTCTTTATGGTGCTTAAGCGGCACCATAGCGATTTGTAGACTTTGTTCTTCATCAGTGAACGTTCGTATTGAAGGTCGAGCAGAGAATACAGCATGGATCTCATCTTCCGAGTCGCTACCAAAGATCAACGCAGGAGCGGATGGCCCTGGCTTGTTGTGTTGGGGCGGACCTGAATAAACTATCTCCTCTTCCTCCTCGGTATCACTGCCGAAGACAGGGATAGTGGCATTAGCTTTATTCTCCGGCTTGTGACACCTCTCTGTGTCTTCGAAATCCGATAAGAAGTATTTGGCATCTTCATATTTGCGGACCTCGTTCACAGAGAACGGGTTCAGTTCTCCCGCCACGGTATACTCGAGACCATCCTTAGAATACTTCATACACTGATGTTGTGTGGAAGGGATGATGTTGTACTCGTGTAACCACGGTCGGCCGAGCAGAGCGTTGTAGCATGTCTTGGCGTCTATGACGTGGAACTTAATGTCCGTGACGAGTAGCCCGAAGCGTAGCGTCAGTATCACAGACCTAAGAGTTCTTGATGACTGGGAGTCAAACTCGGAGATAGTGATCTTGTCCCGCAAGGTGTTGGATGCTCATGCAGATTTCTTTTAACACCCGCACATTGAGGAGGTTAACGGAGGATCCATTGTCGATCAGGATTTTGCCTATCTTTATATCGTGGCAGTATCCTGAGACATAGAGGGGGTGATTATGTTCGCACGTCCCAAGGAGAAGGTCTTCATCACCAAAAGCGACATCGGCCGTGTGCACTTCCTCCAATTCATCCTTCATCTTTTCTTCGGCCAGGAAAGCTTGGAATTGCTCCGGATCCTGTAGTGCCTTAATCAACGAGTCTCTCGCCTCGTTTGATAACAAAAGGGCGTCAAGAATGCTGAGCTGTGAGGGTAGCTTCCTTAGATGCGCTAAGACATTGTAATCCACCTTATTTCTCTTCGGAGGGTCTTTGGCACTTAGCTCCTCCACAACTTGGTCATCTAAGACGATTGTTGGATATATGTATGCCCTAGAGGCCATTATGAGATAGTGTATGTACTGATGTATATATATATATATATTCGGGGGACAATCTTGCTCAAAATGATAGTATGCTATCTAGTTTTTACTTTATCATATGTTCACTTGATCATGTTTATATTCATTTGATGCATGTTGATAAAGCCCTAAGGATATTGGCTTGACTACTGGAACTATAATGCGGATCATACTAGTGGGACATCTGTAGTTTATAAGCATATCCTTGAAATGTTCCTAGTCGTAGGTATATCGAGACAGGGCACCGATATTCCAGCTTAGACTAGCGTATACCATTCTTGTTCCATATGATGGGCGATGGATGATCCCATATCCGTCTGGTGTGTTGACACCGAAGATAGTATACGGGTGCTCAGTGAGACTGGGTACACTGAACGGACTCACCGAGAACTCCTATATGGTATTATATCATACGTCGGATAGCAGTTCTCAGGTGACACTGGTACAGGTTAGTCTGTAGACCCGAGATCGTCATAGAGTCTTGTGTGTCCTCCCACTGTACTTTGATCTCCACCCTACTACGGCTCTACCGAGTCATACAAACAGGTGGATTTTGGGTATAGTCTCGAGGCATGTGGAGGCAGTGAGCGATAGGAGGGGTTTCGTCTCTCCCGGTATTGGGGGTTGATGATGTGCTGTGCACGATTGGCTATAACAGGAAGTCCCTGGCCATGGCTGCTGAGATATTACTGATAAGTGTTATCAGTAAGTTTCTCGATCTGTTATAGACCATATACCGGCATGACTTATTGAGTTATTGGGGTCGACGATTCCATCCCTAGACTCGATATGCAGCATATTTGACGAAGAGACCGGACTGTACGGTTAGTGTTGCCAGATGGATTGACAGGAGTTTTGACAGATTCGCTTGTTCTTATTCTGATCGCTCAATACCCGGGTGACCGTTATGTTTAGCTGACCGCTTGCGGCTTGTAGGTGTTTGATATGATCATCATTTGCTGCTGGCGTATTGACGAGTCTTAGAGTCCCACATAGAAGTTTCTCGGCTCTGGCGAAACGAAGTGGTGCACATATGAGATATGCGCGGAGCCTCGATTAAATACTAGTATATGATACTGTATTTTAATCGGGCATTTAATATTAGTCGGGTCGTATAAGATATGACCAATTTATTAAATCAAGTGTTGATTTAATATTGGCTTTTATATTATTTATTTAAATCCTTTTCTTCTTATGGATACATGCATGTATATGTACATGATGATGTGCATACATACATACATGAAATGTATCATGGTTGATGATACAAAGAGGATGGCAATATAAGAATCATATTGAAGATAAAATGATATATATTGATATTTTCAAAAAGGATAAAAGGCAAAAGAAAAAGGATAATGACTCATTTCTTTTCCACACTCTTCTACACAATTCCATGGTTGAATTTGACTCAACCATGGTTACTTTTCCTTTTGCCCTTTAACCTTAGTTGAAATATCTAGATATTATCTTAACCATGGTTGTGGTTATGATAAGATCTTTTTCTCTCTCTCATTTTCTTTTATCATTATCAATATTATCATTCCAAAAGAAAGGAGAGCCATCTTCTTCCTCAAAAAACCCTAGCTCTCTTTTAAATGTTAAAAAGGAGTTAGAAATAGAAAAGAAAAGGTAATAAATAAGAATAGCAACCACTTCATCATCCTACACAACCATAGCTATCTTGTGTAGGGTGTTGTGCTTCAAGTTTGTCAAAGATCGAAGGAAGCATCAAGCTTAGGGCAAAGTGCTTCGGGTGGATCGTCGTGGACGAGGAGTTGATCAAGTGAACCTTTTCAAAGCCGAGGAGTCTTCCAAAGAGGTCTACAAAGGTTGTAGTCTCATCACTTAGCATAACTTAACTCTTAATCTTGATACTATTAATTGTTACTTCATATATTCTAGTTCGATTCTTTGTATAGTTTGCTTAGCACCTCAAAATTTTTATTGTTATAGCATGTATGATGCTTCTAAACCTTACTAGAGGTGTTAAGAAAACCCTACATGGTATCAGAGCCAAGCTAGAACTTTGTGGTAACCTAAACGACGTTGAAAACATCGAACGGACGAAAATCGACACCCGGGGGGTGCTCTCTGGAAATTTTTTAAAAACCTGGAATTTTTCAAATTAAAAATATGTAAAAAATTAAGCAGGGAAATATAAGGGCTCACCAGAAAAACGATCCCATAAATCGACTATACGGCCGCGGATCCGCGGCCCAAGAGGCTTTTGGCGCGGCGGTTCCGCGGCGGTATAGTTGATTCATGGGCCGTATTTTCTTGTGCTGGCCCGTATGTACTTTCTGTTGTTACTGGTATTTTTATAATTGGCCCAGGTGTTGAGCTTTCAGAGCAGTTTGTGGATGTTTAATTTGTTTGATCGGATGTTCCAACGTCGCTTAGTTTAATAGTATGTGTTACAATAATTGAAATCTACAAATTTGTTTGTTGCGTGTAAATCTAGCAGTTCGGTCTCGGGATAAACGGAAATCTTGTTGAATTATCCGGTTTGTTTTGAAAATTTGTTTTCTTGAATGAGACCCAAATGCGAGCTTTACATTGTTTAGGCATGAAATCTTGTATATGTGATATTCTGGATTTGTGTTGTCTAAAGGCGGTTAAAGATTCCAATTGTTGTATTTTTCCATTTTATTTCTCTGTGTGGATGGGATTTGATATGCAGGATTGTCGCAATGAATAGCCGGGGGTTTTCTTTTTATGTGAGATGAGAGTATTCTTTCAATTCATGTAATATTAATTTGTATGTAATATTCTTTTATTTGGGGCACTTCCGGGGTGAGGTTGTTGTCACCAGTGTTGTATATTATTTACTTTTCCGCATTAGGACAGACCCAAGGAGGAGGGCACAAGTGACCGGGTTCTTGGGTTCAGTGGGAGGCCATCTCGAGGAGTCGAGACCGGGTCTCCTAAACTCCAGAATTGGCAGGGTTGCTTGCCGCTCTCGTAGGGGTCTAAGGGTGTGGGCTTTGGCTATTTATTGCGACCGTGGAATCCGTATTTTTATTGCTGGCTAAATATAAAATACGGACCTCCTAGATATCCTTTATGTGCTTCTGCTGTTTTCATTATCTGATGTGATCTTTTAATGCATGTCTGAGACGAATGAAATTTTATATATGATATATTTTAAATGTTACTTATGTTTTACACCCGCACTAGCCCCGTCCCGGTATGCCGTTAGTTAAGTAACCTAACGGTGCATATCAGGACACTGTGACGAATGCGAGTGGCATAAGTGTACGTTATATTTTCGTTTCTCTCTGTAATGGCTTAGGATTTAAATGATGGGACTACATTAATGAGATTAATGTAAAAGATAAATGAACCTAAAAGGATATTGTAGAATCAAGATTTGAAACACACTCGGCTTTTTTCAAAAAGCAAGTTTCTAAATGCGGAGCTTAAGCCACTCCTTTTAAAAACCCATTAGATTCTACAATGATATCAAGTTCAAAGCGTCAAAAGTTTTCTTAAAAACTATCCGCCACCCTCCGTCATTTTAGGAAGCAGAGTACTTAGTATTCGTGCTGCGTATTTTGACTTTAGTTAAGGCACAGTGAACGGTAGCTGAGTGATGTCTTCCAACCCTGCATATGATGCAGATTAGTTAGGACATTCATATGATTATGTTGACTTTAGTTAAGGGTCATATGAGTGGGTCTAGTTAATCACGAAATAACGGGAAGAACTTGACTAGTATTTATGATATGTTGACTTTAGTTAAGGTCATAAGTACTAGGGGTAAAAATCATATCGGGAATTTCAAGAGTTGAAAATTACAATGAGATTGTATACCTACTATATGATAATAGGATCCCGATCCCACTGCGAGCAAATGTTGCTCCCGGGAGAATTTTGCACTTTACAATTAGCTGACTCGGTAGGTGTCTAGAAAGGTGCTAAACGGGGCTAAGCCTCTGGGAAGACGAGGTTTACTTTAATTAGGTCCGTGCGAAAGCACGGGGAACCTCCCTCAAGTACCGGCACTGGCCTGGCTGAGAGGTTGGCGAAGTTGTAGAATGTAATTAATCCCGGTTAGTTTTCTTTTTAAAAGGTTTTAAAGAAAATTTGATAAAAACAGTGGGAGACATCGATTAGACAAGATAATAACCAATCTGATCTTTGCAAGAGCATTCGCTAAGTGTATTCTTTTCTCTCTCTTAATGGCAGATACCCATGACAGGACTTAAGCTTCTATTAGATAAAAACAAGCTGAATGGGACCAACTATAAAGACTGGCTGAGGAATTTAAACATAGCCTTGACTTATGATAAAGTATCATATGTCCTTACAGCCCCAGCCTTGTCCCCCCTATGTCCTAAACCTTCAGTTGCGGATATAGAAATCCATAAGACATGGGACGCTGACTGTGCCACGGCAAAATGCTTCGCGCTTGCATCGATGGATAACACACATCAGAAGCAGCATGAGAATATGGACGTACAAGCCATATTCCTCCATACAAAAGAGTTGTATGGAGAGCAATCCCGCGTATTACGATACGAAGCGTCTAAGAAACTGTTTCAGATGCGCATGACCGCTGGCACAGCAGTAGGAGACCAGGTTCTGAAAATGATAGCTCTCATAGAAGAGCTTGAGGACCTTGAGTGGACAATGGACAATGAACAGTATACAGATATTATTCTACAGTCTCTCCCCTCCACCTTTGCTCAGTTCATCGTTAAATTCAACATGCACAACATGGAGAAGGAACTGCCTAAACTCCTTAATATGTTAAAGAGTGCAGAGAGTACACTGAAGTCAGTGAAGACTCCCGTTATGTCTGTTGGGCAATCCTCCTCATCTTACCCAAAAGCTAAGGCCAAGGGAAAGATGAAGAAGAAACCCACCAAACCTAAGGGTGGAGTCAAAAAGGTAAAGGGAAAAGGCAAGTCCAAGGTTGGGGCAACAGAGAAAGGTGAATGTTTCCATTGCAAGAAGACGGGACACTGGAAAAGGAACTGTATTGAGTACCTAGCACTCAAGAAGAAGCATGGTGATGCTTCAGCTTCAGGTGTGTTCGTAATTGAAAACTGTTTTTCTATTAATTCTGCTTCCTGGGTATTGGATACCGGTTCGGGTTCTCATATTTGCAATTCTGTGCAGGCGTTGAGAAATAGCAGAGTTCTGAAGACAGGTGATCATACTCTCCAAGTTGGAAATGGTTCCAATGTAAATGCAGTTTCAGTAGGAGAGTATCACCTAGGTTTGCCTTCGGGTTGTATATTGGTTTTGAACTCATGTTATTTTGTACCGAGTATGCTTTGTAATATTATATCTGTTTCCTTGTTAGACAATGAAGGGTATCATTTTGCTGTACAACACAATGTTATGAACATTAGACTGAATCAAGAGTTGATTGGTTGTGGTACATTAAATAACGGGATATACGTCCTTAATCAACACACAGTTTTCAACGTACAACACAAAAATAAAAGAAAATTTTCAGAGATAAATGAAGCTTTTCTTTGGCATTGTAGACTTGTTCATATTAATGAAACAAGACTAAACAAGCTTCATAAAGATGGATATTTAAATTCATTTGAGTATAAATCTTATGCAACTTGCCAGTCTTGTATCAAAGGTAAAATGACCAAAACCCCGTTTACAGGACACGGAGAAAGAGCTACTGAGCTCCTAGGCCTCATACATAGTGATGTATGCGGACCAATGTCTACACATGCAAGAGGCGGTTTTTCATACTTCATAACTTTTACTGATGATTTCTCAAGATTTGGTCATGTATATTTGATAAAACATAAATCTGAAGCTTTCGAGAAATTCAAGGAGTATAAACATGAAGTAGAAAACCAAACGGGAAAGAGTATCAAGATACTTTGATCAGATCGAGGTGGAGAGTACTTAAGTACTGAGTTCTTAGACTTCCTAAAAGAGAATGGGATTCTCTCTCAGCTCACTCCACCTTACACACCACAGCACAACGGTGTGTCAGAACGAAGGAATCGTACCCTATTAGATATGGTACGATCCATGATGAGTGATGCTGAGTTACCTCTCTCGTTTTGGGGGCATGCATTGGAAACAGCAGCTTTTCTGTTAAACAAAGTTCCAACCAAAACCGTGTCTACCACTCCATATGAGATATGGCATGGAAAGAAACCATCTCTTAAAAGAGTTAAGATTTGGGGTTGTCCGGCTTTTGTTAAAAAACAGAATCCAGACAAACTCGAGACACGATCAGTCAAATGTATATTTGTAGGATATCCTAAACATTCGTTTGGGTATCTTTTTTACCACAAAGAGGAACAAAAGGTGTTTGTTTCTCAGTATGCCACCTTTTTAGAAGATGAGATTTTTTCAAACAATACAAATGGCAATGTGGTAAATCTAGAAGAAGTTCTAGAAACACAAGTTACAAATGACAACTTGGCTGAACCTGAAGTCATAACAGAATCTAATGAACCTCAGCCACTCCGTAGATCTGGCAGGATTTCTCGCCAACCGGAGAGATACTAAGGTTTTCTCGTTGATGGTGATAGAGAAGATTGCATCATGGATGATGATGATCCTTCCAGTTTTCATCAGGCTATCACGAGTGGTGACTCTGTGAATTGGCTGGATGCCATGAGATCCGAAATGGAGTCCATGTACACCAACAAAGTATGGACTTTGGAAGATGTACCCTCCGGGATAAAACCTGTGGGATGCAAATGGATCTTTAAAAGAAAGATCGGTGTAGATGGATAGGTAGAGACCTATAAGGCAAGGTTGGTAGCGAAAGGTTTTCGTCAAAGACCAGGTTTGGACTATGACGAGACTTTCTCTCCGGTAGCCATGCTTAAATCCATTCGGATCCTACTTGCTATTGCTGCTCACTACGACTATGAAATCTGGCAGATGGACGTTAAAACTGCATTCCTAAATGGTGATTTAGAGGAATGCGTTTATATGGATCAACCAGAGGGATTCATTGATAGTGGGAGCAGCGGTAAAGCATGTAAGTTACTTAAATCCATTTATGGATTAAAGCAGGCATCACAGAGTTGGAACATCTGTTTTGATGATGTTATCAAAGAGTTTGATTTCATCAAAAATCCAGATGAACCTTGTGTTTATAAGAAGACTGTAGGAAGAAATGTCGCAATCCTCGTATTGTACGTAGATGGCATACTTCTGATAGGAAATGACATTCCTATGCTACAGTCGGTCAAATCATTCTTATCACAAAGGTTCTCCATGAAGGACCTGGGAGATGCCACATACATATTGGGTATACGGATCTATAGGGATAGATCCAAACGGTTATTGGGATTGTCCCAAACCAAGTACATAAACACCATCCTAAAGAGATTTAGTATGGAAGACTCCAAGCGGGGTGCCTTACCCGCTTGCCATGGAGTCACTCTCTCAAAAGACGATTGCCCAAAGTCTGACATAGAGAGAGCTCGCATGAGCATTATTCCCTATGCTTCGGCAGTGGGATCGATAATGTATGCAATGTTATGTACACGCCCTGATGTTGCTTATGCACTTAGTGTAGTAAGCAGGTATCAATCTAACCCAGGGGAGAATCACTGGATTGCTGTAAAGAACATTCTTAAGTACTTGCGAAGGACTAAAGAATTGTTCTTAGTGTATGGTAATGGAGATCTCCAAATGGAGGCCTTTACCGATTCGAGCTTCCAGAGTGACAAGGATGACAGCAAGTCTATCTCAGGGTTTGCATTTACCCTCAATGGAGGGACGGTGAGTTGGAAGAGTTCCAAACAGGATACCGTTGTAGACTCAACGATGGAAACTGAATATATTGCTGCAAATGATGCTGCCAAGGAAGCCGTCTGGATGAGAAAGTTCATCGCGGAGCTAGGAGTAGTTCCAACCATTATTGATCCAATACCTCTATATTGTGACAATAATGGGGCTATGGCGTTGGCCAAAGAGCCCAGGTCCCATCAGAAGTCCAGACACATCCTGAGGCGATATCATATGATCCGGGAGATAGTTGATCGCCGTGAGATCGAGATTAAGAGAGTAGACACAAAGAACAACGCTGCGGATCCATTCACCAAGGCCCTCCCTCAGCCGCAGCATGAGCGACTTTTTGAGATGTTAGGTATGAGATATGCCGATAACTGGCCTTAGTGCAAGTGGGAGATTGTTGGATATATGTATGCCCTAGAGGCCATTATGAGATAGTGTATGTACTGATGTATATATATATATATATATATATATATATATATATATTCGGGGGACAGTCTTGATCAAAATGATAGTATGCTATCTAGTTTTTACTTTATCATATGTTCACTTGATCATGTTTATATTCATTTGATGCATGTTGATAAAGCCCTAAGGATATTGGCTTGACTACTGGAATTATGATGCGGATCATATTAGTGGGACATCTGTAGTTTATAAGCATATCCTTGAAATGTTCCTAGTCGTAGGTATATCGAGACAGGGCACCGATATTCCAGCTTAGACTAGCGTATACCATTCTTGTTCCATATGATGGGCGATGGATGATCCCATATCCGTCTAGTGTGTTGACACCGAAGATAGTATACGGGTGCTCAGTGAGACTGGGTACACTGAACGGACTCACCGAGAACTCCTATATGGTATTATATCATACGTCGGATAGCAGTTCTCAGGTAACACTGGTACAGGTTAGTCTGTAGACCCGAGATCGTCATAGAGTCTTGTGTGTCCTCCCACTGTACTTTGATCTCCACCCTACTGCGGCTCTACTGAGTCGTACAAACAGGTGGATTTTGGGTATAGTCTCGAGGCATGTGGAGGCAGTGAGCGATAGGAGGGGTTTCGTCTCTCCCGGTATTGGGGGTTGATGCTGTGCTGTGCACGATTGGCTATAACAAGAAGTCCCTGGCCAGGGCTGCTGAGATATTACTGATAAGTGTTATCAGTAAGTTTCTCGATCTGTTATAGACCATATACCGGCATGACTTATTGAGTTATTGGGGTCGACGATTCCATCCCTAGACTCGATATGCAGCATATTTGACGAAGAGACCGGACTGTACGGTTAGTGTTGCCAGATGGATTGACAGGAGTTTTGACAGGTTCGCTTGTTCTTATTCTGATCGCTCAATACCCGGGTGGCCGTTACGTTTAGCTGACCGCTTGCGGCTTGTAGGTGTTTGATATGATCATCATCTGCTGCTGGCGTATTGACGAGTCTTAGAGTCCCACATAGAAGTTTCTCGGCTCTGGCGAAACGAAGTGGTGCACATATGAGAGATGCGCGGAGCCTCGATTAAATACTAGTATATGATACTGTATTTTAATCGGGCATTTAATATTAGTCGGGTCGTATAAGATATGACCAATTTATTAAATCAAGTGTTGATTTAATATTGGCTTTTATATTATTTATTTAAATCCTTTTCTTCTTATGGATACATGCATGTATATGTACATGATGATGTGCATACATACATACATGAAATGTATCATGGTTGATGATACAAAGAGGATGGCAATATAAGAATCATATTGAAGATAAAATGATATATATTGATATTTTCAAAAAAGATAAAAGGCAAAAGAAAAAGGATAATGACTCATTTCTTTTCCACACTCTTCTACACAATTCCATGGTTGAATTTGACTCAACCATGGTTACTTTTCCTTTTGCCCTTTAACCTTAGTTGAAATATCTAGATATTATCTTAACCATGGTTGTGGTTATGATAAGATCTTTTTCTCTCTCTCATTTTCTTTTATCATTATCAATATTATCATTCCAAAAGAAAGGAGAGCCATCTTCTTCCTCAAAAAACCCTAGCTCTCTTTTAAATGTTAAAAAGGAGTTAGAAATAGAAAAGAAAAGGTAATAAATAAGAATAGCAACCACTTCATCATCCTACACAACCATAGCTATCTTGTGTAGGGTGTTGTGCTTCAAGTTTGTCAAAGATCGAAGGAAGCATCAAGCTTAGGGCAAAGTGCTTCGGGTGGATCGTCGTGGACGAGGAGTTGATCAAGTGAACCTTTTCAAAGCCGAGGAGTCTTCCAAACAAAGGTTGTAGTCTCATCACTTAGCATAACTTAACTCTTAATCTTGATACTATTAATTGTTACTTCATATATTCTAGTTCGATTCTTTGTATAGTTTGCTTAGCACCTCAAAATTTTTATTGTTATAGCATGTATGATGCTTCTAAACCTTACTAGAGGTGTTAAGAAAACCCTATAATGATATCTTCAGGGACCTTCTCTTTTCCCTTATCTTTTTTATTTGAGGGTCCGAGATTCTTTTCGGGCAGCGTGCGATTACGTAGCCGGATATTTTCGCAGACCTTCGGCTCTTCTTCTTTTCCCGAAGTGGATTCTTTAAAGAGAGGGGCAAGCTCCAGCTCCTCATCAGAATCGCTCCCGAATGTAGGCACCTGTGATCCCCCGGCGTTAACCATGCGACAATCACCGGTAGTTCTTTTAAGCTCTTCGGTCGTATTTTTACGCTCCCGACGAGTTTTGCGCTTCTCCCGTTTAAAGCGTTGTCGATGAGCAACGTATCCTTGCCACCATCTATCGAAAGCTTTGCACTCTTGAGTGGGGTGCGAAACCTTCTGATGATATAAGCAATAGGAGGGGTGTATTTCCACTTCACCGGTGATGTTTCTTTCGGAGGATGGTAGCTTCATGCCCACTGATATGGCCTTAGCAAACCTTTTCCTCATCTTAAATTGGCTTTTGTCGGTAGTGGAAGCATTTTGCTCCAGCGGGATTGTCTCAGCTCTTTCATCAAGTCGCTGGCGCTTGGCCCTTTCAAATATTATCACCTCGCGTTCTCGAACAACTTTACTTTTCAACCGAGCTTCATTAAGGAACGCGTCAATTACTTCATCTGATGGCCCCAGGATTTTTGGTTCAGGATCTGCCCCCAGCGTTTCAGTACAAGGAGTTTCCTCATCGTCCATGAACGAATGGGAAATCACATGACAGCTCGCCACGCATTCTTCAGATTCATCAGATGAACCTTCTCCCTCATCTTCCTTTTGAAAGACATGATTGAGGAACTCTTGGAGTGTAATGGGAGTCCGTGCTTTCTGGTTGTATTCCTCCAGTGCGTCAATTTGTTTTTGCAAGTCCGTGCGCTTGTCGCCAGGCTTCACGGGCTTCTTAGATTTCTTCTTCTTCTTTTTCAAAGATCTTGACCGCTGGTTGCGAGTGCTTGAGCCACCACCATCGATCTTTGGAGTTGGACGTGGCTTCAACATCCCTTCAATGACCTGCGGTTCCAGCGGGTTCTTCCACCTAATCGCTGGACATGTCTGAAAATCGTTTAGCATCCTCTTTGTCTTGGCTGATAATACAACCTCCCAAGGAGCTTCTTCAACGAAGGAGCATGTTGCCCCTGGCGTATTCGTCCCCTTAGAGGTATGGGGCCGCGAGGGATTCACCTTCCATTTGTCAGATAACGCGAATTTGCCCTGTCGGTGCTGGTTTTCAAGCCAATTTTTGAAAACGTAGCAATCTTCGATCGGATGGCCCAGTACTCGATGATAAGGATAGTAGTTGGGCTCGTTGACGTCACTTGGTTGTAACGGGCGTTTTGGATCCGGCAGATTTATGAGTCGGTTGCGCAACGCCAGCTCGAATAACCTTTTCGTTTTATCTTGGAGAAACGAGTAAGGACGCCCTAACCTCTCCTCAAGGTCTACGTACGGGAGCATATTATTTTGACGCACAATCAGCTTCGAGTTACTCTGTTGTTGTTGAGCATTAGCGACGACGATCGCTTTTCCCTTCCCTTTGTTATTTCGGGAGTCCGGCTTTGGAAGAGGAGGTTTATGGCCCATCTGATCCATCTGCGCTAGCTTGTCAATCAAGGCCTGGAAGGTAGTCGGCTTGAAAAACATCATAAATTGCGAGATGGTTGCTTGCGGATCAAGGGTTCCCATAAACATACCCACTGCGGGAGCTTCTTCAATGCGCTGCTCGCACTTCGACCATAAGTTCCGCCATCGTATAGCATATTGGACCCATGTCTCGCCTGGTTTTACCCTGGCGTTAATCAGTGCCGTCATCGGGGTGCGTTCACTGGCGCATGCAAAACGCTGAGTAAACAACAGCTCCATCTCTGCGAAGGTCTTGATAGAGTCATTCGGGAGCTCAGAGTACCACTCAAACGCCGTATCTGATAAACTTCCAACAAACTGGCGAAGCAAAATCTTGTCATCACCGCCAGTGTTGCCGCAGAGTGCCCTGAACTGGGCAACATGTTGATGAGGATTGCCCGTCCCCTTATAGACATGGAACTTGGGAATTGTGTAACCCGACGGGTACTTGATCTGGTCGTACCAACTTGGATATGGCCGCCCCGTTTTTACGACCTGGCCGGCTACTTCGGTCGCATGATGAACCCGTATTCGTTGGGCTATGTACTCATCCAAATCAGCTTTAGAGATTGTATCCTCCTTAGCCGTCGACAGAGCTGGCGGGGGATTCGATGTCTCTCCCCTATCGTCTCCAAGGACGATCGGGGGCTCTTCGGCTGGAGGATCTTGTTGTATCATCATCCCTATCATGTCTTGGAAGAGGAGGCCCATACGCTGTATATTGGCTGCTTGTTCAGCAGCCTCTTTGTCCTTCTTCTCCAATATTCGACGAAGGAATTCGGCGTCGGTTTCTTCCTCCTGGCGTTCATCCGAGGACGTTTCAGGGTTTTCTTTTGGCCCTGTAAGTGCGGCCATAGCGTTCATCATCTCTTGGAGCTTCTGCTGCTGCTCCTGCGCCTTGGTCACTGATCGTGTAAGCGATCGATGACCCGTGGATATGCGACTGTCCTCTTTACCGGACGCCACATAGACGGTATGAACTACAATGCCCCCTGACTTAGGGCGTTTGGGTTCACCACCTTTGATGTTTGTCGCTGGCACGGGGGTTTTCTCCGGCCTTCTTCTTTTTTGGGACGTTGAAGTTGAAGGGGTCGTTGCAGTGGGCACCCTAGCGATTGTTGTCCCCTGCTGTTTAATAGGGCGGTCTTTTTCTATTTGCACTTTCGTCTTCTTTTGTTGACGAGAGTTATCTAGGTCGATCATGGAGTCTTGAACCCTTCGCCAAACCTTGTATATTTTTGAGGACAACCATTGAGGGGGCTGTTCTTGCTTTGTTTCCGGAACTCTCTCCGCGGACGGAGGAGATCTTTTCAATGTAGCGGTTGGAGAGTTCTTACGTACCCTCCTCAGCAGTTCAAAGCTGTTCCTAGTTGGAACAGCAGCGTTGATTTCCACCACTGGAGCCGGTGGAGTTAGCCCTGAGGGGGAGTTGGCCCCTGCCTTCCTCACTCGTTGCCAATGGCGACGTCGAGCACTACGAGCCGTTGGGACTGGCTCGGAGATAGAGATAGCTTCTTTTTGCCCCCTGTCTGAATGAGGTGCCGCCGGTGTTAACCTCTTAAAGACTGAAGTTGTCTTTTGAGGGATGATATTCAACCTGTCGAAGACAGATCCTCAAGCAGGGGCAGGAGCAGGAATCGTCAGTCTTGAAAAGACTGACTCTTTGACAGGGGAAGCCGCCTTAACGACTTCTGGAGCAGCAGTTATTGCCTTCCTCGGGACAGCCAATTTAGAGTTCTGATCCAGCCTGACGAAAACAGAGGCTGTTGGTTTGGTAGTGGGCGACCCGTTGACAGGGGCCGTCGTAGCAGTGAGCCGGTCGAAGACCGACTTCTTGTTCGCTTTCGGTGCAGGTATTGGCATAGAGAAGCTTGTAGGCGGGATCATGGTCCCGAAAAACAGGCCGGTGGTGGCCTGGGTCACCTGGTCTACTGGCAGAGCGAGGAAGGAAGCCGCTTGGGGCCCATATGCTACACCTCCAGGGGAGGTGGAGCATCCGTTGCAGTGGCACTTCGAGCAGTTGGTGCAGTTAGAGGCCATTGATGCTTGAGTTCTGCGCCAGAAAAAAAACCAAATCTTAGTAACTTGCAACCCAAAGGCAACCATTAACAAACCGCGATTCGTTCGCGAAGACGACACACGAAGTGTGGAGTGGAAAGAGGAAAAGGTCCCACCGGGCGTGCCAGAATTTGTTCCCCTCCGAACGGCGGCCGACGCGTTAGGACGTCTAGGCCTGAGATTCGGGGCAGATGCTATTTGGTTTTATCCGCCTACCTCTCTGAAGATGCCAAGTTGATTTATGGCACCGTGTATCAGAGGTTTAAACGGATGCGGCCGATGTAGCAGACTTCGTCAGATTCCCCCTCGCTTGAGGGGTTTTTGATTGTGTGGACGCTCTTCCCTGCAGGCGCAAGCCCCTGCAGTTAATTACGCTATCGCATCGCGGTAACAACTTTCTCCTTCTCCAGACTTTCACTTCGTGTCGTGGGTGTTTGTTTTGTTTGTGGTTGCCCGTAGATTGTATACGGAGACTGAGTAATGACGTCGTCCGTAGGATGTGGATTAGTCCAAATCCGTATTTACTTAGATTTGGGTTTGATATTTTTAGTTTAAGGATGCATTAGCCGTATTGAGGCTAAGATCAACTTAAACGTTCGTTAAGGATACGTTAGTCCTGTTTGAGACTAAGATCAACTTAACGTAGTGATCCGTTTAATATATGGCCATCAGGACTCATCACCTCTCTGACGTCGTTGAAGGATTACAATGGTAGGTGTCAGAGGAGTTCAGAGATGTACCCTTGAACCAAAGTCGATTTAGAGTTTTATAGTCCATTTAAATGTTTAAGGATACGTTAGCCGTATTTGGGACTAAGATCAACTTAAACGGGACCATTTAGATCCGGCAAAAGAGCATTTGGAGGCTCTATTGTTCTAGTTTAGGGACGTAGTGGTCCATGTTCCAGTTTAGGGACGCGGTGGTCCATGTTCCAGTTTAGAGACGTGGTGGTCCATTATTAGTTTAAGGACGTTTCGGTCCAACATTAGTTTAAGCATGTTTCGGTCCAATATTAGTTTAAGGACGTTTCGGTCCAACATTAGTTTAAGGACGTTTCGGTCCACGAGTTTAAGGACCCCGCAGTCCATATTCATGTGTGGTCGTTGGGACCCGTCACCTCCCTGACGTCGTTGAAGGATTACAACGAGAGCCGTCAGAGGAGTTCGGAGATGTACCCTCGAACCGGATGTAAATTGATTTAAGAGAGCAATCTTGCTCAGTCAATTTAATTTGAGGACTTACGGCCAAAATTGGGCTAAGTCCAGTTGAAAATGTTCAACGTTTTTTAATTTTTGGCCTATTAGGCCTGTGCTAGGGCTTTGCCCCTTTTTAAATAATGCATTGCATTATTTTCTATTTTTTTGTTTGGGCTCTGCCCATAAATGATGCAGAGCATCAATTTATTCTAGGCTCTGCTCATTTATGAATGATGCTAGGCATCTACTTTATTTGGTCTCTGCCCCTTTTAAAATGCATAGCATTATTTTATTATTTTGTTTGGGCTCTGCCCATTTATAAATGATGCAGAGCATCAATTTAATTAGGCCTGCTTGGTCTTTTTGATTTGGGCCTGGCCCTTTTAGGAAATGCATTGCATTTATCAGGCGCTTTGCGCCAATCAGAGAGCGCAAGTGCTTGTGGTGCTGACACGTGTCGCGCAAGCGCAGTGCGCTGCGCTAATGCGTTACGCCTGCGCTGCTGACACGTGGCGCGCTCTGGTGGCTCGCGCCAATCCAAGAGCGCAACAGTGCAGTTTGTAAGTGCAAGGCACTATGATTTAAGAATCTTTTTAGATTCAGGAACCAATGGTTCATAAAAGTGCAAAGCACTATTCGTTTCCTTGATCTAATTTAGATCAAAGAAAAAAACAAGTTTTTCTTTTTATTTCAAGAACCAAAGGTTCATAAAAAGTGCAAAGCACTATTCTTTATTTTGTTCTTCTTGTTTTAAAGAACCAGTGGTTCATAAGAAGTGCAAAGCACTGTTTTTTTTATCTGAAGATCATTGATCTTGTTTTTAGATCAATGATCTATTAGAAGAAATTTCTTCTATTTTGTGAAGGTTTTTACCTTTTTCTTGAAACTTTTTCAGAGTTCTCTCTGTTTGAAGCTCTTGATTTTTTTCAAGAATGTTGATGCCTTTGAATTGAGGTCTTGGGGCCTTTATATAGTGCCCATAAATTTGGTAAAGAGATCTTTCTCTGAGTGATTTGGGGAATTTTCCCCACCGTTGGATCTTTGATCCAAGGGCTTCTGCTTTACAGAAGAAAATCTTCTTGTTTTAGCAAGAACAGAAAGATTTCTTTGAAATCTTAATTCTGTTTGGCGCAAACGCCCCAGCGCGTGACACGTGTCAAGCAGTGCACAGCGCAGCGCATTTGTGTTGACACGTGTCAAGCAGCGCAAAGCGTAGCGCATCTGTGCTGACACGCGTCGTGCAGCGCAAAGCGCAGTGCAACTGCGCTGACACGCGTCGCGCAGCGCAGCGCTTACGCAACTGAAACGTTGCTTCCTTTAATTTTACTTAAAATAGAGCTTTGCTCTGATTGGGTGCGCTGCTTTGGGCGCTGCGCTGATGTGTCTGCGTCTGACACGTGGCGCGTTGCGCCCGGGATTTGAAGCGTTGCTTCAAAATTTGAATTTTGAATTTCCAGCAGAGCTTTGCTTTGATTGGGGGGAAATAGGCCCGTTTCCCCAACGGCCACGACGACCGAGGCCCCTCGCTAACGGTCACCGTGATCCACTCACCTATCTCCCCGTTATTCTCAACGATCACTCGTCTCTCTCTCTCTCTCTCTCTACTTCACTCTCTTCCCGACCCCTCTCGTTCTCTTTCTCTCACTCATCATCATCGACAATCCCACCAAACTCCTCGAGCTCACTACCACCACGAACGTAAGCCTTACTTCGCTTGCCTCTTACATCCTCCTCCACCTCCAGCGACGAACTTGAACCCTGCTAACTCCTCCATTGACGACGAGCCCAGACTTCCTCCAACCCCGAACCCGAGCCCGAGCCCACTGCACCCACTTTCTCCTCGTCATCGTCTCCGGCGACTTACCGAACCCCCCCGCTGTCACCTCCTCCACGTTCAACCGTTGCCTGAACCTCCTTCGTCTCCGTCTAATCTTCTATCGCTTGGGCTCCCCTTACTAGCCGAGCCAAACAAATCTCGCGTTGCTGCCGTGTTGTCACTATGGATGTGTCGTTGCCCGTGTCGTACTGGTGCTGCTGCCTTGTTGCTGTTGTTGTCGCCGCTTGTAACACCCTAGTTTATTTATACCAGTTCTATTTTGAGCATTTCTCTATTTATGGTTATTTCTTGATTTATTGTGTTTTGGGTGCGAATAGCGTAATTGGTATCTGTGTTTACATCCGACCCGACCTGCTTGCTGGAAATCCATCTTGATTCCTGTCACGCCTCGCTTCCCAGAGTATGCTAAGATAGGCACGTGACAGAGCCAACCATGCTACATGTGGATAGGAAATATCCTTCCACAGTCACATTACGACTGTAGAGATATCAAGAACAATAATAATAACTATCTAAAACATGTCCATGAGCCAGAATAACGAGTCAAGAATAAAATAACGCGGAAGCAGAAAGATCCAATACAAGAATAAACTGGAATGTACGTCCCATAATGCGGGCTCACATCAGGAATGAAAATGCATAAATAAAACCAAAACACTAACATGTCCTCACTACTCGGCCTGCTGACTGAAATACTCCTGCTCGGCCTGCAGCAAAGGTAAAGAATCTGGGCCATGCAAAACCCAGACGTCAGTGTGTCGTAATATCAAGCAATAATATAAACAGGAGGTAGCAAGATATGCAGGTATGAGTATGAACGGTAAAACAGGTATAACAGTAACATAAATAAGGACAATGAAGGGTAAGGCATAGGTGATGTGCAGTGAGTAATCTAGACCGGTCTACTGGGTTAACTACTCTCAAGTCTTGAAATCAATTTGATGAATCGTCGATGTAATTCAAAAGTATCCCATGCGTGCCCGGGACCACGGTCAAGATTCTCGGGTTGAATCCGAGACGTGCCGCTAGGCAGTAAAAGGTAGTATGTAACGATGAATGATGTCAGCCGCATCATCCCGAGGCTGGCCTAGCCCGTAAAACTGATCAGTAAAGGCATCGAAATATCGAGTTACAAGTCAGGTTTCATCATTGATTTCCCCATACCCTCAGGTTATGTGTTCAAGTCAGGTATTGATAAATCTGGAGCTAATGCCAACACAATATCAAGCAAGTACAGATTTGTCTGAATAGACAACAGGAAATGTCCGTGGGGACAACATGTCAAGATTGTCGGCATTAGTAACAAGATCAGGTAACATGTCAAAATATGGTATATCAGGTCATATCAAGTAGTGTACAAGGATCAAATCATGTCAAGTAGTACACATGTATCAAGTCGTGTCAAGTAGTAGTGTATCAAGTCATGTCAGGGGGTGCACAAGTATCACGTGGGTGCTCATAATCAAACTATAATAAGCATGGGTACATAAAAACAAGTATGGGGTACCAATGTAACAATAAAATGGAATAATGTGATATGGTATGCAAATAGGTATAAATTCAAGATATGGATGCACAATTATCGATTAGGGTTACATTTATAGTTCCAATATTAATTAGGATGCACTTTATTAAATATGGGGTGTTACAACAACAATATTAGGTTATAAATGAGATCGGTAAATGCAGCTATATGTGTTCTACTCGATATGGATGCGAATGGATATCATATAACCTTTAGATGATAAACTAGTTAATGCACGATGTTCAATTAAATAATATGAATGGTTATATTCAATTTGATGCGGTATACTATAGTATGATATGCGACAAGATAGGTTTGCATATGCTAGATATGAAATGATAAGAATGGATGCATACGGTCATTATAAAACTGTGAAACAAGTACTATGGATGTATTGTAATGTAATCTACTATGTAACAAGATTAGTTTTCATGATCCAGACCTAAAATGATGTAAACGGAACATCGAAACGTTATAAAATGAAACATGGGGTACTAGATTTAAACTACAGGTATGATATATATTTAAATAGGTATAAAATGAATTATATAGCATGTAGCAAGATTAACTTGCCTAGACGGATCAAGAAACAGGTGTATACGAAACGTCTCACGTCGGCGAAATGTCGCAACGCGCGCACGGTACATGGTACGGTTCCAAACAACGCACAAAGGTGACCACACAAATTAGGTACGACGTCTGGATCGTTGGGATCGTCGACGTCATGTCCGACTCCGGCGAACTACTGTAGACATGGAACGATTTATAAAGAAAGAAAGAAAGGAAAGAAAAGAAGAAAGAAAGAAAGAAAAGGGAAAAGAGAAGGAAGGAGTGGCTCACTGTGGTGTAGAGAGGAGTCGTGAGGGTGTCGACGGAGCTCCAGCGAGGCGATCTACAGAGACAGAGAACTATTATTTTTAAAAACAGAATGAAAGGAAAGAAAAGAAAGAAGGAAGGAAGAAAGAAGGGGAGAGAGAATGAAGGGAGTGGCTTACTGGGTTGTGCTGGATTCAGGGAACGAGGGAGCGACGACGGGATCGACGGCGGCGATCTACTCCGGTGGTGTAACGCGTGCATGGGGTGCTCGGGTTCAGCTTCTGGGTGTGAGCAGTCTCGGGGAGATGAGCAGAGGAAGGTGAGGATGAGGGGATGATGAAGACGAGGTCGGGAAGGTGATGCGGTACGGCGTCGACGGCAAGGCAGGTGAGGGAGGCGACGGCTAGGGTTCGCAGGTCTTGTGGGTTAAAAAAATGAGGAGAGGAAGAAAGAAAGAATATATAATATAGGGAGAGAGAAAGAGATAATCTGGAAGAGAGAGAGGAGAGAGAGAGAAGATCGAGAGGAGAGAGAGAGTTATTGTTTTGTGGGAGTGAGAGAAAGAGATAGCGGGGGGAGAGAGAGGGGGGGGGGAGAGAGAAAGAGAGAAAGAAAAAGAAAGAGAGAAGGAGTGTGGGGGTCACGACCAGTGAGATAAAGCTGGGGATGGGCTGTGTATTAGTTAGGAAAAGATTTTAAATATTTTAAAAAAAAGATTTTAATTCGTTATCGAAATTTAAAATCTGGATAGAATATAAAGATATTAAATTAATTAAAAATTTGAATTTTGGCGGGATATAAAATATTCCAAAATTCGCCCGGGTCGGGTCTAAAAATTCAGATTTAAAATACGAAAAATATATACGACTTTCAAAATTCAAAATGAATGCTCAGGTAACGAAAATGCATACCCCCAAGAACGGATGCACGTACGTGCGCGCAGCCATCCAAACACGTCTGTTTCACTGAACGGGACGAGAACAAGATGCGCGGATTCTACCACGGGGTTAGGGGTATCATGCAGGCTATGAAATGCAATTTTAAATTATTTTACGTGACTTAAAATGTTATACAGTAAAAGATGCCATGCCAGATAAAATGGCAGTATGCAGTATACATAAAATGCATGTGTCTATGTAACAACTTAAGCAATTCATAAATATGAATCAAACAGGTTCAAGCAAGCGGGTCGGGTCGAATGCAATGTAAAATGCAAAATACCATTCGCACCCAAAACACAGTAAATCAAGAAAAAAATACCACAGATGAGTAAATACGGGAACTGGAAATGGTATAAATGAACTAGGTTGTTACAATTCCTGTTTATGATTTATCCCAGCTAATTATGAGGATCCATGCACTTTCAAGTTCTATATCCTGTATACCTGCATTACATCTGGCATCTGCATTTTTAATAATACAATTATATTCAAATAATATATTTTAAAAATATCTAGCATGGCCTGCATCATAACCCTAACCCTGTCGTAGGATCCGTACATCTTGTTCTTGTTCCGTTTAGTGAAACATACTCGTTTAGATCGCTACGTGCACGCTACGCGTATCCGTTCTTGGAGGTATGCATTTTCGTTATCCGGATATCGCATTTTGGTTTTGGTTGATGTAACAACCGAGTCCAGTTATACCAATTTCAGTTATCGTATGTGTTGTTTATGGTATTTATTTCATTTACCCTGTTTGGTTGCTAATAGTATTTCACCTTATTCGACCCGTTTACTTATGCTTGTTGTTCCCTAGTTATAGAATTACCCTAACATTACATAGCTTGCATATAACAATGTAAGTCTCTTAAAATAAATTAAAAATATTCGACATGGCCTGCTTGACACTCCTAACCCTGTGGTAGCGTCCTTGCATCGTGTTCTCGTCCCGTTCAGTGGAACAGACGTGTTTGGATGGCTACGTGCACGTGTGAATGTCCGTTCTTGGGGGTATGCTTTTTCATTACATAATACTTCATTTTAATTTTTGGAACCTACCAATAATTTTCATATTTCAAATCCAAATTTTTGGAACCGACCCGGGCGCAATTCTGAAATATTTTGTATCCCACCAAAATTCGAACTTTATTCAAATTAATATCTTTATTTTAAAAGAAAAATCTACAGATTAAAATTAATATAACTAACATAATATTTTGCTAAATTAAAATTCAAGCTAACACCAACCCTGGCTGCTCTCTCTCTCTCCTTTCAACCAATCAGGATTTTTCTTTAGGTTGCGTGGACCCCACCATCCCCTCTCTCTTTCCTTCTTTTTCTCTTTTCCCTCGCAATCTCAGCCGCAGATCATATTTCTCTCTCCCCTCATAATCTTCCTCTCTCTTCTCTCTTTCTCTCTCCCCAACTACGCGACGAATTTCTTTCTCTTCCCCTTTCTCTCTCCTCTCACTCTCTCCCTATCTCTCTTATCTCGCGCTCCTTTTCTCTCCTATCGCAACTACTGTGCACGATCCGCTCACCTCCCTCTTCCTTACAATAACCTCCCTCCTTCATTCTCTTCTTCTGCTAAAAACCCACGAGCATGAGGAAAGGAAAACCCCAGACCTTAACCCTCGTCGCCGCACCTCATCACCTTCTCTACGTCGCACCAACTCCCACACAGGGCCTTCCTCTCCTCCTCCTCTCCACCTTCGTCTTCTTCTTTCTTCTTCCCCGAGTCTCTCTTCCCTGCACAGCCCCTGCACACCCCCGCTCGACCCTAGAACCCACCTTCCCATCGCCGTCGACCATCTCTCGTCGACGTCACCACCTCTTTCCACATCTCCTCACCCTCTTCTCTGTTCTCTACTCGCCTCATCAAACCCTGTGCACCAGCAACAAAACCAACATCTAACCCTAGCCGCTAAGAACCTCAGCCACTACCCTTTGCCGGCAGACCCCACGCCGACAACCCCTCGTCGTCATCACCCCTTGCCGACTCCCCTGGGATCCCAAGACACCTATCCACTGTAAGACTTTTCCTTCTTCTTTTTAGAATTTCCTTTTTATGTGAAAAGACGTTTACTGTTTTTGGTGTTTGGCCGGAATCCGACCGTGCCGGCGACGTTTCCCGACGACCCAGCAGGTACCTTCGACCCGTGTGACTCTACTATTTTTCGTTTGGGTTCGTTCCGTGAACCGTGCGCGCGTCGTGATTTTCCCGCCGACACATAACGTTCCGTTTTCCTTTCCGCAACCCGTCGAGGCAAGTGAAACTTGCTACATGCTATTTTAAACTATTCATGTGCTAAATTAATTATTTCCTGTTAAATCCCTAATTAGAATTGATAGAAATGGATTTCAAATTAACCATATAAGGTTCCGTTACACATTTTATGATTCCGAACTTGAGACTTAATCTTGCATCGAATTATTTATATCTAACAATCACCTGTACATGATAGATCATATTTGTTTACTGCTATGGTACCCCTTTTATCCAGTTTAGCCTATCAGACATCCATGTGCAACTTTGACCGGTCTGATTACAACTGCATCTATTAAACAGATTATACATGTCGTCGCATCCATGGACCACTCAATACTTATTAACCTGGTTTTAGCATTCACATCTATCATACTGTATTCACATAATGCTGACTCTGTCTGTTAAACACAACTGATAACTGTACTGCTAATTAATTGAATCTGATTTATTGTTTAATTCATTGCTTAGATTATATTGTTGATAACCATGCTTGATTACTTATAGCTATGATCATGCTAGCTGTTTATGAGTACCCACATGTTATCTTTTACACCCTGGCCTGACTTGCTACACATATATCGATTGACCGACATGGTACCGTACACTACCTGACTTGACCCGTTGTACCATGGATTGACCCGTTACCTGATCTCATGCCTAATGCCAACAAACCTGACGTGTAGTCCTCACGGACCGTTCCTGTTGTCTATCCAGACAAACCTGCTCTTACCCGATCCTGTGTTGGCATTAGTTCTTGATTACTGAATACCTGACTTGACATACACATATAACTCAGGGGTATGAGGAAATCAATGGTGAAACCTGACTTGTAACTCAACAGTTCGATACTTGTTCTGATCAGTTTTAGAGGCTAGGCCAGCCTTGGGATGATGCTGCTGACATCATTCATCTGTAGATATTTCCTGTTTTAGTGCCTAGCGGCATGTCTCGGATTCAGCCCGAGAATCTGGACCGTGGTCCCGGGCATGCACGGGATACTATTGAGTTACATCGATGATTCATCAAATTGATTTCGAAAACTTTAGAGTAGGAAACCCAATAGAACGGTTTAGTTTACTCACTGCACACTACCCTGCACTGCCTGATTTATATTACTGATACCTCTGCTTTTCATTCATGTTTATATTGGCATTGCATGTTACCCTGTTCATACTTTATTACTTGATGACATGACATGCTGATGTCTGGATTTTGCATGGCCCAGATTCCGCACCTTTGCTGCAGTTTGAGCAGGAGTACTTCAGCCAGCAAGCTGAGTTGTGAGGTTTCAGTAGTAGCTAGTTCCTTTATTTTCCTGCAGTTTATTCCTGATGTGAGCCCGCATTATGGGACATACATTCCAGTTATTTTATATTGGATATTTTGCTTCCGCACTTTTATTATTCTTGACTCATGTTATCTTGGCTTATGGATATGTATTAGATTGTTATATTTTGTTCTTGATATCTCTACAACCGTAATGTGACTGTGGATGGATACTTCCTACCCACAGGTAGCATGGTTGGCTATATCACGTGCCCAATTTAGCGTACTCTGGGAAGCGGGGCGTGACAGTTGATACACATATTATCTGTATTTTCAAACCATAATTTTAGATCCAATCCGGACATATTTTGGAGTATTTTTGTATTAACCAGAAAACTCAAATTTTCTTAATATTATATTCTAATATATATATACCGTTTACATAAAATTATAACTAAATATATTTTTTAAATATTTCCTAAATCCTAAATCCTAATCTAATCTAAACACTCAGATCTCCTGCTCTCTCTCTCTCTGTGCACACCTATATATACATATTAATAATATTAAAATCTAATATTATTTTACCTCTTTCCTCATAGTTTCTTCTCTTCTTCGTTTTCTTTTTTCTCGCCTCGTCACGAAGAACCCAAGCCCACTGCCTCGCCGCTCCCCGCCGACCTCTCGCCTCCACCCTCGGCCTTCTCCTCCCCTCCCCTCGGCCACCTCCTTGCCGTCACCTTCACTCCTCCCCCTGCACACCTACCATGACGAGACCTAACCCACGCTTGCCTTGCCGACGTGGCCCTCGTCATCGACCCCTCCTCTACCCTCGACCCCGCTAATCTCACTCTCGCCCTCTCCTCCTTCGATCCTCGACGACCTCGCATCCCACTCTCTCTTTCCCCGACCGAAACCCATCAACCCGACCCCTGCAAGAACCCCGCCCGCACTTCCTACCTCGCCGGAACCCCGACCTCGTCGGCCCTCATCCTCATGACCACCTTCTCCTCCCTCTTCCCTTCTCTGCAAACCATCACCACCTCTTCTAATCGGGTAAGAACCCTGCACACCCTCACCCCGACATCAAGAAACCAGCAAACTCCACTGCCTCGCCGGAAAACCCCCATCGCCGGTGACCCGCAACTCGTCGTCACCCTCTCTGTCCTCACCTCTGTCCCAAACCCCAGAGCACCAGCCCTTCCTCTTTTCTTCTCCTCCTCCTTCTTCTTCTTTCTTCTTCTCTTTCTTTTCTTGATCCTGTATTTTCCGGTCATCGCCGGAGCCGTGCCCGTTGCCGATGATCCGGACGACCCAGTGACATTCTCAGCCAGCGTGGTCATATTCTTGCTTTGCCTGGTTTTGTTCTGTATGTGCGTGTGTGCATCACGGCATTTACCAACGTCGCACGCGGCGTACGCACCCCGTATTGAGATCTGATCAGGCAAGTTTATCTTTGTTACATGCTATGTTATTACAATTGCATCCATATTAATAATAATATTACATGTTCATTGCATTGTGCATCCTATGTTACCGTTTTACAATTTTACAATATCCATTCGCATCCGTATAGTTTATTACATATCTAGTCGCATGCAAGTTTATCTTGCTATATGCCGTGTCTATATATTTTCATTTAAATTAATAAAAATATTGTATGTTTATTTCATTATGCACCCCATGTTTCCGTTTTACTATTTTTACGATACCCGTTCGTATCCGTATCATTTATTATACATCTAGTTGCATGCTAGATCATATTATTTCATATTACTGTTATATTAGCACCCCATGCTTGATACTGTGCATCTTATGTAATCATGGAGTTATAGGTGTAATCCCTTATAGATACTGTGCATCTGTGTTTCACTATGCATCTGTACTTTTATCATGATTCGATACATGCTCCATTTTACTGTTGGTCATTCATTTGATACACTTTGCACCACCTTACATGACCTGATACACCACTACTTGACCTGTTACCTGATCCTGTTCCTAATGCCGACATTCCTGACTTGTCGTCCCGATGGACGTATCCTGTTGTCTATTTAGACAAAACCTGTACCTGCTTGATCCTGTGTTGGCATTAGCTTCAGATTTATCAATACCTGACTTGAACACATAACTTGGGGGTAAGGGGAAATTAATGATGAAACCTGACTTGTAACTCAACAGTTCGACGCTTATACTGATCAGTTTTATGGGCTAGGCCAGTCCCGGGATGCTGCTGCTGACATCATTCGTCTGTACATGTTACCTGTTTACTGCCTAGCGGTATGTCTCGGATTCAACCCGAGAGTCTTGACCGTGGTCCCGGGCATGCACGGGATACTATTGAGTTACATTAACGATTCCATCAAATTGATTTCAAAGACTTGAAAGTAGATAACCCAGTAATATAGTTAGATTACTCACTGCACTTCACTTGCACGTATACACCTTACTGTTCCTTTTCCATGTTTACTTGTTATATTCATGTTATCATTTATATTTCACGCCTGCATATCTTGTTGTATCCTGGCTTTATTTTATCGTTTGATATTATGACGCATTGACGTTTGGGTTTTGCATGGCCCAGTTCCATTATCTCTTTCGCAGGCCGATCAGGAGTATTTCAGTCGACAGGCCGAGCAGTGAGGATCATGTTAGTGTTTAGTTTAGTTTAGTTTTCTTTCATCACTTTCATTTCCTGATGTGAGCCCGTATTTGGGACGTACTTTCCTGATGTTATTGTTTATTAGATTTATTGCTTCCGCATATTATTTCTTGACTCGTTTATTCTGGCATATGGACATGTACTAGATAGTTTATTTTATTTTACTGTTCTTGATATCTTATAGACAGCCGTAATGTGACTGTGGAGGGATGTTTCCTAACCACAGGTAGCATGGTTGGCTCTGTCACATGCCGATCTTAGCGCACTCTGGGAAGCGGGGCGTGACAGGGTTTGTTTGGTATTAGAGCCATAGGATTTAGATTAATCGGGTTTGATTCTTTTGTAGTTGGGTATTGGACCCAATACACGAATCAGGATACCCGTAATTAGGAACGTGTCCTGCCACATTGTTGTCGTGATTCTTGAATCTTATCTTCATTTTGACCATTTACCTTGACGAGATGGAATGACTTTGCATCTCGACTTGAAATCCCTTTGGTTCTTTATTGTTTCTCCCTCCATTTTCCTTTGATTCTGATACTAAGATTTGGGCGAATTGAATGGAGTTATGTGATTGTAACTATGAACTGCAGTATGGTTACAATGCGGTACTCTATTTAAGTAACTTAGAGTCCTATTCTTGATTCATTTCCTTGATTTATGGTCGTTATATTACCTTGCTTCTCTCGGTTTCATTGCTTACCGGTTCATGTTTTATCGCAAACTTGAATCCTATTTACCGTGCTTATCTTCTTCAGTATCTTAGTTTCAGATGAAGTTGTTTCAGGTATCCTACTTGTTCATGATTTTCCCGCTTTGGCATTATTCGATTCTGGTGCATCCCATTATTGTATGTCGTCCAAGTTTATTGCTGCACACTCAATTTCTTGCACACCCTGTCTTGTTGTTGGGACATATACACATGGAACGGAAAGATCATATTTAGTAGTGAGTGCAAGGATTGTTCAATTGTTATCTGCGGACGGGAGTTATTCATGGATTTCTTGGTGATCGATATCAGCAGCTTTGATTTTGTCTTGGGAATGGACTTTCTTGGCACTTTCCACACTCACATTGATTGTAGGGCAAAGAAAGTGATTTTCCAGATTCTCGGACATCCGGAGTTTGTTTTTGCTGGAGGTAGCAGTTCTGTTTTGCCAGTCGAGTTTAGGGCTAGGCCAACAAGTACTGTCACGCCCCGCTTCCCAGAGTACGCTAGATTGGGCACGTGACATAGCCAAACATGCTACCTGTGGGTAGGAAGTATCCATCCACAGTCACATTACGGCTGTAGAGATATCAAGAACAAGATAAAACTATCTAGAAACATGTCCATAATCCAGAATAACAGGAGTCAGTAATAAATAAATGCGGAAGAAAATAATCCAATACAAATAACTGAAAAGTATGTCCCATAATGCGGGCTCACATCAGGAAATAAATGCAGGAAATAAAACTAACTACTACTGAACTCACAGCTCAGCCTGCTGGCTGAAGTATTCCTGCTCGGACTGCGACAGCGGTACGGAATCTGGGCCATGCAAAACCCAGACGTCAGTGCGTCATGTCAACAAGTAATATAATATGAACAATGTAACAGGCAATGCAAAATAAACATGAATAAAACGAGAGTAGCAAAAAATATGAATCAAGCAGTGCAGGGTAGTGTGCAGTGGGTAGCTAAACTGTTCTATCAGGTTTTCTATTCTAAAGTCTTTAAAATCAATTGATGAATCGTCGATGTAACTCAATAGTATCCCGTGCATGCCCGGGACCACGGTCAAGATCCTCGGGGCTAAATCCGAGACGTGCCGCTAGGCAGTAACAGGTAGCAGGATGGGCGAGTGATGTCAGCATCATCACTCCGGGCCTGGCCTAGCCCGTAAGACTGATCAGAACAGGTATCGAACTGTTGAGTTACAAGTCATGTTTCATCTTTGATTTCCCCATACCCCCAAGTTATGTATGTCGAGTCAGGTATTCAGTAATCAAGAACTAATGCCAACACAGGATCAAGTAAAAGCAGGTTTGTCTGGATAGACAACAGGAACGGTCCATGAGGACTACATGTCAGGTTTGTTGGCATTAGACACAAGATCAGGTAACGGGTCGGGTCATGGTACATTAGGTCAAGTCAACAGTATACGGTACCATGTCAGGTATATCAATATATACATGTGTAGCAATGTCAGGTCAAGATGCAAACAATATCGTGGGTGTGCTCACAATCAGATATATAATCAAACATGGGTATTAACAACATGAGATAAGCAATGAATTGCATAATAAGCGGTTTCATTCAAATTACAAGAGTGCAGTGAAACGATATAGCCGTTTAGTCATGTTAACAGGTTTATGCACCCTTAGCGGAGCAATAATTTATGTAACGGTTCACTACAGTTATTTCAGGTTAAATGCATATGAGTGTCCGAATATAACAGAACTACAGGGATAAATGCTACCAGCTATTTTAACAGTAAAATGTGATTGAACAGGTAGATTTAATTATTAGGTTCAATTTGCAAACTGTAAGTTCCATGGTTAACAATAAAATGATATAATGCAGTATTGTAACCGAAAATGGGAAACGATTGTACCAAGTTACATTTTTACAGGTTTAGGGTGTCAATACATATATACATATATTGTATAGCATGTAGCAAGGGGTACTTGCCTCGACGGGTCGTGAACCGGGAAAACGGGACGTAAAAGTCGGCGGAAAAACTCGCGACGGACGCACGGTTCACGGATTGAACCCAAACAACGAACAATGGAACCACGCGGATCGGGGTACCTCGCTGGATCGTCGGGACACGTCACCGGCACGGCCGAATTCCGGCGAACAGTGAACTACAATTTCAAGAATTCCTGAACGACCAAATGGAGACTCAAGAAGAGGGAAGAGAAGAAGGATAGAGACGAGGGGGCTCACGAGGATCTGTGGAGGGATGGTGACTGCCGACCATGTCGACGGAGCTCCGGTGCTTTGCCTGCGATGAACTACGGCCATCAAGAATCGGGACAGAATAGAAAAGGGAGAAGAAGGGAAGAAGGAGAGGAGGAGAGAAGAGGAAGACTTACAGAGGCGATCACAGGGGGTCTGGTGATCGTCGGCGACGACCAGGGGCGGCGCAGGTGGTCGCGGGTGGTGAGCGGCGGCTGCAGCGGCGAGGGCGAGGCCGCTGTGAGGATGCAGGCGCACGGGAAGGAGGACGGGGGCTGTGGTTGAGACGAGGAGGTGCGGGCGCAGACGGCGGCGGTGCCGGCGACGGGGTTGCGGCGGCGACGGGGGACGAGGCGGTGGCTAGGGTTCAAGGCGGATGGGTTTCTGTTGTTTTGCTTTTGAAAAAATAAAGGAGGGGGAAATTTTATAAGAGAGAGAGAGAGAATAAGGTTAGAGAGAGAGAGAGATTTGAGGGAGAGAGAGAAAGAGAGACGGGGGAGAGAGAGAAAGAGATATGAGAGATAGAGAGAGATTGAGGAGGTGGGGCCCACGGAATATATGGTTCGTGATTGGCTGAATGGGGAAAAGTTTTTGGTTAAGAAAAAAAAAAGATTTTAGAGATTTAATTAACAGTAAGGTTTAATGGAATATATTTTCGAAGGTTTTAAAATATTAAAATTTGGGATTTTGGCGCCAAATAAAACATTTCCAAAACGCGCCCTGGTCGGGTCCAAAATTTGAAATTTAAATAATAGGATTTTAAGCGGGTTCCAAATTTTAAAATTAAGTGTCTTATAATTAAAAAGCATACCCCCAAAACGGACACATGTGCGCGCGCGTAGCCGTCCAAACTCGCCCGTTTCACCGAACGGAACGAGAACACGTTGCACGGACGCTACCACAGGGTTAGGGGTGTCGAGTAGACCAAGATGAATATTTTTAATTTTATTTTAAATGCCAAAAATTGTTATATGCAGAAATGACTTTGCCAGGTAAAATTTTACAGTATGTGACAATCAAGCAGGCTAAATGAAATGAGTACCACATTAATGCTCAAACAGTAACTGAAAAACAGTAGCATTGGGCTCGGGTGTTACATTATACCCAACTACAAAAGAATTTCGTCCTCGAAATTCCAAGAATATAAGAAAAACTACAAGAAGAGGTGAGGAAACTTCTGTCAGATTTCATCTTCTCGTTCCCAAGTGGACTCTCCATGCGATCGATTACCCCAAGAAACAAGCACAAGGGGAATAACCTTGTTCTTGAGAACCTTTTCCCTTCGATCCACGATTTCAACCGGTCGCTCCTCAAAAGTCAAGTCTTCTCGTACTGTTAGCTCCGAATGATCCAAAACGTGCGTTTCATCTCGAACATACCTTCGTAGTTGAGATACGTGAAACACATCGTGCACACCTTCCAAGGACTGCGGTAACGCCAAACGGTACGCTACCTCTCTAACACGCTCCAATATCTCAAAGGGTCCAACGAATCGAGGACTAAGCTTTCCTCGACTCCCAAAATGAATCACCCCTCTAGTCGGTGATATTTTCAAGAATACCAAATCACCCACGGCGAACTCTAGAGGTCTTCTTGACGTGTCTGCCCAACTCTTCTGTCGGTCTTGTGCTGCCTTCATATGATTTCTGATAGTGTTAACCTTCTCAACTGTCTGCACAACCAAATCTGGTCCCAACAATCTTCGTTCACCGACATCATCCCAACAAACAGGTGAACGGCATTTACGACCATACAAAGCTTCAAACAGAGCCATCTGGATAGTTGCTTGAAAACTGTTGTTGTAAGAAAACTCCACCAAGTGTAGGTGATCCTCCCACGAACCCTTGAAGTCCAACATGCATGCTCGCAACATATCTTCAAGAGTTTGGATCGTTCTCTCCGACTTGCCATCAGTTTGAGGATGATAAGCTGTGCTAAACTTCAATCGAGTCCCCAAACTTTCCTGTAAACTCCTTCAGAAGTGTGATAAGAACCGAGTGTCCCGATAGGACATGATGCTTACCGGTACTCCATGCAATCTTACAATCTCCTGCATGTACCGCTCTGCCAAAGTCTCTGTTGATTGACCAACCCGGAAAGGAATAAAGTGAGCAGCCTTGGTCAACTGATCAACAATCACCCATACTGCATTGTTGCCTTTTGGACTCCGCGGTAAAGTCGTCACGAAATCCATGGTTATATGTTCCCACTTCCAATGAGGAATCGGAAGTGGTTGCAATAAACCAGCAACCCTATGATGTTCAGCCTTAACTTGCTGACACACCAGGCACTTAGCCACAAAGCAGCAATCTCCCGTTTCATGCCTTCCCACCAGAAATACTGTCGAATATCTCGGTACATCTTTGTGCCTCCTGGATGTACAGAATAAGCTGAACTGTGTGCCTCCTTCATAAGCTCTTCACGAATATCTCCCTTTAGCACACACAAACGGCTACCGTACCTCAACGAACCATCTTCATGGATCAGTAAATCTGTTCGTAGCCCGGTTTCAACCTGCTCTCGAAACTTTTGCAGTCTAGGATCCTGCGATTGTGCTGCTTTAATATTCTCGATCAATGACGAATGTACTTGCAGCTGCATCAACTGTCCCGTAGAACGCGGTAGCACAACTTCCAAGTCAAATCTTCGAAAATCTGCAACGATCTCCTTTTGCGTAGTTAACACCTGAATTGCTGCTAACCGACTAAGCGCATCCGGCACAACATTAACCTTCCCCGGATGGTACTTAAGATCAAGATCGTAGTCAGCCATCAGCTCCAACCATCTACGCTGCCTCATGTTAAGCTCCTTCTGTGTGAATATATACTTCAAGCTCTTATGATCTATAAAAACTTTGACCCTTTCGCCCAAAAGGTAGTGTCTCCAAATCTTCAAGGCGAAAATCACAGCCGCAAGCTCCAAGTCACGAGTTGGATAATTATTCTCATGGGTCTTCAGTTGTCTCGATGCATACGCTACAACCTTTCCACGCTACAACCTTTCCATGCTACATCAAAACACATCCCAATCCTTTTCCAGATGCGTCGCTGTGAATCACCAATCCTCCGGAATTGTCTGGCACGGTCAGAATAGGGGAGGTTATCAACTTCTGCTTCAACGTCTCAAAAGCTAACGCACATTTATCCGTCCATACAAAAGGTACCTCCTTGCGCGTAAGCTTGGTCAACGGCTCTGCCAGACGAGCAAAGTTCTCCACAAATCTCCTGTAGTATCCGGCTAATCCAAGAAAACTTCTTATCTCAGCAACATTCTTTGGAATAGGCCAATCTCGAACTGCTGCAATCTTTTCTGGATCGACGGCGATTCCATCGCCCGACACAACATGCCCCAAAAACTTCACTTCCTCCAGCCAAAACTCGCACTTACTCATCTTCGCATACAATTTCTCCTGTTTCAACGTCTGCAGTGCGATCTTTAAATGCTCATCATGTTCCTCAAAACTCTTCGAGTAAACCAGAATATCGTCAATGAATACCACAATGAACTGGTCCAAGAACGGTGCAAAGATTCGGTTCATCAAGTCCATGAATACTGCCGGCGCATTCGTTACTCCGAAGGGCATCACTAAGTATTCGTAATGTCCGTACCGAGTTCGAAACGCCGTCTTGAAAATATCTTCTGTTTTCACTCGGACATGATGATATCCGGATCGCAAATCCAGCTTCGAGAATACCCTCGCACCACTAAGCTGCTCAAAAAGTTCTCCAATGCGAGAGATCGGGTACTTGTTCTTAATAGTCACCCGGTTTAATTCTCGATAGTCGATGCACATTCTTCTCGTGCCATCCTTCTTCTTTACTAGAAGAACTGGAGCTCCCCAAGGCAAGTTACTGCTTCGAATCCAACCCTTCTCAAGCAATTTGGCAACCTGTTTCTTAACTTCTTCCAACTCTACTGGTGCCATTGGATAATACGCTTTAGATACTGGCGCTGCACCAGGAATAAGATCAATTGCGAACTCCACGTCTCGCTTCGGCGGTAAACCCGATATATCTTCAAATACGTCCATAAAATCGCGAACAACCGCCGGCTCTTCACCACTATCAACTTCCATTGCTGCAAGAATACTGTTTGTCGGCCTAGCCCTAAACTCGACTGGCCCGACAGAACTGCTTCCTCCAGTAAAGGTAAACTCGGGATGTCCGGGTATCTGGAAAATTACTTTCTTTGCCCTACAGTCAATATGAGCGTGGAAAGTGCCAAGAAAATCCATTCCCAAGACGACTTCATAGCTGCCCGTATCAATCACCAAGAAATCTACAAAAAGCTCCCGTCCGCACACAACAACTGTACAATCTTTACATTCCCTACTAGATATAATTTTCCCATTCCCAGTGTGTATGTCCCAGAAACTAGATAGGGTCGTGCAGGCAATCGAGTGTGTAGTTATAAACTTGGATGACATAAAACAATGGGATGCACCAGAATCAAATAATGCCACTGCGGGAAAACCATGAACGGGTAGAATACCTGAAACCACTTCTCCTGATGCCTTAGCTTCCTCAGCTGTCAAGGCAAAAGCTCGAGCCTGATTAGGTCCTTGAGTCAGCTGTTTCTGCCCTTGGAACGGTTTCTGCGGAGGCTTCTGAATATCATCCCTCGTACGAAGCTTCGACGGACAGGCACCAACTGCGTGATCAGCCGCTCCACAAACCAAACAAAGTCCCAGCCTTCTTCGACAATCCTTCTGCACGTGTCCAGGTAAACGGCAGTAGTCACAAATCACGCTCTTTCTTTGATCAACGATCACAGGCTTTTTCATGGGTGCTACACCTCGACGGTCCACTGGAATACCTCTGCGACCATGAGCTCTGTTAGGTACAAATGCGGGCTTCCTTGCCGCAACTGCTGTCTGCTGCAAGCTCCATTTCATCCCAGATAAACTCTGTTGTTCCCGAGCTGCCGTAAGAACTTGTGAGAAAGTGGTCAAACCCAGGGAGACAATCTGCCTCTGGATGTCCACATCCAAACTGCGCATGAACTTTCGTGCCCTGTCTGCATCGTTGGAACTAAAGGTCTAGCGAATCTGCTGAGTCTCATCCACTCTGCTGCATGCACATCCATGGGTGCTCCATTCTGCCTTAGCCCAATAAACTTCTCTTCCATTTCCTTCTGTGCAGTCCGCGGAAAGAACTTCTCCAGGAAACTCTTAGAAAAATCCGCCCACTTGATCGGCTTGGGCAAGCGGGTCTCCTCCACAAGCCACCATTCTCGGGCATAGTCCACTAACTGAATGCGTACCACATCAACTCTTTTGTCATCTGGAATCTGTGCCGCAATCAGTAAATTCTCCGTGTCAACTAGCCACTGCTCGGCTGGCAACGGCTCCTCCAAACCAGTGAATGTAGACGGACCCAAACGTCTGAAATCTGCCACGGTCCCAACTCGGTCAACTGGTTTAGCTCCAACGTTGTTTACAGACTGCTGAACGATCTGCAAACCTTCCTGGAACGAGTCTGCTTGCTGCTGGATCAGCTCGGTCTGTCTCTTTTGATTCTCCAGCATTCCTCTTATTACTCCAAGCATGGCGGCTTCGTCCACACGCCTCTGGTACACCTTGAAATTCTTATCTGCCATATTCCTGAAATCAAAAACACCCAACATTAGCATGATGATAGATTTAATATATAGATCAAGGCTAGAACTCCAAGATACTTAAATAGAGTACCGCATTGTAACTATGCCGCGGTATCATAGCCACAATTACTTAACTCCACCCAAGTCGCCTAAGTCCTAGAGATAACAAGAAATCGTGTTTTTCGAGTCGATATGCAAAGGAAGTTTGCACATCGTAAAAGATATAATCAGGAAGAATGTGATTCAAGAATGGTAAACGGCAAAGTGGCAGGACATGTTTCCTAAACACGGGCATCCTGATTCGTGTATTGGGTACAATACCCAACTACAAAAGAATCAACCCAACTAACCTATGGCTCTGATACCAAAAGAACCATGTCACGCCCCGCTTCCCAGAGTACACTAGATTGGGCACGTGACATAGCCAACCATGCTACCTGTGGGTAGGAAGTATCCATCCACAGTCACATTACGGCTGTAGAGATATCAAGAACAAGATAAAACTATCTAGAAACATGTCCATAATCTAGAATAACAGGAGTCAACAATAAATAAATGCGGAAGCAAATGATCCAATACAAATAACTGAAAAGTATGTCCCATAATGCGGGCTCACATCAGGAAATAAATGCAGGAAATAAAACTAACTACTACTGAACTCACAGCTCAGCCTGCTGGCTGAAGTATTCCTGCTCGGACTGTGACAGCGGTACGGAATCTGGGCCATGCAAAACCCAGACGTCAGCGCGTCATGTCAACAAGTAATATAATATGAACAATGTAACATGCAATGCAAAATAAACATGAATAAAACGAGAGTAGCAAAAAATGTGAATCAAGCAGTGCAGGGTAGTGTGCAGTGGGCAGCTAAACTGTTCTATCGGGTTTTCGTCGACGGCTAGGGGCGACGCAGGTGGTCGCGGGTGGTGAGCAGCGGCTGCAGCGGCGAGGGCAAGGCCGCTGTGAGGATGCAGGCGCACGGGAAGGAGGACGAGGGCTGTGGTTGAGACGAGGAGGTGCGGGCGCAGGCGGCGGCGGTGCCGGCGACGGGGTTGCGGTGGCGACGGGGGACGAGGCGGTGGCTAGGGTTCGAGGCGGATGGGTTTCTGTTGTTTTGCTTTTGAAAAAATAAGGGAGGGGGAAATTTTATATAAGAGAGAGAGAGAATAAGGTTAGAGAGAGAGAGAGAGATTTGAGGGAAAGAGAGAAAGAGAGACGGTGAGGGAGAGAGAGAAAGAGATATGAGAGATAGAGAGAGATTGAGGAGGTGGGGCCCACGGAATATATGGTTCTTGATTGGCTGAATGGGGAAAAGTTTTTGGTTAAGAAAATATAAAAGATTTTAGAGATTTAATTAACAGTAAGGTTTAATGGAATATATTTTCTAAGGTTTTAAAATATTAAAATTTGGGATTTTGGCGCCAAATAAAACATTTCCAAAACGCGCCCGGGTCGGGTCCAAAATTTGAAATTTAAATAATAGGATTTTAAGCGGGTTCCAAATTTTAAAATTAAGTGTCTTATGATTAAAATGCATACCCCCAAAATGGACACATGTGCGCGCGCGTAACCGTCCAAACTCACCCGTTTCACCGAACGGAACGAGAACACGTTGCACGGACGCTACCACAGGATTAGGGGTGTCGAGTAGACCAAGATGAATATTTTTAATTTTATTTTAAATGCAAAAAATTGTTATATGCAGAAATGACTTTGCCAGGTAAAATTTTACAGTAAGTGACAATCAAGCAGGCTAAATGAAATGAGTACCACATTAATGCTCAAACAGTAACTGAAAAACAGTAGCATTGGGCTCGGGTGTTATAAGTACCGTTCTTTCGTCGATGGAAGTTGATAAGGAGGAAGCACCGGCAGTAGTTCGAGAGTTCATGGACGTGTTCGAAGACATCTCGGGTTTACCGCCAAAACAAGATGTGGAGTTTGCGATCGATCTTGTTCCTGGTGCAGCGCCAATCTCAAAGGCATATTATCCGATGGCACCAGTGGAGGTGGAAGAAGTAAAGAAGTAGGTTACCGAATTGCTAGAGAAGGGTTGGATTCGCAGCATCAATTCACCCTGGGAGCTCCAGTTCTTCTAGTCAAGAAGAAAGATGGCACACGGAGGATGTGCATCGATTATCGAGAATTAACTGGGTGACTATTAAGAATAAGTAACCGATCCCTCGCATTGGCGAATTATTTGAACAACTCAGTGGCGCGAGAATATTCTCGAAACTAGATTTGCGATCCGGATATCATCAGGTCCGAGTTAAATCAGAGGATATTTGCAAGACTGCGTTCCAAAATCGATATATACATTATTGTTAGTTATATGTATGCCCTAGAGGCCATTACTGTACATACGATGTATATTGTAGTGGATGCTTGGACATATATATGGAGGACTTTCTTGCTCGACATGATAGTATGCTATCTGGTTGCTCTTTATCTTAACATGTACGCTGATTGTCTCTATGTTACATGTTGATAAAGCCCTTAGGATGAGTACTTGAAATGCAGATCATACTAGTGGGGACAGAGTAGTCGTTAAGTACATCCTTCAAATGTTCCTAGTCGTAGGTGTATCGAGACAGGGCATCGATATACCAGAGTAGACTAGCGTATAGCTTCTCGACCCATGTAGATGAGCGATGGATGATCCCATATCCATTGGTGTTTGATGTCAGAGACAGTATACGGGTGCTCAGTGGAGACTGGGTACACTGGACGGACTTGCCGAGAACTCCCAGATGGTATTATATCTCACGTCAGATGGCAATTCTCTGGTGACACTGGTACATGTTAGTCTGTAGACCCGAGATCGTCATAGAGTCTTGTATGATTCCCACCGTGCTTTGATTTCCACCTTACCATGTTCAAAAGAATGTGCAAAACGGTGGCTTTTAGGTACAGTCCCGAGTCACATGGAGGCAATGAGCGATAGGAGGGGTTTCGTCTCTCCCGGTATTGGGAGTTGATGTTGCGCTGATCTCGATTGGCTATAATAGGAAGTACTTGGCCAAGGCTGCTTCAGAGATATACTGATAAGTGTTATCAGTAGTTTTTCAACCCGTTATGAGCCTCATATCGACACGACTTTGTTCCCCTCCGAACGGCGGTCGAGGCGCGGGGTCGTTTCGCCTGAGGTTCGGGGCAGATGCTAATTGGTGCTATCCGTCCACCTCTCCGAAGATGCCAAGTTGATTTATGGTACCATGTATCGAAGGTCTGAACGGATGCGGCCGATGTAGCAGACTTCGTCAGATTCCCCCTCGTTTGAGGGGTTTTTGATTGTGGGGACGCTCTTCCCTGCAGGCGCAAGCCCCTGCAGTTAATTACACTACCGCATCGCGGTAACAACTTTCTCCTTCTCCAGATGGTCACTTCGTGTCGTGTGTGTTTATTTTATGTTTTGTTGCCCGTGGATTGTTTACGGAGACCGAGTTATGTCGTCGCCCGTAGGGCGTGGACTAGTCCAAATCCGTATTATCTTAGATTTGGGTTTGGGGGTTTGGTTTGAGGATACGTTAGCCATATTTGAGGCTAAGATCAACTCAAACATTTGTTAAGGATGCGTTAGTCTATCTTGAGACTAAGATCAACTTAACGGGATCGTTTGGATCCGACAAGAGAGCATTTGGGCTCCATTGTTCCAGTTTAGGGACATAGTGGTCCATCTAATGTATGGCCATCGGGACCCGTCACCTCTCTGATGACGTTGAAGGATTACAACGACAGATGTCAGAGGAGTTCAGAGATGTACCCTTGGACCAGAGTTAATTGGGGGGATCTATAGTCCAATTTGGGACTAAAGTCTGTTTGAAAGGTTTAAGGATACGTTAGCCATATTTAAGGCTAAGATCAACTTAAACGGGATCGTTTAGATCCAACAAAAGAGCGTTTGAGCTATATCGTTCCAGTTTAGGGACATAGTGGTCCATCGCTAGTTTAAGGACATTTCGGTCCATGGGTAGTTTAAGGACATTGCGGTCCATTGTTAGTTTTAAGACATCTCGGTCAAGGTTAAGGACGTCGTAGTCCATGGGTTTAAGGACCCCACAGTCCATTGTTAGTTTTAAGACATCTCGGTCAAGGTTAAGGACGTCGTAGTCCATTGGTTTAAGGACCCCACAGTCTATTGTTAGTTTTAAGACATCTCGGTCAAGGTTAAGGACGTCGTAGTCCATAGGTTTAAGGACCCTACAGTCCATTGTTAGTTTTAAGACATCTCGGTCAAGGTTAAGGACGTCGTAGTCCATGGGTTTAAGGACCCCACAGTCCGATGTTAGTTTTAAGACATCTCGGTCAAGGTTAAGGACGTCGTAGTCCATGGGTTTAAGGACCCCACAGTCCATATCAATGTGTGGTCATCGGGACCCGTCACCTCTTTGAAGACGTTGAGGGATTACAACGCCAAGTATCAAAGGAATGAAGAGATGTACCCTAGAACCGGAGTGGATTAAATAGCCTCTGACCCAATTTGGGATCAAGACCAATTAATTATGTTATGAGCCCATTAGCCCAGTTAATTACGAACTGAGGACTTATGGCCAGCTTGGGCTAAGTCCAATCATGTCTGGGACATCGGCCCTCCTGTTGGTCCCTTGAAGGAGAGGATTTGCCTTTGGCCATTTAGCCAATTGGGCCAATGCCTAGTGTTAAACACTAAAGACCAATCAGTGTTGAACACTGGGAACGAGATTGATAAGTCAGTGTTTAACACTAAAAGATAGTTGGTGTTAAACACCAGCAACAAGGCTTTCCAATTAGTGTTAAACACTAAAACAGATCAGTGTTAAACACTGGCAACAGAAATCTCAAATTAGTGTTGAACACTAAGGTAATCAGTGTTGAACACTGCAAATAAAGTTCTTTGATTAGTATTGAACACTAAGGCCAAACAGTGTTTTAACACTGGATTCAGGGGTTCCAATTTAGCGTTAGACGCTAAGGCAAGAGGGGTCACGTGGTAGCATGTGAGGGCGCCCTCCTTTCGTTTGTTCTGCTGAGGAGATCGCATCTTTTGGAGCATCACGTGTCATCACGTGACGGGTGTTTAAATGGAGTATGTTAAAGCCTCTGCCGAGGGTCACGTGGGTCACGTGAGGCACTGCCTCAAAGGGGCTTTTCTGTAGATCTTTTTTGGGGGTCACGTGGTGACACGTGACCTTACCTCTATGTATTTTTCTAGAAGATCTGTTAATCCCTTTCAGGAATTAAATTCCTCATAAGGTTGAACCCTGACAATAATTTCAGAGGAATTAAATTCCTAGTTCCTTTTGAAGAGTCGAACTCTGAATTTTCTGTAGGAATTAAATTCCTCATATATGTAAAGAACTGAATAGGGTTAAACCCTAATAAAAGCTTTAAGGAATTAAACCCCCACTCTCTGTTAGAGAATTATTCTGGGGAATAAGATTAAGGGAATTAAATTCTTGTTGTTTTAACAGAACTAAGTTCTTAACTAGGGTTAAACCCTGATTCTTTTCATTCTGAAGGAATTAAATTCCCATAACACAGGGTCAAACCCTAATTTTATTTTAAAGGAATTAAATTCCTATAGTTCTGCGAGAATTAAATTCTCATGCTTCCATTCCCTCTCTATGCTTTGGATCTGCATGGCAGGATCTCAACCCATTGAGAATTAAATTCTCAACTCAAGGGGAGATGCGCACTTTACAGATTCTCCATCAAAGAGAGAAGAAATATGTCCTTCTGTTTTATATCAGAGTTAAACTCTGTTGAGAATTAAATTCTCTTTCTTTCAAAAAGCCTTCCCTTTCTTACCTAGGGTTTTCTTTTGCAGAAGATCCAAATTCCTCCAAAGTATCCAGGCTCTCTCTCTTCTTTTGCCTCTGCATATATATCTCTCTTGTGTATCTCTTGGCTCTTATTTATAGGAGAAGCAGCCGAGTCAATAAGTTTTTGATGAATCTTTCATTGAGAGATTTGATTGGAATCCATCATTCGTTTTGGACCTTCGGATTATTAGGTGAATTTTATTCACCATTGGATTTTAAATCCAGAGATTCTCCTTTCTTATTTCGGTTAGATTTTACGGGGAAATCTTCCCAAATTCGAGATTTTCCCATAGATAGATGATATTTAATCACCTTTAAATCTTTAATTCAATCGGTTGCTTTTGGAAAGATTTGAGAGGTCTTTTCTCAGAATTTAATTCTGTTAACAAATGGGCTTTGAAGTCGGTCACGTGACCCTTGGTCACGTGTGGGCACGTGACCCCCTTGGAACGAGCCTTCTTCTTTCTTTTTGCGCTCTGTCTTCTGGTTGCTGCTTAACCGTCACGTGCCGTCACGTGACCCCTGGTCACGTGTGAGCACGTGACCCTCGTCTGGACTCTTTTTCTTGATTTAATCGGAGAACAAGTCTGCTGCTTTTGAGTATCACGTGCCAACACGTGACCCTGGTCACGTGGGAGCACGTGACCTCTTCTGAAGCCTTTTCCTTGATTTGATCAGGGAACCGGTTTGCCTTTGAAGCCGCTTTTAATTGTCATGTGCCAACACGTGACCCAGGTCACGTGGGAGCACGTGACCCTTTCTGAAGCCCTTTTCTTTGATGTAGTCGGGAAGCTGAATTTGCCTTGCCGATGCTTTTAGATGTCACGTGCCAACACGTGACTGCTGGTCACGTGTAAGCACGTGATCCTTTCCTGAAGCCTTTTCCCCGAGCTTTTCTGATTTTAAATCAGGAAACAAATGCCCCCACAGCGTTGTTCTCACGTGTCCGCACATGAGTGCAATGCTGTCACCTTTCGTGACCGTTGCATTCCTCTAGGGATTTGGGGAGATGAAACGTTTCCATCTCCTCCTATAAATACTCATGTTTCTTCAAAAGAACCTTCACTTTGTTCATCTTCTTCCTTTGAGAACTTTTTCCTTTGAGAATTTAATTCTCGTTTCCAGAGCTTAGTTATCTGTCTCAGACATTTTCCAGAGTTTAACTCTGTTGAAGGATTTCTTTTCCTCAGGTAATAATGTTGAACGGTCGAAGCATCTTTGTTTTAAAAGAACTCTCTGGATTTTAAATCCACATTAAGGGTTTCATAAAGAACCCATTTTTCTTCAATTTCTTTAACCAAATGTGAGACCACTTAACCTCCAACAGTAGATCTCTTAGGGTCGGATGATCCTTGGGGAGATGATGATGGCGGTTCAACTCCATGGAATTTAATTCCATCCAAAAATGTTTCTGGGAATTTAATTCCCTTCTCTTAATAAGGAATTTACTTCCAATGAAGAACTCAGTTTCTTCACACGGAGGCTTCTTGGGGTCTCTTGACCCGAGATTATCCTTCTGCAATTAATGAAACAAGAGACTTTCTAATGATTCTCATGACCTTTATTTCAGGTATCATGGATGTCCATCTGTATGGTCTTGACGAGATCATTTCCTATGGGAATATTCGTGCACTGGGCCGCAGTCAGAACCGGGAGTTCACCGATGCTCGGTGTGCCGAGATCATGAGCCGCTTTGACGAGTACAACCATCGGCTACTCCCCCGTCGCTCTTCTCTTCTGAGGCTGATCGTGTTGGCGATCCGGGAGGCACTTCCTCTCTTTTGAACCGGCATACCGCTCAGGGCCTTGGAAACTGCTGAGGATAAGGTACATTCGGTGTACCTGATGGGCTTGATCTCAAAGAGGAGGCGAGATCACCATATTGATCTCTTGCACCAAGCCTTTCAGCAGTCCGCCATAATTGCCGCCTATCGGACGGTGGAGGATATTCATGAGGACCCCGACGCTTGCGACCACGAGAGGAAGCATACTCGGGAGGTTCGAAATGCTTGGAGAATCTTGGACAAAGTTAATTTTGAGTTTCTCAACCCATGCCCCGCGTCTGAAGTCTTACCATTGTAAACATGTCCTCTTTATCTTGTATGAACTTCTTGAAAGATGCAGTGACAAGTTTTATTATGTCTTTCCATGTTTGCATGCTTTTCTCTGGGATTTTATCATTTTGCTACTGTTGTTGTTGGTGCTTTCAATATGCAGGGTGCTACTCCATTTTTTTTAGTGTACATCAGGTTTAGGCCTCATGTGTTCTGCACGTGGGGTCCCTTGATGGGGTTGTTCACAAAATTTTCCCATGCCATATTTTCAGTGCACAATATCAGATGCAGAGAAAGGGCCTTGGAAATAGTTCCATCTCCTTGATTTTCGATGCCTTTCCTTTTTTGGGCCTTGGAAATAGCTTCACCATGCAAGATTTTCCACGCACAGCACTTAATGCACTTCTTTATATATGAGGCTATAGCTTTCTTTTCCCTTCACAGAGAGATTTATATTATATATTTTTTTATTTTGGTGTAACTTTTTTTGAGAAACAAACGAGCGCCATGGCCTGCAATCGTCCTCATGCTCATCGACAGCCATGGGAAGTTCCTATTGAGGAGATGATCCCCCGCTTTGCTGCTCGGTTGGTGGATCCCCTCCTTACCGACAACGAATGCGACTTAGCCATGCATGAACTCTCGATCCGTAGGGGGTCCCCCCTCCCGATGGGTTCCCTCTGGCTCCGGATGATTCTCACGGCCGTGCTTGCCGACATCCCTCCTCACCCGGCGGAGATGACCCTGGCGATGCTTGACGCAGCGGAAGAAAAGCTCGAGGGATTTCATGAAGCGTGTCTGATTACTCAGGCTTTGAAGGATTGCTCAATTCATCTGCTGAGCCAGATAAAGGCCCGGCAAGCTATTATGTTTGCTTTCGCGGACGAACATGGCACCAATCGATAGGGAGCGACTCCTCGTGAGAACCGTCGCTTTGATGTGCTGGAGAGAGCGGAGAGAGAGATGGAGAACCTTGTTCTTTGTTTTGTTAACCCTTGTGCCATTGATCCCGTGTTCGGTGACCTTTTTCCATTAGCGTAGTATTTTTAAATTAGTCCCTCTTTTCCTTATGTTTTATGCTGAACTTCTCTGTAGGCTTAATGCTAGAATGTATGTTTCCGCTTGCATAAATAAACTTTGTATTCTTCTTATGAGAACTTTCTTTAATTGCCAAAGCTATCATCACTTTCATGCGTATCAGACCTTCTTGGGCATTATGTTCATGCGATTGCAAATGCTATTTTTATTATTTTTTTTTGAATACTCATATGATTGCGAATGCATGCTTGAAATACGTCGGAAATCTTTCTTATCGCTTTTCACATCGGGTGATGTGAGCGCATTTTAGATCGATTATTCCCGTCAACCGGAAGCCCATTTATATGGTCTTGTAAATGTCTTGTTTCCAAGGCTGCGGTCACGAAAGCGAGCTTACGTGGCCTGATAGACCGATACGTAGCGAACATATTGTTGTGCGGGAAAAGGGCTCGGCCGTAAATTTTCGGAGAGGGAGCTAGCTTCCAAGGTGCTGAGCGAGCTTCGCGCCACTCTTACCGCCAAGGCCAACAAAGCGTACGAACTCTGACGGATGCTTCAGGAGTCCATAAAAGAGGTGGTGGCTCTCGATAAAGCTGCCACGTTCACTTGTGAGAGGGTCGAGGCTCATAAAGCCACCGAGAAAGAGTTTGAAGGCCGGCTCGCTTCGTATCAGGCCCAGCAGGCTCAGGCGGAGGCCCGTCTTTTGGCAATCTTAAATCATGAGGCCGTGGCCCAACAAAAGCAGGATGAGCTGACTAAGCTGCTGAATCGCCCGCCGGCTTGAAACATTTGTATCTTTTCCTTCCTTTTTGTACATACTCATGGATAAGAGTATTTTCTTTTTGTTCTTTCATGAATTGTACTTTGTATCCATTTTGGTTTACGAATAAAAGATACATTTTTCTTCTCAATGGTGTGTCCCCTTTTTATTGAATGTATTCTGCGGATATTCTATCTTGATCTCCTTGCAGGACAGCGATGGCTTAGGATTCAGGGTTAAGATCTGCTTCCTAAGACTTTTGCATTTTATGAGCCACGAGGGTCTCATAAAGAGTTTTTCTCCCTACAGGTCGAGAGGATCCCATAGGTGTAAGTCCTTCTTAAGAATCGTGAAGATTCTTAAGCGGGTTTTCCCTTGAGAGTCGTAAGGATCTCACAAGAGAGTTTCTCTTCTTTACAGGTCATGAGGACTTGTAAGTGCTGGATGTGGTCGCCCTTGTCCGTGTTTCACGGGGCCAGGGGGCTGCTCCAAGTATCGTAGTTTAAAGACGTCGCGGTCAAGGTTAAGGACCTCATAGTCCGTGGATTTAAGGACTCCACAGTCCGATGTTAGTTTTAAGACATCACGGTCATGGTTAAGGACCTCATAGTCCGTGGATTTAGGGACTCCACAGTCCGATGTTAGTTTTAAGACATCACGGTCAAGGTTAAGGACCTCATAGTCCGTGGATTTAGGGACTCCACAGTCCGATGTTAGTTTTAAGACATCACGGTCAAGGTTAAGGACCTCATAGTCCATGGATTTAGGGACTCCACAGTCCGGTGTTTGGTTGCAGGGACCCGTCACCTCTTTGAAGACGTTGAGGAATTACAACGCCAGGTATCAAAGGAGTGAAGAGATGTACCCTTAAACCAAGGCAGAATCCGTAGGGAATCGGGGTGGTTGATCGTTAGTTTTAAGACATCACGGTCGAGGTTAAGGACATCATAGTCCGTGGATTTTAAGGACTCCACAGTCCGGTATTTGCTCTGGATGCTTCATACGGGTTCACTGCTGTGCTTGGCGAGGACCAGGCTCCGCTCTGGGCGTTTTCAGCGGGGTCAAAGAGTGACGTTATCCGCGTTCCACGTAACCAGGAATTTTGCACTAGATGCTTCATACGGATTCACTGCCGTGCTCGGCGAGGACTAGGCTCCGCTCTGGATGCTTCACACGGGTTCACTGCCGTGGTCTGCGAGGACCAGGATCTGCTATGGACGTTTTCCACGGGGTCAAAGAGTGACGTTATCCGCGTTCCACGTAACCAGGAATTTTGCACTAGATGCTTCACACGGGTTCACTGCCGTGCTCGGCGAGGACTAGGCTCCGCTCTGGATGCTTCACACGGGTTCACTGCCGTGCTTTGCGAGGACCAGGATCCGCTCTGGACGTTTTCCACGGGGTCAAAGAGTGACGTTATCCACATTCCACGTAACCAGGAATTTTGCACTAGATGCTTCACACGGGTTCACTACCGTGCTCGGTGAGGACTAGGCTCCGCTCTGGATGCTTCACACGGGTTCACTGCCGTGCTCTGCGAGGACCAGGATCTGCTCTGGACGTTTTCCACGGGGTCAAAGAGTGACGTTATCCGCGTTCCATGTAACCAGGAATTTTGCACTAGATGCTTCACACGGGTTCACTGCCGTGCTCGGCGAGGACTAGGCTCCGCTCTGGATGCTTCACACGGGTTCACTGCCGTACTCTGCGAGGACCAGGATCCACTCTGGACGTTTTCCACGGGGTCAAAGAGTGACGTTATCCGCGTTCCACGTAACCAGGAATTTTGCACTTGATGCTTCACACAGGTTCACTGCCGTGCTTGGCGAGAACTAGGCTCTGCTCTGGATGCTTCACATGGGTTCACTGCCGTGCTCTGCGAGGACCAGGATCCGCTCTGGACGTTTTCCACGGGGTCAAAGAGTGACGTTATCCGCGTTCCACGTAACCAGGAATTTTGCACTAGATGCTTCACACGGGTTCACTGCCGTGCTCGGCGAGGACTAGGCTCCGCTCTGGATGCTTCACACGGGTTCACTGCCGTGCTCTACGAGGACCAGGATCCGCTCTGGACGTTTTCCACGGGGTCAAAGAGTGACATTATCCGCGTTCCACGTAACCAGGAATTTTGCACTAGATGCTTCACACGGGTTCACTGCCGTGCTCGGCGAGGACTAGGCTCCGCTCTGGATGCTTCACACGGGTTCACTGCCGTGCTCTGCGAGGACCAGGATCCGCTCTGGACGTTTTCCACGGGGTTAAAGAGTGACGTTATCCGCATTCCACGGGATGGAGGTTTGACTGTTGGCGATACGTATACCACCGAGCCATGGAACTGGGAGTTGCCGCTGTTCCGCTTAGCTTGAAGTTGTGTTCGTCGTTACGAGACGAGTGTTGGGATGATCTCTAGGTCGCTTGTGGTCCGTCGAGATTTAGCTTCCTTCTTTGGTGAAACCTGGGGGGAAGGTATGTTCCCTTTTGTTTACGCCCTTGGTTTGTGTACAGGGTGTGATGGAACATCACCTGTAGGGCATAAATTTTATTTTTATTTTATTTCTTTTTCCGCGATGCTCTATCGTTTCAGCTTTTATATCGCGAAAGTCGCGATTGCCCCATCATTTCGGCTCTTTTTCGCGGTGCCCAATCATTTCGGCTATTTATTTATTTTCTACTTGCTTCTTTTTATTGCGAGTTGCCCCATCATTTCGGCTATTTTTCATGCATACATTTTTACTTGCCGCTTTTTATTGCAAGTTGCCCCATCATTTCGGCTATTTCGTAGGCATGTGTGGCTTGCTAGCTTTTTCGCCGCAAGCTTGGATTTTGGACACCGATTTCGACACCAGCACCGCTACAACTGGGGTGTTGCCAGGAGCGAATCATCATTTGCCTCTGTCGATATTGAACAAAGGTGGCTTAGTAAACTGGGTTAAGGGTCCTGTCGACCAAGGGTTTTGACTTCATGAGCCGTAAGGGTCTCACAAAGGTATTTCTCTCTACAAGTCATGAGGATCTTGTAGGTGTGTTTTCTCCCTAGGGATCTGAGGATTCCTAAGTGTATGTTCCTCTGTAAGTCGTAAGGATCCTACAAGAGGGTTTTCTCCTTATGGGTCGAGAGGACCTACAAGGGTTGCTCATTATATGGACATATCCCTAGTCACGGGTGTGACTTTGCTGGGGAAATGTTTATTCGCGCCCGTGGATTGTATACAAGGGTCAGTATTGAGCCACTTGTAGGGCATTATCGAAGGTTGTGGGGGATTTGCTTAAGAACAGGTTTAGGTTTTTGTAATTTAAGACATCTCGGTCAAAGTTAAGGACGTCGTAGTCCATGGGTTTAAGGACCCCACAGTCTGATGTTAGTTTTAAGACATCTCGGTCAAGGTTAAGGACGTCGTAGTCCATAGGTTTAAGGACCCAACAGTCCATATCAATGTGTGGTCATCGGGACCCGTCACCTCTTTGAAGACGTTGAGGGATTACAACGCCAAGTATCAAAGGAATGAAGAGATGTACCCTGGAACCGGAGTGGATTAAATAGCCTCTGACCCAATTTGGGATCAAGACCAATTAATTATGTTATGAGCCTATTAGCCCAGTTAATTACGAACTGAGGACTTATGGCCAGCTTGGGCTAAGTCCAATCATGTCTGGGACATCGGCCCTCCTGTTGGTCCCTTGAAGGAGAGGCTTTGCCTCTGGCCATTTAGCCAATTGGGCCATGCCTAGTGTTAAACACTAAAGACCAATCAGTGTTGAACACTGGGAACGAGATTGATAAGTCAGTGTTTAACACTAAAAGATAGTTGGTGTTAAACACCAGCAACAAGGCTTTCCAATTAGTGTTAAACACTAAAACAGATCAGTGTTAAACACTGGCAACAGAAATCTCAAATTAGTGTTGAACACTAAGGTAATCAGTGTTGAACACTGCAAATAAAGTTCTTTAATTAGTATTGAACACTAAGGCCAAACAGTGTTTTAACACTGGATTCAGGGGTTCCAATTTAGCGTTAGACGCTAAGGCAAGAGGGGTCACGTGGTAGCACGTGAGGGCGCCCTCCCTTCGTTTGTTCTGCTGAGGAGATCGCATCTTTTGGAGCATCACGTGTCATCATGTGACGGGTGTTTAAATGGAGTATGTTAAAGCCTCTGCCGAGGGTCACGTGGGTCACGTGAGGCACTGCCTCAAAGGGGCTTTTCTGTAGATCTTTTTTGGGGGTCACGTGGTGACACGTGACCTTGCCTCTATGTATTTTTCTAGAAGATCTGTTAATCCCTTTCAGGAATTAAATTCCTCATAAGGTTGAACCTGACAATAATTTCAGAGGAATTAAATTCCTAGTTTCTTTTGAAGAGTCGAACTCTGAATTTTCTGTAGGAATTAAATTCCTCATATATGTGAAGAACTGAATAGGGTTAAACCCTAATAAAAGCTTTAAGGAATTAAACCCCCACTCTCTGTTAGAGAATTATTCTGGGGATTAAGATTAAGGGAATTAAATTCTTGTTGTTTTAACAGAACTAAGTTCTTAACTAGGGTTAAATCCTGATTCTTTTCATTCTGAAGGAATTAAATTCCCATAACACAGGGTCAAACCCTAATTTTATTTTAAAGGAATTAAATTCCTATAGTTCTGCGAGAATTAAATTCTCATGCTTCCATTCCCTCTCTATGCTTTAGATCTGCATGGCAGGATCTCAACCCATTGAGAATTAAATTCTCAACTCAAGGGGAGATGTGCACTTTACAGATTCTCCATCAAAGAGAGAAGAAATATGTCCATCTGTTTTATATCAGAGTTAAACTCTGTTGAGAATTAAATTCTCTTTCTTTCAAAAAGCCTTCCCTTTCTTACCTAGGGTTTTCTTTTGCAGAAGATCCAAATTCCTCCAAAGTATCCAGGCTCTCTCTCTTCTCTTGCCTCTGCATATATATCCCTCTTGTGTATCTCTTGGCTCCTATTTATAGGAGAAGCAGCCGAGTCAATTAGTTTTTGATGAATTTTTCATTGAGAGATTTGATTGGTATCCATCATTCGTTTTGGACCTTTGGATTCTTAGGTGAATTTTATTCACCATTGGATTTTAAATCCAGAGATTCTCCTTTCTTATTTCGGTTAGATTTTACGGGGAAATCTTCCCAAATTCGAGATTTTCCCATAGATAGATGGTATTTAATCACTTTTAAATCTTTAATTCAATCGGTTGCTTTTGGAAAGATTTGAGAGGTCTTTTCTCAAAATTTAATTCTGTTAACAAATGGGCTTTGAAGTCGGTCACGTGTGGCCACGTGACCCTCGGTCACGTGTGGGCACGTGACCCCCTTGGAACGAGCCTTCTTCTTTCTTTTTGCGCTCTGTCTTCTGGTTGCTGCTTAACCGCCACGTGCCGTCACATGACCCCTGGTCACGTGTGAGCACGTGACCCTCGTCTGGACTCTTTTTCTTGATTTAACCGGAGAACAAGTCTGCTGCTTTTGAGTATCATGTGCCAACACGTGACCCTGGTCACGTAGGAGCACGTGACCTCTTCTGAAGCCTTTTCCTTGATTTGATCTGGGAACCGGTTTGCCTTTGAAGCCGCTTTTAATTGTCACGTGCCAACACGTGACCCAGGTCACGTGGGAGCACGTGACCCTTTCTGAAGCCCTTTTCTTTGATGTAGTCGGGAAGCTGAATTTGCCTTGCCGATGCTTTTAGATGTCACGTGCCAACACGTGACTGCTGGTCACGTGTAAGCACGTGACCCTTTCCTGAAGCCTTTTCCCCGAGCTTTTCTGATTTTAAATCAGGAAACAAATGCCCCCACAGCGTTGTTCTCACGTGTCCGCACGTGAGTGCAACGCTGTCACCTTTCGTGACCGTTACATTCCTCTAGGGATTTGGGGAGATGAAACGTTTCCATCTCCTCCTATAAATACTCATGTTTCTTCAGAAGAGCCTTCACTTTGTTCATCTTCTTCCTTTGAGAACTTTTTCCTTTGAGAATTTAATTCTCGTTTCCAGAGCTTAGTTTTCTGTCTCAGACATTTTCCAGAGTTTAACTCTGTTGAAGGATTTCTTTTCCTCAGGTAATAATGTTGAACGGTCGAAGCATCTTTGTTTTAAAAGAACTCTCTGGATTTTAAATCCACATTAAGGGTTTCACAAAGAACCCATTTTTCTTCAATTTCTTTAACCAAATGTGAGACCACTTAACCTCCAACAGTAGATCTCTTAGGGTCGGATGATCCTTGGGGAGATGATGATGGCGGTTCAACTCCATGGAATTTAATTCCATCCAAAAATGTTTCTGGGAATTTAATTCCCTTCTCTTAATAAGGAATTTACTTCCAATGAAGAACTCAGTTTCTTCACATGGAGGCTTCTTGGGGTCTCTTGACCCGAGGTTGTCCTTCTGCAATTAATGAAACAAGAGACTTTCTAATGATTCTCATGACCTTTATTTCAGGTATCATGGATGCCCATCTGTATGGTCTTGACGAGATCATTTTCTATGGGAATATTCGTGCACTGGGCCGCAGTCAGAACCAGGAGTTCACCGATGCTCGGTGTGCCGAGATCATGAGCCGCTTTGACGAGTACAACCATCGGCTACTCACCCGTCGCTCTTCTCTTCTGAGGCTGATCATGTTGGCGATCCGGGAGGCACTTCCTCTCTTTTGCACCGGCATACCGCTCAGGGCCTTGGACACTGCTGAGGATAAGGTACATTCGGTGTACCTGATGGGCTTGATCTCAAAGTGGTGGCGAGATCACCTTATTGATCTCTTGCACCAAGCCTTTCAGCAGTCCGCCATAATTGCCGCCTATCAGAGGGTGGAGGATATTCGTGAGGACCCCGACGCTTGCGACCGCGAGAGGAAGCATACTCGGGAGGTTCGAAATGCTTGGAGAATCTTAGACAAAGTTAATTTGAGTTTCTCAACCCATGCCCCGCGTCTGAAGTCTTACCATTGTAAACATGTCCTCTTTATCTTGTATGAACTTCTTGAAAGATTCAGTAACAAGTTTTATTATGTCTTTCCATGTTTGCATGCTTTTCTCTGGGATTTTATCATTTTGCTACTGTTGTTGTTGGTGCTTTCAATATGCAGGGTGCTACTCCATTTTTTTAGTGTACATCAGGTTTAGGCCTCACGTGTTCTGCACGTGGGGTCCCTTGATGGGGTTGTTCACAAAATTTTCCCATGCCATATTTTCAGTGCACAATATCAGATGCAGAGAAAGGGCCTTGGAAATAGTTCCATCTCCTTGATTTTCGACGCCTTTCCTTTTTTGGGCCTTAGAAATAGCTTCACCATGCAATATTTTCCACGCACAGCACTTAATGCACTTCTTTATATATGAGGCTATATCTTTCTTTTCCCTTCACAGAGAGATTTATATTTTATATTTTTTTATTTTGGTGTAACTTGTCTTGAGAAACAAACGAGCGCCATGGCCTGCAATCGCCCTCATGCTCATCGACAGCAATGGGAAGTTCCTATTGAGGAGATGATCCCCCGCTTTGCTGCTCGGTTGGTGGATCCCCTCCTTACCGACAACGAATGCGACTTAGCCATGCATGAACTCTCGATCCGTAGGGGGTCCCCCCTCCCGATGGGTTCCCTCTGGCTCCGGATGATTCTCACGGCCGTGCTTGCCGACATCCCTCCTCACCCGGCGGAGATGACCCTGGCGATGCTTGACGCAGCGGAAGAAAAGCTCGAGGGATTTCATGAAGCGTGTCTGATTACTCAGGCTTTGAAGGATTGCTCAATTCATCTGCTGAGCCAGATAAAGGCCCGGCAAGCTATTATGTTTGCTTTCGCGGATGAACATGGCACCAATCGATGGGGAGCGACTCCTCGCGAGAACCGTCGCTTTGATGTGCTGGAGAGAGCGGAGAGAGAGATGAAGAACCTTGTTCTTTGTTTTGTTAACCGTTGTGCGATTGATCCCGTTTTCGGTGACCTTTTTCCATTAGCGTAGCATTTTTAAATTAGTCCCTCTTTTTCCTTATGTTTTATGCTGAACTTTTCTGTAGGCTTGGTGCTAGAATGTATGTTTCCGCTTACATAAATAAACTTTGTATTCTTCTTATGAGAACTTTCTTTAATTGCCAATGCTATCATCACTTTCATGCGTATCAGACCTTCTTGGGCATTATGTTCATGCGATTGCAAATGCTATTTTTATTATTTTTTTTGAATACTCATATGATTGCGAATGCATGCTTGAAATACGTCGGAAATCTTTCTTGTCGCTTTTCACATCGGGTGATGCGAGCGCATTTTAGATCGATTATTCCCATCAACCGGAAGCCCATTTATATGGTCTTGTAAATGTCTTGTTTCCAAGGCTGCGGTCACGAAAGCGAGCTTACGTGGCCTGATAGAGCGATACGTAGCGAACATATTGTTGTGCGGGAAAAGGGCTCGGCCGTAAATTTTCGGAGAGGGAGCTAGCTTCCAAGGCGTTGAGCGAGCTTCGCGCCACTCTTACCGCCAAGGCCAACAAAGCGTACGAACTCTGACGGATGCTTCAGGAGTCCATAAAAGAGGTGGTGGCTCTCGATAAAGCTGCCACGTTCACTCGTGAGAGGGTCGAGGCTCATAAAGCCACCGAGAAAGAGTTTGAAGGCCGGCTCGCTTCGTATCAGGCCCAGCAGGCTCAGGCGGAGGCCCGTCTTTTGACAGTCTTAAATCATGAGGCCGTGGCCCAACAAAAGCAGGATGAGCTGACTAATCTGCTGAATTGCCCGCCGGCTTGAAACATTTGTATCTTTTCCTTCCTTTTTGTACATACTCATGGATAAGAGTATTTTCTTTTTGTTCTTTCATGAATTGTACTTTGTATCCATTTTGGTTTACGAATAAAAGATACATTTTTCTTCTCAATGGTGTGTCCCCTTTTTATTGAATGTATTCTGCGGATATTCTATCTTGATCTCCTTGCAGGACAGCGATGGCTTAGGATTCAGGGTTAAGATCTGCTTCCTAAGACTTTTGCATTTTATGAGCCACGAGGGTCTCATAAAGAGTTTTTCTCCCTACAGGTCGAGAGGATCCCATAGGTGTAAGTCCTTCTTAAGAATCGTGAAGATTCTTAAGCGGGGTTTCCCTTGAGAGTCGTAAGGATCTCACAAGAGAGTTTTTCTTCCTTACAGGTCATGAGGACTTGTAAGTGCTGGATGTGGTCGCCCTTGTCCGTGTTTCACGGGGCCAGGGGGCTGCTCCAAGTATCATAGTTTAAAGACGTCGCGGTCAAGGTTAAGGACCTCATAGTCCGTGGATTTAAGGACTCCACAGTCCGGTGTTTGGTTGCAGGGACCCGTCACCTCTTTGAAGACGTTGAGGAATTACAACGCCAGGTATCAAAGGAGCGAAGAGATGTATTCTTAAACCAAGGCAGAATCCGTAGGGAATCGGGGTGGTTGATCGTTAGTTTTAAGACATCACGGTCGAGGTTAAGGACATCATAGTCCGTGGATTTTAAGGACTCCACAGTTCGGTATTTGCTCTGGATGCTTCACACGGGTTCACTGCCGTGCTTGGCGAGGACCAGGCTCCGCTCTGGGCGTTTTCCGCTGGGTCAAAGAGTGACGTTATCCGCGTTCCACGTAACCAGGAATTTTGCACTAGATGCTTCACACGGGTTCACTGCCATGCTCGGCGAGGACTAGGCTCCTCTCAGGATGCTTCACACGGGTTCACTGCCGTGCTCTGCGAGGACCACGATCCGCTCTGGACGTTTTCCACGGGGTCAAAGAGTGACGTTATCCGCGTTCCACGTAACCAGGAATTTTGCACTAGATGCTTCACACAGGTTCACTGCCGTGCTCGGCGAGGACTAGGCTCCGCTCTGGATGCTTCATACGGGTTCACTGCCGTGCTCTGCGAGGACCAGGATCCGCTCTGGACGTTTTCCACGGGGTCAAAGAGTGACGTTATCCACGTTCCACGTAACCAGGAATTTTGCACTAGATGCTTCACACGGGTTCACTGCCGTGCTCGGCGAGGACTAGGCTCCACTCTGGATGCTTCACACGTGTTCACTGCCGTGCTCTGCGAGGACCAGGATCCGCTCTGGACGTTTTCCACGGGGTCAAAGAGTGACGTTATCCGCGTTCCACATAACCAGGAATTTTGCACTAGATGCTTCACACGGGTTCACTGCCGTGCTCGGCGAGGACTAGGCTCCGCTCTGGATGCTTCACACGGGTTCACTGCCGTGCGCTGCGAGGACCAGGATCCGCTCTGGACGTTTTCCACGGGGTCAAAGAGTGACGTTATCCGCGTTCCACGTAACCAGGAATTTTGCACTAGATGCTTCACACGGGTTCGCTGCCGTGCTCGGCGAGGACTAGGCTCCGCTCTGGATGCTTCACACGGGTTCACTGCCGTGCTCTGCGAGGACCAGGATCCGCTCTGGACGTTTTCCACGGGGTCAAAGAGTGACGTTATCCGCGTTCCACGTAACCAGGAATTTTGCACTAGATGCTTCACACGGGTTCACTGCCGTGCTCGGCGAGGACTAGGCTCCGCTCTGGATGCTTCACACGGGTTCACTGCCGTGCTCTGCGAGGATCAGGATCCGCTCTGGACGTTTTGCACGGGGTCAAAGAGTGACGTTATCCGCGTTCCTCGTAACCAAGAATTTTGGACTAGATGCTTCACACGGGTTCACTGCCGTGCTCGGCGAGGACTAGGCTCCAATCTGGATGCTTCACACGGGTTCACTGCCGTGCTCTGCGAGGACCAGGATCCGCTCTGGACGTTTTCCACGGGGTCAAAGAGTGACGTTATCCGCGTTCCACGGGATGGAGGTTTGACTGTTGGCGATACGTATACCACCGAGCCATGGAACTGGGAGTTTCCGCTGTTCCGCTTAGCTTGAAGTTGTGTTCGTCGTTACGAGACGAGTGTTGGGATGATCTCTAGGTCGCTTGTGGTCCGTCGAGATTTAGCTTCCTTCTTTGGTGAAACCTGGGGGGAAGGTATGTTCCTTTTTGTTTACGCCCTTGGTTTGTGTACAGGGTGTGATGGAACATCACCTGTAGGGCATAAATTTTATTTTTATTTTATTTCTTTTTTCCACGATGCTCTATCGTTTCAGCTTTTATATCGCGAAAGTCGCGATTGCCCCATCATTTCGGCTCTTTTTTGCGGTGCCCAATCATTTCGGCTTTTTATTTATTTTCTACTCGCTGCTTTTTATTGCGAGTTGCCCCATCATTTCGGCTATTTTTCATGCATACATTTTTACTTGCCGCTTTTTATTGCAAGTTGCCCCATCATTTCGGCTATTTCGTAGGCATGTGTGGCTTGCTAGCTTTTTCGCCGCAAGCTTGGATTTTGGACACCGATTTCGACACCAGCACCGCTACAACTGGGGTGTTGCCAGGAGCGAATCATCATTTGCCTCTGTCGATGTTGAACAAAGGTGGCTTAGTAAACAGGGTTAAGGGTCCTGTCGACCAAGGCTTTTGACTTTATGAGCCGTAAGGGTCTCACAAAGGTATTTCTCTCTACAAGTCATGAGGATCTTGTAGGTGTGTTTTCTCCCTAGGGATCTGAGGATTTCTAAGTGTATGTTCCTCTGTAAGTCGTAAGGATCCTACAAGAGGGTTTTCTCCTTATGGGTCGAGAGGACCTACAAGGGTTGCTCATTATATGGACATATCCCTAGTCACGGGTGTGACTTTGCTGGGGAAATGTTTATTCGCGCCCGTGGATTGTATACAAGGGTCAGTATTGAGCCACTTGTAGGGCATTATCGAAGGTTGTGGGGGATTTGCTTAAGAACAGGTTTAGGTTTCTGTAACTTAAGACTTTCAAATCTCATGAGCCGTGAGGGTCATATGAGAGAATTCTCCTTACGAGTCGTGAGGATCTCGCACGTGTATTTTCTCCTTAGGAATCGTGGGGATCCCTAAATGTGTTGCTCCTTTGTTAGTCGTAAGGATCTCACGCGGGTGGTTTCTCCTTACAGGGTCGAAAGGACCCTATAAGTGTCTTTTAACGAGGTTGCGCCCTTTCGGGTTTTCACAGACACTCGCCGGTAGTCCTGCTGTTTTTACTCACGGAGCCCTTTCGGGTTTTCATCCGTGCCCATTTTGCTTATGGACATACCATTTTCTTATCATTTTTTATATATTTTTCTTTTTCTCCTTTTTTTTATTCATCTCGTCAGCCTAAGGATGCTGCGGTAGTAGTTTAGGGACGTTTCGGTCCGTCGTTAGTTTAAGGACATTTCGGTCCGTCGTTAGTTTAAGGACGTTTCGGTCCATCGTTAGTTTAAGGATGTTTCGGTCCATCATTAGTTTACGGATGTTTCGGTCCATTTAGGGGAAGGTCGGCTACTGCTTATAAAGTCTGAGCTTAGGAAGATAGCGAGCGGACATAGTCGTCGTCATCTATCATTGACCTAGGCTGTGGCTCATTAAGCATAGTATTTCTTTAGGAAGTGGCCGTTTATTGGCCTGAAAGGCCTTTCACCGTGCATGTCCATGAGTAGATAGGCTCCACCCTGGTAGACCTTGTCTATAATGTACGGGCCTTCATAGTTCGGGTCAAATTTTCCCCGCTTGGCACGATTGGGGATCATACGTCTTTTAACTACGAGTACGAGTTCGCCTTGGCGGAATGTCCTCGGCCTGGTCAATCTTTCGTATGAGCGCGTCATCTTTGCTTTGTAGGCCTCTAGATTTTGTTGCGCTATGAGCCGGGTTTCATCGAGGGCATCAAGCTCCTCGAGCCGAAGGTGAGCATTTTCTTTGTCCATCAGCTCGTAGTGGACCGCCACTCGTAGAGAGGGTAGCTCTATCTCGAGGGGGAGCACTGCTTCCGTCCCAAATACCAACGCGTACGGCGTTGTGTTCGTGGCCGTCTTGAATGTAGTTCGATAGGCCCAAAGGGCCTCTTGCAGCCTCTCGTGCTAGTCTTTCTTATTTCGGGACACCGTCTTTTTTATGATCTTTGTCAAGGTCTTATTGAAGGCCTCGGTCAGACCGTTAGCTCGTGGATTGTAAACTGAAGAATATCTCCAGTCTATATTGTGCTGCTGTGCGAAGCGGCTAATCTTATGGCTTCTGTAGGCTGGCCCATTATCAGAGATAATCCGCCGTGGGGTTCCAAACTGATAGATGACGTGCGTCTTGAAGAACTGGTGGATATTCTCCGTCTTCACTTCCCTCAGCGGTACTGCTTCTGCCCATTTGGAGAAGTAATCAGTTGTCGCCAGGATGAAACGATGTCCCCGGGACGATGCTGGCTCGATGGGGCCGACTATGTCAGTCCCCCACATTTCGAATGGCCAGCTAGCCACCGTTGGGTGTAGTAGATTCGGATGTTGGTGGATAAAGTCTCCATGAATCTGGCACGAGTGGCATTACTTCGCATACTCGAGGCAGTCTTGGACCATCGTGGGCCAATAATAAACCATCCGTTTGATCTTCAATTTCATTTTCGGGCCTGCTTGGTGAGAACCGCAGAGTCCGTCGTGAACTTCCTGAACGACTCTTTCTGCTTCGTCAGGTCCTAAGAATCTCAGCCACAGAGAATCAAACGACCTCTTATACAGAGTATCATTGACGAAAGCGAAATATAGAGCTCGTTTCATGAGCTGATGTCTTGAGGACGCTTCTTCGGGGATTCGGTGGGACTTAAAGTAGTCTATGAAGACTCCCCTCCAGTCCTCGGCCTTCTCATGGTCTTTTATTTGTAGGGTCGTCTGCTCAGTCGCCCCCTTTTCTTCGTATAATTCCGGAGATATTTCTGTTGGGGCGAGCACTCGACGGCTTTGTACCACGATTCTGACGTCATCGAGGTTCTCGTCAGCCAGCTCTTTAGCGACTTTAGCTAACGCGTCTGCTTTGCTATTTTCCGCACGTGGTATACTTTCCAATGTGTAGGAGGGAATTTGGGTCAATAGTTGTTGCACCTTTTCGCCGTATTTCACCAACTCCGGTTTGCACGTTTGGTAGTCACCATTTACTTGACTAACAACCAATTGAGAATCCCAGTATATAGAGAGGTCTTAAATCCCCATGTTAATGGCGATCTCGAGGCCCGCTATCAAAGCTTCGTATTCGGCTTCATTGTTCATCCTCGATTCTGTTAGGGAGAAAGCAAAGCGCATTATCCCTCCTTGTGGGGTTACGAAGATGAGGCCTGCTCCCGATTTGATTATGGGGGTACATTGTTTGCGCTTCTTCATGGAAGATGCCCCGTCAAAATAGAGTTCCCATCGGGTATCACCGCCGCTGATCGCGTCGAATGCATGTTCATCCGGCAAATCGCAGTTCAGAGGAGAACCGGCAGGTACTGGATGCTCAGCGAGGAAGTCGGCAATGGCCTGGCCTTTCACTGCCTTAAGAGGTCGATACGTTATCGAGAACTCCATTAGGAGTAGAGCCCATTTAGCGAGTCGACCCGTCAATATAGCCTTTGACATCAAATATTTAAGAGGGTCCGCCTTCGAGATGAGACGGACTTCGTGCGCCAACGCATAGTGCCTGAGTTTTGTTATTGCGAAGATTAACGCCAAGCAGTGTTTTTCAATGGGAGAGTAGTTGTTTTCTGCCCCCAGCAGAACTCGACTTAAGTAGTAGAGTGCTCTTTCTTTCCCTTGATCGTTCTCTTGTGCCCATAATGCGCCTAAGGAACCTTCGAGGGCGGTTGTATAAAGAATGAGGGGTTTTCCCTTGACCGGCGCAGCCAACACCGGAGGGTTCTGCAGGTACTGCTTGATCTCGTCTAGTGCACCTTGGCATTTGTGATCCCAAATGAATGGAGTTCCCTTCTTCATCAGGTGGCTGTAAGGACGGCATTTGCCTGAAAGATTGGCGATAAATCGCCGGATGTATGCGAGCTTCCCTTGGAGAGACCGCAACTGTTTGAGGGTTTTTGGCTGAGGCATTTCCATGATCGCCTTGATCTTAGATGGATCTATTTCGATACCTCGATGTCGGATGATGAATCCCAGGAATTTACCCAAGGAGACTCCAAACGCGCATTTGAGGGGATTCATCTTCAAATTATATTGCCGAAGGCGTTGAAATACGGTCTCCAGATGCTTTAAATGCTCTTCGTATGACATGCTCTTTACTACAAGGACATCGATATAGCACTCGACGATGTCATGTATGAGGTCGTCGAAGATTTTTGTCATGGCCCTTTGATAGGTAGCGCCGGCGTTCTTTAGACCAAAGGGCATAACCTTGTAGCAGAATATACCCAAAGGGGTCCGGAAAGCGGTGTGCTTCTGGTCTTCGGGATGCATCTTTATCTGATTGTATCCTGATGAACCGTCCATAAAGGAGAAAACCTCATGAGTGGACGTGTTATCTATCATTAGCTCGGTTACTGGTACTGGGAAATCGTCATTTGGACAGGCTTTATTGAGATCCCTGAAATCCACGCATATGCGTACCGTCCCATTCTTCTTCATTACCGGGACGATATTGGTGATCCAGTCGGGATACTGGACTTCTTGGATAAATCTAGAATCGATCAGCTTCTTGACTTCGGCGTTGATGCTCATTTCAAGCTCGAGTCGCATCCTTCTTGGCGCCTGCTTGACTGGCTTGATATCTGGGGATATTGCTAACTTATGCACAGCAATCTCCGGATCTAATCCTGGCATCTCAGAGTAGTTCCACGCGAAGCAGTCTTTATGCCGTAGAAGCACATTCTTTAACGCAGTCACCCTTTCTTCAGATAGCAGCTCGCTGACAAATGTCGGTCGCGGGTCATCTGCTGATCCCAACTCAATCTTCTTGAGGTTATCTGCAGTAGTATGTATGCCGTCTTCCAGTTCTTTTGGAGCTGGCGGAAATTCTGAGACCACTTCATCATCGCTGTTCTCAAAGCACCAGGGAAGGTCATCCATGTTCTTGGGCTTTTCTTTTAATATCGTAATCGTATAACAGGTGCGAATCCGCTTCCAGGACTGAGGTGGATCTGGTTCTGCTTTTGCGGCTTTGGGTTCGTGCTTTTGTGGCGGCGTTACCCTCCAGCCGTCGGATAAAGCAAATTTGCCCTGTTGGTACTGGTCCTCGACCCAGTTCTTGAAGGTGAAGCAGTCTTCGGCAGGATGTCCTATGGCTTGGTGATAAGAGCAATAGCTCAGATGAGAAGCCCTGTTAGCTTGCTCAGGGTGCTTAGACTCTGGAAGCGCGATCATTTGATGTTTTATAGCGAGCTCGAGTAACTTCTCCGTCTTGTCTCGGGGGAAGGAGTACGCTCGACTCATCTTCTTCATGAGGGACAAATCCAAGCCGCGCAATACCCGATCACGTAACTCTCTAATCCTGCGTCGTTGTTGTCGGCTCCTCTTTCCGCTTCTTGATTTATTTCTGTCTCTACGTCGGGCTTTTCGTACAACGGGTTGACAAGGATGAGCATCTTTGTCTTTTGCAGCCTGTTGAAATAGACGTTGCGTCCTGGCCTTCTCGTAGATAGCCATTTCGCGACTATGGTCGTCTTGAGCTTTTTGACCCGCTTTCCTGATAAGCTTGTCCATTCGTTCTTCAAATGACGGACTCGGCACCTCGCTCACGGGATCTATTTTTGATGAAGGGTTGGCATTTCCTGACGGGGTGTCCTCTTCTTCATCAAAGGTATATATGGCGTAGCTAATGTGGGCCCGTTCTCGTTTTCTGGCTCTCACGTATCCAAGCCCAAGTGTTTCCATTTTCCCGTTGGGCAATTTGCGTTGAGTCCCAGGGACATCCCAAATCCTGTTGTAGAACCGAGCTTGTCGAACAGTCTGTTTTAAGGGTACTCCTTGGCGCTTCAATAGCCTCTTTAGTCCATTTGTGTAATATCTGGGCAAACGAATGGGTTGGAGCCTGTCGAGTGTAGCATCCGCGCCATGCCAGATCTCTTTCTCTATTTTCGACTCTGAGGATCGGTAGAATAGGATTACCTTCTCACCCCTTTGCCTGGGAGGGACGTAAAACGTTTGCAGGTCCTGCACTTCATAAACTTGAAGTGTGTCGAGCTCCTTGTAGTGTTCTCGCGGCACTATGGTGATTTGCAAACTCTGATTATCGCTAGGGGGTGCTTGTATTGACGGCCGATTGGAGAACACGGCATTAACCTCATCTTCCGAGTCACTTCCGAAGACCAACATGGGGGCGGACGTCCCCGGGTTGTTGAGTTGAGATGGCCCAGCATAAACTATCTCTTCCTCTTCTTCGGTATCGCTCCCGAAAACAGGGATGGCGGCGACGGCTTTGTTCTCTGGGTTGCGACACCTTTCTGTATACTCGAAATCTGGCAAAAAGTACTTCGCATCTTCGTATTTGCGGACTTCGTTCACGGAAAATGGGTTCAACTCACTTGTTACGGTATACTCGAAACCATCCTTAAAGTACTTCATACACTGATGTTGTGTAGAAGGGATGATGTTGTACTCGTGTAGCCAAGGATGACCGAGCAAGGCATTGTAGCAGGTCTTGGCGTCAATGACATGGAATTTGATGTCTGTGATGAGGAGTCCAAAGCGTAATGTTAGTATCATGGATCCGAGAATCCGTGACGATTGTGAATCGAAACCGGAGATAGTAATTTTGTCACGAGCGAGATGTTGCACACTCATGCAGATTTCCTTCAACACCTGAACATTAAGGAGATTGACGGAGGATCCATTATCCACCAGGATCTTGCCTATCTTGATATCATGGCAGTATCCAGAGACATATAGGGGACGGTTGTGGTCGCACGTCCCGAGAAGGAGGTCTTCGTCACCGAAAGTGATGTCGGCCGTATGCACTTCCTCCAATTCATCCTTCATCCTTTCAGTGGCGAGGAAGGCTTGGAATTGCTCAGGTTCTTGTAACGCCTTAATTAGTGAGTCTCGCGGTTCTTTCGATAATAGGAGGGCATCGAGAATGCTAAGCTGAGAAGGTAGCTTCCTTAGGTGCGCTAGGATGTTATAGTCCACCTTACCCTTTCTGGGAGGGTCTTTGGCAGCCAGCTCTTTCATGACTTGGTCATCTAAAGTGATATCTTCAGTGACCTTTTCCTTTCCCTTATCTTTTCTACTCGCGGGCCCGAGATTCTTTTCTGAGAGTGTGCGATTGTGCAGCTGAATATTCTCGCAGGCCTCCGATTTCTCCTCTTTCCCTAAAACGGATTCTTTAAAGAGAGGGCCCAGAGCCATTTCTTCATCGGAGTCGCTCCCAAAGGTGAGAACTTGTGGCCCTCCGGCGTTAACCATGTAACAGCTGCCAATAGTTCTGTTGTGCCCGTCGGCAGTACTCCTTCGTTCCCGACGGATCTTGCATTTCATGCGCTTAAAATGTTGCCGATGAGCAACATATCCTTGCCACCATATCTTAAAGGCGTCGCACTCCTCCGTGGGGTGTGAAATTTTTCAATGATATGCGCAATAATCAGCGTGCCTCTCCACCCCATTGAGCGTGTTTTCTTCCGAGGGTGGTAGCTTCATTCCCATTGACATGGCTTTGGCAAACCTTTTTCTTGTCTTGAATATCTTCTTGTCTGCCTCGGATGCCTTTCGATCTGGCGGGAGTACTTCAGCTCTATCGTTCAGTCGCCTGCATTTGGCTCCTTCCGATGCGGCCATCTCACGCTCCTGATCCGCTTTACTCTTTAGACGAATCTCGTCTAGAAAGGCGCTGATCATTTCATCTGTTGGCCACACACGCCTTGGTTCAGGCTCTGTCCCCAGTTTCTTAGTGCCGGGAGTTTTCTCATCGTCGGTAAGCGAGTGGGAGATTACGTTACAACTCGCCACATATCCTTCGGATTCATCCGTCGAGCTCTCTCCATCATCTTCCTCTTGAAAGATGTGGCTGAGGAATTCTTGCAGCGTGACAGGAGTTCGCGCCTTTTGATTGTACTCTTCCAGCGCGTCGATTTGCTTCTGCAAGTTCGTGTGCTCGTCTCCAGGCTTCACGGGCTTCTTGGATTTCTTCTTCTTTTTCTTCGAAGATTTTGACGGTCGGGCGTGAGTGTTCGGGCCATTATCATGAGTCTTCGTAGTTGGGCACGGCTTCAACATCCCTTCGATAATTTGAGGTTCAAGCGGGTCCTTCCATTCGATCGCAGGGCACGCATGAAGGTCCCTCAGCATTCTTTTGGTTTTAGTTGACAGCACGACCTCCCATGGAGCTTCTTCAATAAAGGAACAGGTTGCCCCCGGTGTATCTGCTTTCTTAGGAGTATGCGGTTGTGGTGGGTTCACCTTCCACTTTTCGGACAGTGCAAACTTCCCCTGGAGGTATTGATCTTCAATCCATCCCTTGAAGACGAAGCAATCCTCAATCGGATGACTTACCGTTTGATGGTAAGGGCAATAGTTAGGGTTATTCACCTCAGCGGGTTGTGGCGGTCGCCTTGGATTTGGTAGGTTTATAAGTCTGTTGCGTACTGCCAGCTCGAATAACCGTTTCGTCTTGTCTCGTGGGAACGAGTAGGGACGCTTCATCTTCTCATTATAATACTGGCGTCTTTCTTCCAATTGATCTGCCAGCTTCGGGGCGTTAGGATGCTGCTGGGCATTCGCGACGAAGATTGCCTTTCCTTTACCCTTGTCATTCCGAGGTTCCGACTTCGGGGGAGGTGGTCTATGACCCATCTGGTCCATCTGAGCCAACTTGTCGATTAAAGCCTGGAATGTGGTTGGCTTAAAGAACATCATAAACTGTGAGATAGTTGCGTGAGGGTCTAGGGTTCCCACGAACATGCCCACCGCGGGCGCTTCCTCAATGTGTTGCTCGCATTTCGACCACAAATTCCGCCATCGTATAGCATACTGGACCCAAGTTTCGCCTGGTTTTACCCTGGCGTTAATCAGTGCCGTTATTGGAATGCGTTCGCTGGCGCTTCCGAATCGCTGAGTGAATAGCAACTCCATTTCAGCGAACGTCTTGATAGAATCGTTCGGGAGTTCCGAATACCATTCGAATGCTGTTTCTGATAAGCTGCACGCGAACTGGCGAAGCAACAGTTTATCATCTCCGCCGGTGTTACCGCAAAGGGCCCTGAACTGGGCGACATGTTGGTGGGGATTGCCGGTCCCCTTGTAAACATGGAACTTGGGAATTGTGTAACCCGGCGGGTACTTGATTTGATCGTACCAGCTCGGATATGGCCGCCCCATTTTTACGACTTGACCAGCCGCCTTAGTCGCATGATGAATCCGGATTTGCTGGGCTATATAGTCGACCAAGTCAGCCTTAGAGATTGTCTCCTCCTTGGCCGTTGAGAGGGCCGGTGGTGGATTTGACGTTTCTCCCCTGTCGTCTTCAAGGACGATCGGGGGATCCTCAGCGGGTGGATCCTGTTGGATCATCATTCCTATCATATCTTGGAAGAGGAGGCCCATACGCTGTATGTTGGCTGCTTGTTCAGCAGCCTCTTTGTCCTTCTTCTCCAATATTCGGCGAAGGAATTCGGCATCGGTTTCTTCCTCCTGGCGTTCATTCGAAGATGTTTCTGGGTTTTCTTTTGGCCCGGTAAGTGCGGCCATAGCATTCATCATTTCCTGGAGCTTTTGCTGTTGCTCCTGAGCTTTGGTCACCGACCGTGTGAGCGGTCTATGACCTGTAGACGCACGGCTGTCTTCTTTTCCTGACGCCATGTATACGGTGTGGACCATCATGCCCCCAGACTTAGGGCGTCTGGGCTCAGTGCTTTCAGCTGTCGTTGCAGGCTGGGGGATCTTCTCTGGCTTCCTCCTTTTATGAGCAGTGGGAGCTGAGGGGGCCGTTGAAGTGGGCATCCAGACAGCTTTTCGTGGTTTAACCTGGCGACTGGCTTCCGGTTGGATTTTCAGCTTCTTGTGCTGGCGGGAGAAGTTTGGATCGATCATCGAGTCTCGGGCCTGCCGCCAAACCTTATAGATTTTGGAAGACAGCCGTTGAGGGGATCGGGGCTATTCTGGCTTTATTTCCGCAACCTTTTTTAGTGGAGGAGGAGACCTCTTTACCACCGTAGTAGGAGAATTCCTTCGCACCTTATTTAGCATCTCAAAGATGTTCCCAGTTGGAATAGCAGCGTTAACTTCTGCCATCGGGGCTGGTGGAGTTAGCCCAGAGGGGGAGTTGCCCCCAGCCTTCCTTACTCGGCGCCAATGGCGACGTCGAGCGTGTCGAGCGGACGGCGTTGGTTCAGTGGTGAGAGTGGCTTCGTCTTGTCCCCTGTGTAGGTGGGGGGTCGCTGCTGGTGTTAGCCTGTCAAAGACCGATGTCCTTTGGGTAGTAGGAGCGGGAGCTGGAGCCGTCAATCTTGTAAGGACCGACTTTTTGGCCGGGGAAGCCGCCCTGGCGATTTCGGGAACAGGACCGGTCACTTTCTTAGAAGCAGCCTTCTCTGGGATTGTAGGCCCCATGATGGGTCCACAGGATTTCTGGCCCAATCTATAGAAGACCGAGGCGCTGATGTTGGGCGACCCGTTGAGAGGAGCCGCAGCAGGGGTAAGACGATCAAAGACCGACTTCTTGGGAGTTTCCTTTGTCAGCACCGGCGTCGTGAAGCTTGTCGGTGGGAGCATAGTCCCAAAGAACAATCCTGTGGTGGCTCGAGTGACCTGTTCCACGGGCATTGTGAGTAGCGAAGCAGCTTGGGGTCCGTAGGCTATACCTCCTGGCGAGGCAGAGCGTTGGTCGCAATTGCAGTTCGAGCAGTTGGGGCGTTTCGCAGAAGTAGAACCCATCAATCCTTTGCTTTCTGCAATGAGCAAGACGCCAAGTCTTAGTATCTCGAAACCCAAGGGCAACCATTAGCGAACCGCGATTGGTTCGCGAATCACGACACACGAAGTGTGGAGTGGAAAGAGGAAAAAGTCCCACCGGGCGTGCCAGAATCTGTTCCCCTCCGAACGGCGGCCGAGACGCGGGGTCGTCTCGCCTGAGGTTCGGGGTAGATGCTAATTGGTGCTATCTGTCCACTTCTCTGAAGATGCCAAGTTGATTTATGGCACCATGTATCGAAGGTCTGAACGGATGCGGCCGATGTAGCAGACTTCGTCAGATTCCCCCTCGTTTGAGGGGTTTTTGATTGTGGGGACGCTCTTCCCTGCAGGCGCAAGCCCTGCAGTTAATTACGCTACCGCGTTGTGGTAACAACTTTCTCCTTCTCCAGATGGTCACTTCGTGTCGTGTGTGTTTATTTTATGTTTTGTTGCCCGTGGATTGTTTACGGAGACCGAGTTATGTCGTCGCCCGTAGGGCGTGGACTAGTCCAAATCCGTATTATCTTAGATTTGGGTTTGGGGTTTGGTTTGAGGATACGTTAGCCATATTTGAGGCTAAGATCAACTCAAACGTTTGTTAAGGATGCGTTAGTCTATCTTGAGACTAAGATCAACTTAACGGGATCGTTTGGATCCGACAAGAGAGCATTTAGGCTCCATTGTTCCAGTTTAGGGACATAGTGGTCCATCTAATGTATGGCCATCGGGACTCGTCACCTCTCTGACGACGTTGAAGGATTACAACGACAGATGTCGGAGGAGTTCAGAGATGTACCCTTGGACCAGAGTTAATTGGGGGGATCTATAGTCCAATTTGGGACTAAAGTCTGTTTGAAAAGTTTAAGGATACGTTAGCCATATTTAAGGCTAAGATCAACTTAAACAGGATCGTTTAGATCCAACAAAAGAGCGTTTGAGCTCTATCGTTCCAGTTTAGGGACATAGTGGTCCATCGCTAGTTTAAGGACATTTCGGTCCATGGGTAGTTTAAGGACATTGCGGTCCATTGTTAGTTTTAAGACATCTCGGTCAAGGTTAAGGACGTCGTAGTTGTAAGTGCACGGCGGCGCCCCGGCCGTCAATCCGACGGCCAAATGCGGAAGCGGTGATAAACTTTAGATTTTCTTGAACTGGCACCACCGCGCACTAAAACCCGGATCGAACCATTAACTAGTCCTAGCTAACTACAAGATGGGGAAGAGAGATATACCGACTGATCCGTGTCCTCCGGTCTTCTCGTCGTCGTCTCGATCTCCTGCGGAAGCTCCGGTCTCCACCTCGTTGCCGGAAGGGCACCACATCGCCTACATCTTTTACGGGCTCCCACCTCAATACCGAGGCAACTCGGGCACGAAGCTGGCTAGTCGACGTGCCCAAGGTTTGCTGTAGAATGTAGTGTAGAGGCTTGTGTCTCATTTGGGGTTGTCGGAGTTTCCTTAGGTGGAGGAATGAAGTTGTGGACTAATGAGATGAACTTTGGGGATTTTTAACAAGCCAAAGAGAGCCAAAAGACCCCACCCAAATTTTGGACAGCCCCTTGCTATCAATGGCCGGCCATGCATCATAGAATGGAGAGAATGAGAAAGGTGGTGTATCAAAATGAAGGGAACCACACAATAATACAAGTGAGAGAGGTCAAATGATATCATGAAAGGAAAATGATCATCAACAAAGCCATACTCCACCAACCTCATCATCACAACAAAGGTCAAGCCATCATGATACTACAAGGCTAGCCATGATGGCTAAAGAAAGTAATGATGGTGCAAGTATCATGATACAAAAATATGCAAGGACCCCCCTTCCAAATTGCTTATTTGCACAAATGCAAATAAGCCCTCCTCCACCAATCTTCGGCCATTGGAAAATACAAATGAAAATGGCCGAAACGGAAAGCAAACTGGCAACTCCAGAAAACTGGTCCCGTAATAAATTACAGGAAAACCCCGATACTGTGTATACACACCTGCATTTGTACTCCGACCGAAATACAAATGCAATGAGACAAATTCTACACTGTACTATACTAGGATCTGGCTTAAACCAAAGCCGGCTAGTAATATCTGTCCGATCTTGATCCGTGCAATACCGCACGTATCTGATCGAACCCTGCCATATATCCATACGGCCTGTAGTACAAACTGTCCGATCCTGATCCGTGCAATACCGCACATATCTGATCGGACTTTGCCATATCTCCATACGGCCTCTACAGCTTTTCGCCCGAAAGCAGAGTAACTGAATGTGGGGGACTCTAAAGACTCGTCAACACCTTGGTTGTGGATTTAACCACTAGCACGTCAGAGGTATAAGCCAATACGTAACGGGCTACCAGGTATTGACTAAAAGGGACGTCGGTGATCGAACTCAGCCTGACAACCCTACTGAGCCTGTCAGTGAAAATATCCGTACAGTCCGGTCCGTTCGTCTATGAGCATCGCATGGCGGGCCTAGGGGGTTGGTAAAAGTCAGACCCCCAAAAGCGGTACAAGTCGTGTCGGAGTGTAGCCCAGAACACCCTGAGATACTACTGGAATACCTACCAGTAAATCTCCTTGCCTCGGCCGAGAGCTTCGTGTAATGGCTCTCCTAGACACAGCGCGACCTCACCCCCAATACCGGGAGAGACGAACCCCTGAAGATACGCTCACTGCCTCCATGTGGCTCGGGACTGTACCCAACTAAAACCTGTTTGCACGTCTCCTTTGAGCGTGGTGGGGTAGAAATCAAAGTACAGTGGGAACTCACATGAGACAAATGACGATCCGCAGGTCGATGAACTAACCTGTACACATGTCACCACGAAACTGCTATCTGACGTCAGGTATAAGACCAACTAGCATGTTCCCGGCGAGTCCTGTCCGGTGTACTCATAACCCAATGAGCACCTGTATACATCTTAGGTGAACCAACTGACACCAGTAGCTTGTGAGACCGGCCACCGCTCCTCGTCGTGGTCTCGACTGTATACACTAGTCTACTCTGGAGTATCGATGCCCTGTCTCGAAACTCTCACGACAAGGGACCATTTAAGGATATGCTTATAGACTGCCAGCTCCCACGTATATGATCGCCCTCATACTGCTGGTGGTCAAGCAAGAATCCTAGGGGTCTACCAACGTGTAATAGCGACCTGTAAGGTCACCTAAACCAGTACACGATGATAAAGGTAAACCAGATAGCATACTATCATCTCGAGTAAGATTGTCCTATCGGATAGGTCCTCCCTCAATCATTACAATCACGTGCCTGTGATCCAATAATTGACTCTGAGGGCACTATCTCCAACAATCTCCCACTTGCACTCAAGGCTATTTATTGCGATGTCTCATACTCACAGCCCGTGTGATACCGAACACCCAACTCCTCTACTAATCAGCCTCACAAATCTCGTTTGCGAAACTATTGCGTTCGAGGAATAGCCTCAGTGAGTGGATCCGCTTTGATGTTTCTTTCTATGTCTCTCTATATCTCATGTTCGCGGAGAAAACCATCTCCCGAAATGAGCAATACCTGTCTTAGAATATGTCTGGATTTCTGATGGGACCTAGCTCATAAATGAACTCCAAATCCAAACTTCTTAGACTGTATCGTCAACTGAACTTAATCAGTATCCTGCGCCATGCCTCCCTCAGTATTGCCTTGGACCACCTGTCCAAAATACTGCCTCTCATCAGAAGGAAAACTATAACTCTGACAACCTCCTTGTCGTCCAGGTCACCTTGGAAGCCTGGAATGATAACTGTCTCCTGCATGAGGCTATCGTTATCATATCCCTAGAACATTCACTTATGTTCTAAAACTGCTTTCGACTGCTTCTCCAGGATTGGATCAATATCAACTTATTGCATCTAGTGCAAGAACAATATCTGGTGTGGTACTTGACATCTCATGATTGACTCAATTGCCTAAGCAAGTGATCTGCCAATCATGCACATCCCTCTCCCCTTTAGTCTGTAAGACACCTTTAGAGAGGGTGACTCCATCACCTGCAGGTACACTACTATGCCAGGAGTCGTCCATTCTAAATACTCTTAGAATGTTGTCTAAGTACCCAGATTGGGAGACTACCCAAATCTAGATCTAAAACCATAGATCCAGTAACTAGTATGTATGATAAGATCCAAGTCCGATGTGGAGAAACCACTGTGTGACAACCAAAGTATAACCGATTGTAGTGTAGGAATATCACTTCCTACTCTGTGTATGTCATCCAAATACCAGGACATCACACCCTACTACCTTCTCAACAGATCCATCCCCTATTCTGATGAAGTCAAACCTATGACTGTCATGTCAGAAATAGATGATCTATCTCCGCTATATCTGCTTTAGTCTATAAATAGACATAAGCTACCTGTCCACCAATGCTTCCGCTGCTTCCGCTGACTACGACAACCCTCTGGCAGAGTCATATACACGTACACTTCTGAAGCGAGTTCAGAACGACGCTATACTCATCCTCCTGCCGGGTCTCACAGTCTGGAACAACAGCAATGGCAAGTGTGGGTAAACAAGAACTTCCCTGTCACCGTCCTTGAGGCTACCGGAGTACCTCTCGGGTGCCTGAAGTTACCCACCGTATCTGCGGAGTGGCCAATGGAATGTCAATCCAGATTGAATCTTTAGGTTCCTATCAAATCTTCAGTAATCGTTTGTGGTTCTAGAATCACTTCCAGTTCTACCATACTCCCACTCCTGTTTTCTGAAAAAATCCATTTTTATTAAAACTATGGCGAGTCTAGAACAATATTTCTATTGATCTGCCAGATGGTAGAAAGTCAACCCTCGTCATAGCCTGGGTCAACCCACAAACAGCCATTACAGAAACGTGCCTTGAGTTGTCCAGTGTCTGGTTTTAAGCATAAACCGGACAACTTCCCGTACCTTAACATCGTTAAGATATGAACTGTTCTATATCCAATATAGAAACAGAAGCACTGATTTAATTGAACCAGATTCAAATCATGCAGCTGTCTCCAGTGCATGTCAACTAAATGGAAGGAGGCCGATCAGCGTTACTCAACTTAGGAATGCTTCCAATTATGAGTAACCTGAAAGAGAAGCAAGCTCTCTTAATCATTACTATAAACTGAATACCATTGACAAGTATCTACATCTTCGATCACTTTGAAGAATCCCGATACTTGCTACACCTGGTTCTCTACTCTATTCAAATACCTATAACTTCTCCAAATTCGGACCCTGTGTTTCCACGAAACACCTGTCTAAAAACTAGAGAAGTCATAAGTAAACCGAATATAGTACGAGGACTAACCCCGCTGTCCTGATGGACCCTGGACAACATACAATACTCTGTATAAGTCCCTTGAGTCTGATAACTCATTCACTGTGTGTCGTAGGTTGAAAACTGTACTTATGGTTAAGAAGAATTACACCGCTGTTTAATACTCCTTACCTAACCATCCACTGATATAGATAAATGTCGTAGACATAATTTCATAAAGGTATATCTCACTCTATAAAAATAGACGTACAGATATATCGATTTGAAATTGGTGCATAACAGCGGATATTCAAAACCAAATATTTGCCGACTGGCAAACAGCCTAAGTGATTTCCTCAAATATCACCGATTACAACGAATCCCGATATAATGAGGATGATCACCCAATTCCCAACAACTTACTCCCACTCATCATCTGTAAAACCATACAGATGTGAGAATCATACCTGGTAAATACATACCCTGGAGTAAGTATCAAATCGGGAAAACAGTTTTCCTTTAACAGTACACAGCGAAACTGAAACATTGAAATGTTTCGATGGGGTATCCCGGTATTCCTAATAATGCCTCTTCCAGATTCACGACTGTAACCATATAGTTCTTTTCCACCTCTCCAAATCCCTTCATATGTCTTTAGTCTTTACCTTCTGCACACCCCTTAGGCCAAATGGTTTTCTTCCTTCCCTACCGTTCGGCACCAGCCTATGGTTTGGAAGAAGACTATCCAATAAGCATAATGGGTGTACTGTCCTAATCCTAGGAGCACTCGCAATGCGAGAGAAGGTAAAGATAAAAGACAACCGAATAAACCTTATTCCTATTTCTCCTGGACCAGAATCCATCCCCGAACTGGAACAAGTTCCTTTCGAGTTCGTATATAACCATACGATGGAATATCCAATAAACTGTGGATCTTCGTAGTGATACGGAGTGTCCTGGAGAAATACAAAGGTGATGTGGGAGTGGTAACGAAATACCTGGTTTGGTCGTGAATATCAGTTGCAATTTACTTTGCCCTCTTACTAATCCCTTGCTTTGTCTTAACTTAATACCTTCTGTACACCATTGTTAGGCTAATTGGTTTTCTTCATTCCCTACCGGTCGGCACCAGCCTATGGTTTGGAAGAAGACTATCCAATAAGCATAATAGGTGTACTATCTCCTAAACTAAGGAGTACTCGTAACCAGAGAGAAGGTAAAAGGAAAAGACAACTGAATAGTCCTATCCGTTTCCTCCAGAACCTGAAACCATCCTCGAATAAATTCTTTCGAGTTCGTATCTAACCATATGATGGTTTTGTCCAATGGAAGTGGACGTTCGTAGTAATACGGGGTGTCCTGGAGAAAAGGGTAAAAGTAGGAGTGGCAATGAGGCGTGCAACTCTGACAATCCAAAAGCCAGTGTTAAAGAAGGTTCGGTCAATTTGGTCACCGAGTCATAGTCTTAGGGTCAGGTCAATGGTCGCTGCCAAAGAGAGAGAGAAAAGAAACACTCAGCGTGCACTCTAACCTAGATCAGAATGGTTACCAATTTATCTAATCTGGAAACCTCCCACTGTACCTCAAATTCTCCTCCAAACCAAAAAGAAGAATTAGTCGGGATCACCCGAGGAGTAAACTAACTCATCAGTGGGAATCGGGATCCAACTATCATCGCATGATAACGTGACGGAATCCGCTCACGCTATCACACTCCAGAAGGTATGCGCATATCTGGCAAGTTTCAGTTCTTTTGAAACTCCCAATGTGATTTTTACCCCATGCTCTTATGACCTTGACTTTGGCCAACAAATCATAAGTCACATGTCAAGTTCTACCCGTCATTCTCCAGGTTGATTTGAATCCACCCGTACCTACCCTTGACTTTGGCCAACAAGGCAGTACGACTGTTTCAAACCAACGCATCTATCTATGCTGCATATGAATAACCAACAGCTACCAAACACTGTGCCTTGACTTTGGCCAACAAACACAGCTTGAATACTACTGACCACCCATATGAAACGATGGAGGGCTACGAATGGTTTCTGGTGAAAACCTTTAACGTAAAGAACTTGATATCGTTGAAGGAACTGATAGCTTTTAAAAAATATAGTGACGAAAACCTTTGCTAAAGAGGTCACTCCCGGTGAAGGGATCTCGGCTCTTTTCCCGTAGAATGAGGTGCAGGATATTCCAACTGAATACCACGATGCAAAGCAAAAGTAATCGGCTATAGTGAAGTTAATGCCCTGACGCAAACTTTTTGTCCAAGGGGTCACTCCCGGTGAAGGGATCTCGGCCCTTGCCTCGTCGACTGAGGAGCAGGATATTCCAACTGAATACCACGATGCAAAACAAAAGTGAACGTCCTTGCAATAACAGCTTTTTGAAAAGTGTTCCAACAACATCAGTTTAGGTTTGTTTTTAACTTGCGTTGATCCGAATCAACGCAGTCCCATCAATTGATCACACCACAAAGAACGAAAATATACTGATGTACGTATATGCCATCCGCATTCGCCACTGGGTCCCGTCATTACCCGTTAGGTTAGCTAACTAACGATAGAGTGGGGACTGGACTAGCGCGGATGTAAAACATATACAACATCTACTAATATATATTATATTCGCTCAAGGCGTGATAAAAAATGCAACATCACAGAAATGTATAGCATCACAGAAACAATACAGATATCTGGGATCCCCGGGTTTCACAGAGCCACTACTGAAACCCGACGTTCCCCTGGTCATGTGGATAGCCCGTGCAATGAAATCCTAGACCCCTACGGGCGCGGCAAGTCACCCGCCAAAACCTGAAGCGAGGCAGCCCCCTTCAGCAACGTGAATGGACCACCCATCACTTCACAGAATCCGGTAACTTGGGCACCCTTCCTGGGTCAACCTGTACCCCCTACGAGTGCGGCGAATAGCCCGCCAATCCTAGAGTGAAGCCCCCTCCGTCTTAATGCCAAGAGATGCGGGCTTGTTGCCCTATAGAACCCGGCTATCCGTGCACCCCTCCACGGGGCAATCCTAGTACAGAAAGTAAAATATACATACAACGGGTACATCGACCGCAACCTGGTCTTGCCCCAAAATAATAATACAAACAGGTAGTGACGGCAGTCCACATGTCGGACGCTCGCCCCGCAAAATCAAATGTACATAATACAACAAAAACTGTACTAGCATTGCATCCAGGCTATCCCCCACGACCGATCCGCAACATCACAGCAATACACAGAACATCAACGTGAAAGTCACGTTCGCAAATCCGTCTAACCGGGCTATAGCAGTTAGATTGGATTTACCGATCAAGTGACATTCACGGTCGCAGATATAATGTAAATACTATGAAATAATGTGTTTAAAATATCCGATCGATCAAATTTTAACAAGTGGGCCCCCAAGTACCACTGTAGCACATCAAGAAATTCCGGGCCCAAAATTAATATTCCAAAACCCCTATTTTTAACCCAGAAAGCGACTGCAAAAATTTGATACAGTAAGGACACCAATGTGCGGCGGAACCGCGGCCCAAAGGGGGGTTTGGCCGCGGTTCCGCGCTTCAGTGGTCGATTCACTGTGTCGAATTTCTACAGAGTGCTTATAATTTCCAGTACATCACTTTTCTACAACCTGAAAAATTTTTCGACTCCAAAAAATTTCAACAGAAAACTGATGTGAACAAAAATTGCGGATTTTGGAATTTTGGTCGATCGGAAACATAAACACATTAAACAAAGCTAGACTAAGTTAATGGTGAGGCTCTAATACCAGCGTAAGTGCACGGCGGCGCCCCGGCCGTCAATCCGACGGCCAAATGCGGAAGCGGTGATAAACTTTAGATTTTCTTGAACTGGCACCACCGCGCACTAAAACCCGGATCGAACCATTAACTAGTCCTCGCTAACTACAAGATGGGGAAGAGAGATATACCGACTGATCCGTGTCCTCCGGTCTTCTCGTCGTCGTCCCGATCTCCTGCGGAAGCTCCGGTCTCCACCTCGTTGCCGGAAGGGCACCACATCGCCTACATCTTTTACGGGCTCCCACCTCCATACCGAGGTAACTCGGGCACGAAGCTGGCTAGTCGACGTGCCCAAGGTTTGCTGTAGAATGTAGTGTAGAGGCTTGTGTTTCATTTGGGGTTGTCGGAGTTGCCTTAGGTGGAGGAATGAAGTTGTGGACTAATGAGATGAACTTTGGGGATTTTTAGCAAGCCAAAGAGAGCCAAAAGACCCCACCCAAATTTTGGACAGCCCCTTGCTATCAATGGCCGGCCATGCATCATAGAATGGAGAGAATGAGAGAGGTGGTGTATCAAAATGAAGGGAACCACACAATAATACAAGTGAGAGAGGTCAAATGATATCATGAAAGGAAAATGATCATCAACAAAGCCATACTCCACCAACCTCATCATCACAACAAAGGTCAAGCCATCATGATACTACAAGGCTAGCCATGATGGCTAAAGAAAGTAATGATGGTGCAAGTATCATGATACAAAAATATGCAAGGACCCCTCTTCCAAATTGCTTATTTGCACAAATGCAAATAAGCCCTCCTCCACCAATCTTCGGCCATTGGAAGATAAAATGAAAATGGCTGAAACGGAAAGCAAACTGGCAACTCCAGAAAACTGGTCCCGTAATAAATTACAGGAAAACCCCGATACTGTGTATACATACCTGCATTTGTACTTCGACCGAAATACAAATGCAATGAGACAAATTCTACACTGTACTATATTAGGATCCGGCTTAAACCAAAGCCGGCTTGTAATATCTGTCCGATCCTGATCCGTGCAATACCGCACGTATCTGATCGAACCCTGCCATATATCCATACGTCCTGTAGTACAAACTGTCCGATCCTGATCCGTGCAATACCGCACATATCTGATCGGACCTTGCCATATCTCCATACGGCCTCTACAGCTTTTCGCCCGAAAGCAGAGTAACTGAATGTGGGGGACTCTAAAGACTCGTCAACACCTTGGTTGTGGATTTAACCACTAGCACGTCAGAGGTATAAGCCAATACGTAACGGGCTACCAGGTATTGACTAAAAGGGACGTCAGTGAGCGAACTCAGCCTGACAACCCTACTGAGCCTGTCAGTGACAATATCCGTACAGTCCGGTCCGTTCGTCTATGAGCATCGCATGGCAGGCCTAGGGGGTTGGTAAAAGTCAGACCCCCAAAAGCGGTACAAGTCGTGTCGGAGTGTAGCCCAGAACACCCTGAGATACTACTGGAATACCTACCAGTAAATCTCCTTGCTTCGGCCGAGGGCTTCGTGTAATGGCTCTCCTAGACACAGCGCGACCTCACCCCCAATACCGGGAGAGACGAACCCCTGAAGATATGCTCACTGCCTCCATGTGGCTCGGGACTGTACCCAACTAAAACCTATTTGCACGTCTCCTTTGAGCGTGGTAGGGTAGAAATCAAAGTACAGTGGGAACTCACACGAGACAAATGACGATCCCCAGGTCGATGAACTAACCTGTACACATGTCACCACGAAACTGCTATCTGACATCAGGTATAAGACCAACTAGCATGTTCCCGGCGAGTCCTGTCCGGTGTACTCATAACCCAATGAGCACCTGTATACACCTTAAGTGAACCAACTGACACCAGTGGCTTGTGAGACCGGCCACCGCCCCTCGTCGGGGTCTCGACTGTATACACTAGTCTACTCTGGAGTATCGATGCCCTGTCTCGAAACTCTCACGACTAGGGACCATTTAAGGATATGCTTATAGACTGCCAGCTCCCACGTATATGATCGCCCTCATACTGCTGGTGGTCAAGCAAGAATCCTAGGGGCTCTACCAACGTGTAATAGCGACCTGTAAGGTCACCTAAAGTAGTACACGATGATAAAGGTAAACCAGATAGCATACTATCATCTCGAGTAAGATTGTCCTATCGGGATAGGTCCTCCCTCAATCATTACAATCACGTGCCTGCGATCCAATAATTGACTCTGAGGGCACTATCTCCAACAGTAGTCCATGGGTTTAAGGACCCCACAGTCCATTGTTAGTTTTAGGAAATCTCGGTCAAGGTTAAGGACGTCGTAGTCCATGGGTTTAAGGACCCCACAGTCCATTGTTAGTTTTAAGACATCTCGGTCAAGGTTAAGGACGTCGTAGTCCATGGGTTTAAGGGCCCCACAGTCCATTGTTAGTTTTAAGACATCTCGGTCAAGGTTAAGGACGTCGTAGTCTATGGGTTTAAGGACCCCACAGTCCGATGTTAGTTTTAAGACATCTTGGTCAAGGTTAAGGACGTCGTAGTCAATGGGTTTAAGGACCCGACAGTCCATATCAATGTGTGGTCAACGGGACCCGTCACCTCTTTGAAGATGTTGAGGGATTACAACGCCAAGTATCAAAGGAATGAAGAGATGTACCCTGGAACCGGAGTGGATTAAATAGCCTCTGACCCAATTTGGGATCAAGACCAATTAATTATGTTATGAGCTTATTAGCCCAGTTAATTACGAACTGAGGACTTATGGCCAGCTTGGGCTAAGTCCAATCATGTCTAGGACATCGGCCCTCCTGTTGGTCCCTTGAAGGAGAGGCTTTGCCTCTGGCCATTTAGCCAATTGAGCCAATGCCTAGTGTTAAACACTAAAGACCAATCAGTGTTGAACACTGGGAACGAGATTGATAAGTCAGTGTTTAACACTAAAAGATAGTTGGTGTTAAACACCAGCAACAAGGCTTTCCAATTAGTGTTAAACACTAAAATAGATCAGTGTTAAACACTGGCAACATAAATCTCAAATTAGTGTTGAACACTAAGGTAATCAGTGTTGAACACTGCAAATAAAGTTCTTTGATTAGTATTGAACACTAAGGCCAAACAGTGTTTTAACACTGGATTCAGGGGTTCCAATTTAGCGTTAGACGCTAAGGCAAGATGGGTCACGTGGTAGCACGTGAGGGCGCCCTCCCTTCGTTTGTTCTGCTGAGGAGATCGCATCTTTTGGAGCATCACGTGTCATCACGTGACGGGTGTTTAAATGGAGTATGTTAAAGCCTCTGCCGAGGGTCACGTGGGTCACGTGAGGCACTGCCTCAAAGGGGATTTTTTGTAGATCTTTTTTGGGGGTCACGTGGTGACACGTGACCTTGCCTCCATGTATTTTTCTAGAAGATCTGTTAATCCCTTTCAAGAATTAAATTCCTCATAAGGTTGAACCTTGACAATAATTTTAGAGGAATTAAATTCCTAGTTTCTTTTGAAGAGTCGAACTCTGAATTTTCTGTAGGAATTAAATTCCTCATATATGTGAAGAACAGAATAGGGTTAAACCCTAATAAAAGCTTTAAGGAATTAAACCCCCACTCTCTGTTAGAGAATTATTCTGGGGAATAAGATTAAGGGAATTAAATTCTTGTTGTTTTAACAGAACTAAGTTCTTAACTAGGGTTAAACCCTGATTCTTTTCATTCTGAAGGAATTAAATTCCCATAACACAGGGTCAAACCCTAATTTTATTTTAAAGGAATTAAATTCCTATAGTTCTGCAAGAATTAAATTCTCATGCTTCCATTCCCTCTCTATGCTTTGGATCTGCATGGCAGGATCTCAACCCATTGAGAATTAAATTCTCAACTCAAGGGGAGATGTGCACTTTACAGATTCTCCATCAAAGAGAGAAGAAATATGTCCTTCTGTTTTATATCAGAGTTAAACTCTGTTGAGAATTAAATTCTCTTTCTTTTAAAAATCCTTCCCTTTCTTACCTAGGGTTTTCTTTTGCAGAAGATCCAAATTCCTCTAAAGTGTCCAGGCTCTCTCTCTTCTCTTGCCTCTGCATATATATCCCTCTTGTGTGTCTCTTGGCTCCTATTTATAGGAGAAGCAGCCGAGTCAATTAGTTTTTGATGAATCTTTCATTGAGAGATTTGATTGGTATCCATCATTCGTTTTGGACCTTTGGATTATTAGGTGAATTTTATTCACCATTGGATTTTAAATCCAGAGATTCTCCTTTCTTATTTCGGTTAGATTTTACGGGGAAATCTTCCCAAATTCGAGATTTTCCCATAGATAGATGATATTTAATCACCTTTAAATCTTTAATTCAATCGGTTGCTTTTGGAAAGATTTGAGAGGTCTTTTCTCAGAATTTAATTCTGTTAACAAATGGGCTTTGAAGTCGGTCACGTGTGGCCACGTGACCCTTGGTCACGTGTGGGCACGTGACCCCCTTGGAATGAGCCTTCTTCTTTCTTTTTGCGCTCTGTCTTCTGGTTGCTGCTTAACCGTCACGTGCCGTCACGCGACCCCTGGTCACGTGTGAGCACGTGACCCTCGTCTGGACTCTTTTTCTTGATTTAACCGGAGAACAAGTCTACTGCTTTTGAGTATCACGTGCTCCCATGTGACCCTGGTCAGATGGGAGCACGTGACCTCTTCTGAAGCCTTTTCCTTGATTTGATCAGGGAACCGGTTTGCCTTTGAAGCCGCTTTTAATTGTCACGTGCCAACACGTGACCCAGGTCACGTGGGAGCACGTGACCCTTTCTGAAGCCCTTTTCTTTGATGTAGTCGGGAAGCTGAATTTTCCTTGCCGATGCTTTTAGATGTCACGTGCCAACACGTGACTGCTGGTCACGTGTAAGCACGTGACCCTTTCCTGAAGCCTTTTCCCCGAGCTTTTCTGATTTTAAATCAGGAAACAGACTTATCGAGTTACCGGGGTCTGACGTTTACTACCCCTACACGGGATATGCGACATATCAGACGAAGAGACCGGACTGTACGGTAGTGTTACTGATTGGATTCGCAGGAGTGTGAGCAGGCTTGCTTGTTGATCTTCTAATCGCTCAATACCCGGGTGGCCGTTATGTTTAGCAGACCGTTTGCGGCATGTGGGTGTTTTATATGATCATCACCTACTGCCGGTGTATTGACAAGTCTTTAGAGTCCTATACAGGGGTTTCCTGGCTCAAGCGAAACGGAGTAGGAGCACATATATGATATGTGCGGGACCGAGATTGATACGATATGATATACCGTATTCTATTCTCGCGATATGAGATATCAGTCGGTTATATATGATATAGCCGGGTTATCGGATCAAGTGTTGATTCGATAAGTTGATTCATATGATATTAGTCGATTATAGGTGATATAGCCGGGTTATTAAATCAAGAGTTGATTTGATAATCTAATGTATAATTATATATTTGATATATTACATTTTATTAACTAGTATTAGCTCACTTATGATTTCTTTTCTCACTTTGGATATATTGATGTATATGTGATATATGTTAAATGTATCAAGCTAGGTTACAAATGCAACTAGGGTTAATGAGGGTTAAACCATGCTAGGGTTAAGATTAGGGTTTATAATTTATCATTAAGTAATTAAAATATTGTGGATATTTGTCATGGATGATATATGTTGAAAGCTTGCAGAAGCTTCAAGGCATCTTTGACTTTGTCCACTCTCTTTGTCCAGCTTAAGATATTTTTTGACCTAACCTTTAACCTTAGCTCATGGTTAACTCTCTACAAGGGTTAAGCATGACATGTTTAACCCTTGGTTGCATTTCTAACCTCAAAAAAAAAAATAATTCATATGATGAGTTCATTCTTTTTCTTCTTCTTCCCCCAAAGCATTCTAGCTTCAATGGAGGCATGAGAAAAAGTGTGAGAAAATCAAATCTAAAATGAGCCCACTTCCCACTTCATCATTCTCTACTACTTGCTATTTAGTATAGAGTGTTTGCTTCATTAATTCCGTAATTAGTGAAGAGATAGCTTGGTTAGTGTCTCTTCGACGTAGATCATTTTCGGCCTCGAAGACTTCAAAGCAAGCATGTTCGTTTCTTCATCGGAGCCTCTCTAGAGTCCGGGACTTCTTGATCGCAGCGAAGGGACTACTACACGGAGCTAATGAAGTGAAGGACCGGTCTACAAAGGTTGTATTCCTTGCTCACTTAGGATGTAAAGTGTTTACATATGTTATTCCGTCGATTTCTAGTATACGATTCTAGGGTTAGGGTTAGCTAGAACGGCAAAATTTTAATTTGGCATGGACGATGCCTCCCGAAACCTTGCTGCCATGCTAGGCAACCCTGCAGTGGTATCAGAGCCATGCTAGAAATTTATACGGATTTTGTTAAGATTACAAAACCGAAATACTCCGAAACTTGAAACAGAAAATTGAAGTTTCTGTCGATTTTAAAAGTTGTTCAAAAAAAGTTTTAAACAAGTATAGAGTGATGTATGAGATATATCATGAACACAGTCAAAATTTCAGGTCATTCTAAAAAAAAATGGACGGCCACATATACCCATATCTCGGCCAAAACCGAGCAGAATCCCCTGAAAATTTTTGTGTGTTCCAGTGACTTGGTTTTGATATTTCAGGTGTTGTTTGCTTTTTCTAATTTTGCATGTGATGTAATCTTACACTATAAACAATTCGGAGTGTTTCGTATTCGTATTTTTAACATTGTTTCGGGTTATTCGCATGTTGTCTAGACAAAGTTAAAATGTTCGATCGAATGTTAAAAACCCATTTTTCCAAGTTTAACATATTCGAAAAAACATGCAAGTAATCTTATGAACCCTCTAGAAGAATGAAACCCTAACTCGACTTTTTGGATCGCGGAACCGAGGTCATACCCTAGGGTTTGCCGCAGATCCGTGGCAACATGAGTGAGGCTTGGGTTTGCCCTTCTACGGCTGGTGTATAGGTACTGTGGCATATTCTGGGTATTGTTGAACCGTGCTTAAGTGTTGAGCCATCGGGAAATTGTGGGACTTTGATAAATCGATCGAAAAGTTTAACATCGTTCGGATATTATGTGATGGGATACAATATTTGGAATCCACAAGTAGTTATGAGATAACTAGTTTGAATTTTATAAATCTAGCAGTTCAGTCTCATTTGATCGGTTGCCACGGGATTTTGATGAGATCAAAAGTCCGTCGCAATCACGTAGCATACGCGGATACTCGCCGGGTAAACTTAATAGATAGCCACGCCCCATAGCCCCGACCAAGTGACTGTAGGAGAACCCCGTCGCCAAAAGCATCCGTTTGGGTGCTCGCGGCAGCGGTGTTCCGCCTTAGTACACTTCGTCGACGGCATCGGGGGGTGCGGCCGTCTACTAAAGTTTCCGACGAGCATTCGATCAGGATGTCGGGAATCTTGTTGAATTTCCCGACTAGATATTAAAAGGTGTTTTGAATATCGAGACTAAAATGCGGGGTTTATAATTGTTAGGCATGAGATGTCTAAGGAATTCATTTGGTTAGGCATGAAATCCAAAGTATGTGATACGTTGGGTTTATGATGTCTAAGGTGGTTGCGGATTCCAACTGTTGTAGTTTTTCACTTTCTTTTCTGCGACCGTAAGTGTAATATGTGGTGTATCGCCGTTTTTGTTGCTATATGTCAACGACAATTGGGATACACATATTTACTTATGTTGATGACATGTGATGTTATGTGTTGCTGTGATGTGTTATATTGGATCGTCGTGATTGAATAGCCGGGGGTTTTATGTGAGATGAGAGTTTTTCAATTTCATTCATGTAAAATTCATTGTATGTAACATTCTTTTATTGAGGCACTTCCGGGTTGAGGATGATGTCACCATTGTATATTGTTTACTTTTCCGCATTAGGATAGACCCAAGACGGGGAGCACAAGTAACCGGGTTCTAGGGTCCAGTGGGAGACCATTTCGAGGAGTCGATACCGGGTCTCCTAACTCTAGAATTGGTAGGGTTGCTTGCTGCTCTCGTAGGGGTCTAGGGGTATGGGATTGGTTATTCATCACGACCGTGGAATCCGTGTTTTATACATGCTTAAAATAAAATCCGGAAATTCTAGTATATCCAATATTTCATATGTTTTTATCCTGCCACGATATTTTGTGATGTGATCATTGATTATATTCTGAGACAAATGCCTATATATTATATATATGAGATATAATTAATATTGCTGCTTTCATTTCATATGTGATGCTTGGGAAGCATAATAAATGAGACTTCATTAATGAGATTAATGGAATAAAAGAAACCTAAAAGATGTTGTAGAAATTTATTTTAAAAACTGGTAGCTCTAGTCTTTCTTTGCATAGAGGTATTCCTTGTAGAATATCCAGCACCTTATTCGATAAGGAAAGAGCCGAGATCTCTTCATCGGGAGTGACCTCTTTAGCGAAACTAGCAGATGCTACAAACTCGGTTTGTCTTTTGATTGTTTTTGCTTTGCATAGCCGTATTTGTGAAATATCCTGCACCTTATTCGATAAGGAAAGAGCCGAGATCCTTTCTTCGGGAGTGACCTCTTTAGCAAAACTAGTAAAAGCCTAAAAAACACTCCTTTTCAAAATCACTCGATTCTACGACGATATCAAGTTCATTACGCAAAAGGTTTTCTTAAAAACCTGTCGTAGCCCTCTGTCATTTCAGATAAGTACTAGTTAGTATTCGTGCTGCGTTTGTTGACCTTAGCCAAGGCGTAGTGTGCGGTAGCTTATCGGTGCTTATCTGCTAAGCATATGATGCGATTGAGTTAGGATAGTCGTGCTACTTTGTTGACCTTAGCCAAGGGTCGTGCGGGTGAGTTTAATTTAATCGGGAAATGACGGGTTGAACTTGTCTAGCGCTTATGATTTGTTGATCTTAGCCAATGTGATAAGTTGCTAGGGGCAAAACATTATTGGGAATTTCAAGTGTTGAAATTTGCAATGAGATTGCATACCTCTTATGAGATAGTTGGATCCCGATACCTGCTGCGAGTAAGAGTTACTCCTGGGAGAGTTTTACACGTTACAATTAGCCGATCAAGTAGGTGTCTAGAAAGATATTAACGGGGTTACGCCCCTCGGAAAACGAGGTTTATTTTAATATGTTACATGGGCTACAGATTGGTAGAGAACTGAGAAAGGGTGATAAGTTTCAAGAGTTGGAAACAGTGTAAGTGCTGCAGCCAAGTTTGTTGGCAGTTATCACCCTGTATTACCAAATACATTGATTCTGAATGAATGTTATTAGATACTGAACCTGATATACAACATCATATCAGTCTCTTTATTAATTAAAGAAGGATATAATTTTGTATTGTTAGATAATATTTTGAATATTTCCTATATCAAGAGTTGATCGGTTCAGGCATGTTATCTAAAAGCATATACATTTTAAATCAAACTACAGTTTTTAACGTACAAAACACACACAAGAGGAAGAGTTCAGATATGAATGAATCCTTCTTGAGGCATTGTAGACTAGGTCATATCAAAGCGACCCGACTAACTAAGTTACATAAATATGCATATTTAAATCAGTTTGAATTTACATCTTGTGAAACTTGCCAGTCATGTCATAAAGATAAGATGACCATAGCTCCGTTTATTGAAGACAGAGAAAGAGTTGGTGAACTCTTGGGATTGACACATGATGATGTATGTAAGTCCCCTGTCTACACATGCCAGGACTGGTTCTTTGTACTTCATTACATTCACTGATGATCTCTCAAGATTCGGACATATGTTCCTGTTGAAACACAAGTCTGAACCTTTTGAGAAATTCAATGAATATAAGTCAGAAGTAGAGAACCAAAAATGGGTATAAATATTATGTCCTTTGATGTGATCAGGGAGGAGAATACTTGAGCACGGAATTTCTGGACTATTTTAAAGGAGAATGAGATTCTCTCTCAGCATTACTCCTCCGTATACACCACAGCACGTCGGTGTATCGGGGTAGAGCAATTGCACCCTATGTGATAAGGTGTGCTCTATGATGAGTACTACCAAGTTGCCTATTTCCTTTTGGGGGTTATGCACTTGTGAAGCTGCATACCTATTGAATAGGGTTCCAATCAAATCAGGTGCCTACCACTTTATATATGATATGGTATGGGAAGAGCCCATCTCTTAAGGATGTTAAGATTTGGGGTTGTCCGGTCTATGTCTAAAAGCAAAATCCGGACAAGGTCGAGGCAAGGTTAGTTCTGTGGAAGTTTGTTGGATATCCCAAGCATTCGCAAGGGAATGTCTTCTACCACACCGAGGATCAAAAGGTGTTTTATTTTTCGGCATGACACTGTTTTAGAAAAGGATTTTCTTGTGAAGAAATTAGTGGTCATGTGGTAGAACTGGAAGGAGTTCCAGCTATACAAACTGCAGCTGATGATTTGATAAAACCGGAGGATTCAATAGCTCCCGACGAATCTCAGCCTCTCCGCCGATCTAGTAGGGTTCCTCATCCACCTGAGAGACACTTCGGTTTTCTCTATGAAAGTGGGAGCGAGGATTGCATCATGAGATAATGACCTAACTAGTTTCGAGCAGGCCATCAGGAGTGGGGACTCTGTGAGAATGGCTGGATGCTAAGCGATCTGAGATGGAATCCATATACACAACAAAATAAGGACTTTAGTTGCTATATCTGAAGGGTTAAATCCCCATTAGGAGCAAGTATATCTTGAGAAGATTACTTGGTGTACATGGAAAAGTTGAGACTTTCAAAGCTAAGACTTCAGGCAAAAGGTTCTCGTCATCGACCAGATGTGGATAATGATGAAACCTTTTCTAGTCCCTATTCTTAAGTCCATTCAGATCCTACTTGCCATTGCTACATATCATGACTACGATATCTGACGGTTGGATATCATGACTGCTTTTCTAAATAGTGATTTAGAAGAGAGCGTCTATGAGTACACAGCCAGAGGGATTCGTAGACAATGGGAACAGCGGAAACGTGTGCAAATTGCTTTATGGGATAAAACAGGTATCGCGGAGTTGGAACATCTGTTTTGATGTGGTAGTCAAAGCGTTTGACTTCATCAAAATGGTAGATGAACCTTATATATACAAAAAGGTAGTAGGGAGTATGGCGGTGATTCTCGTATTGTACGTGGATGACATACTCTTGATAGGAAAGGAGTTTCCTATGCTACACTCGGTCAATCTCCTCTTATCACAAGAATTCTCCATATAGCATCAAGGTGATACCTCCTAAATCCTGGGTTTTGGATCTATAAGATAGATCTAAGTGGATGTTAGGATTCTCACTAGGTGTAGTGAGACGGTATCAATCGATCCTGGGGAGAATCACTGGATAGCTTCTAGGGTGGTAAGGACGACTGAATGTCAGTCACAGGCATTGTTTTTACCCTCAGTGGAGGGACGGTATGTTGGAAGAGTTCCAAGCTAGATGCCATGTCAAACTAGACGATAAAGGCCGAATACATTGCTACCAAGGATGCTACCAAAAAGGTAGTCTGGATGTATATAAGTTCATGAGATGAACTTCGTTCCTACCATTGTGTGACAATGGAGTTATGGCTTAGGACTAGGAACCCCCGTCCCATCTATGATCCAGACATATTCTTAGGCAGTATCACCTGATCATGGAGATGGATGATCTCCAGGAAGATCGAGGTTAGGAGAGTAGACTATAGAGGACAACACGATGAATCCACTCACAAAGGCCTATTCCCAGGAGAGACTTTTATGGGATGGTTGAGTATGAGATACTTTAACCATTGCTAATTGTTGGGTATGAGATACTACAACACATGGCCCTAGTGTAAGTGAGAGATTGTTAGTTATATGTATACCCTAGAGGCTATTACTGTACATACGATGTATATTGTAGTGGATGCTTGGACATATATATGGAGGACTTTCTTGCTCAACATGATAGTATGCTACCTGGTTGCTCTTTATCTTAACATGTACACTGATTGTCTCTATGTTACATGTTGATAAAGCCCTTAGGATGAGTACTTGACTACCGGGACTATGATGCAGATCATACTAGTAGGGACGAAGTAGTCGCTAAGTACATCCTTCAAATATTCCTAGTCGTAGGTGTATCGAGACAGGGCATCGATATACCAGAGTGGACTAGCGTATAACTTCTCGACCCATGTAGATGGGCGATGGATGATCCTATATCCATTGGTGTTTGATATCAGAGACAGTATACGGGTGCTTAGTGGAGACTGGGTACACTAGACGGACTCGCCGAGAACTCCCAGATGGTATTATACCTCACATCAGATGGCAGTTCTCTGGTGACACTGGTACAGGTTAGTCTGTAGACCCAAGATCGTCATAGAGTCTTGTGTGATTCCCACTATGCTTCGATTTCCACCTTACCACGTTCAAGAGAACGTGCAAAACGGTGGCTTTTTGGTACAGTCCCGAGTCATATGGAGGCAATGAGCGATAGGAGGGGTTTCGTCTCTCCCGGTTTTGGGAGTTGATGTTGCGCTGTGCTCGATTGGCTATAACAGGAAGTACTTGGCCAAGGCTGCTTCAGAGATATACTGATAAGTGTTATCAGTAATTTCTCGACCCGTTATGAGCCTCATATCGACACGACTTATTGAGTTACTGGGGTCTGACGTTTACTACCCCTACACGGGATATGCGACATATCAGACGAAGAGACCGGACTGTACGGTAGTGTTATCGATTGGATTCGCAGGAGTGTGAGCAGGCTTGCTTGTTGATCTTCTGATCGCTCAATACCCGGATGGCTGTTACGTTTAGCAGACCGCTTGCGGCTTGTGGGTGTTTGATATGATCATCACCTACTGTCGGTGTATTGACGAGTATTTAGAGTCCTATACAGGGGTTTCCTGGCTCAAGTGAAACGGAGTAGGAGCCCATATGTGATATGTGCGGGACTGAGATTGATAGATATGAGATACCATATTCTATTCTCGTGATATGAGATATCGGTCGGTTATATATGATATAGCCGAGTTATCGGATCAAGTGTTGATTCGATAAGTTGATTCATATGATACTAGTCGGTTATAGGTGATATATCCGGATTATTAAATCAAGAGTTGATTTGATAATCTAATGTATAATTATATATTTGATATATTACATTATATTAACTAGTATTAGCTCATTTATGATTTCTTTTCTCACTTTGGATACATTGATGTATATGTGATATATGTTAAATGTATCAAGCTAGGTTACAGATGCAACTAGGGTTAATGAGGGTTAAACCATGCTAGGGTTAAGATTAGGGTTTATAATTTATCATTAAGTAATTCAAATATTGTGGATATTTGTCATGGATGATATTTGTTGAAAGCTTGTAGAAGCTTCAAGGCATCTTTGACATTGTCCACTCTCTTTGTCCAGCTTAAGATATTTTTTGACCTAACCTTTAACCCTAGCTCATGGTTAGCTCTCTACAAGGGTTAAGCATGACATGCTTAACCCTTGGTTGCATTTCTAACCTCAAAAAAAAAATTCATATGATGAGTTCATTCTTTTTCTTCTTCTTCCCTAAAAGCATTCTAGCTTCAATGGAGGCATGAGAAAAAGTGTGAGTAAATCAAATCTAAAGTGAGCCCACTTCCTATTTCATCATCATCTACTACTTGCCATTTAGTATAGGGTGTTTGCTTCACTAATTCCGTAATTAGTGAAGAGATAGCTTGGGTTAGTGTCTCCTCGACGTAGATCATCTTCGGCCTCGAAGACTTCTAAGCAAGCATGTTCGTTTCTTCATCGGAGCCTCTCTAGAGTCCAGGACTTCTTGATCGCAGCGAAGGGACTACTACACGGATATAATGAAGTGAATGACCTGTCTACAAAAGTTGTATTCCTTGCTCACTTTGGGTGTAAAGTGTTTACATGTGTTATTCCGTCGATTTCTAGTATACGATTCTAGGGTTAGGATTAGCTAGAATGACAAAATTTTAATTTGGCATGGACGATGCCTCCCGAATCCTTGCTGCCGTGCTAGGCAACCCTGCAATTACGAGTATTTAGTGATACCATTCGGAGTCACGAACGCATCAGCGATATTTATGGATTTGATGAACCGAATCTTTTCACCGTTCTTGAACCGGTTTATTGTGGTATTTATCGATGACATTCTGGTCTATTCGTGGAGCCTAGAAGAGCATGCAGAACACTTGAAGATCGCTCTGCAAACATTGAGACCAAAAAGATTATATGCAAAGATGAGCAAGTGCAAGTTTTGACTTGAAGAAGTGAAGTTTTTGGGGCACGTCGTATTCGGAGATGGAATCACCGTTGATCCCGAGAAGATTACAGCAGTTCAAGATTAGCCGATTCCGAAGAACGTAGCGGAGATCAGATGTTTCTTTGACAAGAAGGATATTATAGAAGGTTCATGGAGAATTTTGCTCGATTGGATGAGCCTTTGACCAAGCTTACGCGGAAGGAAGTACCATTCGTTTGGACGGATAGTTGTGCGTCAGCTTTTGAGGCGTTGAAGGAAAGATTGACAACCGCTCCTATTTTGACCGTACCAGACGGTTCCGGAGGATTGGTGATTCACAGCGACGCGTCTGGGAAAGGTTTGGGATGTGTTTTGATGCAGCATAGGAAGGTTATAGCCTACGCATCGAGACAGTTGAAGACCCATGAGAAGAATTACCCAACTTATGATTTGGAGCTTGCGGTAGTGATTTTTGCTTTGAAGATTTAGAGACACCACTTATTGGGTGGAGGGTTGAAGTATTCACCGATCACAAAAGCCTAAAGTACGTGTTCATGCAGAAAGAGCTTAACATGAGGCAGCGTAGATGGTTAGAGCTAATGGCTGACTATGATCTCGATCTCAAGTACCATCCGGGAAAAGTAAATGTAGTGCCGGATGCGCTTAGTCGGTTGCCAGCAATTCAGATGTTGATTTCACAAAAGGAGCTTATCGAAAATTTTCAGAGATTCGAGTTGGAGATCGTGTTACCGCATTCTTCAGGACAGTTGATGCAGGTGCAAGTATAGTCGTGATTAATCGATACTATTAAAGCAGCGCGGTCACAGGATCCAAGATTGCAGAAGTTTCAAGAACAGGTTGAAGCGGGACTTCGAACGGACTTGTTGATTCATGAGGATGGTTCGTTGCTGTTTCCCCCAATCAGAGCAAATCTCTGTTTTGAATTTCAAAATTTAAAAATCGAAGCAACGATTCAGATCCCGTGCGCTGCGCGCCACGTGTCAAAAGCAGACACGCCGGCGCCATGAGCGCTGCGTCCTAGGCAGCGCACCCCCAATCAGAGCAAAGCTCTGCTTTAAAATTCAAAATAAAATTGAAGCAACGCTCCAGATGCTGCGCTCTGCGCTGCGCGCCACGTGTCAAACAAGGTGCGCTAGCGCAGTTGCGCTGCGTTCTGCGTTACGCGCCACGTGGCTAACGAAGGTGCGCTAGCGCAAAGTGCGCCAGCGCTGGAATTAAAAATTCCCCACCGTCAGATCAAAAGATCTAATAATAATAAATTATTAATTAATCAGAATTAAAATTCTGTTATGGAAAGATTTTTCAATCTTATTAAAACAAGAAGATTATCTTCTGTAAAATAGAAGCCTTAGGATCAAAGATCCAACGGTGGGAAATATTCCCAGATCAATCAGAGAAAGATCTCTTAAACTGATTTAACAAATCAATTGGCCCTATATAAAGGCCTAAAGACTTCAAGTCTCATATAGAGAAAACCCTCTGCAAACTTTGAGAAAAATCCAAAGAGAAAGAAAGGCAAGCCTTTAGAAGAAAGAAGATCATTTCTTCATCTTTAAAGGTAAAGAATTAATTCTTGAACAACAGAGATGAAATCTTCTCGTAAAAAAAAAGAAACCTCTTCTAAAAAGATCTTAGATCTATAAAAAAGACCAAGGTCTTTTGATTTAAAAGAAAAGATCAAAAAGATCTAATCATAAAATAATAAAAAGAAGTAAAATACTTCACTCACAGATCTTTTGATCTATAAAGGTAGAGTCTTTTATAAAAATAAGAACTTTTGTTCTTTGATCTTGAGGCAAAGCCTCCTTTAAAGAACATAAACTTATTCTTTGATCTTAAAATCTGATCAGATGCGCTTTGCGCTACTAAAAAGTGCTTTGCACTTATGAATTGCGCCCTTGCGCTCATTGGATCGGCGCTCACCGCCGAAACTTGCCACGTGTCAATCAGAGACACAATCTGCAATTTGCGCTTCTGAAACAGCGCACTGTGCATATGGGCTGGCGCTCAGCGCCAAGCGCGCCACGTGTCGCTCACTGGTGCACCCACAAACTAGCGCAGCACGCTCATAAATTAAAAGCGCAATGCGCTAACAAACTAGCGCTTAGCGCTAAGCGCGACACGTGTCCTCTTCGTGTGCGCTACCCAATAGAAGCGCAATGCGCTTTTTGACTGGCGCAAAGTGTCTGACGCGCCACGTGGCGCGCTGTCAGAACAAACTTTGTTTCTGATGAATGCTATGCATTCACTATAAAACAAAAAAAATGCCAGAGCCCATTGCTTAGCATTATTAAAAGGGCAGAGCCCAAGTAAAGGCCTAATGGCCAGGACAAAAATAAAATGTTAAATATTTTAAACCGGACTTAGCTCAATTCTGGCCATAAGTCCTCAATTTAATTTAAATTGAACTGAGCCTATCTGCTCTCTCAATCAATTTACACCCGGTTCGAGGGTACATCTCTTTACTCTTCTGATATCTGTCGTTGTAATCCTTCAACGTCGTCAGAGAGGTGACGGGTCCCGAAAACCACACATTACTACGGACTGTGGGGTCCTTAAACTCATGGACTATGATGTCCCTAGCCTCGACTGTGATGTCCTTAAACTAACATCGGACTGTGGAGTCCTTAAATCCATGGACTATGGTGTCCCTAACCTCGACCGTGATGTTTTTAAACTAACATCGGACTGTGAGGTCCTTAAACCCATGGACTATAATGTCCTTAACCTTGACTGTGATGTCTTAAAACTAACATCGGACTGTGGGGTCCTTAAATCCATGGACTATGATGTCCTTAACCTTGACCGTGATGTCTTAAAACTAACACCGGACTGTGAGGTCCCTAAACTCACGGACTATGATGTCCTTAACCTCGACCGCGATGTCTTAAAACTAACAATGGACCGTAATGTCCTTAAACTAATTACCGACCGCAATGTCACTAAAACTAAACAACAAAGCCCAATTGCTCTCTTGTCGGATCTAAACAATCCCGTTAAGTTGATCTTAGTCTAAAATTAGACTAACGTATCCTTAACAAACGTTTAAGTTGATCTTAGTCTCAAATAAGGCTAACGTATCTTTAACCCCAAACCCCAAACCCAAATCTAAGAAAGATATGGATTTGGACTAGTCCACGCCCTACGGGCGACAATATAACTTAGTCTCCGTATACAATCCACGGGCAACCAAACACAAAACAAAAACCCATGACACGAAGTGACCATCTGGAGAAGGAGAAAGTTGTTACTGCGATGCGGTAGCGTAATTAACTGCAGGGGCTTGCGCCTTCAGGAAAGAGCGTCCCCACAATCAAAAACCTCTCAAACGAGGGGGAATCTGACGAAGTCTGCTACATCGGCCGCATCCGTTTAAACCTTCGACACATGGTGCCATAAATCAATTTGGCATTTTCGGAGAGGTGGACGGATAGCACCAATTAGCATCTGCCCCCAGATTCAGGCAAGACGTTTAGTCTTCCCGGTTTCTGGCGGTAAACAGATTCTGGCACGCCCGGTGGGACCTTTTTCTCTTTCCACTCCACACTTCGTGTGTCGTATTTGCGAACCAATCGCGGTTTGCTAATGGTTGCCCTTGGGTTTCGAGGTACTAAGATTTGGTGTTTTGCTTGGTGCAGAAAGCAAAGGATCAATGGCGTTCACCTGCTCAAAGTGTTCCACATGCAACTGCAACCCACGTCCTGCCTCAACAGGGGGCATAGCCTATGGGCCCCAAGCGGCTTCCCTGTTCACGATGCCCATGGAACAGGTTGCTCAAGCCACCACAGGGTTGTTTTTCGGAACCATGCTTCCGCCGATGAGCTTCAGCACCCCCGTGCCCATACCAGAAGCTCCCAAGAAGTCGGACTTTGATCAGCTTACAGCTACCAGGGCCCCTCTCAACGGGTCGTTCAGCTCCAGCTCCTCGGTTTTCGCCAGAATGGGCCAAAATTCCTGTGGGCCCACGATGAAGCCTGCAATCCCAGAAAAGGTTATTCCGAAGAGAGTAACCAACCCTGCTCCTGAAGTCGTCAAGGCGACTTCTCCGGCCAAGAGGTCGGTCTTTACAAGACTGACTGTCCCAACCCCCACTCCCGCTCCTGCTACTCAAAGGACATCAGTCTTTAACAGGCTGACACCAGCAACAGCCCCTCACCTGAATAGGAGGCAAGACGGAGCCATCCCCGTCACCGAGCTAACTCCAACAGCTCGACACGCTCGACGTCGCCACTAGAGCCGAGTAAGGAAGGCCAGGGGCAACTTCCCTTCTGGGCTAACTCCACCAGGTCCAACGGTAGAAATTAATACTGTTGTTCCAGCCGGGAACAGTTTTGAGCTGCTGAATAGGGTGCGCAGAAATTCTCCTACCGCCGTACTAAAAAGATCTCCTCCTCCAGTGGAGAATGTTGTGGAAACAAAGCCAGAACAATCCCCTCAACGGCTGTCCTCCAAAATCTACAAAGTTTGGCGGCAGGCTCGGAACTCAGTAGTTGATCAAGATTACCCTCGCCGACAGAAAAGGGCGAAGGTTCAACAAGAAGAAAGCCATCCTGCCAAGCCACGAAAAGCTATCTGGGTGCCCACTACGACGACCCCCTCAACTTCGACCGCTCATAAGAAGAGAAGGCCAGAGAAGATCCCCATGCCTGCGACAAATGTCAAAGGCACTGAGCCCAAACGCCCTAAGTCTGGGGGCATAACGGTCCATACTATTTACATAGCATCCGGGAAAGAGGATAGCCGCGCTTCTACGGGCTACTGACCACTCACCCGATCCATCACAAAGGCTCAGGAACAGCAACAGCAGAAGCTCTAGGAGATGCTGACTGCAATGGACGCACTTACCGGGCCAAAAGAAAGCCCAGAGGCATCCTCGGAGCAACGTCACGAACACGAGACTGATGCTGAATTCCTTCGGAGAATGCTCGAGAAGAAGGACAAGGAGGCCGCGGAACAAGCAGCCATTATAAAGCAAATAGCCATTCTATTCCAGGATATGGTGGGCATGATGATCCAGCCGGACCCTCCAGCCGAAGATCCTCCATTAATAATTGAAGATGATAGAGGAGAAACATCGAATCCTCTGCTGGCTCTTTCAACAGCCAAGGAGGGGACAATTTCCAAGGCCGTCCTGGATGATTATATCGCTCAACAAATAAGAGTTCACCAGGCAAATGAAGCGGCCGTCCAAGTTGTTAGAACCGGGCGACCGTATCGAGGTTGGTATGATCAGATAAAGTACCCGCCGGGCTACACGATCCCGAAATTCCATGTGTACAAGGGGACAGGCAATCCACATCAACATGTTGCTCAGTTCAGGGCCTTCTGTGGCAATACTGGTGGCGATGATAAGCTCTTGCTCCGCCAATTCATTGGCAGCTTATCGGAGACAGCATTTGAGTGGTACTCCGAACTTCCAAATGACTCCGTCAAAACTTTCGCGGAAATGGAGTTGTTGTTCACCCAGCGATTCGCAAGTGCTAGTGAACGCACCCCAATAACGACATTGATCAATGCCAGGGTGAAGCCAGGCGAGACGTGGGTTCAGTACGCAATCCGATGGCGGAACCTGTGGTCGAAGTGCGAACAGCGCATCGAAGAAGCACCAGCGGTGGGCATGTTCGTGGGTACCCTAGACCCTCATGCGACTATTTCACAGTTCATGATGTTCTTCAAACCGACCACATTCTAGGCTCTAATCGACAAGCTGGCCCAGATGGACCAGATGGGTCATAGACCATTTCCCCCGAAATGGGAACCGCGAATCGAAAAGGGTAAAGGGAAGGCAACCTTCGTTGCGAATACCCAACAGCAGCCCAGTGCTCCAAGACTAGCGGATCAATTGGAAGAGAGACGGCGCTATTATAATGAGAAAATGAAGCGCCCTTACTCATTCCCGCGGGATAAAACGAAAAGGCTATTCGAGCTGGCGATGCGCAACAGGCTTATCAATTTGCCGAATCCAAGACGACCATTGCAACCCAGCGAAGCGAGTAACCCCAATTATTGTCTTTACCACAAAACGGTGAGCCATCCAATCGAAGATTGCTTCGTCTTTAAGGGATGGATCGAGGATCAGTACCTACAAGGCAAGTTTGCGCTGTCTGAGAAGTGGAAAGTAAACCCACCACAACCGCACGCTCCTAAGAAGACGGACACACCGGGGGCAACGTGCTCTTTTGTTAAAGAAGCTCCATGGGAGGTGGCTCTTTCGGCCAAAACCAAAAGGAGGTTGAATGATCTCCAGACATGCCTGGCGATCAGGTGGAAGAATCCGCTGGAACCCCAGATCATCGAAGGGATGCTGAAGCCGCGCCCAACTCCAAAGATTGGTGGTGATAGCCAAAGTACTCACAACCAGCCGTCGAAATCTTCAAAAAAGAAAAAGAAATCCAAAAAGCCTGTGAAGCCTGGCGACAAGCGCACGGTCCTGCAGAAACAGATCGACGCGCTGGAAGAGTATAACCAGAAGGCGCGGACTCCAATCACACTCCAAGAGTTCCTCGGCCACGTCCTTGAAGATGGAGATGATGGAGAAGACTCGTCGGATGGATCTGAGGATTACGTAGCAAGTTGCCATATGATCTCTTATTCATCGACAGACGATGAAGAAGCTCTTTGCACCGAAAGACTGGGAGCAGGTCCTGAACCGGAGCTTCCAGGGCCGTCAGACGAAATGATCGACGCATTCCTAAACGAAGCTCTTTCGAAAGCAAAGCTGATCGAGAGCGTGAGATGGCCATATTTGAGAAAGCCAAACGCCGGCGGCTGGAAGAAAGAGTTGAAACACTCCTGCCAGATCAAAGTACATCCGTCACAAACAAAAACAAGTCCAAGATGAAGAAAAGGTTTGCTAAAGCCATATCAATGGGGATGAAGTTGCCATCCTCCGAAGCGAACGCTCTTGGTGAAGGAGAAACACATCCTAGCTACTGCCTATATCATCGAAAAATTGCGCACCCCACTGAGGAATGCAACGCTTTTAAAAGGTGGTAGCAAGGGTATGTTGCTCACCGGCAACATTTTAAGCGGATGAAACGCAAAACTCGTCGGGAGCGAAGAAGTACGACCGAGGAGCATAAAAGAACTACCGGCGACTGTTGCACGGTCAACGCTGGGGGATCGCAAGTCCTCATGTTCGGGAGTGACTCCGATGAAGAGATGACTCTTGGACCTATATTCAAGGAATCCACCTCGGGAAAGGAGGGAGAATCGAAGGCCTGTGAAAATATCCAGCTGCGCAATCGTACGCTGCCCGAAAAGAATCTTGGACCCGCGAACAGAAAAGATAAGGGAAAAGAGAAGGCCTCTGAAGATATCGCCATAGATGACCAAGTCATGAAAGAGCTGACCGCCAAGGACCCGCCAAAGAAAAGTAAGGTGGACTACAACGTTCTGGCGCACTTGAGGAAGTTACCCTCGCAGCTTAGCATTCTCGACGCCATTTTACTATCAAAAGAAGCGAGAGATTCATTGATTAAGGCGCTACAAGAGCCAGAGCAATTCCAAGCTTTTCTCCCCGAAGAAAAGATGAAGGACGAACTGGAAGAAGTACACACAGCCGATATTACCTTCGGCGATGAAGATCTTCTCCTTGGGACGTGCGAGCACAACCGTCCCCTATATGTCTCCGGATATTGTCATGATATCAAGATAGGCAAAATCCTGGTCGACAATGGGTCTTCCGTCAATCTCCTCAACGTACGAGTGTTGAAGGAAATCTGCATGAGCGTTCAACACCTCGCTCGTGATAAAATCACCATCTCCGGCTTCGATTCCCAGTCATCATGGACCCTCGGGTCTGTGATACTGACGTTGCGCTTCGGACTACTCGTCACAGATATTAAATTTCACGTCATCGATGCCAAGACATGCTACAATGCTTTGCTTGGTTGGCTTTGGTTACACAAGTACAACATCGTCCCTTCTACACAACGTCAGTGTATGAAATACTTCAAGGATGGTCTCGAGTACACTGTGACGGGGGAGTTGAACCCATTCTCCGTAAACGAAGTCCGAAAGTACGAAGATGCAAAATACTTCTTACCAGACTTTGAAGACACAGAGAGATGTCATAAACCGGAGAACAAAGCTATCACTACTGTTCCAGTCTTCGGGAGTGATACCGAGGAGGAAGAAGAGATAGTTTATTCAGGGCCGCCCCATCACAACAAACCAGGACCGTCCGCTCCTATGTTGATCTTTGGCAGCGACTCGAAAGATGAGGTCCATGCTATATTCTCTGCTCGGCCTTCAATACAAACATTAGCTGATGAAGAACAAAGTTTGCAAGTTGCCGTGGTTCCGCCCAAGCATCATAAAGAGCTAGACGCGCTTAATACTTACAATGCGGAAGAGCTGCAGACGTTCTATGTCCCTCCCAGGCGAGAAGGTGAAAAGGCAATCCTATTCTACTGATCCGGGGAAACTAAAGTGGAGAGGGAAATTTGGCACGGCGCGGATTCAACACTCGACAGGCTCCAGCCCATCCGTTTGCCCAGATATTACACAGACGGACTAAGGAGACTCTTGAGACGCCAAGGTGTACCCCTTAAACAAACTGCTCGACAAGCACGGTTCTATAACAGGATCTGGAACGTCCCTGGAACTTAGCGAAAGTTGCCCAACAGAAAAATGGAAACGATCGGGCTTGGATATGTTCAATCTAAGAAACGGGAGTTACTCCGCGACTGCTACGTCATACATGACTTTGATGAAGAGGGATATGCTTTTTGGGAAAATACTAACCCTGAATCAGAAAGAGCTCCCGACGTAAAAATGCCCAGTCCGTCGTTTGAAGAACAAATAGACAAGCTTATAAGGGAAGCGAGTCAAAAGGTTTGAGACGAACACAATCGCGAAATGGCCATCCACGAGAAAGCCAGGATGCAACGCCTTCTTCAACAGGCTGCGAAAGATGAAATACTCCTCCCTGTCAACCCGTCATACAAAAGGCCCGACGCAGAGGCAAAAATAAATCAAAGAGCGGGAAAAGTGTTCGAGAGCGACAAAGTGAGACCAAGAAGCCATGCGATCAGGAGACAAGTAATCCAGATTCGTCTCTTATAAAGAAGATGATTCGAGCATACTCTTTTCCTCAGAACAAAACACGGAAGATACTCGATCTCGCCATAAGATATCAACTGATTACACTCCCGGAGTTCAAGCACCCCGAGCAAGCAGGCGAAGTCTCTCATCCGGATTATTGCTCCTATCACAGGGCAATAGGACATCCTATTGAAGACTGCTTCACCTTCAAGAACTGGGTCGAAGATCAATATCGACAAGGCAGATTCGCTCTATCCAGCAGCTGGAGGGTAACCCCGCCGCAGAAGCATGAACCCAAATCCACGAGAGTAGAACCAGATCCACATCGATCTTGGAAGCGAGCTCGTACCTGTCATGTGATAACGCTGTCAGAAGAAGAGCCCGAGGATATGGATGACCTTCCCTGGTGCTTCGAAAACAACGGTGACGAGGTGATCTCAGAATTTCCACCGGCACCAAAAAAGCTGGAAGATGGAATACATACCACTGCAGACGATCTCAGGAAAATTGATTTGGGGATGACAAGTGACCTGCGACTGACATTCGTCAGTGAGTTGCTGTCTGAAGAAAGAGTAACTACACTGAAAGACGTGCTTATGCAGCATAAGGATTGCTTCGCGTGAAACTATTCCGAGATGCCAGGATTAGACCCAGAGATCGCTGTGCACAAATTGGCGATATCTCCAGACGTAAAGCCGGTCAAACAAGCGCCGAGAAGAATGCGGCTCGAGCTCGAGATGAGCATCAACGCCGAGGTCAAGAAGCTAATTGACTCCGGCTTCATCCAAGAAGTTCAGTATCCTGACTGGATCGCCAATATCGTCCCGGTGATGAAGAAAAATGGGACAGTGCGCATATGTGTAGACTTTCGGGATCTCAATAAAGCATGCTTGAAAGATGACTTCCCAGTACCAGTCACCGAGCTAATGATTGACAATACATCCACCCACGAGGTTTTCTCTTTCATGGATGGCTCATCAGGATACAATCAGATAAAAATGCATCCCGAAGACCAGAAGCATACCGCTTTCAGGACCCCTTTGGGTATATTCTGCTACAAGGTGATGCCTTTCGGTCTAAACAACGCCGGTGCCACTTATCAGAGGGCCATGACGAAGATCTTCGATGACCTCATACATGAAATCGTCGAATTCTATATCGACGATCTCATGGTGAAAAGCAAATCATACGAGGAACATCTAGAGCATCTGAAGATCGTGTTTCAACGCCTCCGCAATACAACTTGAAGATGAACCCTCTCAAGTGCACGTTCGAAGTTTCCTCGGGCAAATTCCTGGGATTCATCGTCAGACACCGAGGCATCGAGATAGATCCGTCAAAGATCAAGGCGATTATGAAAATGCCTCTGCCAAGGACCCTCAAGCAATTGCGGTCTCTCCAAGGGAAGCTCGCGTATATCCGGCGATTTTATAGCCAATCTTTCGGGCAAGTGCTGTCCTTACAGCCACCTGATGAAGAAAGGAACCTCTTTCGTCTGGGATCGCAAATGCCAAAGCGCGCTGGACGAAATCAAGCAGTACCTACAGAATCCGCCAGTACTGGCTGCTCCGACCAAGGGAAAACCTCTCATTCTTTATACAACGGCACTTGAAGGTTCCTTAGGTGCATTATGGGCGCAAGAGAACGACCAAGGAAAGGAGAGAGCGCTCTACTATTTGATTCGAGTTCTGCCGAGGGCAGAAAGCAATTATTCTCCCATCAAAATACACTGCCTGGCATTGATCTTCGCTATAACGAAACTCAGGCACTATGCGTTGGCGCATGAAGTTCGTCTCATATCGAAGGTGGATCCTCTCAAATATTTGATGTCAAAGGCCATATTGACAGGACAACTCGCTAAATGGGCTTTGCTCTTGATGGAGTTCTCAATAACTTATCAGCCTCTTAAGGTAGTGAAGGGCCAGGCCATCGCCGACTTCCTCGCTGAGCATCCGATACCTGCCGATTCTCTCTTGAACTGTGAATTGCCAGACGAACATGCGTTTGACACGATCGACGGAAGTGATACCCGATGGGAACTTTACTTCGATGGAGTGTCTTCCATGAAGAAGCGCAAGCAAATCACCTCCATAATCAAATCAAGGGTAGGCCTCATCTTCGTAATTCCATAAGGAGGGATAATGCGCTTTGCCTTCTCCTTAACAGAGCCGAAGACAAACAATGAAGCCGGGTATGAAGCTTTGATAGCAGGGCTCGAGATTGCCATCGGCATGGGAATTGAAAACCTTCTCATATACGGAGATTCCCAACTGGTCGTTAGTCAGGTAAACGACGACTATCAAACGTGCAAACCAGAACTGGTGAAGTACGGTGAGAGGGTACAGCAACTGCTGACCCAAATACCTTCCTACACCTTGAAAAGCATACCACGTGCAGAAAATAGCAAGGCGGATGCATTAGCCAAGCTCGCTAAAGAACTGGCTGACGAAAACCTCGATGACGTGAGGATCGTTGTTCAAAGTCGTCGGGTTCTTGCACCGGAAGAAATATTTCCGGAGCCGTCCAAGGAAAAGGGAGCGACCAAGCAAATGACCTTACAAACAAAAGACCAGGAAAAGGCTAAGGATTGGAGGGAAGTCTTTATAGACTACTTCAAATCCCGTCGAACACTTGAAGATGCGTCCTCAAAACATCAGCTCATGAAGCGAGCCCTATCTTTTGCTTTCGTCAATGATACTCTGTACAAGAGGTCATTTGATTCTTTATGGTTAAGATGCCTGGGACCTGAAGAAACAAAAAGAGTCATCCAAGAAACTCACGATGGACTCTGCGGTTCTCACCAAGCCGGGCCGAAGATGAAGTTGAAAATCAAAAGGATGGGCTACTATTGGCCCACGATGATTCAAGACTGCTTCGAGTATGCAAAGCAATGCCACTCATGCCAGATTCACGGGGACTTCATCCATCAGCATCCGAATCCACTACATCCGACAGTAGCTAGCTGGCTGTTCGAAATGTGGGGAACTGACATAATCGGACCCATCGAACCAGCATCGTCCAGAGGACATCGGTTCATTTTGGCGACAACCGATTACTTCTCTAAGTGGGCAGAAGCAGTACCGCTAAGGGAAGTGAAGACGGAGAATATCCTCCATTTCTTCAAGACGCACGTCATTTATCGGTTTGGGACTCCGAGACGGATCATCTCCAATAACGGGCCAGCCTACAGAAACCACAAGATCAGCCGCTTCGCACAACAACATAACATAGACTGGAGATACTCCTCAGTCTATAATCCTCGAGCTAACGGTCTGGCTGAGGCTTTTAACAAGACATTGACGAAGATTGTAAAGAAGACAGTGTCTCGAAATAAAAAGGACTGGCATGAGAGACTGCATGAAGCTCTCTGGGCATATCAGACTACGTTCAAAACGGCCACGAATACAACGCCGTATGCATTAGTATTCGGTACAGAGGCTGTACTCCCCCTCGATATAGAGTGACCCTCTCTACGAGTGGCAGTTCATTACAAGATAACGGACGAAGAGAATGCTCACCTTTGGCTCGAGGAGCTCGACGCCCTTGACGAAACCCGGCTCATAGCGCAACAAAATCTAGAGGCTTATAAAGCGAAGATGACACGCTCATACGCGAGATTGATTAGGCCGAGAGCATTCCGCCAAGGCGAACTCGTGCTAGTGGTTAAAAAACCTATGATCCCTAATCACGCTAAACGGGGAAAATTAGAGCCGAACTATGAAGGCCCATATATCATAGACAAGGTCTACCAGGGTGGAGCCTATCTACTTATAGACATGCATGGTGAAAGACCCTTCAGGCCAATAAACGGTCGCTTCCTGAAGAAATACTACGCTTGACGAGTCACGACCTAGGTCAACGATAGATGACGACGCCTATGTCCGCTCTCTATCTTCCTAAGCCCAAACTCTATAAGTAGTAGCCGGCTTATCGGACCGAAACATCCTTAAACTAACAACGGACCGAAACGTCCTTAAACTAACAACGGACCACTATGTCCTAAAACTAGCCGTTGACTGAGATGTCGATAAACTACGGTGGATTGCAGCATTCCAAAGAAGAAAAAAAAGAGAATAAAAAAAAGAAAAAAAAGAAAACGGTACATCCATAAGCAAAAAGGGCATGGATGAAAACCCGAAAGGGCTCCGTGAGTAAAAACAATAGGGTTACCGGCGAGTCTTGTGAAAACCCGAAAGGGCACAACCTCGTTAAAAAAAACGGTATGCCCACAAGCAAAACGGGCACGGATGAAAACCCGAAAGGGCTCCGTGAGTAAAAACAGCAGGGCTACCGACGAGTTTTGTGAAAACCCGAAAGAGCGCAATCTCGTTAAAAGACACTTTCAAAGTCCTCTCGACTTTGTAAGGAGAAACCACCTGCGTGAGATCCTTACGACTCACAAGGGAGCAATACACTTAGGGATCCCCACGATTCCTAAGAAATTACACTTGTGAGATCCTCACGACTCGTAAGGAGAATCCTCTTATGGGACCCTCATGGCTCATAAGATTTGGAAGTCTTAAGCTACAGGGATCTGAACCTGTTCTTAAGCAGCCCCCACAACCTCCAATACTGCCCTACAAGAGGCTCAATGCTGACCCTTGTATACAATCCACGGGCGCGAATAAACACTTCCCTATCAAAGTCCCATCCGTGACTAGGGATATGTTCGCACGGTGAACAACCCTCGTGAGTCCTCTCGACTTATAAGGAGAAAACCCTCTTGTAAGATCCTTACGACTTATAGAAGAACATACACTTAGGAGTCCTCACGACTCCTAAGGAGAAAACGCACCTACGATATCCTTACGACTTGTAGGGAGAAATACCTTTATGAGACCCTTACGGCTCATGAAGTCAAAAGACTTAGTCGACAGGATCCTAACCCTGTCTACTAAGCCACCTTTGTTCGATATCGACAGAGGCAAATGATGATTCGCTCCTGGCAATATCCCAGTTGTAGCGGTGCTGATACTGAAATAAGTGTCTAATTCCAAGCTTGCAAGCGAAATGCCGGCAAGCTACACATGCATACGAAATAGCCGAAATGATGGGGCAACTTGCAAACAAAATCAGAAAGTAAAAATGTATGCATGCCAAAATAGCCGAAATGATTGGGCAACTCGCAATAAAAAGCAGCGAGTAAAAATAAAAAAAAATAAAATAGCCGAAATATTAGGCACCGCGAAAAATAGCCGAAATGATTGGGCAATCGCGACTTTTGCGATACAAAAAGCTGAAATGATAGAGCATCGGGGAAATAAATAAATAAAAATAAAATGAATGAAATTTATGCCATACAGGTGATATCACAGCAATCCCTGTATACAATCCAGGGTCGCAAACAAAGAAGGAACCACACCCTTCTTCCCCAGGTTTCATCAGAAGAAGAAGCCAAATCTCAATGGTTCACAGACAGCCTAGAGATCATCTCGATATTCGTCTCATCACAACAGACGCAACATCAAGCAAAGCGGAGCAGCGGCAACCCCCAGTTCCATGACTCGGCGGTGCACAGATGACCGAGAGTCAAACCCCGAATCCGTGAAATGTGGATAAAGTCAAAAGTTCCTGGCTACGTGGAACGCGGATTATGTCACTTTTGACCCCGTGGAAAACGTCCAGAGCGGATCCTGGTCCTCGCAGAGCACGGCAGTGAACCCGTGTGAAGCATCCAGAGTGAAGCCTGGTCCTCGCTGAACACGGCAGTGAACCCGTGGGAAGCATCCAGAGCAAATTCCTGGCTACGTGGAACGCGGATTATGTCACTTTTGACCCCGTGGAAAACGTCCACAGCGGATCCTGGTCCTCGCAGAGCACGGTAATGAACCCGTGTGATGCATCCAGAGCGAAGCCTGGTCCTTTCCGAACATGGCAGTGAACTCGTGGGAAGCATCCAGAACAAATTCCTGGCTACGTGGAACGCGGATTATGTCACTTTTGACCCCGTAGAAAATGTCCAGAGCGGATCCTGGTCCTCGCAGAGCACGGCAGCGAACCCATGTGAAGCATCCAGAACGGAGCCTGGTCCTCGCCGAACACGGCAGTGAACCCATGGGAAGCATCCAGAGCAAGTTCATGGCTACATGGAATGTGGATTATGTCACTTTTGACCCTGTGGAAAATGTCCAGAGCGGATCCTGGTTCTCGCAGAGCACGACAGTGAACCCGTGTGAAGCATCTAGAGCGGAGCCTAGTCCTCGCCGAACACGGCAGTGAACCTGTGGGAAGCATCTAGAGCAAAATTCCTGGCTACGTGGAACGCGGATTATGTCACTTCTGACCCCGTAGAAAACGTCCAGAGCGGATCCTGGTCCTCGCAGAGCACGGCAATGACCCCGTGTGAAGCATCCAGAGCGGAGCTTAGTCCTCGCCGAACACGGCAGTGAACCCGTGGGAAGTATCTAGAGCAAACATCGGACTGTGGAGTCCTTAAATCCACGGACTATGATGTCCTTAACCTCGACCGTGATGTCTTAAAACTAACATCGGACCGTGAGGTCCTTAAACTCACGGACTATAATATCCTTAACCTTGACCGTGATTTCTTAAAACTAACAATGGACCGTAATGTCCTTAAACTAATTTTACCTTGGTTCAAGGGTACATCTCTTCACTCCTTTGATATTTGTCGTTGTAATTCCTCAACGACTTCAAAGAGGAGACGGGTCCCGACAACCACACATTTCATGGATTGTGAGGTCCTTAAACTCACGGACTATGATGTCCTTAACCTCGACTGTGATGTCTTAAAACTAACATTGGACTGTGAGGTCCTTAAACTCACGGACTATGATGTCCTTAACCTTGACCGTGATGTCTTAAAACTAACAACATTAGACTGTGAGGTCCTTAAACTCACGGACTATGATGTCCTTAACCTTGACCGTGATGTCTTAAAACTAACAACATTGGGCTGTGAGGTCCTTAAACTCACGGACTATGATGTCCTTAATCTCGACCGTGATGTCTTAAAACTAACAATGGACCGTAATGTCCTTAAACTAATTTTACCTTGGTTCAAGGGTACATCTCTTCACTCCTTTGATATTTGTCGTTGTAATTTCTCAACATCTTCAAAGAGGTGACGGGTCTCGATAACCACACGCTTCACGGACTGTGGGGTCCTTAAAACCATGGACTATTATGTCCTTAACCTTGACCGTAATGTCTTAAAACTAACAACGGACTGTGGAGTCCTTAGATCCACGGACTATGACGTCCTTAACCTCGACCGTGATGTCTTAAAACTAACAACGGACTGTGGAGTCCTTAAATCCATGGACTATGATGTCCTTAACCTCGACCGCGATGTCTTTAAACTACGGTATCCTAAAAAACGTCCAGAGCGGAGCCTGGTCCTCACAAAACACAGCAGTGAACCCGTGGGAAGCATCCAGAGCAACCCCTGACTCTGTGAAATGCGGATAAGGGAAACTTTACCCATCACTTGCGGGTCCTCACGACTCGTAAGGGAGCAAATTCTCTTGTGAGATCCTTACGACTTTCAAGAAAAAACGCACTTTGGGATCCTCACGATTCTTAAGGAGAAATTACACCTACGGGATCCTCTCAACCGGTAGGAGAAAATTCTTTATGAGACCCTCACAGCTCATAAAGTTGAAAAGTCTTAGGTGACAGATCGTAACCCTGTTTTCTAAGCCATCACCACTCTACAAAGAATTCAAGATTGACAGCTATATGCTATCTACAGATCGCACTTGTTAAAATCACATGGCAACAACACAGCAAGGGGAAGAAAGCAACAGTATAAAAAAAAGAATGTCTTTATTCATGAACTCAATTGAATACAAGATACATCATATAAAGGAATAAAAAAAATATAGATACATATTATTCAGAGATTACAAGTGTATGATTGATACAAAGGGCAGCTACCGAGAAGGAAGCGTTTTCAACAAGTCCGCGAGCTGCTCTCGCACTTCTTTCAGTGCCTTCTCATGATCAGCCGCCGCGGCTAGCTCCGCTTCGATCCTAGTCCTTTGCTGCAAGCATGATGAAATCTTCTCATCAATTTCCCGTCGGGCAGCTTTGCGACTCTGCGTAACCCGCTCGATAGAGTCGAGCTTCCGTCTCAATACAAGCCCGTCCGAAATACATTGATGCAAGGTGTCAAAGACGACTCTCAGTTGTGCGACGTTCGCTTCGACCTGGGCACGCAGCTGGATAGACTCGGCGGAAGCCTCCTCGCATTCCTTCTATCTCAAGGTCGCTTCTTGTTCGAAATGGCGGAGGAAAGACACACTTTGCTCGATCTATGCGGCCCGCTGGGAGTTCAAAGCATGAGTCTCAGGGGCAAGACGCATAAGTTCAAGCTGATGCAGACAGACCTCGATCTTCCTGCAGTGACTAACCCAAGACTCGACGACGCCTTCATTATGGAAATTTACAAGCATCACCAGCATCAGATTGACCTTGGCAGTGAAATCTGCGGCAGATGTAGGAGCTTCCGCATCAAGCTCCTCGATGTATTCGCTCAACATGCGCAGACTCGTCACAACACCCTTTGAGGATGGACGTCTGGAGAAGAGGCCCGCCGGCATCATAATGCGAGATTCGAAAGAGGCCGGAGTCGAAGTGACCGCTGCAAAACAAGTCACAATTAGATGACGGATCTAGAAATATAAGAGATTCATGAACAATGGAATCTACTATACCAGCTGCAGCAAGTGACAAAGACGGAAGGACCGGTGGCGCAACTGATCTCTTATCTCCTCCTTCAATCTGTAGCACTGCAATCAAGGCAAAGGAGAATCAGAAATAATCTCATTATCGATAAAAGAAAGAGCATTAATTGAAATCTATATTCACCAACGCCACTGGATGAAGCAATCTCCGACGGGAAGGAGAAGTGGGGATGCAGCACCTAGTACAGGTGGACAAAAAGGACTCCTGCAAAAACGCGATAACACAACGTCAGTACATGAATTATACGCCCGAGAGATAAGACTAATGGGTCACAAATCCATACCTTTCAACATTTGCGACAGTGCGAGAGAAGGTAGAGAGATGGTCACCGTCAGGGCAGTAACTGACGGCGCTGTCTCGAGTAGCGCGACATCGGCACTAGCCGCACCTGTATTAGAAACAAGATAAACCCTGTCAGGAAAAATTGAAAATAGATTGCAGAATAAAAAGAAGGGCGGTAAACTAAAATTTACCGGATGAGTCGCCAGCCGGAGCCGCGACGAGGGAGTCACTTGATACAACTGTGGCGTCTCCCTCCTCCATCGGGGTGGTCTCACCTCCCGTCGCCTCATCCCCTGACTCCACAAGAGCCGTCGTCACGCTCGCGACGCCAGGAGATGATAAGGAACCGTAGGCGGGGAGAGCGATGATCGGAGCAGTGCCCGACTCTTGAGAAAGAGCGGCCATCTCGGGCCCAGCGATCGTACCTGTTTCGCCCGCTACCACCTTGGGCTCAGTGGTCGCAGCCGTCTCGTCCACCGCTGCCTTAGGCTTGGCCGTAGTAGCCGTTTCGTCCACTGCTGCCTCAGGCCCGGTCGTGGTAGCCTTCTCACCCGCTGCCACCTCGGGCTCGGCAGTGATAGCTATCTCGGGCATAGCAGTTGTGACTGTCTTGTCAGCCACTATCTCGGGCCCGGCAATTACGGTTACATCGCCTACCATCGCCCCAGGTTCAGCAGCTACCTCCTCCACCGCCCCCTCAGGCTTAATGGTCACCGCCACTCCTTCAGTAAGGCTCGGCCCTACAGGACAAGATATATAAGAACTGATAGTTTAAAGTTTTGACAACGAAGCTTCAAAACACCTGGGGTTGATTTACCGTTGGCTTCCCGAGCTGCACATGCCGCCCGTCTATGAGCAGTAGACAAGGCACCTGGGAACTCCTCTGAAGGAGTAGCAGCGGGAGTAACGGCGCTCGAACCTGCCCCCACAGCCAAAGCAGCACTACGTTCCTTTGCTGCGCGCCTCAGGCGCTTCCTTTCCTCCCGGGCCGTCACAACAGACCTTTTTGAAACCTCCTTCAGCAAGGCATCGTCGTCCGCATTCAGGGATACCTCCAGAGCCGTCAAGGCTTCCATCATCGGTTTTTTAAGTAAGGTCTCTTGCGGCAATGCCGAAGAGGTCGAGACTTCGGTAGCTGGCCCGAGGAGAATTTCTGCATCGGCTTGCGGGATAGGCATTGTGATCTCTGCAATAAGACAAAGAGAGGGTCGGATTACTCATAAGAAACGGAAGCAGAAACATGACGAACCGAAATGTACCAAAGCCTAAGGATGCTCGAAGTCGTTCCTCCTCCTCAAAAGTCTTGAGAGAGGCAGCGAGGGCTTCTTCGGTGGAAATGCCTATTAAAGAAGGAAAAGCATTAGTCAAAAAACAATGATAGAGATATGATACGATGGAGAAAAATACAACTAATGACTACCTGAGCGTGCGAGGTTAGCCAACCACTCTTCGCGTCTTGCCAATCGCTCGGAAGCTGCGATGGCGGCCACCAGATCGGTGTCATTTGGTGGCATAAATAGGCCCTCATTTGTCCCGTACTCGCTCAAGCCCTTGCTATAAGGAGCATGAGGCTCCTGGCCAAGTACGACATCGGCGGAGAAGAGTGACTTCTTTTTTCTCTTCTGTGAGCGAGCTCCGGTTGCAGCCAGCACCAGCTTGCGTTTCGTAGGCACCTTGGTACGGCGAGTCCCGATATCCGAACCCACGCCAGATTCGGGTGAAGCTACGGTTACCATCTCCACGGGAGCACGGGGCACCGATGGCACGTCCATCGCCTCCACAGGATCATAGGGCAATCCACGCATGGGGCTTAGCACACGTGGAGGCTCAACTGCAACAGCCTCTCTTAGCGGAGGGGGCACGGCAATCCGTCGCCTTAAAGGGACGTTGCGATCGCTGGCAGGGGGCGTACTTTTGTGATCGAGCAACAACCGCCTCTCTTCTCTGATGACAGCATCCATCGCGTGCTGATACCAGGCCCCGTATATGTTAAGGGCCCTCGGGATCCAACTTGGGTCGCTAATGAAGAAGTGGGAGCCTGTATTCAAGCGCATAAAGTGATGCAGCACACCCCGTATTCCTTCTCTGGTGGCAGCAGGTTCTTCCAAAAACGCCTCCAATGGGACCCCTGGTTATAACTTAGCTGTTGGGCAAAATGATGGGGGTTATATCTCATAAAAAGCGCCGCATTATTTTGCCTGAATACAAGGAAGCCCGGCCTGATGGAGTATAGATATAGAATCTCCTGGGCTTTCGATACGGAGGCCCCATCCTTAAAAGTGTCGCGTGGTGCCAGCACCGTCTTGGAGGTTTCCTGGTCGATCGTCAGGACTTTGTCCATAAAAGTCATACCAGCTCCGACCGTGCGCGGACGAAGAAGCAACCCCCTAGCCTCCCGCTTAGACGGATTCACGATGGAAGCATCAACTAGCCGCATAATTCTGGGAAATTTGCACTTCACGAAAAACGAGGGTCTTTTATGAATACCAAACACCCCGAGCACGTGAATTTCCATCCATAAAGTAAAGTAGTGCATCGGGAAGTTAGCAGCTTGCACCCCCAGTTCCGTTGTATCCGCCACCACGCTAAGGCCATGCTACAGGTGGGCCAGCCTGGCGATCCCGATGGCCACTTGTATGCCAGCCACCATTCGATGTGTTGGGTAGAATACGGATGGCCTCATATAGCGAGGGTGCATGGGGAGCGCGAACCAGCACAACCACAGCCCCAGAAACCCGAGGAAGAAAGTCTCATCGTCGATGCCCGGAGCGGCGATTTCTGACAGAGGGATGATCGCGGCATCGGGGAGATAAAAGCCCTTCTGAGCATCTTCCAACACTGGTCGACGGTCCAAGCCAAAGCCAAAGGGATCGTCGAGCTTGGAAAAATTTTCACCTCGTTGCGATAGAATCTCCGGTCGAAGAAACCGGCCAACGAAGTCTGCAAAACTGACCCCCCGACCTTCGGACTCCAAGAAAAGACTCTCGTACATATTCAGCACCTTTATCAGACTAAGAAACTGGTGCTGGATGGCATTCTCCGGTGTTAAGCCCATCACCACTGGCTTGGTGGCGAAAACATATTCATCCGGAGGAAGCAGCTCCTCATAGTGCTCCCCCTTCACCGGCAGACCGAAAATCTCGGCAAATTCTTCTAAAGAGATGGAAACTTCTCTGTCCAGTAGAAGAAAGGTATGGGTTGGGATGTTCCATTGCTCCACGAACGCCTTAATCCACCATGTAGGAGGAGCAGAATATTGGAACAACGACGCGTAAACTGCGGGATATAGGCCGAGCTTCAGCAAATGTGTTTTATTCGTCGACAAGATGTACCTGGCCCACTGCAAATATCCGGCCGAATGTCGGGGAGTCAATCCGATGTTGTAAGGTTGTCCCCAAGGGCGCGACTCGCCCTGGCATATGCGTTGCCCCAGAGTATCCAAAGCCGCCGGTAGCTGCATGGGTATTGTCACGCCCCGCTTCCCAGAGTACGCAAGATTGGGCACGTGACATAGCCAACCATGCTACCTGTGGGTAGGACGTATCCATCCACAGTCACATTACGGTTGTAGAGATATCAAGAACAATAAAATAAACTAATCTAATACATGTCCAAATCCATAATAACAAGAATCAATAAACAATAAGTGCGGAAGCAAATGATCCAATACAATAAATAAACAGTACGTCCCATAATGCGGGCTCACATCTAGAAATGAAATGAAAATAAATAAACTAAACCCTAAGGAACTCACAGTTCAGCCTGCTGGCTGAAGTACTCATGCTCGGTCGTCGATAGTGATAAGGAATCTGGGCCATGCAAAACCCAGACGTCAGCGCGTCATGTCAACCAAATAATATAACAAATATGGTGATAAGCAATGCAGGTATGAACATGAATAAAGCAGTACTAGGAAATAACAGTGCAGGGTATTGTGCAGTGGTAACTAAACTGTCCTATCAGGTTTCTACTCTATAGTCTTTGAAATCAATTGATGAATCGTCGATGTAACTCAATAGTATCCCGTGCGTGCCCGGGACCACGGTCAAGGTTCTCAGGGCTGAATCCGAGATCTGCCGCTAGGCAGTAAGGTAGGTAGTAGGATGGACGAGTGATGTCAGCATCATCACTCCCGGACTGGCCAAGCCCGTAAGACTGACAGAACAAGTATCGAACCATTGAGTTACAAGTCGGTTTCACCTTTGATTTCCCCATACCCCCAAGCTATGTATGTCAGGTCAGGTATTCAGTAGTCAAGGACTAATGCCAACAGAAAATCAGGTAAAAGTAGGTCTGTCTGGATAGACAGCAGGGATGGTCAGGTTTGTCGGCATTAAGCGTGAAATCATGAAGCAAGTCATGTCATGGTACAACAGGATGAGTCGGTAAGTATGTATATGTCATGTGTAGCAGGGTCAGGCCAATATGTAGTGCAATCGAGTATGTGCTCACAACAGGTATACAATCAAATAATGAACAGCAGCAGGAAACAGTAAGTAACAATATTATTCCATGTAAACACAGTGGTGTTTTGTATTCTCTTATTAACAGGTTCAAGCATCCTTGGGTGCAATAATCACAGGGTAAAACAATATTAATAACACGAAGCAATGAAGCCATTAAAACTACAGCATAATAATAGTTACAAGGATGATCTAGCAATTTAAGCAAGGACGTTCTAATTGGTTTAATTAGTTAAAGTGTGGATTGATAGCATACCGATTAATTACACGAAATTACCATACTGATTTAATGTTAAGGCTTATTGTGACCGTCGGTTTTAAGTTATAAACTAATATGATAATCAAGAGTAAAGTAAGACTTGATATTGTGTGCTAGCATGTTAAAGCAAGTATTCGGATACTTGCCTCGACGGTTTCGCAAACCGAAAAGCACGGATGCAATGTCGGCAGAAAACACGAGACGGGTGCACGGGCCACGGATCGAGTCCCAACAGAGAACAACGGGATCACACGGACCAGGGTACCTCGCGGGAGACACCAGGGGTAACCCCGGCGGGCTCGACGGCGCTGGAACGCCGGCGAGGAAGCGACGGCGGCTGCGAAGGCTTGAACAGCCTCGGTTCGCTGGAGATAGGGTAGTGCGACGAGTAGAGGAGGGTGGTGGTCGGCTCAGGTGGTCGAGGGGGAAAGGAGGTGGCGCGGGTGACGTCGACGAGGGTCAACGGCGCGTTCTCCGGCGACCCGGGGATGGTGCAGGGTCGGGCTCGGGTCTGCTGGTGATCCGGCGAGGGGAGGAGGAAGGCGACGACGAGGTAGGGACGAGGAGGAAAAGAGGGGGTCGCGGGCATCGTCGGTGACTGGAGGCGATGTCGACGACGAGACCTGCGGCGGTTGGTGGCATCGTCGGGGTTGGGTGCAGGCGCGGAAGATAGCGGAGGAAGGAGGAAGAGGGTGCGGCTGGGCTCGTGGTGGCGAGGGCGGCGACGGCGAGGTCTCGGGGAGGTCGATGGCGATGCCCGGAGGTGGCTAGGGTTAGGGTTCGCTGGGTTTTCTCGTGGTCGAGAGAGAGAGGGGAGGCGGCTGCATGGAGGGAATTTATATAGGGGAAGAGAGAGAGAGATTGGAGAGAGAGAGGGAGAAAGATTTGATAGAGAGAGAGAGAGAAAGAGAATAGAGAGAGAGACAGAGAGAGACGGAGAGAGAGAGAGGGAAAGGGGGCCCACGAAGGGAAACTGATTGGCTGAGGCAAGGTAAATGAATTATTAAAGTAAAGATTTGAAAGGATTTTACTGTTAAAGAAATATATATACGTATAATTTTAGTTTTAAGATATTAAATTAAATGGGCCTTTTTGGCGCTAAATGAAACATTTCCAAATCGCGCCCGGGTTGCGCCCAAATGCTCCAAATTCAAATTATAGGATTTTAAGCGAGTTCCAAATTTTGAAAAGAGATGTTTAGTGATTAAAATGCATGCCCCCAAGTCGGACACTTGCACGCGCGCGTAGTCGTCCAAGCTTGCCCGTTTAGCCAAACGGGACGGAATCTCGACACGCGGACGCTACCACGCGACTAGTGGCGACGAGTAGGCCAACATGGATATTTTAAATTTCATTTTAGGAGTTAAAATTGTTATGTGCCAAAATGACTTAACCGGTTAAAATTTAGCAATAAACACCAAACAATCAGGATAACTGGAATGAGCAATATAAAACCCTCAACTTGTAATATAAATAGTATTATTGGGCTCGGGTGTTATATCATACCCAACTACAAAAGAATTTCGTCCTCGAAATTCCAAGAGTACAAGATAGCTAACTACTGAAAAGGTGAGGAAATTTCTGCCGGATCTCGTCTTCTCGCTCCCAAGTGGATTCTCCATGCGATCGATTACCCCAAGAAACTAGCACAAGAGGGATAACCTTGTTCTTAAGAACCTTTTCTCTTCGATCCTTGATTTCAACTGGTCGCTCCTCAAAGGTTAGGTCCTCCCGTACAGTCAACTCCGAATGATCCAAGACATGAGTCTCATCACGAACATACCTCCGTAGTTGAGACACATGGAACACATCATGCACTCCTGCTAATGGCTGTGGTAACGCCAACCGGTACGCTACCTCTCCAACACGCTCCAATATCTCGAAGGGTCCAACGAATCGAGGACTAAGCTTTCCCCGACTTCCAAAGCGAATCACCCCTCTAGTCGGTGATATCTTCAGGAATACCAAATCACCCACGGCGAACTCTAGAGGTCTTCTTGACGTGTCGGCCCAACTTTTCTGTCTGTCTTGAGCTGCCTTCATATGCTTCCTGATTGTATTCACCTTCTCGACTGTCTGTACCACCAAATCTGGTCCTAGTAACCTTCGTTCACCAACATCATCCCAACAAACGGTGAACGGCACTTACGACCATACAATGCTTCAAACGGAGCCATCTGAATAGTTGCTTGGAAGCTATTGTTGTACGAAAACTCCACCAGGTGTAGATGATCCTCCAAGAACCTTTGAAGTCCAACATGCAAGCCCTCAACATATCTTCAAGGGTCTGGATCGTTCTTTCCGATTGTCCATCAGTCTGAGGATGGTAAGCTGTGCTAAACTTCAATCGAGTCCCCAAACTTTCATGTAAACTCCTCCAAAAGTGCGACAAGAATCGAGTGTCCCGATCGGACACGATGCTCACCGGTACTCCATGCAATCTCACAATCTCTTGCATGTACCGCTCTGCCAAAGTCTCTGTCGATTGACCAACCCGAAAAGGAATAAAGTGAGCTGCCTTGGTCAAACGGTCGACGATCACCCATACGGCATTGCTGCCCTTTGGACTCCGCGGTAAAGCCGTCATGAAATCCATGGTTATATGTTCCCACTTCCACTGAGGAATCGGAAGTGGTTGCAACAAACCAGCAACCCTTTGGTGTTCAGCCTTGACCTGCTGACACACTAAGCACTTAGCCACGAAGCAAGCAATTTCCCGTTTCATACCTTCCCACCAGAAGTGCTGTCGAATATCTCGGTACATCTTTGTCCCTCCTGGATGTACAGAGTAAGCTGAACCGTGTGCTTCCTTCATAAGCTCTTCACGCACATCTCCTTTTGGCGCACACACACGGCTACCATATCTCAACGAACCGTCTTCATGGATCAGTAAATCGGTTCGTAGTCCGGCTTCAACCTGCTCTCGGAACTTGTGTAGTCTAGGATCCTGCGATTGTGCCGTTTTAATCTTCTCAACTAAGGACGACTGTACTTGCAACTGCATCAACTGTCCTGTAGCATGTGGTAGCACAACCTCCAAGTCAAATCTTCGAAAATCTGCAATGATCTTTCTCTGTGCAGTCAATATCTGAATTGCTGGTAACCGACTCAGCGCATCTGGCACGACGTTGACTTTTCCCGGATGGTACTTAAGATCAAGGTCATAGTTGGCCATCAGCTCCAACCATCTGCGTTGCCTCATGTTCAACTCCTTCTGAGTGAACACATACTTTAAACTCTTGTGATCTGTAAAGACTTCAACTCTCTCGCCCAAAAGGTAGTGTCTCCAACTCTTCAGGGCGAAGATCACGGCTGCAAGCTCTAAGTCATGAGTCGGATAGTTCTTCTCATGAGTCTTCAGCTGTCTCGATGCGTAAGCGACGACTTTCCTATTCTGCATTAAAACACATCCCAATCCTTTTCCAGATGCGTCGCTGTGAATCACCAGTCCTCCTGAATCATCCGGTACGGTTAGGATAGGGGCGGTTATCAACTTCTGCTTCAACGTCTCGAAGGCCAATGCACATCCATCCGTCCAAACAAACGGTACCTCCTTACGCGTAAGCTTGGTTAACAGCTCAGCTAAACGCGCGAAGTTCTCCACAAATCTTCTGTAGTAACCGGCGAGTCCAAGAAAACTTCTTATCTCCGCAACATTCTTTGGAGTAGGCCAATCTCAAACTGCTGTAATCTTCTCGGGATCAACGGCGATTCCATCGCCCGACACAACATGTCCCAGAAATTTCACTTCTTCCAGCCAGAAATTGCACTACTCATCTTCGCAAATAACTTCTCTTGTCTCAGCGTCTGTAGTGCGATCCTTAAGTGCTCAGCATGCTCCTCCGGACTCTTCGAGTACACCAGAATATCGTCAATGAATACCACAATAAACTGGTCCAAGAACGGTGAAAAGATCCTGTTCATCAAATCCATAAATATTGTTGGCGCATTAGTCACTCCGAAGGGCATCACTAGATACTCGAAATGTCCATATCGAGTTCGAAACGCCGCCTTGCAAATGTCTTCTGCTTTCACTCGGACCTGATGATATCCCGATCGCAAGTCCAGTTTCGAGAATACCCTCGCGCCACTAAGCTGCTCAAAAAGTTCTCCAATGCGAGGGATTGGGTACTTGTTCTTAATAGTCACCCGGTTCAATTCTCGATAAACAATGCACATCCTTCTCGTGCCATCCTTCTTCTTTACTAAAAGAACTGGAGCTCCCCAAGGTGAGTTGCTGCTTCAAATCCACCCCTTCTCGAGTAATTCACCAACTTGTTTCTTAACTTCTTCCAATTCCACCGGTGCCATCGGATAATAAGATTTTGATACTGGCGCTGCACCAGGAATAAGGTCAATCGCAAACTCCACATCTCGCTTCGGCGGTAAGCCCGAAATATCTTCAAATACGTCCATAAAATCGTGAACAACTGCCGGCTCTTCATTACTACCAACTTCCATAGCTGCAAGAACACTGTTTGTCGGCCTAGCCCTAAACTCGACTGGCCCGACAGAACTGCTTCCTTACCGCAGCTGCTGTCTACACTGTTGGCCATGAAAGGTCCAGCAAGACTACTGAGTCTCGCCCATTCTGCTGCATGCACGTCCACGGTTGCTCCATTCTGCCTTAGTCCGATGAACTTCTCTTCCATTTCCTCCGCGCAGTCCGCGGAAGGACTTCTCCAGTAAACTCTTAGAGAAATCCGCCCACTGCTTGGCCTGGGGCAAGCGGTTCTCCTCCACAAGCCACCACTCTCGGGCGTAATCCACTAGTTGAATGCGCACTACATCAACTCCTTTGTCCTCTGGAATCTGTGCCGCAATCAGCAAATTCTCCGTGTCACTAGCCACTGCTCGGCTGGCAACGGCTCCTCCAGACCAGTGAAAGTAGACGGACCCAAAAGTCTGAAATCTGCTACAGTCCCTACTCGTTCGACTGGTCTAGTTCCATCGTTGTTTACAGACTGCTGAACGATCTGCAAACCTTCCTGAAACGAATCTGCTATTGCTGGATCAGCTCAGTCTGTCTCTTTGATTTCCAGCATTCCTCTTATCGCTCCAAGCATGGCGGTTTCGCTCACATGCCTCTGGTAAGTCTTCAACTTCTTACCTGTCATAATCCTGAACTCAAAACACCCAACATTAGCATAATGATAGATTCTGAATGTGGATCACAGCTAGAACTCCAAGATACTTAAATAGAGTACTGCATTGTAGCTATGCCGCGGTATCATAGCCGCAATTACTTAACTCCACCCAAGTCGCCCAAGTCCTAGGGATAACAAGAAATCAGGTTTCCGAGTTGACATGCAAAGTAAGTTTGCACGTCGTAAAAGATATAATCCGGAAGAATGTGATTCAAGAATGGTAAAACGGTCAAGGTGGCAGGACATGTTTCCTAATCACGGGTATTCTGATTCGTGTATCGGGTGCAATACCCAACTACAAAGAATCAACCCAATTAACCTATGGCTCTGATACCAAAAGAACCATGTCACGCCCCGCTTCCCAGAGTATGCAAGATTGGGCACATGACATTGCCAACCATGCTACCTGTGGGTAGGACGTATCCGTCCACAGTCACATTACGGTTGTAGAGATATCAAGAACAATAAAATAAACTAATCTAATACATGTCCAAATCCATAATAACAAGAATAAATAAACAATAAGTGCGGAAGCAAATGATCCAATACAATAAATAAACAGTACGTCCCATAATGCGGGCTCACATCTAGAAATGAAATGAAAATAAATAAACTAAACCCTAAGGAACTCACAGTTCAGCCTGCTGGCTGAAGTACTCCTGCTCGGTCGTCGATAGTGATAAGGAATCTGGGCCATGCAAAACCCAGACGTCAGCGCGTCATGTCAACCAAATAATATAACAAATATGGTGATAAGCAATGCAGGTATGAACATGAATAAAGCAGTACTAGGAAATAACAGTGCAGGGTATTGTGCAGTGGTAACTAAACTGTCCTATCAGGTTTCTACTCTATAGTCTTTGAAATCAATTGATGAATCGTCGATGTAACTCAATAGTATCCCGTGCGTGCCCGGGACCACGGTCAAGGTTCTCAGGGCTGAATCCGAGACCTGCCGCTAGGCAGTAAGGTAGGTAGTAGGATGGACGAGTGATGTCAGCATCATCACTCCCGGACTGGCCAAGCCCGTAAGACTGATCAGAACAAATATCGAACCATTGAGTTACAAGTCGGTTTCACCTTTGATTTCCCCATACCCCCAAGCTATGTATGTCAGGTCAGGTATTCAGTAGTCAAGGACTAATGCCAACAGAAAATCAGGTAAAAGTAGGTCTGTCTGGATAGACAGCAGGGATGGTCAGGTTTGTCGGCATTAAGCGTGAAATCATGAAGCAAGTCATGTCATGGTACAACAGGATGAGTCGGTAAGTATGTATATGTCATGTGTAGCAGGGTCAGGCCAATATGTAGTGCAATCGAGTATGTGCTCACAACAGGTATACAATCAAATAATGAACAGCAGCAGGAAACAATAAGTAACAATATTATTCCATGTAAACACAGTGGTGTTTTGTATTCTCTTATTAACAGGTTCAAGCACCCTTGGGTGCAATAATCACAGGGTAAAACAATATTAATAACACGAAGCAATGAAGCCATTAAAACTACAGCATAATAATAGTTACAAGGATGATCTAGCAATTTAAGCAAGGACGTTCTAATTGGTTTAATTAGTTAAAGTGTGGATTGATAGCATACCGATTAATTACACGAAATTACCATACTGATTTAATGTTAAGGCTTATTGTGACCGTCGGTTTTAAGTTATAAACTAATATGATAATCAAGAGTAAAGCAAGACTTGATATTGTGTGCTAGCATGTTAAAGCAAGTATTCGGATACTTGCCTCGACGGTTCGCAAACCGGAAAGCACGGATGCAATGTCGGCAGAAAACACGAGACGGGTGCACGGGCCACGGATCGAGTCCCAACAGAGAACAACGGGATCACACGGACCAGGGTACCTCGCGGGAGACACCAGGGGTAACCACGGCGGGCTCGACGGCGCTGGAACGCCGGCGAGGCAGCGACGGCGGCTGCGAAGGCTTGAATAGCCTCGGTTCGCTGGAGATAGGGTAGTGCGACGAGTAGAGGAGGGTGGTGGTCGGCTCAGGTGGTCGAGGGGGAAAGGAGGTGGCGCGGGTGACGTCGACGAGGGTCGACGGCGCGTTCTCCGGCGACCCGGGGATGGTGCAGGGTCGGGCTCGGGTCTGCTGGTGATCCGGCGAGGGGAGGAGGAAGGCGACGACGAGGTAGGGACGAGGAGGAAGAGAGGGGGTCGCAGGCGTCGTCGGTGACTGGAGGCGACGTCGACGACGAGACCTGCGGCGGTTGGTGGCGTCGTCCGGGCGCGGAAGAGAGCTGAGGAAGGAGGAAGAGGGTGCGGCTGGGCTCGTGGTGGCGAGGGCGGCGACGGCGAGGTCTCGGGGAGGTCGACGGCGATGCCCGGAGGTGGCTAGGGTTAGGGTTCGCTGGGTTTTCTCGTGGTCGAGAGAGAGAGGGGAGGCGGCTGCATGGAGGGAATTTATATAGAGGAAGAGAGAGAGAGATTGGAGAGAGAGAGGGAGAAAGATTTGATAGAGAGAGAGAGAGAGAAAGAGAATAGAGAGAGAGAGACAGAGAGAGACGGAGAGAGAGAGAGGGAAAGGGGGCCCACGAAGGGAAACTGATTGGCTGAGGCAAGGTAAATGAATTATTAAAGTAAAGATTTGAAAGGATTTTACTGTTAAAGAAATATATATACGTATAATTTTAGTTTTAAGATATTAAATTAAATGGGCCTTTTTGGCGCTAAATGAAACATTTCCAAATCGCGCCCGGGTTGCGCCCAAATGCTCCAAATTCAAATTATAGGATTTTAAGCGAGTCCCAAATTTTGAAAAGAGATGTTTAGTGATTAAAATGCATGCCCCCAAGTCGGACACTTGCACGCGCGCGTAGTCGTCCAAGCTTGCCCGTTTAGCCAAACGGGATGGAATCTCGACACGCGGACGCTACCACGTGACTGGTGGCGACGAGTAGGCCAACATGGATATTTTAAATTTCATTTTAGGAGTTAAAATTTTTTATGTGCCAAAATGACTTAACCGGTTAAAATTTAGCAATAAACACCAAACAATCAGGATAACTGGAATGAGCAATATAAAACCCTCAACTTGTAATATAAATAGTATTATTGGGCTCGGGTGTTACAGGTATGGCGGCAATCGAAGGTTGGAGAAGTCCCTCCGAAGTCCAATTGACAACCTCCACGGCATAGTTCACCGGGGGTGCATCTGCATACGAAATCGATGAGATCGGATCCGACGGCGTCGCACAAGAGAAGCTTCGACGACCTTTGATTATCTGGTCGTACCACCTACCCTACACGTGAAGGTTTTTGTGTTCCGGATCATAATCTCTAATGAGTGCGAGAACCTCCCGGTCCACCGGTGCCTCAGGGAATCCCCCCACTGAACAGAAAAACGGGAAAGAAAGATCGGAGGACATGTCGCCTGCGAAAAAGAACAGAATCCAATTATCAGTACTATAATTTAATCTTAAAGTTCTGAGCAACACTTTAAAAATTGTACCGCACTGCAATGCAGTGGAAAGGGGACCAAAGGTGGACCTGTTAGTGTATATGCCCTAGAGGCCATTACTGTATCATACTAGTTTGTATATTACTTAATGGAAGCTTGGGATATTCACCTTGTATAGACAATCTTGCTCAATATAGTAGTATGCTACTTGGTTTGTTTCTACTTCAATGTGTACTTGTGTTTATTTCAGTATATCACTTATACACATTAGTGGAGCCCTTAGGATCTTTGCTTGATTACCAGCGTTGTGATGGCAGTCACACTAGTGGGGGCTGGGTAATCTAACGGCACATCCTTATACAGGTCCCTAGTCGTAGGACTATCGAGACAGGGCATCGATACTCCGGAGTAGACTAGCGTATGCGCTTCTCATCCCAGTGTGGGAGATGGTCTGTCCCACAGCCATCAGTACGTCGTACTGGAGATAGTATACGGGTGCTCGTTGGGTTACGAGTACACTGGACAGGACTCGTCGGGAACTGACAGGTTGGTATTATACCTATCGTCGGTTATCAGTTCCCAGGTGACATGAGTACAGCTTAGTCCGCTGACTTGACACTGGCACTTCGCCTCGAGTGTGTTCCCACTGCACTTTGATCACTACCCTACCACGGCTCAAAGGAGTCGTGCAAACAGGTGGTGGTTGGGTGCAGTCCCGAAGCACTTGGAGGCAGTGGCGGTTAGACAGGATTCGTCTCTCCCGGTATTGGGGGTTGACATCGCGCTGTGTCTAGGAGAGCCATTACACGAGTAGTCCCTGGCCAGGGCAAGCGAGATATACTGGTAGGTTCCAGTGTTATCTCAGGGTGTTTTGGGCTTCACTCCGACATGACTTGTACCGCTATTGGGGGACTGACGTTTTACCGCCCCCTAGGCCCGACATGCGATGTATCAGACGAACAGACCGGACTGTGCGGAGAATGTCACATTCAGACTCAGTAGGAGTTCAGATGGGGTTTCACCTCGTCAGCCTTCTTGTCAGCATCTACCTGGGGACCGTTACGCACAGCTAGTGCCGCTTGCAGTCTGTAGTTAAACCCACTGCCAGCGTAGTGTCGAGTCTTTAGAGTCCCACACAGAGGGTATTCGCCTCTGGGCAAAACAGAGTAGAGGTCGCATGGTTTTGCGACAGGGTTCGTTCTCATCCGCGCACTTGTGCACGTTTGGAGTCCGGACGGATTATACTGGCAGGCTCTGGTTTGAGCCAGATACTGGTACATGTTTTGGGGGTTGCTTTTATCTCTTGGTATTCTTGTTCCTCGGAACGAGAATGCAGGTGTGTATGCACAGTTGCTTGAGGCGGAGGGTGAGGTATTTCATTAGGGTTTCGGAACGGGTGCGTATGCACAGTTGACAGTCTTCATTTTCCAAACCCTAATGGATTTATAAATTATCTATTAATAATAATAATTAAATGAGAATTTTGTTATGGTTGATTTTGTTGACTTGTTGACCATGGTTGACTTGTTGACCATGGTTGAATGTTGACCACCATCATGCTTTGAAAGATCCTCCTTGATTCATGCTTACACTTCATTTAAAGAAGCATGATAGTGGTCATTCCAAATTACCATCAACTATTCTTATTTTCAATTATTATTATTTAGATAATTCTTTTCTTTTGGCATTATGGTTGCAAGAAAGAGAAAAGATATCTCATTATCTCATTCTTCTTCTCTCTCTTCACTTCATCTTCTTCTTCCTCTAGCAAAGAGAAACCTTCTCATGTGTTGAGAATCCTTCTCTTTAAAAAGAAAAGCAAACCCTAGTCACTCTCTACTCACTCTAGGTTCAAGGTTTAGCAAGCCGGAAACCCTAGTTCACTCAAAGATCGAGGAAGAGCCCAAAAGTCGAACCTTCGAGGTGGATCCATCTTCGACGGAAGAAGGCGACAAGAAGAGAACCATCAACCTCTACAAGTTTGGAAGAAGAAGGAGTTCAAGTTTAGGTATAACCTTCATCCGAGTAGCTAACTCTCTTTAGCGTATTTGCTAGTTTAGTTTAGACAACGATCCCGACCTTGTTTAGTCCATGTTGCCTCTTGCGATAAAAATTTGTTTTTTATACCGTTTCCGCCTCCCCGTAAGCACCGGGGGTCGCAATATGGACTTACAGTGGTATCAGAGCCTAACTAAACTTAAACTAGCTTGGTAGGGAAGTGTATGGAAGTTCGAAACCGAAAAATCGCAAAACCGGAAAAACCAAAACCCTAAGTTTCTGTTGAATTTTTTTCTGCTCTAAATGAAAAACTTTATACTTGTAAATTCGGCTCAGGGTTTTGTTTGAACACACAAGAAATACGATGCCATAATTCCTTAATTGCGCCGCCCATCCGCGGCCTCACCAGCTCATGAAGCCGCAGATCCGCCGCACTTTAGTTTCATCTCTGCATCGTTTTTCGTGCAGTGTTCTTCTGTGTTGGTTTTGGGATTTTTCAGATATATTATATGTACCCAGATTTTCCAGAACAGAAATTCACTTTTGGGGTCCTATAATTCCGTATTTTTTTTCGAACTTCGCTACACTTTGGCTATGTTGGTTATATCTGTGATGTTTGCATGTATTGAACGTCGGCTAATCGCTATAAGTCGATTAGTCGGGGTTATACATGATCTGTGTTTGATATTGGATTGTGTATATGAATGTGTTGGACTGTCGCGGGTGAATAGCCGGGGTGGATGTGAGATGAGCTTTTGTTTTTCTTTCATTCATTTGTAAATGTAAATTGATGTAATAATATTATTTGTTTGGCCGCACAACCGGGTCGGGGTTGTAGCCGTCATTGTATAATTCTTTTTACTGTTTTTGCTCCTAGGATAGACCCATGGAGGGGTGCACAAACTACCGGGTTCTTGGCGGGTAGTTTGCCGCACCCGTAGGGGTCTTGGGTGGGGTATTTGGCTATTCACCGCGACCGTGTAATCCGCTTTTCATTGCAGGCTCGAAAGGATTGCGGATTGCTAGTATATCCACTGTATTCATCTATGATCTGTAATGACTATCATTGCTTTCTATTTAGGCGTTGCTTATGTTTTACAGCCGCGCTAGCCCAGCCCCCGCTCTGTCGTTAGTTAAGTAACCTAACGAGTGATGACGGGACCTCGTGGCGAATGCGAATGGCATAAGCGTACGTCATATTTTGGTTGTTTTCTGCAATGGTAGGATTAAATGATGGGACGCATTAAAAGAACTAATGCAAGAATATCACGCATTAAAAGAACTAATGCAAGATAATAAACCAAGTTTAAGTCGATGGAACACTTTCGAAAAACCACTCGGTTCTTTTCAAAACTAACTTTTAAATGCGGAGCTTGAGCCACTCCTTCTAAAAGCTATCTCGTTCCATCGATTATATCAAGTTCACTACGTTCACGGTTTTGCCAAAACCATTCGTAGCCCTCCGTCGTTTCGTATGAATATTCAATAGTATTCAAGCTATGTTTGTTGACCTTCGTCAAGACATAGATATTGGTAGCTGTTGGGTGTTCATATGTAGCATAGATAGATGCGTTGGTTTGGGACAGTCGTATTGCCTTGTTGACCTTCGTCAAGGGTATATACGGGTGGGTTCAAATTAACCTGGATAATGACGGGCAGAACTTGACATGTGACTTATGATTTGTTGACCTTCGTCAAGGTCATAAGAGCATGGGGCAAAAATCCACATCGGGAGTTTCATAAGTACTGAAACTTGCTAGATTTGCATACCATTTGGAGTGTGATGATTATGGTAGGATTCCTTCATTTTCGTCACGCAATGATATTTGGATCCCGATCCTACTGTGAGTATATGCTACTCCTCGGGAAATTTCTCACTAAACGATCAATGCTATAAACCTAGTAGGTGCCTAGAAAGGTGTTAGCGGGGCTACGCCCCCAGAGAAAAGACGTTCTTAAATTAAGGAACTTCGCGAAAGCGTTGGAAAACCTCCCTCGAAGTACCGACACTGGCCTGGCTGAACGGTTAAGCAAGTATTGTACGGTGGGATTGATCCCGGCTAATTCTTCCTTTGTGGTTTGAGGAGGGATTCGAGAGACAGTGGGAGCCATCCTGTTTAGACAAATTAAAAACCATTCTAAACTTGCAAGAGCATCGTGCTAAGTGTTTCTTCTCTCCCCCTGCAGCGACCAAATCGAAATGACTGGACTTAAGTTACTTCTAGATAAAAACATACTGACAGGGCCAAACTACAAAGATTGGCTCAGGAATGTCAAATTGGCAATCTCTTACGACAAGCTGGGGTATCTTCTTACCACCAAAGCTCCCCCGTCCTAGGTCCCACCTCCAGCGTCGCGGATAAGGAAATCCGTAAGACTTGGGAGATTGACAGCGCGAAGGCCAGATGCCTCATACTTGCCTCGATGGACAACGACCATCAGAGGAGGCACGAGAATATGGATTTGGAATCCATATTTCTTCATACAAAAGAACTGTATGGAGAGCAGTCTCGTATCGCAAGATACGAAGTGTCGAAGAAGTTATTTTCGACAAAGTTGGCCGTCGGATCATCGGTAGCGGACCACGTGCTTAAGATGATTGGCTACACTGAGGAGCTCGCGGAACTTGGGACCACGTTGGACAGTGAACTCTATACGGATATAATTCTCCAGTCCCTTCCATCCACTTACGCCCAGTTCATACTGAACTTCAATTTGCAAGAAAAGGAAGTTGAACTTTCAGAACTCCTCAACCTGCCGAGGAGCGCAGAGGGCACCCTACAGAAGGGTAGGGAAACACCCGCTTTGTTTGTAGGAGGATCTTCTTCCTCTAGGTCCAAGGCGAAAGCCAAGGGAAAGAGGAAGAAAGCCCCCGCCAAACCAAGAGGCGGTGTTAGTAAAGTGGGTGCGAAGGGAAAGGAAAAGGCAACAAAGATTGCGGGGAAGCTTGTTGGAAAGGAAGAGTGCTTCTATTGTCATAAGAGTGGACACTGGAAGAAAGATTGCAGGGCTTGGAAAGCCAGGACACAGGAACTGAAGCAGGTTGCAGTTTCAGCTTCAGGTGTGTATGTTATTGAAAACTGTCTTTCTATAAACTCTACTTCCTGGGTATTGGATACCGGATCAGGATCTCATATCTGTAATTCTTTGCAGGCGTTGAGAAACCGTAGGTTTTTGAAGGCAGGTGACATGACCCTCAGAGTTGCGAACGGAGCTAGCATGGATGCTAAAGCCGTGGGGGACTATCACCTGGGAATGACAGATGGGCATGTTTTGGTTTTGCGTAATTGCTTTTTTGTACCCAACGCAACTTGTAATATCATTTCTGTATCTTTGGTTTCTAAAGAAGGTTATGAATTTGCGTTTGTAAGTAATGTTGTAAACATTCACCTTAATCAAGTTCTGATTGGGTCAGGTACACTGAGCAATGGTATATACGTATTAAACCAACCACAGATTTTCAATGTCCAGAATACACACAAAAGAAAGTCTCCAGATATCAATCAGGCTTTCTTATGGCATTGTAGACTGGGTCACATCAATGAGACACGGTTGACTAAGTTACATAAAGAAGGATACTTGGATCCGTTCGAGTATCAGTCTTATGCCACTTGTGAATCTTGTCTCATGGGAAAGATGACAAAGACTCCGTTCACTGGACACGGAGAAAGAGCGAGCGAGCTCTTGGGACTCATACACAGTGACGTGTGTGGTCCAATGTCTGCACATGCGCGAAGCGGTTATTCATACTTCATTACTTTCACAGACGATTTCTCTAGGTATGGACATGTCTTCTTAATGAAGCACAAATCCGAGGCCTTTGAGAAATTTCGGGATTACAAGAATGAAGTTGAAAAACAAACCGGCAAAAGTATCAAGATTCTAAGATCGGATCGAGGTGGAGAATACTTAAGTGCCGAGTTCCTGAATTACTTAAAAGAGAATGGGATTCTCTCTCAGCGTACTCCTCCATACACTCCGCAACATAACGGTGTATCGGAAAGGAGGAATCGAACCCTATTGGATATGGTTCGTTCCATGATGAGTAAGGCTGAGTTACCGCGATCTTTCTGGGGCTATGCACTAGAAGCAGCTGCATATCTCTTGAACAAAGCTCTTACCAAGACTGTGCCTACCACTCCATATCAGATGTGGAGTGGGAAGAAACCCTGTCTTAAGTACCTTAAGATATGGGGATGTCCAGCTTTTGTAAAAAAGCAGCATGCGGACAAGCTCGAGGCACGTTCAGTACAGTGTAAGTTTGTGGGATACCCAAAGAACTCCAGGGGGTATCTGTTCTATTCCGCTGAGGAACAAAAAGTTTTTGTTTCTCAACATGCCCGCTTCTTGGAAACTGAGTTTTTGGAAACCCAGATAAGTGGGAACGCAATAGAACTGGAAGAGATTCCAGAACCACAAGCTATTACTGAAGACTTGGAAGAGCCAGTAAGTTCAAAAGAACAGGACATTCCTATGCCGCTCCGTAGGAGTAGTAGGCAGTCTCATCCGCCCGAGAGATACTACGGTTTTCTCATAGACGGGGATAGAGAGGATTGCATCATAGACTATGATGAGCCTACTAGCTTCCAGCAGGCCGTTCAGAGCGTTGACTCGGTAAAATGGCTGGATGCAATGCGGACCGAAATGGAGTCCATGTACACCAACAAAGTATGGACGTTGGACATTGCTCCAGACGGGGTAAAACCCGTAGGATGCAAGTGGATCTTCAAAAAGAAGATTGGTGTAGATGGACAGGTTGAGACCTATAAAGCTAGACTTGTAGCAAAGGGTTTCCGTCAAAGACCTGGCTTGGACTATGACGAAACCTTTTCTCCAGTGGCTATACTGAAATCCATTCGGATCCTTCTTGCCATTGCTGCCTTCCACGATTATGAGATTTGGCAGATGGACGTAAAAACCGCTTTTCTAAATGGAAATTTAGAGGAGTGTGTCTATATGGATCAGCCAGAGGGTTTCATTCAGAATGGGAGCAGCGGAAAGGTGTGCAAGTTGCTTAAGTCCATCTATGGACTAAAGCAGGTATCGCGGAGTTGGAACATCTGTTTTGATGAGACGGTCAAGGAATTTGACTTTATCAAAAATCCAGATGAACCATGCATCTATAGTAGATTTGTAGCGAGAACTGTAGTATTCCTTGTTTTATACGTGGATGACATTCTCTTAATGGGAAATGACATTCCTATGCTACAATCTGTCAAAGGTTTCTTGTCACACAGGTTCTCCATGAAAGACCTGGGTGATGCCTCTTACATCCTGGGGATCCGGATCCATCGTGATAGATCCAAGAGGATATTAGGACTTTCACAGTCCAGGTACATCGATACCGTACTGAAAAGATTCAGTATGGAAGATTCCAAGCGCGGTAACCTACCGGCTTGTCACGGGATCACCCTCTCTAAAGAGATGTCTCCCAAGACTGATTTGGAGAGGGATCGCATGTCTATTATACCCTACGCTTCTGCAGTAGGCTCTATAATGTATGCGATGTTGTGTACCAGACCGGATGTAGCTTATGCACTGAGTGTAGTAAGCCGGTATCAGTCAAACCCTGGGGAGAAACATTGGATAGCAGTAAAGAACATTCTCAAGTACCTGAGGAGGACTAAGGAGATGTTCTTGGTGTATGGCGGAAAAGACCTCCAGATTGAGGCCTTTGCTGACTCCAGCTTCCAGAGTGACAAGGATGATTCCAAGTCCATGTCGGGTTTTGTCTTTACCCTCAATGGAGGGGCGGTGTGTTGGAAGAGTTCCAAACAGGAAACCGTTGCAGACTCGACTATGGAAGCGGAATACATCGCTGCATCTGATGCCGCAAAAGAAGCTGTCTGGATAAGGAAGTTCTTGAAAGAACTTCAGGTGGTTCCGTCCATTGTTGACCCAGTACCTCTGTATTGCGACAACAACGGGGCTATAGCTTTAGCAAAGGAACCCAGGTCCCATCAGAGATCCAGGCACATCTTGAGGCGGTATCACCTGATCAGGGAGATCGTGGATCGCAAGGAGATCGAGATTCGGAGGGTTGCTTCAGAAGAGAACACTGCAGATCCATTCACCAAGGCCCTACCACAAACTCAGTTCGAGCGGCTGATCGAGATGATAGGTCTTCGATACGCCAGTACATGGCCTTAGTGCAAGTGGGAGATTGTTAGTGTATATGCCCTAGAGGCCATTACTGTATCATACTAGTTTGTATATTACTTAATGGAAGCTTGGGATATTCACCTTGTATAGACAATCTTGCTCAATATAGTAGCATGCTACTTGGTTTGTTTCTACTTCAATGTGTACTTGTGTTTATTTCAGTATATCACTTATACACATTAGTGGAGCCCTTAGGATCTTTGCTTGATTACCAGCGTTGTGATGGCAGTCACACTAGTGGGGGCTGGGTAATCTATCGGCACATCCTTATACAGGTCCCTAGTCGTAGGACTATCGAGACAGGGCATCGATACTCCGGAGTAGACTAGCGTATGCGCTTCTCATCCCAGTGTGGGAGATGGTCTGTCCCACAGCCATCAGTACGTCGTACTGGAGATAGTATACGGGTGCTCGTTGGGTTACGAGTACACTGGACAGGACTCGTCGGGAACTGACAGGTTGGTATTATACCTATCGTCGGTTATCAGTTCCCAGGTGACATGAGTACAGCTTAGTCCGCTGACTTGACACTGGCACTTCGCCTCGAGTGTGTTCCCACTGCACTTTGATCACTACCCTACCATGGCTCAAAGGAGTCGTGCAAACAGGTGGTGGTTGGGTGCAGTCCCGAAGCACTTGGAGGCAGTGGCGGTTAGACAGGATTCGTCTCTCCCGGTATTGGGGGTTGACATCGCGCTGTGTCTAGGAGAGCCATTACACGAGTAGTCCCTGGCCAGGGCAAGCGAGATATACTGGTAGGTTCCAGTGTTATCTCAGGGTGTTTTGGGCTTCACTCCGACACGACTTGTACCGCTATTGGGGGACTGACGTTTTACCGCCCCCTAGGCCCGACATGCGATGTATCAGACGAACAGACCGGACTGTGCGGAGAATGTCACATTCAGACTCAGTAGGAGTTCAGATGGGGTTTCACCTCGTCAGCCTTCTTGTCAGCATCTACCTGGGGACCGTTACGCACAGCTAGTGCCGCTTGCGGTCTGTGGTTAAACCCACTGCCAGCATAGTGTCGAGTCTTTAGAGTCCCACACAGAGGGTATTCGCCTCTGGGCAAAACAGAGTAGAGGTCGCATGGTTTTGCGACAGGGTTCGTTCTCATCCGCGCACTTGTGCACGTTTGGAGTCCGGACGGATTATACTGGCAGGCTCTGGTTTGAGCCAGATACTGGTATATGTTTTGGGGGTTGCTTTTATCTCTTGGTATTCTTGTTCCTCGGAACGAGAATGCAGGTATGTATGCACAGTTGCTTGAGGCGGAGGGTGAGGTATTTCATTAGGGTTTCGGAACGGGTGCGTATGCACAGTTGACAGTCTTCATTTTCCAAACCCTAATGGATTTATAAATTATCTATTAATAATAATAATTAAATGAGAATTTTGTTATGGTTGATTTTGTTGACTTGTTGACCATGGTTGACTTGTTGACCATGGTTGAATGTTGACCACCATCATGTTTTGAAAGATCCTCCTTGATTCATGCTTACACTTCATTTAAAGAAGCATGATAGTGGTCATTCCAAATTACCATCAACTATTCTTATTTTCAATTATTATTATTTAGATAATTCTTTTCTTTTGGCATTATGGTTGCAAGAAAGAGAAAAGATATCTCATTATCTCATTCTTCTTCTCTCTCTTCACTTCATCTTCTTCTTCCTCTAGCAAAGAGAAACCTTCTCATGTGTTGAGAATCCTTCTCTTTAAAAAGAAAAGCAAACCCTAGTCACTCTCTACTCACTCTAGGTTCAAGGTTTAGCAAGCCGGAAACCCTAGTTCACTCAAAGATCGAGGAAGAGCCCAAAGGTCGAACCTTCGAGGTGGATCCATCTTCGACGGAAGAAGGCGACAAGAAGAGAACCATCAACCTCTACAAGTTTGGAAGAAGAAGGAGTTCAAGTTTAGGTATAACCTTCATCCGAGTAGCTAACTCTCTTTAGCGTATTTGCTAGTTTAGTTTAGACAACGATCCCGACCTTGTTTAGTCCATGTTGCCTCTTGCGATAAAAATTTGTTTTTTTATACCGTTTCCGCCTCCCCGTAAGCACCGGGGGTCGCAATATGGACTTACAGGACCCACAAAATCCAGATGACAATGCATCAATTAATAAAATAGCCTCATCATTGGATGAGACTGTCAATTAATGAGGAAATCCTCAAAGAATATTCTCATTGAATGAGAAATCCCTCGGGAGAAGGAGAAAATCTCCCTTTCAGAGCAAAGCTCTATAATAGAGTGACACTTGTCAAACTCTGGTCACGAGGGAATAAAATTCCTTAAAGAGCCTAGCTCTGTAATGATGATGGAAAATCAACCAAAGATTAATGAAAATTAATTCTTGAGAATTAAAATTCTGGGATCTTAAAGATTCATGAAAAAACTCTTAAGAGTTCTTCATCGAAAGATCGAAAGATCTACATATTATCAAAAGAGCAGAGCTCTGACTCATGGGCTAAGAAACCCTAAGAAAAGATCTGTTTAAATATATGGGTTCATGAGAGCAAGGCTCTGTTTATGAAACCTTAAATGGATTTTCTTTAGATCAAAGATTTATGAAGAGCAAGGCTCTGTTAATGGGTGAAAACCCTAATTTATTAAAATTAATTTAATTTAATTTTACCTAAATTCAGTAGAGTTTTAACTCTTGAAAGTTCTTGAACAAAAGAGCAAGGCTCTGAATAAAATTCTTAAGAAGAAGATGATAATCATCTGAGGACCAAAGGTCCTATTTATAGGCACTGAAACGCCTCTTTAACTTCTGAGTTGATCCAAAGGCTCAGATGTTGCCACCGATGCACTCACGTATGCGCCACGTGAGCGCAACAGTGGGGGGGGGGGCATTTGTTTCTGAGCAAAGCTCTGTTTTGAATTTCAAAATTCAAAAATCGAAGCAACACTTCAGATCCTGTGCGCTGCGCGCCACGTGTCAAAAGCAGACACGCCAGCGCCAGGAACGCTGCGCCCTAGGCAGCGCACACCCAATCAGAGCAAAGCTCTGCTTTAAAATTCATAATAAAATTAAAGCAACGCTCTAGATGCTGCGCTGTGCGCCACGTGTCAAACAAGGTGCGCTAGCGCAGTTGCCCTGCGCTCTGCGCTGCGCGCCACGTGGCAAACGAAGGTGCGACTAGCGCAAAGTGCGCCAGCGCTGGAATTAAAAATTCCCCACCGTCAGATCAAAAGATCTAATAATAATAAATTATTAATTAATCAGAATTAAAATTCTATTATGGAAAGATTTTTCAATCTTATTAAAACAAGAAGATTATCTTCTGTAAAATAGAAGCCTTAGGATCAAAGATCCAACGGTGGGAAATATTCCCAGATCAATCAGAGAAAGATCTCTTCAACTGATTTAACAAATCAATTGGTCCTATATAAAGGCCCTAAGACTTCAAGTCTCATATAGAGAAAACCCTCTGCAAACTTTGAGAAAAATCCAAAGAGAAAGAAAGGCAAGCCTTTAGAAGAAAGAAGATCATTTCTTCATCTTTAAAGGTAAATAATTAATTCTTGAACAACAGAGAAGAAATCATCTCGTAAAAAGAAGAAACCTCTTCTAAAAAGATCTTAGATCTATAAAAATGACCAAAGTCTTTTGATTTAAAAGAAAAGATCAAAAAGATCAAATCATAAAATAATAAAAAGAAGTAAAATACTTCACTCACAGATCTTTTGATCTATAAAGGTAGAGTCTTTTATAAAAACAAGAACTTTTGTTCTTTGATCTTGAGGCAAAGCCTCTTTTGAAGAACATAAACTTGTTCTTTGATCTTAAAATCTGATCAGATGCACTTTGCGCTACTAAAAAGTTCCTTGCACTCATGAATTGCGCTCTTGCGCTCATTGGATCGGTGTTCACCGTCCAAACTTGCCATGTGTCAATCAGAGACACAATCTGCGCTTTGCACTTCTGAAACAGCGCACTGCGCTTATGGACTGGCGCTCAGTGCCAAGCACGCCACGTGTTGCTTACTGGTGCACCCACAAACTAGCGCAGCGTGCTCATAAATTAAAAGCGCAATGCGCCAACAAACTAGCGCTTAGCGCTAAGCGCGACACGTGTCCTCTTCGTGTGCGCTACCCAACAGAAGCACAATGCTCTTTTTGACTGGTGCAAAGTGTCTGACGTGCCACGTGGCGCGCTGTCAGAACAAACTTTGTTTCTGATGAATGCTATGCATTCACTATAAAACAAAAAAAATGCCAGAGCCCAATGCTTAGCATTATTAAAAGGGCAGAGCCCAAGTAAAGGCCTAATGGCCAGGACAAAAATAAAATGTTAAACATTTTTAACCGGACTTAGCCCAATTCTGGCCATAAGTCCTTAATTTAAATTGAACTGAGCTCATCTGCTCTCTCAATCAATTTACACCCGGTTCGAGGGTACATCTCTTTACTCCTCTGATATCTGTCGTTGTAATCCTTCAACGTCATCTGAGAGGTGACGGGTCCCGACAACCACACATTACTACGGACTGTGGGGTCTTTAAACTCATGGACTATGATGTCCCTAATCTCGACTGTGATGTCTTTAAACTAACATTGGACTGTGGAGTCCTTAAATCCATGGACTATGATGTCCCTAACCTCGACCGTGATGTCTTTAAACTAACATCGGATTGTGAGGTCCTTAAACCCATGGACTATGATGTCCTTAACCTTGATCGTGATGTCTTAAAACTAACACCGGACTGTGGGGTCTTTAAATCCATGGACTATGATGTCCTTAACCTTGACCGTGTTGTCTTAAAACTAACACCGGACTGTGAGGTCCCTAAACTCACGGACTACGATGTCCTTAACCTCGACCGTGATGTCTTAAAACTAACAATGGACCGTAATGTTTTTAAACTAATTACCGACCGCAATGTCACTAAAACTAAACAACAGAGCCCAATTGCTCTCTTGTCGGATCTAAACGATCCCGTTAAGTTGATCTTAGTCTAAAATTAGACTAACGTATCCTTAACAAATGTTTAAGTTGATCTTAGTCTCAAATAAGGCTAACGTATCCTTAAACCCAAACCCCAAATCCAAATCTAAGAAAGATACGGATTTGGACTAGTCCACGCCCTACGGGCGACAATATAACTTAGTCTCCGTATACAATCCACGGGCAACCAAACAAAAACCCATGGCACAAAGTGACCATCTGGAGAAGGAGAAAGTTGTTACCGCGATGCGGTAGCGTAATTAACTGCTGGGGCTTGCGTCTGCAGGGAAGAGCGTCCCCACAATCAAAAACCTCTCAAACGAGGGGGAATCTGACGAGTCTGCTACATCGGCCGCATCCGTTTAAACCTTCGACACATGGTGCCATAAATCAATTTGGCATTTTCGGAGAAGTGGACGGATAGCACCAATTAGCATCTGCCCCCAGATTCAGGCAAGTCGTTCAGTCTTCCCGGTTTCCGGCGGTAAACAGTTGCGATATGGTAGCCGTTTGTGTGTGACGAAAGGTGACATTCGTGATGAAGTTATGAAGGAGGTGCACAGTTCCGCATATTCCGTACATCCAGGAGGCACGAAGATGTACCGTGATCTATGGCATCATTTCTGGTGGGAAGGCATGAAAAGGAAGATTGCCCGCTTTGTAGCGAAGTGCTTAGTGTGTCTGCAAGTTAAGGCTGAATATCAAAGGGTAGATGGTTTATTGCAACCACTTCCGATTTCTCATTGGAAGTGGGAATATATAACTATGGATTTCGTAACGGCTTTACCGCGGAGTCCAAAGGGCAACAATGCAGTTTAGGTGATTGTTGATCGATTGACCAAGGCAGCTCATTTCATACCGTTTCGAGTTGGTCAGTCGACAGAAGCGTTAGCAAAACGATACATGCAGGAGATTGTGAGATTGCATGGAGTACCTGTGAGCATCGTTTCCGATCGTGATACCTGATTCTTATCGCACTTCTGGAGGAGTTTACAGGAAAGCTTGGGAACGCGATTGAAATTTAGCATTGCTTATCACCCCCAGACAGATGGCCAGTCAGAAAGACAATTCAAACTCTTGAAAATATGTTGAGAGCTTGCATGTTAGATTCCAAAGGTTCGTGGGAGGATCATCTACACTTGGTGGAGTTTTCTTACAATAACAGTTTTCAGGCGACTATTTAGATGGCTCCATTCGAAGCGTTATATGGCCGCAAGTGTCGCTCACCTGTTTGTTGGGACGATGTTGGAGAACGAAGATTGTTGGGATCAGATTTGATCATGCAAACAGTAGAGAAAGTTAATACCATCCGGAATCACATGAGGGCAGCACAGGATCGGCAGAAGAGTTGGGCCAATACAGTAAGAAGACCTCTGGAGTTCGCTGTTGGTGATCTTGTATTCTTGAAGATATCACCGACTAGAGGAGTGATTCGTTTTGGGAGTCGAGGCAAGCTTAGCCCTTGATTCGTGGGGCCTTTCAATATCATCGAGCGTGTTGGAGAAGTGGCTTATCGATTGGTGTTACCACCATCTTTAGCGAGTGTTCATGACGTGTTTCATGTATCTCAACTCCGTAAGTATGTTCGATATGAGACGCATGTGTTGGATCATTCGGAGCTGACTATAATGGAGGATTTGACCTATGAGGAACGACCGACGTCGATTGTTGATCGAAGAGAAAAGGTACTTAAGAACAAGGTTATCCCTCTCGTACTTGTTTCATGGGGGAATCGTTCGCATGGAGAATCGACTTGGGAAAGAGAAGACGAGATTCAACAGAAGTTTCCACACCTCTTCTTGTAGATTCATGTTTGTTTATCTTTTCTTGTTCTGGGAATTTCGAGGACGAAATTCTTTTTGTAGTTGGGTATAATGTAACACCCTAGTTTATTTATACCAGTTCTATTTTGGGTATTTCTCTATTTATGGCTATTTCTTGATTTATTGTGTTTTGGGTGCGAATAGCGTAATTGGTATCTGTATTTGCATCCGACCCGACCCGCTTGCTGGAAACCCGTCTTAATTCCTATTTATGATTTATCCCGGCTAGTTATGAGGATCCGTGCACTTTCAAGTTTTATGTCCTGTATACCTGCATTATATCTGGCATCTGCATTTTTAATAATACAATTATAATCAAATGATATATTTTAAAAATATCTAGTATGGCCTGCATCATACTCCTAACCCTGTCGTGGTATCCGTACATCTTGTTCTTGTTCCATTTAGTGAAACAGACTCGTTTGGATCGCTATGTGCACGCTACGTGTATTCATTCTTGGGGGTATGCATTTTCGTTACCTGGATATCGCATTTTGTTTTTGGTTGATACGTATATTATCCGTATTTTCAAACCATAATTTTAGACCCAACCAGGACGTATTTTGGAGTATTTTTGTATTAACCAGAAAACTCAAATTTTCTTAATATTATATTCTAATATATATATACTGTTTACATAAAATTTTATAACTAAATATATTTTCTAAATATTTCCTAAATCCTAATCTAAACACTCAGATCTTCTTCTCTCTCTCTCTCTGCACACCTATATATACATATTAATAATATTAAAATCTAATATTATTTTACCTCTTTCCTCACAGTTTCCTCTCTTCTTCGTTTTCTTTTTTCTCGCCTCGTCACGAAGAACCCACGCCCACTTCTTTGCCACTTGCCGCCGACCTCTCGCCTCCACCCTCGGCCTTCTCCTCCCCTCTCCTCGCCGTCGCCTTCACTCCCCCCCCGTACACCCATCGCGATGAGACCCAACCCATGCTCTCCTTGCCGACGTGGCCCTCGTCGTCGACCCCTCCTCCACCCTCGACCCGCTAACCTCACTCTCGCCATCTCCTCCTTCGATCCTCGAAGACCTCGCATCCCACTTTCTCCTTCCTCGACCGAAACCCATCAACCTGACCCCTGCAAGAACCCCGCCTGCACTTCCTACCTCGCCGAAACCCCGACCTCATCGGCCCTTGTCCTCGTGACCACCTTCTCCTCCCTCTCCCCTCTCTGCAAACCATCACCACCTCCTCTAACCGGGCAAGAACCTTACACACCAACACCCCGACATCAAGAAACCCATAAACCCCACTGCTTCCCCGGAAAACCCACATCGCCGGTGACCCGCGACTCGTCGTCACCCTCTCTGTCCTCGCCTCTGTCCCAAACCCCAGAACACCAGCCCTTCCTCTCTTCTTCTCCTTATTCTTCTTCTTTCTTCTTCTCTTTCTTTCTTGATCCTGTATTTTTCGGTCATCGCCGGAGCCGTGCCCGTTGCTGATGATCCGAGCGACCCAGTGGACATTCCCAGCCAGTATGGTCACATTCTTGCTTTGCCTGGTTCTGTTCTGTACGCGCGCGTGTGCATCACGACATTTACCGACGTCGCACGCGGCGTACGCACCACATATTGAGATCCGATCAGGCAAGTTTATCTTGCTACATGCTATGTTATTACAATTGCATCCATATTAATAATAATATTACATGTTCATTGCATTGTGCATCCTATGTTACTGTTTTACAATTTTACAATATATGTTCGCATCCGTATAGTTTATTACATATCTAGTCGCATGCAAGTTTATCTTGCTACATGCCGTGTCTATATATTTTCATTTAAATTAATAAAAATATTGTATGTTTATTTCATTATGCATCCCATGTTACCGTTTTACTGTTTTACGATACCCGTTCGTATCCGTATCATTTATTATACATCTAGTTGCATGCTGGATCATATTATTTCTTATTACTGTTATATTAGAACCCCATACTTGATACTGTGCATCTTATGTAATCATGGAGTTGTAGATGTAATCCGTGATAGATACCGTGCATCCGTGTTTCACTGTGCATCCGTACTTTTATCATAATTCGATACATGCTACATTTTACTATTGGGCATTCATTTGATACACTTTACACCACCTGACATGACCTGATACACCACTACTTGACCTGTTACCTGATCCTGTTCCTAATGCCGACATTCCTGACTTGTCGTCCCGATGGACGTATCCTGTTGTCTATTTAGACAAAACCTGTACCTGCTTGATCCTGTGTCGGCATTAGCTTCAGATTTATCAATACCTGAGTTGAACACATAACTTGGGGGTAAGGGGAAATCAATGATGAAACCTGACTTGTAACTCAACAGTTCGACGGTTATACTGATCAGTTTTACGGGCTAGGCCAGCCTCGGGATGATGATGCTGACATCATTCATCTGTATATGTTACCTGTTTATTGCCTAGCGGCACGTCTCGGATTCAGTCCGAGAGTCTTGACCGTGGTCCCGAGCATGCACGGGATACTATTGAATTACATCGACGATTCCATCAAATTGATTTCAAAGACTTGAGAGTAGATAACCTAGTAATATAGTTAGATTACCCACTGCACTTCACTTGCACGTATACACCTCACTGTTCCTTTTCCATGTTTATTTGTTATATTCATGTCATGCCCCGCTTCCCAGAGTGCGCTAAGATTGACATGTGATAGAGCCAACCATGCTACCTGAGGTTAGGAAACATCCCTCCACAGTCATATTAAGGCTGTCTATAAGATATCAAGAACGGTAGAAATAAAATAAACTAGTAGTACATGTCCATAAGCCAGAATGAACGAGTCAAGAAATAATATGCGAAAGCAAAAGAACCAAATAACAATAGCATCTGGAAGTACGTCCCAAAATACGGGCTCACATCAGGAATGAAAATGCTGAAAGAAAACTAAACTTAAAAAAATACTAATAGGTCCTCACTGCTCGGCCTGTTGACTGAAATACTCCTGAACGGCCTGTGACAGAGATAAAGGATCTGGGCCATGCAAAACCCAGACGTCAGTGCGTCATAATATCAACAATAATAAAATCAGGAGGTAACAAGGCATGCGGGCATGAATTATAAATAGTAACAAGTCAACAGAAATATATAACAGTGAAGTGTATCAGTATAAGTGACGTGCAGTGAGTAGTCTAAACTGTGTTACTGGGTTATCTATTCTAAAGTTTGTTTAAAATTAATTAGAGTAATCCTTCATGTAACTCAAAGAATATGTCCCGTTATCCCCCGGGACCACGGATCAGGTAGTGGGAGTCATGAATGACTCTGTCCCGTTATCCCCCGGGACCACGGATCAAGTAAGAATCACGAATGATTCTGTCCCGTCATCCCCCGGGACCACGGATCAAGTAATACCCTTTTAAGATACACTTCAGTTATACTTTTGATTTCCCCATACCCCAAGGTTATGTGTTCAAGTCAGGTATTGATAATCTGTAGCTAATACCAATACAGGATCAAGCAGGTACAGGTTTGTCTATGTAGACAACAGGATATGTCCGTAGGGACAACAGGTCAAGATTGTCGGCATTAGTAACAAGATCAGGTATCAAGTCAAGCAGTGGTATATCAGGTTATAACAGGTAGTGCACAGGTATCAAGCGGGTGCTCTCAATAAAACTGTATCAGGTACGGATGCACAATAAAAGCATGGATGCACAAATATTTATCAGGGGTTGCATCATGACTATGTAGGATGCACAATATCAAGCATGGGGTACTAATGGAATAATAATATGAGTTAATGTAATATGGTGTGCAACTAGGTATGCAGAATTAATGGTATGTATATACAAATAAACATGGATGCTCAATTAACTATCAGGGGTTACAACTACAGTTCCACGACTATGTAGGTTGCACATTATCAAGTATGGGGTGCCAATATACAGTAATATGAAATAATGTGACATGGTATGCGAATAGATATAAAATTAATGGTATGGATGCACAAATATCGATTAGGGGTTACAACTACAGCTCCATGACTATGTAGGATGCACATGATTAAGTATGGGGTGTTACTACAATAATAACTTGAATTAATATGATCTATAAATGCAGTTCCATGAATATTAAATGATATGGATGCATACGGGTATCCGAAAACAGTAAAATATTAATATGGGCGTACAATTCATTCAACATGTAATATTTGTATTCATATAGATGCAAGATAAGTATTATAGCATGTAGCAAGATAAACTTGCATGCAACTAGATATGTAATAAATTGTACGGATGCAAACGGACGTCGTAAAACAGTAAAATGGTAACAGGGGATACACAACGCACTAAACATGTAATATTATTATTAATATGGATGTAACATATATCATAGCATGTAGCAAGATGAACTTGCATGCGACTAGATATGTAAATAACAATATGAATGCACACGGATATCCGAAAACAGTAAAAATAGTAAAATGGTCATGTGGGATGCATAACTAAACAATATGTAATATTATTATTCACATGGGTGTAAGATATAGTAGTATAGCATGTAGCAAGATAAACTTGCCTCGATCGGATCACACGACGGATGCGTACGGCACGTCCGACGTCGGGTAATCGTCGCAATGCATACAGGGCACGTAGGATGGGTCCAGGCAAGGCAAGAGGGTAATCATGCAGGCAAGGGACGTTCACTGGATCTCTCGGGTCGTCGGCGTCGAGCACGGCTCCGATGGATGATCGCCGAAAAAGATCAAGAAATCAAGAAAGAAAGAAGAAAGAAGAAGAAGAAGAAGAAGGAGAAGAAGAAGAGGAAGAAGAAGAAGGTGGTCTGGGTTTTGGGACAGAGGAGACGAGAGGGTGACGACGGTGTGAGGTCGTCGGGTTAACGGAGCTCCGGCGAGGCAATGGTGTGCAGGGTGCTCGGCTCAGTTTGGGTTTCTTGGTGGTCGGGGTTGCAGGGAAAGAAAGGTGATGGTGGTGATGAAGAGAAGAGGAAAGAAGATTGAAGGTGCTAGCGACGATGAGATGAAGGTCGTCGGCGGTGGAGGGTGGAGTTTCTTGGGTTGGTTTGGGTGTGCATGGGTTATAGGGTTTGCAGTGGGGAGCTCGGGGATGGCGAGGAAGAAGAGTGGAGGAGATGGAGATGAGGGTGACGAGGAGATGAGGAAGATGATAACGGGGGTTGAGGAGGTAGAAGAGTTAGGGTTAGGGTTTACGTGAGCGGCAATGGGTTTCTCGTGGCGAGGCTCGGGTTTAAATAGAAGAGGGAGAAGAAAAGAGAAGAGGGAGGTGAGTGTAAGCGAGAGAAGGGAGGTGACGCGACTTGAGGAGTGTACAGTAATTGCGAGGGGAGAGAGAAAGGGAGAGAGAGAGAGAGAGAAAGAGAGAGAGAGAGCTCTGCGCGAGAGAGAGAGTGCGAAAGAAAGAGAGAGAGAGAGTGCGAGAGAGAGAGAGAGAGGCTGTTATGATTTTCTAAAAAAGATTTCCTGGTAACAAATTTTTTAAGGTACTGTTTAATAAAATATTAATAAAACATTTAATATTTGGCTAATACAAAAATAGTCCAAAACACGCCTGGATCGGGTCTAAAAATCCTGTTTTAAAATATGAAAAATATAAGTGTCGACCAAAATTAAAATTGGATATCTAGATAACGAAAATGCATACCCCCAAGAACGGATGCACGTACGTGCGCGTAGCCATCTAAACAAGTCCGTTTCACTGAACGGGTCGAGAACAGGGTGCGCGGATGCTACGACGGTTCAGGGGTATCATGTAGGCTGTGCAAGATATTCTTAAAATATTTTATGTGACTTTAAATGTTATATTAAAAAATGCAGATGCTAGAATAATGCGAATGTGTAATGTACAAATAATGAAAGCGCACGGATCCATATAATGAGCCACGATAAACCATAAACAGGAATCAAGACGGGTTTCAAGCAAGCGGGTCGGGTCGGATGCAAATACAAATGTCAAATACACTATTCGCACCCAAAACACAGTAAATCAGGAAAATACCATAAATAAAGAAATACTTGAAATCGAACTGGTATAAATGAATTAAGGTGTTACATTATACCCAACTACAAAAAGAATTTCGTCCTTGAAATTCCAGGAACAAGAAAAGATAAACAAACATGAAACTACAAGAATAGGTATGGAAACTTCTGTCGAATCTCGTCTTCTCGTTCCCAAATCGATTCTTCATGCGAGCGATTTCCCTAAGAAACAAGTACGAGAGGGATAACTCTGTTCTTAAGGACCTTTTCTCTTCGATCAACAATCGATATCGGTCGTTCCTCAAAGGTCAAATCCTCCTTTACAGTCAGCTCTGAATGATCTAGCACGTGTGTTTCATCTCGAACATACTTACGGAGTTGAGATACATGAAACACGTCATGAACATTCGCCAAAGACGGTGGTAACGCTAATCGATAAGCCACTTCTCCACATGCTCAATAATCTCGAAAGGCCAGACGAATTGAGGATTAAGATTGCCTTGACTCCCAAAACGAATCACTCCTCTATTCGGTGATATCTTCAAGAATACCAGATCACCAACAACGAACTCTAGAGGTCTTCTCGATATATCGGCCTAACTCTTCTGCCAATCTTGTGCTACCTTTAAGTAATTCCAGATAGTATTAACCTTCTCTACTGTTTGCACGATCAAATCCGGTCCCAACAATCTTCGTTCTCCAATATCGTCCCAAAAAACAGGTGAACGACACTTGCGACCATACAATGCTTCGAATGGAGCTATCTGAATAGTCGCCTGAAAGCTGTTATTGTAAGAAAACTCCACCAAGTGTAGATGATCCTCCCATGAACCTTGAAGTCCAAAATGCAAGCTCACAACATGTCTTCAAGAGTTTGGACCGTTCTCTCCGACTGACCATCTGTCTGAGGATGATAAGTGGTGCTAAACTTCAATCGCGTTCCCAAACTTTCCTGTAAACTCCTCCAGAAGTGCGATAAGAATCGGGTATCACGATCGGGAACAATGCTCACAGGTACTCCATGCAATCCTACAATCTCCTGCATGTACCGTTATGCTAACACTTCCGTTGACCGACCAACTCGAAATGGTATGAAATGAGCTGTCTTGGTCAATCGATCAACAATCACCCAAACTGCATTATTGCCCTTTGGACTCCGTGGTAAAGCTGTCACGAAATCCATGGTTATATGTTCCTACCTCTATTGAGGAATCAGAAGTGGTTGCAATAAACCAGCTACCCTTTGATGTTCAGCCTTGACTTGCTGACACACCAAGCACTTCGCCACAAAGCGAGCAATCTCCCTTTTCATGCCTTCCTACCAGAAATTCTGTCGTAGATCACGGTACATCTTCGTGCCTCCTGGATGTACGGAATATGCGGAACTGTGTGCCTCCTTCATAACTTCTTCACGAATGTCTTCTTTCGGCACACACAAACGGCTACCATATCGCAACGAACCATCTTCATGAATCACCAATTCTGTTCGAAGTCCTGCTTCAACTTGTTCTCGAAACTTTTGCAATCTTGGGTCCTGTAACTGCGCTGCTTTAATATTATCGATCAACGATGACTGCATTTGCAGCTGCATCAACTGTCCCGAAGAATGCGGAAGCACGATCTCCAACTCGAATCTCCGAAAGTTTTCGATAAGCTCCTTCTGTGCAGTCAACATCCGAATTGCTGGCAACCGACTAAGCGCATCCGGCACTACATTAACTTTCCCCAGATGGTACTTAAGATCAAGATCGTAGTCAGCCATCAGCTCCAACCATCTATGATGCCTCATATTAAGCTCTTTCTGTGTGAACACGTATTTCAGGCTTTTGTGATCGGTGAATACTTTGACCCTTTCGCCCAATAAGTAGTGTCTCCAAATCTTCAAAACGAAAATCACTGCTGCAAGCTCCAAATCATGAGTTGGGTAATTCTTCTCATGGGTCTTCAATTGTCTTGATGTGTAAGCTATAAACTTCCCATGCTGCATCAAAACACATCCTAAACCTTTCTCAGATGCGTCGCTGTGAATCACCAATCCTCTGAAACCGTCTGGTATGGTCAGAATAGGAGTGGTTATCAACCTTTGCTTCAACACCTCAAAAGCTAACGCACATTTATCCGTCCATACGAACGGTACTTCCTTGCGTGTAAGCTTGGTCAAAGGTTTAGCCAAGCGAGCAAAATTCTCCACGAATCTTCTGTAATATCCGGCAAGTCCAAGAAAACTTCTGATCTCTGCTACGTTCTTCGGAATCGGCCAATCTTGAACTGCTGCAATCTTCAACGGCGATTCCATCTCCAGATATGACATACCCTAAAAACTTCACTTCTTCAAACCGAAACTCGCACTTGCTCATCTTTGCATATAATCTTTCTTGCCTCAATGTCTGCAATGCGATCTTCAAGTGTTCTGGATGCTCTTTTGGGCTGCTCGAGTAGACCAGAATATCATCGATGAACACCACTATAAACTGGTCCAAGAACGGTGAAAATATTCGGTTCATCAAGTCCATAAATATCGCTGGTGCATTCGTGACTTCGAATAGCATCACTAAATACTCGCAATATCCATATCAAGTTCGGAATGCAGTCTTGCAAATATCCTCTAATTTAACTCGGACTTGATGGTATCCGGATCGCAAATCCAGCTTCGAGAATACCCTCGCGCCACTAAGCTGCTCAAATAATTCGCCAATGCGAGGAATTGGGCACTTGTTCTTAATAGTCACCTGGTTTAATTTTCGATAATCGATGCACATCCTCCTTGTGCCATCTTTCTTCTTGACTAGAAGAACTAGAGCTCCCCAAGGTGAATTGCTGCTGCGAATCCAGCCCTTCACTAGCAATTCGGTAACCTGTTTCTTGATTTCTTCCAACTCCACTGGTGCTATCGGATAGTACGCCTTTAAGATTGGTGCTGCACTAGGAACAAGATCAACCGCGAACTCCACATCTCGCTTTGGCGGTAAACCCAAGATGTCCTCGAACACGTCCATGAACTCTCGAACTATAGCTGGCGCTTCCTCCTTATCAACTTTCATCGACGAAAGAACATTGTTTGTAGGCCTAGCTCTAAACTCGACTGGCCCGACAGAACTGCTTCCTCCAGCAAAAACAAACTCCGGATGTCCGGGAATCTGGAAAATCACTTTCTTTGCCCTACAATCAATGTGAGCGTGGAAAGTGCCGAGAAAATCCATTCCCAAGACAACATCATAGCTGTCGGTATTAATCACCAAGAAATCTGCAAATAACTCCCGTCCGCAAATAACAACTCGACAATCCTTACATTCACTACTAGCTATGATCTTTCCATTCCCAGTGTGTATGTCCCAACAACTAGACAGGGTCGTGCCATAAATTGAATGTGTAGCAAAAAACTTGGACGACATAAAACAATGGGATGCACCAGAATCGAATAATGCTAAGCAGGAAAAACATGAACAAGTAGGATACCAGAAACAACTTCATCTGAAGCCAAGATACTGAAGAAGATAAGCACGGTAAACATGATTCAAGCTTGCGATAAAACATGAATTGGTAAGCAATGAAACTGAGAGAAGCAATGTAATATAACGACTATAAATCAAGGAAATGAATCAAGACTAGTATTCCAAGTTACTCAAATAGAGTACCGCATTGTAACCATACTGCAGTTCATAGTTACAATCACATAACTCCGTTCAAGTCGCCCAAATCCTAGTATCAGGATAGAAGGAAACAATAGGGAACCAGAAGGTTTCAAGTCGAGATGCAAAGTTGTTTGCATATCGTCAAGACAGGGGTCAAGAGAAAGATATGATTCAAGAATCACGATAACCATGTGGAAGGACATGTTTCTAGTCACAGATTTTCCGATTCGTGTATTGGGTCCAATACCCAACTACAAAAGAATCAAACCCGATTAACCTAAATCCTATGGCTCTGATACCAAACAAACCTTGTCACGCCCCGCTTCCCAGAGTGCGCTAAGATCGGTACATGACAGAGCCAACCATGCTACCTGTGGCTAGGAAACATCCCTCCACAGTTACATTAAGGCTGTCTATAAGATATCAAGAACAATAGAAATAAAATAAACTATCTAGTACATGTCCATAAGCCAGAATGAACGAGTCAAGAAATAATATGCGGAAGCAAAAGAACCAAATAACAATAGCATCTGGAAGTACGTCCCAAAATACAGGCTCACATCAGGAATGAAAATACTGAAAGAAAACTAAACTAAAAAAAATACTAACAGGTCCTCACTGTTCGGCCTGTTGACTGAAATACTCATGAACGGCCTGTGACAGAGACAAAGGATCTGGGCCATGCAAAACCCAGACGTCAGTGCATCATAATATCAACAATAATAAAATCAGGAGGTAACAAGGCATGCAGGCATGAATTATAAAGAGTAACAAGTCAACAGAAATATATAGCAGTGAAGTGTATCAGTATAAGTGACGCGCAGTGAGTAGTCTAAACTGTACTACTAGGTTATCTATTCTAAAGTTTGTTTGAAATCAATTAGAGTAATCCTCCATGTAACTCAAAGAATATGTCCCGTTATCCCCTGGGACCACGGATCAGATAGTGGGAGTCATGAATGACTCTGTCCCGTAATCCTCCAGGACCACGGATTAAGTAAGAATCACGAATGATTCTGTCCCGTTATCCCCCGGGACTACGGATCAAGTAATACCCTTTTAAGCTACACTTCAGTTATATTTTTGATTTCCCCATACCTCCAAGGTTATGTGTTCAAGTCAGGTATTGATAATCTCGAGCTAATGCCAACACAGGATCAAGCAGGTATATGTTTATCTATGTAGACAACATGATATGTCCGTAGGGACAATAGGTCAAGATTGTCGGCATTAGTAACAAGATCAGGTATCAAGTCAAGCAGTGGTATATCAGGTTATAACAGGTAGTGCACAGGTATCAAGCGGGTGCTCACAATAAAACTGTAGCAGGTGTGGATGCACAATAAAAGCATGGATGCACAAATATTTATCAGGGGTTACATCATGACTATGTAGGATGCACAATATCAAGCATGGGATACTAATGGAATAATAATATGAGTTAATGTAATATAGTGTGCAACTAGGTATGCAGAATTAATGGTATGTATATACAAATAAACATGGATGCTCAATTAACTATCGGGGGTTACAACTACAGTTCCACGACTATGTATGTTGCACATTATCAAATATGGGGTGTCAATATACAGTAATATGAAATAATGTGACATGGTATGCGAATAGATATAAAATTAATGGTATCGATGCACAAATATCGATTAGGGGTTACAACTACAGCTTCATGACTATGTAAGATGCACATTATTAAGCATGGGGTGTTACTATAATAATAACTTGAATTAATATGATCTATAAATGCAGCTCCATGAATATTAAATGATATAGATGCATACGGGTATCCGAAAATAGTAAAACATTAAAATGGGTGTACAATTCATTCAACATGTAATATTTTTATTCATATAGATGCAAGATAAGTATTATAGCATGTAGCAAGATAAACTTGCATGCAACTAGATATGTAATAAACTGTACGGATGCAAACGGACGTCGTAAAACAGTAAAATAGTAACAGGAGATGCACAACGCACTAAACATGTAATATTATTATTAATATGGATGTAACATATATCATAGCATGTAGCAAGATGAACTTGCATGCGACTAGATATGTAAAAAACGATATGGATGCACACAGATATCCGAAAACAGTAAAAATAGTAAAATGGTCATGTGGGATGCATAACTAAACAATATGTAATGTTATTATTCATATGGGGGCAAGATATAGTAGTATAGCATGTAGCAAGATAAACTTGCCTCGATCGGATCACACGACGGATGCGTACGGCACGTCCGACGTCGGGTAATCATCGTAATGCACACAGGGCACGCGGGACGGGTCCAGGCAAGGCAAGAGGGTAATCACGCAGGCAAGGGACGTTCACCGGATCTCTCGGGTAGTCGGCGTCGAGCATGGCTCCGATGGGTGATCGCCGAAAAAGAGCAAGAAATCAAGAAAGAAAGAAGAAAGAAGAAGATGATGAAGAAGAAGGTGGTCTGGCTTTTGGAACAGAGGAGACGAGAGGGTGACGACGGTGTGAGGTCGTCGGGTTAACGGAGCTCCGGCAAGGCAATGGTGTGCAGGGTGCTCGGCTCGGTTAGGGTTTCTTGGTGGTCGGGGTTGCAGGGAAAGAAAGGTGATGGTGGTGATGAAGAGAAGAGGAGAGGAGATTGAAGGTGCTGGTGACGACGAGGTGAAGGTCCTTGGTGGTAGAGGATGGAGGTTCTTGGGTTGGTTTAAGTGTGTAGGTGTTATAGGGTTTGCAGTGGGGAGCTCGGGGATGGCGAGGAAGAATAGTGGAGGAGATGGAGATGAGGGTGACGAGGAGATGAGGAAGATGATGACGGGGGTTGAGGAGGCAGAGGAGTTAGGGTTAGGGTTTATGTGAGCGGCAGTGGGTTTCTCGTGGCGAGGCTTGGGTTTAAATAGAAGAAGGAAAAGAAAAGAGAAGAGGGAGGTGAGTGTAATCGAGAGAAGGGAGGTGACGCGACTCGAGGAGTGTATAGTAATTGTGAGGGGAAAGAGAAAGGAAGAGAGAGAGAGAGAAAGAGAGAGAGAGAGAGAGGGAGAGAGAGTTCTGTGCGCGCGAGAGAGAGAGTATGAAAGAAAGAGAGAGAGAGAGAGAGGTTGTTATGATTTTCTAAAAAAGATTTCCTTTTAAAATTTAAAAAAAGATTTCCCGGTAACAAATTTTTTAAGGTAATGTTTAATAAAATATTAATAAAACATTTAATATTTGGCTAATACAAAAATAGTCCAAAACACGCCCGGGTCGGGTCTAAAAATCCAGTTTTAAAATACGAAAAATATAAGTGTCGACCAAAATTAAAATTGGATATCCGGGTAACGAAAATGCATACCCCCAAGAACGGATGCATGTATGTGCGTGTAGCTATCCAAACAAGTCCGTTTCACTGAACGGGACGAGAACAGGGTGCGCGGATGCTACGACAGGATCAGGGGTATCATGCAAGCTATGTAAGATATTCTTAAAATATTTTATGTGACTTTAAATGTTATATTAAAAAATGCAGATGCTAGAAATAATGCGAGTATGCAATGTACATATAATGAAAGCGCACGGATCCATAATGAGCCAGGATAAACCATAAATAGGAATCAAGATAGGTTTCAAGCAAGCGGGTCGGGTCAGATGCAAATACAAATGTCAAATACACTATTCACAACCTAAAACACAGTAAATTAGGAAAATACTATTAATAAAGAAATACTTGAAATCGAACTGGTATACATGAACTAGGGTGTGTACCCCGCCGAAACACGGAGACGAGACTGCGCAGGTTCGTCTTGCATGAATTCGGGGGAGATGCTAATTGGTGCTATCCGTCCACCTCTCCGAAGATGCCAAGTTGATTTATGGCACCATCTATCGAAGGTTTAAACAGATGCGACCGATGTAGCAGACTTCGTCAGATTCCCCCTTGTTGAGGGGTTTTTTTGATTATGGGGACGCTCTTCCCTGCAGGCGCAAGCCTTTGCAGTTAATTACGCTACCGCATCGCGGTAACCACTTTCTCCTTCTCCAGATGGTCACTTCGTGTCGTGTGTGTTTTCTTTGTTTTTGGTTGCCCATGGATTGTATACGAAGACTAATTTATGTTATTGCCCGTAGGGCATGGATTAGTCCAAATCCGCATCTTCTTAGATTTGGGTTTGGGGTTGGGTTTAAGGATAAGTTAGTCTCATTTTAGACTAAGATCAACTTAAACGTTTGTTAAGGATACGTTAGTCTAATTTAAGACTAAGATCAACTTAACGGGATCGTTTAGATCCAACAAAAGAGCATTTGGGCCCTATTGTTTAGTTCAGGGACATTGCGGTCGATTAGTTTAAGGACATTATGGTCCAAGGTTAAGGACATCATAGTCCTTGGGTTTAAGGACCCCACAATCCAAGGTTAAGGACATCATAGTCCGTGGGTTTAAAGAGACCCTACAGTCCGAGGTTAAGGACATCATAGTCCGTGGGTTTAAAAGGACCCCACAATCCGAGGTTAAGGACATCATAGTCCGTGAAATGTATGGTTGTCGGGGCCCGTCACTTCTCTGAAGACGTTGAAGGATTACAACGCCATATATCAGAGGGGTTCAGAGATGGACCCTTGAACTAATTTTGGTTGAGAGATCTGTAGTCCAATTGGAACTAAGATCAAGAGATTTGTGAGCATATGAGCTCAGTTAATCTGAATTGAGGACTTATGGCCAATCTTGGGCTAAGTCCAATCGAGTTAAAATATTTAATATTTATTTTGGGTTGTTGAGCATTTGTTTGGGCTCGGCCCTTTTAATAATGCTGAGTATTGACTTGCATTCTGACAATATTTTGTCTTTTATTGGGTGTTGAGCATTCATCATAGCTCTGGGCTTTATTAAAGAACAATTTATATTCTATCAGCGCAGCACATGGTGCGCTTGGTGCTTTGCACCAGTCAAAGAGCGCAGTGCACTTCTGCCGAGTAGCGCATACGTGAGGGACACGTAGTGCGCTTGGCGCTGAGCGCCAATCTATGAGCGCATTGCGCTGATTTATGAGCGCAAAGCGATAACTGATAAGTGGCGCACACATGTAGAGCACGTGGTGCGCTTGGCGCTGGGCACCAGTCCATGAGCGCTTAGCGCTAGTTCAAGAGCGCAAAACGCTAACTGTTAAGTGGCGCACACGTGAGTGACACGTGGTGCGCTTGGCGCTGAGCGCCGGTCCATGAGCGCAGAGCGCTAGTTCAAGAGCGTAAAGCGCTACCTGTTGAGTGGCGCACACGTGAGTAACACGTGGTAAGCTCGGCGCTGAGCGCAAGTCCATGAGCGCAGAAACGCATTTGATCAATTTTATGATCTGGGAAATAAATTCTCCCTTAGAAGAGACTTTGTCTCAAGATCCTAAGAACAAAAGTTCTTACTTTGTAGGAGATATTTCAATCTCTTATATTGATGAAAGGCTTTGCCTTTATGGATCTGTGATCCTTAAGAGAATTGAATTATTCTCCCCCCTTTGATATAATGAGGGGTTCATGATCTTTTTGAGAAAGAAAAGTCTTATAGATTTCTGATCTGTGAAAAAGAAGTAAATTCTTCTTTCTATTTTATGATGAGATCTTTTGATCTCTTTTGTAAAAGACCTTGGTCTTGCAGATCTATGATCTTGAAGAAAGAAGTGAATTCTTCTTTTTAATTATGAGATGATTTCATCTCTCTGTTCTCTTACCTTGAAGAAAAGAAGTTCTTCTATCGAGAGATTGGCTCTTCTTTTTGAGATTTTCTTAAAGTTTCTGGGAGGGTTCCTCTCTATATTTCTGTCTCTCTTTAGACTTGAAGTCTTGGGGCCTTTATATAGGGCAAGCTGATTAGTTCAATCAGTTTAGGAGATCTTTTCTCCAATTGATTTGGGAAATTTCCCATCGTTGGATCTTTGATCCAAGGGCTTCTGATTTACAGAAGGTAATCTTCTTGTTATTAAGAAGATTGGGAAATCTTTTCCATACAGAATTTATTATGTATTTTGGTGATTTTTAATCACCATTGGATCATTGATCCAACGGTGTTCTAATTTACAGAGCACAATCTTGTTGTTTGGAAAGATTTTTGAGAAATCTTTCCTTAACAGAATTTAATTCTGATTAATTAATAATTTATCATTATTATTGGATCTTTGATCTGACGGTGGGGAGCTTTTCGTTCCAGCGCTAGCGCACCCGTGCTTTGTACGCTGCTTAGAGCGCAGCGTACCTAGCGCTAGCGCACACGTGCTTTGCACGTGGTGCGCTACTTACGGCGCAGCGCACTGAGCGCTAGCACACACGTGGTGCGCTGTTTAGGGCGCATCGCACTTGGCGTTGCTATGAAGCGTTGCTTTTTGTTGTTGGAGGTGTCTTTTCAACTTCCTTTTAAGTCAAATTTATATTCCCCAGAACTTACAATTCCCAGATCTTGGGAATAGCTCCATTATGCACAAAATTTTCTGTGCCTAGTCTTTATAATCTGAAGCAATGCTTCTTTCTTTTCCCATTTCCAGAGAGCCATCTTAACTATGGCTTGTAACCGCCCACATGCTTGTCGACAACCATGGGAGGTACCCATTCAGGACATTGTTCCTCGCTTTGCTGCGCGCTTGATGAATTCTGCTCTTACGGATGACCAGTGCGACGCAGCGCTGCACGAGCTCTTGACTCGTGTAGGATCTCCTCTCCCTTCCAACTCTATTTGGCTTCGGATGATCCTCATGTCCGTGCTCACTGATATTCCCCCTCCTCCGGCGGAGGTGACCCCAGTGATGCTCGATGCCGCTGAAGACAAGATCGAGTGCTTCTTCGAGGCGCACTTGATCACCAAAGCCCTGAGGGATTGCTCTGTTCAGTTGCTGAGCCAAATACGGGCTCATCGGACCGTCATCTCCGCTTTCGCTGGTGAATCCAGTGCTAACCGATGGGTAGCTACTCTTCGTGAAGATCATCGCTTTGACATGGTGGAAAAGACAGAGATGGAACTAGATAATTTTATCTATATGTTTGTAAATCCCTGTACTTTTGATCCCATGTTTGGCGATCTATTTCCATTGCAATAAAATGTTTAATTAATTGTTTTCTTCCTTTTTGTCATTATCTGTCAAGTATTTCTCTTATTTTAATTCTTTTGTTGTTCTTCTGTCAGGCGCATATGTGCTATAGAACTTACACTGTTATAATCAGGCGCAAGTAATCCTTGCGAGAGCGAGGCTCTTCTGGCGCTTAGCGCCCTTGGCGCTTAGCGCTCTCGTGCTTTGCACGTGAGCGCCGTTTCAGAGTCTTTGACTGTTAGTGCTGGCACATTTAATGCTAGCGCTTTTCACGAAGCGTTGCTTCATTTCAAATCTCGGAATTTGAACAGAGCTTTGTTCTGATTGGGGAAACAGGGTGTTATAATTCATGTTATCATTTATATTTCACGCCTGCATATCTTGTTGTATCCTGACTTTATTTTATCGTTTGATATTATGACGCACTGACGTCTGGGTTTTGCATGGCCCAGATCCATTATTTCTTTCGCAGGCCGATCAGGAGTATTTCAGTCGACAGGCTGAGCAGTAAGGATCATGTTAGTGTTTAGTTTAGTTTAGTTTTCTTTCAGCACTTTCATTTCCTAATGTGAGCCCGTATTTGGGACGTACTTTCCTGATGTTATTGTTTATTGGATTTATTGCTTCCGCATATTATTTCTTAACTCGTTTATTCTGGCATATGGACATGTACTAGATAGTTTATTTTATTTTACTGTTCTTGATATCTTATAGACAGCCGTAATGTGACTGTGGAGTGATGTTTCCTAACCACATGTAGCATGGTTGGCTCTGTCACGTGCTCATGCCATTCGCTGTCATCGTTACTGTCTTCGCCAGGCAAGTTAAACACTTGCTCTACATGCTATACACACACACACACACTACCATTAACAACAATCAACACTTAGTTATATATTTTGGAGTCCGATAAATATTGCGAAGCGCATTTGTGCGTTACACGACGACTAAACAATAATGAGCTTAACGTCCCGTGATAGATATATAGAGTTCGCTGGGATCGAATCCTGTTCATACGTGCGATAAACCAAATTCACTATTGTTACGAAATGATGTGCTAAGTGCTCGATGCAAAACCTTAAACCATAACACATCTTATTATGGCGGGACATGCAATAGTTAGATCCCTTTACTGTTTACGAATATCGTGTAGAAATTTGGATGCAAAATATCGTGTTTATAATCATGTATCGTCACCCTCTAAAAGCGACACTAAATCTGAATTTTACCGCGCATGTTACTTTATTAAAATCATTGTAAATTCAATACAGTTTGGAATGTAATGTTCTACTGTTCATATCGAAGCCGACTCGATAATCTAAAACCATCCATAGTTTATTTTTCGATATTGATAGGTTACTGTAACGATATTTGGTTAGGAATGTTTGGCACTTGTGCTGCTGCCAGATCGTCTTCGATTGATTGAGCCCATTCTTCAGCTTCCAAAGGGTTCTCTTTTCCAGAAAATTGCTTCGGATGCAGTACCCGGAATTGCTTCACTCCAGGTGCTTCCGCTTCTGGGCGGTTCATTAGTATAGCAGTCTGCTGCTACTGTCCTTCCAGGAGGCTCTTAATTGCCTCGAGCAGTACCATTTGCTCGTTGATTCGAGCCACAATGGTAAGCGTAAGTGGAAGAAGTGGTGGTGTGTTGTTGACGTTTGCACTCGTGTTGTTGGGAGATTCCATAACCTTGAAAGAAAAATAGGGTAAGGATAGATTCAAAGATTATGAAATATAAAGAATGTTTAGTTGCTGAGTCTTGTAATTCTTGTGTTATATTGCTTAGGTTTCTATGCAGAACTGACCTTGCATGGTAGGGTTCCATGCGGCATGGACCTACATGGGCCGCCAACAAAACCTGTCACGTCCCGCTTTTCAGAGTATGGTAAGGAGACGTGACAAGTCACGCGATATATTTACTCAGAAGTAAACACGCTAAGTGTATATAAGCAATATAATAAAGTACACAAGTAAGACATGAAATGTAAAAGAACAACAACTTTTATTTATTAAACATTCTTTACAATATATCTGGAAATGTAAATACAAGACTGAAAAGCAATGTCTAAACAATGGAATGAACTGAAAGTAAAGTATATACAAGTGACTAGAGCTCTGAGTCTTCTGAGAACTGCTCCGGGTCGTCTTTGCTGGGCTTGATCTCCACAGAGTCGGGTCCTCCTAACAACATTCCAAAGAAAGGATAGAAAAGGAATGTCGTCGGCGAACAATCACTCGGTAAGTCCCAAAGAGAGATAGAAATAGACTGAACAGGTAATGAGAATATAACTGGTATTATGTTGATAGTTATGTTAACGCAGTTGTTTATAGCTTGGTACAAAATATGCCAGTGTATATGAGAGGAGTCCAGCTTACCCTGTGGACTATGGTATACGGATCACAAGGCCCCATCAAAACCCACGGGACAACGGTAACGGATGTTCATGTTAGGTGTATTAAAGTGACCGTCTCGTACCACTTTTAACACATTCCATACCAGTCTACCCCTTTAAAACCCCGTAATGTATTTTGTATTGATGTGTATTATTTTGTTTAATAGATGTAAGACTTGCCAAAACCATGATATCAGTAGTTCATGTAAACGAAAATGATATAAACGAATAGTCATGTAAACAATGTCAAATGTATATCCATGGTTCGGTCAAATCAATTCATGTTGATATAGAATGTACTCTGGTATAAATGGATTCATGTTGAATTGGAGTTATACTTGAATTGTATTCAAGGATGGATTGATTTCAGATTAGACCGAGACTCCGACTGAGTCAGACCCTTAAACAGAATTGAAGTCCTGAATTAGTTTTGGAATTATCGGTAACTGCTGCACAATGACGGCAGAATTTGTGACTTTTTCCAAGCCAATTACCGTATTGATAACCCCGTTTTAGTTGTCTACCTTAAATAGGTAAGCACCCAAATTCTCCGGCTCTCTGAGGCTCAAAAGAACTAGTCCCGCTTAAACCTATATTTACTAAGGTCCTTATTGTAATTTAATATAACTTGAGGGGTTTTATGAAAATAGTTTTGATATATTTTCAAAATAAACCTCAAGTATTTAATTATCGTATTTAGGGTTTTCATGGATGTAAATTTTAAAAGATGAAATATTCTAGTGGATATAAACCTAAATTGAATAGTATATGGTATTTTCATGTAATCTGACTTATATTGATTCTTGATGGTATTTTCATGAACTTTTGTTATTCTTTTCTTTTGATTAGAAAACATGGAATATATTATATATTTAAAATAGATATTTTTATAATACACACATATATATAATTATTAAAAATAGAATTTATTTATTAATAAAAATCACGTTTTCTTAGAAATTGTAAAAAAAATTCCATCGAGATCATATGTTCCCTTTTTCCATTTCATTCATTCTTTTACGAAATTCTATTAATTTCATTAGGATTTTCCAGGCAAGACTATAATGAGGAGGACAACAGCCTCACGACCGACTTTCGATAAAGGAGGTCTGCATCTCGCCCTACTAGTCCGATGGATGTGCGACAACCCTCACTGACCAAATCAGATTTCCCAAAATGGGTTGTGAGGACATAATTGTATGGAATTTAATTAAAACAATCTTAAAGAAATACGGTTTTATTAGTTTAGGGTATTTTAATGTAAAACTTGTATTGTCACAAAAATATTGTAAAGAGGCAATCGGGCTATGTCATGATGCGTGTTGTAATGAGGTATGTCATTAGCTCATGAGTTTTCTAAACGTAATTGAGTAAGAATGATAAAATATGTCGAAAGTAAGTAGGTGGTATTAAATCGTAAAAGTGCAATAAACATGATTTTACATGGAGTTTTATAAAGAAATTGGTTTCTAAATTTTAGTTGATGGTTAATAAGCAAGGTTTATTAATTTGGTTATGAGTTTCCTAAGAAAAATTGTCATTTTAAAGAAATTAGCTTTTAGAAGTTGGTTAACTCCACTTACTGACGTCATTTGAAAAGAGACTTGTTTAATAGAGAAGATAGAAGAAAAAGTAAGGACTTACGGATTGAGAAGGGAGATAGGAGGTAGAGGATGAGTTTGCAAGCGTCGTGGAGTCGCGGGGTCGCCGGATTTGTCCCGAATCGTCGCCGGAACTTAACTTTGAGCTAACTCCACTTGTACAACTTTTTGGACTTAGAAAATTTGAGAGTTTTGAAGCTATATTTCAGAATAGAGAGGACTAGGGTGTATGGTGGTATTTATAGGAGAAATTAAGGTTTAGAGTATTGAAGAATGGAATTAAAATGCATTAACATTTTGGATTAATGCCTCATTTTAATTCTCTGGAAATGTGCAGGAAAAACAAACAGACTAGGGTCAGTGGGGGAGTTCAAAAGGTGCTAGGATAAAAAATTTGAAGCATTTGGGACGGGGAGAAGGCGGCGCCGGCCCCAAAAAAGATCTCGTCGGTCCAATGAGGTTGGTCTGGGCTTGGATTCATGCTACGTGTCGGGGTCTGTGTGTGCAACATTTTCCAAATGTTTGATTTTAGCGGCTTTTCATTTTTACGTGTGTTGCATGTGTAAACTTTTGGGCTTCCAAAAAGTTTAAAAGAAAAATCAGCAAAAATAATATGTGGTTGGGGGGATTTGAACACAGGGGCTACGTCACAGCAGTGCAAGACTTTACCAATGAGCTACAAGTACTTTCTTGCCGTTTAAAAATAAATCAAATTTATAACTTGTGCTCAGGATTTACAAATACTCTATTTGTACATTAATTGTCACGCCCCGCTTCCCAGTGTACGGTAAGAAGACGCGATGATGCCTTCTACGTATTTACTCAGAAGTAAACATGCTAAGTGTAACTAAGCAATATAATGTAAATATACACAAGAAGACATGAAGTGTAAATGAACAGCAACTTTTATTTATTAAAAATTTCTTTACAATACAACTGAAAAGTAAATATAATGATGAAAGCAATGCTTAAACAATGTCATGAACTGAAAGAGTAGTAAGTACAAGTAAAGCCTAAAGGCCGTGCTGCTCAGTGGTCTGCTTCAAGTGCTCCTGGCTGGTCTCGAACTCCTTGGAGTCGGGTCCTCCTGACAACATTCCAAAGAAAGAAGATAAGGAATGCCGTCAGTGAACAATCGCTCGGTAAGTCCCAAAGAAAGGTAGAGATAGAATAGACATAAAGAATATAACTATTTGATTGTTATGTTAACGCAGTTGTTTGTAACTTGGTACAGAATATGCCAGTATATACGAGAGGAGTCCAACTTACACCGTGGACTTTGGTAAACCGTAGTACAAGGCTTCGTCGATAAAACCACGGAACAACGGCATGGATGTATAGTTACGTCTTTTAGTGACCACCTCGTGCCACCTTTAACACATTCCGTACCAGTCTACCCCTTTAAAATCCCGTAATGTTTATTGTATTGTTTGTATTGATGTAATGAATGGTTGTATTCGACTTGCCGAAACCATGATATCATGTAACGGAATGGATATAAATTGATAGTCATGTAATCATAGTATATCTATGGTTCGATTCGGTCGGGTCAAGTTGATATAGATTGAATTCTAGTATAAATGGATTCATTTTGAAATGGAATTATCTTGAATCATATTCAAGGATAGATTAGTTTCATATTAGACCGAGACTCTGTCTGAGTCAGACACTTTAAAACAAGTTGAAGTCCTAAATTAGTTTTGATGTTATCGGTAACTGCTGCATATGGACGGCAGGATTGTGTTTTTTTCCAAGACAATTACCTATTGATAACAACATTTTTAAGTTATCTACCTTAGATAGGCAAGCACCCATATTCTCCGGCTCCCTGAGGCTCAAGAGAACTGGTCCGGCTTTAACCTATGTTTACCAGGGTCCTTATTGTAAATTAATATAACTTGAGAGGTTTTTATGAAAAATAGTTTTGATATATTTTCAAAATACACCTCAAGTATTTAATTATCGTCTTTAGGGTTTTCATAGTTGTAATTTTTTATAAAATGAAGTTTTCTAGTGAATAGAACCTAGATTTCATTGAATATGGTATTTTAGTGTAATATTGGAATTGTATTGATTTGTAATGGTAGTTTCATGAAATTTGTGATTTCTTTGATTTAGAAAAACATGGAATATATATAATATATTTAAATTAGGTATTTTGATAATAATCATATATATATATATATATATTTAATAAAAATAAAATTTATTTATTAAGTAGAAATCTCATTTTTCTTAAAAATTGCATTAAAAATTCTATCGAGATCGGATGCTCCGTGAGGAGGTCTGCATCTCGCATTACTAGGCCCGAGGATGTGCGATAACCCGCACCATCCCGGTCGGGGTTCCCCAAAATGCGTTGTAGAGGTGCATTTGCAAGAAATTAAATAATACACTTTTAAAGAAAACGGTTTTTGAATGTTTATGGTATTTAAATGTAAACTCGTATTTTCCCACAAACTAATGTTCTAAAAGTCATCGTGCTATTTCAAGAATGAGTGTTGTGATGAGATAGATCATTACCTCATGAGTTTTTTAAAGGTAATATGATCAAAATGAATATGCAATGTCGTATGTAAACATGATGGTATTTTACCGTAAAAGTTAAATAAAAGTTGTTTAACATTATACTTTGAATTGAAACTTATTCCAAATGTTATTAAATGGTTAATAAACAGTATAAAAAATGGTAAATTTGTCATTTAGAAAAAATTGCATTTTTGATGAAATTAGAATCGGAAGTCGGAATAACTCCGCTTCCGTCGAGTTTTGAATTGAGGATGTTTTAGACTAGAATGAGGGGAGGGGAGAGGGGACTTACTGATTTGTAGAAGAAGGAAGAGGTAGAGTAAACTTTCGAAGGTATCGTAGAGTCGTTCCGTCGCCGGATTTGTCCAAAAATGTCGCCGAAACTTCGACCTTATCTAATTCCACTTGTATAATTTTGGACTTGGAAATTTTAGAGAGTTTTTGTGATATTTTTCAGAATGGAGATGACTATGGTGTAGGGAGTATTTATAGGATAGAATTAGGGTTTAGGGTAATGAAGAATGGAATTAAAATGGATTTAAGAGGGGAATTATCACTCTCTAGATAATTGCAGAGAAATCAAACAATATGGAGGTAGTGGGGTAGGACAAGGGATGCTAGGGAAAATTTTTCAGAGCATTTCCTATGGGGAGCCCGGCGGCGCCGACCCCATAGGCAATCTCGTCGATCCAATAGGTGAGGTGGGGTGTGGGATTCTTGCCACATGTCCTAGTTGCTTGGTATACCTCAGTGTACATGTTTGATTTTATTGTGACTTTTCATTTTACGTGTTTTGCATGTATAAACTTTTGAGTTTCTAAAAGTTTATAAGAAAATCTACAAAAAATATATATGGCTGGGGCGATTCGATCACAGGGGCTACATCACTGTAGTGCGAGACTTTACCAATAAGCTACAAGTGCTTTCTTGCTGTTCAAAAACAAATTAAATTTATAACTTGTGCTTAGGCTTAGGTGCTCCTTTCTGTAATTTCGAAAAAAAATTCTGTATAGAAAGTTTAGGATTGTTACATTAACTTTAAAATTTTTTTGTACATTAAAACAAATTCGTTATAGTACTCATTCAATCCATCCCGAGAATTGTGCCATAGCTACCCGTTCCGATTAAAAGGAAATTCGCATAAAATTCCCTGCCGCATACTACCACCGGACATAACCTACACTCTTGGTTGGACACAAAAATTTGTTACCCGTATGTATCTCCTAACCCTTAGCCAACGGCTCGTGAGGTATAGAGTGTATGCCAACAAACCGTGTAGAAATAAAGCAACGCGAAGCACCGGAATAAAAAAGGACTCTAGCTGGTATAGAATAAACAAGGAGGGTACCTGTAACTACTTCTCCAGAAGTCTCTACCTGCTCAGCAGACAGGGTGAAAGACCGCCCCTGATTCCGACCTGTACCAGTATACCTTTGATTGAATAGTCGCTGCTGGGATACCCGAGGTGGACCCCTCTGAGCTGAAGTGTTGTACGACTATTGATGTTTCTCGAACCCTCCATGTAGCTCAGATCTCTTAGGAAATCCGCTGACCCCGTGCTCGCTGGATCTAAAAAGTAGACACTTCCCCTTGGCTCTGCGACAATCTCTTTGCATGTGTCCAGGCCTCTGGCAATAATCGCAAAACAGGGCCCTCCGCTGTCACGCCCCGCTTCCCGGTGTACGGGCAAGAGGACGCGAAGATGTCTGCTACGTATTTACTTATAAGTAAAAACGCTAAGCGTATCTAAGCAATATAAATGTACACAAGAAAAATGACAATAGATGTAATTGACCAACAACTTTTATTTATTAACATTTCTTTACAAGTACAACTAGAATGTAAATATATGAATGAAAAACAATGCCTAAACAATGGTATGAACTGAATTGAAAAGTATATACAAGTATCTAAAGCACGGGGTGAAAGGCTAACTGCTCCAAGTCTTCAGTACTGGGCTCGATCTCCAGTGAGTACGATCCACCTGAAAACATTCCAAAGAAAGAAGAAAATGAATGTCGTCAGCGAATAATCGATCGGTAAGTCCCAAAGATGGGTAGAGATAGAATAGACAGAAGAGAGTATAACTAGTAATATTTGATTATAATCTTAACGCAGTTGTTTATAGCTTGGTACAGAATATGCCAGTATATACGAGAGGAGTCCCGCTATCCGGAGACTAAGGTATATGGAGCACAAGGAACCATTCAGCCACGGTATAACGGCAATGGATATTCAGGTTAGGTATATTAAAATGGCTATCCCGTGCCACTTCTAACACATTCCGCACCAGTCTACCCCTTAAAAACCCCACAATGTCTTTTGTATTGATTGTATTGTTTTTTATATAGATGGATGACTGGCCGAAACCATGATATCAGTAAATAGAATGGATATAAATGGATAGTCATGTAAACAGAGTATATCCATTGTTTGATTCAGTCAAAATAGATTGATATAGATTGAATTCTGATATTCATGAATTCATGTTGTATTGTACTTTATACTTGAATCATATTCAAGTTAGATTGATTAGATTGAGATTCTGTCTGAGTCAGACACTTTGAAAAGAAATTAAAGTCCTGAATTAGTTTTGATGTTATCGGTAACTGTTGCACATGAACGACAGGATCTGTGTCTTTCTCCAAGACAATTACCGTGTTGATAACATCGCTTTTTAGGTTGTCTACCTTAGATAGGCAAGCATCCATATTCTCCGGCTTTTTGAGGCTCAAGAGAACCGGTCCCGCTTTAACCTATGTTTACTAGGGTCTTTATTGTAAATTAATATAACTTGAGGGGGTTTTATTTAAAAATATTTTTGATATATTTTCAAAGTACATCTCAAGTATTTAATTATCGTTTTTAGGATTTTCATAGATGTAGTTTTTATAAAAATGAAATTTTCTAATGAGTAGATGTAACGCTTTGAAAATCGTTTCGGTGAAATTTCGAAAAATCGGTAAAATAAGGGGGTTTTCTGTAAAAAGTCAAAATGCAAATATCTTATTATAAAAATTAAATATACATATTCTAGCTATGTAATTGCTATTATTTGGTGTTTATTGAGCCGCTGGTGAAATTTCAAATTTTCTGAAAAAAAATATTATTTTATTATTATTTTAAGCCGTCACTAATACATTTAATTAGGGAAAATTACAAATTGGAATGAGTTGAAACAAATTTTGTGCACCATAAAACATTAAATAAAAATTTATCATGTGGTTTTTGGAAAGAAATTATTTGCCAAAATGGTTTAGAAATTATTGAAGAAAAAGGCTTTTTTTTAGCGTAAATGAATGTTTGGGGTATTGTATTTATCATTTTTCATCACCCCACACCCGTACCCATACCCACACACCCCCATTCACTTCTCCCCTTGGCTGAATTCAGCAGCCCCCGCTTTTGTCCCCACTTGGATTTCAAGGAAAAGAAATGAAAGAAAAGAAAAGAAAATGGATAAAAGAGTTGGACTTTTGACTTTGTGTTGACTTGGACTTCCTTACTTGTAATTTTCTCCACCTCACTCTCTCTCCTCCCTCACCCAAACCCCCCACAACCTGGCCCAAACCAGCAACCCCCCAACAGCCCCATTTTCCTCTTCTCCTCCTTTTGTTCCATCAAAGAAAAATCCACAAAAAATCAAGCAAAAATCCAAATCAAAATCCGACTCCTACCCATTTTAGCTTAGCTCGTATAGCATGGATTTTGGTGGCAAGGGAGCATTTTGGAGGGCTATGTGTGTTTGTGGATCTTCATATGTTTTGGGTATAATTCTAAACATTTTTGTTGCTTAATTTGTTACTAATTTCTTAAGCTAATTTAATTAAGTGTTAATTTGGATATGTGAGTTTAATTGCAAGTTTTGGAATTCAAGTTATGAATTTGAATGCAAGTTAGGGTTTTATAGAATTGGTGTATGGTTGTGTGTTATATTTAGGCTTTTTGTCATGTTAATACAAGATTAGTAGCTAGTGCTAATGGTTAGTTTAAAAAAAATTGTGTTAATGTGCTAATTTGCCTACTAGATTTTTGAATTTGGTTAAATACTTGGGATTAAAAATGTGTTTAGGTTTTCATGACTTCATTAACTTTATTAAGTGTGGTTTAATGGTTTAGATCATGCAAATCTAAGCTAGATTGTAGGTTGTGCATTTTTGCCTTGAAATTGTTAAAAAGGGTATTTTTGTAAACTAGAATATTAGGGTTTTTGGAATTTAATGAGATTAAATTCCGGAAATTGTTTCTATGACTTATTTAAGATATTTAATAAGTATATTGGCCGCTACATTCATTTAAACATCATGTTTTGTACAAAAACGGCGAATTGTGCTTGCTAGATTTTCGGAAAAATGACTTTTTAAGTGAAATTCGGGTTTTTGTGAGTTTTAACCCAGTTTATATTAAAATTAGTGTTCGTGAATGTGCAAATGAGTGTGATTGGATTTTTCTCGATGGTTTGACGTTTGTACATCGACATCGAGGGTTGGTTTGACTATTCTTGCATGCGTAGGCGATAGGTTTGGACCTATGCGTGATACGCGTGCCGATTTGATTTTCGTATGCCGTTTCGATTTCGAATTTAGTTTTAATGCGATACGGTGCGTTATGATATGTAGGTACCCCATGCGGAATTCGAGACGACAAGCAAGCGCGTGGCGACGTCGGCACCGGCGAGCGAGGACCAGGTGAGTAGATTTATATCTACGGGGAGAAGTCGGGTGGATGGCGTATAGCGCCCCCGCAGTCCGTGGTGGTGTATACGGATGCGTATACACACCAACAATTATTATATGTTATTTGGGATTAATAACGTTGCTTAGGATGGATATTGGTGTGTTGGATTACCTTAGTGTTGCGAACCCTAGGGTAGTGTTGCACTACACATACACACATACATACTTGCATACTTTCCTATTGATATGTGCTCATGGGATTCTTTATCGTTATGTGTTCACATGGGTATGGGACTATGTGTTGACATACGGATTTGAGGATGATACTTGGGATTGAGCTGAGTCGAGCCGTGAGATCGGTGATATAGCAGGGTTCGTATCTTAGATACAACATGACGTTGTAGCGGGTCCTTGACGTAGTGTTTCACACACATCCATGCATACGTAGGCGGTATCAGTATGGTACTAGACGTAGATCAGTACCGCGATCATGATATTTGATAAAGAGGATACCAGGTGAATAGTATGATGAATGTGATATTGACCCGTACCCAGATTTGGGATGCCGTACGACGGATTTACGTACGAGCTATATCTTGATGATTGATCCGCACTCTTGACTTGGGATGTCTGATTTTAGATATGGTATTGGATATGATATTATTGAGGCAGGATCACCGACTAATATATATACAGGTATGTATATGTATCGACTCAGATGTTAGGCGGTTTCCTTACCTGTAGTTCAGCTTGTTAGCTTAGCACTTTAGTTTAGTTTAGTTGTTAGATTAGATTCGATTCTTACCTATTTCAAAAAACTAACGAATCGTGGGCATTTTTAAAGACAGCCCAAGGGATCCTACGGATATTTCAAAAGACGTATCTTTTCATAAAAACACCGTAGCCCCTATTTTCAAAACCCCATGATTCGTGTTATTTCAAAATGCACCAATTTGTAGGACTTATATTAGATTAGTGCAGATTAGTTTTAGTTGCGTCTAGTATTCAGCTCCCGCTCATTTTTACTGTTCGCTCCGCATCGCATACTTATATTATAATTTCTTATTGCATTATTAATATCATGCTGTTAAGACACCAGCACCATTACCGATGACACGTATATACCACGTACACTTACTTGCCGGCTCACACACATCTTCATCGGTAATTGACATGTCACGAACACTTTAGAAAATACTATTTCATTTGACATAGGTTGTTAGCTAATAGTTTAGACATGATATTAGTATACTTGCCTTATATTCTAGTTAGACATTGTAGTTACTGCCTACTAGTTCATGCATATTATTATTCACTGTTGTGTCGCATTCATGGATTCTCATGCCTATATTCACTGTTTACATGCTATTGATGACTTGGATTCGGATTTCATGAGATTTCTTGGATTTGGAGGAAAACCGCAAAAACATAAATAAACCTTTTCTCCCTTTTAAAATAAAAAGTGCGGTTTTCCCATGATGTATGAGTCGTCCACCATGAGTTTGCTGATGGATTTCGAGACCCGATTCGAGGAGTGGAGGAACCGTTTCGGGTACATGGTGGGCCCGGTATGGTACCCTGGGGCAAGAGGAATGTGGTGTTGACGTTGAGCCTGGCTGGGGAGCACTACCTACCGGTGATATTACCCGACGCGTCGGATATCCGGAGGACACCGTCGTGGTCTTGAGATGGATGGTAGGGGCCGGTCTGGACTGACGGCGCCCTAGATATTGAGATTGAGACATTGATATTTCGAGACATTGAGATTTATGTTTTGTGTCGATGCTAGACACTGTTGATACTGATTTCATTTATGATACCTCAGTTTAAAAATACGAAGGAAATCTCACTAATTTATGAAAACAGTTTCTTCATTTACATGTATTCTGTTTCATGCATGCATACCTCATTCATATGATATATTGCTACTTGAGGCACTGACACGGGCACATGAGATTACACCGGGGTTAGATATTTACCCTAGCCTTGTTATAGGATGCATGTTATATACATTTTTGAGGATATTTTATGATCATTGACCTAGGATTGCGTTATTTATGCGATTTCTGTGCGTAGATGTTTTTCTATTCACGAGTTGGCAACTCACCCCCGTTGTGCCCCACTTTCTTGCAGGTTGCCGTACAGGTTTCATTACGGCTTTGCGGGCTCAGTTTCATTCGGGTGACTTGCTAGTAGGTGGGTTTTTCTTGTATCGTACCCATCATATTACCTTGTATAATATTATTCTGTTGTATCTAGTAAATTCCATCAACCAAACATGTATTTTTGAGATAGAGACCAGTGTTGTTTATTCTTTCGACCTTAGAGTCGCTCGTTATATTTCTGGTGGTTTTGAGTTTCCTTTTGAGTTTTGATCCTCGCCCTTGGCGTTGTATATTATATTGCTTGTGTGGTTGTGACCGTCGATTGACGAAGAGCTAGCTCCCGCTTGGGGATGCCTTTTTAGTGATTTCGTATACTATTCATGTTGTATCCCGTTTGGGAGCCAGTATTTACAAAGGAGACTCTGCCGAAATTTTCAGTAAATTTTGATGTTCTTAAAAACCGCATAATTCGGCTTATGCTATTAAAACTACTTTTTTAAAATTGGTTTTCCTTCACTCTACTACTTTTCTTGGTTTGGATTTCTGGGTTTTCGGTTTACTTAGATTACGTACGCCTCGAGACGTTCGTAGTTTAAGTGCCGGTCATGTTCCGTACTTTCGGGTCGTGACAAAGTTGGTATCAGAGCGTTAGGTTTTAACCTTCGGAGCGTAGGATGACCCTTGGTTGATGGAATTGGTGACTAAAGTAGAGTGACGTACCGTTGGTATGTTCCGCGGCATATTTACGACACGCCACTCCACTTATGAAGCCTTAGGATGTACATTTCCTTGTTCAGTATTATATTCATTCCGATCTAGCCTCATCGGTACCAGTTTGGTTTTGCTGCTACGGTTACGGGCAGGGAGAGCTACGGCTAGAGTTGCGGTCAGTACGAGCTCGTCACGAACGAGGACTGACCAGGGCATGATTCCGGCGACACCCGATTGTAGAGAGGTGTCTTTTGACTGTGTTCCGCGCCACGAGCGTTTGGCGGATCGCCTTTATGAGGTTACTCGGATGTGCTGATCGACATTAGAGGATTGAGCCAATGATAAAGGTCAGCCAGATGACCGTTGGTGTGTTGCTTATTCATGATGATCGAGGCACTGTTCAGCGTGCAGACGAGCGAGCCAGTTATTGCCGCGAACGACGAGGTATTGCCCCAGATGCTGGAGTTAGTGCAGAACGAGTTGTACTAAGAGATGATAGAAGGTTGCTAGTCATCGTGGATGAATGACTAGGACATGTGGATCGTTCGCCTAACCCGATGCGAGGTCATCAGATAGATTGATTCCAGCTAGAGACGACTTCACGCGGAGACGTTGGGAGTCGACAGAGACGATCGAATGTCAGAAACCTATTATTCCAAGTTTAAAGTAGTCGGAAAGACATGCAGGCAATTCTATGGTCCCTCTACAAGAATGAAACCCTAACTCGACTTAATGACCGTGTGAAAGCCTTTGAACCTTCGGGTTGCGGCAGTTCTACGGCGCCATTAGTTAGGCTTGGGTTTGCCCTTCTACGGCTGGACCACCGATGCTATGGTATGTACTCGATACTATTAAACTGTACCCAAGATGTTGAGCCCTTGGGGGATTATGAGGTTTTGACAATCGATTGGATGGTTCGACTTAATTCTGATGCTAGGTGGTGAGATGCATTTCTTGGGAGACTCCAGATTCGAGGATAGTCGTTGGAGCTCAGTCCATGCAGCCGCGACGAGACGAGTCCAAAGCAGACGACATTAGAGAAAAGTGGAGTAAGAGGTTCGCACCAGATCTATATGAGATGATGTTCCACTCCGCCGACATCAGAGAGGCGATGCGCATGCCGAGGCATGGTACTTGGACTTACCTTCCAGAAGGAGTCGCGATGAGTATGCAGTCGCTCCAGAGCAAGATACAGATATAGGAAAGGACAATGACTTCCGGACAGTTGGCAGAGACGAGACATGGAAGAGACCGTGAGCAGGATTCCTTCCAGGACATTGCTGCAATGATACTTGCACTCAGGATCAGATGTGTCACGTACATTCAGAGAGCCAGAGGCCGACGCCAGTAATATGCTGTCTTACAAGTGGTCGCGATGATTGACCAAGAGATGACCAGAGAAGTGCCAGAACGGAATCGTCCCCGTTAGCACACCTGACAGGACCGATGAGCCGATGGACCGAAAGATTGGTAATTCACAGTGAAGACCTTGACCCAGGAGTGGTCATGGTTACGCACGCCAGCAGGCCAGAGTTCATGATCATCGACGAGACGTCCCACTAGTGACCGCGACAGTTGGCCGAGATTCTTAGAGGATGCGCTTGAGCAGTACTGTTCCGCCATTATTGATTACGATGTTTTGGGTGATTTATCCGTATGATTTGATTTTGATGATTGGGGATTTATGATCGTTGCACAGTGTTGCACTTGATATCGTTTTCGTGCTTGGGTTTCACATGTTTGTGATTTTACGGTTTTAAACAGTTGAGTTGGTTTTATGCGTATGCATGCACGCGATTTCGTTCCTGCACTCTGTATAGTTTATATATGCTTGCAGTGCAGTGATACGCCTTTTGTGCACTTAGATGCACTGGACTTCGATTTCGATTGTGATACTCGATATTTGTTTTATGCACCTTGTGCACCTGATTTGATTTTACGCATGTTCGGCGCTTGATATTGGATTTCATGATTTCGTGCACGATGGATGCACTTGATTTGGATTTTTCGCGCATATTGGGCGCATATTTTGAAGGGTGATTTTGGTGCACACCAGAGGCACTAAATTGAGAATTTTTCGTGCATGTCAGATGCACCTGATTTTGCTGTCAGGCACACATGTTGCCTACGACAGATGTTTCGTGCACACCCGATGCACTTAGATGTTTTTTCTGTGCGCATGTATGGCACATTCATGGATTTTGATTTCCGTGCGCACCAGACGCACGTATCATTCATGTGCATATTTTGGGATTGATTTCGTATAGAGCAGTACGTTTTTATGATATTGCTATGTGTTTTCGTACTGAGCAGGACTAGTCAGAGGACAGTACCTGAATATATTTTTGCATGCATTGATAGTTATTGAAGGGATTTCCAAAAAGCGAGCTATAGCCTCAGTATTTACCTACGTGTCTGATATGACACGAAATATTTAAAACAAGGAGACCCTTCTAAATTGTTTCCAAAACGGCGGAACGTACATTTCAAACAAAAGTATATATGTATATAGTTATTTTCTTATGATAGACGTCCGCCACTGTGCAGTGTTATACGCATTGCACAGCGACTTAAAGAGATTTGGCATGCATTTCCTTCAGATACTTACAGATATAGATTCGATATTTATATGTATAGTTTCGAGTTATGTCATATTGGTTTTGATTTGGATTTGGCATTGATGTCTTCTCCATGACTCCGATGATTGCGGGATGCTTGACGGAGTTTTGATTTGAGTTATATGCTCATTTTCCAAGCGCATGCGCTGCGTTACGATTTGTTTTATGTATTTACAATTTCGGAGCCCCGACGACTTGATGGTTTTCTTAGATGTTTTAGTATTTGGGGGAGTTTGAATTTAAATTCGGGGACCGAATTTCTTTAACGGGGGAAGATTGTAACGCTTTGAAAATCGTTTCGGTGAAATTTCGAAAAATCGGTAAAATAAGGGGGTTTTCTGTAAAAAATCAAAATGCAAATATCTTATTATAAAAATTAAATATACATATTCTAGCTATGTAACTGATATTATTTGGTGTTTATTGAGCCGCTGGTGAAATTTCAAATTTTCTGAAAAAAAATATTATTTTATTATTATTTTAAGCCGTCACTAATACATTTAATTAGGGAAAATTACAAATTGGAATGAGTTGAAACAAATTTTGTGCACCATAAAACATTAAATAAAAATTTATCATGTGGTTTTTGGAACGAAATTATTTGCCAAAACGGTTTAGAAATTATTGAAGAAAAAAGGCTTTTTTTAGCGTAAATGAATGTTTGGGGTATTGTATTTATCATTTTTCATCACCCCACACCCGTACCCACACCTACACACCCCCATTCACTTCTCCCCTTGGCTGAATTCAGCATCCCCCTCTTTTGTCCCCACTTGGATTTCAAGGAAAAGAAATGAAAGAAAAGAAAAGAAAATGGATAAAAGAGTTGGACTTTTGACTTTGTGTTGACTTGGACTTCCTTACTTGTTATTTTCTCCACCTCACTCTCTCTCCTCCCTCACCCAAACCCCCCACAACCTGGCCCAAACCAGCAACCCCCCAACAGCCCCATTTTCCTCTTCTCCTCTCTTTGTTCCATCAAAGAAAAATCCACAAAAAATCAAGCAAAAATCCAAATCAAAATCCGACTCCTACCCATTTTAGCTTAGCTCGTATAGCATGGATTTTGGTGGCAAGGGAGCATTTTGGAGGGCTATGTGTGTTTGTGGATCTTCATATGTTTTGGGTATAATTCTAAACATTTTTGTTGCTTAATTTGTTACTAATTTCTTAAGCTAATTTAATTAAGTGTTAATTTGGATATGTGAGTTTAATTGCAAGTTTTGGAATTCAAGTTATGAATTTGAATGCAAGTTAGGGTTTTATAGAATTGGTGTATGGTTGTGTGTTATATTTAGGCTTTTTGTCATGTTAATACAAGATTAGTAGCTAGTGCTAATGGTTAGTTTAAAAAAAATTGTGTTAATGTGCTAATTTGCCTACTAGATTTTTGAATTTGGTTAAATACTTGGGATTAAAAATGTGTTTAGGTTTTCATGACTTCATTAACTTTATTAAGTGTGGTTTAATGGTTTAGATCATGCAAATCTAAGCTAGATTGTAGGTTGTGCATTTTTGCCTTGAAATTGTTAAAAAGGGTATTTTTGTAAACTAGAATATTAGGGTTTTTGGAATTTAATGAGATTAAATTCCGGAAATTGTTTCTATGACTTATTTAAGATATTTAATAAGTATATTGGCAGCTACATTCATTTAAACATCATGTTTTGTACAAAAACGGCGAATTGTGCTTGCTAGATTTTCGGAAAAATGACTTTTTAAGTGAAATTCGGGTTTTTGTGAGTTTTAACCCAGTTTATATTAAAATTAGTGTTCGTGAATGTGCAAATGAGTGTGATTGGATTTTTCTCGATGGTTTGACGTTTGTACATCGACATCGAGGGTTGGTTTGACTATTCTTGCATGCGTAGGCGATAGGTTTGAACCTATGCGTGATACGCGTGCCGATTTGATTTTCGTATGCCGTTTCGATTTCAAATTTAGTTTTAATGCGATACGGTGCGTTATGATATGTAGGTACCCCATGCGGAATTCGAGACGACAAGCAAGCGCGTGGCGACGTCGGCACCGGCGAGCGAGGACCAGGTGAGTAGATTTATAGCTACGGGGAGAAGTCGGGTGGATGGCGTATAGCACCCCCGCAGTCCGTGGTGGTGTATACGGATGCGTATACACACCAACAATTATTATATGTTATTTAGGATTAATAACGTTGCTTAGGATGGATATTGGTGTGTTGGATTACCTTAGTGTTGCGAACCCTAGGGTAGTGTTGCACTACACATACACACATACATACTTGCATACTTTCCTATTGATATGTGCTCATGGGATTCTTTATCGTTATGTGTTCACATGGGTATGGGACTATGTGTTGACATACGGATTTGAGGATGATACTTTGGATTGAGCTGAGTCGAGCCGTGAGATCGGTGATATAGCAGGGTTCGTATCTTAGATACGACATGACGTTGTAGCGGGTCCTTGACGTAGTGTTTCACACACGTCCATGCATACGTAGGCGGTATCAGTATGGTACTAGACGTAGATCAGTACCGCGATCATGATATTTGATAAAGAGGATACCAGGTGAATAGTATGATGAATGTGATATTGACCCGTACCCAGATTTGGGATGCCGTACGATGGATTTACGTACGAGCTATATCTTGATGATTGATCCGCACTCTTGACTTGGGATGTCTGATTTTAGATATGGTATTGGATATGATATTATTGAGGCGGGATCACCGACTAATATATATACAGGTATGTATATGTATCGACTCAGATGTTAGGCGGTTTCCTTACCTGTAGTTGAGCTTGTTAGCTTAGCACTTTAGTTTAGTTTAGTTGTTAGATTAGATTTGATTCTTACCTATTTCAAAAAACTAACGAATCGTGGGCATTTTTAAAGACAGCCCAAGGGATCCTACGGATATTTCAAAAGACGTATCTTTTCATAAAAACACCGTAGCCCCTATTTTCAAAACCCCATGATTTGTGTTATTTCAAAATGCACCAATTTGTAGGACTTATATTAGATTAGTGCAGATTAGTTTTAGTTGCGTCTAGTATTCAGCTCCCGCTCATTTTTATTGTTCGCTCCGCATCGCATACTTATATTATAATTTCTTATTGCATTATTAATATCATGCTGTTAGGACACCAGCACCATTACCGATGACGCGTATGTACCACGTACACTTACTTGCCGGCTCACACACATCTTCATCGGTAATTGACATGTCACGAACACTTTAGAAAATACTATTTCATTTGACATAGGTTGTTAGCTAATAGTTCAGACATGATATTAGTATACTTGCCTTATATGCTAGTTAGACATTGTAGTTACTGCCTACTACTTCATGCATGTTATTATTCACTGTTGTGTCGCATTCATGGATTCTCATGCCTATATTCACTGTTTACATGCTATTGATGACTTGGATTCGGATTTCATGAGATTTCTTGGATTTGGAGGAAAACCGCAAAAACATAAATAAACCTTTTCTCCCTTTTAAAATAAAAAGTGCGGTTTTCCCATGATGTATGAGTCGTCCACCATGAGTTTGCTGATAGATTTCGAGACCCGATTCGAGGAGTGGAGGAACCGTTTCGGGTACATGGTGGGCCCGGTATGGTACCCCGGGGCAAGAGGAATGTGGTGTTGACGTTGAGCCTGGCTGGGGAGCACTACCTACCGGTGATATTACCCGACGCGTCGGATATCCGGAGGATACCGTCGTGGTCTTGAGATGGATGGTAGGGGCCGGTCTGGACTGACGGCGCCCTAGATATTGAGATTGAGACATTGATATTTCGAGACATTGAGATTTATGTTTTGTGTCGATGCTAGACACTGTTAATACTGATTTCATTTATGATACCTCAGTTTAAAAATACGAAGGAAATCTCACTAATTTATGAAAACAGTTTCTTCATTTACATGTATTCTGTTTCATGCATGCATACGTCATTCATATGATATATTGCTACTTGAGGCACTGACACGGGCACATGAGATTACACCGGGGTTAGATATTTACCCTAGCCTTGTTATAGGATGCATGTTATATACATTTTTGAGGATATTTTATGATCATTGACCTAGGATTGCGTTATTTATGCGATTTCTGTGCGTAGATGTTTTTCTATTCACGAGTTGGCAACTCACCCCCGTTGTGCCCCACTTTCTTGCAGGTTGCCGTACAGGTTTCATTACGGCTTTGCGGGCTCAGTTTCATTCGGGTGACTTGCTAGTAGGTGGGTTTTTCTTGTATCGTACCCATCATATTACCTTGTATAATATTATTCTGTTGTATCTAGTAAATTCCATCAACCAAACATGTATTTTTGAGATAGAGACCAGTGTTGTTTATTCTTTCGACCTTAGAGTCGCTCGTTATATTTCTGGTGGTTTTGAGTTTCCTTTTGAGTTTTGATCCTCGCCCTTGGCGTTGTATATTATATTGCTTGTGTGGTTGTGACCGTCGATTGACGAAGAGCTAGCTCCCGCTTGGGGATGCCTTTTTAGTGATTTCGTATACTATTCATGTTGTATCCCGTTTGGGAGCCAGTATTTACAAAGGAGACTCTGCCGAAATTTTCAGTAAATTTTGATGTTCTTAAAAACCGCATAATTCGGCTTATGCTATTAAAACTACTTTTTTTAAATTGGTTTTCCTTCACTCTACTACTTTTCTTGGTTTGGATTTCTGGGTTTTCGGTTTACTTAGATTACGTACGCCTCGAGACGTTCGTAGTTTAAGTGCCGGTCATATTCCGTACTTTCGGGTCGTGACAGTAGAACCTAGTTTTCATTATATATGGTATTTTAGTGTAATTTTGATATTGTATTGAATTGTCATGGTAGTTTCATGAAATGGCGATTCCTTTGATTTAGAAAACATGGAATATTTGTATAATATATTTAAAATAGATCTTTTGATAATAGTTATATATATATATAATAAAAATAAAGTTTATTTATGTTGTAGAAATTTTATTTTCTTAAAAATTGCATTAAAAATTCCATCGAGATCGAATACTCCTTGTGGAGGTCTGCATCTTGCCCTACTAGGCCCTAGGATGTGCGATAATCTGCACCATCCCGATCGGGATTCCCCAAAATGGGTTGTAGAGGCACAATTGCAAGGAATTTAATTAACGCCCTTTTTAAAGAAAACAGTTTTTAATTGTTTAAGGTATTTATTCGTAAAAGCATATTTTCCCATAATCTAGAAACCCAAAATTCATCGTGCTATATCAAAAATGTGTGTTGTGATGAGCTAGGTCATTACCTCATGAGTTTTCTAAAGGTAATACGGTTAAATTAAATATTTACAAGTTGTATGTAACATGATGGTATTTTACTATAAAAGTGAAATAAAAATTGCAACATGAATTATTTTGAGATGAAACTTGTTCTAATATGTTTATTTATGTTTGTTAAATATTATGAGAGAATATGGTATTTTATTGTTTAAGAAAAATGTAATTTTTAAAGAAAAACGAATCGGAAGTCGGATTGACTCCGCTTCCGACGGGTTTTGAAAAATGAAAGTTTTAGAATAGAGGTGGAGGAGAGGAGTGGGGACTTACAGGCTATTAAGAAGGAGGAGAGGTAGGGAAAGATTAGTAAAGCGTCGGGGCATCGTTTCGTCGCCGGATTCTTCTTGGAACGTCGCTGGAACTTCGTCTCTTGCTAACTCCACTTGCACAACTTGGGACTTGAAAATTTTATAGAGTTTTTGTAATGAAATTCTGAGTGAGGAGGGGTGAAATGTGGCGTGGTATTTATAGGGAAAATTAGGGTAATGAATAATGAATTAAAAATGCATTAAATTTTGGTTTAATGCCACTTTTAAATTCTTTTTTTTTTATTTTTAATAAAAACAAACAGTACAAGGGTTAAGGGGGGGCCAAGGGGTGTGGAGTTGAAGTTTGGGGACCATACCCTATGGGGGGCCGGCGGCGCCGGCCGTAGGGCCAAAGTCGCCGGTCAAAAACCGATGGGGGAGCTTGGTTTTGGTGACACGTGTTGATGCCGCTTGGTTTTCCTCAGTGCACATGTTTATTTACTGTGTAAAATTTTATTTTACGTGTAGTGCACGTGTAAATCTTTGGGTTTCTAAAAGATTAAAAGAAAGATCAATTAAAAATATATGTGGCTGGGGGGATTTGATCACAGGGGCTACGTCACAGTAGTGTAAGGCTTTACCAATGAGCTACAAGTGCTTTCTTGCTGTTCAAAAGCAATTCAAATACTTATAGTGTACACATGATTGCAAATACTCTATTTGTATATTAACTTTTAAATAAATTTTCTGTACATTGAAATTGGAGTTGTTACATTCCACCCTTCTTAAAAAAATTTCGTCCTCAAAATTTACATTTATTTTAAGGACTAGTTTACAAATAAATGAGGGTATCTTGCACGCATGTCTTTCTCACGTTCCCATGTTGATTCTCCTGGTGAATCTTTTCTCCACATCACTCGAACCAAATTTACTTTCTTGTTCCGAAGTGATTTCACCTTTCTATCCAGGATTTTAACAGGTTGTTGCTTACAGGATAAATCTGGCTATACAGTGAGCTCGGATTGATCAAGAATATGGTTGGGGTCACTCACATACCTTCGGAGTTGGGATATGTGGAATACATTGTGCACTCCTTCCAATGAAGGTGGAAGTGCCAAGCGATAAACCATTTTTCCGACTCATTTGAGTATGTCGAACGGTCCAATATACCTCGGACTGAGCTTACCCCGTCTTCCAAAACGAATCACACCACGGTTAGGAGATATCTTCAAAAATACACGATCTCCCGGTTGAAACTCCAAGTGACGGCGCTTTACATCAGCCCAGTGTTTCTGTCGATCTTGGGCTATGCGCATTCTTTCCCTGATAGTACGAACTACATCGACTGTTGCTACTATCATCTTAGGTTCAAGGAGTTTTCTATCTCCGATGTCGTCCCAACACAATGGTGATCGACACTTCTGTTCTCCGCCGAATACAGGAGTCGGAACCGCGTAGGCCGTCTCGTCTGAATTTGGGGGCAGATGCTATTTAGGTTTTATCCGTCCACCTCTCCAAAGATGCCAAATTGATTTATGGCACCATGTATCGTAGGTTTAGACAGATGCGGCCGTTGTAGCAGACTTCGTCAGATTCCCCCTCATTTGAGGGGTTTTTGATTGTGGGGACGCTCTTCCCTGCAGGCGCAAGCCCCTGCAGTTAATTACGCTACAGCATTGCGGTAACCACTTTCTCCTTCTCCAGATGGTCACTTCATGTCGTGTGTGTTTGTTTTATTTTTGGTTGCCCGTGGATTGTATACGGAGACTAATTTATATTGTCGCCCGTAGGGCATGGATTAGTCCAAATCCGTATTTTCTTAGATTTGGGTTTGAGTTGGGTTTAAGGATCGTTAATCTTATTTGAGATTAAGATCAACTTAAACATTTGTTAAGAATACGTTAGTCTAATTTTTAGACTAAGATCTACTCAACAGGATCATTTAGATCCAACAAAAGAGCATTTGGGCTCTTTTGTTTTAGTTTAGGGACGTTGCGGTCCAAAAGTTTAAGGACATCATAGTCCATGAAGTTTAAGGACATCATAGTCCATGGTTTAAAGATGTCATAGTCTGTAAAGTTTAAAGAAATCATAGTCTATAAGTTTAAGGACCTCACAGTCCGTAAAGTTTAAGGACATCATAGTCCATGAGTTTAAGGACCCCACAGTCCGTGGAATGTCTGGTTGTCGGGACTCGTCACCTCTCCGAAGACGTTGAAGGATTACAACGACAAATATCAGAAGAGTGAAGAGATGTACCCTTGAACCAATATTGGTTGGGAGATCTGTAGTCCAATTTAGGACTAAGATCAAAGATTTATTGAGCATATGGGCTCAATTAATCTGAATTAGGGATCTGTGGCCAACTTGGGCTCGGCCCATTCAGTTAAAATGTTAGACATTTAATTAGGCTCAGTCTTTTTTCATTTAACAATGCTGAGCATTGGTTTGGGTTCTGACAACAGTTTTTGTCTTTTATTGAGTGCTGAGCACTCATTATAGTTCTGGGGCTTTATTTAAAGAACACTTTATGTTCCCTTAGCGCACATGTGAGGAGCACATGGTGCGCTTGGCGCTGAGCGCCAGTCAAAGAGCGTAGAGGGCTTCTGTTAAGTAGCGCACACGTGAGGAGCACGTGGCGCTGTGCGCCAGTCAATGAGCGCAGAACGCTTCTTGTGAAATAGCGCACACGTGAGAAGCACGTGGCGCGCTTGCCGCTGTGCGCCAGACTTGGAGCGCTGAGGTACTTCTTTAAATTTGGAGCGCTAAGGCTCTACAGCGCTGTGCGCTAAATTTTGGAGCGCTGAAGCGCTTCTTTTAATTGGAGCGCTAGGGCTCTGCAGCGCTGTGCGCTAAATTTTGGAGCGCTGAAGCGCTTCTTTTAATTGGAACGCTAAGGCTCTGCAGCGCTGTGCGCTAAATTTTGGAGCGCTGAAGCGCTTCTTTTAATTGGAGCGCTAAGGCTCTTTTTATGCAACTCTGCTATCTGAGAATTAAATTCTCTATTATAAGAGAATTTGTCTCATGGATCTAAGAAAAAAGTTCTTATTTTTTAGGAGATATTTCAATCTCTTATGTTTTTGATGAAAGGCTTTGCCTTTATAGATCTGTGATCATAAGAGAATTGAATTATTCTCCCCCCTTTTTATAATGAGATATTATGATCTCTTTGTGAAAGACATTTTCCTTATAGATCTATGATCTAGCACAAGAATTAAGTTCTTTTTCTGATGAGATGCTTTGATCTCTTTATTTTACCTTGAAGAAATTCTTCTTCTGCCGAGAGCTTGCTCTTCTCTTTGAACTTTCTCAAAATTTATGGGGGGAGGGGGGGTTCCTCTCTATTAGACTTGAAGTCTTGGATCCTTTATATAGTAGAGGTTGATTTGTTGAATCAGTTGAAGAGATTTTTTCTCTAATTGATTTGGGGGTGTTTCCCACCGTTGGATCTTTGATCCAAGGGCTTCTGTTTCACAGAAAGCAATCTTCTTGTTTTTAACAAGATTGGGAAATCTTTTCCCATACAGAATTTATTCTGTATTTTGGTGATTTTTAAGCACCATTGGATCATTGATCCAACGGTGCTCTGATTTTCAGAGCATAATCTTTCCTGTTTAGAAAGATTCTGAGGAATGTTTCTTTAACAGAATTTTATTCTGGTCAATTGATGATTTTTAATCATGTTCGTTGGATCTTTCATCCAAGGGCCGAGAACATTTTGTTCTATCGCTAGCGCTCACGTGGTTTGCACGTGGTGCGCTGTTTAGAGCGTTGCGCTCTTAGCGCTAGCGCTCATGTGCTTTGCACGTGAGTGCTGCCTTAGAGTCTTTGACTCTCAGCGCTGGCGCTGCTAGCGCTAGCGCTCTCGTACTTTGCACGTGAGCGCTGCATCAGAGTCTTTGACTCTCAGCGCTGGTGCTACCAGCGCTAGTGCTCTCGTGCTTTGCGTGTGAGCGCTGCATCGGAGTGTTTGACTCTTAGCGTTGGCGCTGCTATGAAGCGCTGCTTCATTTCAAATTTCAAAATTTGAACAGAGCTTTACTCTGATTGGGGAAACAACTTCCTTCCATATAAAGCTGCAAATGGTGTCATTCCGATACTTGCTTGGTTGCTGTTGTTGTATGAAAACTCCACAAGATATAGGTGACCTTCTCACGATCCTTCGAAGTCTAGCATACATGCCCTTAGCATATCTTCTAAGATCTGAATAGTTCACTTAGACTGACCATCTGTTTGTGGATGATAAGTTGTGCTGAAGTTCAGACTTGTTCCCAAGATAGCTTGCAAACTCTGCCAAAATTGCGATCGGAATCTGGTGTCACGATCGGAGACAATACAAATCGGTACTCCATGTAATCTCACGATTTCCTACATGAGTTCATAGGTATCAGAGATAGTACACATTGAAGAGTTTAAAAATTACTTAGATTCTTACCTCTATGTACTTCTTTGCTAGTGTATCAGTAGATTGGCCAACTCGAAATGGAATAAAGTGAGCCGACTTTGTGAGTTGATCCACAATAACCCATACCGCATCGTTACCTTTCGTACTGTGAGGAAGTGCAATCATGAAATCCATTATGATGTGTTGCCACTTCCATTCTGGGAGAGATAACGGTTGAAGTAAACCAGCAGTCCTGTGATATTCAGCTTTTACTTGCTGACACACTAAGCATTTAGCGACGCTTCTAGCTACTTCACGCTTCATTCCATACCACCAGTAATTTTGACGCAGATCTTTGTACAACTTTGTACCTCTAGGATGTACTGAATAAGAAGAGCTGTGAGCTTCTTTCATTAACTCTTCTCGCACAGAACCTTTTGGTACACATAGTCTGCTGCCGTATCTCAAAGATCCGTCTTCATGGATAATGAAGTCTGTTTGAAGTCCATTTTCTACTTGTTTTCTGATCTTTTGCAACTTAGTATAACTTGCTTGAGCTGTTTTGATCTGATCGACAATGGTAAATTGAACTTGTAAGTTCATCAAACTTGAACCGTTACCTGGCATGACCACTTCAATCTCCATCTGATGCAAGTCTTGTTGAAGCTTCCACTGTGCGGTGAGATTCAATGCTGATGGTTGGCGACTAAGTGCATCAGGTACTATATTCACCTTCCCTGGATGATATTGTAGGTTGATGTCGAAATCCACAATGAGTTCTAACCATCTTTTCTGCTGCATATTCAACTCTTTCTGAGTAAACACATATTTCAGACTCTTGTGATATGTGTATATGTCCACTCATTCACCAAGAAGATAATGGCGCCAAATCTTGAGTGCGAAGATAGCGGCTTCTAACTCCAGATCATGCGTCGGATAGTTGCCCTCATGAATCTTCAGCTGTTTTGATTCATAGACTACAAGTTTACCGTGCTAATGTAGAACACATCCTAATCCCTTATCGGATGCATCACAATGCACTTCAAAACCTCCAGATTGGTCCAGTATGACAAGAATATGTGCTGATGTCAATCTTGATTTGAGTTCTATGAAAGCTTGTTCGCATGCTTCTGACCACACGAATTCTTCACCTTTCCGTGTGAGCTTGGTTAGGGGTGTTGCAAACATCGAAAATCATTCAATAAACCTTCTGTAATATCCTGCTATCCCAAGAAACTTCGAATGTCCTTCACTGATTTCGGTGTCGGCTATTCGCTTACTGCTGATATTTTAGCTGGATCTATAGAGATTCTATCGCCTGATACAATATGTCCGAGAAAACCGACTTGATCTAGCCAAAACTCGCACTTGCTGTACTTGGAATAGAGTTGATGCTGTCGTAGAGTTTCTAGGACAATTCGTAGGTATTCGGCATGTTCTTTCCGACTCTTAGAATACACCAGGATGTCGTCGATGAAGATGACAACAAAGCTGTCTAGGTACTCTCGAAAAACTTGATTCATTAGGTTCATGAATATAGCTGGCGTGTTGGTCACTCCAAATGGCATCACAAGAAATTCATAATGTCCATAGTGAGTTCCGAATGCCGTTTTATGGATATCAGATTCTTTTACCTTCACCTGATGATAACCCGAACGAAGATCTAACTTGGAGAAAATGCAAGATCCACTTAGCCGATCGAACAGATCGTCGATGTGCGGGAGTGGATACTTGTTCTTTATAGCTACATCGTTCAGAGCTCTATAATCAATGCACATTCGATATGAACCTTCCTTCTTCTTCACAAGTAGAACCGGTGATCCTCAACTTGAAGGGCTGGGACGAATCCATCCTTTTGTCAATAATTTTTCCAACCGAGTACGGACCTCTTTCAAACCTTCAGGACTTAACCGCTACAGTGCTTTGATCACCGGTTGTGCTCCATGTAACAACCCTAAACTTTCTGTATGAATTTTTTCAAAATACAGAAAGGAACACCTGAGCTTGAGCATAAGTTATAAGTTTGATTTGCTTTTGAACATCAAGAAAGAGCTTGTAGCTCACTGGTAAAGACCTTGCACTGCTGAGACATAACACCTGAGTTCAAATCTCATCAGCCACATATTATTTTTATTGTATTTTCTTTTAATTTTTTTAGAAGTCCAAGAGTCTACACGTGCACTACATGTAAACTGAAACGACACAGAGTAAACAAACACGTGCACGAGGGTATACAAGGCGACAAGAACATGTGGCAGCAAACCCAACCACACCCGACGGTATTGGACCGGCGTGAAGCTTAATTAGACCGGCACCGCCGGTTTAAACCGATGGTAATGCCTCTAAAATTTGACCCCACACTCCTTGGACTCCCCCCACTAACCCTAGACTGTTTGTTTCCTCTGCATTCATACAGAGAACAATAAAATGCCTCTTAAAATCCATTTTAATGCAAAATTTTAATTCTACAATTTAATACACTAAACCCCAGTTTCCCTATAAATACCACACAATATTTCACATATCCTCATTCAGAATTCCCTGTCACAACTCTTAAAAACTTTCAAGTCATATAGTTGTGCAAGTGGAGTTAGCAAAGGATGAAGATCTGGCGACGTTCCGAAGAGTTTCCGGCGACGAAACGACGCCCCGAAGCCTTTATTAGTTTCCTCTCTTCCTCCTCTTGTTCCCTAGCTTGTAAGTCCCCTCTTCCCCTCTCTTTCTCTATTCTAAAAATTTTAAATTATAAAACCCGACGGAAGCGGAGTTAATCCGACTTCCAATTTGGTTTTTCTTCAAAACTCAACTTTTCTTAATCAAGAAAATACCATACTCTCATATCATGTTTAACAAACATTAACAAACACTCTAAAACAAGAATCACCTCAAAATAATCTTTTATACAATTTTTATTATAGTTTTACAGCAAAATACCATATACTTTAGTTTCGACATAAATTATCATAATTCTTGTATTACCTTTAGATAATTCATGAGCTATCTCATCACAACACACATCTTTGACATAGCATGATAAAAATTTAGGAACATAGTTTTGGATAATACGATATTTCAAACAAATACCATCAACTTATAAAACCATTTCTTTAAAAATATGTATTAAACAATTCCTTGCAATTGCGCCTCTACAACCCACTTTTGGGAACCCCGTTTGGGATGGTGCAGATTATCGCACATTCTCGGGCCTAGTAGAGTGAGATGCAGACCTCCGAAAGGAGTATTCGATCTCGATGGAATTTTAATGCATTTTTTCTTTAGAAAATGAGATTTCTACAAGAAAATAAATAAAATTATTTTCATTAAATATATATCTATTATCAAAATATCTACTTTAATTATATTACATAAATATTCCAAGTTTTCAAAAGGAATCACCATTACATGAAAATACCATCCAAATACAAAACAATTCCAATATTTCAAGAAAATACCATATACTATGAAAACTAGGTTCTACTCACTAGAAATTTCAAAATTATAAAATATACATCTATGAAAACCCTATAAACGATAATTAAATGCTTGAGATATATTTTGAAAATTATATCAAACTATTTTTACATAAAACCCCCTCAAGTTATACTAAATTACAATAAGGACCTTAGTAAATATAGGTTTAAGCGAGACTGGTCTCTTGAGCCTCAGGGAGCCGGAGATATGGGTGCTTGCCTATCTAAGATAGACAATCTAACAAATGGTGTTATCAACACGGTAATTGTCTTGAAAAAGGACACAAATCCTGCCATCCATGTGCAGCAGTTACCGATAACATCAAAACTAATTCAGGATTTCAAGTTCCTTTTAAAGTGTCTAACTCAGACCGAGTCTCAATCTAATCAATCTGAATTGAATGTGATTCAAGTATATAACTACAATACAACATGAATCCATGAATCCATCTATTAAATCTATATCAATCTTTATCGACCGAACCGAACCATGGATATACTCCATCTACATGATTCTCCATTTACATCCATTCCATTTACTGATATCATGGTTTCGGCAAGTCTTCCATTTACTACAGACAAAACAATACAATCAATACTAACAATACAATAATACACTACTGGGTTTATAAAGGGGTAGACTAGTACAAAATATGTTAAAGGTGGCACGAGATGGTCACTTAAGATGTAATTACATCCATGCCGTTGTTCCGTGGTATTTTCGACGGAGCCTTGTACTACGGGTTACCAAAGTCCATGGTGTAAGTTGGACTCCTCTTGTATACACTGGCAACTTCTGTACCAAGCTACAAACAACTGCGTTAACCTAACAATCAAATATTATATTAGTTATACTCTCTTCTGTCTATTCTACATCTCTCTTTCTTTGGGACTTACCTAGCGATTGTTCGCTGACGATATTCCTTTCTTCTTTCTTTAGAATGTTGTGAGGTGATTCGGACTCACTGGAGATCGACTCAGCACTGAAGATTTGGATCAGATACCATTTGACCCAGAGCTTTAGACACTTGTACATTTTTATTTCATTTCAGTTACGCCATTGTTTAGGCATCGCTTTCTATTCATGTACTTTCATTTCAGTTGTACTTGAAAAAGAATGCTTAATAAATAAATTTGTTGTTCATTTATATTCCTATCTCTTGTGTACTTTACTTTATATTGCTCAGTTACGCTTAGTGTGTTTACTTCTGAGTAAATACGTAGCGGTCTAATCGCGTCCTCTTGCCGTACACCTGGAAGCGGGGCGTGACACTTCAGGTACTAAATCAATGCTGAATTCAAGAGCTCGATCGGGAGGAAAACCTGATATGTCTTCAGGAAATACATCGTCGAACTCTCGAACTATCTCTGGCGATCCTTCCTCCGCTTGAAGTTCTGCAATCACTGCATTTTTCGGTTTTGCCTTGTATGTGCTTGGCTCCAGGGTACGGTCTCCACTTTTGAAATAAAAGACCGGATGCTTTGGAATCTCAAACACCACCCTCCTTTGATGACATTCGATGGTAGCGTAAAAAGTTCCGAGCTAATCCATAGCCAAAACGACATCAAAATTCGGTATGTCCAGCACCTTAAAGTCAGTATAGAATTCTCTGCTGCAGATGACCACTGGACACAAGTCTTATCCTATTATTGCCTTTAGAACGCCATTCCCTGAACCGACATTCCAGCTGTATACGAGAGGTTTGACTGGAATCGCATGAGTTTGGACGAACCTTTATGACATAAAGCAATGAGATACTCCAGTATCGAAGAGTGCTAGTGCAGGAAGTGAGGCTACTAAGATCGTACCTAAGTTATGTGGGATAGGTTTCAGGTATAAGAAAAAAATATATGGTATGTATATAGTCTGAAAGAAAGTTTGAAAGAAAATTGTTACCAGTGATGACTTGGCCGGTGGCTTCAGCTTCTTCCAAAGTCATTGTGAAATCCTGTCGCCTCGGTACATTCCTCCTTGCTGTAGGAGCATTCCTTCTTGCATTCCTTTATACTTGAGGTACGTTCCTTTGAACTTGATGGAACTGACAAGGAGGAGGTGTAGTCGGTCCACGAGGAGGTGGAGCAGGGAGAGCGAGTCGTAGAGCAGGTGCCTGGATAACTGGGCGCTGCTGATAAGTAATTGCTGGTCTGGGTGCAGTATTTGGGTTGTGTCTACGAGGACAAGACCCAATGTCATGAGTGGCTGAGCTGCAGACTAAGCAAAGGCGATTTCCACGCCGACAGTCTTTCACCAAATGTCCATCTCTCCGGCAGTAGATACAAAAGGCTGGGTTGGGCCGGTTGTTTGGTACTCCCGGTCTCCTGGGCATAAATTATGGCTTTGAAGAGGCTCCTCTTGCCATCTGAGTGGCAGGGTGCTTCATTCCAACAGAGTGGGGTCTGCCCTTCATCTTCACCACTGCTTCATATCGACGGGCAGCTTTCAGGGCCAGTTCATGGGTTGAGAAATCCCCAGTAGCTAATGCAGCTTGTATATCTGGATCTAATACTTGCTGAAATCGTCTGGACCTGATCTCAGCAGTCGGTATCAAGTGTGCCGCGAACTTGTTAAGGTCTCGTGTTAGCTGTGTAGTATGTGATATTAGAAAATCGAATATTGAGATATATCTTACCTACTAAGCATGGTAAACTCATTATCATACTCATCCACAGATTTAGTCCACATTGAACCCTGTTGTAGATGGATGAATTGCTGCTCCATATCAAATCGAGCAGTCTCTGGAAAGTACTTCGTGTCGAACATGCCGCGAAAGGTTTTCCATTCGATCGGCTGGTCAAGACGGCTTTTGTAACACCCTAGTTCATTTATACCAGTTCTTTTTTGAGTATTTCTTTATTTATGGTCTTTTCTTGATTTACTGTGTTTTAGATGCGAATAGTGTATTTGACATCCGTCTTTGCATCCGACCCGACCCGCTTGCTGGAAACCCGTCTTGATTCCAGTTTATGATTTATCCCGGCTAGTTGCGAGAATTCGTGCACTTTTAATATTGTTTATACTGCATACTGGCATTATATCTAGTATCTATATTTTTTTTAATAAAACAAATAAAGTCAAATAAAATATTTTAAAAATATATAGCATGGCCTGCATGGTACCCTGACCCTGTGGTAGCATCTGTACATCTTGTTCTCGTCCCGTTCAGTGAAACGAACTCGTTTGGATAGCTACGTGCACGCTATGTGTATCCGTTCTTGCGGGTATGCATTTTCGTTACCCGGATACCCTATTTTGGTTTTGCTTTATACGTATATTAACCGTATTTCAAACCATAATTTTAGACCCGACCCGGGCGTGTGTTGGACTTGTTTAGTATTAGCCAAAATTAACTAATATTATATTTTTAATATTTCTAACAGTTTAAAATTTTTTATAAATAAAATATTTTCCTAAATCAAATTTTTTAACTGATCCCTCTCTCTCTCCTCTCGATCTCTCTCTCTTTTCTTTTTAAACCCCCACGAGATCCTGTCACCCTCTCCTTTTCACTACGATCACCTCCCTCCTTCTTCTTCGTCCTTGTCTTCTTTTCTTTTTTTTCCTACCGCCTCATCCACGTTCGAACCCACACCTGCGACCGCGCTTCGCCATCGCCGTCGCCATCGGAGATCCCTCGTCCTCGCGGTTATCTCACCTCCTTAACCACCTCCTCTCCCCTTCTTCCTCACCTCGTTTTCCCGCTCAAACCCACACCCGCCGCCTCGCCTCTGTCCTCGTCGTCCACGTTCACCTCGCCATCGTCGACCATCTCCACACCCTCATCTCCACCTCCTCGTCCTCCTTTCTCTTCTCTCCTCTCTTTCCCCGTTACAGACCCAAGAACCCAACACCCTCGCACTAACCTTCCTCGCCGCCGAACCTTCGCCATTGCCTCCATCCTCATCACCACCTTCGCCTGCTCTCCTCTCCTTCTCCTCAACCTCATCCTTACCTTCCCTGCAGTCCTGATTTCCTCTCCTCCCCGCACACCCGCAACCCCGACCACTGCAACCCTTGCCGCGCCCTCACGTCGCCGACCTTTTGCCTCTACCTCGTCATCGCTTCTCCCCGCTCGTCTCCCTTTCCCCAACACCAGAGCCTCCTCCCTGCACCCCTGACCAAAACCCTGCATACCAAGAACCCATCACCCGAACCCCCTAGCCTCGCCTAAACCCTCGTCACCGGAGCTCCGACCTTCCCGTCACCTCCTCGTCATCACAACAATCTCCTCGCCTTCTCCCATACCCAGAACACCAAACCCCAGCTTCCTTCTTCTCTTCTTTCTTCTCCTTCTTCTTTCCTTCTCTTTTCTTTTCTTGATCTATTTTTCCGACCATCGTCAGAGCCGTGCTCGCCGTCGCCGATCTGGGAGACCCTGTGGACGTTCCCAGCCAGCGTGGTTACATTCTTGCTTTGCCTGGACCTGTCCCGTGTGCCGTGTGTGCGTTGCGACGTTTACCCGACGTCGTACGCAGTGTGCACACCCCGTCGTGTGATACGTTCAGGCAAGTTTATCTTGCTACATGCTATGATACATATTTTGCATCCATATTAATAAAATATTACATGTTTATTTCATTGTGCATCCATATTACAATTTTACAGTTTTTTGATACCCGTATGCATCCATACCGTTATTTACATATCTAGTCGCATGCAAGTTTATCTTGCTACATGCCTTGTTATATAATCTGCATCCATATGAATAAAAATATCACATGTTGATTACATTGTACATCCATAATAATGTTTTAGTGTTTTCGGATACCCGTTTGTATCCGTATCATTTATTATACATCTATTTGCATGCTAGATCATATTATTTTCATATTACTGTAATATTAGCACCCCATGCGTGATAATGTGCATCCTACGTAGTCATGGAGTTGTAGATGTAATCCCTGATAGATATTTATGCATCCGTGTGTTACTGTGCATCCGTACCTTTATCGTGCACCCGTACTCGCTACAGTTTTATTATGAGCATCCATTTGATACCTGTGCACTACCTGTCATGACCTGATATACCACTACTTGACATATTACCTGATCCTGTTTCTAATGCCGACAATCCTGACATGTTGTCCTGATGGACGTATCTTGTTGTCTGCATAGACAAACCTGTACTTGCTTGATCCCGTGTTGGCATTAGCTCCAGACTTATAAATACCTGACTTGAACACATAACTTGGGGGTAAGGGGAAATCAATAATGAAACCTGACCTGTAACTCAACAGTTCGACACTTATACTGATCAGTTTTGGGGGCTAGGCCAGTCCCGGGATGCTGCTGATGACATCATTCATCTGTACATGTTTCCTGTTTTGTGCATAGTGGCACGTTTCGGTTTCAGCCCGAGAATCTGGACCGTGATCCCGGGCATGCACGGGATACTATTGAGTTACATCGGCGATTCATTAAATTGATTTCAAAGACTTGAGAGTAATTAACCCAGAAGCATAGATTACTCACCGCATGCACATACACTTCACTGTTCCATATTCATGTTACTGTTATACACTCATTACTATTCATACTCATGCCTGCATATCTTGTTACCTCCTGATTATATTTAGTTATTTGATTTTATGACGCACTGACGTCTGGGTTTTGCATGGCCCAGATCCTCTATCTTTGTCACAGGCTGACCAGGAGTACTTCAGTCGACAGGCCGGAGCAATTTGGTATTTAGTTTAGTTTAGTTTTCTTCCAGCACTTTCATTTCCTGATGTGAGCCCGCATTTGGGACTTACTTTCCAGATGTTATTGTTATTTGGATTTTATTGCTTCCGCATATTTATATTTCTTGACTCGTTTATTCTGGCATGTGGACATGTACTAGATAGTTTATTTTATTTTTACTGTTCTTGATATCTTATAGACAGCCGTAATGTGACTGTGGAGGGATGTTTTCTAGCCACAGGTAGCATGGTTGGCTCTGTCACGTGCCGATCTTAGCGCACTCTGGGAAGCGGGGCGTGACATCTTTCTTCCACCTTCCACTAAATTCGGGCGTTGTCGGTGAGTTGCAGCTTCGCAATTTGTACCCAAGCGATCTCTAGCACTTGTGCTGCTGCCAGATCGTCCTCAATCTCTGAGCCCATTCTTCAGCTTCCAGATGGCTCTCTTTTCCCGAAAATTGCTTTGGGTGCAAAGTACGGAATTGCTTTACTACGGGCGCTTCCGCTTCTGGACGGTTCAGTTAGATAACAGTCTGCTGCTGCTGTCCTTCTAGGAGGCTTCGAATTGCCTCAAGCAGTATCGTCTGCTCATTGATCGGAGCAGCAACAGTAGGCGTAAGCGGTAAAGGTGGTGGTATGTTGTTGAAGTTGGTGCCGGTACTGTTTGGAGAATTCATAACCTTGAAAGAAAAATAGGATTATGATAGATTCAAAGTATATGAAATTGTAAGATTCAAGGAATATGAAATGTAAAGAATGTTTTTAGTTGCTGATTCTTGTGTTATATTGCTTAGGGCTTCATGCAGAATTGGCCTGAATGTCCATGCGGAACTGAATAGCATTGTAGGGTTCCATGCAGCACTGACCTGTATGGGCCGCTAACAAAACCTGTCATGCCCTGCTGTTTCCCCCCCAATAAGAGAGCAAGGCTCTGTTCAAAATTTGAACTGAGACAGCGCCTCACGTGCAAAGCACGAGAGTGCCAACGCCAAGAGTTAAAAACTCCGAGACAGCGCCTCACGTGCAAAGCACGAGAGCGCCAGCGCCTTACGTGCAAAGCACGAGAGCGCCGGCGCCCAGAGTTAAAAACTCTGAGGTAACGCCAAGAGTTAAAAACTCTGAGGCAGCGCCTCGAGTGCAAAGCACGAGAGCGCTGGTGCCAGAACTAAAAGTTCTCTACCCTTGGATCAAAGATCCAACGAAGATGATAAATCATCAAATTATAGAATTAAATTCTGTTGAGAAAATATTTCTCGAATCTTCCTAAAACAAGAAGGTTAATCTCTGTAAAATAGAGCACCGTTGGATTAAAGATCCAATGGTGATAAAAAATCACCAAGATACAAAATAAGCTCTGTATGGGAAAATATTTCCCAATCTTGTTAAAAAAATAAGAAAAATGTCTTCTGTAAAACAGAAGTTCTTGGATCAAAGATCCAACGGTGGATAAAATCCCCAAATCAATTACGAAATCTCTCAATGAGAGATTTCCTTAACTGAATCAACAAATCAGTCTCCACTATATAAAGGACCCAAGCCTTCAAGTCTTGAAAAGAGGAACCCCCCTATAAACTTCAAGTTCAAAAAAAAGAAGAGCAAACAAAAAGAGCTTTCAGAGAGAAGAAAGAAGAAGAACTTTCTTCAAGGTAAATAGAGATCGTAGAATCTCATCTGCATACCCAAGAGTTTAACCTTTATAAAAGAACATAGTTCTTTCCCTGGATCTAAAATCCATGAGACAAGTCTCCCACAAATAAGAATTTAATTCTCGCAGGGATGAATTTGTTCTTGGGGATTGAAGATCCAGGGAAGAACAAAGAATTGAACTCTTCAGAAAAAAGCACAAAAAGGAAACAACGCATAGTGCCTCACGTGGACGCTGCTAATAAAATAAAGAGTGCTTTGCACTCAGTGGTTGGCGCTCAGCGCCAAGCACCCTTCACGTGGGCGCTGCTAATAAAATAAAGAGTGCTTTGCACTCAGTGGTTGGCGCCCAGCGCCAAGCGCCCCACGTGCCCCTCACATGGGCGCTAATAAAATAAAGAGTGCTCTGTACTCAGTGGTTGGCGCCCAGCGCCAAGCGCCCTACGTGCCCTTTTGCATGGGCACTAATAAAATAGAGAGTGCTCTGCACTCAGTGGTCGGCGCTCGGCGCCAAGCGTGTAAGTCCATATTGCGACCCCCGGTGCTTACGGGGAGGCGGGAAACGGTATAAAAAAACGAATTTTTATCGCAAGAGGCAACATGGACTAAACTAGGTCGGGATCGTTGTCTAAACTAAAACTAGTTTACAAGCTAAAGAGAGTTAGCTACTATGGAAGATGGTTATACCTAAACTTGAACTCCTTCTTCTTGAAACCTTGTAGAGGTTGATGGTTCTCTTTTCCTCGCCTTCTCCCGTCGAAGATAGATCCACCTCGAAGGTTCGACTTTGGGCTCTTCCTCGATCTTTGAGTGAACTAGGGTTTCCGGCTTGCTAAACCTTCATCCTAGAATGAGTAGAGAGTGATTAGGGTTTGCTTTTCTATCTAAAGAGAATGATTCTCAACACATGAGAAGGTTTCTCTTTTCAAGAGGAGGAAGAAGATGAAATGAGGAGAGAGAGAGGTTATGATAGAATGAGCTCAATAATTCATTTCTTGCAACCATATTGCAAAAGAAATGAATTATCTAAATAATAATAATTGAAATAAGAATAGTTGATGGTAAATATGGAATGACCACTATCATACCTCTTTAATGAAGTGTAAGCATGAATCAAGGAAGACTTTCAAGGCATGAAAGTG